>OX336389.2:1099716705-1100979399 GCA_946902985.2 Meconema thalassinum | reverse complement strand
TCTTTATTTTTAGATCTAAGTAATTTAAGCAATTTTCTTTTTGGGATTCTAGCGTGAATTTTATATTATCTAACTTGTTTAACATATTCAATAATTCGTCTGCTTTTACCATTTTTTCGTCTATTATAGTGAACACATCGTCCACATATCTTCCCCAGAACACAATACCTGGTAGATGGTTAATGATTTTATTTTGTTCCAAGAAATCCAAATAAACGTCTGCTATAATACCGGATGCCGGAGATCCCATTGCCAAACCATTGGTTTGTTGATATATTTTATTATTAAAGGTGAAAAAAGTGTTTTCTAAACAAAAATTAAGTAGTGACATAAACTCATTAATTTCTATTGCACTTACTTTTCCATATTTTTGTAAGTTATTTAGGATTATTTTCTGTGCTTTCTTACAAAGAAAGATTCTAATCACCCAGAGAGCCATAAGAAAGCCGCCTTTTACAGCTTAATTAATAGAGCGCTAAATATTCCACTCGGTGAAGAAAGTTTAAACAAGGAACTAAAAATCATAGCCAACATCGCAAAGAAAAATGGTTTTTCGCAAAATTACGTAAACAGAATCAAAAATAAGATTATTAACAAATTTGAAACAACTTTAGAAAAAGATCGCAAAAAGAACCAAAATTTCGCTACTTTCACATATGTAAACCCAAAAGCACATACAATAACAAACTCAATTAGAAAATTTGATATTAACATTGCATACAAAACACAAAATAATAACAGCAACATCTTCTTTAATCATAATAGTTTAAATAAGACCAATAAATTCAGCAAATCGGGAGTGTACAAACTAAAATGTAAGGATTGCGATTCCACCTATTTTGGACAAACGGGTAGAGCGATCAACGTAAGATACGGGGAACATACCAGTGCGCTGAAATATAACAAGTTCTCGGCCATGGCGAACCACATGGACGAGAAAAAACATAATTTCAGTTCGATAGATAAGGATTTGGAAATTGTACATATCGTTAATAAAAGTAAAAAACTTAATGTATTAGAGAACATAGAAATTTATATCGCCCAAAAAACAGACCCTGTAAACAATTTGAACGAATTAACTCTCAACGACAACATATTATTTAACACGATCTCGAAATTAAGGCGAAGAGACCGACATAAACAAGAAACGGCCCTCCCTCCTCCATAACGTAAGGTTCTGACGTATGCTACAACTCCCCTTCTGCGACCGTTGACCCCACACTTGCAGTATTCTAGTCAACATGTGATCAAGGTGAACAACAAGACGGACACATTTGTAGTAGCTCTTTCAAGTTGTGAGGTGATAGTTTATGGTCTCCAAACTGCGGTATGTAAACATTGGTCATTTATGCGTGGGTTTTTGTTATAATTTCAATTTTTCAATTTTTCATTTTCATTTAGTTTTTCGTTTTACAGGTTGTTGAAAACATTTTGACCAAGCTCTAAATAAACAACGTTCGATTCCTATTTCTACTTTCCTTTTTAAAGATGCTTGTGCAATGGGGTAAGTTTTCTACATAACTAAAGTCAACATTTCTTCATGTTTCCAAGTAAGAACCATAGATTGTTAGGTAATTTTATTGTTCCAGGTCCCTTGTTTTGGAAATAGATTAACAAGAATGGAGCCCACGTTTCAAAATTTCGTGCATTTTTAAATCTTTTAATGTCTTATGCATTTTATATTCATGTATTTTAAGCATCCTGACGATGTAAAATTTGATTTACAATTTTTTTTTATGAGAGACCAACCTTTAGAATAATCTAGGAGAATTTTTTGATTTTGACTGAAGAAGGCTCACAGGGCCGAAACATGTATCAAAATGTATAAATAAAAAGATATTTTGTATTGTATAGCGGACAAGTACATAACTTATAGATGTATCTGTCATTTTAGCCAGTCAGTACCTATGAACATGTTTACATTTTATACTGCTTCATAATTGGATCTTCTAATATCTTTGAGTCCATTTAACTTAGTAAAGGTGCTTACAGTCTGCAGTCTCCTGTGGTCTCGATATCCGGCTCTGACAAACAAAACAATAATTCTGATCTAAGGGTTGGAACGGGGTACACTCATCCTCGTGAGACAAAATTGCTTAGAAATGGATTTGATTCGTACCTTAGCCACACTAGGAGATGGTTCCTGAGGGCCTACTCCAGGAAAATCCCGCGATATTTCCATACATAAGGCCATGGCCGCCTCCTTCCAAGTCCTAGCCTTAAATACGGGCGTACACACTACTACTGACGTCACAATAGCACTGCTATCAGACAAATTTGACACATACACCCAAATAATCGGGAGTTCATGTCGACGATGTTGAAAGTCCTTAAGTACATTAACAACAGCAATGCTTACAGTCTGATCTCCAGCCCTCTACAGAAGAGGTCTTCAATGTGGGGGACGCGCCCCCTCTGGGGAGCGCAGAGAGTGATAAAGGCCGCGGGCTCTGATTGAAATATTTATATTTCATATTCTGTAACAAACATTGCTATCCTCATATCCATGAACCTATCATAGACAGGAAGCTCCCAAGACCATTCACGACTAATAAACTCGTACGCTTGCTGTCTTATTTCACAAGAACTGCCAGCAGGAAATCTAAGGAAAGGTGTAGAGAGTAATATTTCAATATTTCACACGCAGCACCCTTTCACCCACCACTCGCAGCGATATCTCCTTACCAAACACTTAACAAACACTAATGACAATGACAATAAGCCGCTTGACTATGTGGTCGCCACTTTCTTACAGGAATACAGTAGATCCTTCTATTTCTGCCATTGTCGACTCGAATTCAGCCCTTTGCAGTCAGTTTAAAGACAGTGAGTGAACAGGTGAATTCTAGTACGCGTTCAGTGGAAGTGGTTAGCCCAATTTACAATAATCTAATAAAACTTACCCATGGATAAGTGGCTAGCAGTTGTAAAGCGAGACCCCGGGAAGTGATAGTGCATGCCGTCCTTCGGAAATACTCAGTCCTAATAAAGATCAAGATTCGAATTTAAACAAACTCCATTGTTCTTCAGCGTCTACTTCCAGTCCATGCGTTCTTTGTTTAGAGTTTTTAGCAAACGACGGTTAGAAACCTGTGAAACTTAAGAGATGCTTACAGACTAAACATCCAAACTGTGTAAGTAAACCTATAGCACTTTGTAAGCGTCATGACTCATGGACAAGAACTAAAATGAAATGCATAGTAGCCAATGAGAAGTGCTAAGAAAGGAAATAAGAATAAGGGGGGGGGGGGGGGGAGGAGGATATATATTTTTTTTTTTTTTTTCAGAAAAAAGTGATGCTACAAAGTCGAGGTACTGTATGAGTGGTGGTGAACTGGAGCGCTGGCGGAGAAACCCCTCCTTAACAGCGCTGAACTCAAGATGCATTAGGCATTAACACGCCATGCCTACAGCACGGCAGGCGACGAGTGACTGCTGGCACAGTCCCCACACCACGGAAACGTGTCTGGAAGTCTGTCTGCCTAGAGTGGTTAGAATTTACCGTGAAGCTTCAGCACATACCGTCCGTACTTTGACTGCTTGTAGAGGCAGCAAAACAGATGAAGATGTATATTGCTGATTCTATGATCCCTGCGCGGATAACAAAATTCGTTATCCGCATCCGCCCCGCATCCAAATGACTTTTATCTTCAACCAAAGGTTTGTTATCTGAATCTACTGGCATTACAATAATATTTTTAATTTGAAGAAGCATAAAGCATCACATTTAGACATTTGAGGAGAAAGTCGTTCCTTTATGCAATGTATGTCAAGTGCTATGTTTAAAATGAATATTATACAGCAAGAATTACAACTCTTTCCAGTTCGGAGAGTTAAATATGCTTAATGGCAAAATTTGAATGATATAAGCTTAAATCATCACCTTGCATATATAATGTTATAACAATGTTATTGGATTAACGTCCCTTTTAACTACTCTGGCTTTTAGAGACGCCGGGGTGCCGGAATTTTGCCCCGAAGGGGATCTTTAACGTGCCATTAAATCTACTGACACGGCTCCCTCGCATTTGCGCGCCCTCAAATGCCAGCTGACTGCGCCAGGCTTCGAACCTGCAACCTTGGGCTCAGCAAGCGAGAACGTTACCGCTGAGCCACCCTTGCATATGTGTCATAACATCCGGTTCCTAGTAATGATATTCAACAAGTTAAGATTGTAATCCAGAAACTATCCGCAAATTTACTCCAAACATTATCCCCAGTTTATCCGCCATCCACAGAGCCATGCAAACTACATCCGAATGGCGAAACAAATCGCGGATATCTACGGGTTTATCCGCGGATATCCGCATCCGCGCAGGGCTTTAGCTATAGGGGCTTTACCACATCGTGGTCATGTAGCCCCGTTTACATGGGAGTGTATAGCAGTTGTCTGATAACCTGCGTCACTGTCATGTCTGTACTAGTGTGTATACTTGTAATCGAGGTAAAATTTTGGGTAGGAAGCGTCCGTGGCTTTAGGTTAGGCACCATCGCGGTAATTGCCTAGAGTAGAAGTGGGAAACCCCTGGGAACCACGTACAGTAAGGATGAGGTAGAAACTGAACCCGGCTCTTCTCAGGTTGCTTCTGAAGGCTGAGTGGACTCTGTTTCAGCCCTGAGACTAGAATGAAATTTATTGGCAGAGCCGGAAATCAAACCCGGTCCTCCGTGGTGAGAGCCAAAAAGGCTGACTACTATGCAACAAGGCGGACAGATGAGGAAGAGTGCCAGTCGCAATTGTAAATCAGAACATCTTCGAGAAACCTCCCACTGCTCAAGCCGCCCTGTTCCAATGACTGGGGGCTGTAGAGAGAAATAGAATTAAAAATGAGAAATAATTATTCTTGCCTGCCCTCATTTATAACTCTTGGATTAAACAAAGCAAACTGCGTGGTGAACAAACATTGGCCAAAACATCTATCAATCAGCGCTGACCGCACGATTAATATGCCCCAATTGCCGCAGAATAATGCATGTATTGCTCGCCAAGGTTTCAGGCCATTTCCAAAGTTTAGCTTCCAGTGTTTCATCACATAATTTTTTCATGGGACTCCTTCCATTGTTGCCTTCATGTGCCATCCATACTGGGGATAGACAGCCACTCGAATTTAAAGCATAGCCTACATCAATCTTCCAAATTTGCGCCAACCAGACATGCATACCACCTAGCAAGTACTAGATCCTTAATATGAAGATCTAATGACCACACACAACCTAGCATCAACCCCAGCCTTCACAAGATTCCTAGGGGAACAACTCCTGAAAACAGCAGAAATAAACCCGGATTCCTATCCAACCCCGGCCATGATCAACCAAGAATGGCAAGAAGCGAACTTCGAGCTACGCCACATCTACACGAGAGGCGCAATAGGCTACATAGGTTTCACCATCGCATTTGTGATAAGAAAGGCTTTCATGAACCATCCAGAGACTGTGTGTGTGTAAACTGCGGTCAAAACTGCCAACCAATATCACCTCCTTGAGTGCACACTAAGAACTTTACCTCACTTTGCAAAATAATGAACATTCTGTAAATTTTGTAAAATGTGTATTGTAACATGATCCTACTTTTTGTGTGGCCATTGGCTGCTGTAAATTATATGATTAAATCCATCTTATTATTGTTTATATTTAATTATACGTTGTTGTTTCATTTAGGGGCTTTGCGACATCGCAGTCATGTAGCCCCGTGTACTTGGGTCTGGGTATGTGCTTAATTTGTATAATAGCCTGTGTTATTGTGCTGGATGTATTAGTGTATATTAATAGATCAAATGAGGATGGGAAGGAGGCGGCCGTGGCATGAATTTAGGAACCATCCCGGCATTCGCCTGGAGTAGAGTTGGGAAACCACGGAAAACCACTTCCAGGATGGCTGAGGTAGGAAGCGAACCCACCTTTTCTCAGTTCTTCCCTCACGAGGCTGAGTGTACCCCGTTCCAGCCCTCAGACCAGAATTAAATGTCATGGCAGAGCCGGGAATCGAACCCGTGCCTCCGAAGTGACAGCCATTTCGCAACGAGGTGGAATGTTCAGTTATACACACTCTTCTATTGTAATGTGTAATAATACATTTGACTTTGAGAGGAAACCCCTATACAATGGTGCCCCATGTGGACAGAAAAAAAATACGAGGGGCGGTTTGAAAATAAGTCTTCTGTAATTCATTTTACCGGGAAACCAGAAAACAGTTCATCATGATAAAGTAAAAGCTTTCGTGAATTCTGTATGGGCAATAGCAAGAACATGTTTGTACAGGCAAATGCGCTAAATATCAAAACAGAGCAAGAAGTAGCAGATCGGCGTCCCGAGTTCATTCGAGTGCAACCCAGCATGGCAGAAAGACGTTTGCTGGAAGAGTGGTCACAAATTAAAGTGCGTCCTATCGTGCGCTATAAATGGGCGCGTAGGACTAGTGTTTCAGATATGCACCGCTACTTCAAGAGCGCTTATGGAGACGATATCATGTCCCGTAAAGTGGTTTGGCGCTGATGTTCAATGTTTGTCAATGGAATGCAGAGTGTGAAAGATGAACACCGATCTGGGCGCCCCCTTCCTCCTCGTCCACGGTTGCAACAAACGTCGACAGCGTAGAGGATATTGTGTTAGCTGACAAGCGTGTCATTGAGTCTGATGTCACTTGTGTACTTTGGTTGTTGGAAGTAGGCCTACTCAATCCCCCCACATGATTCATAAAGTGTTGGGATATTGGAAGGTGTCACCAAGATGAGCGCAAGACAGGTCACAAGACTGCAAGTATGGTGATACGATTGACTTTCTGTTCAGGATCATCACAGCGGATGCACTACCCCGGAAGCCATAGCCGCCTCAATGACATCGAAACATCTAAGAACTTCCTGAAATCGCTAGGTACACTCATGAGTAGGGCTCGGATTCAAGCATATTTGCATATTGTTTTCCTGAATAGTACACATTGAAAGAAGCTTTACAGTGGTATTTACACCTCTCTGGGACCAACAGAATTGAAATTTATCGAGCATATAAATGCATAAAACCGCGTGTTTCAGAATAGAAGCATATAAATGCATATTCTAGTGGTTTTCGTCCAAATAGTTCGTTTTTCTTCGAATTCCCTCCTCCAAATTGGGGCCCTAACAATCCTTAAGGTTCGAAAACAGAAATAATTATTGAAAAGCCTATCTGGTGCGAATAATAGAACCGCAAGTTTTTAACCTTTAGTGAGGTCCTTCTCGCCATGGAAACTTTTATTGACTGATTTAAGAAAATCATTCAAAACTGAAAACATAGAAAACATTCTTGTTTTACAGACCAATGCAGATCTTCTTCATTGACTCGCCTAATTTTGAACATTTTGTAAATGAACTTTTAAACTGTAACTTTTATAAGAAAACTTCTCTTATATATACTTGAAACTTGAATGTGAGTATATCGCAGGGTATCATACATACAATTAGAAAATAAAGCCCGTACATAAAGATATGTTATTGGTTTTTCGTTTCACTTTCCTTTCTATAGTTTTTAACGGTGTTTTTCGAACATATACTGCATATTTAACCGCATATAATGGTTTTTTCGAGCATATCTATCGAGCATATAATGTTTTTTTCGAGCATATCTATCGAGCATATAATGGGTTTTTCGAGTATATCTATCGAGCATATAATGGGTTTTTCGAGCATATCTATCGAGCATATAATAGGGTTTTCGAGCATATATATCGAGCATATAATGGGGTTTTCGAGCATATCTATCGAGCATATAATGGGTTTTTCGAGCATATATATCGAGCATAAAACACATGGTTTTTGAGCATATCTGGAGTTTTTATCGAGCATATCGATCCAAGCCCTACTCATGAGATTATGACGGTTTCTTAAAATTAACTCCACGATGCGAGAAATTTATGAATGATGGTGGCGACTGTGTTTAGAAAGGAAGGAAGGAAGGTTGTTTTTTATTTTAGGGGCTGTGGCATCATGGTCACATATCCCCGTGTATTTGAGTGTGTGTCAAATTTGAGTGATAACCTGTCTTATTGTGATGGCTGTACTAGTGTGTGTAAGTTTTAAACTGGAGATAGGACTAGGAAGGTAGCGGCCGTGACGTTAAGTTAGGAACTATCCCAGGATTTGCATGGAGTAGAAGTGGAGAAACCACGGAAAACCTTATCCATGAAGGCTGAGTTGGGGATACGACCCTTCTCTTCTCAGTTTTGCCTCACGAGGCTGAGTGTACCCTGTTTCTAGGCAGAGCGGGAATTTAACCCGGACCTCCGGGTCGAATGCTAAGAACGTGAGCCGCTACACCACGAGGTGAAGGAAGGAAGCTTGTAGTTTTACGTGATCATTAATCTTGTGATCATGTGTCACGGGACCTCTTTTTTATGTGGAATCTGAACCATAGAACGTGGCAATTCACAGCCACATGCATTGACCGGGACTCGAACACAACTGTGCGTGAAAATAGTAAAAGGATTGTCTTCAGTTATGACCATTTGTTCCCTTATTTTGTAACACAGCTTCCTTGAGAAATAAATTAACCAAACCAAAATTGAAACGCCCCGCGTAGTTACAAGGTAGGGCCTGCTGGTTTCTTCACTCACTCTGATCTCTTCAACGTGACTCGTGCTGTCTATGTATCACAATTAAAAAGGCAGAAAGCTTCTAGCTTTAGGTGACCTTTAAATTAGGGTCCATGAGCCAAGGGACCTTTATTCCATATGAAATACCAACCACCTGACGTACGTTAACATTTCGCCTCGCCCGTCTTGGTGGGAGCCAAGCAGCTTAACTCCTATCCCATCACACTCCCTTAGACAATTAGTAATAGCAGCTCCGGTATACAATACAACTATGCTATACAGAGGTAATGTAGATTTAAAAAAAATACAGCTTCAATGCAGAATCTGATGTTAATTCCCTTAAAGAAAGGACTTAACATAATAATAATAATAATAATAATAATAATAATAATATTACCGCGGTGGGTCGTTTAAATTCCACTGGGGGGTTCAGCAACAGCGTGTTGTGATGTGAAAATTGAAGTTGAATTCATTGACCGGGGTTTCCTGGTGCCACGCTTAGGAAATGCAAGGCAAATATAAGTTGTCTGTAGAGTAGCACTTAAAACACCTGTCCCTCTGAACCCTTTACCACAATTGGACGAATCACCGCTCTAATACTAATACTAATAATAATAATTATAATAATAATAACTGTAATAATGTGTACCCCTTATTAATCGAGGTTTCAAGAGGGTCGGTGATGAGATGCGACGAAATTCTATACAGTGGGTGGTTTTTACAGCTGGATGCCCTTCCTGGCACCAACCTCGTGAGAGGAGTTAATGAGAAATTAAATGAATGAAGCTGAGCAAGGCTATGGGAGGAAGTTTCCGTGGTCTGTCTGATGGTACCGTCCCAGCATTTTCCTGGTGAAAATGGGAAATGAAACTGTTTTGTATATACATTATCTTTGTAAATCACAGTTGTATGCCCGAGCTGATATTACTAATTGTCTAAGAGAGTGTGATGGGATAGGAGAATATGGGGATTCATGGAAAACCACTTGAAGGACGGCCGATGGTTGGGTTCGAACCCATGTCTACGCTCTCCGCGGATATCTTGATCCCATGGCCTAGCACTAAGCGTTAGCGAACGTAGCTACCGCTGTCGGTAATAATAATATTAGTATTAATAATAATATCGTATGACCTCAGATGCCGGGTGCAAGCTTTGTAATTTGATACCCAAAGGGTAGCTTGCATGTCGAATTTCGTTGCTCCTTGAATCACTATGAAAGTCCATGAGGTTAGAAATCTAAGCTTCTTGAACACTATAGCGCTTTCTAGTAGAGAAATGAGGAACTTTGTGTTGGCGGAAACTCCCGAATATTAGTAATGATAATAATAATAATAATAATAATAATAATCATCATCATCATCATCGGTCCCAGGAATTAACCTGGGAGGAGTCCTTGTGGCTCTGGGCAAATGGGAGTGAAATGCGTCGTTGCCTGTCAACTGCAACCATAACATTTTGGATTCAGCAATAGAATCCAACTAGCCTCTTTCACTCCATCTCCAGCACATAACCTACAAGAGGTGCCCCTGTTAAGTCGAGCAACTCAGTGGAAGGTTGGGTAACCAATCCCAGTGGGAAACTGGGTCGGCGAGCCGATCAGTGCTGGGGGCTCCAAGGCTCACAACCTTGGTAGTACCCTGGTCGGTATGAAACATCACTGACCCCAAACTACAGTTTTTCAACTGTTCAAAGCATGGAGGAAAGTTCAGCAAAAGCTACTACCCCAGGTGGTAACCAATCCACCTTCGCCTTGAGCGAAGCATGCCGGCCTTCGGAATCTGGGGAGCCTGCGCCGACATGCTTGGAGGTATCGGAGACTCCAGGAAAGATTCAACACAAACGCCGGAATTTATTTGCTACCTTTAACACGAATTCCCTTCGGAAGATTGGTAAATTGAAACAACTAACTGATTCCTTATCCCAACATCAAATCCTGATTGCAGCAATTCAAGAAACGAGATTCACAGATGAACAAGCCTTTGAGTCAGAAGGCTACATAGTTTTTAAAGGTAAAACTGGTAAACGTGTAATAAAAACAGTTCCCAACCTTGGCACAGGATTCATCGTCAGTAGGAGGATTTTGGATTCAATCATTGGCTTCAACTCGCCTAGCAGTCGAGTTTCAACTCTCTCCTTCCGGAGCACAAACAAAGTTTATACTGTTGTGAATGTCCATGCGCCAATCAATCAAGCGAATAAGAGAGACCCGGAAGGAACGGATAGATTCTGGGAAGACCTTGAAGATGTTCTCTGTAAGATTCCAGACAAACACACGATTATGCTTCTTGGAGATTTCAATGTAAGGAAAGAAAGTTCCAAAACATTATCGGAAACTATCCAGCTCACCAGAGAACAAATCGCAATGGTGAGAGGCTCGTAGAACTATGTAAGGCTTTCAATCTTGTTATAAAATCCACAGCGTTCAAACACCTTCCCAGAAAACAGAAGACTTGGACATCTCCGAATCCAAATCTCGACGAATTTCAAATTGATCACGTCGCAATTGCACATAAAGCTCAGAGAGAAATACAGAATTTGAAGGTTCTAAGAAATGCCAATCTTGATTCGGATCACTATCTATCCAAAATCGAAGTTAAACTGATTCCGAGGAACACCAGAAAGGCCGTCTTAAAAAAGATCAATCGATTTGATACTGAAAAACTACGATTGTGCCCTGAATGTACTAAAAAACTAGAATCTTGGAATCCCGAAAACTGGGATGAACTACAACAGGCCTTGGCCACAACAGCACAGGAGACAGTTCCACTGACGAAGTCAAAGAAACATGCGTGGTGGAATAATGCATGTGATTCAGTGGTAAAGCAAAGACAACTTGTCTGGCAGAAATGGAACTCGGGAAAGAACCAAGATAATTGGGAAAACTTCGTGAACGAGAGACAACGCGCTGCAAAAATCATCCGCAATGTAAAACGTGCCTACAACAAGAGCCAACTAACTCAAATTGAGCTAGACTTTCAGAGGAACAACACAAGGGACTTCTACAGAACCTTCAAACGCAATAGAAGCAAATACAATCCTCCGAGTCTACAGTTCAAAGACTCAAATGGGAGACTAGCTTTCAGTGAGAGAGAAAATTGCCAGATTCTAGCGAAATACTTTGAATCCCTCCTTAATTGTGAGACTCCAAACTCCACTTTCTCATTTGAAGACAACAGGCAAGTCCACCCAGATGCATCCCCTCCAACGAAAGAAGAAATCAAACAGATTATCCAGTCACTTAAGAACAACAAGGCACCAGGTGAGGACTCGATAATCGCCGAATTGTGGAAGTTTGCTGGTGAAAAGATGATTGATAAATTGACTGACATTATCAAGGAGATTTGGGAAACTGAGAAACTTCCACGTGATTGGACTTCTGCCTTGATTCATCTCCTGCATAAGAAAGGTGACAAAACGGACGTTAACAACTACCGCGGCATTTCCCTCCTACTGAAAACTTACAAAATTATTTCAAAAGCTCTGAAGATTAGGGCAGAACAACAACTTGATCCACAATTAGGAGAGTACCAAGGAGGGTTGAGGAAAGAGCGCTCATGTGCCGAACAAATTATGAATCTGAAATCCATCCTTTTCTCTCTGAAGCAAAGGAACAAGAAATTTGTGGTAACCTTCGTCGACTTCAAGAAGGCCTATGATTCGATTGATAGAATAGCTCTTATTCAAATTCTAAAGGAATTTGGATTGGATAATAAAACCAGGGCAATCATTCAACAGACCTTAGCTAACACAACCTCCTGAGTCAAGTTAAGAGGAGAAATTTAAGACTCTTTCGAAATTAAGACAGGAGTTAGGCAGGGAGATGGGCATTCACCCCTGCTCTTCAACTGTGCACTTGAAAAAGTCATCCGCGAGTGGCGCAAAGAAATGAAAGATGGGGTCCAAAATGGAGTACGACTGGGTTACAAGAACATGAATCTTTCTATTGATTGCCTAGCCTTTGCAGATGATCTTGCAATTTTCTCCGACTCTTTAGATATGGCCACAAAACAAATTAACCAGCTGCAGGTACAGACAACAAAAGTTGGTCTTCAGATCTCTTTGGAGAAAACACACAGCATAACTAACATCAAGCCAGCACCAAGGGAACTAAAAGTAAACCAGGGGGAAATCAAACGGACAGATAAGTTTAAATATCTTGGCGAGTGGGTAGAACCCAACGTATGTGAGAAAGAAACCTTCACTTCGCGCATGAACAAAATGGAAATGGCGTACCAACTCATCAAGGACGTTTACAACAAAAAGTCAATATCCCTGAACGCAAAACTTAGGCATTATTGCACTGTCATACGACCAGAGGCTCTGTACGCAGCGGAATGCCTCACCATGAACAAGAAAGGCCTGGTAGAAAAATTGGAGATCAAGGAAAGAAAGATCTTGAGGAAAATTCTTGGCCCGATTAAAGACAACGGTGAATATAGACGGCGGCATAACTATGAGCTGTATATTCATGTCCAGAAGATCTCTGATGTAATGAGGAAAAGGAGGATTGCATTTTATGGCCACTTGCTTAGAATGAAACCCACACGATTGACGAACCGGTTCTTTAAATATTTAAAAAATAAGAAGACCAAGCCAGCCTGATTCGAAGAGGTGGAAAGTGACCTGCAAGAGATGGAAATTACCTGTAGGGATATTCAAGAACGCAATTCCCTCAGGAAGAAACTACACGACCACCAGGGTTTTCAGGAAAAACCGAAGTTGAAAACGGGAAAGATGAGGACGGAAGAAAGAAAAGAGCAACACCGGCAACGTATGAATGAACACTGGACAAAGAACAAAGCCCAGAGAAGCCAGTTGAAATAACGTGGTCCTTAGTTGGCCGATACGATTAAAGAAGAAGAAGAATCATCATCATCATGAGGGTTAACATCCCTTTCTATTACCCTGGAATTTAAAAAAATAGGGTGATAGAATTTTGCCCTAAAAAAGAAAATTTACTTGTGAGCGAATGTATTGGGTCCCTAGAATTTAAACACTTAAATTTATCAACGATGAACCAGAATAAGATTTCGAAAAGTGGCGAATAAGATGCGAGCCACTTATACACTGGGCGACAAAGCTGGCTAAGGGATAATCGTTGCCCAGTGATTGCGACAATTTCTGTTGCGAAGCATTGTTAATATGTTCATATAGGAGATTTAGTATGCAGACTTGACTTTCGAATTGCAATAATTGTGTGCTACAGACAAATTATATTCTCGTACATTAGGATAGTATTCGCTGTCGATTTCTCTGTTGCATGCTCCTTCACTGATAAGTCTCTTTGTGTCATTTGAAGCAAAAGAATGTTTCAAATGCGAGATAATTGCCCGATATAGGTTCATTTGTGAATGCAATAAATACTACGATTCAGACCTCGATTATATAATGCTCGTAGATTTAGAACACTCTGAGTGCTGGTCACAGCTTGGCCACAGTTGCGGGGACTGTGATATATCAACGTGCCCCATATTAATCGATATAACCACATGAAATATATCAGTACAGGGAATGAGGAATAAAGTTTTCTTTTTATTGGGAAGAATAATAACATGAATGCACATAAATTAGAACTAAACTAGACACATGCAGTCCGTTTTAAATTCATATAACTGTATATAATACACGCCCTTCCGATATTCTTAGTTACGAAAACCCACTTGCAGTTCTGAGCATTTATTACATATTACACTTATTACTTGCCACTTTCAGTATGGTTAATTTTATATGGTACTAGCTATACCCGGCATGCGTTGCATTGCCAATCAGAGAGAGATAATAATAATGAACCCCCGGCCAAAAACCGTGGCGTGAGCTACATTTTTTAAAATTAATGCAGCCAATTGCCAAGTATTTTTTCTTTTCAAGACGGGCCAGGGAAGGGATTTTGAAAGGAAATCGGCCGTGGACCTATTGAAAGGAACCGTCCTGGCATTTGCCTAGTACCGGTACAGAAAATGGGAAACCACGGAAACCATTTTCAGGACAGCCGAGATGGGATTCGAACCCTCCATCTCCCGATGCCAGTAAGACACGAGGTAGCACGTTAGCCACCGCGTGAACTGTATTGGAATAGACAGCGAGACCAGATAATACGGCGGGCTGCTGACAGTATCCTCATGTCACCTCGCGATGAATCAGCAAGCTATTCTCACACCTGGCATTGCGGTGTGGTAAGTAGGCTATACAGATTGTACAATTTGGCTACTGTGGGATTTTAGGGTTCCTGTTAAGTCCCTCACTCTTTCCTGTTACATAAATAATTTGTAGCAAGAAACCTTCCCTGGAGTACACACAAAAACTCACCCAAATTTCATCGCAATTGGATGGATGGTATATGAACGCATAGGGGACATACATACAAACTATCCCGTAACATTGATTTATATATATATGTATTGTTCAGTGGTGAAACTGTGTTACACGATCGACTAAGTCAGCCACCGCATCTTCTACGAGTTAAGTTGCATGTCGTTAAGGCTAACTGGCTAGCCGGCCACGGTGACCGAGAGAACTAACTTGCTAGTTCGTGCCTCGCTGGTTTGGAATCCCACATCGACCGTCCTGAAAATGGTTTTCGTGGTTTATCATTTTCGCCACCAGGGAAATGTCAGTACAGTTCCTTACAACGGGTTCACGGACGACTTTCTCTCCTTATCTTTTATCTTTAATTAGGCACATGACTGAATTGTTAAGAAATGTATTGAGAAATATCATTTTTTGTATTTTATCGTATAAACTAGCAACTCGCCCCGGCTTCACCCGGGAACAGTTATGAATGCATTACGTGATAAGCGCTTCTCTTCGATGTAAATGAACTACGACCTATATCCGTTTTACGTCTCAGCATGATGGGTTAAACTCACTGACTGGACTATTTATTATATTATCATGGAATTGCATGTGCAACGAATTCTTGTCAGACGTAATATAAGAATGGCGAGGTGCATGACACACAAATCCCCCTTCCGTCCAATCTTAACTTCTGTGTATTTTGCGGAACGAAACGTTCACAGGCAAAATGAAGAAAAGCCGAGTTGCACTTACAGGGAAACTTCAAACACAGCCATTCTCCTCTAAAGTCTTAACTCAACACGACTCGACAGTTTTCTGCTGGCTGTATCTGGAGTAATAGGCTCGTCCGCTAGCTAGGCTGTAACTGGGGTGATAGGCTCGCCCCTAGCCCCTCAGTAATTGAATGGAGATTGTTGGAAGGAATGAAAACCTAAAATCGCTAATAGTGGGCGATGTATTGAAGATAGAGATATGCTCTCCCGGACGTTTTTGAAGAACTTTTCATGTTAAAAAATTCTTACACTCATAATATATTGATATTTTAACGGTTTGCCCAGCGTAAGCTTAGAAAGCGCATGGACGCCAGGTTTTTCGACTTTTTTCTGAAATCGTTACTACTTGGCTTCCTTTCATCATAAATAAATAATTTTCTAAAGAAACCTTCCTCGAGAGATCCTGTACAGATTGGTGAAAATTGCATCAGAATCCATCCAGTGGTTCTCAAGATTACCCGTTACATCAAAGAATCGGGGACTTCGTTTTATATTCGCTTGCTTGCGAATATATTTTAGGTCCTTACGACGCAGATACATTTCCCCCACTTCTTGCCAATCCATGTACGCCACTTTGATGGCTTCGATAAACATTTACTCATCTTTATTTTGTTGTTGATTCATTCAGGGGCTTTGCGACATCGTGGTCATGTAGCCCCGTGTACTTGAGTGTATGTAGAAGCTGTTTGAAAACCTGTGTCACTGTGATGTCTGTACTAGTGTGTGCATTTTTAATCGAGGCAGGATTTGGGTACGAAGCGGCCGTGGCCTTATGTTAGGTACCATACCGGCATTTTCCTGGAGCATAGAAGAGAAAAACCATGAAAATCCACTCCCAAGACGGTTGAGGTGGGAACCTAAACTTCCTCTTCTCAGTGTTGCCTCACGAAACTGAGTGCACCCCGTTCCAGCCCTCAGACCAGAATTACATTTCTTGGCAGAGCTGAGAATCGAACCCGGGCCTCCCCGGTGACAGCCAAGAATGCTAGTCACTAAGCAACGAGGCATCTTTATTAATCAGGGTACTACGTAGATCACGCTTTAGAGGTGCTGAGCTTCTACTTGAAAGGGAGTGGGTTTAATTCCCACCCAGATAGTGGATTTTAGAAACAAATCTACCCCTTTTTAAGAACCACAAATGTCTTTGGGACTCACCCAGCTACAACAGAAATGAGTACCAGCAAATACGGAGGGGCATGAGGCTGACACCCCTAGCGCAGATGCCGCGAATGGTGGGAACCTCTACCTTTCACTGCTCCAAGGGCCTCCATTGCCTTTACGAAGTTGGCTTTGCTTTGCGTTTTTCCTGCTGAAGAAAAGAAGCTAAAGGAGAAGGGAAGGGTGGATAAAAGAAGAGCAGACATGAGAAGCAAATAGTATCTCTGTATTCTTTTAAACTACGGTGCTAAATCATAGACGTACAGTAAATAAAATCGTTCAAGTATTATAGTTAGCATAATTTAGGTATTTTAACCCTTTATGGGATAGTGATATATAGCCTATCATGAGGAGGGTGGGGCGATGTAACTGAACAAATTGTGAAAATGGAAATGGATTACACCGGATTTATTATTATTATTATTATTATTATTATTATTATTATTATTATTATTATTATTATTATTATTATTTTGATTTTGTTTCCCTGACATGTGCTCCTGAAAAGGGGATTTCAATTATATTCTTCAAGGTTGAGCTTAGAATGCAGTTTGACTCACAGAACGGTTTATTATTGGGAACGTTTTTTAGTAGATAGTGATGTAGTTCAAATCTCTTTATTGTACTAGTAGGCGTATATGTAGTTTAACTTATAATGAATTCCCGGTGTAATTTATTGTTTAATTAATTAATGTGTTTATTTATTAGAAACCAATTATAAGAAACCCGTATCAAATTGAGGAATACAGACACCATTTCTGCTCATTTTATCCTATTTTTGTGACAGAGTTAACGAAATTTAAATGGATAAGTCACCGTAGTTTTCCACATCAGCCACAGGGGTCTCCTTTATATAATACTAGCAGTAGTACCCGGCTTCGCCCGGTGGAATGATGATAATGTTTTAAGGTTTCCTTAGAAATATAATGGACTTAAAATCTAAGTCATTTGCCCCCAAAGACAATGAGAGAGTAATATCTAGGTCATTTGCCCTTTTGATAAGGATGATAATAAAAACTACTGTTGAATCGACACGTCAAACTTACAAAGTACCGTAATAGAAATATATATTTCAAAATTCACAGGCGAGGAAGACTTATTGTGTGTGGTGATTAATGGTGTAATGGGCGTAACATCTACTGTAGGTCATTTGCTCTTATGATGAGGATGATAAGGGAAACTACTACCGGTATTGAATTGACACTTCAACGTATAATGTACACAATGTACTGTAATAAAAATAACTATATGGCGGCTTCGGTGGCGTATTTGGTAGCATGCTGAGCTTCTATGCCCAAGATAGCAGGTTCAAACCCGGCCGAAGCCGTCGGATATTTTAAGAGCGTTAAAAATCAGTCAGTATGCCTTTCTTCGGAGGGGAAGTAAAGCCGGCGGTCCCATGTCAGATTTATGGCATGTTATTGAACCTTCCACTAATTACACCTGTGTGAAGCTAAATTGGATAGGTAAACAACGCTCATAGATGTCTACGTCCGTTGCCAAGAGCCGACTGCAGTGGCGTCTAGTAGCTAAGTTCCGAACTTGGCCTAGTAGTCGTTGACGGTGGCGCTTGGCGGCAAAAGTACGAACTATTTGAAAATTCTAAGTTGCAGTTTGTACTTAAATTAAAAAACAGATAACACACACTAATACAGTCATGACAATTAACACCGGTAATCAGACAGATTCTACACACACCCAAAGTACACGGGGCTACATGACCGCGTTGTCGCAGCCCCTAAACTTAAGAACCAACCAAAAATAAATATTTTAAAAATCACAGTCGAGAAAGACTTTATGCGGCGGTGATTATTGGTATGATGCGCGTAACATCTAGGTAATTTGCACTTATGATGATGATAATAATAAGGTAATGAAAAAATGACTACTAAACTAACATGGTGTTATTTTAAAACTGATATAGGTAATTCAGGTGTCTAGCTTCGATGTCTTCCAAAGTCTCAACCTTATTTTCTGGCTTAGGCCTGTACTGGATGCGTCTAGTGAAAGAGCGTACTGCTCGGCAAAGACAAAGAATATAGGTCCAAGCTGCACGAACCTGAGATGATCGCAGATGATGACGAAATATGATGACACACGTTCGGGGTTCCCCGTCCTATACAGATTGACCGGGAATCACTCACTGTTTCGCAACGGCCCTGTGCTGGCATCAGCATAGACAGCAGGAGATAACACGGCGGGCTCTGGAAAGTACTCTCAAGTCACCTCACGATGAATCAGCAAGCTATTCTCACAACTGACCCCCCCCCCCCAGGGTCTCACAACTTGTGGGACGTGGGTTGGCGACCACGGAACCCCAGCTGAGTCTGGCATCGCTTCTACTTCCTGGTGCCGGGCTCATTTCAGTTCTCTTTCCTGTCGGCCTCCCTTGGTCAACTCTTGTTCTCTTCCGACCCAGACTGTATTAGGGTATCCGAGGGCTAGGGAGTCTTTCAATTTCCCGCCTTAATTGGCTTTGTCTCATCTTTCCTGATACCCTCATTCTTCGAGGGGTCTGCCTTCTTTTCCTTTTCATAATATCTCCTGTCTTCTGCTCAAGGCCCTCAAAGAGGCAGGGTGTGTGTAGGCCCACCACTTCTGGTACACCCTCAAGGGCTCATGACTGGTGAGTTAGGAAGCTGGCAACCCCGAGGAATTCCTGAGCTACATGCAGGGAATGGAGTGGTATGTCAGAAATTTCAAGTGGACAGTGTTACGCATCGGGTTCCAAAGGGTAAGTATACACACTTTGTTTTCGATCGGTGAACGATGTAGATTTGTACCAAAGGGCCTTAATGCGGGAAATGGAGTGGTCTGTCCGAAATTTCGAGTGGACAGTGTTACTCGTCGAGTTCCAAACGGTAATTATGTAAAATCTGGTTGAGATCGGTGAAACGGTGTAGTTTTGTGCCAAGGGCCAAAATGCAGGGAATGGAGTGGCCTGTCCAAATTTTAAAGTGGACAGTGTTACTCATCGGGTTCCAAAGGGTAAGTATACACATTTTGTTTTCGATCGGTGAACGATGTAGATTTGTGCCAAAGGGCCTAAATGCGTGGAATGGAGTGGTCTGTCCGAAATTTCGAGTGGACAGTGTTACTCGTCGAGTTCCAAAGGGTAATTATGTAAAATCTGGTTGAGATCGGTGAATCGGTGTAGTTTTCTGCCAAAGGGCCAAAAAGCAGGGAATAGTGTGGTCTGTCCGAAATTTAAAGTGAACAGTGTTACTTGTCGGGTTCTACGGGTAAGTATATAAAATTGGGGTCAGATCGGTGAAACGGTGTAGATTTGTGCCAAACAGCCTAAATGCAAGGGATGGAGTGGCCTCGCCGCAATTTCAAGCAGACAGTGTTAGTCGCAGTGTTCCAAAGGGTAAATATACAAATTTTGGTTGAGATCGGTGAAACGGTGTAGATTTGGAACAAAGGGCCTAAATGCAGGGAATGGAGTGGTCTGTCCGCAATTTCAAGCAGACAGTGTTACTCGCTGGGTACCAAAGGGTAAGTTTACGAATATTGGTTCTGATCGGTGAAACGGTGTAGATTTGTGCCAAAGTGCCTAAATGCAGGGAATGGGGTGGTCTGTCCGAAATTTTAAGTGGACAGTGTTACTCGCAGGGTTCCAAAGGGTAAGTATACAAAGTTTGGTTCAGATCGGTGAAACGGTGTAGATTTGTGCCAAAGGGCCTAAATGCATGGGATGGAGTAGCCTCTCCGCAATTTCAAGCAGACAGTGTTAGTCGCAGTGTTCCAAAGGGTAAATATACAAATTTTGGTTGAGATCGGTGGAACGGTGTAGATTTGGGCCAAAGGGCCTAAATGCAGGGAATGGAGTGGTCTGTCCGCAATTTCAAGCAGACAGTGTTACTCGCAGGGTTCCAAAGGGTAAGTATACACATTTTGGTTCAGATCGGTGAAACGGTGTAGATTTGTGCAAAAAGGGCCTAAATGCAGGGAATGGCGTGGTCTGTCCGAAATTTCAAGCAGACAGTGTTAGTCGCAGTGTTCCATAGGGTAAATATACAAATTTTGGTTGAGATCGGTGAAACGGTATAGATTTGGGCCAAAGGGCCTAAATGCAGGGAATGGAGTGGTCTGTCCGCAATTTCAAGCAGACAGTGTTACTCGCAGGGCACCAAAGGGTAAGAATACGAATTTTGGTTCTGATCGGTGAAACGGTGTAGATTTGGACCAAAGGGCCTAAATGCAGGGAATGGGGTGGTCTGTCCGAAATTGTAAGTGGTCAGTGGTACTCGCAGGGTTCCAAAGGGTAAATATACAAATTTTGGTTGAGATCGGTGAAACGGTGTGGATTTGGACCAAAGGGCCTAAATGCAGGGAATGGGGTGGTCTGTCCGAAATTTCAAGTGGACAGTGTTACTCGCAGGGTTCCAAAGGTTAAATATACAACTTTTGGTTCAGATCGGTGAAACGGTGTAGATTTGTGCAAAAGGGCCTAAATGCAGGGCATGGGGTGGTCTGTCCGAAATTTAATGTTGACGGGGTTACCCGCAGGGTTCCAAAGGGTAAGTATACAAATTTTGGTTCAGATCGGTGAAACGGTGTAGATTTGTATACATAACAGACAGACAGACAGACAGACAGACAGACAGACAAACTTTGTGCTTTATATATATAGATTGGTCACTAACACACTGACGACCATGTTCTGTCTTTTACTTCTTGAAACGTGCCTGATAACCAAGTAAGGATTCTTGAAATAATAATTGATATATCAGTAATGTTATTGTTTTGGGATCAGCTTCCCTTTCGTTTGTCGACCCTTAATGCTGGCCTGATGATTGGAATGGGGTACACTCAACCTCTTGGTTTCAGTTCCAACCTCTGCCATCCTAGGAGTGATTTTCCTTGTTTTCCAACTTAACCTCCAGCACATGACGGGGTGGTATTTAGCATGATTGCTTCCTCACGAAGGCCAGCCTATACATCACGAAAAGAGTCCAGCATCGTAGCTATGATGACAGGATATTTATCTTCGTTCCGAAGTGCTTCGAGTTCAATTTTGCTGCAGGAAGGGTCGTGGGATCTTAACTCCATGTGGTTCTATCCCCTGACTCAGTGTTAGTATTTGTTAGATCTTCATCACATCGTGCAGATCAAGCACGGGAGTCCGATTGAACGATCTACACCTGGCTTCAATGGTGGTCAAAAATTCGCAGATTTATTTTAATACAGTGTAAGCTATAGCAACGAATATCAGAGTTTGCTATCTAGATTTTTTTTTTTTTTGCTTCTTGTCTAAAAGAAAACCACGGTGTTTGGATGTTGAGTAACGTGTTTCAAATTCTTACGGAACCTTATGTTTTATCACAATGTAGCTCATAAACCAAAAGCTATTTACTAGATCACACTGGTTAGTTTCGTGGAAGAACTGTAGAATAGTCTATATGAAAACAGGCTTCTTAGTTCCACTAGGACTTTTCACCACTGCTATATGCCAGTGAACGTACATGCGATATCCTATTTGTAAAGGGCGTAATACCTTGACCCATATTATCCACTGTAAAAAAAGCAATAGAAAGTGTACACAATGAATTTCATAGAACTATACTCAAACCCCTGAATAGGAATAGAGAGCAATTTCCCTCATAAAGACTTCCTACATTAGGAACTCCCGTAACAAGGAATGTTCTGGAGTGTACTTGTGTGGGTTAGGGACTAGCTTAGGTGCACCAGGAGCACTTATCATGAAGGTGGGAGGAGGAAGAAGGGTGAGGTTGTTGAATTATGAGGAGCCAATTTGCAGAGAGTGAGAAATGCAAGAATGTTGATTCCAATAGATCCATTTGTCTGACAGTAAATAATCACCTTGAAGCTGTTACACTTAATAACCGCATTTCATTTCGATGGACTGATCTGCAACGCTACTCATGTTTTAAGCTTTGAAGGCCGTCCCTTATTTGCCCACATCACAATGACAGACATTTACGTATTAATAAATTATGAACACGCATTTAAAATATTACAATAAAATAAAATAACTAGCAAATTGAGCAATTATAATACAAAGCAAACTGTTTGTAGAATATGTTTGCAAAGTACAAAGCAAAACAAAATTATTCATAATTTAATGTATTTCACTCGTAATAGAGCGGATTATTCGTGAATACTCCTGTTGAAGAAGAACAATTAATCATTATGTTGCGGTAATGACAGATAAAATTTGACCTTTGACCTTTATACCACACACAGGCATACCTCGTGTTTGCGTTAATGTTGTAGGCGAGAGACAGCGTGCTAACAGCTGAACTGCATTACCATCACGGTAAAATAACAAATAAAGTGGTACAAGAGAAAATGATAATCATTATTAAATTTACTCGGCGCTCGTGGCCTCTTTCTCGTCACATAAATACACACTAAAAATGACATTGCTTTTATTAAAATGTTTAACTCCATTGATCGGACTAATATATTACCAATCGATAATTGCTGTCAATCTAAATAATTGAATATTTTTGCTAGAGAACACGAGTGCATTTTTTAAATAATGAGGCAGGTATTAACATGGTCATGTATAACATAAATTTCATTAGAATAGTTCATGACAACTGTGCACGCTGAACCGAATTGTTGGACATTTATGGATTAAACTGTTGGAACGGATTCAAGAGCACAAACTGCATTCCTCGTCTCCCAAAATAGGTATCCAAAATGGTAAGTGATGAGAATGGCGCACCGAAGTGAAGTGGATTACAAAAAAGGGATTCACTGCTGTGAATTGGTAAGAGAGACACCATAACTGCAGTCTCTCAGAAAAAAATGGCAAGTCTTTCTTTCTTTCTTTCTTTCTTTATCTTTGTTTTTCTTTCACTCCGCCTACAGTAAGACTTATCCAAGTATCGCTAACGCTTCACAATATTGAGACACCAAGAAGGATGCATGTGCCTGAAGTGATCGTTATACAACAGATTAGGTACAAGGCAACGCACAAATGATTAGAATTACAAAACTGTGCACGATCCCTGACCTCAAGAATTCAGTACGGTGTGTCATCCCTAAGTGCGGCAATCGGAACCCATAAACGTCGAGGCATGGAATCGAAGGGTTCCAGTTCGTGATGAATCTTCCTCCTCACGGCTCGTATTCGAGTCCAAAATGCATCAACAGTGGTTGCTAGAAAACCGTGATCAAGTTCCTAATCAACCATATTCTATACATTTTCTATGAGCGACATGTCAAAAGAACGTATAGGCAAGGGATACAGTGGTATCCGTTATTTTTCGAAGAAGGCTTAGCCTACACGTTCCTCGCCTAATGCGATGGGCATTGTTCTGCTGATGACATACATCACTTGTTGAATCCAATTGCACCACAAACAATGAAATTTGGTGTTTGTCCGCTAAGACAGTCAACAATGCAGGCAGCCGAATTGCGATTATCAGGGTAGCGCCTAACCTAGCACTGTAGGACAGGTTGAAGCAGACTCATTCGCGTATCTTATAATTCAGCATAGTAGTGGCGACGTTCACGTGCACATTGCAGTCTGGGGCATTTGTGGTCTCTGGACAATATAAGCTGACGAAATTGCATGCCACAAGTCCAACCAGCGAGCAGTGCGATCCCTTACGCCATGGAGACAAGATGGTTGCCATCTCATGCTGTGGATACATTACGGGGCTCAGTACCAGCTCATCGCCGCGAACGACCCCTTCTATACTTTGGCTCCAAACACACACAACTGTCGTAGAAGCAAGCCCTATATGAACCGAAATGTCAACGTAAGACAAACCCGTTTACCGTACACCGATCAATCTCCTCCTCTCCAATTTATTCACATGCTATTGCGCACTTTGACGTCGACGAGGCATATTGAGCCTTGCTCTCACTTTTTCCACTTCGTTTAACGGCTCTCCACTGACTGAGCAAGGCGTAACACTGACTTTACCGATCACCTAAGATTGGGCACTGCTGGACTTAGGTGTACACCAACTCTCCACAGCCTTAATCAGTTATTGCTGATACACCAAGTTTATATATTTTGGGGCATTCCTACTGGGTGTTGTAATTTTTGAAAACGTAAGGTCTATTGTAGTTACAAATAGCATGCTCACTCTTACCGACTGCACGTTTCCTCCTGTTTCACTAACTTTCAACATAATTTCCTCATTTTCATCCGCTTCTGTTGGTTCTTACGTACTACTGTACCAGGGAATTGTTACCGCTAGCTGTGGAGCGCAGGTGTAGTGTATACGTTACGTCATCTCGCCTCGTTATGGCTGCAGCGAGCGGTTCCGGGGCAAGAGGGGAACGCATGTACAGTCATTCAATGAGAACACACCGCACAGCCACGACTCAGCATGAATCATGCACACAAATGACATGCGATGAGGTTTCGTTGGCGAGAACTGCACGCCTATCGCAGGCGTGTGGCCGGGCGGAGCGCATTAGTTCCGATTTCCGCCACCGGTAACAATTCGCTGGTAGAGTAGTATTCCTCAACATTAAGAGTTCGCTAATATTTGAGATATTGAGGCATTCATTTCTCTGAATTATTATTCGTTATGACCCAACATTCCCAAACTTATTCTTCAGATAGAGGATTGGAACATGAACACAATTAGCCTTGTGCTTTATTGGGTACTTGGCGAAAGTCGGTTTTACTGAAATATTGAGGTATCTGTACTTTTGTGGGTATTTAAATAAGGGCCATGACATATAAGGAAATCATGTTGGTCTCGTGAAAGGTAAGCAACCCGGTAAATTGGTATGAAAAACCACCCTAATATTTTCATGCATTGCCAATGTCATGACTGTAAGCCGCCAGTCTCTGAATCCATATTAAACACTTCAATTCCTTAAAATAAAAATGGAGTTTGATCAATAAGTCGTGTTATGAGTCAGTCTGTTCCAAGACTACTTTATCAGTCCTCCGCGGCTATCAATATTTTTTGTGACGAAGGCGACGGTCACATTGCTCGGTATTTGGCTTTAACTCAAGTGAGCAAGCTAAAGAGGGTCAAGTAAATGGACGTTTGACCTAAAAATGTTAATGATACCCATAATTTCAGGAGAATGAGACCCACGTGTTTAGGAGAAATACAAAGCCAGAGAGAGACGAAGCGGATACGCAGGTACAGAGCCAAATTAGACGACGACGAGCTGAGGTTTCCATTGCTCATTAGCTGGAGGCCTGTGATGTACACACAGGAGGGTGGGAAAGGGAGAGTCAGAATTCTTCTCTACACACTGAACTGATGAATACCGTAAGTTCATTGAGAAATGTAGAACAATACTGCAGATAGTGTACCAGGTTAGCTAATGACCTTCAAAGTTGGTATGGCATATAGACTACTTCCTTTACGCGTAGCAAATTTAAATAATCTTTCAGTTTAATTTTTACGGCCAAAGAAAGTTTCATGCAATAATTTTATTTTATTTATTTATTTATTAAATACTACTGATATTACATTATTGTGATATGTCTCACGAATCTGACGGCAAATACAGTACAGATTATATGTGAGACATATTATTTATTATTAACAACATATGTACAGATTGTATTTCAATACAAGAGTGCATGCAAAAAGGTATGTCTTCTTTAAGTTATATATAGCCCATTTTAATTATAATTATTAATGCTTTTTGTTTTAATATTCATTATACATACAGCGTGTAATTGATATACGTGAAGTCCGTTACACTGTCGATAGAGGATGATATTCTAAGCAAATATCTTCATGAAATTTAGTCGTATCGTAATTAGTGTAGGTGGAGTTAATTCACAAAAATCGTCGGTCAAAGTCTTGGAAAAGGGCTTCTTGTTAGACTGCGTTCCCCTCAGCAACACAGCTGATTTCTCCCCGCCAGCATCCCCTCCAACGCTGTGGAATGTTAACCAGAGTGTGAAGTTGAGTAACCTCCTCGCTGTGTTTTCCCATGGCACAAGCCTAGCCTATCCACACCTCCATGGGGAGTGGCCAGCATGACTAGTATGGTTCAAGGCCGCTGCAAGGTGTGCGTGAGTGGCGCTGAAAATTGTAATACTTGCCAATTGTTGCAGACTATCAACTAAACTTGCTAGTATTTTTATCTTAGGGGATTTTCTTTTTATTTACAGGAAATGCGATTTGTGTCGCAGTTCTTAACGCAAGAAAAGGTGAAGGATATGCTGCATTCGGCGAGTCTCTTGAAACATTCTGCGGTAAAATTTTGAGGGAAACATTTTTATCGAAGGCCTATTCATGAAATCAGCGTAGAACCCTGGAACACCACACTCATAAAGTACATGCGTAAATACCACAGTGGGGTCTGACCGACCCAGTCTGCTTGTAGTAATTTATATCGTATCTTACGAATTTCATAATTTTTTATTATTCTAGCTGTCTACTTTATAGTTAGAGGATACCGAAAAATGATTAGTTTGATGCCTGTTAGTTACATATTTTGATTAATACAATTATGAACACAATGAAAGCAATTACAGCCAGAATATTGCAAAGGTACATTTTTTTGTTACCACTGTCGACAATATTTCTCAATTTTTGGGGTAAATTCACAGTAAACATATAAAATAGTTATAAAATGGTCACTTGAAACAAATAGCACTGACAGTTTCCCTTAGTGATGGCTTACAATATCCTTCACATGAAACGCACGCCATAGCTCGGTGACTGACAGAATTGTTCCTTGAACCCGGGACTTCGAATTCAACTTCGGTGTCGCTTTCATATTCTGCAATGAATTCACTTTAGGGTACACTATCCTCAAAAACATTGGCAGATTTGAAATCTGAGTCACCACCAATATTCTGCTCACTGACACTACTTTCTGACAATAATTCTCTGATATTGCAATCAGAGTTTTTTTTCTTGGAATTAGCCATTTCCCACACTGTTTCTAACACTAACGAAGTTCATCGTACCTCGTCAATTACCTATCAATTACTGCAGCAGTAGCAGGGTGTTATGACACATCCGGAAAAGACAAGCGTAAATACCACACTGGGGTCTCTATGACCCTGGCCTATATTTATTTCTATCTCAAGAAAGTTCTTGTACGCTGACAGATCTAAATGTCGCTAGCCGAGAGTAGTGAGATATTATCCTAATTTGCAAACATGTTTTAGTAGCGTACTGTTTCACATACATAAAATATTCAATAGTTTGCTTTTCGCAGGGTCGTTCAGACCCCAGTGTGTTGTTCCAGGGTTAACAACTTTTTAGGTTTGAATGTAGAATTATTAATAAAAATATAATTTCACTTCATTATTAACACCTGCTTTTAGAAATAATATACATACATGTATATTAGGTCATATTGTACCTTTTTTGGATCTTATTTCAGTATTTAAAGGGCATATTTGCCTGCATACGAGGCACGTCCAGAAAGTAAGTTCCGTTTGGTAATAAAATTAAATTGTGTACAGATACAGAAAAAATATTTATTGCACAACATTCTACACCTCTTTAACTACTTTTCCACATAACTGCCGAACTTAGGCATTTGTCACAGCGTGGCACAAGTTTTTGGATACCTTCTTCATAGAAGTTTGCCGCCGACCGTAAACGAGAGTGAAGACTCCCCTCTAAGATATCCTACCGTTTGGCCACCACTGTTAGGCAAATTGCGTGCATACCAGGAGAACTGCGTATGTTTAGGAGTTCTCCTGACAACATACACAATTTGCCTAACATTGGTGGCCAAACAGTAGGATATCTTACAGGGGAGTCTTCACTCTCGTTTACGGTCGGCGGCAAACTTCTAAGAAGAAGGTATCCAAAAACTTGTGCCACGCTATGACAAATGCCTGCAAAAGTTCGGCAGTTATGTGGAAAAGTAGTTTAAGAGGTGTAGAATGTTGTGCAATAAATATTTTTTCTGTATCTGTACAAAATCTAATTTTATTACCAAGCGGGACTTACTTTCTGGACGTGCCTCGTATGATACTTTGGGTAATCTTTTTTTTTTTTTACATTGCTCTGCCACATTCAGAACTCACGCGACCTATGGTATCATATACAGCAGCGTGTGATGCGTGCGTTAATCACTTGTTTCGGTTTCTTGCAGGTAGAGACAGGCGGATATAAACAAGCGAAGTCTGCTTGTCAGCATGGCTGGAATGAACGAAGTAAGTAGCGGAATATTTTCATTAATCACATGTTAGCTTTTGTTAAATATGTAACCTAACCCTTCTGGAATAATATAGTGACACAAGGTAAAACGTAAAATATTAATTTCTAGTGAAGATGTCTGGATTTTCCGTGGTATCATACATGATAACTACGGACTAAATGTTTTTTCTTGCATTCACAACATTTTGAAATACACATTTATTGCCCCAAGTTAAAAGTCTGTTCTGGAAATTGGTACGTGAACGTAGTGTTTGCACGTTATAAATGGCCAATGGCTGCATAAATAAAATTAAGTACAATACATTCTTCTAATTTCGGCCCTTTGGATTTCAGGCATAGGTTAAAATGTCAAAGCGGTCTTCGGAGGATCAGACACAGCTCATTTTACGCCTGTATGTGCGAGAAAAATACTCTGCAGGTTGCAAGTGGAAATCCGAAGCCATATTTTAAGGCTCTAGAGCCAACTCTTGCCGATATATTTCCACTTGTTCTTGAATACTGGACCAGGAATGACCAGCAATAACCATGTCAACGATAGCTCAAGGTGCCCCATTCAATTTTTCATTTAACTCTGTATGAGGCAGTGCACATCTCCATTTCTCACCAGAAATACCATGGTATGGATTCTGCCTTGAGGAAGGAATTCATGATGAAAATTAATAAATTTAAAACAGAAATATTGAAATGCAGTCGAAAGAAATCAGAAACCCCTAAGGATGTTGAATTGGCAGGTGAACAGCTAAAGGAAGTAGGTGACTTCTGAAAGTTGGTTAGCTCAGGCAAGGAAAGCATTTCTGCAGAAAAGGAATCTGTTGACATCGACTATAGATTTAGGTATTAGGAAGTCATTTTTGAAAGCCTTTGTCGGGAGTGTGGCGCTCTGTGGGAGTGAAACTTGGACTATCGATGCAGCAGAAAAGAAGAGAATTGAAGTGTTTGAAACGTGGTGTTACAGGAGAATGATGAAGATCAGATGGGTAGATAGGGTTACGAATGAAGAGGTATTAAGACGAGTGGGAGAGGAGAGATGATTCTGGCAACTGCTAATGAAGAGAAGGGATAGGTTGATAGGACACATACTAAGACACCCAGGAATAGCAAACTTAGTTATAGAAGGAAGGGTCGAGGATGAGAACAGTAGGGGTAGACCAAGGTTAGAATACGTTAACCAGATTGCCTCGGATGTAGGGTGTGGTAGCTATGTAGAGATGAAACGATTAGGTCAGGACAAGTAAGCATGGAGAACTGCATCAAACCAGCCGAAAGACTGAAGACTCAAACAACAACGAAAACTTACCATAGGCTACGAACATAATTGAGGATTTTCCCCCTATTGCTACGTTGCGGGTTTCAATAATGAGTATACCCCTTTGTACGGTCATCCCAATACCACAGTTTATCTGGAAAATTATGTAAATATTCATGTAAATGGGAATGACATATTCGGTCCAAGGCGATAAATAGAATAACAAAGACCAGCAATAATGTGGGTTTTCTACTGTCTAGTTTGCACATGTTGGTCATCATGGCCCGCCTCGTTGCGTAGTGGCTAGCATTATTGGATGTCACCGCAGAGGTCAGTTTTGTATTCCCGGCTTTGCTAAGACATTTAATTCTGCTCTGAGGGATAGAACGGGGTGCACTCAGTTTCGTGCGGCAAATCTGAGAGGAGGCGGTTTCGATTCCTATCTCTGCCATCCTGGAAGTAGTTTTCCGTGGTTTCCAACTTCTAGTCCACGCAATTACAGGTATTGAACCTAAATGAAGGCCTTGGCCGCTTCCTATCCAAATCCTACTTCAATTACAAACACACACACTGGTAGGTCTACAGATAGGCTATCACAGTGATCCAGATTATCAGACAATTTCTACACACACCTAAGTCCACGGGGCTACATAACCACGATCTTGCAAATACCCTAAAGAATCAACGACATTACGGCAACTTCCAATAATTACCCGCATAGCTAAGTGTTTGGAAATATGTCATTAACAATAGTGGAATATGTTTAAAGAAATATGGTTCTACTGACAGTAGAACACAGTCATACCAACTCATGTAAAAATATTAGAGTTCCTTATTCTTATGAGACTGCTTACAAGCTGTTCCTCGATGCTCTGCATATTGAAGTCACATCAGTCATAGAACTTTATTCCCCCCTCTCTCTGCGACAAGCAGCTGGTGTTGAGAGTTACATATGGTCTATCTCTTATGTCTGTATGAATGAGCTTGGTAGGATTTTGGTGACTACTGTGTGGAAACATACACAGGCAGAGTAGTGTAAGTCACATTATGCTTCTTTTTTAGAGCATCAACAGTCCTTTTGCCTTAAGCGAACTGTGAATGGAGACAGAGTGGATAATTCTGATACAATCTCCTGAGAACTCAGGCTGACCAAACTAATGAACATTCCCCTCAACTTTCTCAAGGGGAGCGTCGTGGTCGAAATAATTATTCAATGATATTCAAACACAATTTAGCTATTGTTGTTAGTTAGTTTTAGGGGCTTGGGACATTCTGGTTATCAGCCTCGTATACTTGGGATTGTGTTCAATTTGTCTGTTAACCCATGTTTCTGAGGTAACTGTAGTAGTGTATAACTGTGAGTATTAGGTTCAGGAATGTGGCGTAATGCCCAAAGACTATCTCGGCATTTGCCTTCAGAGAGTGTAAAAAATACACGTGGAAAAATCACATTCAGGATAGCCACTGTCAGAGCCAGGATTCGAACCTCCGATCTCAGAACTTAGGAGAGCCTTTCATCGCGGTCCTCATTAGCAATGTAACGCGCCGTGGGAAACGCAGTTTAGCGTTATGGTTAGAAAAGGGAATATTAAAACCTGCACTGTCGGGTGTCAGATGACAGAATTTTCTGTGTAGTGATTGGATTTACCGCCTGATGCCTCTGGCGCCTCTATCATAAGAGGAGTTAATGCGAGATCAAATGAATAACGATGGATACAGCAGAGCAAAGGTGGAGATGTGGTCTATTAGACGATACAGTCCAGGCAATCACCTGGACATGTGGTCTATTAGAAGGTACAGTCCAGGCATTCACCTGGACATGTGGTCTATTAGACGATACAGTCCAGGCAATCACCTGGACATGTGGTCTATTAGAAGGTACAGTCCAGGCATTCACCTGGAGATGTGGTCTATTAGAAGGTACAGTCCAGGCATTCACCTGGAGATGTGGTCTATTAGAAGGTACAGTCCAGGCATTCACCCGGGGATTGGGTCTATTATAAGGTACAGTCCAGGCTATCACCTAGAGAAGGGGTCTATTAGAAGGTACAGTCCAGGCATTCGCCTGGAGATGGAGTCTATTAGAAGGTACATTCCAGGCAATCACCTGGAGATGGGGTCTATTAGAAGGTACAGTCCAGGCAATCACCAGGAGATGTGGTCTATTAGAAGGTACAGTCAAGGCAATCACCTGGAGATGTGGTGTATTAGAAGGTTCAGTCCAGGCATTCACCTGGAGATGTGGTGTATTAGAAGGTACAATCCAGGCAATCTCCTGGAGATGTGGTGTATTAGAAGGTATAGTCCAGGCATTCACACGGAGATGTGGTGTATTAGAAGGTATAGTCCAGGCAATCACCTGGAGATGTGGTGTATTAGTAGGTACCGTCCTGGTATTCACTGGAGCGTGCGTCTATTAGAAGATACGTCCTGGTATAGGCAAGCACGGAAAACCAGATCAATGATAACAGGCAGTGGGCTTCGAACCCAGTTGTCAGATAACCTGGCTCCATGGTCTTTCCCCTGAGCACATGTAGCTGAATTTGGTGTTTCAATAAGGTAATAATGTCACTCAGCTCATTGAGTATCTCCATATGGCTTATTTCCAACATTGACAGATCTGCATCAATTTGTTATTATTAAATGTACCTATGAGGTCAAGTGTTCAATTTTTAGCCTACTTTCAAATTTTTCAGAAAATGAAAGTAAACTTATCAGATCCCCACGGATCAGATGTCCGTGTGTCTGTGGGTATGTGTGTTTGTCTTCCCCCTCCCCCGACACGACGAAACCGAATTGAACCCAATTTGGTACAGAATTAGGGTGAATTTTATATCGCTGCCATCTTAACGAAAACAAAATTGCGGCTACCCAAATGTTCAAAGCATAAAACTAATTATGACTAAATCAATCAACAAACATCTACCAAATCAAGGAAATCCTGCTCTCATGTGGGAAAGGTCTGGGGCTTAAATACATGGTCATCAGAAAAATAATTTGAATATAGTGGGTGTGCGAATCATGCAAACATTATAATTCAGATAGTTATATATAAATATATATATATATATATATATATATATATATATGTGTGTGTGTGTGGATCCTCTGTGTCCTCCGTTATGGCCATATGAGCATGAATATTACGCACAGCTGACATCCTGATGATATAAAATATAAAATAGATCACTCTCAACACTTAAAGCCACAGTAACGAAAATTAGTGGCAAGATACGGCCGTATACGTGGCCTTGTATGGCCAATGCAAAAGAACGGACCCTCAATACATTTGAGATGGTGGTTCTGCGAACTAATAAAATATTAAAATCGGCAATTCATAATGCAATTAAGACGAATCTTTCCAAGAGGTGGGTGCCACATGCCAGCTCTCACGTGCGTTAGTCAGAAGATTAGTTGGTTTAGTTATTGTTTTTAGGGGACGGAACTACGAGGTTATCTGCCCCAGTTAAAAGAATACCACACTGTATACAGCACACAATGGACATCTTAAAATGTAGAAGTGTATTTAAGACTTTCGGTATCCTACAGCTATAATAACGAAACTCAGTAATAAAATAGAACCTTTTAAGTCGCCTAGTATTCTCGAAGCAAAAGACCAGTGGCTGCATAGATTCAAGATGGTGGCTAAGCGTACTTTTAAAGTATCCAAACTAGAAACTCAGGATTGTTTTGACCAATTAATATGAAACGAAGTAGAAGAGGAGTATTAAGAAGGAGGCGTCAGAGGTGTTAGTGACAAATTTATCACACTGATAGTACGCGCAGCGGCCATCCTACAATTTTGTAATTTAAATATGATTAACTCTCTATGTTTTAGAACTACAATTACGCAAATTACTAATGAGGTATATCACTATAATTATGGAGTATCGTAAGCCCAATGCAAAATAATAGTGATTATATATTTCCAAGATGGTGACTGGACGTAATTTGAAAACGTAATAGCGAATTATTCAGAACAATTAAAACGAAATCCTGGCGTCACGAACGCCATACCAGTTCAAGAAGATTTTGAAGCCATTTTACCATTGCTATTATTATAAACATTATTATTATTATTATTTTGCCCCAGAGGAGTGCGTCAGGCCTCGGCAGCCGGCACAGTTCATATCCTCGCCGCTAGATGGGGGCTTCATTCATTCCATTCCTGACCCGGTCGGAGACTGGAAGCAGGCTGTGGATTTTCATTTCATTATTATTATTACTAGTATACATTTAAGGCCATTGGAAATCAAAAGCCCTAATTTCACGCGCGCTCCTACCACAATAATATAGATTGTTAACAGAATTCTCCCACAATCAAGTGCACGATTAAAAGGACCACGATATCCCGTTGTTTTTGTTTTTCTTGCCATTGTGTTTGTTGTTGTTGCTGTTAATTCATATGAGGGGCTTGGGGCATATCATCCACCTCTTTTGCACCCATAACGTTTCATGATATTCCATAGTGATTACACGGGCTGGAGTTTGTTCGACTTCACAATTCAAATTACACTTGGTCATGCTCGACCATCAACGATCATATTTTGTTTCAGCAAAGCCAAAGATAGTTTTTCTGTTTAAGAAAGGAGGACAGTTTTAGAGATAAGAATGGTACAGTAAATTGATAAACCGAACAATTCATCGTATTGGAATTTCACCAATAACCACTGGTCATTTGTGGTGACTTTCAATTTAGCTCCTTGTCATAGAGCTCTCATTAGTACAGGTTAACTATTCAGGCTCCTTCAAGAATCTCGTGAGATGACGATGGGAGTCATGGATTTACAATTCCAGATCGTAAACTAGAAAACGTCTACCTTTTTTCCAGTTTCCAATATACTGCCCCCGTTCAAATTAATGTTGTTGAGATTTACGACGCACGACAATACACAGCCTAATTGAAGCTTGAAGATTGTCTACTGTAACATTATATGGAGCCACCACTCAGAGGAAAATATTAAGAAGGGATGAGAGATGAGACCTGAATTCAATCAGGGAGACTTAATATTAGTGAGAGAATTGTAAGATATTAAAAAATTATCAACGAATTTTTATAGTTCAACTACAAACATTTTAAATCTAATTTTTTTAGGATTTGAGGCCCTTAACATGATTCCAGAAAAATCTGTGAAACGGCACATTTTGATTGCTTCACTCCACAGAATGCTGGGAAGTACTGTAAGAAAGAAGACATCTACAACGTGAACCCAAGCCTCAATCTATATATATAAAAATCAATCTTACGTGATAGTTTGTCTGTGGGTGTGTATGTCTCCTATGCGTTCATATACCATTCGTCCGATTGCGATGAAACTTGGGTGAGATGTTGAGTACACTCCAAGGAAGGTTTCTGACTTAGTAAATCCATTTTACAATAGGTAGCGCACGCGTAGATTCAACAAATGAGCGACGATGCGCGAAGCATTTCAACAAAGTCCCGTATGTGTTCTTATACCATTCGTCCGATTGCGATGAAACTTGGGTGAGATGTTGAGTACACTCCAAGGAAGGTTTCTGACTTAGTAAATCCATTTTACAATAGGTAGCGCAGGCGTAGATTCAACAAATGAGCGACGATGCGCGAAGCATTTCAAAAAAGTCCCGTATGTGTTCATATACCATTCGTCCGATTGCGATGAAACTTGGGTGAGATGTTGAGTACACTCCAAGGAAGGTTTCTGACTTAGTAAATCCATTTTACAATAGGTAGCGCACGCGTAGATTCAACAAATGAGCGACGATGCGCGAAGCATTTCAATAAAGTCCCGTATGTGTTCATATACCATTCGTACGATTGCGATGAAACTTGGGTGAGATGTTGAGTACACTCCAAGGATGGTTTCTGACTTAGTAAATCCATTTTACAATAGGTAGCGCACGCGTAGATTCAACAAATGAGCGACGATGCGCGAAGCATTTCAACAAAGTCCCGTATGTGTTCATATACCATTCGTCCGATAGCGATGAAACTTGGGTGAGATGTTGAGTACACTCCAAGGAAGGTTTCTGACTTAGTAAATCCATTTTACAATAGGTAGCGCACGCGTAGATTCAACAAATGAGTGACGATGCGCGAAGCGTTTCAAACAAGTCCCGTATGTGTTCATATACCATTCGTCCGATAGCGATGAAACTTGGGTGAGATGTTGTATACACTTACGTGAAGGTTTCCAAATTAGTGAGTACATTTCACAGTAGATAGCGCACGAGTAGATTCAACAAATGAGCGACGACACGCAAAGTGTTTCAAAAATGTCCCGTATGCATTCATATACCATTCGTCCGATAGCTATGAAACTTGCGTAAAATGTTGTGTACACTTCAGGGAAATTTTCTGGCTTAGTAAATCCACTTTACAATAGGCAGCGCACGAGTAGATTCAACAAATGAGCTACGACGCGCGAAGCATTTCAACAAAGTCAGTTTCAAAAAAGTCCCGTATGCATTCATATACCATTCGTCCGATAGCTATGAAACTTGCGTAAAATGTTGTGTACACTTCAGGGAAATTTTCTGGCTTATTAAATCCACTTTACAATAGGCAGCGCACGAGTAGATTCAACAAATGAGCTACGACGCGTGAAGCATTTCAACAAAGTCACGTATGCGTGCATATACCATTCGTCCGATAGCGATGAAACTAGGCTGAGATGTGTGCACTCCAGGGAAGGTTTCTGGCTTAGTAAATCCCTTTAAAAAAAAATAGGAAGAGCAGGAGCAGAATCAACAAATGAGCGACGACGCGCGAAGTTTTTCATCAAAGTCCCATATAAGGTCATATACCATTCATCCGATAGCGATGAAACTTGGGTGAGCTGTTGTGTACACTCCAGGGAAGGTTTCTGGCTTAGTACGTCCATTTTACAATAGGTAGCGCAGCAGTAGATTCAACAAATGAGCGATGACACGCGAAGCGTTTCAACAAAGTCCCGTATAAGGTCATATACTATTCGTCTGACAGTGATAAATGTTTGGTGAATTGTTGTGTACACTACAGGAAAGCTTTCTGGCTTAGTTAATCCATTTTACAATACGAAGCGCACGTTTAGATTCAACAAATGAGTGACTACGCGCGAAGCGTTTCGAAAACGTCCCGTATACGTTCACATACCATTCATCCGATTGCGATGAAACTTGGGTGAGATGTTGTGTACACTCCAGGGAAGGTTTCTGGCTGAGTACATCCATATTACAATAAGTAGCGCAAGTAGAATCAACAAATGAGCGACAACACGCGAAGCGTTTCAACCATGTCCCGTCTGCATTCATATACCATTCGTCCGATAGCTATGAAACTTGGGTGAGATGTTGTGTACACTTCGTGGAAGGTTTCTGGCTTAGTAAATCCACTACACAACAGGCAGCGCACAAGTAGATTCAACAAATGAGGGACGACGCGCGAAGCGTTTCAACAAAGTCCCGTATAAGGTCATATACCATTCTGCCGTTAGCGGTGAAACTTGGGTGAAATATGGTGGACACTCCAAGGAAGGTTTCTGGCTTAGTAAATATATTTCACAGTAGGTAGCACACGAGTAGATTCGACAAATGAACGACGACACGCGGAGCGTTTCAATACACTCCCCTATGTCTTCATATCCCATTAGTCCGATAGCGATGAAACTTGGGTGAGATGTTGTGGACACTTACGTGACGGTTTCTAACTTGGTAAATACATTTTACAGCAGGTAGCGCACGAGTAGATTCAACACATGAGTGACGGAACGTGAATCGTTTAAACAAAATCCGGTATGCGTTCATATACTATTCATCCGATTGCGATGAAACAATGATCAGTTATTGTGTACACGCCAGGGAAGGGTTTCGACTTAGTAAATCCATTTCACAATAAGTAGCGCAAGAGTAGATGCAACAAATGTGTGCCGACGCGCGAAGCGTTTCAACAAAATCCCATATTGGGTTCATATAACCTTCTTCGATTGTGATGAAACCTTGATGAGTTATTGTGTACACGCCAGGGTAGGGTTTCGACTTAGCAAATTCATTTCTCAATAGGTAGCGTACGAGTAGAATCAACAAATGAGTGACAGCGCACGAATCGTTCAAACAAAATCCCGTATACGTTCATATACCATTCATCCGATTGCGATGAAACTTTTGAAAGTTGTTGTGCACGCTCCCACGATTGATTCTAAATTAGAAAATCCATTTTACGATAGCATAGGGGCAGTTAACGGAAATTGAAAAACATGTTGTGTATCCAAAAGCACTTCAAAAAACAGAATTTCAACGCCAACACTTTCTTTGATTGGCATTGCAACGCATGCCGGGTACAGCTTGTGAAATAATAAAAATGAAACCTTATCAAAGGCTTATGTAGACACAGATGCCCCCTGAGTTAGTAGCCTACCATTTCCTGCCAACCTCTGCATTTTCTTCGTCCCCTCCCTCACATTGAAGGCAAAGTTACGCCCATGCCATTCACTGTGTGCATTGGAGGGGAATGTGTTCTCTAAACCACTAATTAACTCAGGGAGCCACCAATTTGTGTGTTATACCTTGACAAAACATCAAATCAGCAAATTGATGATGATGATAATTGTTGTTTTAAGGGGCCTAACATCTAGGTTATCGGCCCCTAATGGTCTGGGTGTAGCGAAAATGACAATGAAATGGAAATCATAACGAAAATTAAGTGAGACTGAATATACTTACAAAATTGAACGTAGATTGAAACGACTCACAAAATGGAAAGTGGAAATACTTACAAACGGGAATTTAGAAGAAAATACTCACAAAAGGAATAGATTGAAAAACACGCACAAAATGTAGGTTAGGTTAAAAATACGTACAAAATGCAATGTGAAGTCGAAATACTTACAAAATGAAATTGACATTCAAAATAGTTACAAAATGCAAATGAGATCGAAAATACGCACAAAATGCAATTGAGGTTCAAAATACTTACAAAATGCAAGTGAAATTGAAAATACACAATGCAATTTAGATTGAAAAAGGCTGGTTCAGATTCAAAATAATCACAAAATGCAATTGATATTCAAAATACTAACAAAATGCAATTGAAATTGAAAATGCTTACAAAATGTATGATAGATTCAAACTACTCATTTGGATTGACAATACGTACAAAATGTAATTTAGATTCAAAATACTCACTAAATGAAATTGACAATCAAAATACAAAATGCCCACCATACAAAATGCAATTGAAAATGCTTGCATAATGCGGTTTAGGTTGAAAATATTTACAAAATGCAATTGAAATTCAAAACACTCACTAAAATGTCCTGCTCCTACAATGAAAGACTTACTAAAAGGCAATTTAGATCGTCAATCCTTTCAAAATGCAATTGAGGTTGAAAATACTCGCAAAATGCAATTTAGATCAAAAAGAGTTTCAAAATGCAACTTAGATTGAAAATACCTACAAATAATGTAGTGTAGATGCAAACATTTCGTTTAAGGTAATTTGGATATACGGGGAGCAATTAACAAAACAGTGAGGGAATCTTAAAGAGAAAAGGAAATATAGTGAAAAGAAAACAAGACGTCTGACCCCTCGAAGAAGGGGGATCAGGAAAGATGAGACAAGGGCCAATTAAGGCGGGAAAGGGAAAGACTCCCTAGGCCTTGTATACCCTAATACTGTCGGGGTCGGAAAAGAACAAGAGTTGACCAAGGGAGGTCGACAGGAAAGAAGACGGGGAGGAGCCCGGCACAATTAATTGGAAGCAATGCCGGACTCAGTCGGGGTCCCGTGGTCGCCAACCCACGTCCCACTAGATGTGAGTCCCTGGGGGAAATCAGAAAATTGAAGGTATGTAGGAAGAAAAAACACAGTTTTGAAAGGATTCCTCTGAAACGTTTACCATATCACACACGAGGCCTATCCGTATTTTTTTTTGTATCAGGAGGTTTTTCTGGTTTCAATTCTCTGAATTTATGAAAAAGAGATTTTTTTAAAATCAACTAAAATTACCGTACTAAATATTATTCAATCATCAAATTTCTTTTACTGAGTTCTTCTATTTTACGCATATACAGTAGTTCTCTGAACTAGAATCGTGTAGTTATACGCAACAGACAGTGTACAGGAGGTTATTTTTAATTTTTCATAGAAGAAATGCAATTTTATCATTACTTAAAATAAACAAGATGGCTTAAGTTTTCAAAGTATACAAAATTCCCTGGTTCACAGCATCCCTTACATTCATTAGCTTTAATTTGTTGAATCAATAATAACCCTATGTCAAATTTTGACGTTGATTTTGTAAATTTGAAAGTCAAAAAATGTTAAATATTTCAATTCTGAGAATAACGTAAATGACGTTACACATTTGTGATATGATCAAATAAATCAACTTACACATATTAAATACGGTAATTCTTCGGGAGTGAAGAACCTGGATCCTAGATTTGGACTTAGCTAATATGTGTCATTTTCATGATTTTTATACCTTATTTGATATTCCGGGATATGTAGATGTAAGTAAGATGCTGTGGAGTCACGCCCCCTAGCCATGTTCACACAAACCCCATTAAAAAGTTTTTCACTACTTCCAGGTAGAATATCAACATGAAATTATGTTGATTCGCAGCAGACAAATAAGGTTTCCATACACAATAAAGAAACACGGAAATTGAAGTTTTGGTCGAAAACGCCATTTCAAACGTATATAAGTTACATAGGCCTACCTTAAGTTTTGATATTTTGGGTTTATACATGTATCCTATATGTCGGTTGATCTTATGGCGTAGTAATGTCATACGGCGTGAATATTTTGTAAGAATATGACTACCAAGACATAACTAACGGAGTACACATCACTACCATCATCATCTTTAAGCCATTGTTTCGTGAAAAAGAAACCAGCTGCCAGGAATAATGGGTTCATGAAAGCGTAGAGGAATCCTGTAAAATATGCAGATAAAATATATTATTGACGCCTGCATATGAACTACACAGCACAATTGGAATGAATAATGTTGGAGCAACGGTAACATTAACAAACAGAGTTAGAGAATTAACAACACGATTGGCTTATGATATATATTGTAGTGTACCTACATTATTTACAGTAACATGTCGTGCCAAATGGTAATTAAATTAAAGGGAACGTGTATTAGTCAAAACCAAGATGACTAGTTCAATGCAGTGTTACATGCCATCAAATAGGGAATGAATATATGTATCGTGTGCTTGAAAATTTCCTAAACTATTTTCGCAACAAACACAATAGTAATGTTTCTGATTCCTTGTTGTAATCACAGTTTCATAAGCAGTTAATACATTGTTCGAATCTTGAAATTCATAACAAGGTAGTATCATTGATTTTAAAAATAATAAAACGGAACAAGGACAAATTTTTAAGGATGCTTCGGTTGGCAAAATATTTTATATTAGATACTAAAGGAATGAATGATAATAAGTTGATTTCTTGACCTATTCATACCCCCAATCAAGAAGAGGAAGAAACGGGAATTAAAGTATCTATAATTATTGCATTTAAAAATAAAATCTTTGAAGGATATTTAAATTTTAAAAGGAAGTAGGCCTATATCCTTATCACGGGGTAAGAACCCATTAGCTTTTATTAGCTCACCTTTTTGATGAGGTATGCTGTTGTTGTTGATTCAATCAGGGGCTTTGTGACATCGCGGTCATGTATCCTTGTGTACTTGGGTAAGTGTGGAATTTTCCTGAAAACCTGTGTTATTGTGAGGGCTGTATTAGTGTAGCCGTGGACTTAATTTAGGAACCATCCTGGCATTTGTCTGGAGTAGAAGTGGCAAACCACGGGAAACCATTTCCAGGATAGCTGATGTAGAAATCGAACCACGCCTCTTGTCAGTGTTGCCTCACAAGGCTGAGTGTACCCCGTCCCAGCCCTCAGACCAGAATTAACTTTCTTGGCAGAGTCGGGAATAGAACCCAAGCCACCACAGGGATAGCCCAGAATGCTAGCCACTGCACAACGAGGCGGACTTGTTGATTTATATTTAGGTAAATGAACCATAAATGATGTTGATACTTTAGGAAATGTTTATATGCCACGATTGGAATGCAAAATAATAATTGTTGAAAAAAATCTTTTGCTGCTGAACCTCCAAATAGTTCTAGGACAGCAGAGTTGTTGATTTGTTTCATTCGAGGGCTAAAACCATCATGCATATGTATTCCCGTGTACTTGAGTGTGTGTGTGAGTGTGCGTAGGATTTGCATGATAACCTGTGTTATTATCCGGTTCCATGGTTAATTGGTTAGCGCGCAAGGCTTTGGCACGAGGCGTCCCGGGTTTGATTCCCGGCTGGGCCATTAGGGATATTAATCTCCTGGGGTTAATTCCCGTGGCCCGGGGACTGGGTGTATGTGACGTCTTCATCATCACTTCATCCTCATTACGACGCGCAGGTCGCCCACGGGCGTCAACTAATAACACCTGCACTCGGCCTCTCAGGAAGCCACACACAAAAAAATCTGTGTTATTGTGATGGCCGTATTGTGTGAATTTGTAATTCAGGTGAGGATTGGAAAGGAGGCATCCGTAGTAACAGTCTCAGCATTTGCCTGAAGTAGAAGTGGGGAATCACGTAAAACCACTTCCAGGGTAACCGAGGTAGGAATCTATACCACCTCTTCTCAGATTTACCTCACGAGGCTGAATGAACCCTGTTCCAACCCTCTAACAAGCATTACATTTCTTCGTAGAGTGGGGAATCGAACCTGGGTCGCCAGGGCGACAGCTGAGAATGCTAGCCACTACACCACGAGGTACTCAGTTGTTGATTCGTTGAGGGACGTTGGGAAATCGTGGTCATGTAGCTTCGTGTGCTAGTGTGTGTAATCAGCCAGTGTGATGGCTCTACTAATGTAGTCTATGGATTTGTAATTCTTGCTAGGATTGGGTAGAAGGTGGCCTTGGCCGTAATTTAGGTACCATTCCAACATTTGCATGGATTGGAAGTGCAGAATTACAAAAACAACTTCCGGGATAGCACATCTCTCTGCTGTCCTACGCAGCAGAGTGCACCCCATTCAAACCCTCAAACCAGAATTAAATATATTAACATTCAGGAAATCAAACCCTGACCTCCGTGGTGACAGTCAAGAACGCTTGTCACTACGCCATGAGATGGACCCTCCAAACAGTGCAGTGTTCTATTCCTACTATGGATAATTGGTTTTCACATCTGATGGAATACAACGTACATTATTTGCCTATTATGCAAGTCTTTTCTTTCATACAAGCGAGGTGTGAAGGCATTAATATAACAAGTAGTTCCGTGAAGAACAAAATAGCCTATTTTCATATATCCTTCTTAAATTATATGCCTCGATCATCATACAAAATTTCAGTTTAATGGTTGTAATAGATTCGTAGATATTGAGAACCGTCTAAATATTTCGGATTTTCGACACGTTGGATTTCTATGTATGTAGGCCGTATAGTTATGTACTATTACACGAATATTATTGCCCAGGTATATTATTCAAACGTCGCACTGCCACCATTCAGTGGTTATGAGAACAATGTAAATACATTTGATATCAGTGGATGTTGGATTGAAGGAGCATCATTAAATTTGGAAGGCACGATATGGGTCGGAAAAAATAGTACTATGGCCTAACCGAGTTTTATTGAGATTTCTACAGCCGTTTAGATTTTATTAGGACACACACACACATACGCATACACACGGCCAAAAGGTGACCTCGTAAGCATATGTTTTCATAAATGAAAATAGGCTAAAAAATAAACATGAACTCTCATGAAAGAAAATCATTACTTTTCTTCATTTCTTGGAACGAGCAAACATTTTACTTGAATATTTGAATAGTCTTGAGCAGAGCATGTATGTTAGAACTAATGAAGCACCAGGAATAACAGAGTGAATCATGGGACGTGGAACACGAAGTAACAGGTGGTGTGGTCCGAATAATTCAGGGGAATGTTCTCTAGGGACTAGGTACGAGCTGGGGGACACAGAACGTAGTGTTATTTCAAGATGAAGACAATTTTAAATGAACTATGCATCTTACGAACGACAAGCCTATATCAATAATTAAAGATGTATTGAAATTAAGTATAGAAGCAGGACTTGTTGCATTAATATTGACCGTAATTATCTTCAAGTGGGTATTACTACAGTGGACATGGCATTTCACTTCAAAAATCTCACATGCATTGACCGGGAAACATAGCCCCGTGTATTTGGGTGTGTGTGTAATTTGTGTGATTACATGTGTTGTTGTGCTGTCTGTACTAGTGTGTAAACATACAGATTGGAGACAGGATTGGGAGGACTTTAAGTTAGGAACTATTCCAGCGTTTGACTGGATTAGAAGTGGGGAAACCACGGAAATCCTCTTCCAGGACGGCTAAGGTGGGAATCGAACCCTCCTCTTCTCAATTTTGCCTCACGAGGCTGAGTGTACCCCGATCCAGTCCCTCACACCAGGATTAAAATTTCTTGCCAGAACCGTGAATCTAACCTGGACCTCTGGGACGCTAGCTGCTACAATACGAGGTGGTCCTTTTATGTTCGATGTACCTAATCAAAAAATAAATCAACCGTTCGTAATTTTATTCTGGAAATCACAGTGATTGTTTATTCCATTACCAAGGAATATATCCCTATAAAAATTGCCTTCCTAATCATTAGCTCATGTGGATTAACCTTTGATATCCGTTATTCCCTTCCTTTCAGAATTTCATTTTGCTAGGATGAGGATAAAAATGAATTTGTAAAAACAGTCGGTCAACAAGATAATGTGCCCAAATAAATTGGGTGTGGAATAACACTTATCTACACCGCGGTGTAGCCGTGCTCGTAAAATATTGCACTACAGTCGCGAGGGCATCTGTAGTTTATCCGGAGATAACAGGTTCAAATCCCGGCGTTGACAGCGGTCACACTGAGTGTGGCGTATCCCTGAGTTTTCTCACATCCCCTCTAGGCAAATGCCGGCATACTACCTTACTTGAAGTCCCTCTTTCGAATACAATCACACACCCTACTACAATCATCACATGAATACAGATTATCAGACAAGGGCAACACACACCCAACTACACGGGGCAGTTGACGATATGTCCCTAGCCCCTGAAATGAATTAACAATTTGCCTAACGAACGTACACGTCATCCAATTAAGGCTACCGTTTTTAGTGAATTATATAAAAGTATATATTTAATTAATCTCACATTTTACAGTTTAGTAGATGTGATTAGATACGTGTTATTACCTGACCAATTTAATTGGTATCATTACATGTTGACGAACTGAAAAGAAATTATTTGGCTACATTACGAAAACACCATATGGCTTCTAATCGTTGTATGGAAAGTGAATGTTGTGCAGTTACAACACGTGTTGCTATCCATGGACAAATATCTCCCTCATTATAGGCTACCTAGCAAATATAGCACTGAGTAGTGTAAACTTGAAATGTCAGTTCTTGAAACCATAGAGTGAGAGCAAGCTAAGCCTCGGTCGATGGTTTCATTGCCACCCTCTGGTTTCCCGCTATTGATTCAGCTTGCGGCGCAACGGCACTCCGTAACACGTCATCTGTTTTAATGTTCATCAAGAAGTTGCTGACAGCAGATTAGGAATGCAAAAGGTACACAATATATACGTTAACTTGATTACTCAACTCCCACAGTCCCATTATCTAATAAGATAAAACAAATTGTTTTCCTCCTAGGATCCGTTTTAATAAAAATGTGCGTCTCCCTTGCAAGCACTATTGGAAGAATAAAATAGTACATTTATTGCAGCCAAATGGCCTTCTTAATTATATACATGACTTTACGCTTTCTCTTTTGCGTATGCACTTATTGATAATGTACTTTTGTTACATAGTTCGATGTGGTAGCGTTCACACTTTGTGTTGCACAATGAACACACACACCATTCATTTGGTTCGTGGAATGATGTGTTTTTGCAGATAATATGGTGAAACTCAGGAACTGCCAGCCTGGTTATCACATGTCGTAGTTCGAAATTCTCCTTTGCCCTCTCTCAATCTATCATGGCTCCAGTGCCATAAAATTCTGTTGGAATGTCTTGTCTTTTCTTTCTGAGTGTTGTTAAAATTTGTTCTGAGGCATCAGCTCTGGTTAGGAGCAAGTTTGTCCTTAGATCGTCGATAAGGAATGTCTCTCTCGCGTGTAGGCATACTAGCCTTGATCGTGTATGTTTGCATACTCCAATCACTTTCTTTATGTAGTTTGCCTTTACATTTTCTAGTGTTTATAAGTTTGGCTTTGTTAGGTGTTCAATTATTTCAATACCATACGTTAGTATTGGCACTATTTTTGTTTTAAATAATGCCATTAACGCTTCTAGGCTGAGAAGTTTGATGTGTTGAGACCGTAAGGCTCATGATCGATGCCAAATATCACGCCATGAAATACGCCACTAACAGAACGATCTGGAGAAGGATTTAACTCACGACAACCCAGTTAGTTCAAATCCGAGGGGCATATTTATGTATTGAAACATTAAGAGAATGACTACAAGAAGTTTCGCCACAAATTTTCGACATTTATTAATTGATTATTATTAACTATAATATTTCATGATATTTGGAAGTATCTACGATTCTGCTATGATTTTTGGCAACATTTAGTAGGAGTTATATATCGCAGATAAGAGAAATGACATTTTTACAATCACTAAATGACTTTCGTGTTAGGCCAGCTAGACTGCCGGATGAGATGATCACACGCACAGTTTCGAGATGGCATTCTGATCGCCATGTTTTTGGTGAACGCGTGAAAATTGATATAAGAGTTGTATCAGGGTGTATAGGAGTGTTTTTATGACACCCAAACGTATCACTCAGTGATTGAGTTGTTTTAGAATTTGTATAAAAGAGTGGAACAGTGACTTTGTCATTTTTGATATTTTTGTGATTTTTTCACGATCGTGGAGTCGAAATAAAGGCTCACACGTGGGGCTGTGATAAGTTGGAGAATCCGATAAAATATTTTGGAGGCTGTTGAAACGTAATTTTTGCCTTAAAATTAATCAACGGGATTTCTTAAACAATATTTTGAATGAACAGTGAAATTCCGACAATTGATTGTATCGATAAATGGTGAACTCTGTATGACCACGTTACACGGAGAATCAGTGAGTTACAGTGCACAAGCATTGGTAAATTCTGTGGCAGAAAAATAAGGCCTGTATTTGCAACATCCGCATTAGTGTAAATCCAGTTTAATCATTTCCCGGTATAGTGCAAGCTTAAACTCAGTGAAATCGGGAAGACATCGTGGGAATTTCCACTATCACAATGACGGAGCATTTGGCTGATACCATAATTCTATAGGGGGTGCTATGGAATAAAAGTCGAAAAATGATGGGGGAGCCACTTGCACGAAATCTCATTCCATAAATCACAAGGATGGATGATCTAATGGGTGAACACTGGATGCTGAAACCAGGCCAGTATTTAAGGATCCGAACTCAGTTCCCAAGACGACATGTGAGTTGCAAAGAATACCTTCGTTACGGTAGATTTGTTGGTGGATTAGAATTGACCACACTTTGTACACAACGATAGGCAGGCGCTTAGTAGAATTATTTAGTAGTTATAAGGAAATCTTTTCAGGTAACATTTGGTCTACCAATCAGTGGTAAGACCACTCTACATGTATTTACTCAAACACCTACATTATTTGAGAATACGGTGGTATGGTGACAGTGAATTAAGTGTGAGATAGCTTGGAGTAAGCCACACAAGTGTGAATGTAAGTATTTGAGCACAACGCATCATTTTAAATGGCATGTCGGGGTAGACAAATGCTTATCTTTCATTTGCTACTACCTGAAAATTATCTTCGATTTCTTACAAGCTTTGGAAATACACGCAGCAGACCTGAGGTTTAAATTTATAAAATGAAGCAATGATGTGTCGCAAGATGAAACAGTGGTATACAGAATAGCGTGCTAGGATTGTTATTAACGCATAGTGTAGAAGGCTGCGAAGTTTGAGTGGATAGAATGAGAGCCTGTTCGTAGCTGACTGTGCCAGTTTTCTGAGCACCTGTGAGTGGCGACACATTAGTTTGTGTCTTATTTCTCGACTGCTTTGAGACAATGTGATATGAAAATAATGGGCTAAAACAAAACTTTGATGCTTTTCAGTCGGTCAAGGCGATTGTACCCAAATGAGATGGGTTAGTCCTAATCCTGAAAAAATTACATGAGATTAATAAATACACTTGGATGACCATTTTCGATCGTCAAGTGATCATCATCAGATCCATTACACTTAGGCTATAAAATCTGTCTGAAATTATGGGTGAAAATATTTACAATATATACACTTATTTAGTTGCAGTATTAGTTGAGATAATGCAACTCGTCAATAATTGTTAGTTTTGGTCTATGTGATGTAATGTTGAGTTACTGGAAGTGGCGATTGACCTCCGGAATTTGCTTGTTTGGAGTGAATATGTGGTTGCTGTAAATGGACAATTCAGATTGTATTGTACAGGCTTAAAACACCATAATGACAATAATGATGAAAGGCTTTGAATGTAGGAATACCTTAGTTCGAATAAAAGGAATGTGAAGTTAATAGCAGTCAGATCTGCCCATTTGAAATGCAGAGAACACATTAATGCCATATTTGCAATTGTTATTCTTATAGAAGGTCATCTGTATAATCTATATTACCTGTATTATTGAAGCTGAGAACAGCTGTTTTTCACTCGCCATTTTTCTTGTAAAGACCAAACACGATGAATCAATTTAGAGCAATCCTAGGGTTATGTCTCGAGAAGACGGTTGATAATGGAGCAAATTGGATTGCCCGTATCATAATAATTGTAATGTGTTTTGGGGCAGTAGAATGCTTTTATCACTGCTAGCCAAGGTATTCAAGTGAGCGTAAGGTCCACAAAATTGTTATTCCACTATTTAGAGCGATGTGTTATTGTACTATGGTGTATTATTTTGAGTGAGTTTTGTCACACCTGTTGGTGATATGAATTGAGGTAGTGATTCTACTACTCAATATCGCATATTTTTATGGAAATAGAGGAATTACAAAAGCACCTAGAGGGATTAAACAAATAACTAAACCAGCATAATAATAATAATAATAATAATAGTAATAAAAAAGGATAGATTTTTCTCAACTAAACTTGAACATATATAACTTTGAATTTAATTAAGATTTTGAAATTCAAACTTGGATTTGTAATGAAATTACCTACTCTTCGAACTTTGATATTCGTAACAATTTAAATACAAGCCTAGGACAAACTGACACGATTTTTAAGACGAAGTGTTGCAATCTCTGTACAATCACGGAAATCCACATGGTTAGCAATTACGTGGCATAAGCCGTAATTTTTATTACGCAGTCACCAACATAATTACAACATGCATTTAGGGGACGATTAATTGCAAACAGTAGTTAATTCGCGCAGGAAGGATGCAAATTGCGATACGACAGGTGTGTATTTGTTTGATTTATTTATGTTTTTCCAGTATTATGTGTGTAATTGGGAGCCTCCGTGGCTTAGGCGGCAGCACGCCGGCCTCTCACCGCTGGGTCCGTGGTTCAAATCCCGGTCACTCCATGTGAGATCTGTGCTGGACAAAACGGAGGCAGACAGGATTTTCTCCGGGTACTCCGGTTTTCCCTGTCAAATGTAATTCCAGCAACACTCTCCATTATCATTTCATTTCATCTGTCATTCATTTAATCATTGCCCCAGAGGAGTGCGTCAGGCCTCGGCAGCCGGCACAGTTCATATCCTCGCCGCTAGATGGGGGCTCATTCATTCCATTCCTGACCCGGTCGGAGACTGGAAGCAGGCTGTGGATTTTTTCATGTGCGTAATTGAGAGCTGTTTGTTTTTTGATAGACACAGTTGTGTACAAATTTAGATTTTTCTTGCGATAGGTGCTTCTCACCTTTTCAATTAATTTCAGTTAGGATTTAGCTCGAACAGTAACGTAAATATAAATGTTAGAAGTGACCCCGCCATATCTTAGCTATTCTTATTGGTGATTATATGTAAATAACACATCTTTACTTTGTCAACGCTTAATATGACTTGATTTGCAGTAGATTCAGGGTGTGATTATTGTTCTTTTTTCAATATATTTCTTGTAATCGCTAAGGGATATAATTAGTGTCACTTTCTTAGCTTGCTTTTTTCGAAAACTTTTTATTAAGACTTCACGAGGGCGTAACGTTAATTCAGGTTAGAGATAGATTATTTTTTTATTTAGCTTTGCAGATTAGTGGATATTTTACTCTCCGAAGCAGGCTAGGAATTTTTTGTTTTTATAATAAATTTTAAGAAAGAAATCTGGACTCCACATTTTAGCTTTGTTGTGTTCTTTTTCTTTTATAGGGGGTGGGGGGGGGTGTTTTTTTTGGTTTAGTCCCTATTCTTCCAGCTCTCAACTAACACCGCTACTACCCGAGATACTAGTTCCCTGCGGGCTGGTGTGAGAACACATCCTATTCTCTCAGGGTTATGGGTTCGACGGATTGGGGTGTCGAGAAGGCTGTTGTGGTCAGCAGTCCCCCTATCTTCCCGTCTGATTGGCGCAGTATTTTATGTCGTGCATCGCTCTAACTGGTTGTGTTGCTTTTTCCATTATGTGCTTCGTGTAGCTTTTTGCACTGGTTTGGATGGTTATGCCTAGATACTTGCAGTCTAGGACAATTTTCAGTATTCTATTCTGTATGGAAATTGTTGCTGCTTATGAGTTTGCACAATTTTTGCGAGATTGGGAGATTCACGTCCACATATGCGAGAATTCACGTGGTCCTGGAGAGTGTGCAAGTTGAGTTCTCATATGCTCTCCGACCAACTGCAATACTGTACTTAAACCACTCCCGGAGCAGGTTGTTCATGGTGAGATGGCTTACAGTACGTGCTGGGGGAGGTAGCTGCAGCAGTGCAATTGGTGGTGGACGATAAGGAAAGTGAGTGTGCACACCCATCTGTTCTACTCCCAGGTTCCTCCCAGTTTCAAGTCCATATTCGAACACGTACAATGTTGCATTCTCTAGAGATGACACAAATTAACTAGGATGATACCGTCACAAATATTTACCTTTTTATCTGACCGACATGAATGCAACTTTTGATTGTGTGGTTCGTGTTCATGATCTCTTCTAGTTTGTCGTTTCAACTCGAAGAAGAATAATGATGTGAAATAATGTATTTCTTTTATATTTTCTGTCCGCTTTGGCTCATTAGCCATACAGTCGTTCTTGCAATTTGCATGAAATTATATCTTACCTTTTGAATTATTATGAGTCAAATTACCCAATACATTAAATTTGGTGAAATGGCAAGATATTTATGGATTTTGGATAATACTCTTCAATCCTACACTAGAACTAGAAAGCTAACAAAATCATTTCTATGCAAACGAAAATTTGTTATGAAAGATCTGCTTCAATTTCTTTATCCCTGATTATAGTTTTGACACTCAGAATCTAGGGCCAACTAGGCTAAAGGAGAAAACATGAGTTGTTCATATCCACGACACAGAATCATAGTTAAATTCTCTTCTTCTTTTTCTAAGGAAAATATGATATTAGCTAAAAGTAGAATAACAAATGTAAATCGATACGATAGTTAAAATTAAAATAACTGCTCAAACAGTTCAAATAGGACCACGAGTTTCGAACAGGCATATAGAAAATTAAACTGTGATGAAATACATCATCCGTGAGAATAATATTTGGTTTGCTTAGCTACTGAGCAAGTCCAATTTTTGGATGACGGAGAGAATCCACGCTGCTGTTAGTCATGAGATGTCGGTTCGATAAACAACTTGCGTGGCACATTTATTGATTACAAAATATAATGGATCCTCAGTGAAAGATACTTGCATAGATTGCCATTTTCTTCTTATTAGGTAGCATAAAAAAACGGAACGTCAAATTTTGGTGAAAAGGTGGCTTAGATGTCACCACTTCGAAATATCTACCAGGTAGCTCACCTACCCCTTGCAACTCCCGTTTCTACAGTGTCTGGGGTGGTATGTAATAAATTATTTTGTGCCAAATGTTCTTTTTTACAGCATGATATCGTTCCTGATTCAGAACTCATCAAAAACGTTAATGGGACACTAAGCGTTCTCAACCTAGAGGTCGCAAACACCACGGTGCTCTTTAAATGAAATTTGATATTCTCGTCATAAAAGCCAATACGTTCTCGTGAACGTAAGATCCCGGAGATCAATTATTTACTTCAAATTGCATTGCACGAACCACAACTATAGCGTCTTCATTTCATGTTTTGACAGTTTTATCATTTCGAAACAGTATTTCTTTTCTACAGTACAAATAATTGTACATCCCTGTTTTAAGTGTGACACGAACGTAAATGTATCTTATCTGCATGAGTCACGCATGCAGTTGCAGCATATCTGGTGAGCTGTGAATCTCTAGCAATTTCAGCACTTCTGAGGGAGAGAGAGACAGGAAGAGGAAAGATAGGTGCATATTTGTTGCATTATTGTTATAATTACAATTAATAATTTCGATTTAATGGTGATCGGACTTGGTACTTGGTATGGCTTGAAGGTGGTGCTCACCGACTGGTATTAGTGTTGTAATAAAGCCTTATCAACTTTTCTTAGGCGGCTTCGGTGGCGTAGTTGGTAGCGTGCTGAGCTTCTATGCCCAAGGTCATGGGTTCAAAACCGGCCGAAATCGTCGGATTTTTTTAAGGGCCGGGTGAGTTAGCCGAGGTCGTTACGGCATGACTGCTGGCAGTCGCTCACATCCGGGAGGCGAGGAGGTTCGAATCCCCCCGCCGGCAACCTTGAAGATGGTCTTCTGTGGTTTCCCATCTTCCCTCCAGGCAAATGCCGGGGTTGGTCCCTAACTATAGGCCACAGCCGCTACCTTCCAACTCCTCGACCTTACATTCCCACTTTCCTCCCCAACGGTACTTGTAGCTCACCCATTGGGTGTCCGTCTCGAAGCAGCTACCAAAAACTGGCGAGCCGAACATGTCCTCGGACACTCCTGACACTAAAAGCCATACGCTAAAAAAAAAAAAAAAAAAAGGGCGTTAAAAATCCATCAGTATGCCTTCGTTCGGAGGGGAAGTAATGCCGGCGGTCCCATGTCATAGATTTATGGCATTTATGTGTGAAGCTAAATTATAGGTTAGATTTGACAAATGCTCTTAGGTTCCAACGTTCGTGGCCAGGAGCCGACTGCGGTGGCATCTATAAACCAAGTTCAAAACTAGTTGTCGTTGACGGTGGCGTTTGGTAGCAAAAGTAGGAACTACTTAAGAATTGAATGTCTACAGTCCTTACTTGAATCAATAGCAGATATCACACACTAATACAACCATCACAATTAGCACTGGTTATTACTGTAGACTGATTCAACACACACCCACATTACACAGGGCTACATGACCGCGTTGTCGCAGCCCCTAAAAGGTTGAGGACACCTGCACTAGAAAGATAAAATGAATGAAGGTGAATCATATCGATCAAATTGTTGTAAGAAAGTGGTCGGAGTCAATTAGAAAGTATTTGCTTGGATTTGATAATGGGAATCAACGGAAAACTATTTCGGCAATTACGACGGGGTTCGAACCATTTCGTCTTCTGGCTGCGAAGATAGCCTATGTTACTTAACATGGTGTTGTGTAGGTACGACTTAATATCCGTGATTATTTTCTTCTTAGCGAAGATAATGAGAAACTTTGCAATTAGTTTAATCCTGCTCGGTTATGTGCTAATAACGAAACCCAAGTTTATTCCATGACGTTGAAAAGAACCTGGTACTAAATATCGCTTGGTTACCTTCACTTGCGAATAAGCGCTTCCAGTAATAATCAAACTGGAATGAAATTTGATTTTGAAGCATCGTACTTGATGTGTAATAGGAGAGTTACTGGGATTTTTACGAACGTCCACGTAGTCATAGAAGCCACTTCACATGGAGAGTATATTTTCAAGAGACTCCCTCTTTTAATGTGGTTCCTAACAATGTTATCATCATTTCCAAGGGATATTCGCTGTCGTTTCTTGAAGACCTTTGAATTGTCTTCAAAGTGGAACAATATGCTGTGGTGGTTTATGTCAATTACAGGTAATGGCTCTGTGAGTATAGAGACAGCCGCAAGAAGTGAAAAATGGACATTTGCCGCTATTAAATTATATATTGCAATTAAAGTACAAATCATTTGGAAGAAAAGTACAGAATTGAAATGGCCAGCCAATTCTGGACTCAAGCCCACGATGTCCAGCTTTGCACGCCGTTGCACTACCATTGAATTCATGGGGAGATATTTTCATTCACATTTGCGAGAGTCCGTATCTGAAGTCAACGTATGCTGGTACAATCACACTGTGACAATAACCAACTGTACGCTTTTGATTCAAAGAATTGGATCTTCATGACTGCATTGGTGACATGGTGGTTTTCAGAAATTAAAACGTGTGTTGTGCAATTAGCTCAAACCATTAAAATGGAAAGAGGATTATAGTAGCTTAATCACGGTCAAGTATATACCGCAGTACTTACCTGTTTAGGGGCAATTCTCCAATGTAGTCCATGACGTCACAGGTGACATATGGACGTCCATGTCTCCTTGTTTGTTTGATGTAATTACTTGAATTGCCTCTATGCAACTCCGATATTTTGATTGTTTGTGATAGTATCAGGTTTGAAACAGTGTGTAGGTAGGCCTACATGCTGATGTGATCACATGTGTTCAGGTGCTCAACGGTGTGCGAAGTTTGGTGCTAAGTAACGAATGTTTGATTGGTTGGATCCTTAGTTTAGGGGCTGTGACAACGCGTTCATGTAGCCCCGTGTACATTGGGTGTGTATAGAATCCGTCTGAAAACTGGGTGTTAATTGTGATGACTATATTAGTGTGTGTTATCTGTTTTTAAATCAAGTAAGGGCTGCAGACGATAATTTCAAGTAGTTCCTACTTTCACTACCAAATTATACCGTCCACGACACCTAGCTGAGAACTTGGCTACTACTAGATGTTATCGCCACCAGCGCCCGGTGACGAAAGTTGGAACTTAAGAGCATTAATCAAACCTAACCTACAAATTTTGCTTCACAAAAGTTCAGTTAGTGGAAGGTCCTCTTACATGCCATAAATCTAGGACATGGGCCCGCCGGATTTACTTCCCCTCCAAAGGAAGGCATAGGCCTACTGAGGGATTTTTAACGATCTTAAGAAATCCGACGACTTCGGCCGGGTTTGAACCCGCGACCTTGGGCATAGAAGCTCAGCACGCTACCAACTACGCCACCGAAGCCGCCTAAGAAAAGTTGATAAGGCTTTATTACAACATTTTACAAGTCTTTGTTTTCCTTTTCCTTCAAAACGAATGTTTATGTATTACTTTTAGATGTTGAATTTAAGATAGAAACGTTGCACTGCATTCCCCTAAAGCCAAGGTTAAGACGAAACCATTGGTCACTCATGGGTTAGACGGCTATATGGGTGAGACCATTGGTCGCTTCTGGCTTGACGACAGTCTCCATGAAACCATTACTGCTTAAACTGCAAGCAAGTTAGTCTGGGGCGTAAGGCCTAAGTTAAGTTTGTTCCGTATGTAAGGCCTAATTAACACAAAGATTAGGACATTCATTCATCACGATACATCGTTTTTGTAAATGTTGCGTATTTGAAAAAAAAAACGCTTCGGGGTAATTACTACACCTATACAACTCGAGTATATAGGTCTCGTTACGCATTTATAAGCCTATTTTTATTTATGAAAAATAGGCTTATGAGATCACCCTTTCTCCGTGTGTGTGTCCCCCTAATAAAATCTAAACTGGCCAAGCCATTTCAATCATGCTTGGTAAGTAAATACTACAAACTCAGCCGACCTTGACCGTTCCTTTCAAAATTTAATACGTTTTACTAATCCAACATGGCGGTCACATGAAATATTTCACTGGCATTCTATATCTCCGCAACAGTAACAGATATCACCCTGGATACTGCTAAATGTTCAGCTATGTGACCTTCAAAAACCTGTTATGTACAAAACGAACATGGCGGCGAAGAAAAGTTAAAGGATTTAAATGGACTTTTCTGCCATTTAACCAACCGAGCACAGTCAATCTTGGCACGGTAAATGATTATACACACTTTAATGCACTGGAATTTAATTTATTTCTATTGTCTTCATTACTTCAAGATGTGCAATATTTTGTTTTATTTCTCGTAGGTTGGTATAATGAACAATCATTAGAATATCCAAGCATATAGTTCTATACTATATATAAGAAACAGTCCAACATGGTTACCATACAATATATTCCACCTGCCCACAATATCTCCGAAACTATTTAAGCAATCGAACTGATTTTTTGTATGGTGATAGAGGACTGTTAACTAAGTACATATATGTGACTTTCAAAATCCTGATAGAAACAAAAACGACATGGCGACCAAGTGAATTTCAAATATTTCACATGTTTCTTCTCGCGACATTATCACTCAGGAGCAGTGAAGTTAAGAACCGCGAATCTTTATTCAGAGCTTAGTATAGAGGCATCTCATGATCAATTGTTTTCAAAAATTAAAGAGTGCATCAGTTTTAAATTTCAAAACCTTTTATTTTTCACGTACCCCACTCAATCGATTGAAGAGAGGATTCGTATATTAGGTTATTATAATAAACATACATTAATGGCATCGAATTCTTTAGCTATCTTTTCGTAAATCATAGAAGCCGTGCATTTGACTTTTCTTAAATTAGACTCCCATGATTCGTTGCGGAAAGAAATTATCTCGCAGGAAGAGTCTTATTCACCGATACTGAAAGTTATATATTCTAGTACATACATTCTCAATGCAATGGTGTTGTTGGAGACATAGGTCGTGTATCAAAAGCTATTTACTGTAGTATACCAAAAACCCAAACACTGTGTCGCTACAGCCCCCGAAGGACCTAGGACTACCATGCGACCGCTGCCCAGCCATTTGGATTCCATATTTAGAATAAATCACATGGAAAATCCTCTTAATAGCTAGGGTAGTGCTTAATGGAAAAGACCAGTAGGTTATATAAAAATGGGCTATCTAGTTATTCACGGAACTACTTGTTTTAAATGTATATACCTCCTATTTTCTTCCGTCTGTTATGTTGCGTTTATAGGTAAAACGTAGGTGTTTGCCATGACGGTGCTGGTGCCACCATTTTGTGTACGTGTCGCGATCTATACTAGTCCCCTATATCAAGCAGAAGTCGAACCAGTGACGTCGAGATTTGTACGCCATTGGCAATGATTATTTCAATGTCTCCGTATTAGCTCAGTGGTAGAGCAACGGCGCACAAAACCGTAGCTTATGGGTTCGAGTCCTGCATGAGTGTGGTATTTTCTGTAACTTTTATCTAAAGGCATGGACAATTAGTGCAATACACAATCAAATAGATGATATCCTTCATTTGTCATCATCAATGTGAATGTGAAAATCCCAATTCTACAACTGAAGGTGACTAAGTTTTTATGTTTGTAGGATTTCTGGAAATGTTTCATTAATTCAAATCTATTTTTATACTTTTAATTTCATCGCTCTAACACGACTTCCATGTGTTGGTCTAATTTCATCACATGAAATGGGCCCCCATGAAAACAGCTTTTGTTCGTGTGTGTGCTTATTGTTAGTCTGTCCCCCTACCAAATCTCATTGGTTAGAGGGATTTCAATTGAACTTGGTAAGGACTTACTACCATCCCACCGGGTGAGTTAGCCGTGGTCGTTACGGCTTGACTGCTGGCAGTCGCTCACATCCGGGAGGCGAGGAGGTTCGAATCCCCCCGCCGGCAACCTTGAAGATGGTCATCTGTGGTTTCCCATCTTCCTTCCAGGCAAATGCCGGGGTTGGTCCCTAACTATAGGCCACAGCCGCTACCTTCCAACTCCTCGTCCTTACGTTCCCACTTCCCTCCCCAACGGTACTTGTAGCTCACCCATTGGGTGTCCGTCTCGAAGCAGCTACAAAAAAACTGGCGAGCCGAACATGTCCTCAGACACTCCCGGCACTAAAAAAAAGCCATACGCTAAAAAAAAAAAAAACAAAAAAAAAAAAAAAAACACCATCCCGTCCCTTCCCGATATTGCCTCTATAAGCAAGCTCAATAAGTGTCACCAATCCAGCATAGCGGCCGCAGAATTGTTTAATGGTTCTCAATATCTCCAAAACAATAACAGAAATCAACGTGAAATTATGTGCGACTTAGCATAGTATATCTTTATTTACAGCTTACTGTATTATTGGTGTCTAATATAATTACAGTGTTTTGAAAAATCAATAATGAGATACAGTATCTTACAATAAGGGATCCCTCGTGTAGACAGTTTGTCTTTATAAGTCACCGTGTGTACTTAATAGTCCTCTTTCACCGTGGGAAATCTCAATTTAATTGTTTAAATGGTTTCGAAGGTATTAAGGACTGCTCAAATGTTTCACGTGGCCACCTTATTGGATTTGTCTAAATGTAGACAAATATTATTATTGCGATTCATTATACAGACATTCAAACTGATGGCTTGATTAGGATACAAGAAATGAAAACATGTTTTTAGAAATTCACAAAACCACCAATAATGATCAAGTGGGGATGGATAAATAAAAGGGATGTATGAATAAAGTACAGGGATAGGAGGGTGATATACAATATATACAGAAACCAGACAGCAGTCATTCGAGCTGAAGGACATAAGAGAGAAGATGGTATTCAGAAAGGTGTAAGGCAAGGCTGCAACTTATCACCCATACTTTTCAATCTCTACATTGAACAAGCAATGAAGGAAATTGGAGAAAAATTTTAAGTGGGAGTGAAGATTCAAGGAGAAATAATTTCAACTCTGAGATTTGCTGATGACATCGTCATCTTGGCCGAAACGCCTGAGGATTTGAATGGGTTTTTGAATGGTATGGACTCCGTCTTACGGAATGAATACATGATGAAAATTAATAAATGTAAAACAAAAATACTGGAATGCAGCCGAAATAAATCAGAAACCCCTATGGACATCAAATTGGCTGGTGAAAAGCTGATGGAAGTAGGAGACTTCTGTTACTTAGGAAGCAAAATAACCAGTGATGGACGAAGCAAAGAGGATATAAAAAGTAGGTTGGCTCAGGCAAGGAAAGCCTTTCTACAAAAAAGGAAACTGTTGACTTCGAATATAGATTTAGGTATTAGGAAGTCATTTTTGAAAGCCTTTGTCTGGAGCGTGGCGCTCTATGGAAGTGAAACGTGGACTATTGGTGTAGCAGAAAAGAGGAGAATTGAAGCATTTGAAATGAGGTGCTACAGGAGAATGATGAAGATCAGATGGGTAGATAGGGTGACAAACGAAGAGGTATTAAGACAAGTGGGAGAGGAGAGATATTTCTGGCGACTGCTATTGAAGAGAAGAGATAGGTTGGTAGGACACATACTAAGACACCCAGGAGTAGCAAGCTTAGTTATGGAAGGAAGGGTTGAGGACAAGAACTGTAGGGGTAGACCAAGGTTAGAATATGTTAAACAGATTGCTTCGGATGTAGGGTGTGGTAGCTATGTAGAGATGAAACGATTAGCTCAAGACAGGGAGGCGTGGAAAGCTGCATCAAACCAGTCAAAAGACTGAAGACTCAAACAACAACAACAACAACAACATGAAATCTATAGGAGTGTAATAAAATGTTGCAATATGCTAAAGTATTGATGTGAAATTTTAGGTGAATATGTGGGAATTACTTAACTTCGAACTGAAGATAACCTTCGAAATTTGGCGTAGCTTGAGTTCGAACGATTGGACATTGGTTTTTAATTTCTTGTGTGATGTCTGGCAAAGATTGATCTGCTACGGTGATTGGGGACTTCAACATGGTAATGACAAAACTAAATAAGAAAGTTAAGTTTTCCAACCACGTTCACCTGAATATTTTCGGTATTGGAAGACAAAACACTTCGTCTTATTCGACGTGGTATATGTACTCCATAGCTTGGTTAAAAATAATGAGTTATTTTTAGTTACAGTATTGTTTAGCTCACCAATATGTTAAGAAATAAACCCTGTTTTGATTCCATATAACTCTGCAACTGACATCCTTGTCATAATTGAAACTTAATGTGCAGTGTACTTAAAACAGTACTTGAATAGCTCTTGAGACTCCGAAACGCGAAGAGGTAGTATTACATAGTTTCAGAATGCGCTGATTACTTCTGACTTTCAGTTCACTATCTGTACTGAATGGTATGGCCCATCTTCATTAGGACTTGGCTATCGTTAAAGGTAGGCTGATATATATATATAAGTGCACTGATTACGGAAGTGGCTTACCCCTAAGGGTAGATACCAATTAAGGTTTTAGTTGGCATCTCTTATCTGATCGCTGATCCCGCCCAATATGTGTTTCTCCCTAAGGGCCTGCTAGCAACGACCTGTATTGAACCAAGCCAATCGGACCACTGTGAGTCGATTTACAGCTAGAATCTGCATGGGGGCTGAATAAAATAACCGTCTATCCCCAAATCCCTGCTTCTGGCTTCTAGACAAGGGAAGTCAAGCAATTCATTCTTACAATAGCGTACCGGGACTTCATAACACGTTTGTCACGGTAATCCAAGACATAAATGCAGACGTGGGCATGAGACACAAAACAGAAGTAGAGCTACCAGATGAAGGACACTGAAAATAAGTACATGTGGATGATTAGACGAGATTTATAATTGTGAATATATCATATTTTGGTACCTTCTCTAATTTATTGGGATCATTTTCCTTCATTGAAATGACTAAGCATGGTAATGTGTGTTTAAAAAAGGCCTTCCGTGGTCTAAGTAAAGGGTATGATTGGGTACTGCTGCCCAAACCTTTTGGGTTCCATTCTGTACCATGCCGAGAAAGTTAATTCATCTCTGAGGGCTGTAACGAGGTGCATTCAGATTCTTGAAGACATAGGCTACTGTTATTATTCTCTCGCAGCCATGGTGCAGGATTTGACGTGCACGGCTATGTCCCAGGATATTTTTTAGAAAATACTTCTGCACATTTCGTCCTGCGACTGGATTAATCTACAACAAATAATATGTGTTCCCTATAGATGAATCCATGGGCAGCAACTATAATTCAGGGGAGTAACAGAAGAAATTAGACTTAGTGGCCAAAAGTCATGGTGAGGCACGGAATATGATGTTAATAACGATTTGCTCCTCCGCGAGCCCTCAAAACGGCAGCAATACGGCGAGGCATCGACTCGACAAGAAATGGGTTCATGTCTCCCATCATTGCACTGGGCGGTATTCTGATTCACGGTAGCCCTTCGATTGCCCCCATATGTTTCTACTGAGGTGATGGGATGTCCAATCGTTAAACACCTGTGGTCGTCCCATGCAGTGGTTTACGCGGATGGTAACATTATCTCTGCGATATTAAAGATTATCCCTTGACACCGTTGACCTCGGAAACCCGAAGTGGCGTGTAATCTCCAAAATTCTATGACCCATGCACCGTGCACCGATAATCATCCCACTTCAAGGCAAGTTAACTCGTGACGTGTTGCCAACTTCACTACACTAGTGTCTGGGACAGACTTCTATGCTCCACCGCAGCTAGCCGCAACGCTCAGGAGTCATACACGGCATATTTTCTCATGGGCCAATGTATAATATGCCTGAATGTTTTACTCATGGCTATAAATTTGCATACTTGTACGATTCACTTTGTCAGATTTTACAGTGTTCGGAATATTCAGTAACACATTAGATGAATTCATTTATGAGGAATTGAATCGAGCACATGTGTTATAGATAGATATATAGATTTATTATTTTTGGCACGATTAGGGCCATTGGGCCCTCTCTCCGATCTAACCAGATTATTCAATTGATACATAATGAACAATACAAATACTACTTAAAACTAACAATAATAATATGTTGATACTGTTACATTTTTGGGGTTCGTAATAATACTGGTCAGGCTATAATGCACTAAATCTTTTTACACTATTATTATTTGCACTAAATAACAATAAAACAAACTGACCTACTTACTCGCACACACACACACACACACACACACACACACACACACACACACAGAGAGAGAGAGTCTCACTTTATACTACACTAGTCACTATTTATTTACAATGTTCTCTGCATGAAAATATCTCCTACAGTCACTATTTGTTTGCACTGATCTCTGCAAGTCAGAATCTCTTGCAGTCACTCCTTATTTCCACATTTACTGTCTACGTTATTTATATTCACAATTATTTTCACACCACTGTCGTCACTATTTACAGTACTTCCCATTTTCACTCATCGCGCTATGCACGGCAAACTGCTTCAACTCCACTCAGTCTGACTCATAACTGCCTCGCCCGCTGCACTCGCAGGCATTTATCCAATCCGGCTCCTGGTCTAGAAAGTTCCCGATGTCGCTACCTCCAGTAGCATCGAGTCCGTTCTCGTGGATTCTCTCCTAGCACCGCCCAGTCCTTTCTAGTTGCCTGTTCCTGATCAGGCCACCTCTTGCAACAGCGAGTAGGTTGTAGTGGTGGTTTCCAGAACTCTCTAGCCCCTCTCAGCGATGTTCCGGATCGCCTTTCCTCTTCCAGTAGGTTCAAGAGACAGAACAGTCTGGTAGCCTTTGCGCCAATAGTATACCTGTAGGGCTATTGCCTGATGGTCTTGGGAGGGGCTAAGAGGGGTGCGTGTCTGCGAACTGTCTCTCCCGTTGGTAGATTCCCGCACTGCCCCCTCCCCTCGGGAGCTGCCTGTCCGGCTAGCGGTGACACGTTTCAATACAAAATAAAATACATATAAAAAGATTACCTTGGTATAGGCAGGAAATTGTAGTACTGCTAATTTATTGCTAGGGTGAATAAGTAAGATACTTAGAAGTAAGTTTAGAGTAAAGAAAGGAAATACTGATAAAATGTAGACTCATGATGATGATGATGATGATAATGATCATGATTATGATTAGTCATTACTAACTTATGAGCAAGATTAATTATGCAGTGTATTTTGAATGGTTGAAGAAGGATATTTAGATGTCTAAATAGTAAATAAGAACGTGAGAATTGGAAAGACTGAATATTTGTAATACTATATAAGAATATAATAATGCGTGTTGAGTTCAGCTTTCATTTACTTAGTGATTTGCATAAATTTGCATCTGCTGGCAACGCTGCTTGAAGCTGGACGGGGTTGCTCCTCTAACAGAGCGAGGCAGATTGTTCCACAGCCATGCAGTAGCACGATGGGCTTGTACGATATAAGAAGATAGAGAAGGAAGCAGCCGTGACTTTAGGGCAAGTGACATCCTGAGTTGAAGTGGGAAACGATGCAATGCCCATAATTTACAGGGCATGCGCTGGGTAGAAGTATTCCTTGGATAAACCGCGGTCCTCTGAAGTACAGCCACTGCGTTAGTCTCGCTGACTAGTGTAATATTAGTGTACATAATATTGGTTAGCGGGAGAAAGGGTCAAAATCAATTAAAGGTTCGTTAACCAGGCATCACTCTAAGGGACAAAATGGTATTTGATAGTCATCTCATTGTTTGATAGCGGTGGAGAATTCCCAAAGACTCTCATTTAATTAGCTCTCCAAAGAGATTAAATAACCTTTTCTCTCTTTTTTTATTGTCTTGTGACCTTTATTATACGGTCAAAAGATTCTTTTGTCGTTGCTATATGAATATGCTCAATCGCATTACGTTAATGGCAATTGCAAAGTACGTAGGCAAGTCAATAAGTGTCTGCAATCAATTAACTTATTACAGCCTGAAATACTGCAACCTAATACACTAAAGTGTTATGTGTGTAGCTTGCATTGGGGCTCTCATTTATCATAGCCTTCCAAAACACGGAGGCAAGTAATCGGATTTTAGACCTTATTCACAAGGAAACAATAGTATAAGGAGCTGGATAACTTCCAGCACAATACAGGGACAATGTCTTTCTTGGAGACACTATGGAGGTACCCGGGGAAATTCAAGATGGCTACTGTCCGTGTCGGGATTTAAACCTCCGATCTCCGCACTTGCTGCAGGTCCAAATTACAATCTTGTAGCATGACTCAACGCACATTAGCAATTCCTTTTATAAGTCGTCTAGGAATTTCCACTCCTGGTATGCCCTCAGACCACAAATGCGGTTTACGGAACGCTGTTCTTTCTTGGTGCAAACAGACAGTTGCGTGGCCATCCTTACGTCGCAACAGCGCAAGCTGTACTACGCTAATAACTCTGAAACCTACCACAGACGTGGACAACTGTCCCATCTAGCGGCTGGTGAGCATACAACACCATGCAGCCAACCTAACGACACTTACACCACAATTGCAGATACATATTGACTTGCCCTCGTATTTCGGGTTTCTCACCCACTGTTATGCGTTCAAGTAGAGAGAAGACAAATGATAATGTTGACCCTTTAGGGGCTTAGCGACATCTTGGTCATGTAGCCCCATGTATGTGGTTGTGTGTAAACGTTTTCTAGTAACCGGTGTAACTGTCATGTTTGTAGAAGTGTGTGTAAGCTACTTGCTATTAAGGTAGGATTTGGGTAGGAAGTAGCCGTGGCCTCATGATAGGTACCATCCTGGCATTTTCCTGGAGTAGAAGTGGGACACCACGGAAAACCACTTCCAGAATAGCTTCGGTAGGAATTTAACCCACCCCTCCTCCGTTTTGCCTCACGAGACTGTAACTCTTTACAGCCCTCAGACCAGAATTAAATTTCTCAGCTGAGTCCAAGTGAGAAACTACCCAAATCTACCTGTCGTGTGGCTGAAAGAGCGACTGAAACTCATCTATCCTCTCAGAGGTCTCCATGTGTCATACAGGGAATTAAACCCTGTCATCAAAACCATATGTACGATTACCACTAGTCCACACCCGATAGGTGCTAGTTGTTAGGAATTTCCCATATAAAGGTCTCAAACCAATAACCAAATAATTACAGTTTAACGCACTCAATACGATACGACACCAGGCAATATTCGCACCTCTATAGGTGTACGGAAATGATGAGCACATCTTGCATAATGTAGATCCTCATTGGGTATAATTGCTAGGCTACAGTATATTCGAATCTGCAATGTTGGCCTCACTCCTCACACACACTGACTTATTTCTCCAGTTCAGCCCTGGTGTGAAGTGGTTCAACAAAAATAAGCTAATCCAATCTTAAAATTTGTTTTAGGTATCATAACAGAAATTACGTGATTTGAAAATTGCCAGATAATGCAGTAGTTTTTGTTGTTGTCGATTCTTTTAAGGGCTTTGCGACATCGTGGTCATGTATACCCGTGTACTTGGATGTGTGTAGAATTTGTCTATACCAGTGTGTGTAGGATTTGGAAATGGAGCGGCTGTGGTCTTAAGTTAGATAATATCCCGGCATTTGCCTGGAGTAGAAGTGGGAAACCACGGAAAACCACTTCTAGGATGGCTGGGGTAGGAGTCGTACCCACGCCTTCTCAGTTTTGCCTTACGAGGCTGATTGTACCCCTTTACAGCCCTCAAAGCAGAATTACATTTCTTAGCAGAACCTAGGATAGAACTCGGACCTCCGCGGTGACAGCCAAGAACGCTATCCACTACGCAACGAGCCGGATTGATTACACAGTCCTGACCTGCAGCATTAAATTAGGAGCCATTCCAGCATTTGCCTATAATTGAAGTGGGGAAACACTCCGGGGTAACTGCCAAGAACGCTAGCTGCTACACTACGAGGTGGCCAACAATGATACACTCGTAATATTTTTTTTATTCTCAACATCATGTAATGTTTTATTATTAGAAAGGAAGTAAGGAAGCTTGTAGTTTATATTAATGACCATTAATCCCGCGATCTTAAGTCACTGAACCTCCTGTTTTTCGTTTTGTTTTTTCTCTTCAGGGATCTGACGACCAAGCACGATATCACACCTCGAAAATCTCACATCCATTAACAGGGAAAATGCCTTCACCCATCGAAGAAGTAGAAATGGGGAATACGAAGAGGAGTAGAATCATACACGGCAGATAGGAAAGGAAGAGGGTCAGCCCCAAATGCAATGGAAAAAGGGGAACACGGACCCAGCTCAGAAATGCCCGGTGCACCTAGGAAAGAGTTAAGCATTTTGACCACTGAGCCATGGCACTCATCTTCACTTACTACCTAGGTAGAATACTACGAACTCGTAACTTTCTGAAAATATTAAATGTCAGACCACCACTTGAAATTAATACAAATGATGGGAACTATAAAGATTCTGAATATAGATACAAATTCCTCAAGTATGAGATGCAAGTTCTGAAGTGCGGTCTAACACAACGATGCAGACGGTGACAGTGATTAGTTCTCTTCCCACTGCCACTCTCGTAGCTTGCGGTAGAATTCATAGAAGTTGCCAATCTCAATAAAAACGTCTCCCCTATAGCCTTTCCCAGGGACTCAAAACTTGAAAGACATGGGTTGGCGACCACGGTATCCCAGCTGAGTTCGGCAGTTATTCCATTTACTTGTGCCGAGCTCCTCTCTACCATATTTCCAATGGACCAACGTTGTTAAAATCTTGTTCCCTCCCAATCTTGATGGTCTAAGGGTACCCGAGGCCCATTTTCCCACCTCAAATGGCATTGAATCATATCTCCTGATATACTCATTCTTCGAGAGGTTAGACCTCTTATCTTCTTTTCCTGATATCTTCCGCCTTCCACACAAGGCCCTGAACGAGTCAGATCAAGAGAACCCCCACCACTTATAGTGCTTCCTGGATAGTGTTTCACCTTCAAGGGCTCACGCTGGTGAGCTCGGAAGTTTGCGATCCTGATGACATTTCTGAGCTGGGTCCGTGTTCCCCTCTTTCCATTGCATTTGGGGCTGACCCTCTTCCTTTCCTATCTGCCGTGTATGACTCTACTCCTCTTCGTATTACCCATTTCTATTTCTCCGATGGGTGAAGGCATTTTTTCCCCTGTATTTTGTGCCCGATCGAGAGTTTTTCCATTTTCATCTTCTTCTTTCAGTACGCAAGTTAGTTTCAAGTCAGTAAATAGTTTTAGTAGATTTAATACGCACGTGTTGCCCCAGAGGAGTGTTGCCCCAGAGGAGTGCGTCAGGCCTCGGCAGCCGGCACAGTTCATATCCTCGCCGCTAGATGGGGGCTTCATTCATTCCATTCCTGACCCGGTTGGAGACTGGAAGCAGGCTGTGGATTTTCATTTTCAATACGCACGTGATACCTAATCTTTTATGCAACATCTATAGAAAATAACCTTCAAACCTGAAGAGGCAAGGCATATTTAAGGTGGCGTTAACTGAATATTTGAACAAAACACTTCAGTTTCTTAATATGCTCATTCCAGCCAAAATATGCAATCAATCGCTATGAAAGATTTTCAACATGGTGAAACTCCCTTTAGAAGATAAAATAGTTGTTACTAAGAAAGCAATATCATTCACTGTTACCAACATTAAAATGAATTAAAGAAAAAGCATTAAGCAAAGGGTACACATATTACTTAACTATTGAATTTGGAAGACTTGAAACTAAATACACTTAAAAGAAAGTTCATTGCCTGCAATCCAACCTAGAATCATGGTTCTAATTCTTCAAAATTATTGTTTGAATTGTATTAAATTAAGTACTATGTTTTAAGCAAAACATTTTCTCTCAAGTTACATAAATTTTGGAGCTGATATTCTGGGTCAGATTATTGTACATAGCATGTAAGAATACTATGAATATTTCAGGAGGATCAGTTCAGTATTCTCTGATATATGTACCTTATTTGGATAAAAAAGAAAGTTTTGGGAAATGGTTGTGAAAGAAATTCCCGCAACAGTAATTGGTAGTTGTTTGCCAATGTTGACAAATTTCAAAAGCTCATATCTAGGAAATAAAGTAACTTTTTTCTTCCAAACAAACTTCCTGTGTAAATTCAATATTTTGAGAACCCAAAATGAAAAAATGAAAAAAAAAAGGGTGTAAAATTTACCACAACCTAAGTTAGCACATTTTTGAGGTTATACACAACCAATTGCCATATGGTCTTCCAAGTGTACTGTATATACAACATAGTACATATCATGAAGTACACCCAACGCTACAAATAAGTGCACAGATATTAGAAGAACATTTCTATTTGATTGTAACGTATCTTTAATATTCCTTTTATGTGTTAAAATTTACAAATTCTATTTTATTTTAAATCTCGAGGGCAACACAGTACTATTATAAGTTTTAGAGGAAAATTTACTAGTCACCACATACATTTTATTTGATACTTCAGATAATTTCAATTAATTTCATTTCCTCTTAGTAAAACTATTTATTGGTTTAATGACTTTGTAACTGATCTGATACCGATATTTTTGGAATATTTTTATGAGCATCTAAAAAATACAACATAGAGTAGAACTCCAATTATCTGAATCAATTGGGACCGGACTCCATATGTATTTTACAGAAAGGGAGATTATTATCGGTACCGTATGCATTTTAAATTATGTAATTACATGAAAAGTCAACTTTTACATGTTATATAGCGTACGTACTTAAAAGTGCTGTACAATGGTAGTAAATGAAAGTCATTGTTTTGCTCAACATATCGGTGAAAGCAAGCTCATCATCCCAATAATGTTTGCGCTGCGCCTCGCTTACACTAGCTTCGTGGAGGGAAGGACAATAGAGTTCATAGACAGAATCATTGTTTTGCGAATCGCTGTACGTTTCTGTCTTCATGTTTTTTTCTGAAAGCAATTCGGATAATCAGTGATTCGGATAGTCGGAGTTCGGATAATTGGAGTTCTACTGTATTTATTTTCATAGATTTTTAAGGTCAACCCTTATATACAAATCTTTCACAGTTTTGATATTATTTTGTTTATCTTCAGACACAGAACAAATTTGATAAATATTAAATAAGCAAAAATAATAATAATAATAATAATAATAATTATGTATTCAATAGATTCTTCCGACAAATTGTTAAGATTGATGATGACTATACTGTGGTCGAAACTAGTTTCAGTACATTAAACAACTAATAATAATATATTTAGTGAGCGTGATTATATTTAATACTATTTACATTTCAATCACATTTACTTGTTAACTGTCGTGACATGCACTCCTCTGCACTGGTATGAATCCTGGTCAGATATCATAATTACTACTTTTATCAATTACAGTTTTGTTATTACTCTCACGCCATGCAATTGAATACCAGCAGTGATACATTTGACATATTTTTTCTTGTGTTGAAAGCTACAATAATTGTTTCATCATTAAAATATTTTAAATATATTTCCCTTAGATTTGTCAATACAATACCTTTGTTTCAAATTACAGCTCATTCTTACAGCTGCAAGTGACAGGACTCGTAGCGTTCAATGAAAGAACTGGGTTAAATTAAAGCTGGGAAAATATAATAATAAAAATTGGCTCTACAACTCGAGTTGCAAACATGACTAAAAACTTCACAACAGCGTAAAGCCCACGTCAGCACCAACAAATGCAGAATAATTTGGTGTGTTTTGTAATAAACTTAATGGTTTATTTTTTTACTTTTGTGCACACAAAAAATCGTCTGCATTTTAAAGCGACCACAATCACTCGTCGCTTTAAAACTGGCTTTCTCGGAAAGTGAATTCAATTCTATCACGTTAATTTCCAATTTCGAGTTAGATGCTTCCAATTTGTTACACTAGAAACTGTATAGCTTCTGCATTGACAGTCCTTTTAAATCATTCATATTCCAAGGCCTAGGCTACATGAAACATTGAATTATACCATAATTTTCGTATTTAAGCGGCAATAGTTGCATTGCAATTTCTGTAGATGTCCATGTGATGCTGCAGCCAATTGGAATGAAAGAATACTGCCGTCCAACCATGAATACATAATTCATTCAGTTCTATGGCAACGTTTCCAATCTTTGCTTTAATTCTGACATGTTTGTTGTTGCCTTCGGTCACGATTATGATATTTTACCTGTGGCTTCAACACTAAATGTTATCGGATATCCCGTTGAACGGTGGAACTGACCATTGTAGTACTGAGGTGTATAGTTAATCGCAGTACCCCAAAAGTTGTTTCAACGATCCTCTGACTTGAGCGGACTCAATCTTGGAAGACGGAGGAGATTCATTCAAAACTCATGTAAATCAATCTACTTCAAGAAATTAGTTCTAGCCTAAATTAGGGGTCGGCAACATTTCTCTGCTTGCATCCCGTATGGCAGGCTGTTCCAAATCCACGAGTATGAGTATGCGTACACGCGAGTACTCAGCAGTGATGCTCGGAGCACGGTTGGAGAGGGACTGGGGGTGATAGCCAATACGTCACTGGGCGAAGGTCATAACACAAGTCCATGCGCTTCCTGTCAGTCTTGGTGTATTCACCGCGCAGTGACGGCAGCCCCCACAGCAGAGCTGTATTGCATGTTGCAAGTTTACTCACGCAAGGCGGCGAGTACTCGGCTGCTCACTGCTCACTGCTCGGCTGGAACAGCCTGCCGTATGGTACTAATGCACTGCAATCATATCCTGCAAACGACACTGAACTAGATTATATTTCCTTCGTGTTAGTCTGTAGTCACATCGAGGGAAATATAATAGTTTACTGTAGAGTATCGTTTAAGGGATATGCTTGCCTTGCATTAGTAACATACAGGATGCAAGCAGAGAAATATCGACCTTCCTGATAACAACGCTAAAACAATATTATTAGTGTATAACACCATCGAAATACTGCAAATAACTCTACCTCTATCTGCTAATTATATACTTCCAATTGCGCGTATCTGACAATGCTCCTTTTTTCCACTATTTTCTTTATAATTGATCACGCCTCCTACCCGTATTTGGATGTGCCGTCCAAAAGAATAATATTCACGTCAGGTTCATTTTCCTATATATATGATCGAAATGAAAATGAACATTAATTGTACGGTACTGTGAGAGTGCATAACTGCCCGGAAGTATACATTTTCTGGAGTACAATGAGTTTACACAGAAAAAATTACTCAACGAGGATTATTCTGTTGGACACGGCTGGGAGCAGTGACCAATGAAAAGAAGTGCAATATCAGATACGCGGTATTGCATGTTCAGCGACGATATATGAATTAACATTATTTTGAAATAAATTAAATTTGCTATAATTATGATTTTTTTAAATACAGAAGATTCAGTAGTTCCAAGAACAGGCAAGGTGTTACGAAGTTATTAATAAACTTTGTATCATCGTGGTCTCGTAGCCAAGTGTTTATTGGTGTGTGTGTGTGTAATCTGTCTGATACCTACAGGATGCTAATGTGATTGCTCTACCGGTGTGCATATTTGTAATTAGGCTAGAGCTTGTATTTGGGTAGAAGACAGCCGTGGCTCTAATTTACGTAGCATTCCGACATTCGACTAACGTAGAAGTGGGAACTCACAAAAAAAACACACATATCTGATGGCTGAGCTAGGAATTTAACCCACCCCCTTTCAGTTTTGCCTTACGAGGCTGAGTGAACTCGGTTCCAGTCCTCGCACCAGAATTAATTCCTTATCAGAGCCGGGAAGTGAACATGAACCTCATTGGTCATAGCCAAGAATGATACCCACATCGCCTCGATATAAACAAAATTTTAGAAACTGACGTGAGGGCTGGTACGGGGTGCACTCAGCCTCGTAAAATAAATTTTGAACAGCGGTCTGACAGTAATGCAACACTCCAGCATCAGAAACCAAAATTAACGGCCGATGAAACCTTACGCACTGACCACGCCTTACCCTGCAATCTTTAGCCATTCATGGGCTGTGGTGTATAGGTGTACGCTTTATTAACATGTATATATATATATATATTTAAATAAATGTCGGATAACCTGTGTTATTGTGATGTCTGTAGGAATGTGTATTTGTAATTCAGGCTAGGAATGGGGAGGATGCGGCCGTGGCCTTAAGGTAGGACCCATCCTGGCATTTGCATGAAGTTGAAGTAGGAAACTATGATGGGAAACAAATCCATGTCTTCTCAGTAGTGTCTAACGATGCTAAATATACCCCGTTCGAGCAATCAGAGGAGAATTAATTTTTTCCAGAGATGGGAATCGAACCCAAACTTCAGGAGTGACAGCCATGAATGCTATCCACTGCGCCACGGATAGGGACATACTACACTACAGAGTGAACTGCCGATGCATCAATTTAATAATTGCTTGAAGAGTAATTCTTATGTTAAGTCAAAAGAGTGTCTTCATTCGTAACCTCCAAGCCACGAACAAAGCAGGCAGCAGAACGTGGACTGTTGACTCATAATCAACTACATCTTCAGCAAGGGAATAGGGGATTTATTTCTGGAGGGAGCCGACTTACTGTTTCTCAAATCCATCTGCCGAAGTGGAGTTCGATACCTTAGCCTTCCTGCCCGATGTGAGTCAAGTGATTGGCTGTTCTGGAGAATCCATTTGGGAACTCATAGAACAGTTCACAATGAAGTATTGCCTTCCCTTGCTACAAACAGCAGTAAATACTCCTTGAAGTACAAGTACAAAGTTTCCATCGCGTAACAATATTTACTGAACGCAATTACTTTGCTTCTAAGGAGTTCCGTTGCGTGAGATTTGCAATAATACCAAATCAATCTAAACTAAGCCAACCTAAACCAAACTAAACCAAACCAATCCAATCCAATCAAAACCAAACCAAAGTAAACTAAACTAATGTAACCTAAAGCTTATTATATTATATTATATTATATTATATTATATTATATTATATTATATTATATTATATTATATTATATTATATTATATTATATTATATTATATTATATTATATTATATTATGTTATGTTATGTTATGTTATATTATATTATGTTCGACCCTGACTATTATATGTCTGAAAACACTATCATAATGATGGTCATTATAACACTATTTTTCATTATAAAACAGTTTCTCCCACCAATCACAGCTCAAGAAACAGTTGTTTGACCAATTAGATAAGGATACCTTCGCGCATGCGCTCAAAATCCAACATATCTATATAAATTACCGAAAGTGTACCGTCCATATGTTCGCGTAAATAAACTGGTGAATATGAGACAAGAAATAGCACTGTACCTTAATATCCCCAAATCCAATTTCTACACAGCGCGTTGTTTTCAAACGCATTCGGTGACATTTTTACTGAATACTGGTGCTCAATCTGCACATATGGCATTGACGCACACAGAGCGCATGCGTCGGTCGGTCAGAGAGCTTGGAAATCAGAGATATTCTACCCAGCGCAGCACCCGATCACTAAATTCTAGTGACAATCTCAACAGATATTTATGAATATTTATGTTAAAACATATAATAAAGTTATAATTATCGTTGAACATAAACAGTCGTATGCAACTCGCCTATAATGGTAATTAAGACACTCGTATGGAAATTATAAAACACGCATACGCCCGTTTTATAAACATACTCGTGTCTTAATTATAGCCATTATAGGATCGTTGCATAATGTACTATTATATTTTATTATATTATACAAATACTTATAATTGTAATAAAGATAATCAAATGTTTGCTGCTTTTCATTCGGTCAAACCAATCTTACCCAAATGTGATGGGTTATTCCCTAAACCTAAAAAAAAACAAAAAGAACATGAGATTAATTAATACACTTGGATGACCAGTTTCGATCGTCAAGCGATCATTATGAGAACAATTACACTTAGGCTACACTTTTTTAATGTCTGAAAGTATGGGTGTAAATATTTAAAATATGTACACTTATGTTGCAGTATTAGTTGAGATAGTTCAACTCGTCAATACTTGTTAGTTATGGTCTATTTGATGATAATAATAGTAATACTGCTATGGGAATAATTTCCCTTCTAACTTTTGTGGATTTAGAGATGAAAGGGTGCCAATATTTTAGCCATAAGTGGATCTTCATTATGTAAATAATTTTATCGTCATAGGCCTCTGAAAATCAAGCAGCCTCAAATGCCAACCAACAGCACCAGGATACGATCTACTTTTCCCTGCCAATCTTTCCATTTTTGATATAACCTGCCTTCTTTATTAACGTAACTGGTGGCCAATAACAGTTCATCCTTAGAAAATCAATATCACCAGTAATGGTAATGATAATTCAAAAGATAACGATGATAATAATAATAATAATAATAATAATAATAATAATAATAATGACATTTGTAACTGCAGGATTCCTCCTATGGTAAATGTTTACTCTATACATGCTTACTACCGCAGTATGTTGAAGTTTGATAGTGATAATGGCGGTGATTGTTGCTTTAAGGAGCCAAACATTCAGGTCATCTGTCCATATAAGTTCACACTGCATTCTAACGGATAATTGCTGCGGAATACAGGTGCATACTGCTTCATTTGAACCGGAGTGGCGTGAAAACTCGGTGTAGGAGTGAAGGAGGACACTAGAGGAAGTGGTAGTGTCAACTCTCCCTTCAGAGACACCATAAGTTATAACTATAACAATAATAATAATAATGAAAGAATCCACAGCCTGCTTCCCGTCGACCGACCGAGTCAGGGATGGAATGAATGAAGTCCCCATCTAGCGGCGAGGATATGAACTGTGCCGGCTCCCGAAGCCTGTTGCACTCCTCTGAGGCAATGATTAAATGAATGACAGATGAAATGAAATGATAGTGGAATGTGTTGCTGGAATGACATTTTGACAGGGAAAACCGGAGTACCCGGAGAAAAACCTGTCTGCCTCCGTTTTGTCCAGCACAGATCTCACATGGAGTGACCGGGATTTGAACCTTGGACCCAGTGGTGAGAGGCCTGCGTGCTGATGCCTAAGCCACGGAGCCTCTAATAATAATAATAATAATAATAATAATAACAATATGAAGCAGCATCATTAATTATCATAATGTTAAATCATGTCCTTTGAGGCGTCTGTATCAACTGTCCATATCAATACTCATGGTTATGTATCCGGTGAAGGGATACGTCACATCAGATATTACCTAGCTTATGTGCATCCGAAACTATAAGGGATAAGAATTATTGTTGGAAGATTTCCTTCCAATGCAATTGATCAAGGTGAGGACTGGGAGTTATTGCCTGTGTTTGGGAACAATGTTGCATTTCTTCCCTTAAGCCCACCTTCTTCTTATGCATGCTAAATTTTCACACAAGAACTTATCATCAGTATTAATATTGGTCATAATTGTTGTTTTTAGGAGGCAGAATATCAAAGTAATTTGTCTACGAAGTATTAGTATGATCTCTTAATTAAAATCGATCCACCTGAAAAAGCCTAATTCAAAACGAAAGCAAAGCAACAATTCAGTGAACGGAGGGGGGAGAAAGAATAAAACGACGAGGAAATTATTCAAGAAATAAACCTCTAAAGTACATCGGGCCTGGGTTTCCTTCAACGAACTTCCAATCCAGTTGTCCTTTGTGGAGACATCTCAAGGAACATCCGCTCCTCTTCTAACGAGGCTTTCGCAATCGGCAATTCATTCGAAATAAATTTGTTAGTCCGCCACTTATAAGAAGTTTCTAGATTGAATTTCATCCTCTATTGAGGAACTTAAAATGACTTTGTTGTGGTGGCATGGAGAGTTCTGGTGTTCGAGAACAGCGAGTGTTGTTCAGATTCTCAATAAAAGCATTTTAAGGACTAAGACTGGAGCAATCCTTTCAGATGCAAATCATAAGTCCAAAGAGGAAATCCATGTTGACAATTGCTTTTGCTGAATTATACAGCACTTGTAAATAATGTGTTTCCTAGATCAGAGAAAGGTGTCTTTGATCAAAAGGAACTCCTCATTATTCTCAATATTAATTAGCCGATCCGTATCAATCACTCATGATAAACACGAACTCAATATAAGTTAACAGATAAAATCTATTGAAGTGAGTGGCCAGAGGAAATCAGGAACACCAATTATTCTCTATGAAAATACATTCCTTATTATTATTGGGCCGATAATTATTATTGATATTACTATTACCCTTATAATTATTATTTATTATTATTATTTATCACTATTGGCAAGTGCTTTGTTTGTATAACGAGAATGCTCTTGGTTATGTAATTCAATGCATTGTTTTCCAATATCTTTTGAAAGCAGAATGGAATTTACTCATGGATTTAATCAACATTCCGCTGGGTTATTTGTGGCATTACATTGAAGAAATATTATTTTTTTGTATTTCACAATCATTAGTACTGTAGAAATACTTATTTACACTGAGCTGGGTTGATTGTAACCAGACATAAGTGAACAAATGATGTGGAGCGTTGTTGTCAGATAACCAGTAGAGCGAATCAACTACAGTATGAAGTGTATACACACTCCGACAGATGTTTCCGCAAGTTTCTGGTAAATACGGCTTTAGATGTGCAGCGGCAACAACAACAAGAACAACAAAAATACGGTCAAAAACAATGGCAATAAAACAGTTTTGTTTAACTGAACACGCACTGAATTTTTAAAATATAATACTTTAATTCACTCTTGCTGAATGAGACGGTTCATTTTCAAAACCAAGTCTCGAGGAGGGGAACATTACGTATTTTCTGAACAATATTTTTTTCAGTCTTGGTACAGGAGCTCTCCTAGTCGCAGACACTCGAAGAGGTGAAGGGGGAGGTAGACAACAAGGGAGAAGGAAAGTAGGAGAGCATTTTGCTGAAAGTGTGAACGTGCTCTCTAGAGAACAAAATAGACTATCGAGTGCAGCCTTGATTTACACTGAAGAAAATGGAAATTGCAACACCCAGAAGGAGTGGTGCTACATAGCTGCAATTGAACATGCAGGACGAGTGTTCGGTTGTGATTCGATGATAACACTTTCAGGTCCCTCTGACCGCAAGTTTGGACAACAATCAATACAGTATGTGCCCACCACGAGCTGCAATACATTGATGAATTCGGCGAGGCATGGAGTCAATAAGGCCCTGGATCGCTTCCTGAGGAATTGTGGACCATGCTTGCTGTACTACACGGGTCAGTTGTTCCAGAGTTGTGGGTGGCTGAGGACGGTTGGCCAGTTGTCGACCCATCATGTCCCACACATGCTCAATAGGACTGAGGTCCGGGGATCTGGCGGGCCATTCTAAGGTTGTGATTTCGTGGGGAGCTTCTCTGGAGATGCGAGCAGTGTGAACCCGGGCATTGTCCTGCTGAAACATCCCATTAGCAATCTTCGCCATCATAGGGACAACCACTGGATTGAGTACCCTATCAACGTACTGTCGAGCAGTCATAGTGACCTCAACAAGCACTAATTGTGATTTCACATTAGAGCCAAGAGCTACCCAGACCATAATGCTTGGTGTTGGCCCTGTGTGCCTCTCGACAATAAGGTCTGGGCGGCCCCTCTCCCCGGTACGTCGGCGCACACGATTCCGGCGATCATTGCGGGCAAGACAGAAGCGCGATTCATCACTAATGACGACCCTATGCCATTCGTCGACCCACGTCGATCGTTCTCGACACCAGGCCAGCCTTCCACGTCGCTGTTGTGGGGTCAATGGAACAACTTCTGCAGGGACACGGGATCGTAAGCCAGCTGCACGCAGGCGATTACCAACTGTTGTGTAACGTGGGGTGCCACAGCTGCTCGAATTTGCGCTGCTGTTGAATGGTGTTTCCATCCAGGCCATCCGAATGATGTGGCGATCCTCTCTTACAGTTGTCTGTCGCGATGGGCCTGTGCCAGGTCTACGAGTGTGGGTACCTTCATTTGACCACTGCTACCATACACGTTGTACCGTAGATGCCTGTCGGCCAACACGTGCAGCTACAGTCCCTAGCGATAATCCAGTCTCACACAGCCCAATTATCCGAGCCCTCTCAAACGGCAGCAGTTGTATATAGCGTGCTCTTCTCTGTCGTCGAGGCATGTTTGACGGGGATCACTTCACTGCACAGACTGCAAGTCAACTAAGCTACATAAAGAGTCCATATACTGGACTTGATTCCTCCCCGACCAATCACGTGTGGAGACCTGTAGCAACAATCCAATTGGTCTGAAACTTTGATCGTTTACATACCTACATGGCATCGTTCCATATCTTGAAAATCAACACAAACGACCAATGCCTTCATGGTGTTGCAATTTCCATTATCTTCAGTGTAATTCATTCCAACATATTTCGTTGCAATTTTGTTTATTCATTTAAGGGTTATGACCTCATGCCCATTTAGCTCCATGCGCTTGGGTATGTGGAGGATTTGTGCGATAACCTGTGTTATTGCAATCCATAGTAGTGTGTGTACTGTATTTTAAATTCAGACTAACATTGAGAAAAGACAGTTATGGCTTTAGGTTAGGAACTATCCCGGTATTTGCCTGGAGTAGAAGTAGGGAAAACCACTTCTAGGATGGCTGAGGAGAGAATCAAACCCAACTCTTCTCCGTTCGTTTTCAAGAGCCTCCGTAGGGCCTATATTCCGTTCCAGACCTCAGACCCGAATTAAATTTCGGGAATATAACCCGGAGCTCAGGGGTGGCAGCCACTACACCGCGAGGTGATCTACCACAATTTTAGTTCGCCATAGAAATTGAATTGTAAATCATCTAAATATTCCGGAATCAAAACCCAGTTATTTTATTCTATGCACTATGTTGATATTGTTATGCTATAGGCTCTCGAGGCAAGGTAACACGTCAAAGCAAAAGTTATTTAAAAGGTTGCTCCCCAAGCCACCTACCGTATTGCAAGAGGAAGAGCTGAAATTGTAGTGGCATCGTGTTCCAATTGATAGCACGCCAGTTCGCTCGAGAGTAACCAAGGAATCGAGTTCATGTCCTGGCGACATCCACATTTTCCAGACTTCCACTTAAGAATAGCTGAAGCATATTTTTAACGTAATAATCAAATGTTGATGTAATTTGTAAACCTATTATGAATATTTTGCAGTAAGATGATATCAAGGCTCTCGAATATTAGCATCTAGACTATACCATGTATTACAACTGAAGACTAACGACAGGGCCTGGAGAAAAAAGGACGACTGCTGCACAGCCCATAGCCTACGGATTAGGCGGATGCCTTCCTAGTGCAACTACGTCCACAGTCGCATTACCTTGATTTAAGGCTTCTGGGTGCTACTTCGCACATAAAGCAGCTACTACATTGTCCTCAACAAACTGAGTGCACCCCGTTCCAGCCAACACGAAAATTTCATATTGCTGTCGCTCTTGTTCTTGTTGATGCATTTGGGGATTTTAGCGAAATCGTGGTCATAAAGCCCCGTATACATGGGTGTGTGCGAATTCTGCCTGATAAACTGTGTTAATGTGATGGCTTGTATTTGTAATTGGGGCTAGGAGTTTCATAGGAGCTTGCCGTGATTTAATTTATGACCCATCCTGGCATTCAACTGAAGAAGAAGTGGAAAACCACAAAATATCATTTCTAGAATAGCTAAGGAGGAATTCGAACCTTCCGCTTCTCAGTTCTGCCTCTCTAGACTGAGTGAAAATCGTTTTAGCCCTCAGACAATAATTGAATATCTTGGCAGCGCCAGAAATCGATCCCGGACATCCAAAGTGACAGCCATAAATGCTAGTTACTACACCATGAGGTGGTATCAATTACTTTAAGGCAAAGCCGTGAATCAAACCTGGGGCTCCTAGCTATGAGACAAGTGTACTTCTCTTACCCCACTTACGTATGTTATCATTTAGTGAGTTTGTGAGCACGTGCACGTACTGTATATCTCCCGCTGCTGGATTTTAGTGCCGTAGAGAAGTTTGGCGTTAGAAGGATGGTAACAGAAATGCTGTAACTTTACGAGTAGGCAATTCCACTCTGCAGCAGAAGAAATAAATTGAATGTTCAAACCTCAAGTTTTCTTTTGTTCGGTTATTTAAAGTAGAAAAGTTGAGTTTTTGGAGCTTACAACAACAGCCACTTAGGTGTGTTAAAGGGCACTGAAAAGCAGTTCTTCTCAACATCACTTCCTAAGAACATGGTCCACGCTTTCTTTATACTTATAATGTACCTATTTACAATGAAAGTTGACATGCTTTGAAACTTCTGCAAAGTCTATCATCGCGCAGGCCGTATTTATTCGACTGGACCAGACCGTTGTCAAATACAAAACAAGCGGTGACATTTTGAACTATAAAGGGAACAATGATGCACTAGTTTAAAACGTATTCGTACTTGTAAATCAATCTAAACGATTTGCAATTAACGAAAATATAAAAGTATGATTTATTCAATATGCATTCATTTATTTATGAAACGACCCGGGGTAGCTAGGAACGCTAACGCACATGGCAAAGGATTCAGGTTCTCCAACTAGGAAGACGAGTGGATTGTGGGTTCAAACTCACCTCACATGGTTGGCATCAGGCAGTCCATTGTGCCGTAAAATTCATTGCCATATTAAAACTCATCTTACCACATACCCGACCTCAGAGCTTAGAGTGGAAAATTATGTTTTTTATTTATTAATTTATTAATTTTATTTATTTATTTATTTATTTATTTATATATTTATTCATTTATTTAAGTATTTATATATTTATTTATTCATTTATTTTGTCCACGCTGCAAAATAATTCAATTTACTAAAACAGTATGAAGGGAAGATTGAGTTGGATAGGCAAGGAAGAGGGAAGGAGGCGGCAGTGGCCTTACAGTAGGTAACATCCCAGTAATTATGAAGACTTATCTGTAGCTTAAGTTGAAGTTCTGTATTACGGCGGAGTGCCAGCATCCCATAATGCCTTAAACTCATGTATTTGTAAAGACACTATATGAATATTGTATAGTATTGCATTGTATTGTATTGTATTATATCGTGGTAGTTTCGATGCTGCCAAATAATGAGGTTAACCAATTTCTGTCCACAGCCGTATGTTTTTCCGACGGATCAGTTTATTGATGTTAATTTGTGTTAGGGGTTTGGGTCACGTTTGGTCATCAGCCTCGTGCATTTGCGTGTGTGTTGGATTTGTCTGATAACATGTGTTTCTGTGGTGACTGAAATAGTGTGTATAGCTGTAATCATTAGGATCGGGGATGGGGGACTTGAAGTAAGGTACTATCTCGGCATTTACCTGGAGGGCATGTGGATAAACTCGGGAAAATATCCAATCAGTATGGTCAACCTCAGTGCTAAGAATCGAACCTCAGGTCTCCAGAGTTTCTGCAGTTCCCCTTCTCCCGCCGTGGTGAGCGATTTAAAGCGCAGCTACGCCGAGAGGATGGAATCTGTGCAGGGATTTTTCTTTTTGTACACATTTAAAATGTAGCAGATTTATACTTCAGCCGCCATCTTTCATTGTGCGTGGCATCCATTTCAAAGCTTTATGTTTTTTACCCTTTATATTTGCTTATCGTTTAAATTTTAGAGCTCTATACAATGTATCTCTTTTCCAATTGATTTTATCTGAACATGGCTCGTATTTTATAACTCTAGACTTAATCTGGTGCACGTTTTGTAAATATTTTCAAATGATCTCTACTTTCGTGTCTGAGAATATAAGCTTTTCCCTTCAACAGGGAATTTAATGTGTCTTGAAATGTGTGATATTTTGAATAATAATACTAATGCAATTAATAATAATAGCAAGGATTGCGTTTTACATTATATACGCTTGTTTATTAAACAGTTACATTCTATTCTTCATTATAGTGCACGAGACTTATGAAAGTATTTTTATTGTTATTATTATAATTATAATTATTATTATTATTATTATTATTATTATTATTACTATGAACCATGCCAAGAGATTCAGCGAACCTTACGAATTCAGGGATTACTACCACCTAGTTTAGTTTAGTTTCAAAGTAGTTTATAAACTTCGGATTATGGGGAACACATGGCTGAGACAGCGACACCCTCATTCGAATTGCGTTGGGTTTGGATCATGAGTCGCTACTTTTCTATCGGTCAACATATTTGTGTCGAATTATATTATGGTGGGAGTACAAATAATTTTATACTCTAACCTGAAATAAATATAACATGAATTATTTATCACTTAATTAACACACAAACACAATCTTTCACACCCTCCCTTGTGAACACATTTATAATATTCGGTGTTTCTCTCCAATGATTTCTGCATTTTTTATTTCTAATAACGAACACTGGCCCTAGTTGACCGTCTCTTTTATCGAGTTCGGCTTTAGTTAAATTACACATCCTGTAGCTGTATTGATCCTAATCTGCTCAACGTGGCGAGTTTCATTACAGAGCAAGGGAGGTGATGGCAAAGGAGACCACATGGTCTTTATGTGACGTGCCACCAGCAGGGATACAACAGCTGCTTTTTTTTTGTTACCCAATCACATTTCTCATCATGAAATATTTTTTTTCATTATTTGTATAATTTTCAGTGAAAAAGTAATTAATGTTTGTTACCGTGCTGCATTTTAAAATTCCAAGGTCCATCTACTTCGTAAATTGAATTATAATAAGTATAATAATAATGAATTATAAAAATAATAATCGAAATTTGATGTTTTTCAGTCGGTCAACTCAATTGTACCCACTTGTAAAGGATGGTTCACTAATCCTGACAGAATAGCCAGTGCAGTGCAAGCAGCGGGAGGTGGCAGCTGCGTGGAAACAGTCGACTCATCTCTCAAACAGCTAAGTGCACAATCCACAATAACCTGGTAATTTAATGACATTCACATAATCACACTAAGCAAGCAAACTTGAAGGTCAATCACAACTATCAGTATTTCAACAAAAATCACATATCTTGACTATGTGTGCTAGTCTAATTACTACTTTAACTAAATAAGTGTAGCCTATATATTGTAAATATCACAAACCATACTTGTAGACATACAGTAGAATTAATAGCCTAAGTGCAATGGATCTGATGATGATCGTTTGACAATCGAATCTGGTCATCCAAGTGTATAGATTAATCTCATGTATTGTAAGCTTTCTGCTAAGAACGCAAGTACTTTAACACACCTGTAATTACAGTCCATCTCCATGTTCACTTAGGTCATCCTCAGGGAAGTAAGTAAATGAAACGTAGAGCACTGGCCGGATTTATATGTCTATCCCAACTATTACTACAAAACACTGACTCTACTAACCCCAGATCCTTTATTAGCTTCTTGACGCTGATCGGACTTAAAAATATATTTTTTTAATTTATTAATTTTTTAGTCAAGTTTACCCTCCAGGTTGGTGGTTCCCACGGACTCAGCGAGAGAATCACCACTACCGCCTTTCCAGGCAGTGTCCTAGAGCTGGGAATACTTGATCGGATTGGATACAACTGGGGAGGTGTGATCGACACTTCGCCCAGGTGGCCTCACCTGCAAAGCAAACAGGGGCCTCATGAGGGATGGGAAGGGAAGATTGGGTTGGATAGGCAAGGAAGAGGGAAGGAGGCGGCAGTGGCCTTACAGCAGGTAACATCCCACCATTTGCCCGAAGACGAAGTGGGAAACCACGGAAAACCACTTCGAGGATGGCTGAGGTGGGAATCGAACCTCCTCTACTCATTTGGACCACCCGAGGCTGAGTAGACCCCGTTCCAGTCCTCATACCACTTTTCAAATTTCGTGGCAGAGCAGGGAATCGAACCCAGGACCACCGGGGCGGCAGATAACCATGCTGACCGCTACGCTACATAGGCGACTCCAAAATATCATATAGACTACATCGATAATGCTCGATGTGGCTAGAAGACTATCCCTACTGCCTTCATAGCGCAAGGGTACAAACGATAGTTGGCTCACACAGGACGAACGAGTGCCCCACTGCGCGTATCTACAGTACGCAAGTGATCCATATTCAGGAGAGAACCGCAGCAGCTAATGTGCAACATCAAGAACATCACATCATTAAAACTAGCAACATCAATGAGAATGTTCGAAACGACATCGCTACATACGGGATGGAACTCATATGGGACAAACTTAAATGTGTGCTGGAAATACTTTAAAACTTTAAGGTGTATATTTAAAGGTGCTTACATATGGACTGGAACTAGTCTGGGCACATCTATCGAAAAAGCAATTAGGGGAAATAGAAAGTCTAAAGCCGAGATTCCTGAAAAGGGTACTTGGGCTCTCGAAATATACTAAGTCCCGATACACTTACGTTCTAGTCAGAGAAACGTTTCTAATAAATGATCTGAGATTACAAATGCTGCTGCCATCTACAGCAGCCTTCAGTGAATTGACACTGGAACTACAAGCGAAGAGGGATAGCATAGAAGAGAATTTCTACGCCACTACGGCTCTGCAAACCAGAGATTGGATGCAGGCAGAATGTGAGCTGAGACATATAGTGACGCGCCTGACAACACATGGATTCCACCACCGCGTTTGTAGACTGAAGAGCTTTCATGAAGCAACAGAAGAGTGCATTTGTGAGTAGGCTAGTGTGGAAAAGTGTGTGATAAGTGCCATGTTCTAACGTGCTCTAACAGAACTGTATCACTGACTCAGTTTCGTTTAGATATCTGAACTATATGGTGCAATGTATCTATTTATGTATATCCATGCACATTGTGCGCATTATTATCAATTAATTTAAAGGACCATAGGAGCAAGCAAGTATGCAACAAACAGAATGGCATATATCCTAGCAAGAGAAACTTTTCTCCGGCAAGAAATACGGCTCAAGGAATCTCGACTAAGTACACCCTATTACAAATAAGTAATACAGTAATTCATTCATTCACTCATTTTCATTTGGGACTGTTTTGTCTTTCAGTTCCTAGTCTAGTTTTTAAGCCTCTGTTTGCGAACAAATCGCCTCCATGATACCCTATTAGCAATTAGCATTGCGTGATCCTCTAGAAAGAAGGAAACAGAAGGAGAAAGAGATAGATACCGACTTCTTCGGAACGGACGCCATGATAAAAAAGACAATGGACCAACAGTAATCAAACACAAAGGTACGTAATCATAGGACTCGCAATTCACAGATTCCACCACAAAATGTGTGTAGAAACCAAATAGGTCCATCATCCAGCTAATGAACAATGTGTGTGTCAAATAAGTGGCAAAATGTGCGAACATTACCACTTCAAACAGTTCAAAACCCGGACATGGTCTCTAAATGAACTTATAAAAGCAAACTAATAGACAGTTATGGAATGCTCGTTCAAGCGCAAATTAGTTTTCTATGTTTTGTAATTACCTTCCAATTTACATGAAATTCTAGGATTGAGTTGTTGTTAGCAACATAAAGAATTTCCCAGAATTTTAACCTGATTGATTGGTTAGTTTTGAAAATATGATAATTTAAAAAAAGAAAATTGTTGATTCCCAGGTGCAACAATTTTACATTTCCCATCTCAAAACTTTTTCACTATAGTGAAGAAGGACTAATTAATAAATTGTAGTATTATTTTTATAGTCTGGTTAGTACTTCTATGTTATAAAGGTATTGTTTGGTACATCGTATAAAACAAAAAACTCCAATATTCCATGGCCTGGCACATCATAATTCAAAAATTTACCAACCATTTTCAATGTGAATACTACAAATTATGAATACTATGGAATTGTATGTGTATTTTAAATTTCATGTCATTTTGAACAAAACTGATGCGTATGGAGCATTTTGAACACTGAAAAAATACACTTTCGAGAAAAAGCCATTTTAGTAAGCAGACAGGTTTCAAATGAACATACCTGCCTCAGAACTTGCCAGCACCATACATATCACCTTCCTTGTACTTGTTTCTTTCTTCTGCCTTGGTTTTTGCCAGTTTCAACTTTTTCCTAACAGTTTTTTATATCATGTTTGGTCCTAGCTATGCTCTTCTTTTTTCGCACCTCGACCTTGTCTTTGCTTATCTTATGTACACTGTCACTTATTTCTCTGCCTAAAAGGGACATTTTCAGTTTCTGAATAGCAAGTACACCCATATTAAATTCACTTACAGTATTGCCATGTCGACTCTTGATTTTGTGGAAAATAATGTTTAGGTTTTGATTCACTATCAACAACTTCAGCAATAGATTTGTCAACCCATCGCTTCCTAATATCTACACTAGCCCGTTCACTCTTTTTTGATTTCCTGCTACTAGGCGTCTTCCAACGACTATGACTGGAGTGCATTTTACACACTTCACACCGCAAAGCCAATAAAATAACCACAAATCAAGTAAGTTAGGCTACTGCAAGTTATAAAATAACGAAGAAACTTCAAAACAATAACAGTTCCTTACAATCCATGTGCTTTCTGTACCTCGTAATCACGTAATCACTTAATTTGAACTCAATTCAAAGAAAGCGATCTTTTCCAGTTACTATAGGCTTTTAAATAATAAATATGAATTCACATAACATCTCAAATCAATCAAGTTTCCAACAGTAATGTAAAGGAAACCTAGTTTGATAGTTAGTTAGTTATTGTTGTTTTAAGGGGCGGAAAAATATTTTCTAATAGTTTCTAATATGAAATATGTGTCTGGTTACCATATACACCGAGAGATGGCTGCACTTATGTATTCTGTTCATTATCTGAGCTTTTGCCAGATATTTAAAACATAAAAATACGAAAATACCAGGGTATGTCCAACATGAGCACTGGAAATGTGGGTGTGACCGATTAAAGCGCCATGCACGCACAATTTAAATGGCTCCGACAGACATTAAAAAATGTCCGCAGTTTAAAAAAAACTAGTATCCACATGTGCTCTGATGTCTGGACTACCAACTTTTGACAAAAACTCATTTTCGGTTTTTGGCCAAAAACTCAGTAGGGCGCCCCTTAAATAACGTAATTGGTATTCTGCCCGAGGGCAGGTCCGAGCCTCCAAAGAGGCTACCCTCAGCCGGAGTTGACTTACGGTAGGGTCGCCAGGGCCTTTCCGCTCCTCCTTATGTTGGCCAACAGCGCGCAGTGCCTAAAACCGGCATACCATCCCAGTTCCGACTACGCCCAATGCTGCTTAACTGCGGAGTTCTCATGGGATCCGGTGTTTCAACACGACTAGGCCGTTGGCCAGTACCCATTAATAGTCTAGATATTTTAAACCTTTTCCTGGCCAGTTGGCTGCAATAAACTTATTACAGGTGCTGGAATCCTCGAGTGTGTATGTAAGCTAATGCAATCTCACGCACTCTAGGGATGGTTTACGTTCACTGGTGGTTAAATACCATTTCAGATGCTTTCCTTAATGTTCAACCAATACATATGCATGATTTGAGCATGAATGAGAGGACATGTTTGCGAAGTTCCCTTGGAAGTTACTGTCCCTGCCGCACTTCTGCGTGGTGACGAGCAGCCATTTAGCTAGTTGAAATGAGCACTTAAATTATGCATTATGGAATGAGAACTACTGTTTGCAGGCACAAATTTGTACATGTGACGTACAGATGTGATAATTTGACTCCGGTACATGCACAGTAGGCTGCTAGATAATATTGGACCGTTCATAGTCTGGTCAACAATTTTATAAACCGGCTTCTATAATATTGGGTGTAAATGGTATGCTTGTCCTCACAACAATATTATTGTGGAAACATCTGGCAATGATCTATGGAAATCATTATAAACCTGGTTGTTTGATATACGATTACATGGCTTTGGTTTTGAGATGAATACCAAACAGCAGTTTCGGCAAACTCATCTGTATGGATTCAAGTTACTCACGGAACGATAAGCTCGTAGGTCCAGATCAGGTTTCATAAGAAGGAATATTAATTGTATATTTTTACGATAACCTGTGTTATTGTGGTGTCTGTAATAGTGTGTATATTTGTAATTCAGGTGAGGATGGGGAAGGAATCGCCCATGGCCTTAAGTTAGGAACCATCGCGGCATTTATATGGAAGCTGATTGTACCCCGTTCCAGCCCTCAGATAATAATTCAATTTCTTGGCAGAGGCACGAATAGAACCCGCACCTGACTGGCTGCGTGGCTCAGCAGTAACGTTCTCGCCCGCTGTTCCCAAGGCTGCAGGATAGAATCCTGTCGCAGACAGTTGGCATTTGAGGGTAGAGGGAGCCGTGTCATTAGATTTACTGGCACGTGACAAATCCTCTTTGGGGCAATATTCTTGCACCCCGGCGTCTGTAAGGGCAGTTAACATGAACGTAAAATCAATAACATTATTATTAGACCCAGTACCTCTGGTGTTGCAGCCAAGAACTGCCACAATTGTGCCAGTGAAGCATCAAATATGTATTTGGGGCTTGCTCTTTTTCACCAGGTCTTCCAAACTTTCAGTATGATTCATGATGAATATATAATAATAACTATAATAATGATAATCATAATGTTAGCCGCTTCACCACGAGGTAGTCAAGTACGCAAATATACAGCCATATCAGGATTATGTATTAATGTTAAAACTATTTATTTTCGCACCGGCTTATAAAGTTTCAGAAGTTCTTGCCCTATTAAGAGACGTAAAGCAAAAGCAGCAGACCAACATACAGTACATGCAAAAATTTTTTTTAGAGAAGCGTATTTGTCTGACTGTGATTACTCCAGCACGAAATCAAACTATCCCAAGGAAGTCTGCAATACAGACGGAGGTTTGTGAGAGAGAGCAGCTGCACGGTGAATTGCTCAAGTGCCTCGACAAAGTAATGTACACATGTTTACTTTCTACATCCACTCCCTCCACCCACGCAAGTCTTCCACATGCTCCCTCTTAACACAGACAAACACAGAGCCCCTTTCCTCATTTACAGAGATGTCCGAGGCGTAATTCCTTCAGACTCTTGTGATCTTACACAGTGCTCTCATACAACAGAACTGGAGTGAGTCACTAAACCTCTAAACAAGGGGTTCCCAACCGGTGGTACGCGTGCCACTGGTGGTACGAGGGAATTTTTCAGGTGGTACGCGTGGGTGATACGAGTGATTACGAGCGAAAGGCTAGTGTGCGTGACCACAAAAACTTTACTCAGAGGCCCGTGTGCCAGGCTTTTTTGCTTAGTTTGAACTAATTATGTAAAATTGTTTGTTTTTAGACCCATGAGTAATAAATAAAACTGTAATTTGTAATATTAGTTTTATTCTTTCCTTTCTCATAAAAATGTTATTAATATAGGCCTACATATATCTCTATATATTTAAAAATAAAAATTAGCAAAAATAAATTGATACAAATCTACATATATTTATTGCTGTCTTGATAAAAGTTTGAAAAAAAAACCGAAATACCAGTGCATTAAGAATTAAATATGAAGGATTCTCGGTGATTTTATTACAATAAAACAAGCCATTGGGCACATTTCCGACAGTAAATAGATGTTTCTAAAATAATATAAGGACTGTTGGTACGCCAAAATTTCTAAACATTTCAAGTGGTGCACAGTTGTTAAAAGGTTGGGAACCCCTGCTCTAAGCTATCCTGGTGTTGCAAGCAGATAGAACTGTCTCAAATTAAGAGGTTACTCATCACTATTTAGATTACATTGTACATTAGTCTACTTATTATTCCCGCCAGCACCGTGAGTAGAGGTTGCGTGTCTGCTTCTCCCTCGGAGGCCCTGGGTTCAATTTTTAGCTCCGTCAGGAATTTTAAAACCTGACAGGAGAGTTGGATCGTAGCCTCCGTGGCTTAGGCGGCAGCATGCCGGCCTCTCACCGCTGGATCCATGGTTCAAATCCCGGTCACTCCATGTGAAATTTGTGCTGGAAAAAGCGGGGGCAGACAGGTTTTTCTCCAGGTACTCCGGTTTTCCCTGTCACAACTTTCATTCCAGCAACACTCTCCACTATCATTTCATTTCATCTGTTATCATTGCCCCTGAGGAGTGCGACAGGTTTCGGCAGCCGGAACAGTTCATATCCTCGCCGCTAGATGGAGGGGCTTCATTCATTCCATCCCTGACCCGGTCGGTCGACTGGAAGCAGGCTGTGGATTTTTTTTACATGAGAGCTGGATCAGGGTGCACTTAGTCTCGTGAGGAGGCGATTGAGTAGCTTTCTAACAGTGAGGCAGCGCCACAATCACGAAAACCAAGACCATCTGCTGAGGGAAAACGTTGCGCTGACTACGCGTCACTCCACAATCTGTAGCCCCAATGGCTGGAGAGCGATCGCTTGGTAGTCCAAGTCCGTTCATGGACTGTGTTGTCACGGGGTTTGGGGTTCTTACTGTTCCCTGGAGTTGGGAATTAGGTGAAATGCGATCCTATTTGATGAATAATGTTATGGCTGGTGTTCTTCCCGGCGCAATTTTCTGTCAGTGGAGTTCATGAAGAATGAAATCTCTGAAGATAAAAAGATACTGACAAGGAGACCAAGCCTGCTCGGCATCAGCGATTTCGCTCAAATTTATAGTAGCCTGACCACAAATTAAAGTGACAGAAGTGGAAGCTCTAGATGGTTGATGACGATGATAATTGTTGTTTTAAGGGGCCTAACATCTAGGTTATCGGCTCCTAATGATCTGGGTGATGGCGTAAATGACAATGAAATGGAAACCAGAACGAAAATTAAGTGAGACGGAAAATACTTACAAAAAGGAACTCTGATTGAAACAACTCACAAAAAGTTCTTACAAAAGGGAATTTAGAACGAAAAGATTCACAGAAGGAATAGATCGAAAAATACGCACGAAATGTAGGCAGGGTTCAAAATACGTACAAAATGCAATGTAGAGTCGAAATACTTACAAAATGCAACTGAAATTCAAAATACTTACAAAATGTAATTGAAATTGAAAATGCACAATGCAATTCAGAGTGAAAGATCCCATTTCCAATCCAAAATATTCACAAACTGCAATTGAAATTCAAAATACTTACAAAGGGAGGTCGACAGGAAAGAAGACGAAGAGGAGCCCGGCACAAGTAAGTGGAAGCAATGCCGGACTCATCTGGGGTTCCGTGGTCGTCAACCCACGTCCCACAAGATGTGAGCCCCTGTGGGAGCTCTAGATGGCCAAGGGTTCAGAGAAAATAGCATCTTTGGCAGGGTTCGGGCGAGGCATGAGCCATGTATGTTAGCGTAGTTTCCAGGCAGTTGATGGTGCAGCGGAAAGAGTGCAGAACGTTAATCCGATGGCCGTAGATCCGAGTCTTTATGCGGAAACTTCTTGTCTTGTTTTTATTTTTAAATTGTGCGTTACTTACACTGCAAATAAACTGAAATAATGCTCACTATTATATTTATTAATATTTGCATAAAGTTATGAAACGAAATGACAAAGGAAAATTTGGGATTGCAATTAAGGCGTACACGAGAGCATCGTATATAACATTTGATACATTTATAACGATTGATACATTTATGATTTTACAGGGGTTGATGACTTGCAAGTGCTGTGGTGAAGAAAATCCACAGCTTCCTTCCAGTCAACCGACCGGGTCAGGGATGGAATGAATGACACCCCCATCTAGCAGCAAGGATATGAACTGTGCCAGCTGCCGAAGCCTGTCGCACTCCTCTGGGGCAATGATTAAATGAATGACAGATGAAATGAAATGATAGTGGAGAGTGTTGCTGGAATGAAAGTTTTGACAGGGAAAACCGGAGTACCTGGAGAGAAACCTATCTGCCTCCGCTTTGTCCAGCCCAAATCTCACATGGAGTGACCGGGATTTGAACCACAGAGCCAGCGGTCAGAGGCCGACGTGCTGCCGCCTAAGGCACGAAGGCCTCCTGCTGGGGTGATATTCAACGTAAAATCAGGGGAAGCAGTAAATTTCTCGGCATATTGCACACGCTATTGACGCCGTATATTTAGAATTACTTCGTTGTTTTAAAGTTGTGTTAGAAAAGCAAAACAACGAAAAATACGTGACTCATGCCTCGCCCATTCTGTGCCAAAACTGCTATTTTTTTTCTAAATGTTTGGCCATGTGTCGCTCCTACGTCCGTTACATTAAATTCTGACCAAACCTTGCATATAACATACATTTGGAGGAAATTGGTGATGACGAGTAGGTGCGGTCCCCTTGTAGGCAAGGAGTTTGAACAAACCTGTCGAGGCCTAGTAGGAGGTACCATCCTGGTATTAGCCTCAAGTTGAAAATCTATACATAAGCAGAATGGACCCCCCAAAGAAAACCAAATTACAAATTATTTTTGTAATACAAATAGGTGAGCAAATCAAGGTATCTTACTCCCATTCGCGACACTGTTAATTACAGTTACATACTCAAGTACATGGGGCTCATTGCCAAAATGCCCCAAACCCCTCCAACGATTAATCAACAAACGAAACACACCGTTCTCACTCATTCATGGAAGAAACGGGACACGTTATTTTCCAAGCCGTAATGGAGCTTTGCGTCACCATGAGAGTATGCTTATTTAAGTGCCTCCGAGATATAAGTTAATGAGAAGCGGGAGATGTCTGTAGTTTGTTTTCCTTTGAGGTATGCAAAGTGAAATTAAATATGAGTATACATTTTTATAATGACTTTGTTGACGGAAGAAAATCCATGTGGTTGAATTCGAAATTCTCTTGCAGACTGGTCCACTTAAAGGTAACCTATTGTCGCTAAGGGTGATATTTGGCTTGAAATCTAGTTGAATAGATTTTCACTGCTGTCACTCATGAGGTCCGAGATCAATTCCCATCTCTGCCTAAAATTTAATTCTGGTCTGAGATCAGGAACAGAGTACGCTCAGCCTCGTGTGCCAAAACTGACAAAATGTAGGTTCGATTCCCACCTCAGCCATCATAGAAGTGGTTTTCCACTGTTTCCGATTTCCAATCCAGGCAAATGCCGGGACGGCACCGAATCAAAGGCCACCCTTTCCATCCTGGTCTCAATTACAAACACAGACATAAATGCAGCCATCACATTAACACAGGTTGTCAGAATCACTCCCCACGCACACACATACACACATGCACAAACGTATACGGCGCAATATCACCACGATGTCCCAAAGCCCTTAATATAATCAACAACAAACTTCTGGAAGAGAGTAAACTAAGAGCTTCTTGGGACGTACAGATAGACAATCATAAATTGTCGCATGGAAAATATCGAAGTCCTGTTCGGATATCATCTTGCTTGGACGTGGCTGTACATTTGCAACAAACTTTGATGCAATTCGATCTTTGTTCAACGACATGCTCGTCACAAAATGTAACTATCAGTACACAGTGCCACTGAGCAGATATCAGAATAACAGAAGAATGACATGCAATTAATGAGAAACCGCCCAAATGCGTAAATAAATGCGTGAAGTGAGGGACACGTCCCAAGTGACGATGGTTGAGAAGCTCTTAACAGAGCAGCTGCGTGGTTCAAATATTGGTCTCGGCAATTCTTTTTGTTTTAATGGTAGGCCTATCTGTTATACCATTGTGGAACCGCACAATACTGGACGCCTTTTAAGTTTTACAACGAAATATTGCAATAAACCGTTAGTTAATTACCACTGGATCTATGATAGCTGTTATAGATGTGCATGAGATGTTGGAAATATCATTACAATATTAAGAGCATTCTGCCGACTGCCAGTTAGCTTAGAGGAAGAGGCGTTGCTTGAAACGACAAAGAACCGCGGTTCCAGTCGTACCCGGGGTGTTTATTTTTTAAACATGTCAAATGTTTCATGAACGAAATACGTGTGTGTTTCTATACAAAGGGAAATCTGGCTTAATGAATGGGCTAATTGTTAGTCCTGGAAAGGACTGTTGTAGGCACTTCTTCAATATCTCGTCCAGTATCCACCGGTTTCAACAACTTGCTGTAGCCGACGTGACATTGACTAAACTAGATCTCTGAAGTGCTGTTCATCAAGGGCAATCTCCTCCGATGATACCAACATAGTCTCCCACAAGGCATCCTGCGAACGAGGGGGAGGGTGAGGCCAGTTTTCCCTGTTATGGCGTTTCCACTTTGCCCACACATGCTCAATGGGTTTCAAGTCTGGAGTTCAAGGGATCCAGTTGAGCACTTCAAAGGAGTCCTGCTCAGAAAACCAGCCCTGAACACACTTGCTTATGTGGATTGGAAAGTTGTCTTGCACGAACTAAAGTACTGCATGTGGATAGCGCTCTCTCACACTCGGAATGATAATATTCTGCAAATTGTGCAAATATTGGTCCGATTTGAGATATCCATCCATCCGATGAAGCACTCCAGCCCTATCAGACGACATTTACCCCCATCACTACACAGATATGCTGCCACTACGTGTGTGCTCAGCCACTTACCGTTTCTCGTATCGGGTTCCACGTGACCTGTAAACACGGCCCGGTCTGACCTCTGCCGAACTGAAACATGTATCGTCTGAGAAGATGATGACCTGATCCCATTGTAATCGTTTCCGGGCCGTGTATGGACATCCAGGAAAATTGGTTGTCTGCATGAGCTCTGCCGAGTTTAAGAACGGATTTTCCTGCGAAGTTGTAACTAAATGGCGGTCTTATTCTACAGTAGAAACACGCTGTAAACCAGTGCCCGGTAGACGACCAATCCTCCCTGACACCCGCCACTGCTGTATACATCTTTGAGCAGATCTCAGTGGAACACCACATCGGATTGCTGCCTCACGCACACTGTAATTGCCGTGTTCGACGAGATCCAGAACGTGCTCTCTGGATGCGTGTGTATAGTGAGCCATGGCAGGATATAATGACGCATTATCATCAACGTTAGCTCGGCCAAACGCGGTTTTTTTTCGTAGCATGACATCATCATGGTGTGTTACTTCAGAAAAATAATGTTCACGGCGTGACTCGAACTGCAGTTGCTCGGCGATGAACGACTTTACAACCTGACAGCTTACCTACTACGCTACAGCACAACATGCGTCATTGTCAGTGTACGGCGCGTGTGGGAGCGGAACGAGGGGTTGGCCGATAGCGAGAGAGAGAGAGCGAGAGAATTACGGACTGACCATGTTGCAATACTTATCCACCGAACTGTACGCAGCCGACAGCAGCCGAAGTGTCACTTAGCATTTTTCATGTCTCAAGAGATGCGACATTTTATGATTGTTTATCTGTACAGAGGAACCACGTAGCCAGTAAAACTCTTGTAGTATCTTTAGTGAGACAAAGGGTAAAATCTGACAAAGTCTTGTGTAAATATTTGAGAGACAGATTCAAAAACATATGCAAGTATGGGTGCGTGCAACTCAATATGATCGCAGCCCAAATTCATGTGAAAAATAATCCCATTGGGGAAACCAATGATATGATCTTGTACCAAAATGGTTTACCTTTTGGGTTATTTAACAGGAATTAGTGAAAATGCATAAACCTCAATTTACTGTGTTCTATGTGATGAAGTGTGTAACTCATCCGTGAAGCATGTTTTTAAATCCCGGAAAGTAGGCTACGTAGCTCATGATGAAGAGATCAACTGTCACGTAACATGACGAGTTTTCTTTTTTATGTGTGCATGATTGTAAGTGACACTTTCTATAAGATGGGGAAAGTACGGTTATTTCAGAAATGGTGTGTCAAACTGCATAGCCTTACTTTACATGATGATACACAGGAATTTCGAGAAAAAAATAAAGTTGGAGTTGAAACTCAAGGAGAAATAATTTCAACTCTGAGATTTTCTGATGAGATTGTCATCTTAGCCGATTCACCAGAGGATTTGAATGAGTTTTTAATTGTATGGGTCGCATCCGTAGCGTAGCGGTCAGCATGGTTAGCTGCCGCCCCGGAGGTCCTGAGTTCGATTCCCGTCTCTGCCACGATTTTAGAAAAGTGGTATGAGGACTAAAACGGGGTCTACTCAGCATCGGGTGGCCCAAAATGAGTAGAGGGGGTTCCATTCCCACCTCAGCCATCCTCGATGTGGTTTTCCGTGTTTTCCCACTTCGTCTTCGGGCAAATGGTGGGATGTTACCTACTGTAAGGCCACTGCTGCCTCCTTCCGTCTCCCTTGCCTATCCGTCCCAATCTTCCCTTCCCTTCCCAACCCTCATGAGGCCCCTGTTCGCTTTGCAGGTGAGGCTGCCTGGGCGAAGTGCTGATCACACCTCCCCATTTGTATCCAAACCGACCAAGTGTTCCCAGCTCTAGGACACTGCTTGGAAAGGTGGTAGTGGCGAGTTCCCTCGCTGAGTCCGTGGGAACCATCAACTTGGAGGGTAAAATTGATTTTTTTTAAATAATTAATTGTATGGACTCAGCCTTGACGAAAGAATTCATGATGAAAATCAAAAAATATAAAACAAAAATAGTGGAATGCAGGCGAAAGAAATCGGAAACCCGTATTGAAGTCAAATTGGAAGGTAAAGAGCTAAAGAAAGTAGGAGGTATCTGCTACTAAGGAAGCAAAATAACCAGTCATGGACTACGCAAAGAGGATATAAAATGTAGGATGGCACAGACAGGGAAATCATTTCTGCAGAAGTAATTTTAGTTTACATCAAATATAGATTTAGGTAGGCTATTAGGAAGTCAATTTGAAGGCCTTCATCCGGAGCGTGGAACTCTAAGGAAGTGAAACTTAGACTATTGGCGCATCAGAAAAGAGGTGAATAGAAGCAATTGAAATGTGTTGTTACAGGATAAAGATGATCAAATGGGTAGATAGAGAAACTACAAATGAAGAGGTATTAAGACGTGTGGGAGAGGAGAGATATTTCTGGCGACTGCTCATGAAGAGAAGAGATAGGTTTGTATGACAATTAGTGAGACACCCAGAAATAGCTGCTGTTATTGTTTATAATTTAGGGGCTTTGCGACATCGTGGCCATATAGCCTCGTGTACTTGGGTGTGTTTAGATTTTTTATAACCTTTGTCGTTGCGATGTCTATGTATTTGCAATTACGAGAGGATTTGGTATGGAAGCAGCCGTGGCCTTAAAATAGGTACCATCCCAGCATTGGCCTGGAGAAGAAGTGGGAATCCATTGAAAACCACTTCCAGGATGGCTGAGGTAGGAATCGAACCTGCCTCTTGTCAGTTTTGCCTCACGAGGCTGCGTGTACCCCGTTCCAGCCCTCAGAACAGGAATTATTTTCTTGGCAGAGCCAGGATTTGAACCCAGGCCTCTCTGGTGACTACGGTATGCGACGAGGTGAACTTCCCCTGAAATATCAAACTTATTTATGGAAGGAAGGAGCGAGGACAAGAACTGTAGGGGTAGACGAAGTTTACAATACATTAAACAAATTGCCTCGTATGTAAGGTGTGGTAACTATGTAAAGATGAAACGATTGTCTCAGGACAAGGAGACGTGCAGGGCTGCTAAAACCAGTCAAGAGACTGAAGACTCAAACATCAACTCAGCTGTACTGCACTTTTAATGAAAACATCGGTATATTTCTGCCACTCAACACTACCCGCAGATTATATTAACTACATAAAAGAAATCTCAATGCGAGTTAAATTCGCGCTCAGTTGGACAGACTGCTTTAACAAATGGCATCATCTCATTATTACTAGCAAGCTCTCCCGACCTCCCATCTCTACAAAGTCATCAAGTTTATTTGCTGCTTTGTACAAGTAAGTGGTAGAAGACCTCCTAATTTAAGTTCTACCAGCAGATGTAGATATTATTTGCACAATAGAATTGACTATTATGAATCGGGCTGGGTAACAGCGTTCGGGAGCACGCAGGAGGTAGGCCAACCCTGAGGCTCCGACTTAAATGGAATGGATGACTGCTTTTGACATCCGTCAAATTCAGATGCGTGTGTTTGTGACCGGTATAGAAGGCTACTGTAGCCTCAGAATAAATGGGCTAGAACCCACACTGTGACATTGCGTCTGTAGTACTGACGGTAACAAGAAATGGAAGTGTCTGCAATTGTCGTATGTAGGACTTTTATGTAGGACATTGTGGAACGCATGTTTAGGGGATCTCTAACATATAAGTCCAGCTCCTGGTTTAACAGCTAGCATTCTTGCCTGTCGCATCGAAGTTCCGGGTTCGATTCCCGGCTCTGTCAAGAAATTTAATTTTGTTTTGAGGACTGGAAAGGGCTACACTCAGGCTCGTGAGGCAAAACTGGGTAGAGGTTCGATTCCCACCTCAGCCATCCTGGAAGTGGTTTTCCTTGGTTTCCCCGATTCAACACCTAGCAAATGCCAGGACGGTTCCTAAATTAAGACCATGGCCGCCTCCTTCCTTGAATTACAAATAAGTTCACTTGGTCTAATACTGCCATCACATTAACACAGATCATCAGGCAAGCTACCAACACACACCAAAGTACACGGGGCTTTATGACCACGATATCCAAGCCCCTGAAATGAAACAGCTACAACAAAATATTTATATTTTGAGCAGAGATACGCATTTGTAATAAATATATAACATTTAAATGAGACAATTATTCCACAAAAAACTGATCCCCTAAAGCAAATCTAGAACAAACAACACTTTTCGGGTCATCCAAGTACAAGTGACATTGACTCCAGAATGTTTAAAATCTTCAAAATTCTCAAAATTAAATGTTTATCTCATATTATTAGATTGCAGCCAATGACCATAGCCGGGTATTTTAAATTGGACGCCCGTAGGCTTCCCCATCAAGTTAAATTTCAAGTAGTTCCAACTTTGGCTACCAAATATGACACTGTCACTGACACCTAGCGGCGAACATTGGAACTTGATTGAGAGTTTCTAACCAAATAACCTACAAATTGTCTACACTCTACCAATTGGAGTAATAGGTTCTTTTACATGTCATAAATCTATGACATGGGCCCGCTGGCATTTCTTCCTGTCCGGAGGAAGGCATACTGAGGGATTTTAACGCTCTTTTTACGTCATATTAAGGTAAAGTGTACCCTTAGTTTTCTAACGGTATACTAATTTTCTTCATGGCTCATTATAAGACAACTTTCCTCATATTTTCCCACAACCATGTGTTCTATATAAATCCACAATTTATAATTTTCTCTCTATTTTTACAAGATTTCTCTCTACATCCTTAGTTTTCTTTATAATATACAATATATATAAGAACATTTTTAAGAAAGCAAAACGGGTGTTGCGGTTTAGGAGCATACCTCGTCCTAAAACCAAAACTGTTGCCTTTACCTCAGCTAGTGGAAAAAGTTTTGATTCCATATCCTGGCTAAAATACATTTTTCTTTATAAAACATTTTCTTATTTTCAAAACGCTTTACTTAAAGTAAGGCATCAAGGAAAAACCTTGAAAAATGCAAATAGTTCCTGTCATTAGTTTTTGAGAAAATGTTAACTAAATAGTGGAAAATAAACATGGACAGCATTGGAACAGATTTACTATATTTATAACGCTTTGGCCTACATCAGGGGCATATATAAGTGGGGGGGGGGGGGGGGGCGGGGGCAGTGGGGCCGGACTTCCTCCGAATTTTTTTCACATATAATATTTGTTTATGAATTAAAGCGATAAAAACCAATATACCTATCATGCACTGTTGTTTCTAAATGACATATGGTAATGTTGCAAAGAGAGGTGACGGTAGAGCGATGTCAACTATGTGACAATCAATTTGCTCTGATCTTGTGTGTAATAACACATCCTCTTATTACTTTCGAGAGCATTCGCGCTTAAAACCAACCAAGAACAGCAACAAGTGCCCCTGAACAGGGGAAAATATTATTTCCCTAACTTTTATACCCTTATCAAAGTTTTGGCAGACTTGCCTGTCTCTGTGGATACCAACGAACGAAGTTTTTCTGAGTTTCAGTAGTTTGAAAACATACTTAATAAATTATATTTCTGAAAACCGACCCAACTGTCTAATATTATTATCTATTGACAGAGACATACAAAGCACTGACGAATTTCTAAACAAATTTGGTAATGCTTCAAGAAACCTTGACTTTATATTATAGTGTAAGTTTTAAATCAAAACTGTTAGTTATTGAGGTTTTAAGGGGCGGAACAGCAAGGCCATGTTCCCTGAATCAAAACAGTTATGTTCATTCTTTGCATCTAAATACTATAGTGTGCAATATGACTGTCTTAATAGAAGGTAACATAAAACTTTCTTAGTTGTGTTTGACAATAACCAAACTAAAAACAACACAACAAATTGGTTGGAAAGTGATGCCTGATAGCCTTAAAACCCATCATTTTGCTCCAAATTATACAAAAGTTTCCCGGGGAGAAAGCCCGGACCATCTTTTGAGAGGAGTGAGGGGGTGGGTGCTATTCCATACCCCTAAATCCCCAGATGCACTCCCCTCCCCAAATAATACTCTATATACGCCCCTGGCCTACATAATACACCCTTAGTATTAAATTTGGGGAGGGTTTTTTCTGAGCACTGTTCCCGTAATATCTCTCGAGTAGGAAATTACTATGCAAAGTGCAAGGCTGTGATATGAACTCATGAGCTTATTTCTGTGGCACAGCTATCGTGCTATTTGTCGTTTGAACCGCCACAACTGGTGAGCATACAGAACCTAAGAAGTGAACGGTGTATGATCATAAAATGCAGTTCTACCCCTCACTTACGGCCCCCCACCACGTCTTCTATCCGAGCTACTATCGTGCTTCAAGAGTGAAAATAAAACGATAGCAACTAGATAGTAGAAATATACAGCAGTATGAACGTCGTACACAGCATCCATGAAATGACGTCATTTTCATGCACTATAGCTTGCTTGGTCGGGTGGGTGGAATAAAAAAGAATAAGTTAGATCTTGTGTAGCAGATGGAAACGACAGATTTTATTCACAGCACTACAAAAACAATTTAAAGAAATAAAGTAAGATAGAGCTTGTCAATGGACCGAAGAGAAGAAATTACACTGGTAAAGGCAAACTTTAAATTCTTTTGCGCTTCATTCTAACTTCACAAAACGATGTATTTGTAACTAATCCTAGTCAATCTGAAAAGAGCTTTATTGCCGCATGCGTTATTACACATATTTGGTGCACATCTTATGCAGTGATAACTTCAGCTCCAGGTACACCAACGCAGATGTCTCTGCCCGGCTCACCTTGCTAAGTCCCCATCCTTCTCCTTCTCCTCCTTCTTCTTCTTATTATTAAAAATATCGTTACAATATACACTGATTACAAAATTTCGGAAAACTGTACACATTCTATGAAATTACTTCAACTCCTAATCATTTGTTTGACATGTAAATTTACAATATATTATTGAATTATATTATTACAATATAGAGATAATTCGAAATAGGATATCAAATTCATACAGATCAGGAAGAGCAATCACATATGCCACTAATAGGTGCAACCTTTCGTGTGGTATGCATATCATTGATTTCGATTTTCTTTTTTTAAATTGTAGGTTATAATGGCTTAGTCGAAGCCTCCGTGGCTTAGGCGGCAGCACGCCGGCCTCTCACCGCTGGTTCCGTGGTTCAAATCTCGGTCACTCCAAGTGAGATCTGTGCTGGACAAAACGGAGGCAGACAGGTTTTTCTCCGGGTACTCCGGTTTTCCCTGTCAAAATTTAATTCCAGCAACACTCTCCTTCATTTCATCTGTCATTCATTTAATCATTGCCCCAGAGGAGTGCGTCAGGCCTCGGCAGCCGGCACAGTTCATATCCTCGCCGCTAGATAGGGGCTCCATTCATTCCATTCCTGACCCGGTCGGAGACTGGAAGCAGGCTGTGGATTTTCATTTCAATGGCTTAGTCGAATAACAAGTTTTATTTATATGTTCAATGTAACGTAATATTACATTATGCAACGAGCGTATAATGACAATAATTAAGACACGAGCATGTTTATAAAACAAGCGTAGCAAGTTTTATAATTTCCATACGAGTGTCTTAATTGCCATTATAGGTGGGTTGCATAAGACTGATTATGTTTGACGATAATTATAACTTTATTATATATTCTAACATAAATATTCATAAATATCTGTCGCGATTCTGTCGGTTGAACACTTCCTCTTGGGAATTGTGTGGGCTCAGCATTTGATCTCTACCCAACAACGAATCCAAAGCTTTGAAACATTGTTTATCCTGAATTATCACCAACAGATAGCGCGCAGATACTATATTGGATCATTTTGTTATTTTGGTCAAATAACACAAAATAGGCTGTTACAAACGCTTTATAATTAAAATGCATCGTATTATCAACTAGTAATTCTTCAAATTCGATGCGTATAGAATGTCAACGAAAGGAAAATCAATAGAGTCCCAAATAGAACAGTTATGATATCTGGCGGAAAAGTTTCTCGTAGGAATTCCATTTACTGAACAGAGTGCTGGAATATAATTTCCGTGGAACTAATGTCATATGCCTGCTTCCTCCATAACGTTCTGGTGTGTTTATATCAACATCAGCATTCACTAAAGTTGTCGGCGAAATCTTACGAATGTGTAGAAATCGGAGTTGCGGATATTAAGGTACAGTGCTATTTCTTTTGCAATATTGCCCAGTTTGTTAATGCATTGTAACTACAATGGTTGATCCAATATAGGCTACATTGTCAACTTTCAAATCATGTAATTCAAGTCCGACATGTTGGATTTTGAGTGCATGCCAGAAGCTATCCTTTCCTAATAGGTCAATGAATGAAAATATTGATCTCTGATTGGTTGGAAAAACTGTGTTATAAGGAAAGTAGTACTTTAATGACCCAAAATTATAATACAGTTTTCTGACATATAATATTTACATATCGACATCGTCGAACATAAAAAAATATGAATAAGAAATAAAATTAATATTTGCCTGTGTATAAATTTATAGGCGCATCTAATTATATTTTCAATTTTAATTTTTGATTTCTCTGAGAAAATATGTATTATGCATCTTCAGGTTTGCTTGATTTCCTTTAGATACTTTTAATTTAATTGGGAGAACATTATATAATTTTGACGAGAAATACTGAAAATTACGTTGTGAGGGGCTTTGCGACATCGTGGTCATGTAGCTCCGTGTACTTTGGTGTGTGCGCGGGATAAATTTTTCTGATAACCTGAGTTATTGTGATTGCTGTATTAGTTTGTGTAGCTGTAATGCAGATTAGGATTGGAAAGGAGGCGTCCGTGGCCGCAAGAACTTCGATACATTCAAGGGACAATCCTGGCATTTGGCTGGAGTAGAAGTGGGATACCACGGAAATTCACTTCCAGGTTAGCTGAGGTGGGAATCGAACCCCCTTCATCTCATGTTTGCCTCACGAGGCTGAGTGTAACCCGTTCCAAACCTCAAATCAAAATTAAATTTATTCGCAGAGCCTTGATTCGAACACGGACGTACTTGGTGACAGACAACAGTGCTAGCCACTATACAATGAGGCAGACAGATACAAGAAAAGGTTCCTTGTTCTGCTTCATGGAGTGCGTCCTAGTAGAGCGACCTACGACAACAAGTGAGTGTCCTAGTGAGTGTTCCTACCGATGAGGTACCTGTAATCAATTGAAGCAAGCATTTTGATAGTATTGAGGGCAGAGGCTCCCACTATACTCACTTGTTTGTGTTTAACGTCCCTTCTAACTTTCGTTTTATTACTACCCTGCCAGAGAATTGTTGCAGCTAGACGTGGAGTGGTGCTGTTGTGTATATATTGCGTCAGCTCGCCACGTTAAGGTGGCACAGCGCACGACCCAGCACGAACCATGCACACCGACATGCGATGAGGTTTCGCTGGCGACAACTGCACGTCTATTGCAGGTGTGTGGCTGGGCGGAGCGCATTACTTCCGATTTCCGCCACCGGCAACAATTCGTTGGCTGGGTAATACACAAGTGGAATGCTGGAATTTAGTTCTGGACTGTATTTACCATGCCAATAAATCAATTGACATGACTACCTCAAAGTTGAACCCAACAAAATGTCAACTAGGGACTGTCCCACAGTTCAGTAAATTGACATTGCGCAAGTAACAAGGAACTTTGCAAAAGGGTAGAGAGAGACATGATACCTCAGTTGCAATAGTAATAAAACTGATGGCAGTGGCTATGCTCGCTAAAGCGCAGCGTTAGGTCATGGGCCCAAGCTCTCTGCTGACTCGGTAGACGCGTGGGTTCGAGCCCCACCGTCGGCCGTCCTTGAAATGGTTTCCCGCGGTTTCCCATTTTCAACGCCAGGCAAATGCTGGGACGGTACCTTCTGACAGGCCACGGCCACTTCCCTCCACATCCTTGCCCAAATTCATCCATCTTCATCCATTCCATCTCTCATCCCGACGCGCAGGTCGCCCACGGGCGTCAACTAGAAAGACCTGCACTCGGCCTTTCAGGAGTCCACACGACAAAAAAAAAAATAGTAATAAAAGTATCACACTGCATATAGCACGCAGCCGCCACCTTCAAAATATAAGACATTAATATCTACTATCAAGTTTTTATTAGAATTACAACTGACGAAAAGCAGCAAATATGTTAGTCTCACTTAAAATGCTTTGTAAGGTGCAAGATAAACGATTCCGTTAATTCAAGATAGTGGGTGGGCGTACTGTTCTAATGATCCTTCCTCCGAATGCAAAAGCGGAGTTACAACGAAACGTAGTAAACGGGGAGTGTTATAAAGGGTACAACTCTTAACGTTCAGGCTGGCTGCGTGGCTCAGCGGTAACGTTCTCGCCTGCTGTTCCCAAGGTTGAAGGATCGAATCCTGGTGCAGCCAGTTGGCATTAGAGGGTGCGCAAATCGAGGGAGCCGTGTCAGTAGATTACTGGCACGTTAAAGATGCCCTTCTGGGAGAAATCCCGGCACTCCGGCGTCTCTTAAAGCCGCAGTTGTTAAAAGGGACGTAAAGACCAATAGCATTAACATCACATTATCTTAACGTTCATCACAAGAACATTCAATTATACTCCTTGGTAAGGTCATAATAGGCTACATATTCTTTGACGAAGGTCTGCATTTTTAACCGGCTTCATGCAGTCCGTGTTTTGATGTGCCGTTGCAAAGCCACAGTGAGGTTAAAAACTGCATTAGTTGTTAACACTCTGCAATTCAATTTGTTTGAGTCCATTTATTTTTCATATACCTACACATAATTAACAAACAAAAAAAATACACCAATAAAATGTAACACACAGATAACGCTGCTATCTTTAATTCGTTTCATGCGACGTCCACACCATTTTACAAAGCTTCCATTTTTATTAGCACGTACAGTCTCTCGTAAGACACTAATTTAATGTGGTGCAAATTTGGGCAGTGATGGAGAGTTCAGTGCCTCTCTGTCACGAACTCATTTACCTAAAAGGGTGCTGCATTGGACAATTCGTCGTATAAACAGAGGAGGTGCTTGTGTAAGCTACAGATAGACATTGAGGCGACCAATTTCTTAGACTTATTATTTGGCTGCCTTCCTCAACATGAATGTAACTTCGTCCCATGTACACATAAAGTTGATTCTGAATATCGGCATGGAATTCAGATATTCTGTATCAAAATAAACAACACAAGTTACCAAGTTAAATCTCTCATTCTCTATGAGATTTAACAATAAAAGTGCGATAATGGAAATGTCCATTGTTACAAATATATAGAACGATTACCATATCTGGCTGGTGGTGTTTAAGTAGCTTCTCCGATATTCTTCCTGGGTTTGGAACCTTGTTCTACCACGAAGGATTGAAAAGGGACGTAAAACCAATATAATAATAATAATAATAATAATTATTATTATTATTATTATGATGATTGTTGTGGTTATTCTAAGGAAGGTGCACGTGAGTTACGCAGCTGCAAAATAGCTTCGGAGAGTGAGTTTGCATTGTGATTTGACTTACCAAAGCGGGTTAGTACAGTTGTTTAACCTCCATTGTGTGGTAGATGTGTTAGTTTGCAATTAGAACGACATAATATCGTGTGTATATTATAAATCTTGTGGTGAAATAACCTTGTTGTGAACAGCCATCTTGTGAAAGATGAAATCACACAGAAGATAGATAGGCGATCATTTCCTTGTGCAAGCGCTCCTATCGCTAACCAAAGACCTCAATCTCTCGATCCGAGTCACGGCCTACTAGACTCCACCATCGGTATGACGGAAGAGGCAAAGATTCAGCGTGATACAGCGGAGTTGTTGGGAGCATCAACGGAAAGCATCCAAAATGGCGGAGATGGTAGGCGTATTGACTCAAACCAGATTCATGATATCGGTCGGCAGATAACAGAGAATCAACATGAAGAAGAGATGCATCTTGAGACTGCCAGATCACTACTAAAGAAGATTATGGCTATTCCTCTTAAGAACTTAAAAATGGATATAAAAAACGGTCTCATGAAGTTGGAAGAAGCTTTAGATGCTGGAGCAACATGTAGGTTGTCATGGAAGAAATCAGCAGAAGAACTCAAGCAGGAAATAACTATCATGGAGAACAAAGAATCGACCAGGACATCATTAGTAACAAATGAAATGGTGGAAGATCCAGGAAAATGGGAAAAGGTTCTACCTAAGAAGAAGAGAAAGAAGAAGAGTGAGGAGAGGAAACCTAATGATATTCCAATGGAGCAGGTCAAAAACGATCTTAAAGATACAGCGGTTAGCGAGAGTGGAAAACGACCTTATTCTAAATTAAGGAGTCGATCAGAAGCCGTAATTATTAAACCAATGAAGGGTAAGACTTTCGCTGATGTTCTGAAGGATATCATGAATAAGGTGAAGCCGGAAGACAATGGAGCAGACATTCGATCTATCCGTAAAACTAGAGATGGGGCTGTTCTTCTTCAGTTCAAGAAAACAACGCAGATTAAAAACAGGGAGAAATTCAGTAAATCTCTGAGAGATGCTCTTGGACAAGATGGTGATGTAAAGGCTTTAATTCCCCGAACTACACTGGAGATTCGGGACTTGGATGGTATCACTACCGTTGCAGATATGGAGGAAGCTGTGAGGCGGGATTGTGGTAATACTCATGGAGAGCTGAAAATTTCGGTAACTAAACCAAATAGTTGGGGACAGAAACTTGCCATTTTGGAAACTAAAGATGAGGATGCTCAGAAACTTCTGGAAGCAGGAAGAATTAAGATAGGATGGCTATACTGCAGAGTACGTGTTAGAACCATTTTACCTCGCTGCTTTCGATGCCTGTCATATGGACATTTGGCACGGAATTGCGAAGGCCCTGACAGAAGTAAGCTTTGTTTTATGTGTGGAGAAGCTAGACATAAAGCAGTAGACTGTAAAAAGAACAATCCGCGATGCATGCTTTGTACAGATAAAGGTGTCAATGAAGTTAAACGAAATCATGCTCCTGGATCAGGTGCATGCACAGTTTTTCGTGAAGCTCTTGAAAAGGCCAAAAATAACAGCAAATGATGAGAATCCTTCAAGCAAACATGCATAGGAGTCAAAAAGCTAATGACTATCTGACACAGCTGATTTATGAGATGGAAGCAGACATCATTATTATTAGTGAACAATATCAAGAGAGGGACCATCCTGGGTGGTTTGCGGATAATCTTGGAACAGCAGCAATTTGGATACCAGATCTAGGAAAATTCTCAGTCGCAGAGCATAGATGTGAAAACGGTTTTGTCTGGGTACAGATTGGGGGAATCATTATTGTAAGCTGTTATTTTACGCCAAATGAATCTGTCCCAAACTTTCAAATGAAACTTGATGGCCTTGAGGATGCATTGCGTGGAATGGACCAAAGACTAGTGGACGCTGGTGATTTTAATGCTCAAGCGTTGGAATGGGGCATGCCGCAAATAGACTCCAGAGGAAGACGCATACTGGAAATGGCTGCTAGAACAGGTTTAGTGGTCAATAACATTGGAAATGTACCAACATTTCGACGGCCAGGATGTCAGGGAACAATACCGGATGTAACATTCTCAACGGAGTATATCGCACCTAAGATTGCTGGATGGCAAGTTATGGAAGACTATACGGGGAGCGATCACCAATATATCATCTTTCGTTTACTTCAGGAAGATCCCCAAGCAAGAAACATACTGCGCAGGCCAGCACGGTGGAATATAGCCAGCATTGACAAGGAAACGTTTCTTGATGTAATACAAAATGGAATGGAGAACATAGCAGAAAATGTTCTTGCTGTAGAGGAAAAGAAGCAGCTGGTGTACGTGTTGAACTCACCATGCAGCTAATCCAGCAAGCATGCAATACATCAATGTCCCGAAAGAGACCACGAACTAGCAGACGCCCAGCGTATTGGTGGACCGAAGAAATTGCAGAATAGAGAAGAAACTGTCTGCGACTTCGACGCATGGCCCAGAGGACGAGAGGCAGACAAGTGAATACCTCAGTCACAGCGGAGTATAAGTCAGCAAAGAAGGAACTCGGCAAAGCAATTAAGAAGAGTAAAGCTGATAAATGGTGGGCTTTGGCTAAGGAAGTGGAAGATGATCCATGGAGTCTAGGTTACAAGATTGTAATGAAGAAACTTGGTAAATTCTCAAACCCGAGCATGGATTCACAAACCATTAAAAAAAATTGTGGATACACTATTTCCCGACCATCCAGAGAGGACTGATTGTGACGATGAAAGCGAACTGAATGATATACCTCTCTTCACAGTAGAAGAACTGAATACAGCTTTTAGCTCCCTTAGAAACAAGAAGGCTCCAGGACCAGATGATATAACTGCAGAAGTGCTAAAGATAATATCAGAACTTTGTCCAGAACTGTTGTTGAATATGTACAATCATTGCCTGCAAGCGGGTGTTTTTAATGCCCGATGGAAAATGGCTCGATTGGTTTTGATCAGCAAAGGAAAATCTGGTGGTTATAGGCCCTTATGTATGTTGGACACAGCTGGAAAAGGCCTAGAGAAACTTCTGCAGCCAAGAATTCTCTCAGCAGTTCAGATAGCAGGGGATTTATCTGTTCATCAGCATGGATTTCGCAGAGGACATTCTACTATTGATGCAATATTGGAGGTGGTGAACACAGTAGAAAGAGCGCAAACGGGCAACCATCATTCTCGTAAAGTGACACTTCTTGTGACCCTGGATGTAAAGAATGCTTTTAATTCGGCAAGTTGGAATGACATGTTGGAAGCTCTTGAAGAGACTTTCAAAGTACCACAGTATCTTATGCGCATAATGAAAGACTACTTCAGGGATCGCACTTTGCTGTATGATACGGAAGATGGACAAAGGGCAAAACGACTAACGGCTGGAGCAGCGCAGGGATCGATCCTTGGTCCAGATCTCTGGAACATCATGTATGATGGCTTGTTACGTCTGGAGATGCCAGAGGATACGAATCTAGTGGGTTACGCTGATGATGTGGCTGCCTTGATAGTGGCCCGCAATGTTGAGATGGCTCAAATCAAATTGAACCAGGTGATGCGGCGCATAAAAAACAGGATGACGAGTCACAGACTAACACTAGCAGAACATAAAACTGAGATAGTTCTTCTGACGAGGAAAAGGATTGAGACTCTTGTACCAATGACTGTTGGAGATACAGTGATTGAAACATCTACGAGTACAACATATTTAGGAGTGACACTTGACTCCAAGCTCACATTCTGGAACCATATTAAGAGAGCGACAGATAAGGCAGTAAAATACATCACAGCACTTAGTAGGCTGATGGGCAATATTAAGGGTCCAAAATCAAGTAAAAGACGCCTCCTCATGACGACGGTTCAGTCAGTGCTCCTGTATGGCTCTGAAGTTTGGGCCGAATCCTTGAGATTTGGATGGTATCGGAGAAGGATAGCTGCCGTACAACGGAGAGCAGCTTTACGTATTGCATGTGCATACCGCACGGTTTCTGAACCTGCAATCCTCACGGTGGCAGCAATAGCCCCAATAGATCTACTTGCATTGGAGCGACAAGATATCTGGCGTACCCAAGGAGAGCTGGGAAAAAATGTGCAAAGAAGCGTGCCTTTAATCAACGGATGAGGCGATGGCAACTCAGATGGGAAAGTGACCCTCGTGGTACATGGACCAAGCGACTGATACCACGCCTGGATACCTGGGTCGAAAGAGTCCATGGTGAAGTCAACTATTATCTCACACAACTTCTAACAGGACACAGATGAATGAAAATCCACAGCCTGCTTCCAGTCTCCGACCGGGTCAGGAATGGAATGAATGAAGCCCCCATCTAGCGGCGAGGATATGAACTGTGCCGGCTGCCGAGGCCTGACGCACTCCTCCGGGGCAATGATTAAATGAATGACAGATGAAATGAAATGATAGTGGAGAGTGTTGCTGGAATGAAATTTTGACAGGGAAAACCGGAGTACCCGGAGAAAAACCTGTCTGCCTCCGTTTTGTCCAGCACAGATCTCACATGGAGTGACCGGGATTTGAACCACGGACCCAGCGGTGAGAGGCCGGCGAGGACACAGATATTTCCGGAAATTCCTGCATAGAGTAGGCGGAGCGAGAGGTGCAACATGCATATATTGTGACGACATCGATGATGTACTTCACACCTTCTTCGTGTGCGGCCATTGGATGTTAAAGAGAGAATATGTGGAAACTGAACTGGGAGAACTGACACCAGATAATATTATTTCAGTGATGTTACGGAACCAGCAATCGTGGGATCATGTAGCAGTATATGTGGAGGATGTCCTTCGCCAGAAAAAGCGGGATCTGGAAGCGTACGAACGCCCTTAATAAGAAATGAAGAAAGAAGAAGTCTGAAAGGCTAAGTAAGCACGACATCACCCTGAAGTAATGCGAGAGCGGTTCCGGGGTGACGAACGCATCGTGGGAAAAGGGATGTGGTTTTTAGTGGGTAAGAATCCCACACTACTGTGGAGTGCGGACCCTTCACAAGTGTCTTTTTGAAGATTTTCCACAGTCCCTCGTAAAAAATATATATATATAAAATACACCATTCGACAGTGCGTAAGAGGTACTATTTAGAACGAGTGAAATGGTGGGACATGATAGTGTTATTGTTTATCTGAGACTTGCTTCATACCAGTATGTATTTCCCACTGGAGGTGTTCCTGCTAATTTATTTGTAATCGTTGCCGTGAGACTGTGACCAGGTTCCTGCAGTGGTTAACTCGGGAGTCCCGTTAGTGCGATACAGCCGCCGTCGTGGGCTGTGGCCGAACGCAAGCGCAATAGCACAGAGCGAGGTTCGGCGAGTGCGGGACTGGGCATGACCAAACTACTCGAGTGAATAGCATGAGATATCGTATTTAAGTACAAAGCACCCTTAAACGAAAAGTAAGCTACAAATTATTTCATGTTGTTGTTTGATTCTTCAGTCTTGTGAATAGCTTGATGCAGATATCCATGCTTCCCTGTCCTGAGCAAATCGTTTCATCTCTACATTGCTACCAAACCTTACATCCCATGCAATGTGCTTAACATATTATAACCTTGGTCAACTACTACAGTTCTTGTCCTAAACCCTTCCTTCCATAAATAGGCCTAAGTTTGCTGTTCCTGAGTGTCCTACTAACCTATTTCTTCTCTTCATTAGCAGTCGCAAGACTCATCTCCCCTCTCCCACTCGTCTTAATACCTCATTCTACTCTATCTACCCATCTGATATTCATCAAGCTCCTGTAACACCACATTTCAAACGCTTCTAGTATCCTATTTTCTGCTGCGCCAACAGTCCAAGTTTCATTTCCATAGAAAGCCACGCTCCAGACAAAGACTTTAAGAATGACTTTCTAATGCCTAAATCTGTAGGCTATTTGATGTCAACAAATATCTTCGCTGTAGAAAATGCCATGCAGTAAGGCAATTGAGCAATCAGTATTGAGGTAAATTTAAATAACATTCACATTGATCAAAATGCAATTTTAATACGTGTTTAACTTGGGTCATGTTTCGAAGGGAACGCTTGCCAACAGTTTGGAGGAACATATTCTTAAGGCTGGTTCACACGGAGTCGTGAAGCGGGAGAGAGCACAACTGGTCGATCAGGCGGTCGTGGATACGACCTCGTGTGGACCAGTGGTAGTGGGAGTGGAGGTCGTCCTCGCCCTCGAAAAGGTGGGGAGTGAAATCTCCGATTGGTTGGAGTGAGCACGACCGCTTCAGTCGTATTCTTGCCGAAGGGTTGACAACATGTCTGTGTATAAAATGAGTATTCATGGGTATCCTGAATAAATATTGCAGACTTGTAAATGAATCACCAGTAGCTAAGAATCTTAAGGTGACATGCAGTTTCGATTCTGCCGGAATTGCTCGTCTCATATTTGTGTCTTTTTTCTGAATCATTGCTTTCACTTTATTAACCAAAAAAAAAAAAAAAGACAGATCTGGTTCCATCCTAAAGAAGTTTCTGCAGCTATTTGGATCTTCCAAGGATAACTGCCGGTAAATACTATTGGTGGCACCGACTACATTACGCCTGTTTATCCAGTCCCAAACCCTCACATGCCATTTCTTTGTTTTATTCCGGGTTTTCAAATGATTTTTCAACTCTTATATTAATACTTCACAAACAACTTTCGCAGCTTCACGTTCTGCCATGATTGTACAACGAGCGAGAAACGTACGACCATCAAGAACACTTCGTCCGTGTGAACTGAACATTATGGTTCATGGGGACAGGGATGTAGCATCAGTGGTAGTGCAGGAAAGGATACAGCAGAAGGAGGCCAAAGCTGCGCACACGCATCATTAGGCTGGTCTCGAAGATTCACGTTAACCCTTGGTACAACCAGTCCTAGACAAAGTACACTCTGTCGCCCCCACAGTCAGTGCATACCTCACAGCAAAAGGGCTGACAAAACCTATGCTGGATAACGATTCTCGTTGGCACGGCTGTTATGGTATCCGGCATTATCCGCTTGATGGACAAGTGCGCTGAAGCGATGAAGTACTGCACTGGGAAGGTATTTTTCTCCTACCAGGAATGGGATACTGTTGTTGAAATTGAATAGGCTCTACAATCTGCGCGAACTGCAACTAAGGTGTTGCAAGAGGAGCAGCTAACTATTGGTGACTTCTTCTGCGCCTCGTTGCGCTACAAACTAGAGATAGTCCCTGGATATAGTGGCAGCAGTGGAAAAACGGGATACGATTTTCCTTGCTTCGGAAGCAATTCTTTCTGCACTCTACTTCGATCCTAGATAGACAGTAAACTGTTACTTATGAATGAAGTAATTGCTCGCGCAAAGTTACCTTTATACGGTCTGGTAGAGGATCGAGCATTAGGGAGAAAACACCAACGACGCAGTTACACATTCAGAACAGGACGGTGGAGAGTTGGATACAGACGATGATTATCCGGTGGAAAAACTCCTCCAGTTGCATGAAAAGAAAGCGCACACGAGGGAAAGTAACCCACAGTCCATCACGTCGGGTATAAATGGGCCGTTCCTTCTTAGCCAGTGCATATTACGCGCGCAGTGGTGACTCAACGCCCAGTGAGCCTTCATACTTTTGTGATCAATGCAAATAAAGTGCGCAATGTGTCCTCGCCTCTGCACATGTGCATATTCAGTGGACTCAGTGTTCTACTCGGAATTGAAGAAGAATTCTCACGCATTTACGTCCGGCCACGAATGCCCGGCCCATCTATAGATGTGCTTCAAGTGATCCGTGATTTCGCTATGATTCCATTTGTGAAGAAATCATACAATGTTTTAATCCATGCAAAATTCCTACCCAGAACTTTATCAGCTCGCAGTCACTGTCCTAGCTCCCGCAATGACACGCGTGAGCATAGAGCTGGTGTTCTCCAGTCTTAAATTCCTTCTGACTCTATTAAGGGGAAGCTTACATTCTGATAATATATAATATTTTAGTTGTGCGCTGCAACAATTTGCTTATGCGTCACGAAGTTGTGAAACATGTTATTTTTTTTTGTAACTTTTTGCATGAAAAGTTTCATGTTGGCTCCAGCAATGCTTTGTGTTGCAATGTTATGAACTAAATTATGAATTCCTCGGCATAGACCGGAATCGAAACTGCACTTCCTTGGTGACCGCCAAGAATGTGCCATGACGTGGATAACGTATACCCCTTATTTCCCATTCAACATGACGAGAATGGATTCAAAGCAAGGTTCCTGAATAAATTAAATACAATTAATAAAGAATATTTTCGTTCCACTCCCGTCTTTTGGTGTATTTTGGTAGAAGCAGTTTGCCAGAGAGTCACTGTATGGGCCTGTGAATATTATGTCATATCAATGAAAAAACAACATGCTGTCAAGAGTTCAATATGTTGTTATCTCATTTGAGGGGCTTAGACATCGTGCTCATTTAGCCCCGTGTACAAGGGTGTAGATAGAATTTGTCTGAAATCCTGTGTTATTGGAGTGGCTGTAATAGCGAGTGTACTTCATTATTGTAATTCTTCTTCTTCTTCCTCTTATTTTTACAATTCCTCTGCATGGTCGCGTAGGTAAGTGAGATATGTTTCGTTGTAACGTTGACGACTCTTACGGCCTGATTAAAAATTAATTCTATTAGAGGGCCCGTGCGAGAAATTTCATGTGTTAAACCACTTGCCCGGCTTTCTGTTCTGCGGGCTGATCGCTACACAGTTCTGGCAGGGGCTATCGGCTTATTTGTTTCAACGCACTTCATAAACGAATAAAGGTACTTCCGTTGACCTTTCCTCTACTATTGAGACGATCTGAACGGTTTTGGCACAAATTGAACCTTTTAACTCCCTCTGGTTTAAGAGCGCGAGTTTTGTGAAACATACATCTTAATTTATTATATCGCCTAAATGATTATTATTATCATTATAAATATATGTAATGTAATTGGTATTCTGCCCGAAGGCAGGTCCAAGCCTCCGAAGAGGCTACCCCAGCCGGAGTTTGCTTGCGGTAGGGTGGCCAGGGCCTTTCCGCTCCTCCTTACATATGTTGGCCAACAGCGCGCAGTGCCTAGAACCGGCATTCCATCCAAGTTCCGACTGCGCCCAATGTTGCTTAACTGCGGAGTTCTCATGTGATCCGGTGTTTCAACACGGCTAGGCCGTTGGCAGTCAAAGTGAAAGGTCGTGTTTTTCCCGAGCTCTCAGGTGTGCTGAAACGGGTTGTTCTCTGGAGTGTTATCGCGCGAGGATCGGACTGTGGTATGCGAAGGGTAGTCGGGATTTCCGGTGTTTGTGTGTGCGGACGGGGCCTAGTAACTTGTGGTTTATAGCCCTAGTGATAGCTGCGTTGTTAGTTATTGGTGGAGTGGAAGTGAATCCAGGCCCTTTTACTCCAAATGTGAATCAGGCAAATGATCCAGTGGCAGCATTAAAGTGTTCGACGTGCAGTAAAACATTGAAGAACGGTGTTCAGTGTGGACTATGTGAGAAATGGTTTCACTTCGGCTGCATTAAGGTCAAGAAGGAGGATTGTGATGTCGGGAATTGGTTTTGTAAAGTATGTGATACGCCGGACTGTTTGAGGGTGCAAATCAAAGCAAGGGATCAAATAATACAGGAACTTAGAACAAAGCTTCGTGAATCAGAGGAAACGGTGAAGGATGTGACTGAACGGCTTTCTACTGGGATCAGTGTGGAAGGGGGCGTGAAGGAGTAAACTGAGGATGACGTTATCATAATGGGTGATTCTATGATACGATGGAGTGCGAATATCTCGAGGAAATCAGGTGCGAAAGTGCGGTGTTATCCGGGGATTAAAATTGACCAGCATGCATAACAAGTGGAAGAAGCAAATGTAGAGGACTGTGACAAAGTTAAAGTGTTGTTGCTCCATGTCGGGACGAACGATTTGAAGAAGAGGGCTACAGCTTATTACATCATGGGGGAGCTCTACGAACTAGGCAGAAAAGCTAAAAGCAAGTTTAGAAATGCAAAAATTATAATGAGTGGCATTGTTCGGCGGGGAGATGTTCCGTTAAGGCCAGTTAAGACTGTAAATGACCACACTGACTGGGTTTGTGCACAACTGGGATTAGTGTACGTAGATGCTGACAGCTGGATTGGTGGCCGTGACTTCGCCCGAGACGGGCTGCATTTAAATCGACGGGGCGCTTTCAACCTAGGGAGCCTACATGACAAGGTCATCGGTTCGTGCCGGCCATTGTGAGGATGAGCAGGTCCAGAGGTTGCCAGCCGACGGGAACAGAAGGAGCTACTTCGGGATATTTTCTGCGGAGGTAAGACTCTAAGATTACTGCAGGTTAATTGTCCGAGTTTAGGAAATAAATTAATTGAATTTTGGAATCTTGTAAAGACGTATTCTCCAGACATTGTCATTGCTACTGAATCTTGGTTATATGAGGATATAAATAGTAATGAAATAATTCAAGGGACCTACGAAATGTACAGAAGGGATTAGGGGAAGTGAGGTGGTGGGCTATTTATTTGTGAGCGCAAAAATATAGCAAGTCTCTTAAAGTGGGCTGATACGGATCATGAAATGTTATGTGTACAAATTTAGGATAAAGAGAATAAATTCCCTCTTCAGGTGATAGGGGCGTATAGAGCACCGAAAGATAACTTCGCTTCTCGACACACTGTATGATAAAACTTGTACTGGTAATGCTATGAAATAGAGCATAATAATTGGCTGAGATTTAAACCTCCCCAAACTAGACTGGTCTGGTGAGTCAACTAGCTGTGGTCAAGCTCAGAGCACTGCAAACCAATTCTTAAGTGAGGGGGGATTTTCCCAAGTAGTTGACTTCCCAACTAGAGGCAATAATACCTTAGATGTTTATCTCGTAAGGCCTGTAGAGCTGTATATTAACTGTCTGAAAGTACCAGGAATTAGTGACAATTCTGGGGTTGAATTAAATATTAGATACGGTGACATTACAAAATTAGACTCTGATGTAGCAAATAAGATCATATTCCAGTATCGCAGGGCGGATCAGGGCAAATTTCAGGGGTATTTGAATGAGCTATTTGTAGGATGGGCATCGGAAGGAAATCACATTAATATCCTGTGAACTAACTTTTTGAAAATTTTAAATAGCGCTATTGATAAATTTGTTCCATTTAAATTACTGAAACAAAACCCAGATCCTGAGTATTACACACGGGAAATCAGGAGTCTTAAACGGAAAATTAGGAAATTATACAATAAAAGACATGATAGTGACAAGTATATGTTGAAATTTAAGTCCTTATCAAGAGAGCTCGTCTTAAAAAAGAGGGCTGCTCATGACAATTATATGCAAGGTTTACTTGGTTCGGGAGGCGATGGATGGAAAAAATTGTACAGTTATGTTAGGAGAAGAAAGGGAAATTCAAATAATTTGTCGATGATAATGTCCGGTGACGGTAAATCAATTACTGAGAAGCAGGCCATTGTTAATGAATTAAATGTCTTTTATGGTAGTGTGTTCAATAAATCCAATAGCTGTGTGTTGGACCTTAACGGTGAATCAGGGGCTCCACTTTTCCAAATAAACCAGTCAGCAATTGTAAAGCTAATACAAAAATTACGTTAAAATATATCGAAGGGTCCTGATAATATTGTTAGTGAAGTACTTAAACTAGGAGGTAGGGCCGTGGCACGATACTTAGAGGTGATGTTTAATGTGTCCATAAACAATGCGCAAATCCCGGATGACTGGAAAGAGCTACGGCAGTCCCAATATTTAAGGGAGGGAGCAGACTTGAATTGGGCAACTACAGGCCGGTTAGTCTTACGTCCATCGTTTGTAAACAGATGGAGCGTCTCATTTGCGACTACTTGAGGGAACAGTGGGAAACATTATCATGGTTTAATGATAGGCAACATGGATTTCGGAAAGGTTACTCATGCGAGAGTCAGATGCTATCACTTTTTCAAGATATTAGCGAATCGTTTGATGATGGAGTTTCAGTCTACGCCATAGTTATAGATTTTGCGAAGGCATTTGATGCCGTGCCACATGACATGCTACTCCATAAATTAGCTTCGACGAAGATTGATAGAAGAGTTATTTTATGGATCCAAGAATTTTTGACGGGTCGTTCCCAGAAAGTGAAAGTTGAAGGCCGATTCTCTGATGAAATTAACGTAACTTCGGGTATCCCTCAGGGCAGCGTAATCGGAACTTTGTTATTTTTGGCGTTTATAAATGACTTACCAAATGGGATTCGCAGTGACTGTCGATTGCTTGCGGATGATTGTGTAATATATCGAAAGATACATGACTCACAAGACAATGCAGAACTTCAAGATGACCTGAACCTGGTCTATAAGTGGGCGATTGAAAATAAAAGGAAAATAAACACAAGAAAATGTATTCTAATACAAATAGGGAAATTGCGAAGGCAAGATTTTCAATATAACATTGGCTCGGAAATACATGTAGAAGAAGTTTCTTGCAAATATTTGGGCGTTCACGTAAGAAATGATATGAAATAGAGTAGTCATATAGGATGTGTAGTTTCTAAAGCTTAGAAATCCCTGCACTTTGTAATGAGGAAATTAAAAGGAAGTAGTACCTCTGCTAAAGAATTAGGATATTTGTCACTTTTAAGACCTATTCTGGAATACGCCTCGGCGGTTTGGGATCCATATCAAGTAGGGCTCATAAAAGAGTTGGAAATGGTACAAAGAAAGGCCGCTAGATTTGTGCTCAGTGACTTTAATCCCTGGAGCAGTGTGAGCCGTATGTTAAAGAAACTTGGGTGGGAATCACTTGAGGCTAGGAGGATGAAATCTAGACTCTGCGCTATGTACAACACGTATACAAATCGACCAGCATGGGGTGAGCATAGCAAACGTAAGGAAAAGGCCACTTACATGGGTAGGAGCGATCATCCTTTCAAAGTTAAGGGCCGACCACAGCGAACAAATTATGGTTAATATTCTTTCGTAAACCGTGCCATTGATAATTGGAACTCTCTACCTGCCGCAGTCTTAGAGCCTTTTCCCAAACATATAGGTGTGTTTAAGAAAAGACTGACTATTTGTGTAAATACTCCAGTTTAATTGTTAGTGAATTGTTATGTGCAATTATTTATTTGTTATGCATATCTAATTTGCCACTGGGGGACACACCCCCAATTGCAAATAAACGAATGAATGAATGAATATATAAAACACTAATGTGATTTTTGTTACCACGAGTTTGGGAAAACGGCTGAACCGATTGACTTCGTAAAGCACTCTGACGGAAGCTCTTGGCCTGGAGATTTGCAGAATGTCTTTAAAAGGAAAATATATGTTACGGATCATTTTTAAATTACTAAAGAAAAATGTAATATTTGTGGCACTTGCGCGTGCAAACAATGGCGTTCCTTCACGCGAGAAATGGCGGAAAAATGATCTTTGGTTATGGGAATTAAGAAGGGGGGAAATATCGTTTATGATGTTATCACGATATGTACGGGAATAGAATCATAAAAGAAGGGAAATATTTGAGAACTACAACTGGTAATTTGTGTTTGTTGTTTGCGTAACTTAATATTGCACTCCCACTCCGTCGTCTGTGTGGCTCAGGGGTTAACTTTGCGGACAATGCAATGAATTATGCATCTTCGAAGGAGTTCAAATCCCTCATCAGACATATATTTTTATTTACGAATCATTCTTTCTTGCAATTGGTATTACATAGTCTCAACATATTTTAAATTTATAATTCCCGTAAAGTAACGAATTCTCCACGATTTACGTTGCCGTATACTTTTAAAGTATTAAAGAAAAAGACCACAATCACTTTCGTCATGATACACAATTGGCGTACCTAATTCATTTTTTGGACATGGACATCGTGGTCACTCAACCCTGTGCACTTTGATGTGTGTGTAAAATTGTTTATGAGAATTTAAAAAAGGGGGGGGGGCGGCGGATATCCTTTATGGTGTTTTCACGATATATACTGGAAAAGAATAATAGCCTGTGTTATTGTGATGGCTGTATTAATGTGTGCATTTGTAATTAAGATGGGGAATGGTGAGTTGACGGCCGAGGCTTTAAGTTAGGAACTATCCCTGTATTTGCCTGGAGTGGAAGTGGGAAAATCACGGAAAACCACAACCAAGATTGTTGAGGTGGGAATCGAACCTTCCTCTTCTTAGTTATACCTCGAAGGTGTGCCCCGGTCCAGCCTTCAGACCAGGATTAAATATCTTGGCAGAGCAGGGATCGAACCCGGAATCCGGGGCGATAGGCCAGAATATAGCCTTAAGAGTGGGTTTCCCTGTGTTAATATGATTTTTTACATACACGGGACATATAATCCCAAAACTGCCTCCATTACGGTGGCTGGTCAAGTGAGTCTGTGCTCATTCCAGTAGTTGGCGAAGTGATTCAATGCTCCCTTGCATAGTTTACTGTCATGGAAATGCAAAGGATTGTACCTTTAACAGGTGATGAAAATTTCCTATTTAGAGCAGTTTTGTACTATTTACATCGAAATGAAGAACGTCATCTTGAGTTGCAATTGCAAGCTAATGCATAACTTGTTGCTGGCAGGGATAATTATAAGGATTTTATTATTGGCGATCAGTCTCATCGCATTATCCTCAGCAACCAACTTGAGTATGAAAGTCTCTGAACGTAATTGTAACAGAGAATATTGTTGTTATTTCATTAATTGTTTAGCGTAAATAGCAATGTGTCTAACCTCGTTGATTTTGGCAATTCAAGTATTATTTGCCATTTAATATTTGGCGGCTATGTTGATGCAGGCCACTATAGTGTTATCGAATATGACGTTGATTTGGGGAGAAATGCTACAATAAATAAACCCATTTTATTTTTATTTTTTGTCGTGTGGTCTCCTGAGAGGCCGAGTGCAGGTCTTTCTATTCGACGCCCGTGGGCGACCTGCGCGTCGGGATGAGAGATGGAATGGATGAGGATGAATGAAACAGGGCAAGGATGTGGAAGGAATCGGCCGTGGCCTATAAGAAGGTACCGTCCCAGCATTTGCCTGGTGTTGAAAATGGGAAACCATGGAAAACCATTTCAAGGACGGCCGACGGTGGGGCTCGAACCCACGCGTCTACCGAGTCAGCAGAGAGCTTGGCCCCATGACCTAATGCTGTGCTTTAGCCAGCTGAGCCAATGCTGTCGGTAACCCATTTGATGAAACAGAACATTGGCCACAAATATGTGGGAATTCGGAGAAAATACGGAGCCACTTTTAAAATTCAATATAAATATTCCATTTCAGAAACAATTCCAGATGTTATGCCGTACAGTGTAGGGTCATTGACGAACAATATAATGTAAACATTGTTCTGCACTGTATATCTCTTTCGAGAAATTTACGCTTGGTTACTTTGACCTTTTCTGTTGTAATGGTAAAATTGATCTGACTAAATATAAAATATTTGACAGGCTGTAACAATTTTTCACTGGAGATGATACCTCAAACAATTTCAGAGATAATATTCGGTAATACCTGAATGCTATGTCCTGCGTTCCATATGGTGCCAATGTTACTGTGCCACATGCATACGGTCCATATTGTTTCAAAATGTATGGAATTGCACATCATCGCACTTCTTCATCATATTTCAAAAATATAAGTGACGATTCTTGCAGTCAGTTGTATATACGAAGTACGTCCAGAAAGTAAGTTCCGTTTGGTAATAACATTAAATTGTGTACAGATACAGAAAAAATATTTATTGCAAAAAATTCTACAACCCTTAAACTACTTTTCCACATAACTGCCGAAATGTTGCAGGCATTTGTCGTAGCGTGGCACGAGTTTTTGTATACCTTCTTCATAGACGTGTGCCGCATGTGTCTTCAACTAGTTGTACGTTCCGCTGCAGCGCAGTTCTGCATATGCGCGGTAGACGCTCTGTATCAAGGAGAAGAAACGTGCGCCATTTGGAGAGCGCTTTCAGCCACGTACGCGTTGTTGTGCATGTTTACTCGTACAATGTCGGTGTTGATTGAAAATCCCGCCGCTTGTGAAATCAGATCTGTGATTCGTTTTCTGAATGCTAGGAAAGTGAAACCAATTGAAATTTTGCGGCAAATTTGCGAAGTGTATGGACAAAATGCGATGAGTGATTCAATGGTGAGAAGATTGGTCCGACAGTTCAATGAAGGACGTAGTGAAGTGCACGATGAAGAACGAAGTGGGCGTCCCTCTTTGGTTACAGAAGAACTGGTTCACGCGATTGATGACAAGATCCGGGAAAACCACAGGTTTACAATTTGTGCTCTTGCTATGGAATTTCCCCAAATCTCACGATCACTAATTCATGAAATTGTCACCGAAAAACTGAACTTTCGTAAACTTTGCCGACGTTGGGTACCAAAGATTCTTACGGAGCAACACAAAACAAAACGGATGGGTAGTGCACTTCAGTTTTTGACCCGTTACAATGAAGGCGGCGAAGAATTTCTGACACAGATAGTCACAGGAGATGAAACTTGGGTTTCTTACGACACCCCTGAAAGTAAGCGGCAATCAATGGAATGGAGACACACTTCATCCCTAGCAAAGGTTAAGCCGAAACAAATCTTGACACCTCGGAAAATGATGTGCACAGTGTTCTGGGACTGGAAAGGCATCTTACTCATTGATTTCTTACCGCGTGGTCAAACAATCAACGCAGATGCTTACTGCGAGACACTTAGGAAATTGCGCCGCGCAATACAGAATAAGCGCCGAGGGTTGCTGTCAAAAGGTGTTGTTTTTCTTCACGACAACGCACGACCACACACTGCAAATGTGACGAAAAACCTCCTACAGGGATTTGGCTGGAACGTGTTTAACCACCCTCCGTACAGCCCTGACCTCGCTCCTAGCGACTTTCATCTGTTCACACATCTCAAGTCTTTCCTTGGCGGTCAACATTTCAACAATGACGACGAGCTGTAAGAAGATGTTTCCAACTGGTTGAAGACACAGGCGGCAAACTTCCTTGAAGAAGGTATCCAAAAACTTGTGCCACGCTATGACAAATGCCTGCAAAAGTTCGGCAGTTATGTGGAAAGGTAGTTTAAAAGGTGTAGAATGTTGTGCAATAAATACTTTTTCTGTATCTGTACACAATTTAATTTTATTACCAAACGGAACTTACTTTCTGGACGTGCCTCGTATTAGGCTCCTCAGAAGCTAATCAAGTCAGATCTGCAAATCAAGCGAATTCTTGCAGAACAATATTTTGCATGAGCATAACCCCTACATATAAAATTCAAAAAAACTCTATATTAAATTGCAATCCAGCTGACGATATTCGATTAGCATGGTTCATAATATGGGAAGGAGCCCCAATGGCAAACATACATTCATTAATGTGTGTGAATCATTTTCTAAAAGATACGTAACGACATTATTCCTTTTGTGGGAAAGTTGTTATTCTTGGAGAGACTTCAGGTAGATTTTGCCAGTTGTGCCACATGCTTCTCACCAAACAGTTTTTCACAATTGTATTCAAAAATCCTCTCTCTGGCCTTCTCCAAAATACGCCGCTTACATAATAACACGTGATCGAAACTTGTAATTTTCTAATTTTTTGTTACATGTCAACGGTGACTAGCCTACTCCTCTGTGGATGGTGATGAATCAAATGTTACTGAATTACCAGCCAGACTTCCAACGCATGATGATATCGTGACTGAGATTTACGACGAAACATTCACTTCTGCGAAAGATATATACATTTCTCGAATGTTTGCATTATTACACCAAAAAATGAACAATATAATGAAAGTAATTGAACTTCTAACCAGTAGTTCAAAAACATACACCAGCGTTAATAGATTAAATACTGAAGAGGAAAGCCAGTTAATTCAGTTTCCTACGGAATTCTTGAATTCCTTGGAATTAAGTGATTTGCCTCCACATACTCCAAACGTTTGATCCATAGCTATGCTCCTCAGAAATCTGAACGTTTCCCAAGTGCTCCTAAATGCAATCATATTAATTACAATAAATATGTATGAAAATTGCTATGATTAGGAAATAATAAGTGCAGTTAAAATTAGGCAGAGAGGTCTAACTAATCCTTCGACTTGATTTAACACCATCCGATAAAACACTACCATTTTCTTTTGAAATGCAACAATTTTCAATTTGCTCGGCATTCTTTATCACAATCAATAAAGCTTAAGGGGGAAACTCGGGAACGTATAGGTCTCAATTCTCCTCATCACGTTTTCAATCATGGCCAGCAGTATGTTGCAATGTCGAGATTGCAACCTTTTGATGCCCTTAAAGTGTCAATAGTGCCATAAAAAATCGTACAATGAATGCACATAAGAACATTCTTCAGAAAAAAAAATCCCATTGACCGTCATGTTTTGACAGATTTTAACTAGTTATCATTATAATAATAATAATAATAATAATAATAATAATTATTATTATTATTATTATTATTAATTTTATCATTATCATCATTAATATTATTATCATAATCAAAATGTGTTGGGAGTATTTTCTGTTTTAGTGAAAGTATATATATATTCTTTCAGCCTTTACGTAATTAATCAATATATGTAAGAAATATAATCAATTAACCTCAGGACTAAGCTTTGAATAACTTCATATAGAGTGATGATATTTGATACTATTGACAGGGAGTATGACTATTGACTACTGTATGGGAGCGTGAAGCTGCAATGAATCTTTAGGGAGGAATATGCTACGTGCTTGAAGTCAAAGTCACTCCCTCTTGTCTCAGAGTGCGAGGACTCAAATAACACTCACTCCAACACACATAGACACTACACTTCCAACTTGTGAGTGAACAGCTAAATGCATTGGTGTTCCGTTAACCAAAGACTCAAGTACCGATAGTTAATGAATAGAGAAGGGAGCGACCCGCCTGTGTAGTTCATTATTAAAGTGTTACGCCTTGGAACTGTGCGTTGCATCCGTTCCCGCAGTAAATCTCGTCTTGGATAAGAATACTTCCGTTGTCATCAATATTAAAGCTCGTAGAGAATACATAATTGCAACTATAGATTATTGTGTTAACAAACTGAACAAATAAAAAGCTTATTTAACATCAAATCTGACATTACATTTGAATATAACAGAGATGTTGTTGTTGTTGTTGATGATACATTTAAGGGCTTTGCGACATCGTGGTTATGTAGCCCCGTGTATTTTGGTGGGCGAGTGTGTGTGTGTGTGTGGGGGATTTGTCTGATGACCTGTGCTATTGTGACGGCTGTATTAATGTGTGTATTTGTGATTCAGATGGGGATTGGGAAGAAGGTGGCCGTGGTCTACATTTAGGATTAATCCCGGCATTTGCCTGGAGGAGAAGTGGGAAACCACGGAAAACCCCTTCCAGGATGAATTAGGTGGGAATCGAACCTTCGTCATCTCAGTTTTACCTCACGAGGCTGAGTGTGCCCAGTTCCAGCCCTCATACCACAGTTAAATTTATTGGCAGAGCCGGAAATTGAACCCGGGCCTCCGTGGTGACAGCGAAGAGTGCTGGCCACCACGCAACGAGGCGGACACCCCGTGAAGAGCACAGAGGAACACGATTCCACTTCGATCTTCGCCTTCATTTTGCAATGGCTATAAGTACAATTTAGCGTGCTGAAATAATAATAATATTGATTATATTTTGGGTTTTACGTACATTTTACCCGCAGTGACTTTTAGACACACCGGGGTGCTAAAACATAGCCCTGCAGTTGGTCTTAAACAAACCAGTAAATCTACTGATCTATGAACTATAGCTTTAAATCACCCTCGTATGACAACGGACTGTGCCAGGATTTGATCTTTCAACCTCGGGCTTATCAGGCGAGTAACACAGCACTCTGCCACGAAGCTAGTCAGGGTAGTGAAATTTCTGCACCATGTACAAACACCATCTAGGGAAAAAATATTAGTATTTCTATATCCTATTGGCACACAATATTGTTACGGCTGTGAGTTTGTGTCATCAGTCGCCGCGTGAGTCACAACTGCCCCAGGGCTGGGCTGTGCCCTGCCTCCTGTATTGCGCGCGCCTTATGCAACAGGGCTACTAGGACAAAGGGATAGTCCAGAACATTCGTGACTGGACCAGCGCTGGAAACCTCGAGAAGCCGTGGACTCTGGATGGATCTAGAAGCATTTATTGAGTCACCGGCCGGCTATATAAGAGTGACCCGTCAAGCAGTGGTTGTTGTTGTGTTTTACGAGCTAGTGCGAGCGATTATCTTGTGCGACAGAAGTGTGGTGACGAAGTGCTGTGCGAGTTACGAAATCCTGTGACATTGTTTCTCCCAGCTTGTGAACAGCGTACATCAAGTGCTCGTAAGTAACTGTATTTGTTGTACCTGAGGAAGAGGGGCAGGTAGCTTCTGCCAAGGCCACCGGACTCATTAGGACGGATTAACTTCTGTGGTCTGTTGCAAGTGAAAGGGGCCAAGAGCGCATAAGGAAGAGACTTGAGGAAACTGGAGAAGGCTCCTAATTGCTTGTATTTGCTGATTAGTGTAATTTTCTGGCCACAATAAAGTTAATTATTTCTTTAAGCAGTAATTGGTCTTGTGCTTTGTACCCCCACCGTAATCCAGTTAACAAAAGTGCCACTAGGGGGTGGCACGTAACAACTGGTGTCAGAAGTGGGATTACGAACTCAAGCACAACACCTGACGGTCCTGGTTTCAAAACCAGAGCAGGTCATTTTCTCTAATTTTCCTGTGAGTGCATGCCCTTTACAAGACAAACAACTAAAATGGAGGAGAAATTGGCAGCACTGCTAGAAAAGTTAAATGGCATGGAAGCCAAAATGGAAGACGGCCAGAAGAAGATGGAGGATGGCCAGAAGAAGTTAGCAGAGGGCCTGAAGGACAGCCAAAATAAGTTAGCAGAGGACCTAACTTCCAAATTAGAAGAAGGCCAAAATAAGTTAGCGGAGGACCTGAAGCAGATGGAAGACAGCCAGAATAAGTTAGCAGAGGACCTAACCGCCAAATTTCTGGATGGCCAGAAAAATCTGGAAGAGTGTCTGCTGACGAAATTAGAGGAGAGCCAAAGGAAATTAGAACAGGGCCTGCGTCAGGAAGTCGCGGCAGTGGAGGAGAAGTTCAACACCTTGCAAGTGGAAGTTGCCGAGCTGCGCCAACGCCCGCTGATGGGGGTGGAGGAGAAATTCAACGCCTTGCGAGTGGAAGTTGCCGAGCTGTGCCAACGACCGCTGATGGGGGTGGAAGAGAGATTCAACGCTCTACAAAAGGAATTTGCTGAGCTGCGCCGACTCCCGCCGACAAGGATGGAAGATAGATTCAAAGCCCTACAAGGGGAAGTCGCCGAGCTGCGCCGACGCCCGCCGACCGGGGTGGATGAGAGAGTCAAAGCCCTACAAGAGGAAGTTGCCGAGCTGCGCCAACGCCCGCCCACCGTTACACCGGGAATATCGGGAACGGGACATAGCAGAGTGACGCCCCCCAACCTTCGACGGAAAGGTCCCGTGGAGCACCTACTTACGTCAGTTCGAGGCGGCCTGTTCCATAAATAACTGGAACAACACAGAAAAGGCTACAGCTCTCATTGTAGCGCTGAGAGGTGACGCCCTTAACGTCCTTCAGGCCATCCCGACTGGATCCCAGGACTACGCTTCACTGATCGTCCATATGGAGTCCCGATATGGAGATAGCCATCTTCAGCAGGCCTACCAGATGCAGCTCCGGACCCGGGTACAGAAGAACGCGGAAACCCTGCAGGAGTTCGAGATGGACATCGCACGCCTCGTAAGGCTTGCCTACCCAACAGCGCCGGCCGACTTTCTGGAGCAGATAGCGACGCAGACCTTCACCGACGGGCTACGGGACTCGGACACTCAACAGGCGCTGCGACTCGCGCGCAATAAGACCCTGGCAGATGCGCTGAGTCACGCACTTGAATTCGAGACGGCAAAACAGGCATCCAGAATGCACGCGCGGGTGCGTCAAGTGGACGTCGATGAACCAGCAAAAACCAACGAGACCAAGCCCCTGGCCGACGAATTGATGGAGGCGCTAAGCCGTTTCTTCGATAGTCGCGGCACCACCAGCAACGACACAGCCGGAAGACAACCGGAGAGGCGGCCTGGAAGAGGACTACCGACCTGCTGGGCCTGCGGTAAGAAAGGCCACCTGAGCAAGGACTGCGGTGATCGCCGCCGCCGAGGGTATCCGACGGGAAATCAGTCGTCTGAAAACCGCGCGGCCCAGGGAAACGAGTATTAGCCAGCCTTGGGGGGCAAAGGTTGGCTTGTGACAGTCGTCAAGCCCCGGCAGTCCAAGTGCGTGTGACGAAGTTACGGAGGGACAATAGCAGACTGATGGTCGACGGAGTCATCAACGGAGTGAGCTGGCCCATGCTGATCGACACGGGAGCATCGAGGACCATCGTCAATCCCACTGTGATCCCGAAGTGGAGAGTGCAACCCACACAAAGGAACCTCCAGCTAATAACCGCGACCGGAGAGACCGCACCGGTACATGGCGAAGCATCACTGGAGTTCGTCATTGGTCGACGGGTGATAAAGCATCCAGTGCTTGTGGCTGACGTATCAAACGAAGTGATCATCGGACTGGACTTCCTGGACCAGAACAACATCATCTTGGACCTGAGTACCAACACTCTGCACTTCGGAGGTGAGGAACTTGCTTTGCAACCAGCACACGAGGCCGTCACCGCACGACGAGTAAGGCTGAGAGAGGACGTAATCGTTCCTGCCAGGACGGAGGTCAGCGCCGCCGTAATTGTCGACAAAACTGCTGAGGGAGTGGCGGCTGTCATCGAGCCAAAATATGAGGACATCCAGACAAAAGGATTGCTAGTTGCCAAGACCCTCATCAACACGACGTCTCGGCCGTACGTCCGCCTGTCCAACCTGAACGACTACGACATTACGGTTCACCGGGACACCAACCTAGGAGTCTGCGAGCCCGTTACCTGGATTGCCCGCATCACCGACACGACGGACGGACACCTGCAGACGGACAACCGAAGAAGACGCACACTGCCAGAAGAACTACAGAAGCTGTACCAAGGATCCCAGGACCATTTAGACGAGGAACAATCACGTCAACTTCAGGACCTGCTACGCGAATTCCAGGATGTCTTCTCCGTGGGGAGCAAAGACTTCGGCAGGACAAGCTTGGTCCAGCACAGAATCGACGTTGGGGACAGCGCACCGATTAGGGCCCCATTCCGACGTATCCCGCTCGCCAAGCAAGCCGAAGTCGACCGGATGGTAGAAGAGATGAAGGATCAAGGGGTGATCGAGCCATCACATAGTCCTTGGAGTTCTCCGGTCGTGCTTGTGAAGAAGAAGGACGGTTCCACCAGGTTCTGCGTGGACTACAGGCGGGTGAACGACGTCACGAAGAAGGACAGCTACCCTCTACCCCGGATCGACGACACGCTGGACACCATATCAGGGTCAAGATGGTTCTCCACCTTGGATTTGAAGAGTGGCTACTGGCAGGTGGAGGTCCACCCTAAGGACCGCGAGAAAACGGCGTTCTCTGTGGGCAGCGGGCTCTGGCAGTTCACCGTCATGCCATTCGGTCTGTGCAACGCCCCTGCGACCTTCGAAAGGCTAATGGAGTCCATTCTGAGGGGACTACACTGGAAGACCTGCCTGGTCTACCTAGACGACGTCATCGTTCTGGGGAGAAGCTTCGAGGAGCACTACAGCAACCTGAAGGAGATCTTGTTGAAGCTACGGGCTGCCCAGCTGAAGTTGAGCCCCAAGAAGTGTCAGCTCTTCCAGAAGCGGGTCCTGTACCTAGGGCATATCGTCTCCGAGGAAGGGGTGCGCACCGACCCAGAGAAGACCGCAGCTGTGAGGGGGTGGCCAGTTCCGAAGGACAAGTCCCAACTACGAAGCTTCATGGGACTCTGCACTTATTACCGTCGCTTCGTGAGGGGATTCGCCGACATCGCCAAACCTTTACATCGCCTGACTGAGAAGGACCAACTCTTCACGTGGACAGCAGAATGCCACAGTGCCTTCGAACAACTCAAGCAGGCTCTGTGCACCGCGCCTATTCTGGCCTACCCCAGACCTGGAACAAGGTTCATCGTCGATACCGATGCCAGCGACTTTGGCATAGGGGGAATCCTGTCGCAGGTAGTGGACGGCGAGGAGAGAGTAGTGGCCTACTTCAGCAAGGCCTTGTCAAAGCCAGAAAGGAACTACTGCGTCACCAGGAAGGAGCTGCTCGCCATCGTGAAGACCATTGAACACTTCCACAAGTACCTGTACGGGCAAGAATTTCTCATCAGGACCGACCATGCATCCCTGCGGTGGCTCCTGAACTTCAAGCAGCCCGAGGGTCAACTCGCGCGGTGGTTAGAGAGGCTTCAACAGTATAACTTTGAGATTCAGCACAGGAAAGGCCAACTGCATTCTAACGCCGACGCCCTGTCACGAAGACCGTGCCCCGAAGACTGCACCTTCTGTGCCCGAAGGGAGGAGAACACCGGGATACAGTGCCGAAGGACTACCGTGGAACTTCAAGGGAGCTGGAGCCGCGAATCTTTCACGCGGGCGCAAGCGGAAGATGATGACCTGGGACTGATAGCCGAATGGAAGAGGGCCTGTGTCCCCAGACCCGGGTGGAAGATTGTGAGTGACTGCAGCCCAAAGTTTAAGTCCTACTGGGCACAGTGGGACTCGCTGATTGTAAGGGATGGCCTCATCTGCCGTACCTGGGAGAGCACCGACGGGAAGACATCTCGGGAACAAGTCGTCGTTCCAAAGGCTATGACGGAGGAAGTCCTGAAGGAAGTTCATGGAGGATCATCTGGTCGACACCTAGGGATAAAGAAGACCCTGGAGAAGCTGAGAGAGCGGTTCTACTGGATCGGATGCCGAACAGACGTGGAGAACCACTGCGCGAGGTGCCACGATTGCGCAGCCAGCAAGGGCCCAGGACGAAGACGACGGGGTCCACTGAAGACCTACAACGTGGGCGGCCCCATGGAGAGAGTGGCCATCGATGTTGCTGGGCCATTCCCGTTAAGCGAGGCAGGGAACCGCTACATATTAGTCGTCAGCGACTACTTTCCAAATGGCCTGAGGCGTATGCGCTCCCAAACCAAGAAGCCGCGACGATCGCAGAGACCCTGGTGAGTGAATTCGTCAGCCGGTACGGAGTACCCCTGGAGCTGCACTCCGACCAAGGGAGGAACTTCGAGTCGCAGGTGTTCCAGAACCTATGCCAGCTGCTGGGGATCCGGAAGACAAGGACAACGCCGCTACACCCTCAGTCCGACGGGATGGTAGAGCGATTCAATCGCACCGTCGAGAACCATCTCCGAATAGTCGTCAGCGAGCACCAGAGGGATTGGGACAAGCATCTTCCACTATTTCTCCTGGCCTACCGCGCCGCCGTGCATGAAGCCACCGGGTGCACACCAGCCCGGGCCATGTTTGGGAGGGAGCTCCGTCTACCTGTCGATCTTGCCTTCGGCCGACCTGGGAATGATCCGATCCCGGTAAGCCAGTATTGTCAAGAACTGGTCGACCAACTGGAGGACGTACACGCGTTCGCGAGGAGGAAACTGCGGATCGAGACCGACCGAATGAAGACCCGATACGACCAGCAGACGGATGCCGGCGGATTCCACGAGGACGACCTGGTCTGGCTCTTCAACCCATTACGGAAGAAAGGCCTGTCATCCAAACTGCAGAAGTCCTGGGAGGGCCCGTACCGAGTCGTGAAACGGATCAACGATGTCGTCTACAGGATCCAGCGGAGCCCGAGGGCGAAGATGAAGATCGTGCATCGAGATCGCCTGGCAGCCTACGGAAGGACACAGACGGACCAATGATTGATCGGGACGATCAGCCTTTTTAGGAAGGGGGTGGTGTTACGGCTGTGAGTTTGTGTCATCAGTCGCCGCGTGAGTCACAACTGCCCCAGGGCTGGGCTGTGCCCTGCCTCCTGTATTGCGCGCGCCTTATGCAACAGGGCTACTAGGACAAAGGGATAGTCCAGAACATTCGTGACTGGACCAGCGCTGGAAACCTCGAGAAGCCGTGGACTCTGGATGGATCTAGAAGCATTTATTGAGTCACCGGCCGGCTATATAAGAGTGACCCGTCAAGCAGTGGTTGTTGTTGTGTTTTACGAGCTAGTGCGAGCGATTATCTTGTGCGACAGAAGTGTGGTGACGAAGTGCTGTGCGAGTTACGAAATCCTGTGACATTGTTTCTCCCAGCTTGTGAACAGCGTACATCAAGTGCTCGTAAGTAACTGTATTTGTTGTTCCTGAGGAAGAGGGGCAGGTAGCTTCTGCCAAGGCCACCGGACTCATTAGGACGGATTAACTTCTGTGGTCTGTTGCAAGTGAAAGGGGCCAAGAGCGCATAAGGAAGAGACTTGAGGAAACTGGAAAAGGCTCCTAATTGCTTGTATTTGCTGATTAGTGTAATTTTCTGGCCACAATAAAGTTAATTATTTCTTTAAGCAGTAATTGGTGTTGTGCTTTGTACCCCCACCGTAATCCAGTTAACAAAAGTGCCACTAGGGGGTGGCACGTAACAATATTTTTCTGTAGCAATACACCTATTCGAATCTACTACAAGCATTTTCTAAATTGTTGTACTTGTAGCTTTATTAGATGATGTATATTCGACTTATGTAGTATATAGTATATTCAATATGGTAGCTGTGCGTAACTTTCAATATGATTTTTCTTGACGTAGCATAGTTATCTTCCCATACAGTGCTCTCTTCTTCCCAAATTCCATTATCGTTACTTAATATTCTGTGTTCTTGTTCTTACTATGTTATATCTTCAAGAAGGCAGTTCAGCGTAACAATCAATATAATACACGTGTGATTTGTGTAACTAAGGTCCCTCATACATGACTTCTCATTCACCAACGTAAGTGGTCATTGCTCGAATACAATCTTTATTTATCGATGTAGGAGAATTTATAGTCCGCATGGTCACCACCTTCAATGTATGAAGCTGCACTTCTCTCTTCGGCAGAGAGGTTTAAAAATTTAACGATTGTTAGTAAGTTATAGTGATATTTGTTCATATACCCAAGAGGGCGATTGCGCGTTATATTTATTCTTACAGTCTAATGGTTAGTGTAACTTAGGTTTCTCGTAAGATAGTCTCCTCTTGTAGTATTACGTTGTAATTGCTCATGTACACCTTAACTGAACGATTTTAAAGTTTTAATAGTGCGCATGGCCACCTTCTGGAACGTATGGTACCCATGCACTTGAGGCTTCAGCAGAGAAAATTTGATGTAGAGCAACCTATTAATTTAAAGTCAAGTATCGAAAAATGTCATTAGGTTGCGAAACACCGATTTAAATATTTCATATATTCATGAAGGAGGATGTGCGTAATATTCAGTATGATACCCTAGTACTCGGAAAACTTATTTCCAACATATGAAGATCCTCAGATCTAATAAAATAATTACTTCACAGTCAGTCTACACATTAATGTGTGCCGAGTCAAATTGGGCGCATGACAATTATTTGTCTCGCCTTCTATCGATTAAATATACACATTAACACCTAAATTTATTTTATAAACTAGCAACCCGACCCGGCTTCGCCCGGCAACAGTTGTGAAGGCATTACGTGATAAGCGCTTCTTTACGATGTCAATGAACTACGATCTATATCCGTTTTACGTCTCGGCATGATGGATTAAAATCACTGACTGGACTATTAACTATATTATCATGGATATGCATGTGCAACAAATTCTTGTCAGACGTAATTTAAGAATGGCGAGGTGCATGAAACACAAATCCCACTTACATCCAATCTATAAACACTTATAGTGGACGATATATTGGATATAGAGATGTGATCTCGCGTACGTTTTTGTAGAACTTTTCATGCTGAACAATTCTTACACTCATTGTATATTGATATTTTTAACGGTTTGCCCAGAGTAAGCTTAAAAAGCGCACGGTGGCCAGGAATTTTTTCGACTTTTTCCCTGAAATCGTTAGTGCTTGGCTTCTTTTGATCATAAATAAATTATTTTCTACAGAAACCTTCCTCGAGGTATCCTTTACAGAATGGTGAAAATCGCATCAAAATCCATGCAGTGGTTCTCGAGATTACCCGTGGCATCCAAGAATCGGGGAATTTGTTTTATACTAAGTAGAGATTATACACCAATCAGTATACTTTAATATAATATAATCCCCCTTCCTTCTAATCTTAAATTGACTGTGAATTTTGCGGAACGAAAAGTTCACATACGAAATGAGAGTTGCACTTCCAGAGAATGGAGAGGTGAATGAAACTCAAATCCCCCTTCCGTCCAATCTTAACTTGACTGTGTTTCACAGGAAAATGAAGAAAACCCGAGTTGCACTTCCAGGGAAACTTCAAACACAACCACCCTTCTCAGAAGTCATAACTCAACACGACTCGACGGTTTGCTGCTGGCTGTATCTGGGGCAATAGGTTCGCCCGCTAGCAAGGCTGTAACAGAGATGATAGACTCGCCCTTAGCTAGCTCGTAAACTGTCGCCTTAGTAGTTGAATCGACATGTTTGGAAGAAACTAAAACGTAAAAACACTTATAGTGGGCGATGTATTGAAGATAGACATATGCTCCCGCGGACTTTTTTGTAGAACTTTTCATGCTGAACAATTCTTACACTCATAGTATTTAGATATATTTAACGATTTGCCCAGCGTAAGCTTACAAAGTGCTCGGACGCCAGGTTTTTTTTTCGACTTTTCCACTGAAATCGTTACTGCTCGGCTTCCTTTGATCATAAATAAATTATTTTCTAGAGAAATCATCCTCAAGGTATCCATTACAGAATGGTGCAAACCGCACCAAAATCCATTGAGTGGTTTTCGAGTTTACCCGTAACATACAAGAATCGGGGACTTAGTTTTACATACTAAGTAGGGATAAGAGGTTTGTGAAAAGAAAGGAATGGGTATATTTAATCCATATTACTTTATCAAGGATAGAAATTATGTCTACCCCGTATTATTCCCGTTTTCCAACGGGGATGGGGATGAGATGCGATGGAAGTCTTTGTGGCAGATGCTTTTACGACCGGATGCCCTTCCTGACACCAACCTCACGAGAGGAGTTAATGCGAGAGGAAATGAATGATGGTGAATGAAACTGGAGTTGAACATGGGAAAATAACGGAAAACCATTTCAAGGACGGTCAATGGTGGGGTTGAACCCACGCGTCTACCGAGTCAGCAGAGAGCTTGGCCCCATGGCCTAACGCTGCGCTTTAGCGAGCGTAGCCACCACTGTCGGTTTTTTAAGGATAGAAAGCATGGTAAATAATTGTTGCCCCCCGCACAATTTGATCGGGCACATTACTGTGTTGAGCATTTTAATAGTGATTATTTTATCTCCTTATGAAGGCAAAAAAGGGATTCTAAAACTTATGTCAAGTTCTCAAATGCCATTTTTTTCAGCGTTGATCTATTAGAGCGTATGCTATCGGTTATAATACTTGATAACTACGCACAGGGTTTATATTGAATCTAAATAGTCCATCTTTGGCTTCCAACTTCCTTTCTGGAATGGGACAGGATTCTAGAATTAAATTGGGATCCGATTATTAGATCAGCTAGCAGCCAACGTAGGCAAGGGAATCTCAGGTGGCCTCCATTATTTTTACTAAGATGGCGGCAATATTAAGAGAGTGGATGAGGATCATGGAAGGATAGCTATCTATATTATGTAGCAAATTATTATCAACGAGGTTCATATGGCAGACCGACACACACACAGTGACCCCCAGTAATCTCGTAATCCAAATTCAATTTTACGAAAGTAGGCTAAAATGTGTAAAGTAAAGGCCAATCAATACGCAAGAAATGCTTGAGCTCCAAAGTTAAAATTAAGCCCAGTGCTGCTGTAAATTCATCTAAGGGTGTGCTACATCGTGGTCATTTAGCCTCGTATGCTTGGGTGATTATAGGGTCGAGTCCCACTCAACCAACCTTCGCTAATCTTGACATTCCGAGTTATCCGACACTAGTTGACATAAATTGATAATTTGGTGTACACTAAATTCTGGGATACCCGGGTTGGAGTTTGCAGCTGTAGGACAAGCAGTGACGAAAATTTAGATGGTGAAGAAGAAGAACGCGGTATTGCAGAACAGAAGGATAAAACGATGTCTCACAGTGAAGGATTGAATACGGTACATTGGATATGACATTAACGTGAGTGGGTGATTTTTCGTCGATGGAGAGATCTCGCAGCAAGAAAACGTGTATCAGCAGGCAAGCATTATTGACAAGTTTCTTTTCCTAAGGCATTAGGAACGTTTCTGTTCAATACTGCATGTACAATATGAATTCCTAATTCAGTAAATAGAGTACCGTAAACCCTATTTGTATTAGTTCATTTTCAAAGTAATTCTGTATTATCCGACATTTTCGGTGATCCGACGTACTCCAGGTCCTTATTAGGTCGGATAATCAAGACTCTACTGTATATATACTGTATATATATGTATGGATATTTCTGCTTACCCGTGTTATTGTGGGGTCCAGTTGCGTGTATGTTTTTAAAAGAGTAGGATTGGGAGAAGGCAGCAATGCCTTTAAGTTAGGTACTATCCTGGTATTTGTCTGTGGAAGACCACATAAATCCATTTCTATGGGCTTGGAACATCATTCGTCGACATAACCATTTATATCCCTTTTTTAACGTATGGCTTTTTAGTGTCGGGAGTGTCCAAGGATATGCTCGGCTGGCCGAGTTTGTAGCTGCTTTTATGTGTACACCCATGGGGTGAGCTACAAGTACAGTCACATGTGGAGTGTTGTCTGGGGAGGAAAGTATGAAGGTAAGGACGAGGAATTGGAAGGTAGCAGCTGTGTCCTATACAGTAGTTAGGGACCAACCCCGGCATTTGCCGCGAAGGAAGATGGGAAACCACAGATCATCTTCAAGGTTTCTGGCGGGAGGATTCGAACCTCCTTGCCTCCCGGATGTTAGCGACTGCCTGCAGCCACACCGTAACAACCACGGCTAACTCACCCGGTGACTTAACCACATGATTTCGTGTGTATGGAGTTTATCTGATAACATGCGTTATTTTGCTACCTGCAAATGTTATTGTAATTATCAAAGGATGGGATTGAGAATGGTGCCCCGAGTCCTCAAATAATGTCCCATCCCGGCATTTGCCAATAGCAAATTTGAAGATGCCGGAAAGAAACCACACACATTTTGGTCACTTTCAGTGCCGAGAATCAAACCTTTGATCTCCGAACACCAGCTACCCAGTCCAACCGTGAAGCGAGCCTTCGATCGCTTGGCTACGACAGTGGACAGATAACTGACAAGAAGTTGTCCCTAACGAATACAGTTTCACTTGTTTGGAATTATTCCTAGCTTTCTTCAATAGGGAGTGTCAGAGCAACAAGTGAAAGGCTACTCCTCACTGGACGTGGCAGTGACCGTGCGCATCTAATGGACGCGGCTTCCCTACGTGATGCGAGGTGAACAGAGCACGAGTACCAATTAGACCGGACCCTCAGTAGGATTCGTGCCTGCGGGAAGAATTTGGGGAAAGAAAACACGTTCCAGAAAACATACAACACACCTGCGTAGCCTCGCTCAAGAGAGAAATGGCAAGTGGGATTTTCGGAACTCATGGGTTCAAATCCGTGTTCTGACCGAGCCTGATTTATCTCTTGGAATTCCTCCACTCACACCTGGAAAATGCAAAGATCATTCGAAGCTCCACTCACAGATGCAAATAATTTAAGAAAGCTACTGTTGTTGTTGTTTCATTTATGCGCTTTCATATTATGATCATTAAGCCCTATGTACTTGAGTGCGTGTGTGTAGAATTTGTAAGATAACCTGTGTTTTTGGGCTATCTGTAGGAGTATGTGTATTAGTAATTGGGGCCAGGATTGGGAAGGATACGTTAATGGCCTTAAGTTATGAACGATCCCGGCAATAGCCTCGAGCAAAAGTGAGAAAACCACGAAATCCATTCCAAGATGGCCGAGGAGGGAATCAAACCCACCAGTACTCACTTCTGTCTCACGAGGCTGAGTGAACCACCGTTCCAACCCTCCGACTTCCTTTGCACAGCCGGGGATCGAACTTTCACCTCTGGGATAACTGCCAAGAATGTTAGTCACCACGAGTTGGTCTTATATTTACTAATCTACATTAGTTTAGTCAACACCAAATCCTATAATAGCCAGCAATGCTCCAAGCGCCTAAAATGAGGCATAACGAATACAATGGGAAGATAATAGTTTGGAGGTCCATGGTTTGAATACAGGTGTTGTAAGCTGGAATTTTAAGTATGGATTTTTTCTACGACTTATACAATCACCGCAATGACATACGATAACACGGAAATATCATATGATGATAATTGTTGTTTTAAAGGGCCTAACATCTAGATTATCGGCCCCTAATCTTTTGGGTGATAGTGATAATGAAGATGTAATGTAAACTATAACCATGACGAATAGAAGGACCTAGTGTGAGGACTCCGCCATTATAGAACGGTAGTTCGTGGTCCCGCCGCTACAGGCACTGCAAGCGATTATGTCCAACACGTGTCCTATTGTTCTGTCGAACCGGGTCATAGAAAAGTGCGGGGGAAGCTACTGTGTGAGATATAGGTGTGAATTAAATTGAATTTTTCTTTGCTTTCAGTGCTTACATTCAGTTCATTGTGTCTTGTGTACATCAGCGTTTTAGGTAGATTTCATTAGAAAGCTAACTATTGCAATGGGTCCCATGTTTCGACTTCCGGAAAATTTCGACATATCTTCGCGTTTCACATCCCCCAGACCCCAAAACCACCGTCAGTTCAAAAGTTTATACATAATTTATGTATATATATATATATATATATATATATATATATATGTATATCAGTTTCTTGTGGACACGATAACTGTCGTAATTTTGCACCAATCACTTTGATTTTTTTACATAATATGTATACCCTTAAAATCTCGGTCGAGTTCGTTAATGGGTAAAATCGGTCAAAGGGGGTGAAAATGGGAGGCTTTTTTCGAAAAAGTGAAATGTCGCTATAACTCTCTTAATATCTGAAATATTGAATCCATTCAAAGTTCATACTATGTGTCGGACAAGGACCTAAAATTTATGTTTGAAAAGGTTTTTGATAGCACCAACCATTGACCAAAGGGGTGGGAAAAAGTGGGTTTTTCGGGAAACATTAATCATATCTCTGTTAATAGGCACAATGTCAAAACCGTACAAAATGGACAATATTCCTCCAATAATTACCTAAAACTTTTGCCTGAAAGATTTTTTGATATGACCCACCATTACGCCACGGGGTGAGCAAAATGATTTAAATTATAAGAAAATGCCAAGTGCCAAGAGAGGTTGCCATGACAACTTTACTTTTAATTGATAAGGGATGAGCCATCACCAGTTGCTATGACAACGCCACTGCACGAGATCACATTCAGTTTTCATATGTCTGTGGGAAGCGACTTCGGTATCGGAACTGGTAGCATGCTGATCTTCTATGCCCAAGGTCGCGGGTTCAAACCCGGCTGAAGTCGTCGGATTTACTAAGAGCGCTAAAAACCCTGAGTTTGCTTCCCTTCGGAGGAGAAGTTCCAACGTTCGTTGGCGAGTTGATGGTTCCGGTGGCATCTCGTAGCCAAGTTCACAGATAGGTGTCGTTGATGGTAGTATTTTAGGTAGATTTCATTAGAAAGCTAACTATTGCAATGGGTACCATGTTTCGATTTCCGGAAAATTTCGACATATCTTCGCGTTTCACATCCCCCAGACCCCAAAACCACCGTCAGTTCAAAAGTTTATACATAATTTATGTATGTATATATATCAGTTTCTTGTGGACACGATAACTGCCGTAATTTTGCACCAATCACTTTGAATTTTTTACCGAATATGTATACCCATAAAATCTCGGTCGAGTTCGTTACTGGGCTAAATCGGTCGAAGGGGATGAAAATGGGGGACTTTTTCGAAAAAATGAAATACTACTATAACTCTCTTAATATCTGAAATATCGAATCCGTTCAAAGTTCATACTATGTGCCGGATAAAGCTCAAACATTTATGTTTGAAGAGTTTTTTTTATAGCACCAACCATTGACCAAAGGATGGGAAAAAGTGGGTTTTTCGGGAAACATTAATCATATCTCTCTTAATAGGCACAATATCAAAACCGTACAAAATGGACAATATTCCCCTAATAATTACCTAAAACTTTTGTCTGAAAGAATTTTTGATATGACCCACCATTACGCCAAGGGATGAGAAAAATGATTTCGGAATTATAAGAAAATGCCAAGAGCTATCAGTGGTTGCCATGGCAAAACTACTAAATTGATGAGGGATGAGCCATCAGGCGTTGCCATGACAACGCACTTGCGCGAGATCAGATTCAGATTTCCATCTGACTAAGTGTGAAGCGGCTTCGGTGACGTAACTGGTAGCATGCCCAAGGTCGCGGGTTCAAAGCCGGCCAAAGTCGTCGGATTTTCTAAGAGCGCTAAAAATCCCTCAGTATGCTTTCCTTTGGAGGGGAGGTTCCAACGTTCGTTGTGAGTTGCTGATTGCGGTGGCATCTAGTAGCCAAGTTCACAGCTAGGTGTCGTTGACGGTAGTATCTGGTAGCAACATTAGGAACTACTGCTTGAAATTGAGCGTCTGCATTCCTTACCTGAATTACAGACTAATACAGCCATCACAATTCACACCGTTTATCAGACAGATTCTACACTCACCCAAAGTACACGGGGTTATATGACCGCGTTGTCGCTGCCCCTAAACTGAGGAACCAACCAACATCTCTGCGGGAGTTATAATTTTGCGTGAAGAAGTAACAGACCGTTACCAAATAGCTTATAAAGATTATTTGCCGTTACATAGTTACACATCAGTGTCGAAACCTTGCATAAGGACAGTGTGACCACAAGTATAAAAATGGACTCCAAATGACAAGAAGGTTACCGTCATCATAAGACAATAAAATGTTTAAAATATGCATAAAATGACTAAAATCAAAGTTAATTAATCTCCAATTATAAAATACTTTCATGCAATAAGTGAGGTCTGATCTTTCTACGAAAACCTGCATATTCTGCCTATTTTCGCCTATCCCCAAGTTTGTCCGGTGAAATTTACCTCCGCCTTCCGGCGTGCCGAGAGGACTTTTTTATATTTTGTGTAGGCCTACTTCAAACATATTTCTTTGTTAATATTACTGTTTTGTGCCATCATCAAACTGCACGCCACTGCTCCAAGCTCCGTATTCTAACGCCAATTGACGAAATCGATGATCCGCCAGCCTTGCCAGAATTTCTACCAAGCCTACTCCTCGCTATCGCCTCGACTTCGATATTTCAAGCCATTCCACTATGTTCCTATAGGCTTAATTTGCATGCCCCGTGGTAACAGTGCAGATTAAGTCACTCCTCTACCATTCAAATATCCAACACCATACCCACCCTGTAACCATCCTAGTCAAGCAACTCCTGTCTCCCTCGAGTTTTAATACAAGTTTAGCTCATCCCCTCACCCTACCAAGCAGCCAATAATTAATTATTTAATTAATTATTTCAAGTAACTTCAAATTTCATCAGCGCACTCAACGTCACAGCTCCAACTGTATTTTAACTGAATAACTTTGAGTGACTGGTAAATTTGTTTTTCTCTTTCCTTATTCTCTGGTCGACCAAGGTATTTGACCACTATCTCTCATCACCTCTTACTCATTACACGCACTTATACACTAACGAACACAAACATGTCGCGCACTGACACTAAACCTCGCACATTAACGTACCAGGGCATAACATTCCTGATAACTCAGGACCCTGATGACCCTAAAAGCCAAAATTATACCCCTGACAATCCAAAAACACTAATTCCGAATGGGCCTACCCAGAAACGAGATGGTATACTCGTTCCACTTAAACCAGCTTCACCAAAATCAGATTCCTCACTCTCTAGCTCACCTCTTCCCTCACCGGGCCACGTCTCATTCCCGACATTTGATTTCGAGAAAGAGCTGTGGTACGCTTCACCCAATGGCAGTAACCTTGAGATCACGATGGTCCTCATCCACCTACCTATTGGTATTAGCCTTTGTAAATCAGTCAGACAAGCAGGAATTAATGCGCTCAATCCCATAGCCCAATTTATTTCCCTCATTGAGGAATTAGGTAATCACCACATAGGCTTCACTCCCTCTGAGATAGCCATCTCAACTATGTCACTAGTGCTCTCAAGAGCCGCTCTGCCATTTCCCCATTTCCATTAATTAGATTCAGACCCACAAATTCACCTTATTTAGTCTCTCAATCTGAGGAAACTAAATTGCCACAACAAAAGTAACAGTCTGTATAGCCTACTCCAGGAATCTGTGCTTTCCGTAACATGTAATGGAGACCGTAGTACTCATTTCCGTGAATTATATTTTCCATTGTGCCCTGCCGTGTTATTTTAATTGTAATCGCTAATTATTTTTTAAAAGAGTATCCGTTACAAAGTAATTCGTTTCCCTTGGCGTTATCCTTAAGACCAGTTGACCGGCAGCGTGGAACTTGCCCACTCTAGCGCTGCCGGGCGGGGCGCGCTTGAACTTGAGGAGTCTTCTCACTTTCTCTTTCATTCGTCATGCTATAACTAAATCTAACTACAAACTTACATACTAGAAGAAGAAATGGAAAACAAAAAAAAGAGGAAGGTAAATAATTGACGGGATAAAAGGAAATGCCCTCAACCCTCAAGGATTGAGGGACTTGGAAGGAAGGAGAGCCAGGAATGGCAGATCGGAAAGAGAAAGTCGGTGGAGAAAGGGAAAAAACAGACCCAGCAACCCCTCGGGGTTGCCAACCCCCGAACACACCAGCCGTGAGCCCTTGAGGGCGTAGCACTATTCAGGGTGCACCAGAAGTGGTGGCACTACACGCACCCTGCCTTATTGAGGGACTTGTGCAGAAGGCAGGAGATATCATGAAAAGAAAAAGAAGGCTGACCCCTCGAAGAACGAGGGTATCAAGAAAGATGAGGCAAGGGCTAATTAAGGCGGGAAAGTGAAGACTCCCTAAGACCTCGGATACCTTAGGGGTCGGAAGAGAACAAGAGTTGACCAAGAGTGATCGATAGGAAAGAAGACGGAGAGGAGTCCGACACAAGTGGAAGCAATGCTGGACCCAGCTGGGATCCCATGGTCGCCAACCCACGACCCACTAGATGTGAGCCCCTGGGGAGGGTAAAATATCATATGATGCGTTCCCGACCAGAAGGGTGAACTCGTCGACATGTGAGTTGGTTTTCTTAATGTATGGGTTTGTCTCGATTGGTAACAGTGAACATTGTCGTAGATGAATGTAGTTGAGTTCGCCCTAATATAATATGAAAAATTGACAGATGCAAATCAGGGGAGTTCGGCTTGACCAGTAGCTGCATAGAACAGAAGGTAAAGTCAAGAGAGACCGTGGTGTCCCAACTCCAAACCCACTTTTCTCCAGATACTCTGAGCTCAATCAAGGGTACACTCATCCTCGTGAAGCAAAACTGAGAAGGGAAGGGTTCATTTCTCACCTCAACCATCCGTGGTTTCCCATTTCTACGCCTGGTAAATGCCACGACGGTTCCTGACATAGGGCTACGGCCGCCTCCTTCCCAATCCTAACCCCAATTTACAAATACCCACACTAGTACAGCCATCACAATAACGCAGGTTATCACACAAATTCTACACACACCCAAGTACACGGTACTACATGACCACGATGTCACAAATCCTCTTATATAAGCTAAGACTACAACAAACTGGTCAACTATCACAAATGGCATCGAGTATTGTGATGGCGATACTGCTGTTGAGTGTCACAAATCGATTGTTCGCATTCCATTGCATTATTATTATTATTATTATTATTATTATTATTATTTCTACTAGCGGACCCGTGCGAGAACTCTCGCATAATGGGTTGTGTGCGCCCCATGTGTACAGACTACCCGCCCAGCACTAGTGCTATGCGGGCTGTACCCGACATAGTTCTGCCAGGGGATATCGTCTTGTTTATTTGTTTAAAAGCAATTTATAAACATATAAATATATTTCCGTTGGCTTTTCAAAAAATGCCAGATTTTTCATCTACTATTGAGACAATTTGGAAGATTTTGGTACAAACCACACCTTCTAACTCCTTCTGGTTTAGGAGCTTGAGTTTTGTGAAACATACACCTTAGCGTATTAGGCTATATAATAAGATTATTCCATTCATGTTACCTGTAATTATAATAAACGAATAGTGTGATACAATTTTTGATTAATTACCATCTATATTTTGGGAAGAAGTCACAAAAGGAGCAGACAATGTCAAGTTCGCCCTCGGTAGAAAATTATAAAGGCATTTTTCTCGAAACATGCATTTGTTGAGTTCACCTTCCTGGTCGGGAACGCCTCATATACACAGAAGTACTCGGGACTAATGACCAAATATATCCTAGTACCATTTTGAACAAACAACAAACACCAATCCTTACTGTAATAAACACAGCAGGATGATGACTGTGATCTCCTATTTCACTCTATCGTGTCTGTCTTCAATGCTCTCAACATGACAACACAATAATCACGACAGTTTATATTCAAAATATAAAACTTGAAGATAATCAACCTGTCGTAGAATAACATAAGCGTAGCGTGCGGAACATGTAGGCAGAGTACAGTACAGTACTGGGGAGTTTCAATTTGCTTTGAACGCGAACAGGCTGTTATCAGCCGCCTGCCGGAAGGGAGAATAAAGCTATCATTTGCATGCGATGAGCACATTCGTTGGCGTACATTAGGGAGACACGTTTGTTCTAACGGATGATCCAACCATCATCCAATCTCCTCCTGACGGGACATAATAATAATAATAATAATAATAATAATAATAATAATAATAATAATAATAATAATAAAATAGTATCCATAATAAGCCTCCGTGGCTTAGGCGGCAGCACGCCGGCCTCTCACCGCTGGGTCCGTGGTTCAAATCCCGGTCACTCCATGTGAGATCTGTGCTGGACAAAACGGAGGCAGACAGGTTTTTCTCCGGGTACTCCGGTTTTCCCTGTCAACATTTCATTCCAGCAGCACTCTCCACTATCATTTCATTTCATCTGTCATTCATTTAATCATTGCCCCAGAGGAGTGCGTCAGGAGTCGGCAGCCGGCACAGTTCATATCCTCGCCGCTAGATAAGGGCTTCATTCATTCCATTCCTGACCCGGTCGGAGACTGGAAGCAGGCTGTGGATTTTCATTCATTTCAGTATTCATAATAATGATAATATTATTATTGTAGAAATGCTTTCCATGCCTGAGCCAACCTACTTTATATATCCCTTTTGCTTCGTCTGTTACTTGCCTACGTTGCTTCCTAAGTAGATGAATCTTCTAATTCCTATAGCTTTTCATCTGCCAATTGGACATCAGTAGGGGTTTGTTATTTCTTTCATGCAACCTACTGAATATGCAATTACTTGTTTTATATCTGGTTAAGTAGCCTAATTGAGCATTGCGATAAGCGATTTACAAGCTCAGCGATTCGAATTTCATCTTTGTCAATCGTTAAAATAGTCAATTTTCATAATAATAATGTTAACTTATTGGTTTTACGTCCCTTTTAACTACTCAGGCTTCTAAAGACGCGGGAGTACCGGACGTTTGCCCCGGAGGGAATCTTTAATGTGCCAGTATATAAAAGACACGGTTTCCTCACATTTGCGCACACTCAAACGCTAACTAAATGCGCCAGGATTTGAACTTGCAACCCTGGGCACAGCAGGTGAGGAAGTTACCTCTGAGCCACGCTGCCAGTCAAATGATTTTAAAGTCCGGAAACTAGAATGGTGTCTTGGTCAAATATTGCAGTCTCATTTTTGCTATCCATACCCGGAATATTGTACTTCTAGGACCCAGTACAGACACTAAAATTACAAAAGTTAAAACAAGTAGTTCGGTGAAGAACTAAATAGCCTATATTTTCACATCCTTCTTATGTTAATCGCCTCTATACACATACAACATTTCAGTTTGATTGCTGTAATATATTGGGAGAAATTGAAAATCACCTAAATATTTCGGATAGTCGCCATCTTGGATTTATATATGAAGCCATAGAATTATGTGCTATTATATGAAGATCATTCTGTAGGTGTAATAGTCAAACTCTAATCGCATGATTAGGACACAAGAAAAAATAAAAACGAGATTTTTAAATTTCGCACAGCCGCCATCTTGTGGTTATAAAAACAATTGAAATCAATTAGATGTTAGTGGATTTAAATTTGTATAAGCATTTACCGTGCCAAGTTTCACTGCGATCGAATGGATAAATCGCGAGAAACGTCCATTTAAATATTTAAATTTCGCGTCGCCCCTTTGTTAGATTTGTGCACACCAGGTTATTGAAAGTCCCTTAGGTGAACTTATAGCCATAGCTTTTATCAACATACAAAATTTCAGTTTGATTGCTTTCAGACATTAGTAGAGAAACGTTTAAATATTTCGGGTGGTCGCCATGTTGGATTTTTATATATGTAGACCAGAGAGTTATGTACTATCAGATGACGATTATTGCGTGGGATAATTATTCAAACATGGCTTCGATCGCATAATCAGGACACAAGAAATAAAATCTTAATTTTAAAATTTCGCACAGCCGCCATCTAGAGGTTATGTAAACAATTGAACTAAATTAGATGTCCGCGCATTACAAGTTGTATGAACAATTGCTACTACCAAGGTTCACTGCGCTCGAATGGTTAAATCGCAAGAAAAGTCAATTTAAATATTTACAATTCGCATGTTCGTTCTATACCTAACAAGATTTTGAAAGTCACATAAGTAAACTTTAAGTAGTGCCTTTTATCACGGTGCATAATTTCAATGTGATATCAGTTTTAGTTTCGGAGATGTAGAATGCCGGCGAAATATTTCTCACAACCACCTTGTTAAATTCGTGAGATGTAGAAACATTTGAAGCGCACGTTCGGGGTCGGTCAAAATAGAATGATGACCTTATTGAGTTTGATTGAAATCGCTCCAGCCGTTTAGATTTTATTAGGGGAGACACACACACACATACGCACACAAACACACACACACACATAAGCACACAAACACACACACACACACACGGACAAAAGGTGATCACATAGGCCTATTTTTAGCCTACTTTTCACATTTTGCAAAAATGAGGAAAAAGTAGACATATGAGATCGGGCAAATGTGTGTCTGTCCGTCTGTCTATCCTTCTGTCTGTCTGTCTGTCTGTCTGTCCTTCTGTCTGTCTGTGTGTGTGTTCCCCCCTATCAACTCCTAAACGGCTGCAGCAATCGAAACAAAATTTGGTGGGAGTAAAGAATATCTCACGGCCATATTTGAAAATGATGTCAGTGCTACCAACTGCTGAAAAATCGCAATTGAAATTTGAGCTCCACGTTGGATATCATGGAAGGTATGAAATGGGAGCTATTTCAAAATTGGCACACGTATAGATAATAATATTGCAGTTTAATTTCCAGGAGGCCATACATGGCAGTGTTGCCAAAATGATTATAAGCCTGCTGATAGGTCCAAATTTTAAATGCATATAATTTCACCACTATCAATTGGATTTCAACCAAATTTCGTATGTGCTATGTGTATATAAACAGATATGACTGAGCGTACTCTTAAGAGCCACCAAGGCTGCCAACTGTTAATAAATGCTCTCAATGTTTTTTATCCAAGTACCAATATATCAGAAAGTATGCAAGCCGACAGCTTTAAACTATGTACACGTATAGTACCTGACATTCTATATTAATTTGGAGTAACTTATGTACGTCAGTGCTACCAACATGATTCTAAGCCTGCTGAGAGGTCCAACTTTAAATACATGTAACTTCTATACGATCATTTGGATTTCAACCAAATTTCGTGTGTGCTATGTGTACCATAACAGATATTACTATGCCGATTCTTAAGAGTAACCAGGGCTGCCAACTGTTAATAAATACTGTCTCTCTTTTTGTTACCCTAACATCAATATATCAGAAAGTATGCAAGCCAATTGCTCTAAACTTTGCACACGTATAGTACCTGGCATTCTAGATAAATTTGGAGTGACTAATATAGGCCTACGCCAGTGCTGCCAACATGATTCTAAGCCTGCTGATAGGTCCAATTTGAAAATGCATGTAACTTCTATACTAACTAAGGGATTTCATTCAAAATTGACACAACAATAGATCATATTATTTCAGATTATTTCTGACCAATACATGTATGTCATTGATGCCAACATGATTTTACGCGCGCTGTTAGATGCAATGTTTAACTGCATGGAACGTCCATGCTATTCATTGGACTTCAACCAAATTTTGTATTCTGTACCTTAAGAGATAGAACTAAGAATATACTCAGTCACCAGGACTGCCAACTGTAGTTCTCTATTAGGCTACATTATGCCAGGTATACAGTATTTCGAACTAATTAGAAATTTCGATATTACCAACTTAATTTCGTCATTATTCTAGATAGATACATATAGGTTAATCATTGGCATGAATCTTAAATTTTAAGAAAAGTAGGCTCTTTAGTTCGTCACGGAACTTCTTGTTTATAAATAAAAATAGCCTAAAAAAGGTTCCTTACACATATTAATACACATGGCTGGGGTTAACAGCTCACCAAGATACTAAACTAAATATTAACAACAGGAACGACACAAACAGCTTTGCAACTTAAGTTTGCCCGACAGTACACATACAGTGTGACAAATCGTTGTTAAGTCCCAAGAGTAGCTGGCGCAATGAGTGGTGACCCCGTGCGTGTGTAAGAGAGCACATTTATTTAGGAGAGATACACAGGAATGAAACCACACACTCACGTATGCACCCACGTACGAGGACACTTCAGTAAAACACGCTCTAATAGAAAACCATCACTCTGCTCTGGTTATCAAGGAACAAGGATGACACCATTCAAGCTCCATCAGCAAAACGCATTGTGACAACAGAACAGCTGATGTACGGACCAGTGCATTCATAATGTTTTCATAATATCAAGCTGATATATCATATTATTCCGTGGTACACATTCATATTCATTGAATGTTTGAAATCCAATAAAGTAGAGTGCCAATTTAGCACAAATATGCTCAGCTAACATTATTTATTTGTCGCTTCAAAGCCCTTGAATGAAACAGAGAAAACATAATTATAGACACAATAGAAATACAGATTATCAGACAAATTCAAAATGCATCAAAAATCATGAATCTGATAACGAAACAAGTAGTTCCGTTAAGAACAAAATAGTCTATTTTCATAGATCCTATTTACAGTATGTCAATAGCCTCTATCAATATACACAATTTCGGTTTGATTGCTGTATTAGATTCGTAGATATTGGTGACTGTCTAAATATTTCGGATGGTCCCATTTGTAGGATTTTTATATATTTAGGCCATAGAGTTATTGCGTAAGTGTATTATTCAAACTTCAATCGCTTGATTAGGACACAAGGAATTAAAACGAGATTTTAAAATTTTGCACAGTCGCCATCTTGTGGTTATGAAAACAATTGGCATATATTAGATGTCACTGGATTAAAATATGTATAAGCATTAACAGTACCAAGTTTAATTGCGCTCGGATGGTTAAATTGCGAGAAACATCGATTTAAATATTTAAATTTCGCGTCACCACCATGTTGGATTTGTGCTCACCAGGTTATTGACACTTCCATACCTGAGCCTATGTTCATAGCCTTTATCAACATACAAAATTTCAGTTTGATTGCTGTCATAGATTAGTAAACATTGAGAACCGTCTAAATATTTCGGATGGTCGCCATGTTGGTTTCTGATATATGTAGGCCGTTGAGCTATGAACTATTACATGTTGATTTTTAATTAGGTTCATTATTCAAACGTTGACTTCGATCGTATGATTAGGACACTATAGTGCATCCAGCGTTTTGAAAAGACTGTGGGTCATATGGGCTTTTACTTTTAATGGACCCCCCTACACTGGTTTTGTTACCTCACCTTTTATCATGAAGGAACTCTGATCATATTTATTTTTCGTAATAATACAGTAGCTTCCTACAATTATCTGCCAATCGATTACCTCTGTTATTGCATACAAATGAAGTTCACATTACGACTTAGTTATTTAAAATTTTCCGAGGTTAGCACGCCGGGAAGAAGAGCCTCGTATTGTGCTCCATGCTCGCCGGAGTGGAGCACGTGCTCAGTTCCGCCGGCAACATAAGTTCTGAAAAACTATTCGTCATTGGTTTTTTGTAGTGTGTTTATTTTATTTTCTGTTCGAACGAATCAGGGCTGCCGACAGTAGGGTTCGAACCCACTATCTCCCGAATGCAAGCTCACAGCTGCGCGCCCCTAACCCCACGGCTAACTCACTACAATATTACAAATATAATCTAATCAGAACAACAAGAATACAATTGAAAGAAACTAGATTATAGCCTAACTAATAACAAACAAGTAGTTCCGTGAAGAACTATACAGCCTATTTTCATCCTAAGCATCAAAATTTCCGTTTGATTGTTGTAACAGATTCGAAGATATTGATAACCGTCTAAATAGTCCGGATGGTCGCCATGTTGGATTCTGACAAATATATAGGCCATAGAGTTATGTACAGTTCCATTAAAGGAAAATTATTGCGTAGCTTTATTATTCAAACTTTCATTTCGACCGCATGATTATGACACAAGAAATGAAAACTTAATTTTAAAATTTCGCACAGCCACTATCTTGAGGGTATGTAAACAATCGAACTTAATTAGATGCCAGTGCATTGCAATATGTATAATCATTTACTGCACACATTTTACTTCGCTCAGATGGTTAAATCGTGAGAGAAGTCTATTCAAATATTTCAAATTCGCTTGGCCACCATGTTCGTTTTGTATTTTACAGGTTTTTGGAAAATACATAGGAAATTTTGTAGTAGTGACCTTTAGCCTATCACCGTATGAATTTTCAGAGTGATATTAGTAATACGTTTGGAGATATAGAATGCCAGTGAAATATTTCGGACAGCCGCCATCTTGAGGTTATATAAGGAATTTAACTAAATTGGATGCCAGTGCATTACAATCTGAATAAACATTTTGCTGTACCAAGTGTCATGACCTATGGATGGTTAAATCGCGAGAAACGTCTATTTTAATGTCTCATCTTCACTTGGCCACCATGTTGGTTTTGTAACCCGATTTTTGAAAGTCTCACAGGTGAACTTCCAGTAATGCCTTTTATCACCGTGCAAAATTACAGGATTATATCGCTAATAATTTCGGAGATATTGAATGCTGGTGAAATATTTCGCACAGCCGCCATGTTGGATTGGTGAGACGTAATAACATTTAAAGGGCATGCTCGGGGTTGGCTAAAATTATGCTATGATCTTACCGAGTTTCATTAAAATCGCTTCAGCCGTTTAGAAGTTATTAGGGACACACACACACGGACATAAGCTGATCTCATAAGCCTATTTCTTCATAAAATGAAAATAGGCTAAAAAGGTGATGTTCAAAAGTATTGCTGACGTAAAATTGTTAACATCGTCAGCATACAGTACATCCGAGAAGGAAGGAATGGTTGTGCTCTCGACATCGGTCAATCAGTAATGCGTCATATCACAACGAAATGAATGTCGGTAATGGTTCTCTTCGCGTACGTTATCCTTAATACTGTTCCAATCCGTTAACAGCTGCAAAACTGCTCCTTCCTGAGCGTGTTCTATTTCAGGTAATTGCTGGTGTTGTGTTGTGTTGGGTTGTGTCGCTAACTTATGAAAGGGCGGTACTCGAGGCGGGTGTACATAACGTATGACGTCAGCGCTACCTCTATCTAGAGTTAGCAACACTGTCGCCATAAGGATCCACAGTCTTTTCTAAATGCTGGATGCTCTATAGAAATAAAAATAATAATTTTAAAATGTTGCACAGCCGCCACCTTGAGGTAATGTAAGCAATTGAACTAAACTAGATGTCAGTGCATTACAATGTGTATAGACATTTGCTGGACAATGTTTCACTGCGCTCGGATAGCTAAATCGCGAGAATAATCTATTTAAATATTTCAAATTCGCTTGATCGCTATGTTCGTTTTGTACCTAACATGCTTTTGAAAGTGAAATGGGTGAATATCTAGCAGTGCTCTTTATGATCGCATATAATTTCAGGGTGATATCGTTAATAGTATCGGAGATATAGAATGCCGGTGAATTATTTCGCACAGCCGTCATGTTGGATTGTTGAGACGTAATATAGTTTGTAGGGCACGGTCAGGGTTGGACAAAATAGTACTATAACCTTACCGAGTTTCAATAAAATCGCTCCAACCATTTAGAATTTATTAGGGGGGACACACATACACACACACACACACACACCCACTTACACACACACGGACAAGAAGTTTCTCATAAGACATTTTTTCATACATGAAAATAGGCCAAATATCCCAGGTATACTTCACGGATATTGTGCTCGGATTGTATTTTCCTTATTTTAAATTTTTATTTCAGTCTTCAGCCTTTTGACTGGTTCGATGCAGCTGCGCATGCCTTCCTCTCCTGATTTATCTTTTGTATCTCTACATAGTTACCACACCTTACATCCGAGGCAATCTATTTTACAAATTCTAACGTTGGTCTACCCTTGCAGTTCTTGTCCTCGAACCTTCCTTGCATAACTAAGTTGGCTAGTCTTGAGTGTTTTACAATGTGTAATACAAACCTATGTATCCTCATCATTAACAGTCGCAAGAAACATCTCTCCTTTCCCACTCCTCTTAATACCTCTTCATTTGTTACTCTATATACCCATCTGTTCTTCATCATCCTCCTGTAGCACTAGATTTTAATTGCTTCTATTCTCCTCTTTTCTGCAGCGCCAACAGTCCATGTTTCGCTTCCATAGAGCACCATGTTTAATACAAAGACTTTCAAACATGACTTTTTAATACCTAAATATATACCTATATACAGGGTGATTCTTATTAACGTTTAAAAATCTCTATAGCGACGTAGATGGAATTGAGACAAGTGTCCGGAAATACCTTAAAAGTGAACCACAACTGTTTAACATAAAATGACGTCATCAGGTGACGGCTACGCTCGAGTGGCCAGGCCCGTGCTCTCTTAATTACTCACACCAAAGCATACGTTGAATGCCATATAACTCTGGCTCCGAGTCTGCGTGAGCGACTCGGGCGCGTGGGTTTCGAAGTTCAAAAGGAAGCTTGTAGTTTAACGTGACCGTTAAGCTGGAGATCATGAGCCACGGGATTTCGAAGTTCAGATCCGGGGCCTATCAATCAGCTTTCTTTGTTCTCTCTCTTCTCCTTTCAAGTGGAAGCAGATTGTTTGTTGACAATAAGACACGGAACAGAGTGATATGATATTCAACGTTTGCTTTGGTGTGCGTAAGGGAGCACGGGCCTGACCACTCGAGCTGAGCCGTCACCTTGGCCGACGAGAAGGACAGGCCATGGCGCGGATGTGTGATGTCAGAGGAGTGGTGTCGCTCGCTCGCCTCGCCGCAATGATTGCACCGAGGTATTCTCATCTACACACATCAACAAAAGTTTTGCATCACCTCGGTTCCAAGAGTTCCGGAACCGTTAAATACAAAGGGAATAGAGATCAACACAAACAACATTTCAGCTCGTTTTATTGCTCATGAGACCCACACATTGCATGTTGTACCATCATACAGCTAGACTTTCAGCATTTGTGGTCCAGATTGCAGTACACACCACTACCTCTAATACCCAGTAGCACGTCCTCTTGCATTGATGCATGCCTGTATTCGCCGTGGCATACTATCCACAAGTTCATCAAGACACTGTTGGTCCAAATTGTCCCACTCCTCAACGACAATTCGGCGTAAATCTCTCAGAGTGGTTGGTGGGTCAAGACGTCCATAAACAGCCCTTTTCAACATATCCCAGGCATGTTCGATAGGGTTCATGTCTGGCGAACATGCTGGCCACTGTAGTCGAGCGATGTCGTTATCTTGAAGGAACGCATTCACAAGATGTGCACGATGAGGTCGAGAATTGTCGTCCATGAAGACAAATGCCTCTCCAATATTCTGCCGATATGGTTGCACTATGGGTCGGAGGATGTCATTCAGGTATCGTAAAGCCGTTTCGGAGCCTTCCATGACCACCAGTGGCGTACGTCGGCCCCACATAATGCCACCCCAAAACATCAGGGAACCACCACTTTGCTGCACTCGCTGGACAGTGTGTCTAAGACGTTCAGCCTGACCAGGGTGCCTCCAAACACGTCTCCGACGATTGTCAGGTTGAAGGCATATGCGACACTCATCGGTGAAGAGAACGTGATGCCAATTCCGTGGGGTCCATTCAGCATGTTGTTGGGCCCATCTGTACCGCGCTGCATGGTGTCGGGGTTGCAAAGCTGGACCTCGCCATGGACGTCGGGAGTGAAGTTGCGCATCATGCAGCCTATTGCGCACAGTTTGAGTTGAAACACGACGTCATGTGGCTGAACGAAACGCATTATTCAACATGGTGGCATTGCTGTCAGGGTTCCTCCGAGCGGCAATCCGTAAGTAGCGGTCATCCACTACAGTAGTAGCCCTTGGGCGGCCTGAGCGAGGCCTGTCATCGACAGTTCCTGTATCTCTGTACCTCCTCCATGTCCGAACAACATCGCTTTGGTTCACTCTGAGACGCCTGGAAACTTCCCTTGTTGAGAGCCCTTCTTGACACAAAGTAACAATGCGGACGCGATCGAACTGCGGTATTGACCTTCTAGGCATGGTAGAACTACAGACAACATGAGCAGCGTACCTTCGTCCTGGTGGAATGACTGGAACTGATCGGCTGTCGTACCCCCTCCGTCTAATAGGCCCTGCTCATGCATGGTTGTTTACATCTTTGAGCAGTTTTAGTGACATCTATGAACAGTCAAAGGGACTGTATCTTGGATACAATATACACAGTCAACGTCTATATGCCGGAGATCTGGGAACCGAGGTGATACAAAACTTTTTTTGATGTGTGTATTATATACAAGCCTACCAATAGCCGAGTAATTTGTTAGTGTGAATTTACGGATATTCTCAAATAAAGTTAAATGCTGTGGAAGAAATACCCCCATTTCACTAGCTCAAAACTTTAGAGCAGTAGAATATTAAGCAGTGTAATAAAAACATTGAATGGATGTTCCAGTTTATGCAGATACGGTATACAAACCTGTAAATATTATCCTCTTACCTTTGTTCATCAATAAGTTGTTTCCATATATAACTTACCAGTTTACATGTAAGTTTAACTTTACAAGCAGCTGGAATTTAAAAAAAAAGAAGAAACAACCAAGCATTGCATTAGGAGCAAGTAGCCAGTGCTTCATTTATCGCAAGGGAAGGGTCATTCATGCCCCAAAATAATAAAAACGAATATAAGAAATTTGAGCCTAAACTTGTGGTTTTTAAAATTTTGCTTTTTTGAGTAGGCCTACCATAAGGCAATCTTTTTCAACAACAAAAATGTAATGCATACTTCAGATACATATATGAATTGCTGAGATTATACTTACCTCCTTTAGCAGAGAGCCTTTTATCTGTCACCAATCCCCTACAGTGGCAGGTTTACTTCTTGTGGCAACTACCTTCATGTTAGACATGTTTAACGGTTCTCTTCCGTTCCCAGTTAGGCTTAGGTCAAATTTATGGTTTTATGGGCTCAAGATTCTTATAACGAAGTATATTACTACAATTGAAGGACCTTGGACACTTATTTATTGTGAGTTAATTCAGTGGATTGGAATGTCGTGGATATCTGCCCCATGCACTTATTATGTGTGTACCAGGCCTGTTTGCCATCTCTTGATGAATACAGTAGATTTGCATTTGCCAGTTGGCACAGGCTAGAGTAAAAGGTGGCTTTTCACCGCTGTCTCAGTCTTACTCATGGCTGTGATTATATGGAAGCTACTGAGGTATGGGTGGTGCTGAGTAATGACATTCGGGGCACAGTCAGTGCCTGTGAATGCTGTGAAAGGTTCAACTCATAGGGTTAGGACTACTGTTCTGACTCAGTGAGGAAAGCAATGGCAAACTACCTCACTCCTCTTCTTGCCTAGAACGCCTCAAAATAGCGCTGCCTTGGGTTTTTGTGGGTATCTCCTCACATAACGTAACGGCGGTACTTTTTGAGGATCCAACCAGCCTTCTGGCTGACTACCTAACACACACACTGTATTTGTAATAGAAAAGGATGTGGTAGAGGTTTTCAATTAGCTTTTATTTACAGTTGAATTGGGAAGACACTTCCAGGATGCAAAGAGTGGGATTCAAATCATTCTATCAAGAGCCTTTGTGTGAAGCTTTGAAGACTATTTAAATCCTATATCATGGTTCAAATACTCCTTCGCAAAGCAGGTCACCTGGACAAGCAGCCACTTTACTTACCCCTACTCCATGTTGGTGGAACTGTTCCATTTATTAAAATTAAAGAATGATCATACTTGCCTTTGTAATTCGGATCTATGCTGGCTACACGGACATGGTATCTCCCTCCCAATAAGATGTCCAAGATCTCCACCAAATGTCAGACGAGACCCTTCAAATTATTCAAATGAAAGCATTCCTCAACTTTTAATTATTTTTCTTATCCTTTGTTTCACCCTGGTGGTCTGTGGATGAAGAATTTTATAACATACCCAGTCCTCCCCTACCCCTTCCCCCCAGAAAATATCGTATACTCCACATCACATCTGTTCCCCCTGAAAAAGAACATGGGCATCCTTGCAGGCCACATGGAAAATAAGCAGTTAACAGTACTCCACACTGGGTAAATCGGTTTGAAATGGGTAAATCTAGAGCTTTAACAGAGAATTCTGGATGTGGTGATTGGTTTAAGGGCCCTGGAGTCCAAAACTGACATTTATTTTATTTTATTTTATTTAGGACATTGGTTATAAATATAAACATCCTAAGCACATTAACACATTGTCTGGAAGAATCCTAGAATGTAGAACATGAAGTTTGCAGGTTTCACCAAGTAGGCCTATAAAGGTGATAGCTTGCTGATCTTGGAAACATTACTGGTGATGTTTAGGATCTCATATCCTCCAGCTATTAATATTCTCAAAAAATCCTTCACTGAACATAGGGCCTACAGCCATTATACCCTGGTGGTGTATTCTTGGAATACACGGTACTAGAGATTATAATTTTCAATGCTTTTGCATGTTCTTTCCTTCCTCTTTGTCAAACACCAACAGTAATCTTCTGTTTTCTCTTAGGTGTTCAGGTAGCTTATATCTTTTATGAGTCTGTTCTAGATATATATCCTCTGTGACTCACCTAGCGTCATCGAGCAGCGAATCTCTGAAGCTCTTCAACTTTTCCTGGTGCAAGAGGACTTACTTATCCATTTGGCCACCAGATCCTGTTACCATCGCCAGTTATTTTCTCCTTGAGCAAGAGGACTCTGTCTACTTTTTTACTCACCATGCTGCGCTAGTATCGCCTGTTATCAACTCTTTGAAGACCAGCTCATCAAGAGAAAATATTTTTTTGTTATAAAGTTGGCAATGTTTATATGTTCTCCTTTTGTCTCCTACCCCCACTCTTTTCCCCTTCCTTGGACCCTCTGTGCTCCGTTGAGCAAGTCTCACTTCTCAGTCAGCAGTTGACTCGGTCAGTTAAGGCTCCTCTCGAGCCAGCCTCCTCAAACCAAGAGGCATACTCTCTTCTACGCCATGTTGGCAAAGTAGTTATCGTCAATAGGAACTTCACTTTCAACATGAAATCAAGATAAGTACCATCTTAAAGTTTTAACCTCATCTTCATGGTTTTAACTTTCACGTGCTTTTAACGATACTTTTATAGACAGTGTGAGATTATTTATTTTGGGGCAAAAATCATTCTTCGTGGGATTTTCCATGTTGAGCTTTTTTTCGTACAAGCCAACCTTACTAGAAAAGAGCTTTTCTTAAGCTATTTAAATGAGAAATCCTCTCGCTACGTGGGATATTATCTAATACCCGCTGTCTATAATTCACCAAGCTAGTTCCTCCGTTGGATTTACATTAGCCCCATTTTTCTACTAAGATCGTTCTGGAACCTTCCAGATCTTTTACTTTATCTGCAAGTCCTGCCGTCATGTATTTCTCACTTATTTGTGAGAATGCTATTTAAAATTGAAGAATCTTACTTCTAAATTACTACAATAGTGAATTTTCGTCCACCGCTGGAATTTTCTATGGCGCATTTAATTGTAATTTACAACTTTCTCAAGAAATAGACTCTCGCCTACCTAGTGAAACCAGTTATCATTGCAATAACTTTCTTTCCCATATACTTTGTGTTTCCACAGTGAACTTTTCATATATTTCAACGAACTATAGTGAAAACGAGTGCTTGTTCAACTTTCTACCGCGTCGCGATCGTCCGTTTACATATAAATAAGGCCATGAAAATTTTTCCTCAATCCCTATTTCTCTTTCCTAAACCTCTTACTAACAATCTGTAATAAACTTTTAAATTTAGGTCTGTTTCAACGAGGTGTCAATCTGTAGATGTGCCCTCCCATTTTTTCTCTTGTGTAATTAATTAATTTCTGTATAATTACGTGTCCAACACACGTTTCAACCTTACATTGTTTCTCCCTTATAATGAGAGAATACAATTCTTTCAACTCTTGAGTGAGTTATTTCTAGTTCTCACGAAATGGAAACTGCCCCATTTGGTTCGTGATTCCCATTTAAAACATAGGAGGTCCAGAACCTTCCTTTTGATTATCTCTTCAGGTTTCACAGTAAGCGACCTGCCCTTATTTGCATAATAACCAACATTAATTCTGTATAAATATAAGAAGTTTTAGAAACTTCTATTTCATTCTTTATGTTTTTCTTATTGTTATATTCGAAGTTGTAACCTTTTCTAAATCAGTTACCTGGTAATTTTTTAAAGTACACTCCTTGTACTCTTGTGAATGTTTAAACTTTAATCATTTCATTTGCCTTTTTAAAATCTTACAAAGATTTTAGTACCAGGTTTAAAACCTTAAGAATTATTATTTGCCTGGAGCAATTTCTAAATGTTGTCGGAGGTCTGTGACCCCATTTGTTGAAAAGTTCAAATTAACTATGTTTGTCAAAAATATATTACATACTTATTAAATTCATTAACCTTCTTTGAATTGTTTAATAAATTAAATATTTGGTTTTGGATTCATCATTTCTCAAATACCACGGTTAAGCAAGAGTCTGTCTTCCCTGACTCTTCCAAAGTTTATGCCATCGTTAATACAGAACAATTCTGTTACTATCAGTCTTGCCAGACTATCACCCTTCCCCATAGTAATTTTATGCATGCTTGGGAGGAAATACACTAAAGTCTTTCTCTGGCAAACCGCCCAAGTCTTAGCTGCGGTTCCCGTCAGCTTCGACCAAGCTCGTACCTACTTTAGGTATCAGAGAGTTAATTTTCAGTGGCAACCGCCTCTAAATGTATTGAAAGTCAAATTCATAACTTTTGTGGGACTCTCCTCCTATTTTTCTATCCTTTTTCTCCAATCCAAAACCAACTTCCCTTTTTTTTAATCATCTTCCCTTGGTGGGTGGGTTATTCCTTATCCAATAATCTACCCACCTGGTGATGATTCATGATCTCTTCAGGATTTTTTAATTTTTCTGACACCATTTCTCAATGTTCCTGGAGCTTAGTGAGTTACAAATTTATCGTTACAAAGATGCATGAACACAATTTGAGGACTGAACATGTCTTAACTTGCTTCCAGCTGCCTTGCTACTGTTTCTTGTTATGATCACTAGAGGCACACTGTTGCAGGGGCGAGGTGCCCATTAGGGCGCTGAGGCTCAGCCTATCCGTAAAAATACTTAAATTAGTTTTCTTCCGCTGTTATTGGTGCTTTTCGATTGATATTTCAAATATTATATATTTGAACTCGCGCTGTCTAGCGCTGTGTTTGCTCACAACCAAATCAACCAATAGCTATTCACCTCAACTCAGCCTGGCGCGCGCAGACGCAGTAGCAACTACTTAAGTGGCGGGGTAAAGAGGGGGTGTATCTTTTAAACGTGTGCGTTAAGGCTTGCCCAAGGACCTGGAGGGAGAAACCCCACAAAGCTGGTCGTAAGTAACTGCTGCAATCTAGTGGTGTTTGGCAGAACTAAGACAGCACAGTATATGAATGATACTAGTTCCAGTGTTGTCAACGACATTAAATGCAAGATGGCATAATTTTCTGACATGAAAAATTATTGAACATGGACATAAATCTGAACAGGACCCAGACAAACGCAAAAAATGAATTTAAGATAAATCTCATTATGTGTTCCTTTAAAATACATAACTTAACTTGCAGAATGATATTTGTTTTTAAATGTGCTCTTTCGACATGTTGGCAGTCCTGGTTACACGGTGAATGATACGAATCTGTGTAGCCTATTGCCAGTGTGAAATGTAAGTGCAGTGAAGAGTGTTTCTATTAATCTATTTGTATCTTACTGTGTGGTGTGTTTGTGTTACAGTGTAGTTGAAAACAAATAGTAGGCATCAATACGCTAATCTACACGGCACATGCGTTTCAATGGATGCATTCAATACAACTCAAGATCCATTGAATTTTCTTATTGAAAATCCAACATTTTTTTCTCAACTCTCTTTGGAGGAAAAAATCCAGGTGAAAGAACGGAAGCCCACGCCAAGCTTGTCACTTCAGAAAACCGATGGAAAGTTTGTAAGACAGTTTCAGAGGCAATGGTACGATTCGAACCATGGTTGAGTGGTAGTGCTACCCGAAATAGATTATTTTGTTTTTATTGTGTGCTTTTTGCTAAAGACAATTTAGAATGGGGATAAAGAGGAGTTGGTGAGGAAAGTCTTAAAAATTTTCTAAGGCAAAGAAACATGAGTGTTCAATTTCACACATCATAGCAGCTGTTAAATATAATCATTTAGGTACCGATAGAATGGACCATGCACTTTCTGAGGCGATGCGTCTTGCAGCTTTGAAACACAATGAAAAAGTCGAGCTAAATAGGAATATAATGAAAAGACTGATTTCAACTCTCTGTTTCCTGGCGCGGCAAGAGTTAGCTCTCAGAGGTCACGATGAATCTGAGACGTCTTTAAACAAAGGCAATTATTTAGAATTATTGGATTTCTCGGCAGAGGAAGAACCGTATATGAAAGATCATTTATTATCCGATGGGGTATATAAAGGCACTGCCTCTGACACACAAAATGAACTACTCGAATGCATTACGGAAATAGTTAAAGAACAGATTTTTAGTGAACTTGAAAATAGTCCGTTTATTTCTATACAGGCTGATGAAACCACGGATGTCTCAACTACAAGTCAATTGAGCGTTATTTCCCGTTATGCCAATAACGAATCGGGAGAAATTGAAGAGAGATTCATCGGATTTTATGACGTTTCAAAAGACCAAAGTGCTCAAGGTATAGCCGCTGTTTTGCTTGACGTCCTCAACACCTGGAAGATCTCGAAAGGGAAATTAATATCCCAAACGTACGATGGATGCAGTGCAATGGCAGGTAAAAATGCTGGTGTTCACTGTATTGTAAAACAAGAATATCCTCATGCCCTCTTCATCCATTGCTACGCGCATCTATTAAATTTGGTTCTGCTTTATGCTTGTAAAACAATTACGCAAGTTAAGATTTTTGTAGCAAACCTCGCAGGATTCCATACTTTCTTTGTCCGTTCTAGTAAAAGAAGCGATCTTCTTAGAGCAAGGGGTTTCAAATTGCCAAGCTCATGTGAAACAAGATGGAACTTTCATTCGCGCGCTGTTGCAACAATTATCCTTCACTATGCGGAACTAAAAGCCACATTTCATGATATTATAGACAATGATGGATGGGATGATAATTCCTTACATCTGGCAATTGGACTCTGCAATATATTGAATGATCTGACGTTTCTTTTTTTGCTGCAGCTTTATAATTTGATTTTTCAGCATACGGGTGTATTGTTTGACATCCTGCAAATCAAAACCGTAGATATAAGACGTTGCAAGTACGAAATTGAAAATTGCACCAAGGCGGTTGACAAACTAAGATGTGAAGAAGTAGTTCTTGCCTGCATAGAGAAAGCTAACTCTCTACTAAATTCAGCAGGTGAGCTTAAAACTACTCTAAATGAAGCAGGATCACAGAAATTGAAGAGACTTGCGTTTGAAATAGTTGACACTATAGTAGTGAATATGGAAACCAGATGCCAGGACTTTCAGAAGCTAGATTTTATGGAATTGGTAGATCAGGAAAAATTTTTGTATTACAGTATGCCAAATAATTTCCCGGCATTTATTCTCGAAAAATTGTTTAAAGTGTATCCATTCTTCGATCATGAAAAACTGACAGGAGAACTTATGTTCGTTTATAGTAGTGAGAATAAACACCTATCGCCTAGGGATTTATTCGAATACATTATACACAATGGATTAAAAAATGTGCTCCCCGAGTGCATGAAGCTACTTTCCTTGGTACTTGCAGTTCCGGCGACCACTGCTTCTTGCGAAAGAAGCATGAGTACATTGAAACGTGTTAAAACGTACCTCCGCAACACAATGACGAACGATAGACTATAAAATTTGGCAATTTTGGCTATAGAGAAGAGAACTGTTAAATCTTCTTCCAAACGTCATGAATTCATTTCTCGAGTTATCGACGTCTACGCCCAGAAAAAGGACAGAAGGATCGAACTTATCTACAAAAGAATTTAATTGTGTGTGATAATGTATTAATTTGCTGATGCTCATTGTCGAATTAGATTTATTTTGAAATAACACATCTGCTCTATTATGACTGTGTAAGTGAAGAATACAATTTAGTTGAGATAATTGTTCTATTTTAATTTTTTCCATACATGGTATGAGTAACTGTGTGTGCCCCATTAAAGTGAGAAAAGGCCCGACCTCTGATGAGTTAAGGGACACTGGGGGTGGGGACACAGCCTTTCCAGTAGACTTAAGCTGTGCATTTTGAGGAGTTAGCACGTTTGTTACTTTCGGAATTCATTTAATTTCAGCCTACCCTACAAAAAATATCACGCTTCGCCACTGCACTGTTGTATAGGAATGTGCGGTGGACAAATGGGTATGACTGTAGTATTAATGAAATATTTTCCTTATGCAGTACAAAATCACAATCAATTACAATGGTATCTTGCAGCCTTGGCAACGAGTCTTGTATTAACTCTTGTACTATTTTCATCTCTAATTTATCTCAACAAAAACAAGCCTGCCAACTTGTGTCAATAGCTTTAATGTGGATGTGGAATGGAATTCACACTTACATGTGACAAGAACTTAAAACCACCTTTGCATTCAAGTCACATTCTCTTTTTCACAAAGAGCTTTCTTTCAAATTTGTTGTTTAGTCCATATGGAACTTGACCCAAATATGCTTAATGGTGTAGTGTTTAGTGTTACTGGTGGTCACTCCGAAGGACCGGGCTCGATTACCCCCTCTGCAAAGAACTTTAGTTCTGGCATGAGGTGCTATAACAGTATTTCTATAAATTATTTGTAATCCTCTCCTCAATACCCACCCATCAATTTCTTAATTTATGTAGACCTACAGCATCAACCAGGCAACAAGAATCTCCCTGTGAACAGGGAAGGGCTCGAGAGGAGATAATAGGGGTACTCAGTGTAACAACATGATCGGAAACACTGAAGCTTGTGCACAGACAAACAGTTGCGAGTAAAATGCGACCACATGAGGACATGAGACCTAATATTTACAATTCAGTTGAGTGTAACCTGACAGCCTTGGGCTTGATAAAACCTAGTCTTTCCTAAAAGTAATTTCAGGTTGTCATGCTCATCTGACCAGCTTAATAATAAAGTACGCCTCAAGTTATGTCCTACAAGACAAACACAAAAATACAGTAGCAATGCAGAACGGAAACTCTCAACTGGTCATAAGAAATACACCTAAAAAGATTTTGGTTTTATAATAAGTAAGGCTTTACATACAACCTGCCTAGATGTATGGTTTCATTCAGACAGTGGACTAATCCAGTAGCGACCAGTTAATGTGTACCGATCAGTAAGGAATTTTGTTTCTGTACTTGGTTGAAGAAGTTATTCTCAACGAAAACAACATAGATATAGAGGATCAAATATTATAATAATAAATAATGTTATTGGTTTTACGTCCCTTTTAACTACCCTGGCTTTTAGAGACGCCGGGGTGCCGGGATTTTGCCCCGAAGGGGATCTTTAACGTGCCAGTAAATGTACTGACATGGCTCCCTCGCATTTGCGCACCCTCAAATGCCAGCTGACTGCGCCAGGTTTCGAACCTGCAACCTTGGGCTCAGCAAGCGAGAACGTTACCCCTGAGCCACGCAGCCAGACAAAAATATTATACAATATTGGGGAGTAGTATAGATACATTACACTACAATATTCCCCTAGACACAAAATGGCATCATCCATGACAACATGGACAACACTTAGGGTTTAAACGATGCATACATGTTAAATTCTATGTGTTATACTCTAATTTACCAAAGATGAACGGTGAAAGCTGCCATCCGCTTGAATGGTGAGGTGAGGAGTGGAGACGAGTGGGGTAACGGACTCCATAGCAACAGCGAGCAGTGTTGCAATGTATGCCGACACAGCAGTGAGCACAAGGTTTGACGCTATGTTCTACTGTGCATTGACTCGTCACTGCCATTAGTATTATCCCGTGTATCTATTGAAGTGCATTTGCTTATTCTTTCATAGGCTACAGTAAGCGTTATAGTTCTGTGTTTGTTGGAGACGTGTGTATATACAGATTTTGAGTTTATTTCTTTTGTTTGCATCATCGTGTCTATTTTCGATGTGTAATAATGGCATCGGTACATGCTCGCGGAAGGCCCAGGATCCATTCCCTGCGACAGAACAACTTCAGGCCGTGGTGTGACTCTCCATAGCCAAGTAAGGGAGATGGTATGTGCTGTGAGGAATTTTATGGAGGAAGAAGAGGAAAGTATGCGCTTACGGGAGGAACCTCTGATACCATTTGTTCAGGTGAGGAAAAGAACTGCAAAGACTCTTGGTGTGAGTGAAATCACTGTGTACCGGGTGACGGAAGAGAAGTTCCCGTCTGATGATGCTGGCCCGTCTAAACTATCAACTCCAGGGAAGAAGAGGCAGAGAGAAGGGGTGGTCACTAAATTAGATGGCTTTTAACAAGATGCTGTTAGTTGGCATATTTATAGCTATTATTTTAGGAAAGAAATTCCAACATGTCGCAAACTCCTTGTTTTGCTCAGAGAGGCACTATTATATCAAGGAAGCCTTTCTCCACTGAATAAAGTATTGCATGATCTGGGATTTAAATATAAGAACATTAATGGCGGGAAGGTGATCATGGAGAGGCCAGATATTGTGGCTTTGAGGTGTCAGTTCCTACGTCAAATGGGGAGACCCTACTGATCTGTCGGCCAAAAAATTTCAAACAAAAAAAATCTAGTTTCTTGCCCTAGAAGTTACCCCATCCCTTGGGGCACTTAGGTATACATTTGTTTTTTATGTACGGCCATTTTTAAATACCTTACGGGGGCTTTAAAAGAACAAGTGCTAAGTTCTTGAAATGGGCAACGCCCACTTCCTAGAACCAAAAACCCCTCAATTTTGTAGTAATTTCGTACAGGGGCGTATTCTTAGGGCTACCGGGGCTACCGGCGGTAGCCCAAGAAAATTGCATTAAAAATAAATAACACTTTATTACAGGTTCAACGAAGCATTCAAACGATCGTGACTTTCATGCACATTCTTCTTTATCGAAATAAATAATGGTTAGTGGGTAGATAACGTGGCAACGCAGCAGAAACCGGCCCATGACAGCGGCAGCCTTACGCCGCTCTCCTCATATCTCCGCACCCACCCTTGTTCCGTGCAGGCCCAGTGCTCATAGCGAGCGAGTTGCCGCTACGGCCAGCGGTTTCTTACCATAGTGGACAGCGCTTAGGGCGGCGATGGTATATAACGGAGCACACTAGCGTGCCTCTGCTTAGTCGACCAACTGGACCGCGCTTATCAAGAGCACACACAACACCAGCTGAAGCTGCTACTACTGTTGTTTTAAGGGGCGGAACTACGAGGTCATCTGCCCCTATGTTCTGAGTTACACGGAGCGAAATAGGTACTAACACATTTATACCACGCAAAATAATATCAAACTACTAAATATTTAAATAATTGCATACACAACATCAAATAAAAATTATTCGCTTACCAACTTGAAACCGCCAATTTTTAACCCCGATTCAAGTTAAACCCCAGGCTAAGGAGCGCTTATTAGTCGCACCGCATACCTGGCCCACACGCCGCTGGCTCGCGCAGCCAGAGGCTAATTTAATTGAGTACCAGCGGTTTCTTTGAAGTTAAAAGCGTTTAAAGGAAAAATAGCCTACAATAAATATACATTATCGTACGCATATACATGTATGTCAATATGTTTTAGAAGTTGTAGTATTTTCGATGTGTGATTTATGTAAGAGTGTGTATGCTGAAGAATCTTTATGTAGTGTTTTGTTTTAACTGTGCCAGTTGTGATTTTGTAAGAAAATTATGGAACAAACACATGCGGGGGCTTTAAATGCCAATAACTGTATAATATAGAGTTTGTTAGAAGTTCCTTTCAGCCGTCGTCTATACAGTGAGAAAGTTCATATTATACATATGACCGAACTGCAATTGTGTGCCAATGTATACACGTCATTTCACATCATCTACATATGCTAGGTGGACTAGGTTATCTGGCAGTTCTAAACTGTCTAAATTGTATTGCTGGCCGTGTTTGTTATTTAGTCGTGAAAGCAAGGGTTTTCAAATATGAAATCTTTTCGCACGGCAGTTCAAAAGCAAGTTTTGTGTAATATTAAGCTCAGTGGTAGCCCAGATCTTCAGACCAGTATACGCCACTGATTTCGTACTCTTGGTCCAGATTATCATGCCAATCATCTGAATACAAGCTTATGCTGCCATCTGTTGGTAAATTTATCAGTTATGAGTAGCCTAGGCAATGTTTGTCAAGTGTGAAACTTTTCTTACATGTTATTTTCTTATCCCATATAATTTTTAGCTATATGGCATTCACTAAAAGAATATCATTACTATACACATACACATATTTAACATCGAACAGAAGTATTTTGGTTTTGGTAGTACAGTAATGGCTATTTTGGATAAATGGTGGAACAAGGATATACCAATTAAGGCTAAAGAACTAATGTACAAGGCATATTATGTTCCTATAATGACATATGCAGCAGAAACTTGGACAATGACAAAGAGGGATGAGAGCAGAGTACAAGCAGCTGAGATGAGATTCCTGAGAAGTATGGTCCAGAAAACGAGGAGGGACAGAGTGAGAAATGAAGATATACAGAAAGAACTGGGAGTACAGAAACTAATCGACAAACTGGAGCAAAACAGATTGAGATGGTTTGGACATGTCAAACGGATGAATGAAGAAGGCTACCAAAACGAGCACTGCAACGACGGATGACTGGGAAGAGAGGACGAGGAAGACCAAGAATGCGTTGGATGGACTCGGTGGAGAATAGTATTAGAAAACGGAACCTGGATTGGAACACTGTGTCGGAAGAGGAATGGTGGAACGACAGAACAAAGTGGAGAGGAGCCATATTTGCCCCCACCCAGTGTTAACTGGAAAAGAGGAAATGAAGAAGATGATGATGATGATGATGGTGGTGGAACCATGCATCTTTGTTTATGTTGATGGTCAGGGGCTTTAGTAAATTTTATTCGCAAGAATTATATTTTTATTGGTTTACTGTGAGTGGTGGAACTTGTGTAAGTTAATGGTATTTTAAAGATTTGTGTGCAGTTTATCAGATGTATTCTGTATCTAGTCGATGGCGTAAAGCGAAAGTCTGTGAAACAAAGAAAAGGAATAGTGCTATTTTGAATGTTGACAAACAGTGGGGTGAGAGATCAAACCCAAGTGATATTACATGTGAAGTTAAATCTCCTCCAGGAACTTGTTGTAGTAATGCATGTTCAATAGCTGCTACTACTTCTTCTGCCAGTGTCAGAAAACTGAAATAGGCCTATTTTAGTGAGAAGAATACTGTCAGGCCTAGTGTTAATGATGAGCACATTCTCATGGGTGCCCTCCAAAATTTGTTTACAGACCTGTGTGGTGAATGTGGCAGTAAATCTTTGTGTAAACATCAGGGAGAAACATGGGTTTAGAATTAAGTTACCTCTTAAGTATGGAAAAAGTGATTTTGTTAACTCGGGGAAGTTTTGATGCAGGTAATTCCAATAAAATACTGTTTTTTTTTATAAAGTTAGCTTTTTCTCAATACTATATTTTTCAGCATTTTAAATGTTCCACCTGCACGAGTTTTGATCCCATTACCTTCAAACTTGGTTTGCACATACAACTTTGTGGTCTTAATAATTTGTGGTATCCATTTTGAAAAAATATTAATACATTTCAGAAATATTTAGGTTCAAATTTGAAAAAATGACATATTTTAACAGAACAACAGGTCATTCTAAGAAAAGTAATACCAAATTTTATTTGTATACCATTGATGATCATTCCATATAAGTTTTAGATTGATAACTTTAAAGTTGATGTGCCTGGGACATTTTCAAAATTTGCATTTATTACATAAAATATGTGTAATTTCTAAATGACTGAACCAAATACTGTAGCTTCAAAGTTTAGAATTCCCTTAATTATGCTCACTTTAAAGAACCTACAAAATTTGGTGAAAATAGGGTGAAAATACCAGAAAATTAAAAACTTAGTAGGACAAAAATGTTATGGATATTGTGTGGTTAGATGAAACATGGGTCAATACTGGCCACACAGTGTCTAGGAGTTGGAGTAACAACTCAGTTCAAGGGACAATGAAAGGATCGTCAGGCAGAGGGGGTCGATTTATTATTCTACACGCTGGGCTATCACACGGCTTTGTTAATAATACACTTTTGCTCTTTAGGTCGAAAAGAACTGGTGATTACCATGAAGTCATGGACTACAACCAGTTTTTAAAATGGTTCCAGGAACAATTGTTACCCAACCTCCCTGAACACAGTGTTATTGGAATGGACAATGCTTCGTACCACACAGTACAGATAGAATAAGCTCCAACAACTTCAAGTACGAAGCCGCGAATGCTGGAATGGCTCGACCGCCATAGTGTAGCCTACCATGCGACAGCTCTCTGACAAAAGGAATCGTTCTCGGTAGCGCTGAATGAACATAGAACGAGCGATAACATTCTATATAATACATGAATTAGCCAAAATACCTTATGAAACGATGAGAAATAAATCAGGGAGCAATGTTTTAATAGATGTTTCCTCCTCTGCCATCTGTGACCCACCCAGCCATCACAAATATAGTGAAAATTCCAGCTGTGAGCGCCATTGTTCAAATCAATCTTCAAAACAGAACCATAACAGTACTGCCAACCTCGTCCTTACAGTACTATGTGAAACAAAAAAGTGCCCAGTTTAGTCTCTAGTGGGCATCATTCGTGCACATCACTCAGTTCACGACTCTAATTAGGCTAGTGTGTGCAATATTTGGCATCTCTGTAATGATTTTCTTTTTCCACGGCTGAAATGAGTGCTTTTTGTTATCTGCTCTGTAATTACTATGCAGTATATCGCTCTCCTGTAATAAGTATGCGTATTTTTTTTCGCACAACTGTGGTATTGACAAAGGTTACAGCCTAACGCGCCCAGATCAATGGTTTTGTGTCAACCATGCCTCACTAGCTGCGCGCGGCCAAGGCCGCACCTACACCCGACCATTCTAACCTTCGTTTTGTCCAATCCAATGTTTTTTGACAATTGTTACAGCCTAACGCGCCCAGATCAATTAGTTTTGGCAATGGTTACTGCCTAACGCCTCCCGATGATTCTTTTTTCATCTTTTTCTTTTTTGCATCCCACTTCTTTTTATCAACAGTGATCTCACATGTTGGCAGCAATGTTTGTGCTGCTAGAGTGAGCTTTGATGACAGTTGAACGAGATGCAAGTGCTGTCGAAGCATGGCAGCCGTTTTCAAAATAGCAAGAAATAAAAACACATATAATTTACGTACTTTAGCACATTATAAGAGGTTCAGTAGTAATTAGGGTTCTTAATTTCAATACGTAATATCGCCCAGACGGTGGAACAAGGACACAAGGTATGTAAAAGTACATTCATGTTTGCTGCAAGTGTATAAGCCGTTTTCCACTTACATTCAGAATTAATATCCTTCTCAACCTTATACAGCAGCGCAAGCCTAAACCCATGTAGGCTACCACGTGGATGAACTGGCGAGAAAGCACGGCCATGAGATCATCACGCTGCCCCATATCATTGCCACTTCAATCCAATAGAAATGATATGGGGTCAAGTGAAGGGTTATGTAGCATGCCATAATAAAAATTTCACACTCCATGAGGTTGATAAGCTTACCGTTTAGGCTATTAGGGAAGTGACTTCAGAAAACTGGCAGCGTGTAGTGTTAATAGTGCAACGAGATCTAGATGAGGCTACGAAACGTGAATGTATACTCGATGATGGGGTAGATCGGTTCATCGTTTCCCTGGAAAATAATTCCAGATCCAATTCAGACACAAGTGACGAAGAGGGGGCTATGGAAGGAATAGAACCCATACAGTAATTAAGTTAGTAGCAGCTAGAGCGATTAGGTAACTTTCATTATTTAGTATTATTTTTATTTATTTTTATTATTATTTATTTTATTAAGATTATTAGCCTATTAAAGCCTCCGTGGCTTAGGCGGCAGCACGCCGGCCTCTCACCGCTGGGTCCGTGGTTCAAATCCCGGTCACTCCATGTGAGATCTGTGCTGGACAAAACGGAGGCAGACAGGTTTTTCTCCGGGTACTCCGGTTTTCCCTGTCAAAATTTAATTCCAGCAACACTCTCCACTATCATTTCATTTCATCTGTCATTCATTTAATCATTGCCCCAGAGGAGTGCGTCAGGCCTCGGCAGCCGGCACAGTTCATATCCTCGCCGCTAGATAGGGGCTTCATTCATTCCATTCCTGACCCGGTCGGAGACTGGAAGCAGGCTGTGGATTTTCATTTTCATTAGCCTATTATCATAGTGTTCTAATTCTGTTGCATCGATTGTGCCCTTTCACACGAATACAGCTCACACACCACAGATCCCAGTATTTGTATCTTCCTGGAAGCCTCTTGGAATGTTATGAGTCATGATCTGCCTCAGTGGCAACGCAGTATTTCCCCACGTGTTAGCTTTGACAGCTGTCAGCGCTCATTATTGGTAATACAGAGTATAGTAAGGCTTTACATACAAACACAAACCTAACCCCAGACCCCCTTGCTTTTACTACTAACAATAATTTTCGTCCAGATAGTCGCCTAACCAAGTAGCGACCAATGGCTTTGTCTCACCATGGCTTTAGAAGAGTACAATTCAACTTTACCATTAAAATAAAATAAAAGTAATTTATGAACATTCATGATCTTTCAAGTAAGTTACTTCTTCTTTAGACTGAGATAGGCTGCTCAATACTCCCATTAATGTCAAAAGTACTCAAATCAAACTTACCAAGCAACCTTTGTAGATTTGATGGAAGAGGCAGATAAATATGACCACTCCGATGTAACATTTTGAACGCTGATTTACAAGTGAACATATATGGAAGCTGCCAAGAGTAACGTGTCTCCACTGTACCTACGATAGTTTGCTTTAACATTTAAAAACTCAATTTGCTCTATTAAAAAATGTAATGGTGTACACTCATCACTCGAAAAACTTCTATGTAGGATGTTCACAGGAGCATTCACTGCTGACAACTTTCTTCCATTTTCATCGCACACAGAATTTTCAACGAACTGAAGTACAGTAGTTCATCAAATGAATTTTTGTTAGTAATGCAAAGAAAGTGTTGTGGCACTTAATATTTGGGAATCTGCAACCCATTGACAGCCAGGTCAATGCTGAGGTTAATTAGAATAGGCTACACACAGAACCTGGGGGCAGATGACCTCGTAGTTCCGCCCCTTAAAACAACAATAACTAACTAACTAACACAGAACCTGTAATTATGGACACTGCATCACTCACATTCTTCAAGCACTTCACCAACTTGTCTTCTGTCTTGATATATGTCCATTACTGCTTAAATTTATTCCTGTTGGAGGAGAAGTGTTCAGATATATCTGATAGACTGTGCACAGAATTCTCTTCTTCGTAGTGTCTGAAGTCTTCCAAGCTCGCTTCTATGGCTTTATCCGAGATTTTCTACCTCTGCATCACACAGTCTTCTAGAAGAAGGCCCAGGAGTGGATAGGCCTAGATATCCTGGCAAATTCGGAAATATTGAAGGTACTGCATCAGGTTTCAACTTCGGATAACTCCTAGCAAATGTTTTTATTTTCCCATCAACTTGCTCTGTCCTGATAACAGAGCTATCAGGAAAATGTTTTATACAAATTATAGGCTTTCTCACTTTAGAGAAGTCAGTGGGAATTTTTCTAGGCCATATAAGTTATTTCTTAATTTTTCGTCCTCTGGGAAAGAAAATGTAGAAACATTTTCATGCTGAGATCTGTAATTGTTCTTACAGCCAGCCATATTACAGCATCTCGGCATTTTGATTTCCTGTAAAAGGGATACATTCATTAAATTTCTTACTTTAACTCAGATAATTAACTTAGCATGCATTCCAATAGTCCTTAACATCCACAATATTAGGCTAACGTAAGTTCGTACATAACCTGCACCACTCGTGCGTTTGATTAATCTGTAGCATTAATGAGAAATAAAGTATCGCAGGTGTTAACACTTACCCTGTAGGCTACTTGATTATTGCAGCTACATGATGCACCACAACACAAGTTGGATGTAAAGTTCGAAAACACTAACTATTCTCACACTGCTATTCACAAGAAATTCACAAACAAGTCGACTCAACCGGGGTCACTACTTCGCCTATCTCACAGACAAGATGGCTGCTCGCACTGGGGCCAGTATCTTTCGTAAGCCACGGCCGTCACCTGATGACGTCATATGTTTAACAGTTGTGGTTCACTTTTAAGGTATTTCCGGACACTTGCGACCCTAAATGTCCTATATCAAATTACTTGTCTCAATGCCATCTACGTCGCTATAGAGAGTTTTAAACGTTAATAAGAATCACCCAGTATACAGAGTGTCATTTATGTACTGGGGTACCCTTAAGGGGCGTGTAGGGGATGGGTATAGGATCAATTTGAGATAGGAAACCTGGGGTCGGAATGGCCTCCTAATCCCAGAAAACAGGGTTGTTTCAGGCTTCCCCTGTAAAGTAGGGAAGCGCGCCATGTTTTACTCTGAGGTCAGGCACTCTTTCGCTATCAACGGTCTTGGCGCGACCACCGCTCAACTCTGCGTTAGCCGAGAGCTGCATTCCTCTTGCCAATTGATAGTTCCGTCATCTGTAACTACTACAGAAACACACGTAACTCGTTGATACTAATAATCAAAAGACAATTAATTTACAGAATCTACGATAGTTTAAAAAAATCAGCACAGAATAACACGCACTCTGACTACGCCCCCTCCTTCCCCTCTAAAAAACAAAGAAAAAGAAACAAAATGAAGGCAGGAGAAACGAACCCGGGACCTCCGTGGCACCGCGCCTCGCTGCTATCCTCTCGGCTAACGCAGCGTTGAGCGATGGTCACGCCAAGACAGTTGACATCGAAAGAGTGCCTGACCTCGGAGTAACATATCTCTCGCTTCCCTACTTTACAGGAGCGGAGGGCCTGAAACAAACCTGTTTTCTGGGGTTAGGAGGCCAATCCAACCCCAGGTTCCCTATCTCAAGTTGATCCTATACCCATCCCCTACACGCCCCTTAAGGGTACTCAAGTACATAAATGACACTCTGTATATACACTGAAGAAAATGGAAATTGCAACACCCAGAAGGAGTGGTGCTACATTGCTGCAATTGAACATGCAGGACGAGTGTTCGGTTGTGATTCGATGATTACACTTTCAGGTCCCTCTGACCGCAAGTTTGGACAACAATCAATACAGGATGTGCCCACCACGAGCTGCAATACATTGATGAATTCGTCGAGGCATGGCGTCAATAAGGCCCCGGATCGCTTCCTGAGGAATTGTGGCCCATGCTTGCTGCACTGCACGGGTCAGTTGTTCCAGAGTTGTGGGTGGCTGAGGACGGTTGGTCAGTTGTCGACCCATCATGTCCCACACATGCTCAATAGGACTGAGGTCCGGGGATCTGGCGGGCCATTCTAAGGTTGTGATGTCGTGGAGAGCTTCTCTGGAGATGCGTGCAGTGTGAACCTCAACAAGCACTAATTGTGATTTCGCATTAAAGCCAATAGCTCCCCAGACCATAATGCTTGGTGTTGGCCCTGAGTGCCTCTCGACAATAAGGTCTTGGCGGCCCCTGTCCCCGGTACGTGGGCGCACACGATTCCGGCGATCACTGCGGGCAAGACAGAAGCGTGATTCATCACTAAAGACGACCCTATGCAATTCGTCGACCCACGTCGATCGTTCTCGACACCAGGCCAGCCTTACACGTCACTGTTGTGGGGTCAATGGAACACCCTCTGCAGGGACACGGGATCGTAAGCCAGCTGCACGCAGGAGATTACCAACTGTTTGTTGTATAACGTGGGGTACCACAGCTGCTCGAATTTGCGCTGCTGTTGCATGGGGTTCCATTCGGGCCATCCGAATGATGCGGCGATCCTCTCTCACAGTTGTCTGTCGCGCTGGGCCTGTGCCAGGTCTACGAGTGTGGGTACCTTAATTTTACCACTGCTGCCATACACGTTGTACCGTAGATGCCAGTCGGCCAACACGTGCAGCGACAGCCCTAATCGATAATCCAGCCTCACACAGCCCAATTATTCGAGCCCTCTCAAAAGGCGACAGTTGTTGATAGCGTGCTCTTCTCTGTCGTCGAGGCATGTTTGACGGGGGACACTTCACTGCACAGACTGCAAGTCAACTACGGTACACCAGAGTCAGTATACTGGAGTTGATTCCTCCGCGACCAATCACGTGAGGAGACCTGTAGCAAAAATCTAATGGGTCTGAAACTGTTATCGTTTACATACATACATGACATCGTTCCATATCTTGAAAATCAACACAAACGACCAATGCCTTCATGGTGTTGCAATTTCCATTTTCTACAGTGTATCTATAGCGTATATACTGTATATGTATGATGTCAACAGATTCTTTTTTCTGCAAAAATGTTTTCCTTGCCTGAGCCAACCTACTTTTTATATCCTCTTTGCTTCGTCTATTACTGATTATTTTGCCTCCTAAGTAGAACAAGTCTTCTAATACCTTTATTTTTCAACTGCAAATTTGACTTCAATAAGGGTTCCTGATTTCTGTCGGCTGCATTCTATTATTTTTGTTTTACATTTATTGCTTTTCATCATCAATTCTTTCATGAAGACGGAGTCCATAGCATTTAAAATCTCAATCAAATCCTCTGGTGAATCTGCTAAGCTGACGATGTCAGCAGCAAATCTCAGAGTTGAAATTATTTCTCCTTGAAATTTTACTCCTTCTTTACATTTTTCTCCCATTTCCTTCATTGCATGTTTAATATAGGCCTATAGATTTAAAAGTATGGGTGATTAGTTGCAGCCTTGTCTTACACCCTTCTGAATACTAGCTTATTTTTTTGTCCCTCGCCTCGAGTAACTGCCGTCAGGTTTCTGAATAGTTTGTAGATCACATTTCTATCCCTGTACTTTATTACAATCCTTTTCAAAATATCAGTCAACTTACCTCAGTCAACGTCATTTTAAGCCTTTTCTAGGTCTGCAAATGCCATGAAAGTTTTCTCATCTTTCCTTAGTCTATCTTCCAAGATCAACCTACTACTTAGTACAGCTTCCCTTGTTCCTACGCTTCTCTTGAAACTAAATTGGTTTTCACACAAATCGGTTTCTATCTGCCTTTCCACCTATTTTTGTAAATTATTCTAGTCAGGATCTATGAGGCATGAGTGATTAATCTGATTGTACGGTAATCTAAAAATGTCAGCTCCTGCTTTCGTCGGCATAAGTATTATAACATTCTTCATAAAATCAGAGGGTACCTCACCTGTCTCATCAAACCTACACACCAAGTGAAATAACCTGATCAGACCTTCATCACCTATGCAGCGTAGCAACTCAGTCGGTATATCATCTACAGTATGTCTGGTGCTTTGTTGATGCTTAAGTCTTCTAGTGCACTATAATATTCCGATCCCGTACAAATCTCCTTTCTCATCCGCATCAACTTTCTCTTTCCTTTAGACGATTCTCTGTCTCCTTATCACTGTACGAGCGATCTACCTAAGCTTTTCATCTCTCAACCTTTTTTTTTTCTCTATCTGTCAGAGATTTTCGGTCTGAGTCCTTAATAATAGAGCACTTGGTCTTTCTTTCCCCAAGAGTACTCTTAACCCTTCGATAAGCTGTATCAATCCCGGGATAGCATACAGTATTCACTTTAATTAAGTGCCTGGCTACTCAACGCATTACGTCATGTGTCACAGCCAAGCAGGACATGTATCCTCGGTGGATGTGACAGCGGTTGGTAGTTCAGTGATCGATACTCTCCCGAAGACCATTCTACATATACAGGAACGTGAGACAATAACACATCGAGCACAAGTGTCGCAAGCAATTTGACGCACGACAGACAAACGTATTATTGCTGTTCGTGGTGGTGCAAAGTCACGCTCTACTGAGGATGAAAATATCGATAGGTGCGGACACACTGCAGTGTTTCTCTACTTTCAAAGACGGTATGGAATTATTTGTTGTCGTTAATATTAATTTTTGTTTGACCATGCCGAAATATAAATATTATATTCCATAAAACTGCATCTTAATGAGGCTCATTATAGTTCAAGTTGCATTGTGATACATGTTCTCTACCAATCAGAGCTCAAGATTTTCATTACGATACAGCTGCTTGACCAATTAGGTAAGGATAGCATCGCACCCGCGGATTCCTATTTTAATTTTAACTGTGTGGCTGGTGTCATAGTGCGATAATCGTGGAGGCCGTGGTCAAATACAAGGTATTCTCTGCGTCCCATGCGCTCTGTTAAGTAAACGAAACTGGCGGAATCTCGACAGACATAAAATAAATGTATTATGGTCGAACATAAACAGTTGTATGCAACTCACCTATAATGATAATAAAGACGCGAGTATGTTTATAAAAGGAGTGAAGCGAGCTTTATAATTTCCATACGAGTGTCTTAGTTATTGCAATTATACCTAGGCTTATTGCATAATGTACTCTTAGGGGCTTGAATATCGTGGTCATTTAATCCCGTGGGTAAGTGTTAGTAGTTTATCTGATGATTTGTGTTAATATGACGGCTGTATTAGGGTGTCCTTATTGTGAAATTCAAGTCAGAATTGGGAAGGAGGTGGCCATGGCCTTAAATTGGGAACCATCCCGGTATTTGGCATTAATACAAGTGGGAAAACACGGAAAACCACGTACAGGATGGCTGAGGTGGGAATTAATCCCATATCTTCTCAATTATGCCTCACGAAGCTGAGTGGACCACGTTCCAGCCTCCGACAAGAATTAAATTACTTGGAATATGGAATTAAATGTGATATTTGCCTCTTACTCGCACTCGTATATCCTGCAATTACCTTCGTCCTTTTCTACCACGCAATGTTGCTGTGTCCCTCCCCCACCCCTCCCTCAAAAGAAAGAACCAACAACGTAACACATTTAATAAAACTATTACGAGTTCTTAAAGAGAATTTTTGGTCTTTCTGATGATGGTAAATGAAAAGCCATGAACAATTTACACAATAATTATTGTGGTATTTCTGCATAAATCTATATTTTGGAGATATATATTTACCACGCGAAATACGAAAAATGAACAAGACCGATTAATATATTTCCATTTGCCTATTGTTTATAGAAGAAACTAGTTTTAACTGGAAAATAATACGTAAAAATGAAAATATTTTTCTTTTAAAATCCAAAACTAACTTACAAAGGAAAGTCAGGTATCGAATTATTTTTTGTCATTGACTAAGAGACTAAGTGACAAGAAATATAAATGCATGATCATAATCAGGACAGTCGATTGGATCTTCATGGTTTGAATCTAAGTAGTAAAATAATAATAATAATAATAATAATAATAATAATAATAATAATAATAATATTACTACTAATAATAATATCGTATGGCCTCGAGTGCCGGGTGCAAGCTTTGTTAATTGACACCAAGAGGGCAGCTTGCATGTCAAATTTCGTCGTTCCTATGAACGCTATGAAAATCAAGGAGGTTAGATATCTAAGCTCCTTGACACTACAGCGCTTTCTAGTAGAGAATGGAGGAACTTTGTGTTGGCGGAAAATCCCGCGATTAATTTTGCCTTTGAACACGGCCTACTGAATTCAAATGGGTTCTTTAACATGCCAACAATGTATGATATCCATGTCGTGATTTTTGTCGCCTTTCAAAAATCACTTACCACGGTCACGGGCTAACCTGCAAGTTTGGGGTTGGTAATCCGACACTCTAACCACTCACCCACCGTGGCAAGCATAATAATAATAATATGATGATACTGTAATAATATTTCCAACATAACTTCACGAAAAGTACGGATTGTCAATTAAGACAAAGCACACCATTTATAGAAAAACACTTACAGGAGAAATATGTTAAGGAATGCGCAACATTAGAAGAGTAGGTGATATAGCCCAAGAGTTACAATTAGAAGCATTTACAATACTGAAATAAGACGTGTCAGTTGTTGATATTATACACTGATTTCTTCGTGTCTGTATCGACCGTCTTATTGGGTAGAGCACAGTATCCTGGCAGGTCTTATGATGGATCCCAACAGACCTGAAGAACTGAAAAACTTATTTTAGGCGTTTTCCCCAGTTTCCAATCATGAGCGCAACTCTATTTTCCTTTATATTATAGGCCTGTAGGATGTAGTGCCCGGTCGGTTCTTAGAATTTCCTTTTATCTAAGGTCGACCGCTGCAGGCAGATCCTCACTCTTCTCAAGGCTTACCCTAGGATCGATAATAATTCCTCTTTCACGTGCCCTGGCGCATATATGCCCGAATTTCAGGCACTAATAACACCGCATCAGAGTTGGAATATAAGGTATCATGTAGTCATTGTACCTGTATGATGTGACATGCAACTTTTTCGGGACATCACCCTCAAAATAAATAATAATAATTATGGGTTTTGAGTAGCAATTATTGCATGTGTTGTGCGTGATTGCTATTTATTGGGCGCAACATCAATGCCATATGCACTCTAGATTTGCATGTAGACAATCCAAGTAGGCTATTTTGAAGTTCCTCCAGGTTTAGCAATCATTCAAATTAAGCTGTACTACTGTAAAGTTACTCACTGATTTTTATAAATTTAAGGCTAATGTTGTTGTTGTTCATTGCTTTTGGGGCTTTGCGACATCGAGATCATGTAGCCCCGTGTACTTATGTGTGTGTAGAATTTGCCTCATAACCTGTGTCACTGTGATGTCTGTGTGTATTTGTAACTGAGGTAGGATTTTGGTAGAATACGGCCGTGGCCATAAGTTAGGTACCAACCGGCATTAACCTGGTGTAGATGTGGGAGACCATGGAAAACCACCTTCTGGAAGGCTCAGGTAGGAATCGAACCCACGCCTACTCATTTTTGTCTCACAAGGTTGAGTGTACCCCATCCATGCCCTCAGACCAGAATTAATTTCTTGGCAGAGCTGGGAATCGAAGCCGGGCCTCCACGATGGCAAAGGCTAATATAAAGACTTCAGTAAATAACTGCATTTGTCGTGATAACAGTACTGTTATGCATCGATATGGTTGTTTCGTCTTCAGCTCAATAATTCACTCCATAAGCAGGAACTTGTTTTGTTATCTTTCCGTGGTTTCGCAGTGGTTTCTTGACGGTCATCGCGTGGACCCTGGTTATTCCCGGCTCTGCCAAGAAATTTAAATCTGATCTGAGGACTGGAATGGGGTACATTGAACCTTGTGAGGCAAAACTGAGAAGGGGTGGTTTCGATTCCTACCTCAGCCATCCTATAAGTGGTTTTCCGTGGTTTCCCCACTTCTTACCCCAAGCAAATGCCGGGATGGTACCGAACTTAAGGCCACGTCCGCTTCCTGCCCAAAAACCCCTCAGCTACAAATACACACACTAGTAGAGACATCACAGTAACACAGGTAATCAGACACTCTCTACACACACCCAAGTACACGAGGCTACATGCCCATGATGCCGCCAATCCCCAAAAAGATTCTACAACTATTTTATTGAGACTACTACTTGCATGGCTATGCTTTATCAAATCATTTTAAGGTAGAGAACCTTGAATACGGTATCTTCCTAGAGCGTTCATATTACGATGTTTTCAATGGTACCCGAAATTTGACGTTGTTGATAATACACAGATGTAATGATGAGTGTGCTATTGTTCGTGCTTATTATATCAAATGAACCACTGTCAGGAAAATATTACGGTATTGCTGACTTGCACTCACATGCTTTGTCAGCATCCACCAAATACGAGCTAAAATGTGCCTGGCAAGTGAGAATTCTAAAAACTGCCTGAAACCATTTACTTTGGTCCATAATTCTTGTAATAATATTACCTCATTTTCCGTTCTTGATTTTAATATGAAATCCATTTTCTACTTGTTAGGTGATTCAACTGGCCTATAATAACGTTTCTGTTATTTACTCTTAGAGGCGTGGACCATCTTGGTGATTAGCCACTATTCTTAGTTACATCATAGGGGGCGTGGTAGCTCAGTGGTCGAGCTGCTTGACTCTCATCGAGGTAGACCGGGTTCGATTCCCAGTCAATGCATGTGAAATTTGTTAAGTGAAATGTCATGTACTGTGGTTCGGATTCCACGTAGAAATGAGGTCCCATGACTGATGTTCAACGGTCAAGTAAAACAAGTTCCCTAAGTTACATCATAGCTACAAATAATTTCCAAAACTCCTTAGAATTAACCCACATGAATGACATACTGACTAGGGTCCGAATTCTTAGGTTGTTACCTATTCTTTCGTTACTTCTAAATACAAAAATGCTTTAATACTCAAAAGAGACATATCATGAATTCTGTTGTACCTATAAAAAACTAAATGATATGAGAGTACCTAAAATACCTAATTGCAGATTTGTTCTATTTATTGTAGCCCTAGTAGCCTATATTGGAATTTTTAGTCCATAATTTTTCAAAGTGAACTTCAAGACATATTCATTTCTAGCTTTAAATGATTGAGAAAAATCCTACCTTCCAGGAAATGTAAATACTTTCAGCACTTTTCAACTTATACACTGGTCAAAAAAAAAATTGCCAATTGCAATTTTATGTAATTGTGAACTAAATATAATACACTTGCTTTATCCGATAACTGTTTTATTTATGTATGAAGCGAATGGGATTTCACATGAATCACAATAATAATGATAATAATAATAATAATAACAACAAGTACATACGGAACGCGTTTTTTATGTAAAAACCGTTGTGATATTACGCCGTTGCAGCACTGCGGTGGGCATTCCACGCAGGCACGCTGTGTACCTGCATCTATTGGCAAGGCTGAGACACCATTACGACAACAGTCGCCCATTTGTAGGTGTGTTGACAAGTTTTTGAAATGGCATCGCCGATCGAGAGTCCCGCCGACTGTAGACAAGAGAGAAAACTCCCCTGTAAGACAATTATGCTGTCATTTGCCGAACAGTGGTGGCCAAATGGCAGCATACCTTACAGGGGAGTTTTCTCTCTTGTCTACAGTCAGCGGGAGACTCGATCGGCGATGCCATTTCAGAAGCTTGTCAACACACCTACAAATGGGCGACTGTTGTCGTAATGGTGTCTCAGCCTTGCCAATAGATGCAGGTACACAGCGTGCCTGCGTGGAATGCCGACCGCAGCGTTGCAACGGCGTATTATCACACTATAAAAAAACGCGCCACGTATGTACTTGTTATTATTATTATTATTATTATTGTGATTCATGTGTAACGCCATACGCTACACAAATAAATAAAACTGTTATCGGATAAAGCACGTGTATTTTATTTAGTCCACAAACACATAAGCTTGCAATATGCAAAACCTTTATTGACCAGTGTATTTTATTGTTTGGTTATTTACTCTCACGAAAGTGGGGATAAATCTCCTATTATTTCCCTATATTCTAAAGAAAAAAAGTCAATTCAACGGGCTGGAGTGTGAACATCACCTCTGACATCCTTGGTTTTATTGAATTATAATAATTAACATATTTAAGGAGAGCAAATATTGCCTAAAAGTGTGAATTTCTCGGTGATAATTTGATATAACGTATCATTATATAAAATATTTATATTGTCGTTGCAATTAGATTTTCTACTATCAATTAGGCATTAATTTTAAGGATAAAAGTCCCGATTTTTAGTTTGTAATTCTGACACCACGTAGCAGCACCAAAGTGAGACAATATCTTTTTTCAGTTTTCTCTTGAACGGAAACTCGTATTTGCGATCTGAATACCACTATGTATACTAGAGTGCAATTGAATTCATATTAATCGATGCATTTTCCAAAATATGAAAAACAAAAAAGTTACTAATAGTTTTTTATATTTCTGCTTAAAATACACACATCAAAAAAAGTTTTGCATCACCTCGGTTCCCAGATCTCCGGCATATAGACGTTGACTGTGTATATTGTATCCAAGATACAGTCCCTTTGACTGTTCATAGATGTCACTAAAACTGCTCAAAGATGTAAACAACCATGCATGAGCAGGGCCTATTAGACGGAGGGGGTACGACAGCCGATCAGTTCCAGTCATTCCACCAGGACGAAGGTACGCTGCTCATGTTGTCTGTAGTTCTACCATGCCTAGAAGGTCAATACCGCAGTTCGATCGCGTCCGCATTGTTACTTTGTGTCAAGAAGGGCTCTCAACAAGGGAAGTTTCCAGGCGTCTCAGAGTGAACCAAAGCGATGTTGTTCGGACATGGAGGAGGTACAGAGATACAGGAACTGTCGATGACAGGCCTCGCTCAGGCCGCCCAAGGGCTACTACTGTAGTGGATGACCGCTACTTACGGATTGCCGCTCGGAGGAACCCTGACAGCAATGCCACCATGTTGAATAATGCGTTTCGTTCAGCCACAGGACGTCGTGTTTCAACTCAAACTGTGCGCAATAGGCTGCATGATGCGCAACTTCACTCCCGACGTCCATGGCGAGGTCCAGCTTTGCAAACCCGACACCATGCAGCGCGGTACAGATGGGCCCAACAACATGCTGAATGGACCCCACGGAATTGGCATCACGTTCTCTTCACCGATGAGTGTCGCATATGCCTTCAACCAGACAATCGTCGGAGACGTGTTTGGAGGCACCCTGGTCAGGCTGAACGTCTTAGACACACTGTCCAGCGAGTGCAGCAAAGTGGTGGTTCCCTGATGTTTTGGGGTGGCATTATGTGGGGCCGACGTACGCCACTGGTGGTCATGGAAGGCTCCGAAACGGCTTTACGATACCTGAATGACATCCTCCGACCCATAGTGCAACCATATCGGCAGAATATTGGAGAGGCATTTGTCTTCATGGACGACAATTCTCGACCTCATCGTGCACATCTTGTGAATGCGTTCCTTCAAGATAACGACATCGCTCGACTACAGTGGCCAGCATGTTCGCCAGACATGAACCCTATCGAACATGCCTGGGATATGTTGAAAAGGGCTGTTTATGGACGTCTTGACCCACCAACCACTCTGAGAGATTTACGCCGAATTGTCGTTGAGGAGTGGGACAATTTGGACCAACAGTGTCTTGATGAACTTGTGGATAGTATGCCACGGCGAATACAGGCATGCATCAATGCAAGAGGACGTGCTACTGGGTATTAGAGGTAGTGGTGTGTACTGCAATCTGGACCACAAATGCTGAAAGTCTAGCTGTATGATGGTACAACATGCAATGTGTGGGTCTCATGAGCAATAAAACGAGCTGAAATGTTGTTTGTGTTGATCTCTATTCCCTTTGTATTTAACGGTTCCGGAACTCTTGGAACCGAGGTGATGCAAAACTTTTTTTGATGTGTGTATTAAAAACTGGTAATACGAAAGCGGAGATTTTAATTTCCTGATTCCGATACATTTTTCAGAATTAAAATCGGGTGAATGGAATCGACAGCATTAGTTTGGGAATTGTTTAGAAAAGGGTGGTAGGGGTAGCGGCACGGCTTCACAAGACCACTTGCGTAAAGAAAATGATGAACACGCTGACAGGGTGGAGGGAGAAAAGATAAGGGGACGATTTGACGACAGGAAGGAGTTGTCATCCTCTTTTCATAAATATTATAGTTCGTCAAGTTACATGAACAAGTGCCTAGTTGTGGAACAATATCTGAGCAATAAAATTATACTGTAGTAGTGTTACGCTTATGTAACGTTGACACAATGTGTTTGTACAGATACCTTTCTTACTTCCTTAAACATTCTTGTTTCCGTCGTTCTTGTTGATAATAATACATCGTAGGGTCTTGGGACATCTTGGTCATCAGTCCCTTTGGCTGGCTGCGTGGCTCAGCGGTAACGTTCTCGCTTGCTGTGTCCAAGGTTTCAGGATCGAAGCCTGGTGCAGCCAGTTGGCATTTGAAGGTGCGCGAATGTGAGGGAGCTGTGTCATTAGATTTACTGGCACGTTCAAGATCCCCTTCGGGGCACAATTTCAGCACCCTGGCGTCTCTAAAAGTCGCAGTAGTTAAACGGGACGTAAAACCAATAACGTTATTATTATTATTATTATTGTTATTATTATTATCAGCCCAGTGTAGTTGATAATGTGTGTAACAGTATTAGAGTCAGGGATGGGGCAGGTGCCCTGAGAGTTCAAGTACGGTACTATCTTGGCAGTTACCTGGAGGGATGGCGGAAGTTATTTGAGGATAAACTCCCGAACAAAAAATATATCGTTCCGACATTAGTAATACGTTGTAGGCCATAATTCTTACCACACAGAACAGCGACTGGTTTCACTCGATGCAAAATTGAATGCTGTATAGAAAGATATGACTGATTTGTAGTCAGCACGTTCTTGATATTTTAGAAAAAAAGATGGACAAGATATGTTCGTGTTCAGGTTTATTGGGAATATCTATTCTAAAAACCATCCGATGCGGACGTCCAACTCTAGGTATCGTCTTCTAGATATAACAAACAAGACCACAAACCGTGAAAAATTCAAATCAATCGATTTATAAGAGGCCAAATGCACACGCACATAGGCCTACATACATACATACATTTTAGTGATTCGTATGGGTCTTTGCTTCTTTTGACACTAATTCCCTTTTTTCATGAGATCTGAAACAACTTCGTGAGGCCTATCACTATATCTTACTTCAATTTTCATGGAAGTAATAATAAAAGTTCATTTATATAGGACATTTTATTACAATAAATAATTATGAAAATTTGAACCAAGAGCAAAATTATTATGTATATATAATTAAAGTTCCTAAGATATTGTCATCTGCCGATTGTTAGCACAGGCACTAGTACTGCGTACTGGAAACAAAAAAGAAACATTATACCTAATTATTTCCTGTTCTTGAAATCAATGCTTCATTTTTTTCCATATCAAAGATAACGTTTCATGATTTACACACACTCAGTATTTTAATTCAGCTGAGGTTCTCTTATATCCATTGATCTGGTCATCCTGGGATCAATGATCTCAGGCAACAAGACTTTATCGTAGCAGAATGTCAGTGACATAAGCATTTTTTGTCTCCAGAACTTTTCGTCCTCTTTATTGTTTCTATGTGAATGCCCTTAGGCGTCCATACCACAAAAAACATTATTCCCGCTGTGATATTTCCAACTGGCCCTGGATCTGGAAATAAAAATCATGCGAGTGTTTGAGAGTTATCAATCTGTTCTCTTCTGAATGGCACTGTTCATGACATTCTCTAGGCTTTATTTTTCGCTTACTTTCTCCCTAACAAAATCCCTTTAGCTTTTTGCAGGCTTCCAGTATGGTCATATTTCGTGCAGAATAAGGGCACTTGACTTCGACTATAGCGTCGTCTCCTATTAATCCGTCTGGGGAGGCACCTAAGAACCCATACGTTTTATGTACGAAAAGACCACATTCTTCGACTTTTCTACCGTTTTCTCCTCTAAATTTCGTTTCGCAATTCGTCCATTATCACAGTCATACTGCATTGCTTTAGACTGAAATTTGCCCTTCAGAATGTCTCTTGCTACTTGAGCCCATTTCAAAGTAGGTTTCCTCTTGCATACATATCCAAAATTGGATGCCGTAAGTTTGTCCTTTGTAGCTGTGTGGTACTTTTCATTTTCCCTTTGGCCCCTTGTTTCCTTTTCCAGTTTTTGTATATGGCCTTCACTAAGCGTTATTTGCTTGATCTTCTCATCACTAAACTCTCTAAACAGTATTTCAACGAAATCCAACTGCATTGATCGGTTTCCATAATCACGTGAGGCTGTACGTTTCATTTCATTACACTGTTGTCGGAACATTCTCTTCCATTCTCGCGACGCAAATAAACTTCTTCGGCAAGCTGCTCTTCTTCTCTTTCTGCTGAGTGCAGTGTCCATCACTATTGTGGCAGTTTTTTTTCTAAACTGATTTCATTGTTTTATAGTGCCAGGATGGCCCAAACTGAAAGTCCAGCCTGGCAGCTTTGGTTCTATGAGTGAAGGAACCTAGTTTCCCTCGATTGATCTGCTTACCTCCCGTGAATTTTGCAACAAGGGACATATAATTTTCGGCAACATTGATGGTGGTGTTTGATACTAGCTGGGAACTTTCTGGAATTAGGAGCTGCAAGCAAGAACGCACCTTGTCACAAACATTAGTTTGGTCTGCAGGTAGCTGTTTGTCTTCACCTTGCCCGCTGGTAGTGCAAAAGCACTGGTTGCAGTCTTTATGAATCCCAATCCAATCCAGTGTTTCCGGAAACCAATTTTCCATTTTCACAATCGCTAAGCCTTTATTTTTCCACACAACGCATTGTCTTCATTTGAAGTCGAACTTGCTTCTCTGAAAAAAATTGACACTGAATAGTTCGTGATCTTGTACTCCTACACTTATGTATTAGAAGTAAAATACAAACTTACACCCGTGGCGCGACAGCCCATGAAGAGCCTAGGCCTACCAAGCAACCGCTGCGCAGTTCAGCCATATAGCCTGCAGATTGCGGGGTGTCGTTTAGTCATCCAACTTGCACAGGTAAAACTGCTCAGTGCAATACCGATTCTCTAATGCAAGCGTAAAGAAATATAGAATTTCAAATATAAACTACGAAGAAAACAACTAACTTTTTTTTTAAGGCTTAGCTTCCTTTTCTTGGTACTTAGTCGCAATCTCCCCTGGGATTTAGTGGAAGGCCCTTGAATCGGTTTTGGTGGTGGCTCCATTTTTCAACAAAACCGAAAAAAAACTCCACGTGATGACCGTAATGCTCTTCAACAGTCGTAGCCTACCTAAATGTACAGCACATGTATCTATTCTACCAGAAATACTGACCGAAAAATAAAGTGCCGAAAATAGAACACCGAACGGGCATCGAAAAATAATAAAGTTGCAGGTAAAATAAATGAACCAAAAAGTAATTAAAGAGATCGATGAACTAAAAACAAGAAGTGGTAACTAGGAACTGGTAAAATATCAAAGGATCACCCAGAAATATCCAGACTTTGACAATAATTCAGAACTAACCAGCACAGTCAATCGCAGCAGTGGACTAGATGCTCGGGAATTCCATTCCGTCAGGCTCTCTCAAATAACTCGAGCATCGCTCCCCTCCCCTCCCCTCCCCTCCCCTCCCCTCCCCCCTACCCACCCCTCCCCACTCACCAAGACCTTGTTCTACTGCCGCGCCTGTTGTTGCAAGAACAGTAACACTTTATTCACAAACTTTCCAGAACAGTAACACTTTATTCACAAACTTCCCAAAGTGATCCCGACAATTCTATTCATCCGACTTAGGTTTTCGATACGGCTTTGGAATCAGTGAGTAAAACTCCACTTTCGTATTACCCGTTCCTTTTCGAATTTTATTAAAGATATTTGAAACACAAACAACTTTTCCGTTTTTGAAATTAAAAAGTAAGTAATGAATTAATCTCCATTCTGCTACTAGTCAGAGTACATAGCAGTTTTCAGGTCGGAGATCGGAGCTCCCCTTCGATAAAAATAAATAATTAATTCAGCTTCGCTTGTGCTGCCATCTGCTGAAATATTTTCATACCAAAGTGTCAGGACATTTAGCCTTAAGCTATGCGCAGTTTATGTCAACTGTTTCTACACTTCAAATATAAAAAACCTATTTAAAAACCTATTGTACCTATTAAGAACATAAAAAACCTATGTTATGTTTTTGAAAACCTAAAATTACAACTTTAAATACCTAACAATCTGGTCCCTAGTAATGACATAGGTCTATAATATAGCGAAACGGTCCTTAGGGCTTTGGTTTTTGTTTATCCTAAAGAACATTTCTGATATTCCACTGGTAGCAATGTCATAATAAATATGATAAATGGGTGCCATGGTTTGCTTTCACAATTTCCAAAAGGAAGTAGTTATGGATTCTTTCTAAATATGATGCAAGCATGTTCGAGTTTGAGCTCAGTAATGCTTGATTTCTCAAAAATTGATGAACAGTCAAATGTAATTTTGTGAATTTTCAATTAATATTAACAACTAGTGTTCACTAGCGTTGCAATATTATTTACCAGAAATAATGTACAGGCCTATATCTTGTCCGTGTTCTCAAGGCTTGTGGTAAAATTAGTTCTTTGCTTGCTTGCTTGCTTGCTTGCTTATAAGTTAAGCTTTAAAACACATTGTTGGGGACACGTGCCATTGAAACTTAAAATATCACGTGTAAGAGTTAAATTCTCCATGAACTTCAAATTAACAATTTATTTACGTGCACATCAAAATGTAGCTATTCTCTATAACATTTCGGTTTAAAGTGCGAAGTGGTGAATCTTCCAATTTACCGTATTAATCAAACAAATTTGCATTTTTCTGACTCAGACACAGACGTAATCAAGAGGTTACCAGAAAGTACTAACATACATCATTAAGGTCAGAAATGTATATTTCTAGCATCTTTTGCTAGATCTAACTTGTTGGTTGCCATCGTCTAAATCCATTTCAATACACATAAGTCAAACTTAAATTCTTATAATCTATCAACTAATCATACACAGGTCCACAATCCACGTCACCTCAAATTACTAACGATTTAACGTTACCATTTATCACTTATCACAAATGTATCACATGCGTTTTAGTATAATTATTTGTTGCTATTTGGTTGAATTAGGGATGAATTCACTTGTTCAGGTGCTTGTTTCAGAGTAACAATGTTTGTAGACAACTTGCAGATATTGTAATTTATACTTATAATCCATCATGAAGGTTGGCAGGATGAGCTGATCGTCGTCCATGTGTGACGTCATTCAGCGTCTCGTTGCTAGTCAGATAACAACCCATAATCTGTAATATAAGGAATACCTCGTGTTGTAGCGGTTATCATTCTTGGCTGTCACCCCGGAAGTCCGTGTTCAATCCCCGGCTCTGGTGAGAAATTGTAATTATGGTCTGAGGTCTGGATCGGGGTACACACAGCCTCGTGAGGCAAAACTGAGAAGAGGTGGCTTTGATTCCCATCTCAGCCATCTTAGAAGTCGTTTTCCTTGGTTTTTCACTTCTACTCCAGGAAAAGGCTGGGATGGTTCCTAACTTAAGGTCACGACTGCCTCCTTTCCAATCCTCACCTGAATTACAAATACACTCTTTAATTCAGCCATCACCATAACACTTGCTATCAGGCAAACTCCACACACATCCAAGTACACGGAGCTACATGACCACGATATCGCAAATCCTCTAAATCAATCAACAACAACATTAATTTTCAACGGTTACAAAAGTAACTATCTATGTAGGCATCATTGCCCCTAAAAAAAAGGAATATCCTACTTCGTACTTGTTAAAGTTGATGACTCTGACTATACACTGGCAGGAATGGGATTACCTCAATACCGGATAACTGGGCCCATTTTATATACAGTACTAGCAACCCGCCCCGGCTTCGCCCGGGAACAGTTATGAATGTGCAACGAATTCTTGTCAGACGTAATTTAAGAATGGCGAGGTGCATGAAACACAAATCCCCCATCCGTCCTATCTAAAAACACTTATAGTGGGCGATGTATTGAAGATAGAGATATGCTCTCACAGACTTTTTTGTAGAACTGTTCATGCTGCACAATTCTTACACTGATAATATGTTGATATTTTTAACGGTTTGCCCAACGTAAGCTTATAAAGTGCACGGACAACAGGTTCCTTTTTCGACTTTTTCACTGAAATCGTTACTGCTTGGCTTCCTTTGATCATAAATAAATTATTTTGTACAGAAACCATCCTCGAGATATCCTTTACAGAATGGTTAAAACCGCACCAAAATCCATCCAGTGGTTCTCGACATTACCCGTGACATCCAAGGATCGGGGACATTGTTTTATACTAAGTAGAGACATGCACACAATTAAGGAATATTGCTGTACTTACCCTCTCGGAGCGTGACCATGTAATAAGACTCGCGGCTCGGTTTGCTGGTCCCCATACCGTTGATGGCCACCACACGGAAGCTGTAGACGGTGAAGGGCAGAAGTCTATCCACGGAATGGCTGGTGTTGTTGGTCGGGGTCACGATACCGTTCGCTATGTCCCAGGCTCCATCCTCACCCACCCTGCACATAGAAACAGATTCGTGAAGACACTCTCAACCATCTTTCGCACAGACAAACATCAAGCCAACAAGTGAGAATCATTCTTGCGCTTCTTGTACACAGAGACAGGCTCATTCTAATCCATCTTGCACACAGAAACAGGATCATTCTCACCCTTCTTGCACACAAAGACAGTATCATGCTTTCCCATCTTGCACACAGAGGCAGGATCATTCTCACCCATCTGGCACACAGAGACAGGTTCTTTCTTTCCCATCTTGCACAGAGAGACAAGACCATTCTCACCCAACTTGCACACAGATACAGGACCATTCTCACCCATCTTGCACACAGAGACAGGACCATTCTCACCCATCTTGCACACAGAGACAGGTTCATTCTCACCCATCTTGCTCACAGAGACAGGATCATTCACACCCATCTTGCTCACAGAGACAAGATCATTCACACCCATCTTGCACACAGAGACAGTATCATGCTTTCCCATCTTGCACACAGTGGCAGGATCATTCACACCCATCTTGCTCACAGAGACAGGATCATTCACAACCATCTTGCACACAGAGACAGTATCATGCTTTCCCATCTTGCACACAGAGGCAGGATCATTCTCACCCATCTTGCTCACAGAGACAGGATCATTCACACCCATCTTGCTCACAGAGACGGGATCATTCACACCCATCTTGCTCACAGAGACAGGATCATTCACACCCATCTTGCACACAGAGACAAGATCATTCTCACCCATCTTACACACAGAGACAGGTTCCTTCTCAATCTCTTGCACATAGAGACAGGATTATTCTCACTCATCTTGCACACAGAGGCAGGATCATTCTCACTCATCTTGCACACAGATACAAGACCATTCTCACCCATCTTGCACACAGAGACAGGACCATTCTCACCCATCTTGCACAAAGAGACAGGTACATTCTCACTCATCTTGCACACAGAGACAGGTTCATTCTCACTCATCTTGCACACAGAGGCAGGATCATTCCCATCCATCTTGCACACAGAAACAGGTTCATTCTCACTCATCTTGCACACAGAGATAGGTTCATTTTCACTCATCTTGCACACAGAGACAGGTTCATTCTCACCCATCCTGCACTCAGAGAAAATATCATTCTCACCCAACTTCCACACAGAGACAAGATAATTCTCACCCAACTTCCACACAGAGACAGGTTAATTCTCACCCAACTTGCACACAGACACAGGTTCAATCTCACCCAACTTGCACACAGACACAGGTTCATTCTTACCCATCCTTCACACAGAGACAGGAGATCTAAATTTTCATAAAAACCTTGAAGTGTTGATGGTTTTTTCACCGTCCAATTTATTAATTTTATGAAATGCACCGTGAGAACAAATCATGTTCCTTGATTAACTAATTCATAATATTCCTTTACTAATGGCATACATCTGACGCAGACCAAACATGCTGACATGTGTGCTTGCGCCGTAATGAAAACTCGAATTGCAAAACCATGCAGAATACTCTAGCTTGATTTGAGATGGCTCCATGACAGTAGGCGAATTCCTACAGTAGGCTAATAAACACGGTTAGGAATACAGTTATCAGCCTCGTGGCGCAGGGGCTAGCAAATATGGCTGTCACGCCTGCGGCCATGGTTTGATAACATCATCAGACATCCTAGTTTCCCGTGGTTTCTCACTTCTACTCCAGACAAATGCCAGGATGATTCGTGACGTAAGACCAAGGCCACCTCTTCCTCAAACCTCGCCTGAACGACAAACACACCCACCCTCACTCTACTACAGACACTATAATAATACAGGCTTTTCGGTGTTGTCTTACTAATCGAAATTTGATGTTTTTCAGTCTGTCAACACAATTTTACCCAATTGTGATGAATTATTCCCTAATTCTGAAAAAGGAAATACATGAGATTAATAAATACGATTGGATGATCGTCAAGCGATCATCATCAGATCGTTTACACTTAAGATATTAAATGTCTAAAAGTACGGGTAAAAGTATTTACAATATGTACACTTATTTAGTTGCAGTATTAGTTAAAATAATGCAACTAACCATTTAACAACTATCAAATTTTCACACTAAGCAAGCAATTTTGGAGGTCATTCACAACTTTCAATATCTTAACAAAACTTCACATACACTTCAATTAACAGATATTAATAAGTCGCATTATTTCAAAACTAATACTGCAACTAAATAATTGCACATATTTTAAATACTTTCACCCTTACATTTAGACATAGATTTCATAGCCTACGTGAAATTGATCTGATGATGGTCGCTTGACGATCGAAATTGGTCATCTAAGTGTATTTATGAATCTCATGTAATTTTATTTTCAGCATTAGGGAATCACCCATTAAAATTGGGTAAAATCATGTTGACCGACTAAAAAACATCAAATTTCGACAGGTTATCAGACAAATTCTACACATACTAAAATCTACGGGGCTGAATGACCACGATGACCAATCCCCTAAAATGATACAATAAAAACATGGAGAACACTCATCTAACATTTCATAGGACCCTAGGTTAAAAATAGAATGAATCAAGTAACTTTGAACATCAACAGACTAAGTTTAGCAATCACATTCCTCAATTGGGGCGAATAGTTCTTGGAACGGCCATAAAGTATATTGATATGCAGTGCCCTGGCCATGTACGTGCTGGGTATTATGCGAAAGGTTTTACTCCTATCGTATCAGCCAGCTTCGAACTATGAGTTGCAGAAAGTAAACAGATCGATTATAGATTTTCCTCTCTGCAGAGTTGGTTAATTGATATGTCAAACATGGAGTATAGGTTAGTGCTCACCACACATTGCTGGGGGAGTGAAGATAAAGGATTAGAAATTTTCACATCCCAACACATCCCTAGTTTGATTCCGTTCTCTTTGTTCAGTAGAGAAGCTGTGACACCTTTCTCTTCGATCGGTCGTGAGACACAAGCTACCATAGCGTACCTCAGACCAGCGTCCATGACACTATATTCTCTGATTTTAGTCGGTCGTATGAAGATTTCAATACGTTGCCGATAGTGAAAAGGTTATTACTTCTTCCGTCATAATCTGGAGAAGGCTTAACATAATTTTATATTGAGAGTTATCTTGCATTTCCTTTCTATGAGATCATAATCCGCGGGACTTCCATTCTGACACAAATCAGAACTTTGGGACGTAACTTTTAACTTCAGAACTCTTATATACGTTGACATTCAATCAATGACGTTCCGAATTGGTGATAGGCACGCAGATAGGTCGTTACGCAGTCACGCCCCTGTTGTTTAGAGTTCGTATGAGATTACAGAGAGCTCTTTTTTTAAAACTGAGCCAACCCTTTAAAAAACTGCTGTCATTATATAATATTTTATGTTCGACGTTGTCGAAATGTAAATATTATATGTCAGAAATCTGTATCATAATGAAGGTCATTATAACACTATTTTTAGCCTACTTTTCACATTTTGCAAAAATGAGGAAAAAGTAGACTTATGAGATCGATCCGGGAAAATGTGTGTCTGTCTGTCTGGCTGTGTGTGTGTCCCCCCTATCAACTCCTAAACGGCTGCAGCAATCAAAACCAAATTTAGTACGAGTAAAGATGTGCACCGGAATATCTCACGTCCATATTTGAAAATGATGTCAGTGCTACCAACTGCTGAAAAAACGCACTAGAAATTTGAGCTCCATGTTGGATATCTCGCAAGGTATGCATGGGAGCTATTCCAAAATTGGTTCACATGCAGATAATACTATTTCAGTTTAATTTCCAGGAGGCCAACAACGACAGTGATGCCAAAATAATTTTAAGCCTTCTGATAGGTCAAATGTTTAAATGCATATAACTTCTACACTATCAATTGGATTTCAACCAAATTTTGTATGTAATATCTGTACATAAACAGATATGATTGAGTGTATTCTTAAGAGCCGCCAGGGCTGCCAACTGTTAATAATTGCTCTCTCTATTTTTTTAAATCCAAATACCAATATATCAGAATGTATGCAAGACAACAGCTTTAAACTATGCACACGTATATTCCGACATTTTAGATTAATTTTGAGTAACTTATATACGTCAGTTCTACCAACATGATTATAAGCTTGCTGATAGTACCAATTTTTAAATACATGTAACTTCTATACTATCAGTTGGATTACAACCAAATTTCGTATGTGCTATAAGTACCATAACAGAATGACTGTAAGTATTGTTAAGAGCAATCAGGGTTACCAACTGTTAATAAATGCTGTCTATATTTTTTTTACCCTAATATCAATATATCAGAAAGTATGCAAGCCAACAGCTCTATACTTTGCACACGTATAGCACCTGACATTCTAGATTAATTTGGAGTAATTAATACAAGGCAGTGCTGCCAACATGATTCTATGCCTGCTGATATGTCCAATTTTAAAATACATGTAACTTCTATACTAACAAATGGATTTCATCCAAAATTGGCACAACAAGATATAATAATATTTCAGTTTATTTCTGACCAGCACACGCATGGTATTGTTGGCAACATGCTTTTACGCGTGCTGATAGATCCAGTGTCTAACTGCATGTAACATCCATTGGACTTCAACCTAATTTTCTATTCTGTACCTTAAGAGATGGAACTAAGAATATATTCAGTCACCAGGGCTGCCAACTGTAGTGCTCTATTGGGCTGCATTATACCAGGTATATTTTGAACTAATTTGATATTTCGATATTACCAACTTAATGTTGTCATTATTCTAGATAGGTTCATATACTGTAGAATAATCATTGGCATGAAAAGTAGGCTGTATAGTTCTTCACGGAACTTCTTGTTCATGATGAGACAGTTTCTCCCACCAATCAGAGCTCAAGAAACAGCTGTGTGACCAATTAGATAAGGATAGCATCGCACCTGCGCTGACTTCCACGGCCTTCTATTTTAAATTTCACTCCGTGTCTTCTAGTGTCATAGTGGGGTATTCCAGGAGGCCATGGTATTCTCTGCGTCCCATGCACTCTGTTCAGTACATAAAACTGGCGAAATCTCGACAGATATTTATGAATATTTATATTCGAACATAAAATAGTCATTCATTCATTCATTCATTTCCGTGTCCGGTCAACATTTCCAAAAAATTGCAGCTGCGATGGCCTTGTTACTTCCTCTAAAAACATCTTCCATTGTGCATGGGTTCTCCAGGAGGGGGCAGGTAAGTAGGTGAGTTGGGTCTTGTTCAGGTCCACATTCACAAGAGGTGTCTGCGTCTGCTGGAAGGATCCCCCATTTTTGCAGGTTGGTCTTGCATCGAGGGGCACCCACTCTTAAGCGGTTGAGGGACCTCCACACAGGATAAGGTAAGTCGGCGCCATGAGCCAGTTCTTCCTTTGGTGTCATGTCTGTGGGCAGTGAGCTCCTCCATCTGTTAAGATGAGTTGTCTCTGGTGTTCTCTCCAGCGGCGTAGTCCTAGCAAGGAAACTCTTGCGGGATCTGAGGCGAGACCTTGCTGCCTGGTGACCATATAGTGGATGTCGATGGTCATTCTCCTGCTTTGTTCTCTCGGCGTCCGCAGCAGTGGCCCTCCGGATGTTGGGTGGGGCTATTCCAACAATAGGGTAGAGTTTGTGCACTGGTGTTGGTTTCAGGCATCCCGAGATTATCCTTGCAGTGTCGTTGACAGCAGTATCAACCTGCTTAGCATGTGCTGAAGCGGCATACTCAGCGGCTGACACACACAGTGCAAGTCCGGAAGTCCTCAGGATGTGCGGGCTGGCTCCCCAGGTGCTGCCGATCAGCTTCTTGAGTATGCCATTGCGAGCACTGACCTTCTGTTTCGTGTTCAGATATTGCTGTCTGTAGGTTAGAGCACGGTCTAGTGTGACACCTAGGTAAACTGGTGTTGGGCAATGTTTCAGTCGCTCACCTCGCCATGTGATGTCCAGCTGTCGCCGTGCTTCCCTGTTTCGTAGATGGAATGCACACACTTGTGTCTTATTAGGGTTCGGCTTCAGATAGTTGGCATCATAGTATTTGGAGAGTTCGTCCATCGCTAAAGTCAGCTTTCCTTCCACTTCTTCAAAGGATGAGCCCTGAGCAGCCACTGCTGTGTCGTCGGCATAGATGAAGAGCCTAGTACTTGCTGGAATTGACTAATTATTTGTGTAGATATTGTACAGCGCTGGAGCCAGCACGCTACGCTGAGGGAGACCGTTCTTCTGGGTTCGCCATCTACTCCTTTTCCCCTGTAGCGAGACTTGGAATCTTCTGTTCTGAAGGAAGATGCTGATTAGGGATGTGAGTTGGTGGTCCTTGGTAAGGTCATACACTTTCTTTGACAGCTTCCTATGATTCACAGTGTCGTATGCAGCTGTTAAGTCAACGAAGACGACTCCCGTTATCTGACTGCGCTCAAAACCATCCTCGATGTGTTGGGTGAGATTCAAGATCTGGCTACAACATGATTTGCCAGCACGAAAACCTGCTTGTTGTGGAATGAACTTCTCTTCGTGGATAATACTGATTCGGTTAAGTACCAGGCGTTCCAGTATCTTGAAGGTATGGCATAACAGGGATACAGGTCGAAAATTTTTCGGGTCGTTTGGTTCTTTCCCAGGCTTGAGTAGTGCAATGACTCGAGATTTCCTCCACATTTTAGGGATATGTAGCTTGGCAACACATGTGTTCATTAGGCTTAGTAACCACTCCAATGTTTTACGGCCAAAGTTCTTTATCTGTTCTACTCGTAGGTCATCGACACCAGCAGCCTTGTACATCTTCAAGCTGGAGATGGCAGCTTCAAGTTCAACCGTCGAGAAGGGATCTCGAAGAAAGTGATTCTCTGCTTCCAAATCACGCTGAAGAGCTCCTGTGGTAACCCTCCCTTTTGATTTACCATTCAGCAGGAGCTGGGTCGCCACTTGATCAGGTGTCACTCCAGTTAAGTTCTTCTGTGGTTTTACAGGGTCGCCGCTAAGGTTTTTAAGCAATTTCCAGGCCTGTCTACTATTCAGCTTCATGTCGAGGTTCTCTACCAGGTTGCTCCACTTGGACATTCGAGTTGCTGTGATGGTTTGCAATAGTGTTTCTCCAGCTTGGATAGTTTCTTCAGCAAATGGATCCTCTTCATAGAGGGCCTGATACTTTTCTAGCAGCTGTTTGTCATCACCGGACATGCCTGGAACGTATTGAGTTCTACATCCCCTCGGAATAGTTTTCCTTGAAACTTGTTGGACGCATTCAACAAAGGTGTCGTACATTTCAGGTTGTGGAGGAATGTTTATTATCTCCGAATCAAGCTCTTCGCTGAACTTCGTCCAGTCAGCCTTCTTGAAGTTAAACCTCCTCTTGAATGGTACCTCTTCAGGCATCACCACGGAATTCACGGTGCAGATGACAGGCCTATGATGAGTACGAGGAATAGGGTCACCCATAGTCTTCACACATTGCCGAGATACTTTTGAGGACACAAAGATATTGTCTGGATTGTACCCTCTTTTCCACCTGCCACTGTTGAAGGAAGAAGGGAGCTTTGGGTCGTGGATCAGATGCAAGTCATGAGCCTCAGTCCATATTTCTAGACTTGTTCCATTTGCATCAGAATCTGGGTATCCCCAGGTTGTGCTTCTACAGTTGAAATCGCCAATGACAAAGTTTACGTCCTGGTGGTTGAAGTTGGCTGGTGTTCCAAAGCTGAAAGTGGTCTCAGGTGGTTTGTAGACTGATGTGATACAGAAGAATGGAGTACGCACTGTGAGGAGCTCGATGTCATTGTCTTCAGTCAATGAGGCTGAGATGATGTTCATGTTAGGTCTGGCAAAGAAGGCACTGCCATATTTGTCGTGAGGCCTTTCCAGGATTGGTACGGTATCTAGTACTCCCCCTGTGTGTTTCCTGGACTAGCAGGATGTCACATGCATGTTTTTGGCACAGATTAGCTAATATGACCACTTTCTCTCGAGAAAGTCCTTCAATGTTCATAGAGATAAACACAAGTGGTCTTGAAAAAGGCCTTTTGGAATTGTGCAATCCATTTGGATGGAGACAGGTTGTGAAAGGATCTGCCGTCAGTGCATTTCGTTACATCGTCTGACGTTGCCCAGGGTACACCCGACTGCTATTCATTTCTTTACATCTATAATTGCAATCTTCTTGGAGGTTCCTTTCATGTAGTCTAGCTGTATGCCTCTCACCAAGGCGGTCCGGGTTCGATTCTCGGTCAATACATGTGAGATTTTCGAAGTGAAATGCCATGTCCTGTGGTTCGGATTCCACGTAAAAAGGAGGTCCCGTGGCTCATGATCTCAAGATTAACGGTCACGTTAAACTACAAGCTTCCTTCCTTCCTTTTCCTTTCATGTACCCCATAAAATAGTTATACTTATCGTCGAACATAAACAGTCGTATGCAACTCGCCTATAATGGTAATTAAGACACCCGTATGGAAATTATAAAATTCGCTTCGCTCGTTTTGTGAACATACTCGTGCATTATTATTCCCATTATAGGCTCGTTGCATTATATACTATATTTTATTATATACTTTAAGAAAAATGCACTGATACAATAGAGTCTTAATAGTTCGAGGTGAACGAGACCGCGACCAGCTCGAACTATTCAAAACTCGGAATATCGTAATTTATGTGGGGAATAAGATGGACTACATTGTAAAACGATGATTAAAGGAATACGGGTGTCAAAAATTTACTTGATTAAAAGAAAGTGTGAACAGTAGGCATTTGCATGGGCAAAATAAAAGCTTTCACTTAAGTCTCGTGTTTGGTGAAGCTGCAACGATTCCGCGTGGCGAATTCCTGCCACCGTCTGAAGAACAGGAAGACCGTTGGTGTTGGTGTGGCCTCAGGCTGTTGTTCCACGTTGTGCAGGTTGTTCCAAATCACCTAGTTTGAGTATGCGTACACGCGAGTACTCAGCAGTAATGCTCGGAGCACGATTGGAGAGGGAGTGGGGGTGATAGCCAATACGTCACTGGGTGAAGGTCATAGCACAAGCCCATGCACTTCCTATCAGTCTTGATGTATCCACCGCGCAGTGACGGCAGCCCCCACACTAGAGCTGTATTGTATGTTACAGGTTTACTCACGCAAGGCGGCGAGTACTCCATTGCTCACTGGCGAGCAGCTCGGCTGGAACAGCTTGACCTAGTGCATGCCAGCCTCTAGTGCAGCGTAGCCATTCCATCGGTGTGAATCATCAGGGGTACAGTTTCGGTCTCGTCATCGCCATCACTCTCACACAGCATTCGGGGTGTAAAGAGGGAACTCCTCAGTTGGAACATCACAAATAAAATACAGCTTTTAATAATGTTTTGGTCTTCAACGAATTCTGAGGCACCCTTTAATGTGACAGGACATGTTCAGTACAAAATCATGGAGAATTTTTTGAGGCAAATGGTCCCACGCCCCGATGGTAGCAGGTTTTGGGCTATTATCGTTAGTGGTGGATGTTTACGGTCGACATTCGTGAGTTGAATGCCCCTAGCTGTAAATAAAATTTAAAAAGAAATCCTTTTAAACAGAAACCCTATCTGATTCTATGTCGATATGTTTCGCATTTCTAAGCAAGTTGCTAAAAATTGAATTTTCACAGTCGTCACAGTTCAGTATTTGTCAAAGTGAGAACTAACTAACCTACGGTGAATGCTTATATAAATTTAAATCCACTGGCATTTAATTCATTTAAATTATTTTCATAACCACAAGATAGCGACTGAGCGAAATTTTAAAATCTCGTTTTTGTATTTCTTGTGTCCTAATCATGCGATCATGATTAGCATGTACTATCTTCATGTAGTGAGTTAGCCGTGGTCGTTACGGCATGACTGCTGGCAGTCGCTCACATCCGGGAGGCGAGGAGGTTCGAATCCCCCTGCCGGCAACCTTGAAGATGGTCTTCTGTGGTTTCCCATCTTCCTTCCAGGCAAATGCCGGGGTTGGTCCCTGACTATAGGCCACAGCCGCTACCTTCCAACTCCTCGACCTTCCATTCCAACTTTCCTCCCCAACGGTACTTGTAGCTCACCCATTGGGTGTCCGTCTCGAAGCAGCTACAAAACTGGCGAGCCGAACATGTCCTCGGACACTCCCGGCACTAAAAGCCATACGCTAAAAAAATCTTCTTGTAATAGTATATAACTCTAAGACCTATATATATAAATCCAACATGGCGACCATTCGAAATATTTAGACGGTTCTCAATATTTACGAATCTATTACAGCAATCAAACTGAAATTTTGTATTTCGATAGAGGCAATTAACATACGTAGGATATAAGAAAGGAGGCTATATAATTCTTCACGGAACTACTTGTTTCTCACCAAATGAAAGTCAAAGTATTAGTGATTCATATAATTCATTAATTTATTTTTATTTTCACATTGAAACGTGTACCTGCCCCCTTAATCATGCCACTTATAGAAGAGTCTGAAACATCCAGGTGGCGCGCTGTGCTGTGAGCGGGTAGGGTAAACATATCGCTATAGAAAAGACACTCCACTGTTGGTTTTTAGTGTATATTTCCCCTCGTGTTTTAGACTTTTGGAAACAAATTTGTTTTAAGAGGCTCGGGTTTATGGGAAACTCGTAATTCCGAGACTCGAAATATGAGACTCTACTTAAATAATTATTTGAAGTTTTACGCTTAAAGGGAAGCGAATGTCATCACCTTTATTCAAAAACCAAATAAACCTCGTGGCACTACAGACCATGAAGGGTACTACCAAACGACCGCTGCTCAGCAATTCGGCCTATACATTGCAGAGTGATTCGTGATGAGCGCGTCGGATCCCCTCGGCCATGACTCTTGGTTTCCAGAACCGGAGCGCTGCCTCACTGTCAGACAGCCACTCAATTGGCTTCACGAGGAAGAGTGGAGCCCGTTCCAGCCTGTACGTCAGTTTTTAAAATACCTGGTGGAGCCGACATTTAAACCCAACACCAAGGAGCCAGATCTCATTATTTACATGTATGTAAAAGCAAAAGCAGGTGAAATTGGTTACCTTCTATGTTGGATGTCTGATCCAATTGCTAAGCGGTTAAGCATGCTAGATTTTGGCCTGTAGGGTCCCGGGTTCCATTCCTGGCCGGGCTATGGGAGAATTTATTAGCCGGTTGTTAATTCCTCTGGCTCGAAGACTGGGTGTTTGTGACGTCGTCCTTCATTCGTTTCATCGCCATTACTACGCGCAGATCGTCCACGGGCGTCAACTCGTAAGACCTGCACCAGGCTTCCCTGGAGGCCATACGCCATTAAAAAATACTACATAGCCTACATTTTATGTGAACCTATACTAAAACTTATATTTGGATTTTTCCGTTGTCTAGAGGTAGGGTCACTGCATGACGTTCAAGTTGCCTGGATTTCATTCCATGCTCTACAAGGGTCTTTGTCTGTCAGCTGGATCTGGAGTGGACGGATATTGAACAGCTATCTGATACGAATGGTCGCCCACCTGGACTAGATACCTGGCATAAATGGCAACTGGAATTCAGCACGATATCACATGTCTCCCTGGTGAAGGAAAGTTACTAGTCCAGTGGCATAGCCTTGCTCGTTAAATCGAGCAGCACGATCGCGCAGGCAGCTGCAGCAAGTCCAGAGATCATAGGTTCTAATCCTGGCTCTGACAGCGGAAATCCTGAATGTGGTTTTCCCCTGGGTTTTTCCACACTCCCTCCTGACAAATGCTGGGATAGTACCTTATTTCAAGACCCAGGGCTTCTATCCCATCCCTGTCCCTAATACAGCTGCACACACTATACCAGTCATCAAATTAATACAGATTATCAGACAAACTCAACACACAACCAACTACACAGGTCTGATGACCAAGATGTCCCAAGTCCCTAAGATGAATTAACAACAACTATAAAAGCAGCTGTTTTGAACTAGAGTGGCCCGTTTTGCTATGAAGGTGATTTAGAGATAACATTTGGCACGTGAATGAATGCAATAAGTAGACCTTAAATATTTGTGCAGTAATTAATGGCAAAAGATTCATGCAGAGCTCACATGTGATCTAAAAATGTGAAATATTTTACTGGTACACAATATCTCCTAAATTACCGCCGTAGTCAACCTTCAGATTAGCAAGACGATAAGAAAAGGTCATGCAATTTCATGTATAATTTATGACTTGATGAAATAGGATAAAGCACAATACCATCATAGCAGACAAGTTAATTTCAAATATTTAAGAGGGCCTTTCTGGCTAATACGAGCGCAGTGAAACTTGGGATTGGCAACGAATGAAATCCAATTGTTTTGAAGAATTCCAAATGGCAGCTGTGGGAATTAAAAATAACCATATTTTCTTTTGACCCAGTAAAGCGATGAAAGCTAAACTTTACGCAATAAACCACTGCTATAATATTTATCTACTGGTGCATAAATCTATAGTTTGCATTTAATGATTTAAAGATGGCGCACGCCTCAATTCCTGTTATATGAATTTCCTGACCTCGTCGAGGAGTAATCCAAAATCTGAGAGAAAAAAGGTACGTTGGACCGCTACTATAGAATATACAGTACTTAACTCTCACTTTTCAGAATATACTGTATAGCTGGCGCTGGTGTCAACACCCAATAGATGTTATTACCTAATTTATCTCGAAGTTATCCAATCATTGTGAGATCCTGCATAGTGAAACATTAATATAACCTAAACCTACTGGTGCGTAAAGTCATTGGATCCGTTTTGCAAATTATAGATGGCGCATTACAATTTTTCAACGATGAATACCTCTAGCACGCCACAGAATGATCCGATCTGTACGAAACCTGAAATAATGGACCACTGCTGTAGTCTAATATTACAAGCACTTTAACCAATATCTTACTTGTCATAAATTAAAATTACACATATAATCATCATCATCATCATCATCATCATCATCATCATCATCATCTTCATTTCCCCTTTTCCAGTTGACACTGGGCGGGGACAAAATATGGTTCCTCTCCACTTTGTTCTGTCGTTCCACCATTCCTCCTCCGAATGACATGAAAATCCACAGCCTGCTTCCAGTCTCCGACCGGGTCAGGAATGGAATGAATGAAGCCCCCATCTAGCGGCGAGGATATGAACTGTGCCGGCTGCCGAGGCCTGACGCACTCCTCTGGGGCAATGATTCAATGAATGACAGATGAAATGAAATGATAGTGGAGAGTGTTGCTGGAATGAAATGTTGACAGAGAAAACCGGAGTACCCGGAGAAAAACCTGTCTGCCTCCGTTTTGTCCAGCACAGATCTCACATGGAGTGACCGGGATTTGAACCACGGACCCAGCGGTGAGAGGCCGGCGTGCTGCCGCCTAAGCCACGGAGGCTCTTCCTCCGAATGACATAAATAATATAATTATATAGGGTAAGCATTTAAATGAAGATGGTGTGCATTTTAATTCCTCAACATGAGTTCATACTGAACTCCTCACGGAATTATCGACTCACTGTAAGATCTAAATTACCACTATTATCTCACCTTACGGATACACAAATCTGTTACTTCCCTATACTGTCTACGTTACAGTAGATAACTTACATGCCCATCCCCGATATATGATTTCTTCTAGCTCTTCAAAGAATGACCTGAACTCCGTGAAACTGACAGTAGTATAGTTAACCAATAGCATAATCTAAGCCTACAGGAACATACAGCTATAGCCTAGATTTTGTAAATTATATGTGGCACATTTCCACAGTGAAATATACCTTTAATTCGTCATGGAAAGATTTGATCTAATCGTTGCTATGACTGATCAAGTTTGGCGCTTAATATAGATAGCACTCGTGTTATCATCTAAGATTAACGGCTGTCACTTATCTAATGATCCTATCGTAGTGAAGTTGAGAAACCGAACTACTTCAGTGATCAAAATGCACCAATACACTTGATAAATTTTGTATTAACGAATTATAAATGGTTCTTGTGCACATTTCTAAAATCAGACTATTTATGGTTCATACCTTATTGAACTGATAACTGAAAAATGATGTAATACGTAGCCTACTTGTGTTGAAAAAATAACAATAATAATAATCATATCATCATATCATCATAATCATAATCATCATCATCATCTGGCAGACAAATCTATAGCTTACTTTTCATGAATTGTTCATGCCGTGCATATGGATTTCCTCAATATGTGATGTTGGCAGGCTAACATTGAGGTAATCTGTCCCAGATATCTGTTATAAAAGTAACCCTGCATTTCTAAAGCCCATGAAAGGCCAATGCCAACTAAACGACCACAGACTGTTGAGCTATACAGGTAGCAGATTGCGAGGTAAAATTCAAATGCAGTTATCGTAAATTATGGATGATACAAAATAAATTAACATCTCTTATTCATCCTTTATCGATCATGTCACTGGAAAAGTTGATAAAATGCACAACTATGTCGATCTAAATATTCAGGTAAATGCTTTTCTCTTTGTGTTTTGTTCATTGTATTTTAGGTAGTGCCTCGCCATGTTACTTCAAACACATGCTTTCTGGTACTGAAAATATAATGATTGGAGGTATTTTGAGTAAAATTTGTAGCTCTGTTTTAAACGGGGATAGCTAAATAACACCATTTTACCACTTATGTTTTTGTTTAGTCTAAAATGGCTCCTATGTTGCGAGGTTTGCCTTATACTTCTCACAGTGTAGGTCATAAACCAATAGCTGTTTATTCCATCGTTTGCATTGCCTATTTCATTCACTGTGGGGTTTTGTGATGCACAGAACAAGGAGAATATATGAAAGTACGCTATGTTATATCTTTACGGAACTACATGTTTATTCAATTGTGAATTACGAAGAACGGTTAGATAAAAGGCAGATTTCAAGGGTATTATTCTGTAATCATACTGCTTAAATAATTGTGAAATCCCACGATACCATCCTATGTTTTCTCTTAAATAGTCACCAGATACACCTCTCCTCACACACTCATCCTAATACCTCTTCGTTTTTTACACTCTCTAGCCATCTGAACTTCATCATTCGCCTGTAGCACCACCGTTCACATGGCTCCATCCTCCTTTTTTATGCTGCACCAACAGTTCAAGTTTCACTTCCATAGAGCGCCACGCTCTAACAAAGGTTTTCAAGAATGAGTTTCTAATATCTAAATCTATGTGTGATATCAACAGATTTCTTTTCTGTCGAAATGCTTTCCTTGCCTGAGCCAAACTACCTATTATATCCCCTTTACTTCGTCCATTACTGGTTAGTTAGCTTCCTAGGTAGCAGAGGTCTCCTTATTCTTGTAGCTTTACAGCGACCAATTTGACATCAATAGGGGTTTCTGATTTCTTTTTATAATGTTTTTATTAAGTTCTGTTTTAGGATAACTACTTAACAACGTTCGACAAACAACGACATCTCATGGAAAAAATCGCCATTCAATTACTCGCAACTTAACATCTATTACTTTTTTTAGACAACTTGCTTACTGATGCTGATGAAGACCGTACTGTGGTAGAAACAGGTCCATTATACAAATATTACTATTTACGTATTTATTGACTAATGCTGTTTTGTTAAATTTCAATTGTTTACAAGAATTTACTCCGCAACTGAACCTCCACGTGTACAGACGTTTCTGCCAAGTTTAGCGATCCTTGTGGCTTCCAAATTCACTGGCATTATACAGGGTGTTTGAAAAAGAACTCCCTAGTTTTAATGTCCTAGACTGTACAAAGTGACATACACTATTCTAGTTTGTGGTGTGTGATTCATCAACTCTCGAAGTTTGGCTCCCCTGCAGTTGGCAGGTCTGCTTGACCTTGAGACGCCCATTGCTGTTGGTTTCCCGTAACCCCTGAGTTCAGTCCACGCGTGCATGGCGTCAGTATGGCGGTGAACTACCTAGAGAAAAAACTATCCCGTCATTGGCTAAAGTCTTTCAAGGAAACCGATAGTGTTTTAAAAGCAAAATCACCAGGTAGACCGAGAACTTCTGAAGCTGTTGTTGAACAGATCCGTGAACTGACGTCTAAAATTACGTTGCACTGTTATAACTGACTCAGTTTGCAGAAGCCAAATAACACACTGCGCTTTCTGTTGTGGAGTACACATTGCTACTGAGTTGCTTTGCACTGCATTGCATGCACGCCTGGACTGAACTGAGGGAGCAGAGGATACAAACAGCACTGGGGCCGTCTCAAGGTCAAGCAGACCTGCCAACTGCAGGGGAGCCAAACTTGGAGAGATGATAAATCACACACCCCAAACTAGAATAGTGTATGACACTTTGTACAGATTCTAGGATACATTAAAACTAGGATTTTTTTTTTCAAACACCCAGTACTGTAATACTCATTGGAGCTTAAATCCCTCGCAGGACGTATAGAGAGGGCACTAACACACGTTCAATGAAGCGGTTGACTGGCAGGTGCCATTGCTAGGACACGCTTTATCAGCACACCACAATTCCCACAGACGTTAATCTCTGTTATTGGGATCAGCGTCCCAACTCCCCAATAGCTCTACTCCCAGAGAGAATCCTTGGCCGAACCAGCAAATTGAACTCAAGCTAACTAAGCTGAAACCAGGTCCAACAGAGACTCTTCAGAATCCTAGATTAACGTCGTTTCCATCATGTGCTTCATGAGTCATCAAATGGACCAACTCGTGTTTTAGCTGATATCATGCTTGGCTGTCACCCCGCAAGACCGGTTCGAATCCTCACTCTGCCAATAAAGTTATTTCTGTTCTGAGGGCTGGAACGGGCTACACCCAGCCTCAAGAGGCAAAACTGAGAAACGGTGGGTTCGATTCCCACCTCAACCATCCCAAAAGTGATTGTCCGTGGTTTCCCACTCTACTCCAGGTGTATGTCTGGATGACTTCTTAACTTAAGGCCACGACCGCTTCCTTCCCAACCCTCACCTGAATTAAATGCAATTATGAAACACAGAATATTTTGGCAAAAATATTCCCGATTCCGTACCAACCTCCATAGTTGACGTACAGGAATGTATAGCTACACCTCCAGAAATTCATGAATAATTTAATCCCAGCGCTAACATCGGCTTCTACAGTCGGTATCTAATCCGGGTTCCTTCTGAATTTGACTTTCAATTAAAGCTTGAATTGAAAGAAAGTTACCATTGATTGAAGTTACACATCAATCCAGATCCACTTGAAATATTATTTTGAATTCATTGATGGCTGATGCAGACATTACATTGTCCCTTCTCAATTGTCCTCATGATTCTGTGAATGTATACTCTTCAGTAGGGCGACACGCTTTTTGCCCAATATGATTGAGCAGGGATTGTACTATATATACAGGGTTAGTCACCTAAGATGTCCCTCGCAAATATCTTCTAAACCGTTAACGATATCAATATTCTGTTTTCACTTTTGTGAATGGTGCTTAAGGGCTCATAAACTAATTTATACGTTCTTTTCCTTTCTTTGTGGATCACTGAGATATTGGTACTGCCCCCGGAAATTGAATTATATTGAGACCACGATGGCTGTATTGGCAAATATGAGTAAAGTTATGAATGTCATAGTTATGACGTGGATATTCATGACGTAGGCACGGATGACGCAGGATTCATACAAGTAGGCTGATTGAGCTGAGATTCTTTGGTGACGTCATGATTTTGTTCGAGAAAGATCTTAGATTTACGACGCAGTCGCAGGAAACAAGGTATTGTGCTAAGGAAGAAGCTACGCTATTGGAGGAGAGACTCGAACCAATGAACGATAGTTTGGAAGGAAGACGGAGATTGCTGAAACTACGATATTTGATTACTTTTGGCATGCAGATTTGTGGAAATCTATTTTCAGTTATGGCATTGATTTGGAATTTTGAAGAAATTAATTTTGAGTTTTTGAAATTTGAAAATCCGTCAAGTATAGCCAAAGTTAAAACTTCCAGCAATGACGCAGCAACAGGCTATGGAAGGGATGGATACGCCCCTTAAGAAGTTGATAAAAGGTCGTGCACAGGATAGAGGAGCTCTCATACGCAGAACTCAGAACTCATGCTCAGATCTCATATGTCAGATCGCATATATATTTCTGGTGATATATAGTTATTTTCAAGTGATTCAGTGAAGTAAGTTGTCTTTAGCGTGGTTAAAGCCCGGCGCATCGAACGAACTCGGAGCAGTTCCATTTTACGCTGCTCGAAACTAGGTGAAGTTGAAACGCTCACATTAACGTTTCCACCAGTTAAGATATCAAGCGCTAACTTCAGCCTGTATTATAATTCTATTGGGCAGTATAACATTGAGGTGTATAGAAGATTTGAACAATTTCACAGTTATACTTCGAAAGATATTGGAACTTTAAGGCTGCCAACAAAAGTGATTTTCTCGCCACATGAGAAACACTTTTAAAATTCCACATTATACACTACGGCTGACACGTGGAGTGCAACAGTGATATTGGAGAATACGTTTGCTATTACAACGATACATTCGACTATGGAACATTATAATCTTGCAGTGCTTTCGATGATTATAACAGTAGTTGAGATGGAAGGCTAAGGCTTTAATGCAATTGGGACATATATCATTGGAGTAAAGTAACAGCATGGAACTTCGTTAATCGTCTTTCTACAAAAGCGAGCATGTAGTGAACATCCAACTACACTCATGCATCGTGAATCCATCGCTGAATTATACCAGATGGCAGTGGAAATATTTTCATACTCCACAACTATGAATATTTCTGCGGAAATAACTACATTAAACTTCATGGCGAATTCCTGCAAGAACTTCAGGGAACTTTCAAGAGAGGCCAGGGTTGTCCCGGCGCACAAAGAAGAGTTTTGCCAGAAGGATGTTTTTCGTATCCACGGAGCAGTGCAATTTCGGAGGAGGAAGCAGTTCGATTCTCCGAGGACGCTGATTCCAGATTCGAGGACGGAGCACATCTTCACGCTAGTGAATTGGAACCAACAGCAGTTTTCTTTGAAAACTTTCCTCTGGAACTTCAATCAACAGATAAGGTAGTCGTGAACGTTTCTTGTATTATTTGAGTCTTGTAGCGATATCTGAGCAACCATTCTTCCCATATTTTCTGTCCTATCTTTTGCCCCATTTTCTTGATTGATATTTTTGTACTCAGTACACTTCGATGATTTATGCCTTTTTCTTCGATTTTTGAGACATTGTTATGTCATTGGCATTCTTAAATAATTTTGGGTCAGTTGAGACTGATTTAGATTCTTTCAGTAATTTGCATATTTTTGTAGTCACGATTTGACTGTAAAGTTAACAATTTGCTATGGCAGATTTGAATTCAGACAGCGTGTCTTTTTAGTAAAGTAATTCTATTCAGTAAATTACTTTGACCAATTTTCTGTCATCCTCAAGAAAGAAGAATAATTAAATGATTTTAGAGCGTTAAAATCTAGTACGATATCGACGATCTTTGAAATACTAGTCGTCTTATGAACATGATTGCAACATAGACATTTATCATTGCATTATAGACAATTTTATGAAATATGAAATTTGATTACAATTTATTGAATACATTTGAACATTTGATAGGAGTTTTTCTCAATTCTAGATTGGAACAATAATGTTTGCATTCCACAATCTAATTGTATTCTATTCGACTATTTTGCAGTTTAGATGAACTTTGTTTGAAGATAGTATTTTTATACTGCGTTACTTTGAAGATGTTAATCTCAATTTTGATAGACCAGGCAGGAGTGTCTAATCGTATTCGCTATTAAATTTATTTGTGATTGGCAAGTTTTTACTTCATATCGATTCATGAATGAAACCCACGAAGGTTAAATAATAACAGTCATTATTACAATTGATAAATATAAGAATTTTAAATAGGAACAATGGATGTATAATCGTTAGTTCAGTGGACGTGTAAAAGCCGCTGTTGAGTAATGCCCTTGAATAATGAAGGAGGTTCCCACAATAATTAATGAAGTTGATGAATTTATAAGTGGAGGATTTTTGTGTGTAGTTTGGAAGATTTTTATGCCATATATATGAAGATATATGATGAATTTTGGGCCAATTTTTGTGCAATTTTGTGCGTTATAAGCGAAGTATTTTCCCGCTAAATGTATTGTTCTTGTTCTTTGAAAGATTATTCATATGAAGATACTGTTAAAATTAACAAGAGTGTTAAATGATTTGAGATAAAGATTTTGAATGGAGGTTACCGTCACAAATATTAATAATTATTATTAAACCTTATTAAACCTGAATTTGACAGTTAAATATAACTAATCTTCATTGGTCGATTATATCATCACGATTTGAGTAATTATCAACCGGATAAACGTGTGGTTTAATGTATTCCTTGTATAAATAATATAAACAATTAATATTGTCAAATAATTTTGTAAATATCTTTGATAATAATTTGAAATGATAGTGATTAATAGAGACGTGTATAAAATTTTCAATTGTCATTTGACATTGTTATAAACAATTTATTATTGTTATAAATAATTAATTAACATTTAGAATTTTGTTTTTATACTCTAAACAACGCTAATTAAGCAAGTGGTTTGAACAATTAATCATGATTTGGGATTGTTGGAGTAATCCACTGGTGTTTGAATGAAGCATTGAAAACATTTGCGTGATAATATTTCAGTTGAGATGTGAACATTTACGTATTTGAAAAGGAGAGCCAAGCTCTGAGGTAACACGCTTATGCTAGGGTTGAACGAACGGGAGTCCACTTTGACGATACAGGTGCATTGCAGCTGGCCCGGACAACTGTATTACAGAGGCCAAGGACGTTCCATAATAGCCTTGTGGCTATAAATAAAATGTGAAGTATATAAACACGCAAAACAATTGATATATGTGTCTCATCCCAAATCCCGTTTCCATCCCCAGTGCATTATTATTTTACGTTGCTATGAGCTTGAGAAAGCTGAAACATTATATGTAGAGAATACAGGTCCTACAGGAGGACATGGTTATGTGGTCGATGGCTTCTGATTGCCACGTGGATTTTGTTGTTTCATTTTTGTTAAAATCATTCTTTATGTGAAATAAATTATTATGCAGTTTAAAGTTACTCGTCTTCGTTCTGGTTCATTTTAAATATCATGGTGGAGGTTATTGTGTGGGCATACTTTAAGTGATCCAGTTGACAACCCAGTCCCCGAGATAAATTTAAGAGGTAAGTAAAGGTAAGTATGAACCCCCGTATATTTTGGTGTGTTCCACAATAATTTTCTTGTTAACTATTGTGCTCTAATCTCGATAGTATCTGTCAGTGCCATTTTCATTGATGTAGCTGTGCCGGTGCGTTTGATTATTGGCAATCCGATTGAGGGGGCGGATATCTGACAGCCTACTATCCGGATATCGGGTACAGTACCAACTGTAGTTTCTTTTTAAATAAAACTATACTAATTTTTGTGTACAGGGTAACAGATTTCACTTAGACAAATTCAAAGGGGTAATAATTTCCCAAATCATAATAGTACTTTTTGAGAAATCGAGGATATAAAAATTGCGCCAGGTCATGTCTTCTTCTGTTTATGCGTTAACGAGTGGCTGGTACGAGATTGAGTGTGAGTCAAGGCTTGTTGTGTTCCAGCATATGGTAGCCTCGTGGACATGTGCAATGTGCTTAAAAACTGAATGAATATCCTGAAATTAGAATCGTAGTCGGTAATATTGGAGTTTAGCTCTTTGGGAAATGTAATTAAGTGATTGAAAGAACAGAACAATGAAATTTCGTTTGTTGTCTAATAATTTCTTACGTCACTAGCTTTTTGGTTTAATGGGATGAAGGAAGAACGTTATTGGCACCAGTTCCAATGAAGAGCGAGGGGAGGGAATCTTACCATTTTAAATTATAAAGCTAGGACATTGCTCCCTCTGTATAATTACTGAAATGTTCTGGCTCTCTAGTTAATCCCAGGATGGTTCTCATTTCGAAACATCAACATTTGTTTGAAAATTTAACTAGTTCAAAGGAATCTAATTTTTTTGATTTCTATTAATAGTTATTATTTAGAACAAGCTAAGGCACAAAACTTTTGCCAGGAATCATTAAGTGACCTACCATGACTGTTTTCTCAATGAATATGTATATTACTACTTTCATTGCTAGTAATTAATAGCATCTACAATGTGGTTAAATCAATACTTTGTAATAGTTATAACAAATGCTATTTATATTTGATTTTATAGCGTAGTCTCGAAGCCCCCCTTTCCCTGCTCTTCCATTATTTAAAAGTTTTCAGTGCCTCCAAACATTGTCTGGGTTGTATTTGCTTTTGAATTGACATGGCATTTTCAGTCATTACTACATGATGCATAACACACTTCGTCAGTTTTACCCTCACCAGTGGATCATAGGAAACGGGAAAGGAAGATATTATTAATAAGTGGAGTAACCTCTGCAGAAGACGAAATAAGGTGTTTTGTTTTCCTCGTAAAGATATCACTTAAGGAAGGAAGGAAGGAAGCTTGTAGTTTAACGTGACCGTTAATCTTGAGATCATGAGCCACGGGACCTCCTTTTTACGTGGAATCCGAACCACAGGACATGGCATTTCACTTCGAAAATCTCACATGCAATGACCGGGAATCGAACCCGGACCGCCTTGGTGAGAGGCATGCAGCTAGACCGCTGAGCCACCACGCCCCCCTGATATCACTTAAATAGCGCATCACTCATAGTAAAACGCATTAAGTGATTTGGATAAATATTCTTTGATTTGACCTTATTTGAGTTGTTGATATTGTTTCATTTAGCAATTTGGACATCGTGGTCAAGAGCCCTATGCACTTGAGTGTATGTTGAATTTCTCTGTTAACCTGTGTCATTGTGATGTCCGAAGTAGTGTGTGTTCTGTAATGGTGCCGAGTGCAGGTCTTTCTATTTGACGCCCGTGGGCGACCTGCGCGTCGGGATGAGAGATGAATGAAACTGGGCAAGGATGTGGAAGGAAGAGGCCGTGGCCTATCAGAAGGTTCCATCCCAGCATTTGCCTGGTGTTGAAATTGGGAAACCACGGAAAACCATTTCAAGGACGGCCGACGGTGGGACTCGAACCCACGTATCTACCGAGTCGGCAGAGAGCTTGGCCCTATGACTTAATGTTGCGCTTTAGCCAACGTAGCCACAGCTGTCGGTATGTACCTGGTGCAGAATTGGGAAACCACAATTACCACTTTTTGCCTGACTGGGGTGGGAATCGAACCCACCTCTTCTCAGTCTCACCTCGTGAGGCTGAGTATATTCTAAAACCTCACACTACAATTCAATTTCTTGTCTGACCAAGAAATCGAACCCAGGACCTTTGGGACCGGGGGTGTCAATATGTACCCGAAGACCATAGGAGATGGTGACAATTTTGATCCTATGCTCGAAATACATAGAAATAATACAGATGATGATGGTAAGTTGTAAAGGAATTAACATCTGGGTTATCGGCACCTTCACAATACAGAAGTCTGGGTTGAACGAGTAAAAGAAAATTATACAATTTATTTAGTGTTGAGGTAATGCACAAACAGAGAATCAAAATGACAAGATTCAGTACATGTAAGAAACAATTGCTTACAATTTCATATTGTTTTACTTGATCATATGCTCAAAATGTCTACCATCAACTGCAATTCACATTTGCGATCTTTTTTCGAAATAGAATGCACAGACTGAAGGGTTTGCTTTAATATCCCAGGACATGCACTGTTGATGCGATGCTTCAGATCTTCTGGGGTTGTTGGGACTTGCATATTTACTTCATCATTCAGAGCTGCCTGTAGAAAATAAGTAAACGTGGTGGCCAACTTATGATGCCTTCACGCTCAATCCACCGACCAGGAAATACACTTGATAGAGTTTGTTTAGCCACACGCGAGTAGTGTGCAGGACACACATCGTGTTGAAGCCACATACATCCCCATATACATAATATGTAGTGGTACATCTTCTAGAAGAACAGGCAACACTTCTGAATGAAATGTTGCATATCTGTCCCCCGTTAATGTTCCTTCAATGAAGTACGGACCGATCACGAGATCACCAATCTCCCCACACCTAACATTAACAGACCATTGACTCTGCCTGAGCCACCGAGGGTTCTCACTAGCCCAATAGTGCATGTTTTTCCGATTCTTATTGCCGTGATTACTGTATGTTTCTTCATCGGTGGAAATAATTCTTTCAATAAAGTGCGTATTGTTTCGTAGTTTTAATAGAAGTGAGCGGCAGAATGCTACACGGGTTTGACAATCACGCTCACAAAGTTGTTGATGAAGTGATGGATGATAGGGCCTGAACCTATGTCTACGAAAAATGCGAATAGCACTTGATTGGCTTGCAATTTCTGTCGATCTGGCATGAGGATTGCGAGCTACAACTGCTAGAAAATCAATTTGCTTAATTACTGCTACTGGTGTTTTCCGTGTTTTCTGGAAGGAATTCCAGTGCTCTTTCGTTAACAATATCCTACAAATGTTCAGTAATGTTTTGGGTGATGGACACAGCCGGGCAGGATACCTTACTCCGTATAACTGCACTGCTCCATTCGCTTTATATTCTTCATACAGCAGAATCATAAGTTTCTCTTCATTCGTGTAAGACATTCACTTTAGCTCTCCCCGTGACGGAACAGCATGTCTCAGTGCAGTGATTTACTGTACTTGATTCTCCATTCAAGTAGCCACGCTTAAAAGTTCCACTCTTTTTCAAAAAAATGTCAGAGATGCATTAAAAGTTTCAATTATTGTAACTATAAAAAAGAAAATTAATAAATAAGAACAACTGTTTTATACTTTTTCAGCTTGGACTAATCAATACGTATTTGGAATACATTTCCCCTTTCCCATTTCTTGTTATCCACTGGTACAGTTAAGGCTCCTGCAGTGTGTTACGCACCGTGTAGTATTTATTGATGTGTAACATCTTTCCATTCGGTTGCTGGATATTTTTGTGGGAGTGATTTTGAAAAATGGGACGGAAGTGGATCGGAACGATCGAGGTGGCACCAGCTAGCACACTTCCGTTCGATCGAATGGAAGTGTGCTAGCTGGCAGTGGTGGATCGAACGAAAGTGTAAGATGCACTGCCATCTCGATCGATCGATCCAGCTGGCAGTGGTAAGAGAAACAATGAGAGCGCGGTGTCGGAAATTGATATCATGACGTACTCTCGGCCATGTGGAATGTATATGACATACTGAACGGTAAACGCTCATGCAAACGCTGGTGTCAAGTGATTGAAACAAAGCACATGGTACATGTTCGAAATCTTCGTATCAGTATTTAAATGGTAAAATGCCTTAATATCAAACATTGTAAGTAGTCGGCATTGCCGGTATTATGTTTCTGCACAATGGCTATTCAAATATTAAGCCACATAACGGTAATGCAGTCATCAATATAATATAATCGTTGAGGTTATACGAGAATTGAGCAAGCCTTCATGAACTATTGCTGAATACAATCTCTTTACTCACAAGAGGGCCTATTCATAAGGCATTTTACACTCAATTTCACGTAGTAACGTTATCGAAACAAGCAAAATATAAATGAACCTTAATTCCGTAATGCAGTATTATTGGAACGTGGAAATAAGTCACCATCTTGTGCACAACATTAGCGTAGTCAAAATAGCTGTGGGGTTACCGGCTATGACTGGGCATCTACAGATCTCGGGTTCGATTCCCGGACGGAGTAGATATTTTAGCTACCAGATTATCATTTTAAACGTTATTTATCATATCAATATGACTCAATTTAACGCAATCCATATGAAATTACGTGTTGGTCTGTGAATCCACAGGTCCTGTTTATAAGGAATTTAAGGTTATGAGCGGTGTCGCGTCTAATCTAGTTGATCCATATCGTATTTTTTATTTAGGCTAGTGCTGGTGGAAGGTACAAATCATCTAATAAAATGAGGTCCGTATTATAAACAACAATATCTGTAAAACACTCCCTTTTACAATAGATTACTATTTGTGCCAATAATAGTATAAAATACCGGTGTATCAACAATTTCACGTGAGGTTTCTTCTATGTCAGATGTTACACATCATATGCGACTACTGTAAGGCTCGTAATTTTTTGTACATGTTATGACAAATCGACCACCTCATGACGCAGTGGCTAGCGTTATTGGCTGTCACCCACACGGTTCCGGGTTCGATCCCTAGCTCTCTCAAAAATTTAAAATTCTTGGTATGGTCTGGTACGGGGTCTCCCAGCCTCGCGATGTGAAATGGGAACCTGTCGGATGCTATGGCAGGAGGAGTGGAAAGGCACTGGCCACCCTACCACACGCAAACTCCGGCTCGGGACGCTTGTTTAGTGATCCCTTGACGAAGCCAAGGGCTCTAATTCAGGTCACCTACGCCCCTGGAGGGGATATGGCACTCAAGTTAGTTAACCTAAGACAAATCAAAAGCACTGTACGCCACCAACTGTTACTTTGTCCCATTATACCAAACAGACGACAAATGAGACATATTTGTTCTAATCTTTCAATCATTTAATTACATTTCCCAAAGAACCAAATTCCAATAATAACGACTATGATTCTGATTTCAGGATATTCATTCAGTTTTGAAGCACATTCACATGTGTGTGAGGCTACACTATGCAAGAAGGCCTACACAAGAAGGTACGACTCACACTCTTCCGTCTCGTACCAGCCACTCGCATAACGCATCACCAGAAGAAAGTGTGGCCTAGCACAATTTTTATATTCTCGATTTATCAAAAGGTACTCCTACGATTTAGGAATTAATTACACCGTTGAATTTGTCTAAGTGATATCTGTTGCCCTGTATACAAAAGTTAGTATAGTTTCATTAGTAAAACTAAAGTTGGTACCAATATCTCAGTGATCCACAAAGAAAGGAAAAGAACGTATAAGTTAGTTTATGAGCCACTCAGTACCATTCACAAAAGTGAAAACAGAATATTGATATCATTAACGGATTAGGAGATATTGGCGAGGGACGTCTTAGGTGACTAACCCCGTATATACTAGGTATATAACACTAGTCCTGAAAAATATTGAAATGAAAATCCACAGCCTGCTTCCAGTCTCCGACCGGGTCAGGAATGGAATGAATGAAGCCCCCATCTAGCGGCGAGGATATGGACTGTGCCGGCTGCCGAGGCCTGACGCACTCCTCTGGGGCAATGATTAAATGAATGACAGATGAAATGAAATGATTGTGGAGAGTGCTGCTGGAATGAAATTTCCTGAAAAATATTACAAGTTTTAATATTATTCACTGAATAGTAAGGGGGGGGGATTTAGGCCCACGCGTCTTACCGTCACGTGGTCATCATCCGATCCTGATAACTATGGTAGTTACTGAGGGTACCCCCATAATGCCCTCAGGGAGGAATTGAATATCTTGGCAGATGGGAACCAAAGTTCGGCCCCTGATTTAATGTCACTAGAACATAAAGGTGACGTGCAACCAATTCCATTATCGTTGGGTGGTGATGAAAAATTTGAATTTTGCGGCATCTTATTCTCTTGGACAGAAAATACCCTACAACACACTAAAGGAAGGGACATTGCAAGCCAGGCACGTTCCATTTTACTCTTTATTGGGTGATGTTTCTGCATGTCCACGTGTAGTAGTCGACCCAGTATTCGTGTCCTCTCGCAGCACGTTTGTTCTGCATCTCGAGCGAGGTTCACGCAAGGTGGCGTGTGGTGGTCAGAACGTGCACTTAACCACAGACTGGCCTCCACATTGAATGAAGACATTGACGGCTGCGGAGGTCTCCATTTGGCGTAGACTAACAAATGAATGCCCGTATAAAAACAGTAGTGGCATATTCTATGAGCTAACTAAGCTAGCTGCGAAGCAGATACTGCACATAGTATGTTAAGCCATACGAGATATTTATTATTATCATCAATTCTTCTCATTGTCGTTGGAAATGTTGTGTATAATATTATTGGTTTCACGTCCCTTATATCTACTGCGGCTTTTAGAGACAACTGGGTTCCAGAAATATGCCCCGAATTTGGATCATTAGCATGCCACTAAATCTACTGACACCGCTATCTTATAAGTCATATAGTATAAAGGCAATATTTTTCTTTAATTTACATTGAAAGAATGTCTCATTCAATGGGCCCACCGCACCCTCACACCGAATGTTTCGCCAATGCTTCGCCATGGAACTGCGCTAGCTACAGGTGAGTTTAGCGGGTGGCTGGGCAGCTAGAGGGGAGGAGGAACCACTGCACACCGTTAAGTGGAGAATGATTCGCTATTAAACAGCTAGCATTAGCGAGATGACAACTCCTGTTGTGTTATAACGGCTGCCTGAGTTATATGATAACGCTGGCAAGAGTTATCACACAACAGCAGCGGGCGATCTTAAAGCATCCAGTATGGCCTACACAATCTCCCTTCACATAGGCCTACTTTGTCAAAGCCTTTTGTGTGGTTTCATGCATTAGGCCAAAGGCCTACATTATGTTATATCTATACTAATGTAATAAAGCTGAAGAGTTTGTTTGTGTGTTTAAACGCGCTAATTGCTGGAACTATCAGTCGGATTAGAAAAATTATTTGTGTATGTGATAGCCACATTCAAGAGGAATAGTTTAGGCTATGTAGCATTAGGCTACACCTCCCCTGCATTTAGGCCCTTTGGCACAAATCTACACCATTTCACCGATATGAACCAAAATGTGTATACATACCCTTTGGAACTCTGCGAGTAACACTGTTCACATCAATTTTCGGACAGACCACTCCATTCCCTGCATTTAGGCCCTTTATCACAAATCTACACCGTTTCTCCTAATTGCACCAAATTTCACTTACACTTTGAAACCCTGCTGGTAACACTGTCCACTTGATATTTTGGACAACGCTCTCCATTCCCTACATTTAGAATAACAGACAAAATGAACTTGAAAACCACGTATTAAGGCCCTAGTACCATTCTTTTCCGTAGCAGTGTAACTGGAAGAGTATTTTAATAAGTCTATTGTTGACTGGCAATTCGGGCTTCATCACGTCGCCCCTACCGGTGTTCTGGTGCAGAATTGCGAAAATATTTAAATCTTGCGCAGCTCAAAAATTGCAGTCACGGGGAGTAATTAGTGCAAAAGGTTTCCTTAGGCCCCTTAAAGCAGTTATCATCAGGAAAATATTATCCCTCTGTGTAAGTGCAATGGTTTTGGTGCAGGACATTGAAGTTATCAGCTGCAATAAGCGTTAGTGCTATCAAATTTACCTTCATTTACTCCGAACCTTATCGTTGAGCGCTATATGGCGATAAATGATACAATTGCTACCTCAGGAGCTCGGGACAGCCGAAGTTTTGCAAAGTGTTCTGATTATTTTCCTACGGCGCTATACGACAAGAGACTACACTATTGGTCTCTACATTTCTTACTGACAATGAGTTATAGGCCCTAGGCTGTGTCTTTTATTTCACTTACTCCTCTTTCTAATAATTTTTTAAATTCGTTTGTTAATTGCATGTGTCAGTGCTGTAGTTTGTAAATAGCCGTTTCTCTATTCATTATTATTATTATTATTATTATTATTATCTTGACAGGAAAATGACCTGAATGTTACGTCCATTATACTGTACTTGTTATCACCCCCACTACAACCACCACCACCAGCACCACCACCACAAAAAGTTATATTTTTTTCCTGTTAGTTTAAGTATCGTATGCCTGTATTCATTATCATCCATAAAACAAATAAATCCACCGGTCGAAGCCGGGCACTGCTAGCTATACTATAATCATATTAACGTTGTTACCTTTAAGAGATGTCATTTCACTTCCATTTCATATGCATTGATCAGTGCAAATATACTAATGTTGCAATACACTGAGGGGTGTCTCTGGAAAGCGAAAAGCTCCACTTGGCATTTGAGATTCTCTAGAGCTATGGACCTACGGATCTATGAAGGCTTAATTTGGAATAATTAGAATCGCTTTTCCTCCCGGCTCGGCTTTACCCATTGACTCTGTGAGGGATCATTCCTTTACCGTCGCAGAGGCGGTGTCTGGGAACTGAACACACTTTATCAGCAGATACAACCTGGGATAGTGACAGAGCGGTCAACCAGGCGACCACTAATTTGGGTCAAGTTAGGAATGGGCAGGGGAAGGGATTTTGGAAGGAAGTCAGCCGTGGACCTGTTGAAAGGAAACGTGTCATTATTTCCCTGGTCATGAAAATGAGAAACCACAAAAGAACAAGATGTTCAGTTAAGAACATATTGCCTTCTTTCTCCTAAATGCATGGGTATAATTATAAAAAGGAAGCTTGTAGTTTAACGTGACCGTTAATCTTGCGATCATGAGCCACGGGACCTCCTTTTTACGTGGAATCCGAACCACAGGACATGGCATTTCACTTCGAAAATCTCACATGCATTGACTGGGAATCGAACCCGGACCGCCTTGGTGAGAGGCATACAGCTAGACCGCTGAGCCACCATGCCCCTTGGTATAATTATAACTCGTTGTCCTTTTCAAGGGGTATAATTGAATGATGGTTATAGTAGCTTGTTGAAATACAAAGTGCTATACGGATATTATACGTTGATTGATAGAATCTTCATCTGAATTATACATACACACACTAATACAGCCATCACAATAACACAGGTTATCAGATAAGATTCAACACTCACCGAAGTACCCGGGGTTAAATGACCGTGATGTCCATGCATCTCAAATGAAACAACAACAACAACAATAATAACTTCCTACCGAAATCCTTCCTCGTATAAAAGTACACACACTAGTAAGCCTACAGACATCACAGTGACAAAGGTTATCAAACTATCTCTAAACACACCCAAGTACGCGGGGCTACAAGATCATGATACCGCAAAATCCCTAAAGAATCAACAACAAAAACAACAACATTACACTCTACCTCGGATCAAGGACAACGAATCTTAATCGATGTAGTAGAGTGTTGAAATGTGTGGTGGTATAAGTATAAATATAATATTTTCGATCGCAAATACATTCTATATAAGCTTAAGGTACCCATCGACACTACTGAAGACATTTCATAACAAGTTATCTTATTTTCTTGAAATTGATATCACTGATCCCAAGAATATAAACTAGTGGATTTTTGTCAAAAAAGAAACAAAAATAAAAATTGGGGGGACTTTTTCAAAGTTTAGTAACAAAAATAACGTGCATTTTTAGGACTCGATATCTTCGCTCTTTTTCATCTTAATCGAGTCATTGTTGTTGCAAATTCATCTGCTGTGCGTTCAGAGTGTTGTATAGCAGAATCGTTTATGTATCATTAACTGAGGCAACTATATCAGCTTTGAATTACAATTTACGTTATTTTGATTGAAAAAAATAAATTAATTGTGGGGGACGCAACCCCTAATGTCAATTCAACAGCATTATTCTGCTTTACAACATAGCTGCATTATTTGTCTATATTTTAGGTTTTAAATGAAACTAATATCTGCATTCTAAGTGGACATTTTAACTGCCCAAGTAAAGACAAATATTGAAAAAAATGAAGTGAGAGAAAACCTAACTTGAAGTTGAGGTACTGAGCCCGTATTTGCTCATGCTGGAGATTATTTTTATGAGAGCTGTGTATTTTTATCTGAGAAACATAGAACGCGCCCAGGAAGCATGCTCTAGTTTCAGACGCACTTTTGACTTCACTCAGATGCTCCATATAATGTTTCTACAAGATTAAAGATTTTATCTCTAATATGCAAGTTTGAAGTATCATCTACAGTAATTCTCTATAATTTGCCACGATGTGGTGGCCTAATATTTTGATATTTTTGATACGTACGCACGTATTCGACAATTGGTCTGCAAGACCAGGAGTTATAGTATGACCTGAGAGTCCATTTTGAAATATCAGAGTGCATCAAGTATTATTTGAGCACGAAGTCTGCTGGTGTTTATCGCAAGTTGCAAGTGGCAAACTTAACTACGATATTTTCCACGAAAACTGTAAAAATTGTGAAACGGAATGTTCCGACCAAGCACATAATCAATTTTTATGCCACATGGCACAGGTGCAGTTACAATAAATTTGCTAAGTGTGGAAATAATCCAAGTGATTCTGTTAATTATACCATTGAAATTAAAACATTACGACACACTTCCGAGCCGTGCTAAGACCATGATTTTTAGTGCCAAGATTACAGTGATATTGCACGATTACAAAATTCCCAGTTATTTACAAAATTTCCCAGATATTAGAATCTGTGATGGATGATACTCAAACTATCATTAAAATCAGTGAGCAGACACATGGTCATTTTTGTTAAAGTCTACACAAGTGTAGATTCAGTTTTAATCTGTAAAACCACTACGCTAAATTATGTGAATCTTCGAATTATCACCATCTACAAGATGCTGTTAATGCACCACGTGCTAGGAATCTTCACCATTTGGAGCATTGTTTAACATGGCCTAAACCACTCGATGAAGGGGACATCAACCACCTGACAACACTACAAAAATGAAAGAACTTGAGAGAATGGTCTTGCTCATGGACACACATGGAAAATGGAGAACTTTTTCCAAGTTCCAAGGAAAGGAAGTACCGTTCATTACTTCCTTATGGACGAGGTGATCAACCAACGCCGTGAGTAATGCATTTATTTCTCCTGTTCAGGTGATAGGTCATGGTGGAATATTTTTTAGCAACCGTACATTATAACAGTCATGTAGGTAGGTTTCTTTTCTCGTATACACCACTTTTGGTGATTTTCAGTTTTCTTGAGCTTCCACACCGTTGTTTTCAAAAGCACAGAGTTAGACACCATTTTAGTGTGTTCGCACACTGGTGCATTATTGTAAAATGTGAATTTCCAATTCATGGAAACCCAGATTATGATTTAAACGAGTAGCAGAATTTTTTTTCGTAGCAGCTGATACTGAATTGTGTGTAACATTTTAAGCTCCCTTTTGTACAGTTTTAGTACGCCACTGTAATTTGCGAGCGTATCGTTTAGATGAGGAAGATCACTCATCTCAATTATGATTATTGTAAATACATTTTTGCAGTGGTATTTCAAACCTCGAGATTCGAGCAGAATCTCACATCATTGTAATAAGTAGTGTAGTCAGTATTTGCACACTTTAATCCCGATTACATGATAATCGTATCATTTATATTTAACGCCAGAAGGTTAAGGTGTTTAAACCTTTTATAATTATTTACTGTACTTGTACGCACGAGATTGTACATATTTTGAATCCACAGGGGAATAGACTATCTATTTAGACTTTCTTAGGAGAGGAATATCTTCCGTTTTATTCTCCTTGCTTTTACTAAGTATTCATATCAGTGTTAATCATTTTTGAAGGTCTACGACTTCGCATTATGTGTTATTATTGAGTAACATTATTCAGATATGTACCAGGGTTACCAGAGAACAGTTAGAATGTGAACCCTACATGTATTTTGTAACATTTAAAGACTTTGCTACAAGGCAAATTGACTCACATGTAGTGAGGCAGGAACTGTGCCACGACAGATGTTCTGAAGGCCACGAATCCCTTTGTGAATATTACCCAGAAAGCCAACGGTGATTTCCAATGAGACTACGACTAAATGACAGACACTTCTTATACGTATTTTGTAAGGTATTTTCCAACCATGCTTAGCAAATAACAGTGGCGTACTAAAACTGTGCATAAGGGAGCTTAAAAATGATACACACAATTCAGCATCAGCTGTTACGAAAAAAATACTGCTCCTCGTTTAAGTCATAATCTGGGTTTCCATGAATTGGATATTCACATTTTACAATCATGCACCAGTGTGCCAACACACTAAAATGGTGTCTAACTCTGAGCCTTTGAAAACAACGGTGTGGAAGCTCAAGAAAACTGAAAACCACCAAAAATGGTGTCTACGAGAAAAGAAACCTACCTACATGACTTATCATGTACAATGCTAAAAACTACTCCACCATGACCTATAACCTGAACAGGAGAAATAAATGCACGACTCAAGGCGTTTGTTGATCACCTCGTCCATAAGGAAATATTGAGGGGTACTTCCTTTCCTTGGAACTTGGAAAAGTTCTCCATTCTCCATGTGTGTCCATGAGCAAGACCACTCTCTCAAGTTCTTCCATTTTTGTAGTGTTGTCAGGTGGACGATGTCCCCTTCATCTAGTGGTTTAGGCCATGTTAAACAATGTTTCAAATGGTGAAGATTCCTAGCACGTGGTGCGTTAACAGCATCTTGTAGATGGCGATAATTCGAAGTTTCACAGAATTTAGCGTAGTGGTTTTATAGATCAAAACTGAATCTACACTTGTGCAGACTTTAACAAAAATGACCATGTGTCTGCTCACTGATTTTAATGATACTTGCATTACCGTCGAACACAGATTCTAATATCTGGGATATTTTGTAACCTTGCAATATCACTGTAATCTTGGCACTAAAAATCACGGTCTTAGCACGGCTCGGATGTGCATCGTAATGTTTTAACTTCAATGGTATAATTAACAGTATCACTTGGATTATTTCCACACCTAGCAAATATATTGTAACTGCACATATGCTATGTGGCATGGAAAATTGACTATGTGCTTGATCTGAAAATATTTCGTTTCACAATTTTCACAGTTTTCGGTGAAAATATCGTAGTTAAGGTTGCCACTTGCAACTTGCGATAAACACTAGCACACTTCGTGCTCAAATAATACTTTATGCACTCTGATATTTCAAAATGGACTCTCAGGTCCTACTATTACCCCTGGTCTTGCAGACCAATTATCGAATACGTGCGTATGTATCAAACGCACCAATGGGAGCGTCTCTGCATTAAATCTGCAGTTCTGGCGTCGATGATTCGTAAGTCGTGGAGCGACTATTTACTTCCTATTCGCATCCTAGGATGTTATACCTTTACCGAAAGACAATTAAATAAATATTAGGCCATCACATCGTGGCAAATTATAGAGAATTACTGTGGATGATACTTTCAAACTTGCACATTAAAAATAAAATATTTAATCTTGTAGAAAAATTATATGGAGCATCTGAGTAAAGTCAAAAGTGCGTCTGTAGCTATAGCATGCTTCCTGGGCGCGTTCTATGTTTCTCAGATAAAATACACAGCTCTCATAAAAATCATCACCAGCATGAGCGCATACGGGCTCAGTACACATTTAGAGAAAGAAGTAGTATTTTTCTACTCCAAAAAACTGCATTTTCTTTGTTTTTTAGGTCAATCTTCTGCATTCCCCGACCCGCAAGTATCTCCTATATTGTTTCAGTTCTGGATTAGACTGTTTCAAAGCCAGATTAATGTGTGCTTTATCTGCTGCACCTATGCGTCAAAGTGACAGCTGCTTATAAAAAAATACCAAAAAACGAAGTAAAAAAATTGAACCTGTTGGGATTAGAACCAGAAACTACCAGGTTACGAATCAGAGACGATACCATTGAGCTAAAATCGCTCAATTCCAACATTGCGTTAGTAACAGGTTTAGTATAACTGCCTGGAATGTTTTGTCTTGCAATGAACGATTTCATTAGCGTTTTCTGTAGTTTTTATAAACAATTTGGTACTAAATATGTATTATTTTGTGGAATAATTCCTAAAAGTATATAGCCTTATGAACTTACTTATATTATATGGATTTACGAGCAAAAAATAGCCGCCATTTTGACAACGGGTCGGCACGGAAAAGCACGATACGACAAGATCAGACCGATCTATTAGGCACTGCAGCGGAATAATATTCTATTTAAAATGCTAATATCTTACCGGTCAGTCTGGCTGCGTGGCTCAGGGGTAACGTTCTCGCTTGCTGAGCCCAAGGTTGCAGGTTCGAAACCTGGCGCAGTCAGCTGGCATTTGAGGGTGCGCAAATGCGAGGGAGCCGTGTCAGTAGATTTACTGGCACGTTACAGATCCCCTTCGGGGCAACATTCTGGCACCCCGGCGTCTCTAAAAGCCAGTGTAGTTAAAAGGGACGTAAAACCAATAACATTATTATTATTATCTTACCGGTCACCTCCTTGAGGACAGTTTATACCTCCCTATGTACGGTGAGAGTATTTAGTAAGGCCAGACCTTGTTGAATGGTAAGTTACGGTTTGGCCATAATATTTGAATGATTCATACATCTGCCATCTTGAAACTATTTGCCTGATGACCTTTTAGTTTGGGCAAATGAGGCTTCCCACATTAAGGTATATTGTTGAAAAATTTGGTAGAGATCGGATGATTAGGTAAGTCGTAATTTGATTTAAGCTCAGAACATTTGGGTGGGCGCCATTTCTTTTTTGTTATGATGGCGGTGATATACAACATGCCACTGAGTTATCCCTTGCAAGTACTACCTATGTACCATAGATGGATCGATTTGGTTCCGATGTGTTTAATTCATAGGGGGGCTCGATTTGCACACATACACGGCCGCCATCTTCGAACTGTTTGGTCGAACACCTTGTAGTTTGATCAAAATGCGCTTCCCACATGAAGGTACGTTGTTGCAAAATTTGGTAGAGATCAGATGATTAGAATAGTCGTGATTTGATTTAAGCTTTGGACATTTGGGTGGCCGCCATTACGTTACCGTCAACATGACATTGAAGTGCCAATTGCTAGTGCTACCTCTGTACCAAATTTCGTTCAATTCGGTCTCACCGATATTGAATTGATAGGGGGAGGCAGATATTCAGAGTACATATACATACACACATACACACACACACACACACACACACACTCACCGACACACAGACAAACGCACAATTTTTGGCCATGTGTTGATCTCATAAGTCTAATTTCATTATTTGCAAAAATTGAAAGTAGGCAAAGAACTCAGGGTGGCTGAGTTGGGACTCGAGACCACGCTCTCTCAATGCCAGTGCGGCACAAGCTCCCGCGTTAGCACTGTAATATAATCAAAATATGGATTGTTATTATTATTAATCGGTTGGCGTAATGCTAGGCAACGTTATAGCCACAGATATAATTATTCCATTTATAATTGTAAGTAGTAAATTCACGTCAGGTTGATGCGGAAAGATAAGTTTGTTGTCGATGTCTATTTTAATTCATTTTGTCATTATTATATATAAAGTTTCATCTGATTATTTAAAATTATAACGTATGGGCATGGGGCAAGCGATACGAAGTCTTTTCAGTTCAAGTAGGATGATGAGAAACATGTTGCAATCAGAGTGTAAATTGACCGAGCGCGCGACTGGGTGCTTCTAGGAAATGAGACAACAAAGCATGCTCTTGAGTTGGCTTTTCTCGGAAGCAAGTTCAAGGCAGGTCATACATATCCACTGTGACAATGAGAGGTAGCTTTCAACAAGGGCTTGGATATCCTTATATGGTCTTTTCAGTTCAAGTAGGATGTTGATAAATATGTTGCAATCAAGAGTGTAAATACGGCCAAGCGCGCGATGGGGTGCTTCTAGGAATTGAGACAACGAAGCACGCTCTTGAGTGGCTTCTAGGAAGCAAGTTCAAGGCAGGTGGCAATGAGAGGTAGCCTTCGACAAGGGCTTGGATAGCCTTATATGCTAACGAAGACAACGATTCCTAGAATTTACTTACGTCTGACTGAAGAAAAAAGTTGGTTACTATGATTACGGGGATATGATTGGATGACGATCTGGGGCAGCAATCAGTCGGAGGAAGGGATGAAGATGTTGATAAAACACCTGAGTCGGTGGTACTTGAGGTCCATTTTCCTATTCTACTTTGAAGACTACGGAAGAACGGGTCGTATCTTCGATTCGTGACTACTCTGGAAAGTGGTCAATATCTTACAAACTATACTGACTTAAAGTCATGGACTTTGTCCATTAGTCAGCCTTCATAAACAGTTGAAGTTGAAAATATGTTAAGACAAGTGTTGTGTATTGCGCCATCGTCATTAACGTGATTCCTGAATTGAGACTTCGTCACTAGCAACTTATATATTCTATACGTACTACTACATCGCATACAGAAGGAAGGATATCGAATATCTACAAGAACCTATACATTTGCTCTGGCACGAGTAAACCGATTCACGCGATGGCAACATTGGTGAGCGAACTGGCTAGATTACATATATCTCTGTCTTTCGAATAAATTTTTTCTTTGGGCACATTCAAATTAAATTCATTAGCTTTTGAAATAAATTAACATTATGACTTTATATCCGTTAGCTCTAGGCCACCACGTTAAATATAAATTCAGTAATTTTTTTAGCATCATATCTTGCTTAGTTGTCTTTTTTATATAATTATATTCTTTCCGTAATTTCATGCTCCGTGTTTCTTCCTTAGTAGTTAGAAATAGCTATAAGACGAACCTTTCCTCTCATTTCAAATATTACGCTGGTTGGAAACTTAGATTCCCCAGGGGCTGAGATTAAGAAGAGTCTTCGTAGCCGATGTCTAGTGGTAAGTGCACAGGTTATTTATTTCGGTGTTCATAAGGCATTGAACCCGATGGTGACCAGCAAATATATAGAAGTCAATTCTTCAGTATCAATGGTAAAGTGTTATTGGGGTTTGTCCACATCCCTTCAGAAAACTATTACATTTGACCGCCCAACAATGGGACGATTCATTCATTTTCAACCACCCATGTTAAGAACTGTTACATTTGGCAGCCACAACTTTGGGGCAGCCTAGTAACTGTTACATTTTTTGACACCCAGCTGTGGAGCTTCTTATATATATATGAATCGTCCCATTGTTGGGCGACCAAATGTAATAGTTTCCTGAAGGGATGTGGACAAACCCCAATTTATATATATATACAAACATACAAGCTGTAGCCGGCATGCGTTGCATTGCCAATCAAAAAAAGAAGTGTTGGCATTGTAATTTTGTTTCTTGAAGTGCTTTCGGATACACAATATTTTCTTCAATTTCGGTTAACTGCTTCTAAGCTATCGTAAAATGGATATATTAATGTATACGCATTTGTGGGAGCGTGCACAACAACTCACCAATGTTTCATCGCAATCGGATGAATGTTATATGAATGCAGATGGAACTTTGTTCAAATGCTTCGCGCGCCGTCACACATTTGTTGAACCAACTCGTGCGCTACCTATTATACAATGGATTTATTAAGTCAGAAACCTTTCCTGCAGTGTGCACAACAATTCACCCTAGTTTGATTACAATCGGATGAACGATATACGAACGCAGATGGAACTTTATTGAAACGATATGCGCCCCGTCACTCATTTGTTGAAACTACTCGTGCGCTACCTATTATACAATGGATTTACTAAATTAGAAACGTTCCCTGCAGTGTACACAATAACTCACTCAAGTTTCATCGAAATCGGGTGATTGGTATATGAACGCATACGGGATTTTATTTATACGATTCGCGCCGTCATTCATTTGTTGAATCTACCCGTGCACTATTATTCTAAAATGGATTTACTCAGTCAAAAATCTTCCCTGCAGTGTGCACAAAAACTCACCCAAGTTTCATCGCTACCGGGCGAAAGGTATATGGATGCGTACTTTGTTGAAACGATTCGCGTGCCGTCGCTCACTTGTTGAATCTACTCGTGCACTGCCTATTGTAAAATAGATTTACTAAGCCAGAATCCTTCCTTAGAGTGTACTCAATATCTCACCCAAGTGTCGTCGCTATCGAACGAATGGTATATGAACGTATACGGGACTTTGTTGAAACGCTTCGCGCGTCGTCGCTCATTTGTTGAATCTACTCATGCGCTACCTATTGTAAAGTGGATTTACTAAGCCAGAAACCTTCCTTAGAGTGTACTCAATATCTCACCCAAGTTTGATCGCTTTTGGACAAACGGTATATGAACCCATACGGGACTTCCTTGAAACGCTTCGCAAGTCGTCGCTCATTTGCTGAATGTACTCGTGCGCTACCTATTGTAAAATGGATTTACTAAGCCAGAAATCTTCCCTGGAGTGTACTCAACATCTCACCCAAGTTTCATCGCTATCGGACTAATGGTAACGTATGTGAACGCGTACGGACTTTTTTGAAACGCTTCGCGCGTCGTCGCTCATTTGTTGAATCTTCTCGTGTGCTGCCTATTGTAAAATGATTTACTAAGCCAGAAACCTTCCCCGGAGTGTACACAACATCTCACCGAAGTTGCATTGCTATCGGACGAATGGAATATGAACGCATACGGGTCTTTGTTGAAACGCTTCGCGCGTCGTTGCTCATTTGTTGATTCTACTCGTGTGCTACTTATTGTAAAATGGATTTACTAAGCCAGAAACCTTCAATGGAGTATACACAACATCTCACCCAAGTTTCATCGCAATCGGATGAATGGTGTATGAACGCATACGGGACCATTTTGAAGCGATTCGCGCATCGTTGCTCATTTGATGAATCTACTCGTGCGCTACCTATTGTAAAATGGATTTACTAAACCAGAAACCTTCCTTGAAGCGTACTGAACATCTCACCCAAGTTTCATTGTAATCGGATGAGTGGTATATGAATGCATAAGAGACATACACAGTCACACACCCACACACCCACATACTATCTCGTAACATTGATTTACTATATATACAGGCTGTAAAAAAAGTCCTGCACCAAACTTAAATCCCACATGCGTGTGGGGACAGGGAGTAATTTGAGATAGGGAACCCATGTGCGGAACTCAACCGTTACGCCCCTATGAGCGATTTTAATTATGAGTACATTTGGCAACATCACGTGCTACCCACGGCAGAGGACCGATTACCGCTCACAAGTCAATCTAGCTATACGCCCACCTCGTGGCTCAGTGCCAAGCCGTTAGAATCTCACACTGAGGTGACCGGGATCGAATCCCCCTTCCGACAGTGCAGATTATTTTCTTCGAGTCGTTTGTATTTGCATCAATTAATTACTACATAGGACTAGATTAGATCCTTTTTGTTTCTAATTTCGTTTTAAATGGAGCTACATTATACGCCGCAATTTTGCGTTTTAAAAGAAAAACAAATTGGTTCAGTTCATGGCCGATTTATTTCTTCGCGGTAGAATTTTGTTTGACACAAATGATCTCTTTGTTTTTGTCGTAATTGCTGTGTGATTGTTTCGCAATGATCTGTTAAAGATCGCAATTTGAGGTAAAGGTCATAGGCGGTTACTTTACAAGCAAAAGATTGCGAGTTTAAAAAAGGTACAGTGAAGATACAGAGACAGGTTCATCGATCGTTGGAACTGAGGACATTTAATTAAGATTCTTAAAACGTTCTTGAAACATCTACCTGAAAACATCATGCTTACGGTAATTAAGTTGATCCATCATCAAATTACTCGGAGGGAAAATAATCAAGTTGGGTTGGAAGAAGGATTTGAACCCCTAGCGTGGAGTCACCTGCGCCTGAGGGTCGAGCGCTTTACTACTGAGCCACGAAGTGGGACTGGAGCTAAGTAGACTTGTGAGCGATAATCGGTCCTCTGCCGTGGATAGCACGTGACGTTGCCAGATGTACTCATAATTAAAATCACTCATAGGGGCGTTACGGTTGCGTTGCGGACATGGGTTCCCTATCTCAAATTACTCCCTGCCCCCATCCCCATGCGGAGTTAAAGTTTGGTGCAGGACTTTTTTTACAGCCTGTATATATATAGATAGATAGATAGATATTAACGTGCTAGGCTGGCAGCAAACCGGTTACAGCACTCTTGAACCCCGTGGCCGGTCTTTATTTTGAGTCTTGGTATAATTTATAGCATACATTTAATTCCCTTGTGGCGGGAAGGATGATTTTAGTGCGACTGGCATTACTGAAAGTTCCAATGTGTGTTAGCTATAGAGTTTATTTCAATGGTTATTTCCCAATATAAGTTTTTACATTGGCGGTTGTTTTGATGCCTGCAACATGAATGCTATTCTCTTAAAAATATTCACGTGATTACTGGCAAATATAGACTACAGCTAGAGCAAATTTTGAAGGCAGTCGGTGCTATTGAGAGACAGAATAATCTTGTATTTGTTAATTCATTTGAGTCACTTGGTACATCTTGGTTATCAGCTCCATGTAGTTGGGTGTGTGTTGAAATTGTCTGATAGCCTCTACTCCTGTGATGAGTGTAGTAATGTGTGTTACTGATATTAGGGACAGGGGTGGGGTTGACTTCCCGAGACTTAAAGAAAGGTACTATCGCGGAATTTTCCTGGAAGGAGTGTGTAAACAACCGGAGAAATGCACACTCGAGATAGCCAATGTCAGCGCAGGGATTCAATACGGCGACCTCCAAACTTTGTGCAGCTGCCCTCGCTGCCGCGGTGAACGATTTAATGAGCACGGCTACACCACGGCATGACAGCATAAACAGAGCCCATGACAGATGACGATACAAAACTTAATCGTTGACACAAATATTATTATCAATATAATTTAGATGTTTTATAATGCTAGATGTCAAGTCTGTAAACATTCGCGATCAAACTAAATGCCAAAAAATAACTCCACTTGATCACTCATCTGTTGTAAAATCCATCACGATAAACTTCACGATCATAGTCTATTCCCAATTTGGTTTCCACTTCAGCTCCACGTACCTACATCTCTCAATACACTATTCTAGACAGACCACCATCTGGCTCAGTGACCTGTATTATTTGTTGTCACCCCGTAGGTCCCGGTTTGATTCTCGGTTCTGCCAAGAAATTAAATTCTGGTCTGAGACCGGGAACTGGGCTCACTCAGTTTCGTGAGGCATAACAAAGACGAGGTGGGTTCGGTTCCCATCCTAGCCATCTTACAAATGGATTTCCCTGTTTTTTCACTTTAACTTCAGTTAAATGCCAGAATTTGATCTAACTTAATGTTAATGCCACCCCTTGTACAGTATTATTAGATTCATTTGAAACAGAAATTGTCCGCCTCGTGGAATAGTGGCTAGTGCCCTTAGCTGTCACCTTTGATTCCCGGCTCCGTCAAGAAAGTAAATTTTGGTCTGAGGGCTGGAACGGGGTACGCTCAGTCTTTTGAGGTAAAACAGAAAAGAGGCGGAACTGATTACCACTTCAGCCATCCTGAAAGTGGTTTTCCGTGGTTTCCAACATATACTCCACGCAAATACCGGGATGGTTTTTAAATTAAGGCCACGGCCACCTCCTTCTTATTCAATGAATTTCAAATACACACTCTAATACAGCCATCACAATTACACAGGTTATCAGACAAATCTGTCATGTGTAGCTCTTCAGTCGGTTAACAAGAAATTTGCCCAATGAATGGGTGGGGTACAAAGTATAAATATGTAAATACACTGTGGATACACTAAATATATGTATTCACATACTTTGTAACTTTGTATAGACAGCACTGAATGAATGGCTTCAAATCTTTAAATACAGACTAATCAAAGCAAGTACATGGGGCCACATTACCACGATGCCATAAAGCCCTTAAATTAATCCACAACAAGGAAAGATAAATTGCCCGTTTATAAATACATGCCACTTAGTCATATGAAAGCTTCCAGTATTGGTATAGTATCGAACATAAACTACTCGTTGTCTTACAACAGGAATCGGACGAGTAATACCTTTCAAATATCACATCAGTCCTTGCTACCGCAGGATAAATATGAGGTTAACAGCGTTCCGACTCGGACTGATTTTCCTTTTGTGATTTATTGCCGCTACGTGTGTTTGTAGGCTGGCGGGACATCTTTCTCTCAGCCCTCGCGGATATTACACAGAATGTAGGACGTGAATCCCCGCACTGGCTCCCAGCCAAGTAATGACCAACGGAGCCCTGGGGTCACCACTGTTTAACACATACTCATCAGAGCAAAGGTAACATTCTCTCAACTGGGATCTGGGAGTATGTATCTATGAAAAAATTAAGTGTATTTTCTCTTATCTCTCCAGCCTAATACAAGAGTTGATCTAATATACAGGTTTAATATTAATTATAAATTCAGTGCTTTTTTTTCTTAAAAAAATTAAGGGGTACGGTACCGGAACTCTCAGTTGTAGTCTACAAAAAATCACGATCTTGCAATTTTCGGCAATTTGCAAAGTCCGGTCATTGTTTGTGTTCGAATCATTAAATTTCAGCTTTTTCGATGCCTGGGTGGATGTTAAATACTGTAGTTCGTTATTTTCTTCATCCTTCAAAACTAACCACACGCACAAATAACAACCTATCCCGCCTCCAAACAATAGCCTGAGTGCTTATAAGAACGGAGTGCCGAGTTGCCGACCAAGATAAACTGAATCGATAGATCGATTTAAATCGAGGATAACTCGAAATCTCCTACAGCTGTTGTGAACAGCGCGTTGACGCCAGCTGATCGATGAACCTTCAAGCTGGAATTTATATTTTCCGGTCTAGATACAAATGCACCAATATGTTTTCTTAAACAGTTTTCAGATGTTTAAGGGGTACGCGTATCCCCGCGTTCCCCCTAAAAAAAAGCACTTAATTTATAATAGTAATAATGATGAAGCTATTGTGTTACACCCATTTTAACTACTGAAGCTTTTACAGACGCCGGGGTGGCATAATTTCGCCCAGAAGGAGCTCGTAAACGTGCCAGTAAACTTACTGATACGGCTGCCTCGCCTCCAATGCAAACTGACTTCACCGACATTTGATCCCACAACCTTGGGCACAACAGGCGAGAATGAAACTGCTGAGCTATGAAGTAGATACCGCCTTGGTAACATTCCCCACTGCTGTTCCCAAGGTTGCAGGATTAATTACTGGCGGAGTCAGTTGGAATTTGAGTGTGAGCAATTACATGAGAACAGTTTCAGTAGATTTACTGGCACGTTAAAGATCCCTTTCTAGGCAACATTCTGACACCCCGTCGTCTCTAATAGACGCAGTTGTTAAAAGGGACGTAAAACCTCTAACATTATTTTTATTATTATATCTAAGCACGTGGTTCAGTAGTTTGAGGTGTTCACCTCCAGTGCCCAAGGCAACAAATCGGCATGCAGATACATTCGGTGAACTACATGAGTGTTGACATTTCAGAAATTCCGGCACCGTGGCGAATTGGTTAGCACACTGGGCTTTGAACAGAAAGATCCCAGGTTTGATTCTTTGGTGGACCATAACGGGATTATAATCCCTTGGAGGTAATTCTCTTGGCCTGGTGGCTTGGTGTAGGTGTTGTCTTCATCATTACTTCATTTTAATGAAACGCGCAGGTCCCCCTCGACCATAAACTATCAGCAACTGCACTCGGCTGCCCTGAAGGCCACACGACACTAAATTAATATCAAAATCCATTTTCGTGCGTTCTTATGAACAGGACAAGTTCCTGGCATCTAGTATAAACCGAAATCTGAAAAATCTTTAATTCCAATTATCACGAACATGTGCATTCTTTGAATTGAAAGCTAACATCAGGCTGAGTAAGCAAGTTAACAACAAGCAAGAAAAAATACAAAATTGAGGCATTAATGATGGTTCGTCTGCCAAATTCCCTAACATCTACTTTCAAGGTAAACTAAAAGTGCTACCGGTACGTTAATTTCTCTAGATAATAGACAACTTCTAAAACTGAAAACGACTAATACCTGCTTAGAATCAAGTGTACACATCCCAGAAATGTAGCTAACTCATTGTTCAAAAACTGGGCCTTTTTCATAAATCACTACACGTTTAATGATTCATTACATTTAAACGGCTAGTATTGAGAAAAGATGGGTTCGATTCCCACCTCAGACATCATGGACGTGGTTTTCCGCGGTTTCCCACTTCTACTCCAGGAAAGTGCCGATATGGTTTCTAACTTAGGACCACGGCAACCTCCTTCCCAATCCTTATATTAATTACAAATACGCACACTACAACAGTAATCACAAAACACTACACTTCTACACTCACCCGAGTACACAGTGCTAAATGACCACGGTATCCAAGCCCATCGAATAAAACAACAACAAAAATATTATTTCATGTACTGGTGAACTTAGTATTTCGTAAACCACGTCATGGTGCAGTGGGTAGCATTCTTCACTGTCACCCCTGAGGACCGGGTTCGATTTTCGGCTCTGCCGATGAACTGTATTCTGTTCTCAGGGCTGGAACGAGGAACACTGAATCTCGTGGGCATAACTGCAAAATGATGGGTTAGATTCCCTCCTTAGTCATCCTAGAAGTGGTTTCAGTGGTTTCTACGTCAGACAAATTAGCTAACGCAAGGCCACGGCTGCCTCCTGCTGAATCCTAGCCCTTATTACAAAAACACACACTAAAACTACTTTTACATTAGCACCGGTTATCCGACAGCTTCCACACACAACACCCTATGTACACGGGGCTACATGACCACAATGTTGAAGCGCCCCTAAATAAATCGACAACAGCAACAACAACTAAAGATTCCTGTAGAGTATAATTGCCGCTCCAGGCATTGCTGAAAGTAATGCAGTTAAACAAGACGAAAATTCATATTATCATGGATAGAATGTCCTGGTAACATATTCTTATTTTGCTTCATCCCATACGAGTGTAATGAACATGCTTAAATATATATATATATATAAATTAAACACTTCTGTAACAACAAAGAATTGGAGATGTTAGTACGAGACAGAATGAACCTTCAAGCACTGAGATTTGTTTCTTTTATTAGTCTATTTTCTTTTATGAAAAAAAAAAAAATAGGCTTATGAAATAATCTTTTGCCCGTTTGTGTGTGTGCATATGTGTGTGGTTCCCCCTCCCCCCCTAATAAACGGATGAAGCTATTTCAATAAAACTCTGCATGGTCGTAGTACTATTTTGTTGGACCCCGACCATGCCCTTCAAACTTCATTATGTCTCACAAATCCAACATGGCGGCTGTGCGAAATAATTCACCAGCATTCTTTATCTCCGAAACTACTACTGATATCACCCTGAAATTTCTTACAGTGATAAAGGGTCCTACTAAAATTTTATCTATGTGACTTTCAAAAACCTGTTAAGTACAAACCGAAACTGGCGGCCAAGCAAAGTTGAAACATTTAAATAGATTTTTCACGAGTGAAACACGGTACAGAAAATGTGTATACACTTTGTAATGCACTGACATTTAATTTAGTTCAATTGTTTACATAACTTGAAGATGACGGCTGTGCAAAATTTTAAAACTAAGTATTTATTCCTTGTGTCCTAATCATGCGATCAAAGTCATCGTTTGAATAATGGACATACGCAATAATCGTCATCTAATAGTACATAACGCTATGGCCTACACATACAATATGCCAACATGGCGACCATCCGTAAGAATATTTGTATGGTTCTCAATATCTACTAATATGTGACATCAATCAAACTGAAATTGTGTATGTTGATAAAGGCTATAAACATAAATTCACCTATTGGACTTTCAATAACCTGGTGAGCTCAAATATATACCATGGCGGCGACGCAAAATTAAAATATTTAAATTGAACTTTCTCACAATTTAACCAATTGGGCGCAGTGAAACTTGGTACGGTAAATGCTTATACAAATTTTAATCTACTGACATGTAATTTATTTCAACTGTTTTCATAACCACAAAATGACGGCTGTGTGAAAATATAAAAACCTCATTTTTATTTCTTGTGTCCTAATCATGCGATTGAAATTTGAATAATACACCTGCGCAATAATATTCTTGTTATAGTACATAACTCTATGGCCTACATATATAAAAAACCAATATGGCCACCAACCGAAGTATTTAGATGGTTTCCAATATCCATGAATCTAGTACAGCAATCAAACTGATTTTTTATTTTGATAGAAAAAATTAACATAAGTAGGATACATGAATATAGGCTATTTAGTTATACTTGTTTAAATTTATTTTAGGGCCGTAACACCTCGGTCATCAGCTCCACGGACTTGAGTGTGTGTTGAACTTGTCTAGCAACCTATGTTTCTGTGATGACTGTAGCTGTGTGTGTAACTACATTGAGAATAAGAATGGGCGAGGTGCCTCGAGACTTAAATTAGGTTTGCCAGGAGGGAGTGTGGAGAAAACCGGAATGAAACCACATTCTTGATAGCAACTGTCAGAACCGGGATCCAAACCTCCTATCACCAGACTTGGTGCAACTGCCCCATCACGGTCGTGGTGCGAGATTTAACGAGTACTGTTTCGACGCGGGGTAAATTTGAACTCCTCCATAGGTATGACATGTGATATTTTCAATTCAATGGTCTGTAATTTAAGTCAAGAAGCCTATATGAAATGTGTGTGTGTATGTTCCATAATCACAAGGAAGTGATCAGACTGGATAAGACCATTAAACACTATTGTTGCTGTTGGTTCATTTAGGGATTTGCGACATTGTGGTCCTGCAGCCCCGAGTACTTAAGGGTGTGGGTAATCGGTCTAATGGTGTGTGTCACTGTGATAGCAGTGGTGATGTATGTATTTTCAATTTAGGCTAGTGTATAGGAAGCAGCCGGCCGTGACTTTGAATTGGAAACTATTTCGGCGTTTTCCTGCAAAAGCACGGCAAACCACTTACAGGACAGCTAGGGTGGGAATCAAACCCATCTCTTCTCAGTTTTGCCTCACAAGGATAAGCAAACTTTTTGTCAAGGTTTGGTATGCATTGTCAGATTATAAACAGATACGAGTAGAGCCATCTGCCGGAAAACAAAATGAACAGCAGAATTTCCCCCGAATGTGGCAAAATAATTAGGAGACTAGCGGTAGTTAGTGTTTATCAATTACTAACAACCCGCCCCGTCTTCGCCCGGGAACAGTTATGAATGCAAGGTGATAGTATACTTTTAACCGAGGTCTTATAATATTTCCTTGTATACGACATAAGTCGATTTCCCTTCAGCAGAGAACACGAAAAGATTTCGGTTTGATGTAACACGCGATAGAGCCACGTAAAACTGTCCATGAGAAAAACATTCTCCACTGAAATCAACCCCAGTCATGCTAAGTGTCTGACCCTGTGCTTTGTTTAAAGTCATGCTAAAGCAGACTCTTACTGGGAATTGTACTCGTTTGAAATGATAAGGCAAATCTGAAGGAATCATAGGGATTCTGGGTACTAAGAACGTTTCTCCTGTACCACAGCTAGTTAAGATAGTTGCTACAATGAAATAGTTTTTCAAAGTTTCCACTACCAATCGCGTCCCATTGCATAATACTGGTGGGTGTAAATTATGTAGCAATATAATAAGCACTCCCACTTTTAAAGTAAGCTTGTATGGTGGCAAGCCAGAAGGAAGTAAAGAATTTAGGAATTCTGTAAAGTAACGAACAACTTCTTCACTATCGATTACTGCGTCTACTAGAGCGTGGGCAGTGAATTTGGAGAATACCAAGTCATTAAATTTCACAACTTGTTAGTTTATCGGCGATAACATTGCTCTTTCTTTAAACCATGAATGAGACTTGTTAGATATGTCATGGATTTGAGGATAAACGCTATCAATCAATTCTTGAATGCTGCTTACTAAAACACAGAAATCGTGACTGAGGGTAACTTTCCCGTCAATGACCGGTAAATCTCAATTTCCGACTCTAAGTAACAAATTAGCAATCAGACTATATTATCTTCTGAAGATAAGAGTACTCTCATGTAAGTTTTTAGTGCCAATTTGTTATATCCGGACAGGTGTAAGATCTTTTTAATGAAGCGTTCACTTCGTCGGCTCTCGTTCCTCTGGTACCAACTGGTAAAATCTGGCGAAAATCTCCGGCGAACAAACCTGTGCAGCCACCCATATGTGTGTTCCGATTACATAGAACAGGCAAAGTCCTGTCTACGGCTTCAACGGAAGTTCTGTGCGAAATTGTAGCCTCATCCTATACAACTAAAGAACAATTTTGGATTAACCTGGCAGTGTTACTTTGTTTTGAAATATTACATACGCTTCCATCATTACTGCTGACTTTCAAAGGAAGTTTAAATGTTGCATGTGCTGTTCTTCCCCGTTCGAAAAGAGTGGCTGAAATTCCAGATGATACGACGGCAAGAGCAATATTACCACCTGACCTCACTTTGGCGAGCAACAAATTAATCAGGAACGTTTTGCCAATGCCTTCAGGGGCATCGAGAAAAAATATCTTACCTTCCTTCTTAGTGATGCTAGATATGATGGTGTCATAAGCTTGTTTCTGATCGTGGTTCGGACGGTGTTCTTCTTGAGCAACGGTTTGACGGAGCCGAGGACGAAGTCTTTCTTTCTCTTATGACAATCGAGAAATTGTTTGTTGCTCTGTTTCATTGTTACGTGATAAGCGCTTTTTTTTCGATGTCAATGTCCGTTTTACATCTCGGCATGATGGCTTAAAATCACTGGCTGGACTATTAATTATAACGAATTCTTGTCAGACGTTATTTAAGAATGGCGAGGTGCATGAAACACAAATCCCCCTTCCGTCCAATCTTAAATTGACTGTGTATTTTGCGGAATGAAAAGTTCACAGGCGAAACGGAGAATTGCACTTCCAGAGAATGGCGAGGTGCATGTAGCACAAATCTTCCTTCAGTCCAATCTTAACTTGACTGTGTATTTTGCGGGACGGAAAGTTCACAGGCGAAATGAAGAAAAGCCGAGTTGCACTTCCAGGGAATCTCCATACACAACCACCCTTCTCTGAAGTCTTAACACCTATGCTCAACACGACTCGACGGTTTGCTGCTGGCTGAATCTGGGGTAATATGTTCGCCCGCTGGTTAGTCTGTAACAGGGGTGATAGACTCGCCCTTTCTAGCTCGTAAACTGTCGTCTCAGTATTTGAATGGACATGGTTGGAAGAAATGAAAACGTAAAAGCACTTATAGTGGACAATGTATTGAAGATAGAGATATGCTCTCGGGGACATTTTTGTAGAACTTTTCATGCGGAACAATTCTTACACTCATAGTATTTAGATATTTTTAACGGTTTGACCAGCGTAATCTTACAAAGTGCTCGGACGCCAGTTGTTTTTTTTTTCGACGTTTTCACTGAAATCGTTACTGCTCGGCTTCCTTTGATTATAAATAAATTATAAATTATAAATAAACACAAGTCAACAAACCATAAACACAAAATAGAATACACTCTTATATTCAACATCCTCCCTACACAAATCGTCGACTCTTTGTAGACGATTGTCATCTGAATGCATGTCAATGTAGGTTGGCAACAGCGTGAACACCGTCATGTCTGACGTTGCATTTGCAAAGTCCAGGCTTCCGTGGATTCGCCTAGAAATTACATTCGAAGATTCAAGGAGTGTCAGCTTGATCTATGTGTATTTAGAAGCATCACCCTCAGGTGAAAAATCGAAGATCGAATCCTAACAACAACCACAACAACATACGAAAAATTACATTATTCAAAAAAAAACTGAAGTTCAAAACTATTTAATTATTTATTTAATTATTAATTATTTATTGCTTTCAAAATAAAACTATTTCATTATTATTATTATCATTATTTATTATTATTATTTATTATTATTATTTGTTATTATTATTTATTATTATTATTTTTTATTATTATTATTTATTATTAATTCCAGAAAGTGTATTTAATATTGTCATTAGACACGAAGAACAGAATCAGACCCATTAATAAACCCTCACTTCGAGAAGCATCAGTCATCTCGTTTCTACAGCATCATCAAAAATCTTCATATGAGCATCACCGCTCAACTTCAATACACGCCAGTCACAGCTGGACTCGTGTTTACAAATACCAATACGTGTGGTCACCCAACACACACCTTATAGAACGGTCGACAGTGGTATAAACATCACCTGTCACCTAATTAACATCACCATGAGCGATAATGCATCGTCTTCATGTGGAACAAATTACCCAATCACAATCTAACACGTTGCCCTGGTCTGATACATCTTCGGTCTGTACAAAATTAAGTTAATGGCTGCCCAGAACAGCTGTTACAGCTCTTAAATAATGGTTTCAATCTAATACAAGTTACATTTTACTTAACAAATTTATTAACCTTATGGGAGTGTAAGTTCATTGAGAAAATACTGCTGTGCAGTTCTACGCTAAGTGTAGTATTGAGTTTGTGTGTGCCTTTAGTTGTTGTATAAAGTGACATGTGACTGACGCATTTGCTTGCGGCCGGTATCTTCGAGTGTCTGCTACAGCTTTCAAGGTCCCAATACACTCTCCCGCTGACAAACAATTGAGCTCACCGCTTGCTTTGTAACCAGTTCTAAATCCACACATTCAGATGTACGATTGTAATAACGCCACACTTCTGGCATAACAAAAGAATAATGTTGTATTCCAGGTAGACCAAAGATATAGATACTGTATGTCACTCTTCTGCAGTGACTTGAATATATTAAAATGATACGTAGGAGGTATTAAAAAAGCTTAAATAAATTATACTGTAGTCATTCCGTCGTGTCTATCGACTGCCATACCTTCCCAAGGATCGTGTGTTCGAGAATAACACACACTTCCACCTTACTTAAGTACATGAAGTTATATTTGCGGCGTTCTTCTTCAATTTATGCATAGTGTTCCCAATGCCTTTCTTAATCATTATATTTACAAATTGCCATGTAGAAATAGACCGACAGGAAATAATAGTTAATCACATAACTACCAAAAAACAAATCCTGCCTATAACCAACTGTGTGAATACGTGCGGCCAATATCTTATGCTAATTATCCACCACAATTCTACCGTACATAAATGGTTTTATTTGACTTACTCGTTCATGGTTGGTTGTATGAGATGGATGGCTCTCGGTTTGAACCTGGTCCTCGGTTCTTTCTCCTCATGGTATTATTTGGCATTGGCTCTTCCCATGGTTGAATGGTTTACTCGGACATTCCTCCTGCCATAAGGATGGCGGTAGCTTCCGTGTAGTTATAGGTCCCCATGATGGTAGTAGTATTACACGTTGTAGAAGCCTGAATCACTGATTTTATCGGAACAATAGTTGTAAAATTTCCACTGATTCTAAACTGTGCGGATATTCAAAATTGCCTTTATATTTCCGCCACTGACTTTATTGACGCATCTGCATCATATTACACAGACTTTACTACTTCTCACTCCAAAATTACATGAGTTTGATAATAGCACTTCAAAATTTTGACAATTTACAGTTCGACTAGTCACGAATAACAGTTTCAATGCACTTTCCCAATATACCGGTCTGTTCGATAATAGTAATATTAATGGACTCCTCGTCCTCACCCTGTTCATTACCCGAGATCCAGTTGCGGCGTTTTTCACTCACACACGACATGACACAGTACTGTCCAGGTAATGGCGACCAGTGCTTCTTCCTCTCCATCGTCGGGCACCGCATGAGTCGTTTCCTGACTATGTAAATTAACCGTTTATAACCCAGCATATCATTTACACAACCAGCATTCTCGAAAATTATAGGGAAAATTCATTGGAGTGCCCTTGTTGTCTGAATTGTCCTGTGGTTCAAAATCTCACTATTAAATAAATATGTTACTTCAGCTGGCGACTTCCCCTGGTTGGTTGGTGTTCCATGGTTGGACGTGTGGTTGAGCTTCTTTGGGATCTTTTTTCTCGGCAATCAATTTTCGATGAGCCGACAATGGTCATGGGGTCATGAGCCTTTCGGTCTCAATATATTGGAAATTCATGTACCCGGCACTATGGAACGAGACGGAGAACAGCTCGCTAATATCCGGTGAAATAAATGCTATCACGTTTATTATGACGCCAACCATGCTGAATGTCTATTGATCTGAATAAGCAGAAATGTAACATATTACCATCCATGAACATAAATTTTAATTGAAGCTGGAGCTTTCAATGAGGAATATAGAGGAGGTTACTTAAACCCTGGAGGCTCCACCGATGAGATTTGAAAAAATTAAAGTACGTGCCACTCTGAACTCATATCAATAACAAATGTAGGTATAAAATGTAATTCAGAACTTTAAGTCAGTAGTTACTTATCGAGACAAAAGTTATGTGTTGAAACCAGCACAAGAAGGTGTATTCTCCTTCACGTGCTAAGTGTTTTAGAAATAAATCTGTCACTGTAGGAAAAGAGTGCTAGTTATGATTCATGATGACAACGCTGAAAATACATGCAGGTTACCATTAAATCAATTCTAGAGCCAGGTCTGCCTCGTCGCGCAGTGGCTAGCATTCTTAAATAAAGGTACAAATTGGAACCTCGCAGCGGTGGAAGCTCCCTACCGCTCCACGTGTATTTAGAAGGGATATATTTTGAACTCTGCCGCTGCTGCCTAAGCAGTGCCGCTTGTGCAGCGGGCCCAGCCAGCCGCGCAAGGAGCAATCGGGCATATCTGTGGCGCGGCGACACCTTGTTAATAATGTCTTGATTTCTGTCAGATGATGATAAACCCGGAGCTTTTATCAAAATATCCAGTTTTATATGATGCAAAGGTGGTTGATTATAAAGACGCCGTAAAGCTGACCATGAAAATGTGAACCAAAATTAATTGTCACTAATTGGAGGACTATGAAATCTATCTGAGGGACGCTGATGCATTTCCTTGTTATAAATGGAATTAAATCCTCTGCAATCAATCTCAAATTTATCTTGGATGGGCCAATTGATTGCTCTGTATTGTCTGAACATAATGAATACGCGAAGTTGGTTACGTATCTTTTAATGTATAAGACGTACTTAAATTCATTAATGTCCGCAGAGGTATTTTTTAACGGAAATCTACATTTACACATATTAGGATTAGTATTCCTTGTGGGGGGGCGTGGTGGCTCAGCGGTCTAGCTGTATGCCTCTCACCAAGGCGGTCCGGGTTCGATTCCCGGTCAATGCATGTGAGATTTTCGAAGTGAAATGCCATGTCCTGTGGTTCGGATTCCACGTAAAAAGGAGGTCCCGTGGCTCATGATCTCGAGATTAACGGTCACGTTAAACTACAAGCTTCCTTCCTTTTTTGTATTCCTTGTGTTGCTTCTTTCCTGAACCATCATGCATTTTTTTCAGACGCATCCTTCATTATAGATATTTTGTATAATCAACGTAAATAATCAATCTGTAAATTAGTTCCTCACGACCAAGGTGACCTTTGCCTTTAAACGAAGCACCAGCCACATATTTCTATTGATGTAAAATATATATATTCAACTAACAAGGAAAATAATCAAGGGGGCAGATAACCTCGCTATTTCGCCCCTTAAAGCAACAAGAACTGACTTGAATAATCTAGGACAAGCAAGCATCGTCATGACTCTCACGAGTCATGTATATACGCGTCCACCTCCTGGCATAGCCACTAACATTCTAAACTATCGTCCCGGAGATCCGTGTTCGATTTTCAGCTCTGCCAAGAAATTTAATTCTGGTCGTAGTAATGGAAAGATGTACACTCCGCTTCCTGAGGTACAATTGAGGAGAGCTGTTGCTTGATTTATCTCAGCCTTCCTAGAAGTGGATTTCCTTGGTTTCCCCACTTCCACTCAAGGCGAATGCAGGAATGTTCCCAAAATTATGACCAGGGGCCCCTCCTGCCCAAATCCTAGCCCAAATTACAAATACACACGCACTAGTAAAGCCATCGCAATGACACAGGTTAACAGACATTCTGCATCCACTCAAGGACATGGGGCTTTATGACTACGATGTCAAATAGCACCTAAATGAATTATCAACACCACTTCTTCTATTCCGAAACACATGAAAATCATCCCTTGCTATGTGGATGCATACCATGCAGGTTGAGTTCCTGTTCACTTGAAAAACCTGCCAAGAAATTTAACTCTGGTCTCATGGCTGGAACGAGGAACACTCTGCCTCGTGAGGACAAATTGAGAAGAAATGGGTTTGATTCCCACCTCAGCTATCCTGGAAGTAGATTTCCGTGGTTCCCCACTTCTACTACAGGTAAATGCCGAGATGGTTCCTTACTTAAGGCCACACCCGTCTCCCTCCCAATCCTCACCTGAATTACAAACACTTACTTCAAAATAACACAGGTCATCAGACAAATTCTACACACCCAAGTACATGGGGCTAAATGACCACGGCCCAAGATTTCAGGATTAAATCCTGGCGCAGTCATCTGGCATTTGAGGGTGCGCAAATGCGAGGAAGCCGTGTCAGTAGATTTACTGGCACGTTAAAGATCCTCTTCGGGGCAACATTCCGGTACTCCGGCGTCTGTAAATGCCGCAGTTGTTTAAAGGGCCGTAACACCAATAACATTTTATTATTATTCAATGACCACGAAGTCGAAGCCACTTAAATGAAACAACAACTTTGTTGTAATTTTCGGCCGATACGGGTATCATCCCAGTTATTTAGACCACATTATCGTAACCATCCTTGTAGTAAATTTCATCATGATCTGCGAGATGTGCCTCAATTAATTTCCTTGTAAGCCACTGTTTAATTACAAACAATGAATTATCTGGTTATTTATGATAGGCTACTTCAATCGCTGTAAATCAGTCAACTTTCACAAATAATTACTGTAGGCACTGAATACATCGATAAGCTTATTTATAGAATCGTTGACTGAGTAGCTTCATTGATTAATTCATAGAAGAGAATGAGTGATAAAATGCGGAATTGGTCTGGGAGGCTTGGTAGATCGTATTTGCAGTGCGATCGTGGTGAGTCGTGAGGTTCCTACGTCATTCCACACTGGTCTTGACTGAAAATGCCATGCAGTGGAGGATTAGATAGATTAAATCCTCTTGGCACACGGAATTGAGCATTAGAGTAGTGGTCAGTACGTTAGCTTCCACGAGCATGGGGTCAGTGCTTGTAGGTGGGATAAAATAGCTGTTAGCGGGATTTTGTAAAAAAAAAGTGCCCATCCCTTTAATTTGTTTGTTCCACCAACACTTCTTCACTGCGTAGGTGCGTCTACCAGCTTCACTCAAACAGTGAGGGAGCGAACAGCTGTACGGCAGCGCTGGAAGGGACAATTAATTATCCCCCATTATTGAGATTACTTCCGTAGGAGAGAAATTATAACCCTTCTAATTGTATAAATAATAACCAATTCCATGTGACGATTGTTTTTCAGTCAGCCAACATGTAGACGCTGTTGCTGTTGTTGTTGTTGTTGCTGCTGTAAGTAGATCTTTTTAGAGGATTGGGACATTTTGGTGATCAGCCTCGTGTACTTGGGTGTGAGCTGAATTCGTCTGAAGGGAGTGTGGAAAAATCAGGAGGAATATTTTATATGTTATTGTGATGATTGGCCGGCCCCGTGGTGTTGGGGTAGCGCGCCTGCCTCTCTCCCGGAGGCCCCGGGTTCGATCCCCGGCTCCGTCAGGGATTTTAAAACTGACGTGAGGGTTGGAACGGGGTGCACTCAGCCTCGTGAGGACAATTGAGTAGCTGTCTGCCAGTGAGACAGCGCCCTGATCACGAAAACCAAGATTAACGGCCGAGGGGACCCGACGCGCTGATCACGCGTCACCCCAATATCTGCAGGCCGAATGGCTGGGCATCGGTCGCTTGGTAGGCCTTAGCCCGTCATGGGCTGTATAGCGCCAGGGGTTGACTATTGTGATGATTGTATTAGTTGGTGTTGTTGATTAATTTTCGGGCTTTTCGACAGTGTGGTCATGTACGCCCGTGTACTTGGGTATATGAGGATTTTATCTGATAAACTATGTTACTGCAATGGCTATATTAAGGTGTGTACTGTATATGTAATTCAGATGGGGATTTATTTATTTATTTATTTACTTATTTATTTATTTATTTATTTACTTATTTATATATTTTATTATTTAATTATTTATTTATTTGAGCACAACAGGATATTCATCCCAATTACAGTAGCATAAGGATTACACAGTATGTTATGTTATAACTTATACTATCTTATACTAAACAGTAACTAAATGAAACTAATTAAAATGACTAGGTGTGAAATTAAAACAGTATAGTACAAATAATACAAATGTAATACGAGGTTGGCTAGGTAGAATGACACAGGTTTAGGAAGAAGACGACCGTGGCCTTAATTTAGGAACCATCCCGGCATTCGCCGAGATCAGAAGTGGGGAAACCATGGAAAGCCATTTCCTGGATGGCTGAGGTGGGAATCCAACCTGCCTCTTATCAGTTTTGTAATCACGAGGTTGAGTGAACCCCGTACCAGCGCTGAAACCAGAATTAAATTTTTCGGCAGAGTCGGGAATCGATCACGGTCCTCGGCTGCAATAGACAAGATTGCTAACCACTACCTAACGAGGCCGATAAAAGTATGAGTGTGTGTATTTGTAATTAAGTTTAGAACTTGGAAGGAGGTGGCCGTGGAACCATCCCGGTATTTCCCTGGAGTAGAATTGAGGAAACCACCAAAAAACAACACTTTCAAGATGGCCGACTTGGGAATCAAACCCACATCTTCTCAGTTGTGCTTCACGAGACCGAATGTACCCAGTTCCTGCCCTCAGACAAGAATTATATTTCTTGGGAGAGCTGGGAAATGAACGACCTCCGTAAGGATAGCCGAGAATGCTAGCCGCTACACCACGAGGAGGTCGTAGTCAATAACTGTAACAGAACAGCTCAGTGGAAGTTGGTCACTAGTCGTGGCCGAGTTAGGTACGTGTGTGCGCGCTGTGTGACCGCATTGGAAGAGTGTACGTTTCCTAATACCGGTGCTTCCGATAGTTCCACGGGTGTACTGACCTTCCGTGTGTCATTCGGACAATACTTTTTCAAGTAGTGTTCCAGATAGGACAACAAAACCAGAAACCCAGAAAACCCCGCTGAAAATCATGTCCGGATACCAGAGGAAAAACACCGTACGCTGCCAATGGGACAGGCAGAGTTCTCGCCCCACACCAGGGGAAATTCACCGCTGGATTAGCAATACCCTCCGATTGACTGTCGACCAAGTAGAAGCCATCCAGTTAAATGCGCAAGAAAAAACCATGTACATCAAGGTAATCAGCATATCTACTTATCAGAAATTGCTAAATACTTTTGCAGATCCTATTAAATTTCAGTATGACTCAGGCGAAATGACAAATGTTAAGCTCTCCACAGCGGATTCCAATTTTACCACAGTGCGTATATTTAATGTCCCACTCGAAGTTCCCCCTGAAATTTTCAAATCCGTCCTGTCGAAATATGGCACTGTGAGTGACGTCAGGAAAGAACAATGGTCTTCTGCTTATCAGTTCCCGGTGTATAATGGAATACGTGCAGTCACTATGGAAATCAAACAAGATATCCCCTCCACTGAGACTTTTGGTGGCCATTCTTGCTATATATCGTATAATGGACAGAAACAGACCTGTTTAATTTGCAATGCTAACACACATCTACGTATCAACTGCCCAAAGAAAATGATTCCCCTCGGTATAACTCCTACACAACAACGACGTGTCCAATACTCGGAAGTTGTGACACAGCAAACGTCACATGAAAACATGCTTATTGATCAGTCAGCTGGGACAACACCAGAAATGGCCTCGGACACACATGACGCAGAACTGGTACCTTGCACTGACCAGATCAGCGAGCCACAGAGTGCCCCTGTGCTATCGGCAACCTGTATCGCAGCCTTAGAACCAACTATGCCGTCACTACAGGCTGCCACAGAAATTTTGTCTTCACTGCCCCCACCTCCTCTGGTACCTACCGACTCACTTAAGCAGGTTGATCGGGGATCCGAGAACGTATCTAAGAAGATTAAAACAAATGCCTCGATTGCCGTACCAGCCCCGAAGAATCAAACTGGCTCTACAAACGTTCCCGCAGCTGTGAAAAAGAAACAAAATCTCCATTCTACGTCATCTAGGGACCCACGAACGCTCTCAAACGCTGACAGCCGGCCTATGAATGGCAATCATAAGGAACTATCTCAACCTAATTTGACATAGTGCACCAGTATATTTCTCACCTGTGTCTTTTTTTTCTTTCTTCTTTTTTTTTCTCGAGTCCACCTTCCAGTATGTCTAGCACAGCTTTTATACTTCTCTTAATGGCGCAATTTCTCACTGTGGCCACTGTGAATATCAATGTAATAGAATGCCCTCTGAAATTTCAACTGTTGGAGAGATTCCTTCGAGATGCAGACATTGACATTGCCTTCATTCAGGAAGTTGCTATACCCTGTTTGCCCATATCTGCCTTCTACAAACAATACATCAATACCGGTAATACGAATAGAGGGACCGGATTCCTCATAAGACATGATATCCAACTCGAAGGTGCGCTATGTCATCCATCAGGACGCATAATATCTGGACACATAAACAATACCACCCTGATAAATGTATATGCCCCATCCGGGTCCAATTAACGTGTGGAACGGAAAATGTTCTTTCAACAGAGTATACTGCCTCATCTGGCCGACGTTAAGGAAAAACGTATTCTTGCAGGGGATTTCAATTGTATTCAACGCCCAGAGGATTCCACTAGTCCATACCAAGGTGTCAACCCGGCTCTCAGGACCCTTCTTACCTCCCTACACCTCATTGATGCTGTGGATAGTTTAAGGGTGCCTCTGCCCCATTACACCTGTATAAGTCACAACTCCTCATCACGAATTGACCGCATCTACTTTTCACAGGAACTTATCCAGCCTAGACAATATGAAGTGATACCTGCCAGTTTCACTAACCATCATGCTGTCGTATGTACAATCTCTTACCCCCGTCCCATATTTCACATAGGAAGAGGTTATTGGAAACTGAATTGCTCGCTGTTACTGGGGGAGGAATGCCAAGATATTTTCAGACAACACTGGACTCGATGGGTCCAACAAAAATGCGAATTTCGCGACTGCGCAGACTGGTCGGATATTTTAGTTAAACCAGGGATCCGCCGCGTCTTTAAGAACATATCCTACCAACGAGGTCGGGAAAGACGGGATACAGTTGAATTTTACTATCGAGTTCTTCGCCAGCTCCAGCAAAGATCTGATGCTGGGGAGCGTTTTTATGACCAGATTCGGGAAGTTAAAACCAAGCTCCTGTCTCTACAGCAACGAACGCTCGCTCATATAAACGTGGCTTTAAAAGATCGTACAGTGCTCCCGGACGAAAGTGCAAGTGTATACCATATCGCCAAAGGACAACGTGAGCGGCAACGTAAATATATCCACTGCCTCCGCACCAGTACTGGAAGTGTCGTCACCTCCCCTGACGCTATACGTTGTGAAATATCATTATTTTATCAACGGTTCTACGCTAAGGCTCCAATTGATCCACAGCAGGTGACCCTATTGCTTTCATCTTGCAGTACCCAACTATCTCCGGACAACAAAACTCTGCTCAGCGCGGATATTACGGATGAAGAGATTCACTCTGTGGTTAAGCACCTCCCAAACAACCGCTCACCTGGCATTGATGGACTGCCATATGAAATGTATAAACACTTCTGGCCTCTCATTGGCAAATAATTTTGTCATGTCCTGCGTACCATTCTCCAACGTCGTGCTCTTTGTCAATCACATCACGGGGGTACCATAGTCCTCATACCAAAAACATCCTCTCCCATGGCAGTTGGTGACTTCCGACCAGTTACTCTGCTCTGCAGTGATTATAAAGTCCTTACCAAAGTACTTGCATGCCGATTGAAGACTGTTCTACATGATATCATTGGTGATGAACAATGTTGCAGTATTCCTGGAAGAACTCTGTTAACAAACTTAGCGATACTACGGGACCTACACCTAAAAGCCGAAAAGCTCCCCACTGAGCCAATGAGTTTTCTCACCTTAGATCTTGATAAAGCTTTGGACCGCATCAGTCATGAATACTTGTACATGGTCTTGCAACACTTTGAATTTCCTGAAATCATTATAGACTACATTCGTATGATAAATTGTAATGCTACGTCTCGAGTGCTCGTCAATGGTTTTCTTTCCCCTCTGATTCCAATACAACGATCAGTTAGGCAAGGATGTCCCCTTTCCATGCTACTTTTTGTCATTGGCCTTGAACCGTTCATTCGGACTACCCAGGTGAAGCTACAGGGTTACAAACTGTCCACACATGTTTTTGGTATGTGCGCCTATGCTGATGACGTATCAATATTTATCCGCAATAATGAAGACATCTCCCACATCGATAGCGTCCTTCAGCTCTACCATATCGCCTCTGGAGCACAATCGAACCCCCAGAAAACTGCTTTGCTTCCGCTCAATACTAACTCAGTGATTACCCAACAGCCCTGGTTCCGGATAGTAAATGAGGTGAAAATTCTTGGCATTACCTGGAAGCAATCGCTTCTGGACACAGTGCAAGCAAACTGGACTAAGGTCATTGCCAAAGTTAGGGGAGTGCTGATCCAATTTGGTCAAAGAAACCTCAATATAGTGCAACGGGTCATGGTCCTCAACGTGTTTGCGCTCTCTAAAATATGGTATGTCGCACAACTTTTCCCACTTCCCAAAATGTTTGAGAGCCAATTGGCAAAATATACAGGTTGCTTTATATGGCAAGGATTTTTGTTCCGAGTACAACGGGAACAGTTGTATCTCCCATCCCGGCAAGGCGGGCTAGGGCTAACAGCTCATGGCATGAAATGCCGTGCACTCCTCTGCAAGAACGATATCACCATTCTTTCCCAACATGACACTTTTACGAAAGCGCTATACAAAGATATTCGAAACACAGCCCGTGGTTGTGATAGAGCTTTGCCGAAGATATTTAGGGACCATCAACAGCACCTTCTGGAAACTGTTCGCCAAATGCCTTCAGGGACTGTTCCAACGACGAAAAGTATTTATAACATGTTGCGGCAAGTGGTACACTCCAAACCGCGAATCGAGGCCACCACCCTCTACGTCCATTGGCCCACTGTTTGGAAAAATTTTGGGGCTATGACCATTTCTTCTGCTGTACACTCCCAGGTTTTTATCTTCCTCAACGATCTCATCCCAACCGCTCTACGGCGATATACCATCCGTCTTGAAGCTTACCCATGGTGTACTATATGTGGTCAAACTGATACGGCGATACACCGCTTCACATCATGCACGCGAGTTGCCTCCACGTGGCTGTGGTGTAAGGGAAAAGTATGTCAACTATTAAATGTGCCCACGGATGACCTTGATGACAGGAAGTTGATTCGTTTGTCGGTGACCGCCTTCCCCCAAATTAAACAGACTGCCATTGTGTGGATAACGGGCCAATATGTACACTTCGTGATGGACAATGATCAACATTTCTCGTTCCTGGATCTCAGGTATCACCTGCAGAAAGAGCGTTGGAAGCTTAGTGAAAGTGGACAATTGTACGATAAATATGGACACTATCTGGATTTCTGGTGATGTAATAGTATGGTATTTATCATATCTGAAAATTCTGTAATTCTGTAAAGAGCTAATAAAAAAAAGTGGTAACGTTCTCGCCTGCTGGGCTCAAGGTTGCAGGTTCGTATCCTGGCATAGTCAGCTGACATTTGTGGGTGCGCAAATGCGAGGGAGCCGTGTAAGTAGATTTACTCGCACGCCCAATTTAAATGGGCACTTTAACGTGTTGATCGTCTGAAAAGCAGTTCATTTTGTTAAATTACTGCAGTCAATAACAATAGTTTTGACTCCCACACATGTTCACACACAACAAAAGGAGACTTAATAATCTAATATTTTTAGAACATAAGCTAAACTGCGGCAACCACAAAACCTAGATTACGGCAATGTGAATCGTCCAATTCAATTCCCTCTTCTCAGAGCAAATTACAGTTATAAGTCTGATATTTCGTACGTTAATAGATGAATAACAGGCATTTATAGTAATTCTTTTCACAACATCTGTTTCGAAACCAATACGGCAGCCATACGAATTTTAATAAAATACATATTTAATTTCTTTGGACATTATTACAGCTATTAGCCTGAAATTTTGAACCATGCCCTTTATGGAGTCTTAATAATCCCAGAGCAGTGAAACGTGGCGTATCAAGTATTTCAGCTAAATATGACTTATACTGTAAAATTGTATTTTATAAAGAGTTAATGGTGGTGGCTGTTTAAATATCCAAAATTATATTTTTCCATCTAATGTCCTGTTACATAATAAATAATAATGTTATTGGTTTTACGTCCTTTCTTACTACTCTGGCTTTTAGAGACGCTGGGGTGCCGGAATTGTGCCCCGAAGGGGATCTTTAAGGGGATCCGGTACTTCCTATAACACCAAAGTTAAATGAAAACAACTTTTTTGCCGAAACTCTGAGGTTTTTTTTTTTCAGTAGCACATGCCATGCATACGATGATGCTTTTTCTCATAGGGAATTTATTATAATGGCATTTGGACTTAAGATGAGATCTTTTGTAAATGGGAAATTTTGATACTTTTCTTCACTGATATTTCTCAACATAAAATCTGTAATAAATAACTTATGACTAAATGGCTATGATACAAGGTGTAATTTAACGTTGAAAATTTTCAGCGTCTGACTCTGTCAGTTCAAAAGAAAATGTTCCATATACAACAAAAAAGTGAACTTATGGGAAACGAGAATCAAAGTTTCAACAGAAATAGATTAATACCCCGAGTGTAAAGGATCCGTTGATGATTGCTCGACTACTCTTCCAAGTGCATTAATTATTCTCCATGTACATTTTTCTGCTGTGGGGAATAACATCCATTACAAGGTCGATAGGCCTACAATCGTGTTGACCGACTGAAAAGCATTTTAATTTCATTTACTAAGGCAATACCGGTACTGAAAATGGCTTCCAACACGCTAATATACATGTAAATACTGATTAAAAGTTAATGTATTCATTTAATTTTGGTTACAGCCTGTCAAATTGGCAGGTGACAAGCTATAAGAAGTAGGGAGCAAAATATTCAGTAATGGACGAAGCAACGAGGATATAAGAAGTAGGTTATCTCAGACAATGAAAGCATTTCTACAGAACAGAAATATGTTGACATCGAATATAGATTTAGGTATTAGGAAGTCATTTTTGAAATCATTTTTCTGGAGCGTGGCGCTCTATGGAAGTGAAACTTGGACTATAGGTGCAGCAGAAAGGAGTATAGAAGCCATTGGCATGTGGTGATACAGAAAAATGATGCGGTATACAGACGTAGGCTCCACAAAATCAGAATGAGAGCGTGAGCCACGTTGTTTGGACAAGAATCCCCAGAAAAGATTTTGTTGAAATAAATACTCTATAATGTAAACATTAGTATTCACAAGACACCGTTTAAGAACGAAAATAGTTGCCTATCTACTCATGGCAGCCAAAATCAGTATGTCCATGTGGAGGATTATAATCTTTTCGGAATTGACGTGAAATTCACGTGATAAAGCTCTCTTCGAACAAGAAGTGTATCCATGGAAATGAGATCTCGTAAAAGAGGCATTGTTAACAAAGTTTTAAATAATATTTGCAAGTGCTTAAAATCAAGCTACTGGCAAAGTAAATATACCGTTCGAAAGAGGAAACCCTGTAGTATTCAGAAAAAAAACTGAAAAACGTCATTTTCATTATTTTCAAGTAGGGTAACGGGTGCCCTCAGATTTTATTTGAATGAAAGTTGGTACGAACTTAGTACGACACTGTACAACCTTGACCGCACATTTTGTTTCCCCCGTTTTCAAATTGTGTAAAAAAGAAAAACATGAGAAAATAAGTAGACTTATGAGATCTACATGTCGTCTGTCTGTCTGTCTATCTGTCTGTCTGTCTGTCAGTCAGTCACAGTCTATCTGTCTGTGAGCGTATATCTGTCCCCCTATAAATTTCCAAACGGTGGAACCAAATTGAATTAATTTGGTACAGAGGTAGTATTAGTAGAGGCCACCTCAAACCTATACTTAGTCCGCCTCGTTGCGTGGTGGCTAGCATTCTTGGCTATCACCACGTAGGCCCGGGTTCAATTTCCGTCTCTGTCAAAAAAATTGGGTCTGAGTGCCGGAATGGGGTACGCCCAGCCTCGAGAAGCAAAATATTAGAAGAGGTGGGTTCGATTTTTACCTCAGCCGTCCTGGAAGTGGTTTTTCTACACCAGGCTAATGTCAGGATGGTACCTAACTTAAGGCCACGACCGATTCCTACCCAAATCCTAGCTTGATTGCAGGTACACACACTAATACAGTCATGCCAGTGACGGGGGTTATCAGACTTACGCACACACCAATTACAGTACACGGGGCTACATGACCACGACGTAACAAAACCCCTAAAGAATCAACAACAACAACAACAACACTCCAATGTTTTAGATTACTGCTATCATCACGAAGACAAAATGAGGCCACCCGAGTGTTCAATGACAAACAAAAAGTCAACCCCTGGCACTATCCAGCCCATGACGGGCTAAATCAAATACCCGCAAAATTAATCACCGGCACACTACTATGTTTTTGGAAACAGTCTTATGTGAAGTGTTAGAGGCCCAAATTACAAGGCCATCTATTTTATAATTTTTAAATTGTGACCGTGTTAACATCTAGACATCATAATTCGTACCTAAAGCTCCAAAATAGCATCGTTGTTGTTGTTGTTTCACTTGGGGGGCTTTGATATCGTGGTAATTTAGCCCCGTTTACTTGTGTGAATGGGAAATATTTGTCTGATAACCTGTGTTATTGTGTTGGATGTATTAGTATGTGTATTTGTAGTTCAGGTGAGGATTAGGAAAGAAGTGGACACGGCTTTAAGTTTGGCACTATCCCGGCGTTTGCCTCGTGTAGAATTGGGAAACCACGGAAATCCACTTCCAGGATGGCTGAGGTGGGAATCGGATCCACGTCTTCTCAGTTTTTCAATACAGCAATAGTGAGTATATAAGGAATTTTAAGTGAGGAACCTATGCTGACCAAGTAATAACTGTCAGTTTAAATTACGCGCAGTCGCCACCTGGAAATAACAGAATACACAAATAAATAACTCTCAGTATTTTGGAGCTTCAATAACAACAAGAAGTTCCGTGACGAACTAAAGAGCCTACTTTTCTTAAAAGTTAAGATTCATGCCAATAATTAATCTATATGGATCTATCTAGAATAATGACGAAATTAAGTTGGCAATATCGAAATTTCTAATTAGTTCGAAATACTGTATACGTGGCATAATGTAGCCTAATAGAGAACTACAGTTGGCAGCCCTGGTGACTGAATATATTCTTAGTTCCATCTCTTAAGGTACAGAATACAAAATTTGGTTGAAGTCCAATGGATAGCATGGACGTTACATGCAGTTAAACATTGGATCTAACAGCGCGCGTAAAATCATGTTGGCAATAATGGCATACATGGATTGGTCAGAAAAAAATGAAATAATATGATCTATTGTTGTGCCAATTTTAAATGAAATCCATTAGTTAGTATAGAAGTTAAATGCATTTAAAAATTGGACCTGTCAGCAGGCTTAGAATCATGTTGGCAGCACTGACGTATATTAGTTACTCCAAATTAATCTAGAATGCCAGGTACTACACGCGTGCAAAGTTTAGAGCTATTGGCTTGCATACTTTCTGATATATTGATATTAGGGTAACAAAAATAGAGACAGTATTTATTGACAGTTGGCAGCCCTGGTTACTCTTAAGAATCGGCAAAGTCATATCTGTTATGGTACACATAGCACACAGGAAATGTGGTTGAAATCCAAATGATAGTATAGAAGTTACATGTATTTAAAGTTGGACCTCTCAGCAGGCTTAGAATCATGTTGGTAGCACTGACGTATATGCGTTACTCCAAATTAATATAGAATGTCAGGTACTTACTATACGTGTGTATAGTTTAAAGCTGTCGGCTTGCATACTTTCTGATATATGGGTATTTTGATAAAAAAAAATATTGAGAGCATTTTTTAACAGTTGGCAGCCTTGGTGGCTCTTAAGAGTACGCTCAGTCATATCTGTTTATGTACACATTGCACATACGAAATTTGGTTGAAATCCAATTGATAGTGTAGAAGTTATATGCATTAAAATTTGGACCTATCAGCAGGCTTATAATCATTTTGGCAACACTACCATGTATGGCCTCCTGGAAATTAAACTGTAATACTATTATCTATAAGTGTGCCAATTTTGAAATATCTCCCATTTATACCTTCCAAGATATCCAACATGGAGCTCAAATTTCAATTGCGATTTTTCAGCAGTTGGTAGCACTGACATTTTCAAATATGGCCGTGAGATATTCAGGTATAGATCTTTTCTCTTACCAAATTTTGTTTCGATTGCTGCAGCCGTTTAGGAGTTGATGGTGGGGGGACCACACACACAGCCAGCCAGACAGACGGACACACATTTGCTCGATCGCATAAGTCTACTTTTTCCTCATTTTTGCAAAATGTGAAAAGTAGGCTAAAAATTAGCAACAACATAGCATCCATGTTGGATTTGTGCTTATGAGGTTATTGCAAGTCACATAGGTGATCTTATTTTAATAACCACTATCTTCATACAAAATTGCAGTTTGATTGCCGTAAAAGATTCGTAGATATTAAGAACCGGTGAAATCTCTCACGGCAGCTAGGCTATGTCGGATTGTTTTATAATATGTAGGCCATATAGTTTTGTACTAGTATGTCATTATTATTACTGTGGTTCTAAAAACTTTCACTTCGATTACTTGGTTAGAATCAAATAAATGGAATTATATATTTAAAACGTCGCATAACCGCCATGTTGAATTACTAAAAACAATTGAATCTAATTAGATGCCAGTATAATAAGTCAAGAATAATGGTTTATCTTGCCATGTTTTATTGTGCTTGGGGGATTAAATTGCCTGAACAGACCATTTTAATCTTTGAAATTCGCATAGCTGCTATGTTGGTTTTGTGCTTATCAACTATACAAGATTTTAGATCGATATCCGTAATAGTTTTAGAGATAGTTAATTTCAGTAAAACAAACCGCACGCCCGCCATGTTGGATCGGTGACAGTTATTAAAATTCGAAGAACACAGCTTTGGTACGAGGAGGTAGACGTACCGCTATGTACTTACCAAGTTAGATTTAAATCATTCCAGTGGTTCAGATTTTATCTGGGACACACATACACATATACGAATTACACAAAGGCATACACACACATACGCACACGCGCGAACACAAACACCGACAAAAGTGATCTCATAAGTCTACATTCCATAAATTAAAATATTCTGAAATTCGATAACCCACTATCTCTTTGACCTACAATGACCAAAGCTAGACTCGTACAAGAGATTTCATTCACACAAGGCACAAGGCAACCGCTTTAATGAACAGCGGATGTGTTATCCAATATAACATAAAAATTAATTACTCAGAATGGGGTTGCACAATTACCACGAAACATTGTAGACTAGGATCGTTATAAACTAATAGCAGTCTTCAGATTATCATGGTGGATATTGCATGTAGCGTCAACATAAATATCTAAGTTATTAAAATTCATAACTCGCCACCTATTAGAGCTACAATGATATAGCAAAGCAACTGTTAACTGGACATCATAAGGACCTAAAATTTCAAGTATTGTAAAAGAAGATTAATTTGTGGAGTAATGGGAATACGCTGGTTCTGAGATCTATAATTGTATAGTTTACGGTATACAAGAATCTAGTCATTATCCGAGACGTAAGAGAATGTGTTTAAAGCCCTTTAGAACCAGCTAGCGCAAATGAGGGTGGGTGGTTTTGTTTGTTCGTGGATGTGAGACAAGTGATGACGTTCTGGTTTAAACTACGTGCAAGGGAAAAGTTTCCACTTTAGTTTCAAGATGTCTCTGTGATAATTAGAAGTTGAGGAAGTTAGAGTTCGCCACTGGAAAGCTAAAAGAGGAATCGTCTGAGGGGTGTAAATTATTGCTAGTTGCTATGGAAAGAGTAATTCCAATGTAAGAACAAATTGATCTCAAACCACCCACATCTATAGATGAGTGAAGAAAGTATTATTCTACCTTTAAGACTAGATAGTGGATCGTGTGGAAATCCGAGGTTCAAATCCTTGCGCTGGCATATTTGCTATCCTGATTGTGCCTTATAATCCGGTTCTTCCACATTTACTCTTTATATCATTTTGAATCGTATTGTAACACGTCGCATCTTATCGTATCGAATCATTTCGTATCATCTCTTGCTATATGTCATATAAATCTGAAAGTTGATTTTGATCTGTTTGTCAGTGTTTCTTCCATGCACTCTTGACCAACAACATTGGACAGAAAACTACGGCTAGAATCATCACCTGAAGCAGGATCCATACTAAATGCATCATTGCGAAAACGGTTCTTCATAGATGGCCATGAATCTTACTTAGGTGATAATATGGTAAGTCTGATGTATAAGGTGCGTTCAAAAAGTAACGAGCCGGAGGCTGGAATGCGCAAACCGGTGACGACATCGGCTAATCGTGGCGTGTGTTACGAGGTGTGGTTCCGACCAGAGCGTGGAAGGTCACAACCCGTCGCTAGAGGGCACGCGTGCACGTCACGTGACGATACAACGCGAGCAGCAGCATGCATCAATCGTCCAAGGCTGCCAGTCACATTGCAAACAGTGACATGGATGCGTCAAACGAAGAGAAAAGAGGTGTTGTTCGGTTTCTAACAGCGGAAGGAGTAGGGGGAACGGACATTCATCGCCGAATGTCACAAGTGTACGGCGACCACTGCACGTCCCTTGCAAGGGTCAAGGCGTGGCACATGCGCTTCAGGGAATGACGGGTGTCGTTAGCCGATGATGCCCGGTCTGGGGCACCCCTCTGCGTTACCGATGACAACGTCCAGCTGGTTGATGCACTCATTACCAAGGACCGCCGTGTGACAGTGAACGCCATAGCCGCCGTGGTCGCATTGAGCGCCGGAAGTGTGCACATCATCATGAAGGAACGACTGCACTTGCTCAAAGTGTGTGCCCATTGGGTACCCCACAGTCTTCAACCACACCAGGAAGCATGTCGAATGGCCCACTGTCTTCGTCATCCGTAGCGCAATGCGAGGGAGGTGAATGGGTTCCTGGCACGAGTGGTGGCTGGAGATGAGTCATGGTGTCATCATTTCAAACCAGAATCCAAACGACAAAGCCTCCAGTGGAAGCATCCAGGGTCATCACCACCCAAAATGGGCAAGGCCACCCACACGAGTGCAGGAAAGGTATCTTCCGGCTCGTTACCTTTTGAACGCACCTCATAAATCTAATACATATAATTGTTCAGATCACACATGTGAACATTCATTACTTCAGGATTGTGCTTTGATTGTTATCAGTTTCAACTGCAAAAGTAACAATGTAAATGTTATATAGCCCTAGTGACTGCTTGTTTTCCTTCTTTACTCAATAACTACTCGATTGACTTTACGATGGCTCTTCTTGATAAACTGCCTGTTCACAATACTATGACCTGAAGCCTTATATCATCTGGATGTTCTTGAAGATAAAGCTCCAAACATGCAGTCACTGATAATGATTTAGGAACCTACACCATTGTCCGAACGTTAGGCACAATACATATACCAGGACATATATCCTTGAAAGGATGCCGGAATGGATAGAGAACATAATAATAATAATGTTATGGGTATTACGTCCCTTTTAACTACTGTGGCTTTTAGGGACGCCATGCATAGGGAACAAAGTACAAGTTAATCACAAGGCATTTGGCATACGTCAGTATCGAATAAATCCAATTCAAATCTTGCTGATAGCAAAAATACACATTAATAATAATACGACCAAATCTGAATACAATCGTCCACAGCAACAACACCAAGAAAGGGGTATTCGTTTAACCCTTTGTACCACACATACTTTGGAGCGACATGACATGCCTCCTGCGAGTGATTCAAGAGCTCGATTTATTCTGTTGACGAGGTAATCAGGTGTGTTTCTATTTAATATACATTTTCAACGTGTATTATTGCTATGAGTACGTTCCTGCATTTAAAGGTTTGGATAGTGTCTGGGATTACCTTTTCCAGTGTTCTGTTACCATTTCTGCATCCCGTCAAGGGGCATTATGCACTAGGAAACCTTCAGAAAAAGCTTTATTTTTTGTAGGTTCTTCTGACGGGACACATGCTCCTCTTTTTCATGCCAATATTCATATGAATATTTCTATTAATTTGTGAGAAATTACGGTTCACAGAGAAGATGTAACAAGTGAATGTGCAAAGAAAATTTATGTTGAACTTTGAATGTTGCCTTCCTGAAAGTAGTATTTTTATTGCAAAACAAATCAACTGTACCTCCCAACTTAAGTAGACGATTAACTTACCATATTGAAGAAATTTTAAGATTAATATATTCTTGTGGATGAACTTTAACATTTTATAAAACACTGAAGGTGTTGTAGACGAAAAACTGCCAAACGTTTTCTATTTCGAAATGTTAAAATCACATTTCTTGTAACATCCACATAAAAGTACCTATTATTCTCACGCAGGTTCTTCCTCTAGGATAAAACTTCTTTCAAGAGATTTAAAAATTTTCCCGCATCAACTATACTTTTATGGACATTGATTTTTATTTTGAAAATTAGGCAAATAAATTTTAAAATAGCCAATTAAATCAAACGCATCATGCCAAGTCCTTCTTGTTGTTTCTGTATAAACCACACAATACGTATTTATATGCGGACCAAAATTTATGAAACATACCTTAATGGTTTCAGTGATATTGAATACTAGCAGGTACCCGCGGCTTCGCACGCGTTGAAGACAAAGGGGATAATGCATTATTGCTGATAATTGGCCTGTTCTATTACAGCAATCTCGGCTGGGTGGGTCCATCTTAATTCGGAACATACTGATGCCTACAGTATATTAGTATGAGCCGCAAAATGGGTATTCAATAGAGCTGAGAAAGACTACAGGGTACGATGTTACCTTATGTGAACACATTTTAAAATTACGTTTTTCGTTTTGGCATGTTTTGCTGAGACATACGATTTCGTAGTACTTGTGAGCACGCCACATAGTCTACAGTTGCCCATGGGAAAAGAACGTTTTTTTCTAAATGTACACCTGCTTCTGTTAAGTGTGTGTCATTGCGCTTTGTTAAAAGTAATTACGAATATTGTTTGAAGAGGGAAATGCACTCTTGCACACTGGAATTGCAATTCTATCGGAATATGGGGAATTAAAATTATTTTTCCTTAAGCTATTCAGGGTGTAATTTTCCCATAATTATTGATGATTTGAACGTCAACATGTCTCTATTAATAGACCTATAGTAAAATATCTCTCACCGTGGCCGCTGATGTACATTATGCAGCCTCTTCCGGTGTTACATCCCAGGGATTGAAATTCTCCAACAACCCCTTTACCTCACATGCCTCTCTAAATATTGAAAATTCCCGATTATTGTGCTTTTAGAGTTCTTTGAAATAGGCTGTCCTCACACATGGTGTAGATGCATTGTCAAAGGAAAACATTCCATGTTACGAACATGGACCATGTAACTTATACGGAGAGCTTCAGCAGATTTAACACCAGGGCAAGCTGTAAGCTCTACTAAGCCTCAGGCTGATCACGGAGAACAGAATAAGGAAAGTGAAGAGAACGTTCATGGCATTTGTAGACTTAGAAATGGTTTTTGATTACGTTTATTGGAGTAAGTTGTTTGACAATTTGAAATGGATTGGAATAAAGTACAGGGATAGGAGGGTGATCTACAATCTATTCAGAAATCTGACAGCAGTTATTCTAAACGAAGGATATGAGATGCTGGTTGGTGTAGCAGAAATGAGGAGAATAGAAGCATTGACATCTGGTGTTACAGGAGAATAATGAAGATCAGATGTCTTGATTGAGTTACAAATAAAGAAATATTAAGAATGGTGGAAGGGAAGAGATGTTTCTGGTGACTGATAAATAAGAGAAGAGATAGGTTGGTAAGGCACATGCTAAGACACCCAGGAATAATTTCATAAAGAAGGTCCGAGGACGACAACTGCAGGAGTAGACCAAGGTTAGAATATGTTAAACAAATTGCCTGGGAAGTAAAGTGTGGTAGCTATGTAGGGATGAAACGATTTGTCAAGGACAGGGCGGCATTAAGAGCAGCATCAAACCAGTCGAATGACTGTAAACTCAAACAACACATATTGATTATAGTCAATTTTTGGACACTATTTCAGATCAGGTAATGACAAGCCAGCACATTATTGAGAGCTTGTGAAGACTCTTTCCTTCAAGTCATCCTCCCTCAATGGTGCTAAACAACACTACCAATTCCAAGTTACATTGATCAATATCTTGGAACATAAAAATAATCAAGTCAAATGAGCGTTGAGTTTCTTGTCAACGAATGTTCGCTTTTCAATGGATTTTCATTTTGCTGTCACAATGTAGGTGATTCAATGACAAATTGGTTGTATAATCCACACATCGGGTGCCGGGTTATGTACCACAATGACATAAATGCCAAGTTAAAATATCTGATATCGCGTTATGGATGAGTTTGTTTCATGATGATGACAATGATGTTGATGGTGACGCTGTTATTGTATGTTTGGATCAGAACACTCCCTGAGGACAATGCGATCTTTGATAGGCCATTTCATTGCAAATGAGACATGTCTGTTGTATATTGCCCAGTGGCATCAGTCTGTTGACCACGCCAAGCTATTGTGTACAGGGAAGTGGGAGGTACTAGTTTTAGTTCACGTCAAATATCAATAATTCTCTCGTATTGATCAGTGGGTTGTCCCGAGGGAGAGTTCAAGACGACTACGACTGGCATTTTATTGACATAAACTAGGCGGGACATAACAAACCGTGGTTCAAGTATGCATAAAGAAATATGAATATAGGTCAGAAAGGTGTAGTAAATAATGCAGTAAAGGGTCAGAAAGTTAGTCGCCCGAGACACATGACATGTCTGACACGAAATACAGAGGAATTCTCCACCCTGTGTGTGTCCCACTTCAGCAGCTACTCTATTTGAGGGATGTCATCTTTCTGAACTTCCGTATTGGCATTCTTTATAAATGCATCCTGGAAGTTATTAATAAACATAAGCATTTAAAGAATCCCAACGAATTTTTTGCAAAGCTATATGCATTGAAAATTTACTAAACAATTTAAATTATAACTTATCGAACACACCCGTCTAGGTTGGCCCACTAGTAGCTACACTCCAAAATAAACCGAACACTTACAGCGCCTTTATTGAACATTGAACCTTAAACCTTGAGCAGAGACACACCTTTGCCAGGGTTCATACCACTTATCTAACCGGCACATAGGCCATCCATGATCACCTATTTTACTGCACACGTCGCATAAGTACTGACTTTATCGTGTGAAGAGAATCTCATCCTATTTAGCAACTGTTTCATCTTCGAAAAGAGATACTGGAAGACAAGCTTACATTGCTCCATTGTACCAATCATTACGCCAGAAAGAATATTCGATGGCCGAAATTGATGCAAACGAACAAGGTTTCCAATGCTTCCTTACAAGGAAGGAAACTTCCTTGGAGTTACAACAGCTGGATTGACATCATACAGTATATGCAATGTCAAGTCGAGTCAAGTTAACCTCATACAGCAAAGTAACTGTAATTTACGGCAGTAGCCTGCATTGCTGGGGGTTAGATCCAGCTAATATGGAGGGTGCGAAAGAGTTAGAATGTTGTGTTAGTGAGGTAGCCATTCAATTTGGAAAACCAGCTTGCGACATGGCGAACACAGTACTTGCTTTGTAACAAATAAGGCTTCTTCGATTAACTACATCTCTAGATGACGATGTACAGAATCATGCATATCTCGATTGAGATTTCGACCCTCAGGAATGAAATCTAAATTCACTAAACCCTGTATACAGGAGCAATCTTCCAGGATAACATTTCCTCGGCATCTATCTGCTCCATCAATCATTTATCGAGGTGAGGAGGATGATTTCCATGTCGACAAATTCCGTTTGAATCATAAACCACACAGGAAACGCAATGTCACATCCCCTGTGGTATGTCATGAACATGGGCAGTAAAGTTAGAATGATATACAAACAAGGGCACTGGGGCAAGTCAGGAGAACGAGTATAGTTGGAACTGATCTGACAGAGCATGTAAAATATGTCCACAAAAACGGAAACGGGCAACGGGCAGGATATTCCTGAAACAAAAATTACACAGTTTGATAATAATAATAATAATAATAATAATAATAATAATAACCCCTGGCACTACAGCCCATGAAGGGCCTAGGCCTACCAGGCGACCGCTGCCCAGCCATTTGGCCTGCAGATATTGGGGTGACGCGTGATCAGCGCATTGTTAAATATAATACAGCTCTTTATTGAACAAGCTTCGTTTACAAACCTTACAATTTTATGGTACATAGCTACAAACGTTCATGAGCTTTTTTGTATTCAAAAACACAAAAATTAAAGAAATAAATGCCAGTAGATTTCACACACACACTGCATAATGTCACTGAGGAACGCAATGGCCTACCGTGTTGCATATCATCGTGATTCCTGCTTATATGTTTACCAACCGGAACAAAGTGCAAACCAATAATGATAAACATTAAGGGGGATTATTTACACCAGTATTATTTCACCTTTGCACGGTATGAAAATAGGCATTTCAAAGACAAAGATGGTGTCGGTAGGGAAGAAGCACAACGATGCGAAGTAGTAGAAAGAGAAAAATTCAAGATGCAGGAAAGACGATGCTGTGAGTTATCAGTTGCGATATTCTGTATTCTACAAGATAGGAAGTATTGTGGCGACGAAATATTCTGTACATCGCTCAGCACTTAGACTGGCGTTGCTGTATGGGAGTGAGAGGTAGATTGAGAATATCGCATACATTAGTTGAAGGTAACTGATATGACGGTAGCATGAATGATTTCTGGGACAAATTGATGGGAACAATGGCAGGATGGTAGTCGTAATGAAACGATAAAAGTTAACCTACTGTAGTTACAAACACGCTAGATGAGGCTGGTTAGTATGACCCAACTCAGACAGTGGGGTCATATGATGAGAATGGCGAGGGAAAATTACTTAGGAGGTACTACTCATCCGCATGAGTATAGCACTGACTCGGCTACGTTGTCCCCTCACCCAGCTAGATCTACTGACGCAGATTCTGCTTCAAGCACGTGCGGCAAGAATTTGAGCCACAAAACCCTAATTACTCAAAACGAAACTCACAGGATGTTAATTCATTTTAGAGACATTATGGGGTTTGAAGCCATTTTTCAGTGTTGCCTTTGTAAACAAAAGTTTGATGCTTTTCAGTCGGTCAATTACATGAAATTAATATTAATATTTATTAATCTAATGTTTTAATCATCGCCCCAGGGGAGTGCGACAGGCTTCTGCAGCCGGCACAGCTCATATCCTCGCCGCTAGATGGGGGCTTCATTCATTCCATTCCCTGACCCGGTCGGTCGACTGGAAGCAGGCTGTGGATTTTCATTAATCTCCTGTAATATTTTTTTAGGATTAGGGTATAACCCAAATAATTTGGGTACATTCGTGTTGACCGACTCAAAAGCACCAAACTTTTGTTTTCATTTTAGGGACTTAGGGTATCCTGGTCATTAGCTCCGTGCACTTGAATGCGAGTTGAATGAGTCTGATAGCCTGAGTGTTCAGTGGTGATTCTTACAGTATGTGTAACTTTATTTCTTGGGGTAGGTGCTCCGGGAATTTTAGCATGTGCTATCCAGGCATTTGCCTAGAGGGAGTGTCGATCAACATGGTGCAAACCACACTCATGTTTGGTAATGTTGACCTGCTGTATTCTGACGGACCTGGCTTGTTCAAATGCCCTACCAGAACCAGAGTAGTGCGTGATGTCATGACGTGTCAGCCCCACTGGTGCTGCTTGCATCATACCTTCACTAGCAATATAATAAGTCTTACCCGACAAATACCGCGTGTTGTAACCTGTGTTTCTGTTGTGAAAAAGCATTCCGTATTCCCCTCCACAACATCACATCAGACTACCCATTGTGGAGCAAGCTGTGGCTAACTGGGGAAGTCTGCTGTCTTTGCGAGAAGGAGAGCTTGCTCACGTTGTAGCTGTGAGCTATTGGGCTTATTTTTAGTATGATACCTTCGTCAACAAATCTTAAAGTACGATCATTTGTTCAAATGCCCGTTGACACATCATCTTCTCGACACTTCGCCGTTTTAAAATTTCGAATATGAATTTTCGTCTCAAAAACTCACTCTCTAGTCTGTACATCCCAAATTGTGTGAATGGGTTGGATATGAATGGAATGAATGCATTGCTTTCCATGAGTAGGAATTTATTAAAGGATTAAATTTTATAATACGATGCATGTAATATTGTAGATATAGAGACGGATACTGTATGCTCTCCCTTTGCTTTGATAAATGAAACGGAAAAGAAATACAGTATGCATTACACATAATAAATTAAATGTACGGTATATAAAATTAAAAATATGAGTACACTCTTTTGAGGTTCAAATGTCTACGTTCAGTATCATGTACAATTTCCATTGCCATTCCCAATCAAATTATTGAAATGGTCCCTTTTACCATCTAGTAAGTAGGTAATTTACTTAGTCTATTATTCATATATTACATATATTGTACACCGCCCAGTCATTCGGAAAATTCGTGTTCACGGACTAAAGAGTTTTTGTAAGCAACACTGAAATAATGGCTCACTTCTCCCTTCTGGGTCATATGTTTTAGCTTGATCCTAACTAAGGGCCCTAAGTCAATTTAACTTAATTGACCGTACGCCTTTTAAATCTATATCTCTACTTAGTATAAAACCGAGTCCCCGATTCTTGGATGTTACGGGTAAACTCGAGAACCACTGGATGGATTTTGATGCGGTTTTCACCATTCTGTAAAGGATATCTAGAGGATGATTTCTGCAGAAAATAATTTATTTATGATCAAAGAAAGCCGAGCAGTAACGATTTCAGTGGAAAAGTCGAAAAAAAACTGGCGACCGAGCACTTTGTAAGCTTACGCTGGGCAAACCGTTAAAAATATCTAAATACTATGACTGTAAGAAATGTTCAGCATGAAAAGTTCTACAAAAAAGTCCATGAGAGCATATGTCTATCTTCAATACATCGCCCACTATAAGTGTTTTACGTTATAATTTCTTCCAACCGTGTCCATTCAACTACTGAGGCGACAGTTTACGAGCTAGCTAAGGGCGAGTCTATCATCCCTGTTACAGCCTAGCTAGCGGGCAACCTATTACCCCAGATACAGCCTGCAGCAAATCGTTGGGTCGTGTTGAGTTAAGACTTCTGAGAAGGGTGGTTGTGATTGGAGGTTCCCTGGAAGTGCAACTCGGATTTTCTTAATTTCGCCTGTGAAATAGCCTACAGTAAAGTTAACATTGGAAGGAAGGGGGATTTGAGTTTCATTCACCTCGCCATTCCCTGGACGTGCAACTCTCATTTCGCCTGTGAACTTTTCGTTCCGCAAAATTCACAGTCAATTTAAGGGGGCTCATACACCGCCAGTGAGAATTTTCGCATACAGTTACGAATCATATCATAGCTTCACTAAGAGTTAACATACAGTTATGAAAACAGGCATACGTATAGTAAATACATAGGGCTTTCATCTAATTTAGAGATAGGAGCAGTATATAAAGTATTTCGTGATATATTGAAAGGATAATATTCGTGATATTTTAAACTCCGTGAATCACAAAAAACACGATTTAACAAGAAATACCAGTCTGAATGGAATGCATTTTTTTTCATGTAAAGTGAACGCATAAATAGCGAGGATGAACCACCATGAATGTTATATTGTAAATAGTATATTTAAAAAATATATTAAACTTGTCTTTCAAAAAATGAACAGTTTTTTGTTTAATTTTCCAAGTATATCTCAATTATTTTTTAAGATAATTTCATTAATGAGGTTCATCCTCTAGGGATCATATGTTGGAATGTATCTACCGAATTTCATCCAGTTAGATCACATAGTTCACGAGATATTGTGTTTTTCCTACCAAAAAAGCAACCTTTCGGGTAAACAGCTTTGAATATTAAACACTCCATTGACAGATAGGCGCATGGTCTCACGTAATACGCTATATCTCTGCCAAAACGCTGAATTTACTTATAAAACTTAACAGATATATTGAGAAAGGTATCGTCTTTCATTTAAACGTAAAAAAACTTAAATTTTTACAACCGGCGGTGTATGAGTCCCCTTAAGATTGGACGGAAGGGGGATTATATTATATTAAATTACACTGATTAGCGTATCTCTACTTAGTATAAAACAAAGTCCCCGATTCTTGGATGTCACGGGTAATCTCGAGAAGCACTGAATAGATTTTGATGCGGGTTTCACCATTCTGTAAAGGATATAACGGGGAAGGTTTCTATAGAAAATAATTAATTTATGACCAAAGGAAGTCAAGCACTAACGATTTCAGTGAAAAGGTCGAAAAAAAACTGGCGTCCGTGCGCTTTTTAAACTTACGCTGGGCAAACCGTTAAAAATATCTATATTCTATGAGTGTAAGAATTGTTCAGCATGAAAAGTTCTACAAAAGTGTTTTTACGTTTTCATTTCTTCCAAAAATCTCCATTCAGTTACTGAGGCGACAGTTTACGAGCTAGCTAGGGGCGAGTCTATCACCCCAGTTATAGCTTAGCTAGCGGACGAGCTTATTGCCCTAGATACAGCCAGCAGCAAACTGTTGGCTCTTGTTGAGTTAAAAACTTTAGAGAAGAGTGGTTGTGTTTGGAGTTTCCCTGGAAGTGCAACTCGGCGTTTCGTCATTTCGCCGGCGAACTCTTCGTTCCGCAAAATTTACAGTCAAGTTAAGATTGGATGGAAGGGGGATTTGTGTTTCATGCACTTCGCCATTCTTAAATTACGTCTGACAAGAATTTCTTGCACATGCATCTCCATGTATTATAATTAATAGTCCAGTCAGTGATTTTTACCCATCATGTCGAGACGTAAAACGGATATTGGTCGTTGTTCATTGACATTGGAAAAAAGGCTCTTATCACCTAATGCAATTATAACTGTTCCCGGGCGAAGCCGGGTCGGGTTGCTAGTAATATAATAAATTAAATCTTATGCGTACACACAGGTTTCCTTCAGGGGAATACCGATAAAAAAAATGGAATCATACTGGATTTGGATGTGAAACTAAAAAAGTCGCGCGCGTAACAACGAACCGTTTCGTCAATAGCACTATATCAGAACACCGTAAATCAATTTCCTCTCATTGTCACTTCGTTCACAAGGGAGATGGGAGGATCTAATGCACGAGGCGTACAGAAAGGAAATTACTAGTGAACTTGTTCCAATCGACTTCTCACCACTGGCAAGTCTTACAACAAACGAAGTGACAGACAAGTTCCTTAATTGAGTAACGAGCAGTGATAGTCTTCTCTCCCTATCCGGCTCCATTCACGAGACGCAGGAAATTGTGTTGAGCACTCAAACTCCCAATATCTTAGTCACCCTTCAATCAAAACTTTGATAATATAGGTAGTGTCCCAATAAGCACGTGTCACATGAATTAGCAGCTCAATATGAACAGGCTGACTGCGTGTCACAGCAGTTATGATTACGCCCAAGCTTGCTAAATCGAATCTTGGTACAGTTAGCTGCTATGTGAGGGTGTTAAAATGCGAAAGACACGTTATTATTATGATTATTATTCTTATTGATGTGTAACATCTTTCCGCTCGGTTGCTGGATAGTTTTGTGGGAGTGATTTAGAAAATTGGGGACGGAAGTGGATCGGAACGTTCGAGCTGGCAGTGGTGGATCCAACGGAAGTATGCACTGCCCGATCGATCGATCAAACGGAAGTGTACTAGCTGGCAGTGGTGGACAACGGAAGTATGCACTGCTCGATCGATCACACGGAAGTGTACTAGCTGGCAGTGGTGGACAACGGAAGTATGCACTGCCCGCTCGATCAATCGGACGGAAGTGTATTAGCTGGCAGTGGTGGAAAACGGAAGTATGCACTGCCCGCTTGATCGATTGATCCGGCTACCAGATTATCATTTTAAACGATATTTATCATATCAATAGGACTCATTTTAACAGAATCCATATGAAATTACGTGTTGGTCTGTGAATGAATAGGACCGCTTATAAGGAATTGAAGGTTATGAGCGGTGTCGCGTCTATTAATCTAGGTGATCCATATCGTATTCTTTATTTAGGCTAGTGCTGGTGGAAGCTACAAATCATCTAATAAAATGAGTTCCGTATTATAAACTACAATATATTTAAAACAATCACTTTTACAATAACAATTGAAAATGTGTGTATTGGAAACAAGGCAGTGTGTGCTCTGTAGCGCGAGAATATTATGGAATTACAGTAGGCAGTGCATTTAGCAGGCACTGGTTTGACGAGCACAGTGGCAAATGTTTCACCGACTTTCATTTGTCATTGAGCAGTTTATGAAGCTTCGCGTTCAAGGTTGAACATAACATGGGGTAGGACAAAGACGACAAATGACATTTAAGTAAGCGGCATTATTGTCAAGCTGTGGTTGAGTAGGCTAGTCAAATATTAAATGCATAACAGAATGTTGTTATATGAGTGGAATAAAAGCTGAGACTAGATCATTTCATGATTGTAGCAAGGCATGTTTTGATTGTTTACGACGAATTGTGTGAGAGTCTTGAGAATAATGAATGATATAGTTACTGAGGAGTGTGCTCACAGTATTTGAGAGTACAGTCGACGTTGTGTGTCACTTTGTTATTATGAATTATTAATGTGAAAGGAAGGAAGGAAGCTTGTAATTTTGCGTGTCCGTTAATCTCACAATCATGATCCACGGTACCTCTCTTTTACGTGGAATGCGAACCACAGGACATGGCATTTCAATTCGAAAATCTCACATGTATTGACCGGGAATCAAACCCGGTCTACCTTGGTGAGAGACTAACAGCTTGACCGCTGCGCCACAAATGTGACAGTAGCATATCTACAATTCAATCTATACATTCATCATAGTACCAGTCTGAAAAGGGAGCGTAAATTAACATTTTAAGAATGTCCAAGCTGTGTAGTAAACGAGTAGGATAACATGTCAGATGTTACACATCATATGCGACTACTGTAAGGCTCGTATCTTTTTATTATTAGTTTAACATATTCCAAAAAGTAAGTTCTATTGTTTAGAATACCATCTCCTCCACCCATATACTTGTACCATATGCATCTTAGTTGAGTTTCTCATATGTCGCATTACTATCCAGTATTTACCTGACAATATTAAATAATTAATAATTAATTAATTACCAATTAATTAATCATTGATTAATAATTAATAATAATTAATGGTAAGTTAATAAAAAATAAGTAATTTTACTGAAGTGTGGCATTTATTTTCACCTTCTAATCTTTTTTATATATCCATTAACTACAAACTTTCCTCTTAGGATTTAGATTTCATTGCAGTTTCTGAGCAGATGAGCAGCACCCATAATCTTCCCACATGAGAGCCAATGGTTTTCTTTTCCTGCTTGCCCAAGATACAATTCGCGGACTGTGCCGTAAATCAAGACACTAAACTAGCGAGTGATACGTCTGACCGACTGGAGAGTTTTGTGTTGTAATTGGAACAAACTAACCTTGAACTATGGGCATCTGACCCCTGTATTATTAAGAGATGTGACAGTTTAAAATGTTCACATGTTTACACAGCAAGGAAATCTCTTCTTTTGCTATATTTTTGTACTGTACTACGTCACACAATCTGGGACACACTTAAAAGAAGGCGGAAATGCGTTGAAAATACTCATCTATCCTTGGATCGAGACCTGACGTGATCGAGGAGTCGAGTTTGAAACAGACAGATCTTCTGGCAGCCTTTGAGCAAGCCTATCATGTTGTTTGATTATATCCCGTGAAATATAGTATCACGCGGTGGTAAACCGAATGGAAGTGAATTATTGAATACCATTATAACCAAGTATGCATTGGAAATTATCAATAATAGCAGACCACTCGTTTTTCAAACTGATTGATGGAATTCTTGTGGACCAAATTTTTCGGCGAGACCGTTATGAGGTTATAGGACCATGAGGTCGGATATTGCAGAACAAAAATTTACTGTGGCGATTATTATATCGATACTGCGAAATGAACCACAATAACCGTATACCAAAAATGTAACTGTGGTAATCATATTCGTGAATAATTACACCGCGAGTGAGACCGAGTAAAAGTCTTGTGAATTTATGAAATAGTCCTACGTTATAACAGACTGAAAATTTTAGGAATGGTTGTTATCTCGAATTTGATGTTCTGCTTATTATATTCTGAGAGGGGCAAATGGACGCCACTTCTCCTGGCTAATTTATGTTGAGGACGAAAGAAAACCAGATGTAGGCTTAACAACCGCTAAACCAGGATCAGGATCTGCCTGATGATGGAAGGTAAAGCAAAACATCCTCCTTAATTCCATGCCAAGGATGTTGGTAAATTTCTCTAGCACTCATGGGTAATTTTTCTAGTATTAGAAGATAATTTGTCTAGGTGATTATGTGTGCCATGATGACTGAAAATAGATCATTGATCTCATGGTAGGTCTGAATATTTAAATGATAGAGAAGTGTAATTCAGCATAGAACAGGTTGGAAGATCTAGGAAATGGGTGTGCATTTATGATAGGGATTCAAGCGATTGAAACATGAGAGAGCTAAGTAACGCTAAACGAACGACTGAATTATTGACGAACATTGAGAACTGAGAGCATATACTTATCTGAATGTGGATCGTTAATTATATCCTGATATTTTAAGGAATGTGTGATATGAAATGATTGCGTATTACTGTTAGTCGATGAAGAGGCTCACATTGCTTAAAGAAAGTTATGAGAAGCCATAATGAATGGTAACAACTGATTGAGAGCAAGCATCAGAGTAATGATTATGTATTGTATTCAGTATATGAGATGTTATTGCGTGCTTCCACGTGTTCTAAGATCATATCATGCGATTCCACATTATGCGAAGGTTATAAAGTTGATCATCGGTGATCTTGAGAATTAATATTAATTGATGAATTGATGAAATATGAAGCTACGATGATCTACAGTGCTTGTGAGGTAATGCACATAGGCGTTGTGGAATGATAGCTTGATAGTTTATTGGGAGACGTAGGGTGTTTGTTAAACATGGACACAATACGTGAAGTTAAGGATTAATACGAGACGTAACGCCTGATGATAACAATAATTGCTGATGAACAATTATTAGGATGCGTTACAGATAAATTATGATTTAATTAAAAGATTTAAATAATTGTGTGAATTTTTAATATTAATTAATTCATGTTTTGCAATCTAACACAAGATGGTGGGATACAATTTGGAACATAGACCGATAAATGAATTAAATAATGTATCGAAATGGTCGACTTGCTGTCAACATTATGAATTTATGACATACGTAGGTGGACTCGGTAGTTATAAATGATGACGGTTTTTGTAAATATTTTGAAATTTGAGTGTTGCGTGAATTATCATGATTTTCGTTGGATCAGGTGTGTGTTATATGAATGGCTAGCTCAGGTTAGCGTTAGGATTTAGTTCGGTTTAATGGGAAATATTGGCAGCGGTTGCCATAGTATTTTAGATAGGGTTGTGTTATGAGTGTTAATACTATTCATAATGGGTCTCGCTGTTCCTTTGAAGTCAACATTAAGGACCTGGCAGAGACCGAAGCAGCCAATTTATATTATTACTATATTTCAGGTTGTCCTCGATATTATAATTTTACTATATCCATTGTACCTTCGAAGTCAACAGCTTTATTATCCTTCTAATTTCTCTTTTCGTTAAAACTTCAGGCATTACCCTCATGTATTGCCCCATTTCATAAAACTCTGCTAATTTCTCATGTTACTACACCTGCAATTATACGTCCTTTACCCTTCTGCATACATTTTTTGTGCATACGCTATGCTTTTTTCTTCGTAAGTACCTGTACGGTAAGTATCCTTTTCCTAGTCTTTCCAATATGTTTCGTACCCCATTCACCCAGTATCCACTTTACTTATGTTTTATAGGGTGTTGGGACCCAGTACCACCTTTATTATTCCACCCCTTCCACCGACTTTCAGTCGTATTCCATTTTGGATGATTGTTTTCACAACGTTTTCGAATACTTACATCCTCACTCACCATTCTTGTTTTCATGGCAGGTATTTGTAGATTTCTTTGACATATTTTTATTTTAATTAATGTTGTGATTTTAATTTTATTTTTATTTATTATATATTTTTGGTTTTGAAAGTTACTCAGTATGGTATTTTTTGTAATGTAATTACTGTAATTATAAATCACTTATAGACTATCAAGTGATGGTTGCAATATAAAATCATTCTCGACACAATCTCTGGCATCCCGAAAATTTAATCAGAAGTTATTGTAATCTAATTTTTAGCCTATCTTCATTTTTGAAGAAATAGGCTTATGAGATTAACTTTTGTCCGTGTGTCCTTAAAAAATCTAAGCGGCTGAAGGGATTTCAATGAAACTCGGTAAGTACATACTACTATCTCGTTCGACCTTGACCGTTTCACCAATCCAACATGGCGGCCACGCGAAATATTTCACTGGCATTTCATATCTCCGCAACACTTGCAGATATCACCATGAAATTTCGTACGGTGATAAAGGGCACTACTAGAAGTTCACATTTGTGACTTTCAAAGACCAGTTAAGGACAAACCCAACATGGCGGCCAAGCAAATTTGAAATATTGAAATGGATTTTTCCGTTGATTTAATCTTCCGAATGCAGTGAATATTGACTTAAGTCGGTAGTCTGCAATAGCACCATTATCCTTGAACAAGACTTTATGAGAAAATTCGACTGTAGCTAAATTTTCGCACTTCTATCTGTAAATCTGTAAATCATCGGAACATTTCTGAAAATGTTTTCTTAAAGGATTTTGAAACAATAGCATCTCATTCTCACACTCATAGTCACGAAGTGTGACAATAGTAATTTAAGAGGACCTAATGTCTATAGTTTTCAGTCATTATGAGCCAGATACCAGTCGTCATGCCCCATCTTGACTTGTGATAAAGCACGACTTAGACTGAGCTCTACTTACGTCACTGCTACTGTATAATATTATAATATAAAACTGTAGGGTCACGTCCGTGAGGGCAGTTTAAACCACCCTTTGCTCGAGAAGCGAAAGTGGTTAAACGGAGCATCAATAGGTCATAAGTTACGGAATATAATGCCTGCATGATTCGCACGGAGGCCATCCACAAAAAGTTTGTCTGAAGATCATGTAATTTTGATGCAAGGCGCGCCCAAAATGAAGGTATGTTTCTGCAACATTTGGTAAAGGTCCTACGATTAGATCAGTCGTAATTCGATTTACGCTTTGATCATTTGGGTGGCCGCCATATTGTTTTAGTTAAGATGACACTGAGGTTTCCATTGATAGTGCTACCTCTGTACCAAATTTGGATCATTTCGGTCTCGTCGTGCTTGATTTGTTAGGGGGACAGACTTATACACACACACACTTGGACGTTTGGCCCGAATAGATCTCCATAAGTCTACTTAGGCTAATTATCGGTAATTTATGAAGCTTTGGGCTTTATAAATGAGTAATATGTTTTTCATTTTTTGGTGGATATGTTAATCCGGCTAAATTGCCACTTTCTGGCACTTTATATTGTTCTGAAAATCACTCCCAAAAACTTTCAAACAATAATACAATTATTTTAATGGGTCTGGTGAAACCCCAGAATTAAGCATTAACCAATGAAGCACTGGCTTTTGAACATTTCCCACGTTTTCTGATGGTCTTTCAAGTAAACCCATACCGTACTTGAAGACTTTTCGAAATTTCCTTACCAAAAACTTTCAAAATGACACAAAAATGATTTTAATCGAGGCAGTAGAACTCTAAAAATAAGCGTTAGCATATTACACATAAGTAAGGTTTTATTAAAACAGAAACTTTGTTCCCCCACCTGTTTACAATCATCATTGAGAATTAGCACCCTATTTCAAGGTCGCTGGGCTTGTCGCCACTGACTCATGCCGTTATCCGTAAGATTGAGACGTCTAAAGAAAGGATAAATCTTCACCTGTTGTAAGGAGATCAAAACATTGCGACAGGAAGAGGGATGTTTGAGAGGCCAAAGGGAATGGAAGGTGACGTGAGGCAACCTCCGGCCTATTCGTCAAGCGCTGCCGGTGTTCTTGGAATGACGTTTGCTCAACAAAGCTCGGATGTCGATATGCTTCTCTCGAGCTGTTTCTAGAAATGAAAAAGAATATGACGACTGCTTGCTCCCCCTATTTTGTTGAGAGGTGCAGGAAATGGAGCCTCCTTTAGGTGCAAGTTCGTTATTTAGTTTCTTCTGTTGAGAAAATAAGTTACAATGTTATTCAAACTTTAACAGTCTCACTTTTGAAGTTGCATTATAAACGTGGAGAATCGTTTATATTGACACTGTGGAAGAATAACTCCGAATTCAGAATTGAGCTTCAGTCGAGGAATTTCTGAGAGTTGTCTCACGCGTAGTCGTTCAACTCTAGAAACAAAGTTTGTTCATGTATAATCAAGATGAAAATCCTACAGCATGCTATTATAACATTATTTATGATAAATAAGAGAAAATGCTATAACAATCATAATAGTATTAATAATATATATCTTAATCGCATATCCTCCAAGCTCGGCTTCACCCACGGACCCTGCGAGGGATTATTCCTCTACCGCCACAAGAAAAGTGTTTTGGTGCAGAAAACAGTTTTCTGCAGATATATTTGCAGATGATGAAAAGTTAATCGCCCAGGCGACCGAAAACTTGGGTCTAATTAAGGAAGAGTCAGGGAAGGGATTTTAGAAGGAAGTCAGCTGTGGACCTGCTGAAAGGAACCGTCCAGGCATTTGCCAAGTGTTGAAATGGGAATCCACTGAAAACTATTTTCAGAACGGTCGAGATGGGAAGCGAACCCTCGCGCAAACGTTACCAGTGAGGCACGAGGTACCACGTTAGTGCTCTTGGCCACCGCGGCTGGTATAGTGATAATAATATTACTAATAATAATAATAATAAGCTACTAATAATTATGTTGTTCGTTTTACGTCCCTTATAACTGCTGCTGCTTATAGATAGAGCCCTGCGCGGATATACAAACGTTATCCGCATCCGCCCCGCATCCACAAGACTGTTATCCGCATCCGCCCCACATCCGCACAACTGTTATCCGCATCCGCCCCACATTCGCATGACATTTTTCCGCATTCGCAAGTTTGTTATCCGAATCTACTGGCATTACAATAATATTTTTTTATTAGATAGAGCATAAATTACTAAAGCAACATATTTAGACATTTGAGGAAGAAGTCGCTCCCTTAGGCTTTTTATGTCTTATATTTGGTAGCGTATGCCGGGAGTGTCCGAGGATATGTTCGGCTCGCCAATTTGTAGCTGCTTCTATGTGGACACTCATGGGCTGAGCAACAAGTACCGTCGTGTGCGGAGTGTTGTCTGGAGAGTAAAGTTTGAATGTAAGGACGAGGAGTTGGAAGGTACCGGCTGTGGCCTATAGTTAAGGACCAACTTCAGCATTTGCCTGGAAGGAAGATGGGAAACCACGGAAGACCATATTCAAGGTTGCCGGCGGGGGGATTTGAACCTCCTCGCCTCCCGGATGTGAGAGACAGCCAGCAGCCACGCCTTAACGACCACGGCTAACTCGCCCAGTTTTTTTTATGTCATGTGCTATGTTTTAAAATGATTGTTATACAGCCAGAATTGCAACCCATTCCTGTTCGGAGTGTTAATTATGCTTTATGGCATAATTTGAATGAGATTAGCTTAAATCATGATCTTACATTTGTCATGAAAATAAAGAACCATGATACCGGTATGTCGTAAACATCCGGGTCCTAATAATGATGATAAACAAGTTCGGATTGTATTGTAAAAACTATCCGCAAATTTTCTCCAAACATTATCCGCAGCTTATCCGCTATCCGCACAGCCATGCAAGCTACATCCGCATCCGCGCAGGGCTTTACTTATGGATACGCCGGGGTGCTGGAATAGGCCTATTGCCCCGAAGGGGATCTAAAATAAGCCAGTAAACCTATAGGCATTTCTCACTCACATTTAAGCACACTCAATTGCCATCTGACTGCGCTAGGATCTGATCCTGCTACCTTGGGATCAACAGCAAAACTGGTTTCCGCTGCTCCACGCAGCCAGTCAGCAAACACTTAAATATATGTGGTAGGATTCAAATGATCCTGGAGTTGGTGTAAGGTTACACAACGCGAAAGATTTGAAACACTGATGTTCAAACACATTTCCGATGATACCCCTCAGTGACTGTACACTTTCATTTCTCGAAGGCTTCTTACGCAACCATCCATAATGTATCCTGTGATACTACTTGCACCTTATTTGTTGATAAACTGTTATACTTTATAAAGTAATATTTCAACTTTCGAATGAGATTTACAGTACTAGTTCACAGTTGGAAAATCAGACGGGATAATAAAGCCCGTAATTCCTTTCAAGGATCTCAGCAAATGAAGTGTATTTCTGGAAATTACTTCCCAACAGCAGAAACAGTAAACTGAAACTGGCTATTATCATTGTTCGAAAGCTAGCCTATCATCCGATGCAATTTCCAGGCGATTAGGTGAAGTGGACTGCGCTATCTGACTCCACGGTAACACTCGAGCTCATCATTCCCTACTTGTATCGGAGCTTCAATTTATCCTGCGCGTTGTTGTGATTAGAGTTAAGTACATGCAAACAAATGGAGTTGTAGTGAAATAACTAAGCAGAAGACAGTTGAGACTAGGAATTAGGCTCACTTTGATTTCTTTCCCCTCTATTTAAAAGCCGGATTAAGCCTGTATATTTACTTTTAAATTCCACCCTGATAATGGTAAGAAAAAAAACATCCTCAAGCAAATCAACAAAAACGTTCATTTTCGTGGTTTCAAATGAAGGGAGGAACAAATCAAAGTTAGACTTATTCACGATCTGTTCACTTGCATCGTGCTATATTTATTTCTTATTGCATGAAATAAGCTTATGATGTGTGTATGCGTGTCCGTCTGTAATAAGTGTATATATCCACCCTCTACCAATTCCCAATTGCCTCATCCGACTAAAGTCAAATTTGCTACAGCTGGACCCATTTTCAATGCACTTGAACCGCACCTTTAATATTGCCTCCATATTAGTGGAAACAAAATGGCGGTATTCAGAATTTCCATTGCCTAAATCAGCAACCGGCTGAAATTATCATCAGATTCCTACCGACAGTAGTGGCTACGCTGGTTAAAGCGCGGCGTTAGGTCATGGGGCCAAGCTCTCTGCTGACTCGGTAGACGCGTGGGTTCGAGCCCCACCGTCGGCTGTCCTTGAAATGGTTTTCCGTGGTTTCCCAATTTCAACACCAGGCAAATGCTGGGACAGTACCTTCTGACAGGCCACGGCCGCTTCCTTCCACATCCTTGCCCACTTACATCCATTCATTTCATCCCGACGCGCAGGTCGCCCACGGGCGTCGACTAGAAAGACCTGCACTCGGCCTCTCAGGAGGCTACACGAAAAAAAAACAGATTCCTATTAAACTCGAATCGGATACCAGTGTTGCAACTTTGTCGGTTAATTAATTTCAGTATGGTGGTGAGTAATTTTCAATGGAATACTTGATACATGCGATTTATTTGTAAAATTCTCACCAAAAATGGCATACAAGAATATTCAAATGACGGAACTAAGTTGCCAGATATACTGTACAACATTGGCTAATCATATAAATATTACGCGCATCCACCATCGTGTGTACATGCAATATTAAAATCACATATTTCCCATCTGAAGAGCTTAGGATTGTTCATTTTTGAAAGGTTGGCATTTTATATGAGGTTTACTCTGATTAAGGCACTTGATAAACACACGTTATCAGCCATGCGCACTATGAAACACTAATACCGATAAATTACGATGTAATTGAGCAATTACTTCGAATTATGATTAAAAAAAAAGAGTTTCAGGGAAGAGAGTTCAGAAGCACAGATCACAAGGCATTTAAAGTGAATATAACGAATATCAGCCATTTTGAATATTAATGTAATACTGAAAGCAATCGCTTGCCATCTAACAAACAGAGAATTTTGAAGCTTGGCCAAAAGTAAATACTGTATTCTACAGAAACTTGACACTGCGTAAGGCACATGTGCATAGATCTTATACATTCAAGATGGATGCCATCCATACTGTTAAAACTCTAAAATGGACAACCCAAAATGCAATCGAGCACATACCACAAAACATGGTGAAAGAGGAGTCATAACAGATGCCAGTGAAGCGTATTAAAACATCAACATCGACAACCCAGAAACAGAGTGAGAAATTTTCACGAAGCTTTGCAAGTGGGGAGCCTCGAGTAACTGGAATCTCTTATTTGAGGTACAGGGCTTTTATATTGGATATAACACATATCTGCCATCTCGAATATATAAAACCGATATTCAGAATCTAGTAAAGCTACGAGATTGTGAACAAGCAAGATATTAGGTCTGTATCACAAGACATTCGTTTGCATGGTAGCTTCTAGTCTACCAATATGGGTATGATAGCTGGCATATAAGCGTCTATTGCCGTGTGATTTGGACCTTCTATGCTAGGTTCTGTCGTCCATAATAACTTCCATACAACTCACGAAATTGAACAGGTTCCATTTTTTCAGGCAGTTTGAAAGGAACAACAACCAATCGATTTTCTTTTCCAGTTCTAGTAGAGATCCCAGCGGCAACATAAACAAATTTACTGTAATTATTATGTGGATAGGACCACAAATGAATACATCTGAAAGAAACTGTATTTTCTTTAAACGGCGTCTGACCGAAAAGCACTTGCTATATACAGTTAATACAGAACGTGTCATATTATTCCGTATTATTGATATTATTATTCTTATATTTATTCTATAGTAAATATTGAGCTATTAAAATTCCAATAGACCTATTTATCATGAATCCATGGTTTTTAACAGTATGTAAGAAAAATAGAAATTTAAATGAGAGAAGAAACCATCATTCCCTGTCGTCCTTGTAGAATATGTGAATAAAACTAAGTAGAAATCTTTCTGTACGCGGTAGGGGCGATATAATAAAATAATTTAAAAGAATTAAAAATTTCCACTTTTGGATGGCCTTGAACCCGGGATCTTCAAAACAGCGACAGGGTACGATACCACTCGCACTTTCTTCCAACGAATTCTACAGCTTTTTGATGCACTATTTATTATCCCCTTATGGTTAAATAACCAATATATCAGTTAGATCTTAAGACAATATTGATTGGAATGCATTCATTCAGTACCTAGCATGTTCTCAAATTTATCTATAGCAAGTTTCATGACCGCTTTGCGTAAATAATGAGAATCAACTGCAAAATTACCATCAATCGACAATCTTCCTCCATGTTTTATTTCTTACAACTTGTCTCACGATATGCTAGCGTGTGGTATAGGCTGCTTTGGTCATAGAAGCAGGTGTACTGACGTGGATGAACAGAATCAGACAGGATTTTGTACCAGCGATCACCACAGGTTCCTTGCCAGCAAGTGTCGTGTTATACGGGCCTTAGAGTAGGTTTGCATAACAGAGTTGTTAAGAAGAAGGTTTCGTGTAGCGATAGGGCATTTCCCGTCAGGTTGTTGGTTTATGTTGCACAAATTTGACTACGCTATTGTACTGAATTAAAATAAAAAATAAATTATGAATTTAAAAAAGTAAGTTCTGTGCTATTTATGGCGTTTCTTATTATATTTTAACAGTGGTCTATGCATCTGGAAGTTACTAATTAGGCAGACTTGTGCATTAGTCGATTGAGTTCTTCCACTATAACTCACTGTTGTTAAATTTCAGTAATTGCAAAGTAAATTATCAATTATAATAGTTAATTGTTGTTAATTCGCTTTAAGTAGGGCATTTCCCGTCAGGTTGTTGGTTTATGTTGCACAAATTTGACTACGCTATTGTACTGAATTAAAATAAAAAATAAATTATGAATTTAAAAAAGTAAGTTCTGTGCTATTTATGGCGTTTCTTATTATACAGGGTGTATTTGATATGATGGAAGTCCTTTACACTGGTGATAGAAGATGGTATTCTAAGCAAATATCTTCATGAAATTAAGTCGGATCTTAATTAGTGTAGGTGGAATTAAATCACAAAAATCGTCGGTCAATATCTTGGAAACGGGCTTTCACTTCGTTCCCCTCAGCAGCAGAGCTGACTTCTCCCCGTCTCCCTCCCCTCCTACGCTGAGGAATGTTGACCAGAGTCTGCAGTTGAGTGACCTCCTCGCCTTGTCTGCCAATGACATTGAAATACACAAACCGAGCCTATGAACAGCTGATTCACACCTTCATGGGGAGTGGCTACATGACTAGTGATGGTGGATCTGTCTAGGATTTTTCCAGCTTCATGAACTATGCATAGAAAATAGAAATCCTAAAGATTTAGTAAATTAATTTAAGGAACTGTTGGTCTATCTTTGTGTGAAGATAGTGCAACAACTGTAATAAACTTATTAATAATACTAATAATAGTAATAGTAGGCTTTTAGACACACTAACTTCTTTTATGTTTCTTTTTGGTATGTCGAGTTGCCAGACTTTAATGTACGTAGGATTTCTTGTATGTGCCATGAAATCCATGGAGATGATCTTATTAGATCCCATTCATTTACTACATGACTGAACGTAGATCGCACCCTCGGGAAGGTTAGCACTCTACCACCAGAACTACACATGCTGACTCTTATTATTATTATTATTAGACTATTATTATTATTATTATTATTATAACACTGTATTATAACAATGTATTTGTATTTTATTTTCATTTTCGTGTATTTTCATATGTATTTACATTGTTGATGGACCAATAAATCAATCCCCCCCCTCTCCAGTTAATGGCCACCCGAGGGCTGGAGATGGGATGGGACAATTCACAATATGAACATGTGGTACCATACTAGTATTAAATCTTGGAAGTAGGTTTCCATGGGTTCCCACTTCTACCCCAGGCAAATGTCGGGATTGTTCCTAACTTAAGGCCACGGCCGCCTTCTTCTCAATAATCATAACCGCTGGCAGTGCAGCCCATGAAGGGCCTAGGCCTACCAAGCGACCGCTGTCCAGCCATTTGGCCTGCAGATATTAGGGTGACGCGTGGTCAGTGCATCGGGTCCCCTCGGCCATTAATCTTGATTTTCCTGACTCGGGCACTGCCTCACTGTTAGACAGCTACTTAATTGCCCTCACGAGGCTTAGTGCACTGCGTTACAGCCCTCACGTCAGTTTCTAATATCCCTGATGGAGCCAGGAATCGAACCCAGGGCCTCCAGGTGAGAGGCAGTTGCACTGCCCCAACACCACAGGGCCGGCGCCTTCTTCCGAATCCTCACCTGAATTACAAATACCCACATTTCTACAGAAACCACAAAACACAGGTTATCACACAAATTCTACCCACACCCAGCTACATGGGGCTAAATGACCAAAATCGCCAAGCCTCTCAAACAAAACATCAAGTTTTTTACTTCCGTCCTAAATGCCTAGTTCTGAACAGACTGCGGGATGTCGAAATTTTGTCACACTGCATTTCATTAAGAGAATGTTTTTAGTATTTTCAGAAACTAGTCAACAGAAGGTCCGACACGGACGCCAATGATACATCAGGGCTGAGTATCGAAATTATTTTATACATGAACATCAATCAATGAATTCCACACTTACAAAGTAGGCTACACAATACTACCGGTCCTGACGTCCCAAGCCATTGCGTGCGTTGTCAACAACAACAACAAGAACAACGGCAATGCACATTTTCTTACGAGACGGTAGAGCTCAAACAGCTGATAGCCTACCACCCCTCAAGTCAACCGGTAAGGTCAATGCTCCGATTACGTAACAACTTCCCCTTCGCGCGTCGTCACATCGGGCTCCGCCTCGTTTCCCCAGCCTGCCGCACCACTTTCTGCCTGAGTAGTTTCTGAAATAACTAAAAACATTGACTTTTTAATGATTAATTATCAATTTCAAGATAGGTGACAAATTTTTTACCTAGGAAGCTTAGAATAGTCTCTTCTATCACCAGTGTAACGGACTTCCATCATATCAAATACACCCTGTATTTTAACAGTGGTCTATGCATCTGGAAGTTACTAATTAGGCAGACTTGTGCATTAGTCGATTGAGTTCTTACACTATAACTCACTGTTGTTAAATTTCAGTAATTGCAAAGTAAATTATCAATTATAATAGTTAATTGTTGTTAATTCGCTTTAAGTGCTTGGAATATTTTTGGTCATCATCCCCGTGAACTTGGATGTGATTTGAATATATTTATGATTACTGGTACCTGTGTTGCTGCGGTGACTGTAGTGGTGTGTATAATGCCATTTATTAGGATCGGGGTTGGAGCAGGATATTCGGGTATTGAAATAAGGTATTATCTCGGCATTTGCCTGCAGAGAGTGTAGAAATATCCAGTGAATGCTACACTCAGGATACCCGCTATCAGCACTGGGATTCTAACTTTTGATATCCGGACTTGCTCCAGTTCTCCGTCGTGGTCGTGTCGTGTTATACGGTTTTACGGGCAGTGTTCAGTCTGATATTCTTGTGACTTGTGCAAGAATAACCTCTTGTATCAGTGTGATAGTCTTGTAAATTGATAAAATGTCTTAAGCACAATTCATTAAATGGTGAAATATTGATTTTAATATTTATATATTTTAGATGGTGGTTGTGCGTAATATTCAGTGGCAGTGCAAGAGAAGTCTCGTATACAAGACGCCTCTTTCACAAAATGTTGTATTCATTGCACAATTATATCGAGCTATGCATATTTCATGGTATAACAAGTAGTTCCGTGAAGAACTAAATAGCCTATTTTCAAATATCCTACTTAAGTTAATTGCCTCTATCAACATACAAAATTTCAGTTTCATTGCTGTAATATATAGAATCGTAGATATTGAAACCGTCGGATGGTCGCTATGTTGGATATTTACATATGTAGGCCGTAGAGTTATGTACTATTAGATAAAGATTATTGCGTAGGATTATTATTATTATTCAAACTTCAATCACATAATTAGGACACAAGAAATAAAAATGAGATTTGAAAATTTCGCAGAGCCGCCACCTTGGTGTTATGAAGAATTTGAAATAAATTAGCAGTCAATGGATTAAAATTTGTATAACTATTTACCGTACCATGTTTCACTGCGCTCGGATGGTTAAATGGCGAGAAAAATCAAATTAAATTTAAATTATTAATTTCGTCATCGCCATGTTGGATTTGTTCTCATCAGGGTATTGATAGTCCCATAGATGGACTAATGTTATTAGCCTAGTAATATCCACCTTTTACTCTGTACTTCATGCCAACCCCAATTGCTGTTAACTCATTTTAGGGGCTTGGAACAACTTGGTCATTAGTCACGTGAGCTTAGGTGTGTATTGAATTTGTCTGATAACCGGTGTTTCTGTGATGACTGTAGTAGTGTGTTTGTTGGTATTAAGGACAGGGATGGGATAGATACCCCGAGATTTGGAATAACGTTCTTTGCCTGGATGGAGTTAGTAAAAACACACACAACGGATAGTCACAGTCAGCACCAGGATTGGAACCTGCGATCACCAAACTTGCCCCTGCTGCCATTCGCGGTCATGCCACACGATTTAACGCACATGGCTACGTCGCGTAATATTAAAATATGATAAAACTGGTGCTGGCCCTAATAATACCCACCTTTCACCCTGTGCATTTGGCTATCCCCAATTAGTGAGTTGTGGAAGAATGCAATTCATTAGCCAACTGCGTGGATAATTATTCAATGTAAGAATGGACGTCTGATCCGCGCAACCATTTCAACGCGGTAGTACAGTGTGCAGTTTATATTCACATGTCATAGCAGTAATTGTCGAACTTGTTTTACGCATCACGACAGAGCTTATTAGTGGAAACATGATTACTGTCACGAGGGCTGTTGACCATTGTATGAGGGCAGGTCCGCTCTTGGTGAGAACGTGACCAGACTGCGAGTGGCAGAAAATCAAGAGCCACCAACACCAAACACTCAACTCCTTTGAAGGATAAACCTATATTTAATGCTACATCCTTCCTGGATGACAACATAACACCGTCACTGATTCACTAACAACATCAAACAGCCAGTTTCTCTCCAGATCACATGCAGATTACTTTCCTTTTTTGGTTGCTTGCAACAACATGGTTATCAGCTGAGTGCTTTAGCAACCGTTAAAAATAGCAGATTCATACGATACAAACACAGCGTATTTATTCACTAACAACTTCAAACAGATAATGTACCTTAAGAGCATAGAGGTCTGTTGATTTCTTGTTGCTTATCCTTTTTGAAGGCTAGAAACCACGTTATATTCAGAATTGTGTACTTAGGCTACAACAGTTTCAGACAGGAAATTTTCTCGCGTGAAGAGCTTTTGCTAGCGAGCATGTGTCCGGATATTTGATAGGCTACTTGATTTCTCAGGACACCTAGACGTTAACTACCTGTGAAGGGTTTTCCCGTTATCCGGTAACGCGAGGGATGTTCTGAATATGCTTCGTCATTTTAATTAAGAGGAGATTTGTATTACAACGTGAGAATCCACACTGTTATAAAAAGTGCAAACCTTTGACTATTTTTTTTCTAAATAGTCGTTACTGACATTGATGGCTTTATCTTACCGTGAAATCATTGTCAAGAAACGTTTCTGGTCTAATGTTCGAGGCTTATTGCCAATCTTGCAGTCTTGTGATCAGGGATGAGCCGTCTTGCCTAAACCTCCCGATATCCCAAACTTCGTGAATCATGTGGTAGGAAAGAGCACGTCCAAGAGCCAATGTGAATGCGGCATCGGACACTGCTACGCGCCTGTTGGGTAACACAATTTCCTGTACTCTGTCGACGTTTGTTGCAGCTGTGGACGTGAAGGGCTGAACAGATTGGTTTTCATCTTCCACACTCCCCCTCCCTGCAGTACACATTGAACACCAGCATCCAACCTCTTGACGAGGAATGACATAGTCCCCATGGATGCTCTGTTTGTGGCAAATATCTAAAACACTAGTCACGCGTCAATCCATAGCGCACTTCCATTCGTGACCACGTTTCCCGTACACGTCTTTCTTCCATACTGGCTTTCACTCAAACTCGGACACGCTGATCTGCTGCTTCTCACTCTGCTTCGGCTTCGTGCAATATTTGGTGGACAGATCGACATGTGTACCAAGTTACATGAAGATAAGGGACTTCACGTTCAAGAGATTCTATTGTAAGCGCGAAGCTATAAATGAGACCTTTAAATAAGCTGATAGAAAGTACCGCTGATTGAGAATAAGAGCTCGGAACTATATTAGGAGGGACTCAGTAAAGGAAAAATGAGTTTTCAAGAGACATGTATTCTTTATTGAACAGTAAAGGTACAGTACAATGGATGTAATTGCCCTCCACTTGGTATTCTAAAAAAGGATCCCCTTTATTCTCAGTGTGTACTCCGACAGGTGTTTGCAAATGCGGGCGATTGTTATTGCATTAGATAAGCGTTAGTCCCGCGCCCACTTAGCTGTGGCAGGTAAGGGTGTTTCAAATGTGTTTTTCCAATGGGCAGCTGTTTACACGAACAGGTTGTTTATAAACGCTAGAGCAGCCATTTACGATGGATTGGTCAATCTATCCTCTTTAAGGTTTTATTGCTAAGTTCACAATCACAAGTCACAGTTAGTTTCTCCGCACCTTACTCGTTCGATTAATATTTTGATGGGTTTAATGACACTCCTACCTGCCGTACGCAAGAGTGCCATAATCTTGCCATCAAGGAATTTTTTTAACGTACATATATATCTACCGACATGAAGATGACGCTTTTTATCCCTATTAAATGGTATTTTACTAAGTTGGGATATTGCCTGTAAACTTCTTGTGCTAATAAGCCTGAATTAACATTTTTGAAGTCCCTGCAACGAAACAAGGTCATCCAGTTCATCCAAAAAAGGATTACAATGGGAAATAAGACGTAGGCTATTGCTCTCTATTGCGATATGAAAGTGAATGGGAATTTTTCTTTGGAAGTAAACGAGACATTGTTCTCTTTCTTTGAAGAGAGTAGGACCTTGTTCTCGTTCGAAGTGGATTTGTTATTTTTAATAGTGAGTTGGATGGTGTTCTCTTTGACACTGGGTGGGACATAGTTCTCTTTGGAAGTAAGTGGGAATTGTTTTCTCCTTGGATGTGAGTAAGACATTGATCTGTTTGGAAATTTTGTATTCTATGGAAGTGAGTGAAATACTTCTCTATTCTAAGTGGATGAGAAGTGGAAGTGAGTGGGTCTTTGTACTCTTTGGAAGCGAATGGGTCCTGGTTTTCTCCGTCACTATGTATAAATTGGACCTGAAAAATCTGGTATCCCAGCAAACCTATGAAATTACATTGCATCATAAATTGACTTCACACAGCTCCTCCATGTCTCTTCTAGAAAATCTTTCTTACCTTAAGGTGGCATATTGGATTACACGGCTAAGATATTCCTAGTTATTTCTGTTCAGTACAATAATGAGATGGTATATAGCATTCCCCCAATTAAATTAAAATAAGTTAAAGGAAATCATGTAAACATTAAGATGCATTTGAAACATTTTCTCAGGGAAAACAAAATTAAAATTGAAAATGTAATTAGTAGAGCCTACAAGTTTATACACACGCAAAATTAATTACCTTTCTTATTCATTATTTTTAGTACATAACGCATATACTAGAAAGTGTTATTCGACTAAGCTATTACACAATTTTAAGAAATCGTAATAAATGATATGCATGCCACACACAAGGTTGCAGCATTCAGTGGCATATGTGATTACTCTCCCGGCTATGTATGAATTTGATATCCTATTTCGACCTGTCTTTATCTTATCATAATAATATGCTTTAATAACTCGGTACCTCAGAGGTATATGACATAATGTCACATTTACTAAATTTTACAGGAGAGGAGTTTGAAGAAGTTTCACTCAGTTCTCCTTTAATTTTCTGGCGTTTTAGTGGCATTTTCGTAACAAAATTTTAAATGTGTTTCTTTAGTTCACGAAAAATTGACCAGACTGTGCAGAAGCATACAACACTATGACCAGATGGTGTTGTATACCTCTAAAGGAAAGTGGACTTGGTGTTCCGTTCAAAGCATGTAACTTGTCCAATTCTTGATGTAGGACATGGTGTTGTATTTCTATGTGTAGAGGAAAAGAACCCCACATAAATGTGCTTATAAACCCAGTTTGGAGAAAAATGGACATAGTGCCCTAGCGCAGTGTTTCCCACACTTTTGTGTGTGTGTACCACATTAAGAGATGAGAATCTCTCGCGTACCACCTAATGGTTGGGAGATACAGTAACTACAACCCCCACCACCACCACCACCGCCACCACCAGTACGTAGGAAACCAAAAGATGGATTTCAAATTGTGTTTGTTAGAGTTAGACTGTTAGAGTTAAAGTTCAAATAATAAAATGTATGTCCAGTTGTTTTATTATTTATTACAATAAGTATCCAATTCAAGCCTCCGTGGCTTAGGCGGCAGCACGCCGGCCTCTCACCGCTGGGTCCGTGGTTCAAATCCCGGTCACTCCATGTGAGATCTGTGCTGGACAAAACGGAGGCAGACAGGTTTTTCTCCGGGTACTCCGGTTTTCCCTGTCAAAATTTCATTCCAGCAACACTCTCCACTATCATTTCATTTCATCTGTCATTCATTTAATCATTGCCCCAGAGGAGTGCGTCAGGCCTCGGCAGCCGGCGCAGTCCATATCCTCGCCGCTAGATGGGGGCTTCATTCATTCCATTCCTGACCCGGTCGGAGACTGGAAGCAGGCTGTGGATTTTCATTTTCAAGTATTCAATTCAAACATTCGGAAATGACACTGTACAAATAATATTAATAAAAGAACTCTTAATAATTAAACATATCAACCAAAGTTCAACTAACAACATCAATGTGAAGGGTGAGCTTGGAGATTAGAAGCCAACTTAGGATTGTCTGATTTAAGATTGATGAGCCTCAAACGAAGATCGTTTTCCTCTGTCATGAGCCTATTCTGATATTATTTATTCTTGAGATGAACAAGTGAAGAAAATGCAGTCCCACACAAGTATGAAGTAGGGGAATGCAGTAAAAATCTATCTGCATAGTCTGCACGCCTCTCAACCCGAAAGTTTAGTTTAGTTCTGAATCACAATTCAGTTCATAAAACTGCTCCTTATCTTTAGTCATAAAGTCCTCCTGCAATATGTCAATGTTTTTATATTTGTAATTTTATATTTTATATTTTTATTTTTTTTGTAACGTATCTAATCTCCACTTAGTATAAAACAAAGTCCCCGATTCATGGATGATACAGGTAAACTCGAGAACCACTGGATGGATTTTGATGCGGTTTTCACCATTCTGTAAAGGATATCTCGAGGATTTCTGTAGAAAATAATTTATTTATGATCGAAGGAAGCCGAGCAGTAACGATTCCAGTGGAAAAGTCGAAAAGAAACCTGGCGTCCGAGCGCTTTGTAAGCTTACGCTGGGCAAACCGTTAAGGATATCTAAATACTATGAGTGTAAGAATTGTTCAGCATGAAAAGTTCTACAAAAAAAAGTCCGCGAGAGCATATGTATATCTTCAATACATCGCCCACTATAAGTGTTTTTACTTTTTAATTTCATCCAACCATGTCCATTCAACTACTGAGTTTACGAGCTAATTAAGGGCAGGTCGATCATCCCTGTTACAGCCTAGCTAGCGGGCGAACCTATTGCTCCAGATACAGCCAGCAGCAAACCATTGAGTCGTGTTGGGTTAAGACTTCTGAGAAGGGAGGTTGTGTTTGGAGTTTCGCCGGAAGTGCAACTCGGGTTTTCTTCATTTCGCCTGTGAAACACAGTCAATTTAAGAGTGGACGGAAGGGGGATTATATTATATTAAATTTTACTGATTGGCGTATAATCTCTACTTAGTATAAAACATAGTTCCCGATTCTTGGATGTCACGGGTAATCTCGAGAACCAATGAATGGATTTTGCTGCGGTTTTCACCATTCTGTAAAGGATATCTCTCGAGGAAGGTTTCTGTACAAATAATTTATTTATGACCAAAGGAAGTCAAGCAATAACGATTTTAATGAAAACGTCGAAAAAATACTGGCGTCCGTGCACTTTTTAAGCTTACGCTGGGCAAACCGTTAAAAATATCTATATAATATGAGTGTAAGAATTGTTCAGCATGAAGAGTTCTGCAAAAAAGCCCGGGAGAGCATATCTCTATCTTCAATACATCGCCTACTATGAGTGTTTTTATGTTTTCATTTCTTCCAACAATCTCCATTCAGTTACTGAGGCGACTGTTTACGAGCTAGCTAGGTGCGAGTCTATCACCCCGGTTACAGCTTAGCTAGGGGACGAGCTTATTGACCCAGATACAGCCAGCAGCAATCTGTCGAGTCCTGTTGAGTTAAAATCTTTAGAGAAGAGTGGTTGTGTTTGGAGTTTCCCTGGAAGTGCAACTTGGCTTTTCTTCAATTTACCGGTGAACTTTTCGTTCCGCAAAATTCACAGTCAAGTTAATATTGGACGGAAGGGGGATTTGTGTTTCATGCACCTCGCCATTCTTAAATTACGTCTGACAAGAATTTTTTGCACATGCATCTCCGTGATAATATAATTAATAGTCCAGTCAGTGATTTTAACCCATCATGCCGAGACGTAAAACGGATATTGGTCGTTGTTCATTGACATTGGAAAAAAAGCGCTTATCACGTAATGCATTCATAACTGTTCCCGGGTGAAGCCGGGTCGGGTTGCTAGTATGTATATATATTTGTAACATCACTGCGTACCACTGCAGCAGTACGATCGTACCACCAGTGGTACGCATACCACTGTTTGGGAAACGCTGTCTTAGCGTATACCTCCAAAGTACAGTTATTGTAAGTTTTCAGGATAAACAACTGAGTAGGAATTAAAAGGAAATTCATAAATTATGTCCAATCATTTTGACTTTTGTAAAATATGTAATTGTGACGATATGTTAATAATAATAATAATAATAATAATAATAATAATAATAATAATAATAATAATAATATTAATATTATTAATAATAATAATAATAATAATCATTCAAAAGGCGTTCATTTTCAATAATTATTATTATTACTTTAGGTAGTGTGAAGTTGCCGTAGAATTGCCACTTGTCCTACATCCAGATGGTGATATTGTGAGGGCTGTAGTATTGTGTGTATTAGTAATTCAGGTGAGGCTTGGAAACGAGGCGAAAGTGTCCGTGACTTTAAGTTAGGAACTATCCCAGCATTTGCCTGGAGCTGAGGTGGGGAAACCAAGGAAATACATTTTCAGGATGGCTGAGGTAAGAATCGAAACCACCTCTTTTCATATTTGCCTCAGAAGGCTAAGTGTATCACGTTTCAGTTGTCAGACCAGAATTTAATTTCTTGGCAGAGACAGGAACCAGACCCGGACCTCTGGCGGAACAATAAACAAAACTAGCTACCACACTACGAGGTTTCCCACTTCTACTCCAGGGAAATCTTGGGATGATTCCTATTACACACAATACTTGTCACCATAGAAACACAGGTTATCAGACAGATCCAGATTCAACACACCCATATACACGGGGATGCAAGGCCACAATCGTCGCAAAACTCTTAAATTATTTGCTCTTGTTTGTTGTTATTTAGTTTTTGGAGCATGGGACAACTTGACTATCAGCCCAGTATATTAGGGTGTGCTTTCAATTTGTCTGTTAACCTGTGTCTCTAAGGTAACTGTAGTAGTATGTGTAACTGTACATAGGGTCGGGTATGCGGTAAATGCACCTGGGTTTAAAATTAGGAACTCTCCCGGTATTTGGATGGAGGGAGTGTGGAATAAACTTGGGGAAAACCACACTCAGCAGTTCCGAGATTTGAACCTCCAATCTTTGGACCTGCCACAGCTACACATGGTGATTTTGGTGAACGACTTAACGCACACAGCTACAGTATGTCGTGGGATTTATTTCAATCAACAGCAACTGGAATCTTCATTAGAAAATAAATGGTTGTGTTGTTACTTGAGGCACATTACTTTTTTAACACACTGTGAAGTGATTGCCAAGGTAACGCCTGAATTAACGTTTACAGCTTTGAATGAATAAGGAACTGGTAAAGCGATGTCCCATCTTCCTGGGTGCTTGTTAGTCTGGAAAGAAGGGATATCGACAGAACGGACTGACTGTAACTGCAGAATGACAATGGACGAGAAGTTGAATGAAAGAGAAAGGAGGGACGAGTTAGAAATGGCGAACAGGTGGATGGGAAAGTGGATCCGGTAACTGCGAGGGAGGTGCAGGGGAGGATGGCAGGAAATGGAGCAGATGGGGCAGAACTAAAATTGGCGAAGAGAGTGATATTGAGAAAGGGAGGAGGGTGGGGGGTAGGAAGAAGGGGTAGGTGGCGGAGGGTAGGAGACGTTGACAGGCGCACACTTACTGCCTTACCCCAACAGGGGTCGTTAGTGTTGGGAGGCCAAGGCACGCACACACGCATTCTGTCCCCCAGGGATTGGTAAGAACAGTGAGATAAGTAGAGGGAAGGAGAGGAATAAGCGGAGGAATGTGTGGTCAAGGGATGTCTTCAGCTTCCCGTTAAACTTAAGATTCTTTTGCCTTTCAAAAAACATTGTAGGGGAGCGAAATTGTTGTCAACTTAATCTATTCAATGGATCGTGAGGTAAAATTCTCCAATGGAAGTTACTCTTATCATCGAACCACATCATAGCGTTAAATCAATCATTTCCACTCTAAAATATAACATCGGTTATCACGCTAATCAATTACGACAATGATCAAAACCAGGGGCAGCCAGGATCGTGTACGATCGTAACACCGCCGCACACCCCGTCAACTGTGCGGTTGCCCGAGGCATGAAAGTGGAAATAGAGGGGTTGAAAAAAGGATATAGGCTACTCTGCTCTGCCACTAGGCCTTTTTACGTCTTTCCACGTGAAATATCATACTCTGTCCGCCAATCTAAACTCAGTCATAATGTAAAAGCAAATCATTCACACCTTTCGTCAAGTGATTTTCAAAATCTGAACGACTCTATGTGGAACACTTAAAAACTCAGTCGGCTTCCGTACCATATCTGTCTTGAATTTATTATTCCCTAAATGGATGAGATGCGATGAACTTATAAGTGGTGGGTAGTTTTGCAGCCGCATGTCCTTTCTGACGCCAACCTGATGGGATGAGTTAATTTGAGATAAAATGAATGAAGGTGAATGAAACTGGACAAGGAGTTGGAAGGAATCGGCCTTAGCCTATTAGATGGTACCGTTCTGACATTTGCCTGGAGTTGAAGATGAGAAACCACGGAAAACAACTTCAAACGTTGGTGTTCGAACCCACGTATATCAATTCTGGAGATAGCATGGCCCCAAAGCCTTGTACTGCACCTTAGAACGCTTAAGGTTTCTGTGCTACAACTTAATGATCTTTATTATCGAGTTGAAAGCCATTTTTCAGTGTTGCATTACCAATCAAAAAATTTAAAATTTTTCAGTTAGTCAACACGACTGTACCCAATTACAATGGGTGGTTCCCTAATCCTGAAAAAGAAATACATCTGCACAACAGTAATTTAAATAAACAAGAACCGTATTCAAAGTCAGGGGTATACACTGTATCGTGCCAAGACACAGGGCGTCAAGCATGTGGTAGAAGAATGAACACACGATATAACGAGCACATGAATGTGATAAAATGCGGGACACACTCGGCTGTCTGCGAACACATGTTCGACGCGGGACACAGCTTCACCTACATTTAAACCGACTTAAGACATAAAGGAAGCAATCGAGATATTAGCTTAACCCTGCGTTAATCGCGCACGGTCTCGCGATCCGTGCGTAGATTGTTTTCGTTATTACATAGCTATAAGTTGGCTAAAAGTGCAGCGAGCCGGTATAGCTTCCGTTTCCAACCCCCCAACCCCACCACTACTGTTTCGTTCAGTCTGCGGTGGGACCTTGAGTTGTAACAGTGCCGTTTTTTTCAAACCCAATTTGTCATTCCGTGCGTGATTAAATGTGTTTGTGCTTTTAAAACTATTTAGTATAGACTGTTATGTCTAAATCCTAAACAAAATGGATCATAATGAGGAGAATATGATTCGTCGTGTACTAAATGGTGTATCAAGTGAACCTGATATGTTTGATGTTCTTCTGGAAGAAACAGATTCAGACTAAAAAGTGTCATTGTGTATGTGTAAAAGTGTCGGATGAATACAGAGTTGACATTATGCTAACCAAACAGATTTCTTTACATTCACACATATTATTGTAGGCTTGTACTTACGTAAAACAGGTAATTACCACTAGCTTACTTCTATACTTCTTATGTAAATTAGAATTTGCCAAAAATATCAAAATTTGTTCATTATAACCAAATTTTAAAAATGAAAAGAAATCACGGTCTCTGAGTCCGTGCGTGGGCATTGATGTAACTGTGTTCGCGAGGGTAACGCAGGGTTAAATAAACAACTCTAATAGTATGAATGAACACACACTCATGTTTTTTTAAGTTTTTTTTTAGCGTATGCCTTTTACTGCCGGGAGTGTCCGAGGACATGTTCGGCTCGCCAGTTTTTGTAGCTGCTTCGAGACGGACACCCAATGGGTTAGCTACAAGTACCGTTGGGGAGGGAAGTTGGAATGTAAGGACGAGGAGTTGGAAGGTAGCGGCTGTGGCCTATAGTTAGGGACCAACCCCGGCATTTGCCTGGAAGGAAGATGGGAAACCACAGAAGACCATCTTCAAGGTTGCCGGCGGGGGGATTCGAACCTCTTCGCCTCCCGGATGTGAGCGACTGCCAGCAGTCAAGCCGTAACGACCACGGCTAACTCAACCGGTACACTCATGGTGATTTCACCCTTTTCCACACCACAGGAAATTAACCTCCCCCTCCTTTGGAAACCAGAAACAACATAACCTTGCAGCCAAGCTAGATAAGGGAGCAACATAGGGAAAGATGTCGCTGGCTCAGGATGTACTTTGTACCACATCTTAAATAAACCAAGACCAGCATTAACTACAGTATTAAAGGTTCCGGGACATTCTCATTAGACCGGGTGGCGCTTATAGGACTTTTTAGCTTGCGCTTGTCGAGATTGAAAACTGGCCTTCAATAGTTGAAGAAGTCCAGAAAACAGTATCATACACAATATTAGGAGACTCTTGACTTGCAAACACACATATGTTACATATTCAATGAACAGGCCTACAGGCAGTTAGGAATGTGGCGGGAAAGGCCAAGGAAGATAAGAGATACCTATACAAGACTGGAAGTACCTTCCAGTTCAGTGAAGGCAGTGGTGCCGGCAGCAGCACGGGAATGAACCACTCATCGCTCTAACAGCTTAGAGCACAATCCACAATAACCTGACCGTTTAATAACAATCACATAATCACACTAAGCAAACAAACTTGAAGGTCGATCACCACTATCAGTTTCTCAATAAAAACAAGAAGTTCCGTGGCGAACTAAAGAGCCTACTTTTCTTAAAATTTAAGATCTATGCCAATGATTAATCTATGTGGATCTATCTAGAATAATGCCGAAATTAAGTTGGTAATATCGAAATTTCTAATTAGTTCGAAATACTGTATACCTGGCATAATGTAGCCTAATAGAGAACTACAGTTGGTGCCCTGGTGACTGAATATATTCTTAGTTCCATCTCTTAAGGTTCAGAATAAAAAATTTGGTTGAAGTCCAATGGATAGCATGGCCGTTACATGCAGTTAAACATTGGATCTAACAGCGCGCGTAAAATCATGTTGGCAACAATGACATACATGTATTGGTCAGAAATAATCTGAAATAATATGATCTATTGTGTGTCAAGTTTGAATGAAATCCATTAGTTAGTATGTAAGTTACATGCATTTTAAAATTGGATCTATCAGCAGGCTTAGAATCATGATGGCAGCACTGACGTATATTAGTTACTCCAAATTAATCTACAATGCCAGGTACTATACGTGTGCAAAGTTTAGAGCTATTGGCTTGCATACTTTCTGATATATTGATATTAGGGTAACAAAAATAGAGACAGTATTTATTAACAGTTGGCAGCCCTGGTTACTCTTAAGAATCGGTATATACATATCTGTTATGGTACACATAGCACACACGCAATTTGGTTGAAATCCAAATGATAGTATAGAAGTTACATGTATTTAAAGTTGGACCTCTCAGCAGGCTTAGAATCATGTTGGTAGCACTGACTCCAAATTAATATAGAATGTAAGGTACTATACGTGTGCATTGTTTAAAGCTGTCGGCTTGCATACTTTCTGATATATTGGTATTTGGATAAAATAAATTGACAGCATTTATTAACAGTTGGCAGTCCTGGTGTATCTTAAGAGTACGTTCAGTCATGTCTGTTTATGTACACATAGCACATACGAAATTTGGTTGAAATCCAATTGATAGTGTAAAAGTTATATGCATTTAAAATTTGGACCTATCAGCAGGCGTATATTCATTTTAGCAACACTGCGATGTATGGCCTCCTGGAAATTAAACTGCAATATTATTATCTATACGTGTGCCAATTTTGAAATAGCTCCTATTCATACCTTCCAAGATATCCAACATGGAGCTCAAATTTCAATTGCGATTTTTCAGCAGCTGGTAGCACTGACATCATTTTCAAATATGGGCGTGAGATATTCAAATTTTGTTTTGATTGCTGCAGCCGTTTAGCAGTTGATAGGGGGGGGGACACCCACAGCCCGACAGACAGACAGACAGACAGACAGAAGGTCAGACAGACAGACAGACAGACAGACACACATTTGCCCGATCTCATAAGTCTACTTTTTCCTCATTTTTGCAAAATGTGAAAAGTAGGCTAAAAAATCACATACCTTGACTAGTTGTGCTAGATTAATTACTACTGCAACTAAATAAGTGTATATATTCTAACTATCATAACCCATACTTGTAGACATAGATTTAACAGCCTTAAGTGTAAAGGATCTGTGGTAGATCGCTTGATGATCGAAACTGGTCATTCGAGTGTATTTATTAATCTTGTTTAGGCCTAATTGTTGTTCATCAATACGGAACCGCTTGTATGATCAACTTCACAATCGTATTCATGGCATTGATGTGTGCTTGAACGTGACCACTCTGATTTGGTAGATGATTTGCATAGATAAAGTAATAATAATAATAATAATAATAATAATAATAATAATAAAATAATAATAATTATAATAATAATAATAATAATAATTATTATTATTATTATTATTATAAGTTAATAATAATAACAATAATATTTTTGTTTTTACGTCCTATTTAACTATTGAGACGCCGGGGTGTCGGAAATTTTCAACGTGCCAGTAATCTACTGACACGGCTTCCTCGCATTTGCGCACCCTCAAATGCCAGTTGATTGCGCCAGGATTCTATCCTTCAAGCTTGGGGACTATAAGCGAGAGCGTTACCGCTGTGCCACGCAACCAGCTACACAGACAAAGAATCCCTTCAAAGCTTCAATCCAGCAACTCGGCGATAATAAAAGTATTACTGTTAATAGCCCAGGCTATCGGACAAATCGTACTTCTCCAGATTAACAACCAACCTGCAGATTCAGGGCTGACCAGTTGTGAGTTAGCTCCACTCCAATAATTCGAGCATCAAGCTCAAAGCAGGAGCTCCCACCCGTTCAGAGAGGTTTGGGCTAAGGCATGCTTCCCGGATAGTTTAGGTAGTTGGCTTTTGGAGATGTGAGGTTCAAATCGTGGTAGAGACATTGGCCAATATGAGTGTGGTTTTCTCCCGGTTTTTATTTCCAAACACAGTCAAGGTAAAGGTCTTGATGGTACCTTGATTCATGTTTTGGGGCGCCTACAAAATCACCTATCCTAACAAGAAATTGAAATTAAACAGTTTAGTAGAGAGAAGAGTACAAGAGAATGACGAGCACGTCGCCTCAATCCCATATAAATGGAACGATAACAACCACAAAAACACACATTGCATATTAATTGTGAATATATCACTGCACAGTATAAAATACTGTATGTTGCTCACAGATTGGCCCATTGGATGCCAATTCCATTAATAATAATTAAAGTTTATAAAGATAAACAAAAACCCCATTGGTTTCGTCTCTTGCTATGTTGCTCAATACGTTTCTGTGATGATGAAGTCTCTCTTCACAAATTATTAATTTCACTGCTGACATTCTCCCAGAACTACGAAAATTATGTACAAAGCCTCCTCCATAATCTGTGTTCTCCTAGACAGCTAGATGGCGATTATCACTCCTAATGAGTCTTCTTAAATAACCGAGTCACTGTTAAAGTCTGAACCATTGAGGCTTGGGTTGTTTCCAAAATTGCACCAGGGAATTCTATATTGTCAAATATTCAAAGCTGGATTGGCAATTAGGTTTGTCAGCCACAAGCAGTCAGGGAATCGTATCCACATACCTTGAGGCTGGGAAATTTGAAGAGTGAGTATCAGTCTTTTATGAGTAGGGTTGTTCAAGATCACGTGGCTAACAGCTCTAGACTACACTGTAGAATTAGGGCAATGATTCTGTAGGGACGTTTTGGTAAACTTATTACCGAGTAGTGTAGCTCAGCAGATGCAATATATAAATGGAATTTATGGACCACCTATTTAGTCCCTATGAGTGGCTGACAAGGGTATTCCTTGAAGTGTTTTACTCCGAAGTTTGCGTGCAGATAACTTATATAGGGCATTCTTTAAATAAAAACTCAACTTAATATGTAGACTAATACTAAACTCAGTGGTGAAATCTCAATGCCAGGGTTATCCGTTATACGGTATGAAAATCTCTGTACGTGCCATGTCAGTCCAGTAGCACGGCATAGATCTCAGTTACAATCAAAACCTTCGTGATTCTAACCTTAACGTACCTGTGTTATCCCCACAACGCACAGTGCACGCTGGATAGTACAGTACTGCACCCTTAAGGGCTCACGGCTGGTAGGTTCGGGACATGGTGACCCCGGGGGATTGCGGAGCTGGGCCCATTTCTCTCCTTTATCAAGTGACTTTAAGGCGGACTCTCTCTTCCTTCCCTTTCAAATCTGCCTTTCCTAGCTCTATATCTCTCCAGTCCCAAAATCCTAAATCCTCGAGGGTTGATGGCGTTTCCGTTTCTGTGTCTTTTATTTCCCATGCCACTTTCTTTCTATCAATTTCTTCTGTAAGTTACTTACAAGTCAGTACATATAATATTCAATTCAAATTCATTATTGTCATTGCCTTCCTTATCTTTAGAGGCAGATGAGATAGATGTTTCACCCCTTATAATAACAATCATCACTACCAGCAGCTCTTTATATATATGTGGTTGTTGACGTACCAAGCATGCAGCTCCTCATCCGCAGCAGATTTTTAGAACGATATTTCTTCCATTGTTGAACTTTTTAATCACCCTTCCATTTAGGAAAAACTGAATTAAACCAAAAATGGGGGAACATAGCCAGTCACTTGTGCCACCTCCCCCAGGGGCTCAGGGCTCCTCTCTGTCATCTTTCCTGTCGACCAGCCTTGGTCAACTCTTGTTCTTATCCGACCCCGACGGTATAAGGGTATCCGGGCCTAGGGAGTCTTTAACTTTCTCGCCTTCATTGGCTCTTCTGTTCGCTTCATGATATCTCCTGCCTTCTGCTCAAGGCTCTTAAGGAGGCAGGGTGTATGTAGCCCCACCACTTCTGGTGCACCCTCGATAGTGCTACACCCTCAAGGGCTCATGACTGGTGAGCTCGGGAGTTGGCAACTCCGATGGATTCCTGAGCTGGGTCCGGTTTTTTTCCCCACTTTCCATTGACTCTGGAGCGGACTCTCTCCTCCTTCCCCATCTGCCTTTCATGGTTCCCCTTCTTTCAAAGTCCCTCAATCGTCATTCTTCGAGGGTTGAGGGCATTTCTTCCTCCTGTCCTTTATTTGCCTTATTCTTTATTTGTTTACCATTTCTTCTAGTATGTAAGTCGGTAGTTGTTTTTTGTTGTTGTTGTTGTAAGACTGTAGCTAGTATTAGTTATGGTTTCCAATACATTCTCATTTATCACTATGATCCAAACCATTACGGGCCAATAACCTAGATGTTAGGCCCCTTGAAACAACAATTATCATCACCTTCCTCCTTGTGCCACGTTACATCCTTTCTTGATTCAAAACAAGACATATTCATTGTGTAATCGGCTCTTGAGTTTCAACCTACATGAAAATGGTATTGCGAGGGGTATTCCGAATACTTTTTGTCAGTTTGTTCCACTAGGAAGCTGATTCACAAAATCAGAAATCACATTGTCATCTTTCCTGAAATCTCGACTGGCAGACCAAGTGCGGAGTAGATCAGGCGCATGCGTAGAGTGCCATAGTTGAAAGTGAAGCAGCAGATTGGCGTGTCAAAGTTCATTCAAGTGCAAATCATTACGGCAGAAAGACGTGTGCTGGAAACATGGCCACCAAAGGAAGCGCGTGTTGTCGTGCACTATTAATGCGTCGGAGGAACTAATGTTTCCGATATTCATCGCTGCCTACTGACTACGTCATGTCCTGTCAAATGATTGGGTGCTGTTTTTATGTGTGTAGTGGAGGAAAGCAGAGTATGGAATATAAAGTTCGATCTGAATGCCCCTCCTCATCAACTATGGAGACAAAATCTCGGAAGAAACTGAGAGGTAACTGGCTCTTAAGTATTGCCAGAAATCACTGGGCACCGAATTCTAACAGGAAGGTTTCTTAAAATTATCGCTACATTACTACAAATGAATCAATGACTATGTTGTTGTTGATTGATTGATTCAGGCACCTTGCGACATCGTGGATCATGTAGCCCCGTGTAGTTGGGTGTAGGTGTAAGGATTTTGTCTGAAAGTCTGTGTTATTTTGATGACCGTGTAAGTGTGAGTGTTTGTTTTTCATATAAGGGTTGAGAAAGAGGCAGGTCTCGCGACGCTGAGTGTTCACCCCTCCCCCATTCTAGCCCTCAGACCAGAATTAAGTTACTTGACAGACCGGGAATTGAACTCGGACATCTGGGGCGACAGACAAGAATGCTAGCCGTTACACCACGAGGTGGTCTTAATGTCTGTGGTGACTACGTAAAAGGAGCCAAAGGTTTGATTTTTGTTAAAACAATGATTATTCTCTGTTTGAAATTCAGCTTCCCTGTAACATAAACTGGCCATATTATTACATCAGTTAAAGAAGATACCTTTACTGCTCTGTGAATAGTTATTTGAGTTCATAAAACAAGTGGTCCTCGTTGAGCCTCGACTGAAATGAGACCTCACATCATGAGCCTTGGCACAACGCTTACGTGCAGGAAGTCCATATGTTTCCTTGCGGAAGTGTTACGTTCTTGGCTGGAATAAAGATGAGACTAAGGACACCACTCACTGTTATCTCTGCCACCTCAAATAGCCGTGGCTCGCAGTGTTCGCAGAGGTCTGCTTCTGAATGCTAGAGACATATTTTTTTGGGAAAAGGATACCACAGTATAACTCTGTGATTTTAAATCATGTTGCACAGGCTTGATTCCTGTGTCATTTAGGATTTATATCTTTGTATTATAGTGGAACGGCAATCCCTCTTTTCTGCATTTATGTTTCTGTTAATGTTTAATTTATGGGGCTTGGACATCGTGGTCATTTAGTCCCGTGAATTTGGGTGAGTGTGGAATTTTGACGGATAACCAATGTTATTGTAATGGTTGTATTAGTGTGTGTATTTGTAATTAAGATAAGGACGAGAAAGAAGAAGGCGTAGCCTAAAGTTAGGAACCCCGTAGCATCTCAGACTAGAATTAAATTTTCAGGCAGAGCCGGGAATCAAATCCAACCCTTCGTGGTGACAGCCATGCTTGCCAGTTTCTGCGCCAAGAGGTAGATATCATTCAATATCTCATCAGGTTGGCATCTAAAATGATATTCTGCCGTAAAAGCCACTCGACACTTAGAAATTCTACTCTTCTCATTCCAGAACTTGTTAAAACAGAAAGAATAGGGATTAGACATAGTCGAGGCCAGTAAGCCATACCTCCCATACATATCGAAATACTATATCTCGCAGCTTTATGGGACATACAGCAAAATTGATTAGATTTCATTTCTTTCATTCTACTGTATTAATGAGAATTCCTCAATACTTGTGGACAGGTATATTATATTTTAGAGTGAAACTTACTGTATCATCATATATATTATTTCAGTAGTATAGATCCCTCCTGCGGCGCTCACAAGCGACCGATTGTGACAAATGAGCAATCAAATGAAACAGAATAGACATTAGCAGTGACGAATTGCACTATAATTTCATAAATATCTATAATTTCTTTAAAAATGACTTTAAAAATGTACGAAGTGTGCGATTAGCAAATACTGTTGCTGTAGGAAAATACGCTCCATAATTGCTGTCCACTTCGCATTTTGACGGCTGAGACGCCTGTATCATGTCATTTTAACATTCTGAGGTTTTTCCTTTATTATTTTGCATGGATTTCAGAAACATAAAATGAAAGGAGTGGGTACTCAAATCGTATAATTTCATAAATATCGAATAACCGGTGAGTGATACAGCTAAGCTGTTAAACAATGGACTCAGAACACAAATGGCGTTAGCAGTGATGAATTGCATTCTAATTTCCTAAGTATTTTTTTTTGTAAGAAGTGTGTGATTTGCAAATACTGTTGCTGTAAGAAAATACGCGACATCATTGCTGTTCAGTTCGCATTTTGGCCATAGGGACGCCTTTTTCATGTCTAAGCTATTAAACGTTAATTCCCTTACAGGTTCGCTGTCAGTCAATGGACTCAGCACACAAATAACATTTGGTTGATATAAAACCATAACAACCTTTCTCCTTAAGTCTCTCATTATAAACCTATCAGGGAAAGTGTGATTTATGAACATGCGAGATTTCTCGCTTGGGTCCGCTAGTATAATTATTCCAGTAGTTTAGATCTATTTTTGGGCGTTCACATGCAACCATTGGCAACAAATGAGCATTCGAAAGAATGAGAATTACCTGGAGCAGTGACGAATTAATTACACACTGATTATATAAATATCGACTATCTCTACTTACAGTAGTATAAAACAAAGTCTCTGATTCTTGGATGTTACGGGTAAACTCGAGAACCACTGGATGGAGTTTGATGCGGTCTTCACCATTCTGTGAAGGATATCTCGAGGATGATTTCTGTAGAATATGATCAAGGGAAGCCGAGCAGTAACGATTTCAGTGGAAAAGTCGAAAAAAAAACCTGGCGTCCGAGCACTTTGTAAGCTTACGCTGGGCAAACCGCTAAAAATATCTAAATACTATGAGTGTAAGAATTGTTCAGCATGAAAAGTTCTACAAAAAGTCAGCGAGGGCATATGTCTATCTTCAATACATCGCCCACTATAAGTGTTATTACGTTTTAATTTCTTCCAACTATGTCCATTCAACTACTGAGACGACAGTTTACGAGCTAGCTAAGGGCGAGTCTATTATCCCTGTCGCAGCCTAGCTAGCGGACGAACCTATTGCCCCAGATACAGCCAGCAGCAAACCGTTGAGTCGTGTTCAATTAAGACTTCTGAGAAGGGTGGTTATGTTTGGAGTTTCCCTGGAAGTGCAACTCGGCTTTTCTTCATTTCGCCTGTGAACAAGGGGGATTTGTGTTTCATGCACCTCGCCATTCTTAAATTACGTCTGACAGGAATTTGTTGCACATGCATCTCCATGATAATATAATTAATAGTCCAGTCAGTGATTTTAACCCATCATGCCGAGACGTAAAACGGATATTGGTCGTTGTTCATTGACATTTGAAAAGTTAAGGCTGTGCTACCGAAAAATAAAATATTTTTTTATTTTTATTTTGTCTTCTTAATCTGTTATATAGGTCTTCGGGACTTGTTATATGCCACTTTTGTAAAATATAGACTGCTCGTTTGTTCAGGGCATGTATTCAAAGTGTCTACTTTGAGGGTTAAAGGTACATACGTCACGACAAAACTAATTACAGGAGAATTTCGAAATTTCTGTGCAACAACCCTTGTAATAGTAGCTTCATTATGAACAATTTTTATTTCAAAATTCCACATATTTTTAAAAGCATAATATTTCAATAACCTTTCTAATTGTAAAAAAAATTGCTATAATAGCTTCAAATTTATTCAATTTGTAGAGGGTCTAATTCTGAGCAGTTCGAATATTTGATGAAAGAAACTGTTTAGTGATAAACCCGTGACGTATGTACCTTTGACTAGTCTTCAACTCGGCAGAACGGTAACTACACAGGCTACACGATAGGCTACCCGCACTACTACTTGCACCGAGCTTCATTCCCCCACCCTACTACCTAGCACCGCACCTCCCGTTGCGGGTCATTCCCTTCCTTTCGCAGCATTCCATTCTACTTACCGTGGAGTGCAAAGAAAACAAAATAACTCGCCGTCTTCCATAAGTTAACATTTTCCTGCGCGCTTAGTCGCTGACACTTCAGTCTGACTAGACCTAATCTTGAGGAAGCAATAGAAGAATATATCTCGCCCCTTTCTCGTTTCATTTCCTAATTCTGCGTTTGGGTTTCGTGATTGAGTGATTGAGTGTTCCTATAACATTCACACTTTATTCTAAAATGCCACGAAAGCATTCTCCGTCAAGGAAACGTTCCAGAAGAGGCCGCGCAGCAAAGACTACGTGGGAGAAAAGAAAACAACAAGAAATCACCGTGAATGTTTCAAACGATTCTGCTCAATTTGAAGACTCCGAAGAAATATTCAACAGCTTGTTAGTTGAAAGCACTCTCCCAATAGGCCAAGATGCAAGTCGGTAAGTAAGCTATTGCTACAATATATAAATTAATTATTAATTAATTAATTAATTAATTTGAAAGGACTTGTCATTTTTTAGTAGATTAGCTACTTGTAAAACGTGTTGTTGTTGCTTATTTTAGGGACTGAGACATCGCGGTCATATAGCCCCATGTATTTTTGGGAGTGTATGGAATTTGTATGATTACATGTGTTAATGTGATGGCTGTACTATTGTGTGAATTTCTAAATTGGGGATAGGATTGCTTTTAGAAAGGAACCATCCCAGCACATGCCTGGAGTTAGTTTTAATGCGTATTTGCTTTCTGTATGTTAATAATAATCAAGGTAATATTTTTTAACATTGAGTGATTTCAGGTATGAAGATCAAGATTATTCCATAAATTTTCCAAACGATTCAAGAAGTGATACAGACGATGACAATGAGTCTGATTGTGAAGTACCAACTCTGGTAATTGCAAGGAATACTGAGGCTAACGAACTGCCTCCAATAGGGCGACGCATCGTTGATATGGGTCACGTTATGAAAGAATTAGAAATAGTAACGATCCATTCCAAACATTGTACCATGGGAAAATACAAATACAAAAAAGAAATAAACAAGAAGTTCCGTGAAGAACTATACAGCCTACTTTTCATGCCAATGATTATTCTACAGTATATGAACCTATCTAGAATAATGACGAAATTAAGTTGGTAATATCGAAATATCTAATTTGTTCAAAATATACCTGGTAAAATGTAGCCTAATAGAGCACTACAGTTGGCAGCCCTGGTGACTGAATATATTCTTAGTTCCATCTCTTAAGGTACAGAATACAAAATTTGGTTGAAGTCCAATGGACGTTACATGCAGTTAGACACTGGATCTATCAGCACGCGTAAAAGCATGTTGCCAACAATACCATGCGTGTGCTGGTCAGAAATAATCTGAAATATTATGATATCAACTGTTGTGCCAATTTTGGATGAAATCCGTTTGTTAGTATAGAAGTTACATGTATTTTAAAATTGGACATATCAGCAGGCATAGAATCATGTTGGCAGCACTGCCTTGTATTAATTACTCCAAATTAATCTAGAATGTCAGGTGTTATACGTGTGCAAAGTATAGAGCTGTTGGCTTGCATACTTTCTGATATATTGATATTAGGGTAAAAAATATATAGACAGCATTTATTAAGAGTTGGCAGCCCTGATTGCTCTTAACAATACTTAGTCATATCTGTTATGGTACACATAGCACATACGTAACGCGAAACTCCAACTGATAGTATAGAAGTTACATGTATTTAAATATTGGTACTATCAACAGGCTTATAATCATGTTGGTAGAACTGACGTATATAAGTTACTCCAAATTAATCTAAAATGTCAGAATATACGTGTGCATAGTTTAAAGCTGTTGGCTTGCATACTTTCTGATATATAGGTATTTGGATAAAAAAGAGAGAGAAATTATTAACAGTTGGCAGCCCTGGTGGCTATTAAGAATACGCTCAGTCATATCTGTTTATGTACAGATATTACATACAAAATTTGGTTGAAATCCAATTGATAGTGTAGAAGTTATATGCATTTAAACATTGGACCTATCAGAAGGCTTAACATTATTTTGGCAACACTGTCATAGTTGGCCTCCTGGAAATTAAACTGAAATAATATTATCTACATGTGTGCCAATTTTGGAATAGCTCCCATGCATACCTTGCGAGATATCCAACATGGAGCTCAAATTTTTAGTGCGTTTTTTCAGCAGTTGGTAGCACTGACATAATTTTAAAATTTGGACGTGAAATATTTCGGTGCACATCTTTACTCATACTAAATTTGGTTTTGATTTCTGCAGCCGTTTAGGAGTTGATAGGGGGGGGGGACACACACACAGCCAGACAGCCAGACAGAAGGACAGACGACAAACAGACACACATTTTCCCGGATCGATCTCATAAGTCTACTTTTTCCTCATTTTTGCAAAATGTGAAAAGTAGGCTAAAAATGGATTATATTGTACATGGATTTATTATTGTGATAACTGCGAAAACGAATATACTGTAACTTCAGAGCCTGTTTACCAAAAAATGGAAGTGAACGATGCTCTGATGTGGGGAGCTATGGCAGTATGTATCGGGTTTTCTCAAGTCGAGGAAATGTTCAGTGTTTTGGACATACCGATCGTGGGCCACAACAAATACGCAAACCATGAAATACGAGTTGGTGATGTAAGTACTGTATATTGATCCATATTTCCTTATGACCTATATATTATAAACAATTCTGAATAAGTGGTTTAAGTGAATTATGAATACTATTTTGTTGTTGTTGTTCATTATTAGATGAAAATTATGCAAAGAAAAGCATCTCTTCAAACATTTCTATATTAAGACAATTTTAAACATTTTATTCAAAACATATTTAAGATTTTAAAATAAATACATTCTGTAAATTATACTCCCGTCCAAGCAATCATTGCTATTGTTGTTATTAATATTATTATTTTCTTTCTAAAGGTTTGGGAAGTAGCTCTCATACGTAAAATGAAGGAAAATCCAGAAGAAGAAAGACGTATTGCCATTGAAAAGAACAACTATTTGAATGGCGTTCCGGACATATCTGTTAATGGCGACGGAGGCTGGGCGAAGATGTCGTATGGACATGGGATGAGCTCGCTGAGTGGTGTTGTAAGCATTTGGGAAATATTAAAGGGATTTCACGTATTCATTTCATTGCAAAATGGCGATGTTTACTTTTGCTTAGCTAAGTCACACCACTGTGTCTACATGGCATCTTAGTCCCTGGAGAAAACTACATGGAAGCCCAGGTAGTATTTTCAAGGCGAAAATTGTCGCCAGAGAGAAAAGACGATCTCGAAGGGCACTGGCATTTTCTCAAAAACCGCCAGTAAAGAAGAGACGAAAGTGTGATTAAATCTATGGGCCACTAGCACAGTTAAAGATGAAGTTCTTGAGACAAGAATGATCAACTTCTCAAAGAAAATGGCCGATGAGGTAACAAACGGTAGTCCTATTGAGGTATCAACTCTTGGACAACACACTAATCCCATGTGGCACGACCAAAGAGTGAATCGCTTGACAGCTTCCCCTTGCCACAATCTTGTAAAATCAACTTTGTATCCCAAAAATCTCACCTCAGTTTCCGTCAAATTTGGAAGAGATAATGAGGACGCTGTGTTGAAAATGTACGAAGACAAAATTGGCAACATGGTCACCAAGTGTGGGTTCTTCGTAGATCAAGATCATTCATTTTTAGGAACCAGTCCTGATGGTTTGGTTGCTTGTGATGGCCTCGTAGAAGTAAAATGCCTTGCGTCCGTCACCGAATCAGATTTGAGAGACGAGGTGACAAAAAAAAAGTTTGTGCTTGGAATTGTCAGAAGGAAAATTGCAATTGAAACGAAGCTACAGCTACTTCTTCTAGGTCCAAGGTCAATTGAATATCACCAGGAGAAAATGGTGCGACAATGTAGTTTATACGAAGAAAGGAGAACTATTCGTAGAAAGGATAGAAAAGGATGAGATATTATGGCAAAGAAAAATGCTTCCAAACCTGGTACAATTTTATAAGGAGTGTATTTTGCCAGAAATTCTAGACAGTCGAGTTGTTCGAGGCATGAACATCCGAGATCCCTCATTTGTGCTAGAGGCACAGCGACAAAAGCAGGCGACAAATAATACCAACAAACGAAAGAAGAGGAAACCACTGACACATTCACAGACAAGAAAAACATTAACCACCTGGGGGTGTAGTGGCTAGCGTTCTTGGCTGACGCCCTGGAGGTCCGGGTTCGATTCCCGGCTCTGCCAGGAGATTTTAATACTGTTGTGAGGGCTGGAACGAGGTACACTCAGCCTCGTGAGATAAAACTCAGAAGAGGAGGGTTCAATTCCTATCTCAGTCATCCTGGAAGTGGTTTCCGTGGTCGGGGTGGTTCCTAACTTAAGGCCACGGCCGCCTCTTTATGTTCTATCCCTAATTTACAACTGCACACAGTGGTACAGCCATCACACTAACACAGGTTACACACACCTAGATGCACGGGGCTATATGACCACGATGTCGCAGCCCTAAAATAAGCAACAACAAGAAGCTAATATTGTTGAATGATACTCGAACGTACTGTAAATTGTTCAGAATACGTAGCCTAAATCTTTTTTTTATCAGTTGCCTTGTAAGTTTCTTTGATTTAGGAAGTGAATAATAAATTATTCCTTATTATTTAATGTGAAATAATTAATAACATAACAACTTTTTAATTAAAAAAAACCTTTGAAGGATTTTTAAAAATTAAAAAGGAGGTAATCCTATTTACGGGGTATGAACCCATTAGCTTATATTTAGCTTACCTTTTTTTTATGAATCTAAATATATTTAGGTGTATGATGCACAAGAGTTTTTGATACTTTAAGGAGTAGTTTAAATCTACTAAATGTAATGAAGGTAAAAAAAATTACATAATTTACTCTATCACTGTAATCCTTTAATCAGGCACTTCATTTAAAGGTAGTAGATTATATATATAGACATAATTAATAGTATTTATAAATATTGTAATTTATGCGTATAAATATATATATATACATATATATATATCTCTCTCTCTCTATATATATATTTATTTATAAAATTTCTTAAAAGTGTAGGTACTAAAAATAAACTTATAATTAAAAAAAAGTATTAATAGGATGAATAATATTATAAAAAAGTTTTTTTTTGCCATCCCATCTTCCGGGACGTGGAGGTAATTTCAAGGGGGGTTGAAATTATTTTTCTATTTCAAAAAAGGGTCTTCTCCTGTGAACATGATTCACTTTATAAAATTTCTTAAAAGTGTAGGTACTAAAAATAAACTTATAATTAAAAAAAAGTATTAATAGGATGAATAATATTATAAAAAAGTTTTTTTTGCCACCCCATCTTCCGGGACGTGGAGGTAATTTCAAGGGGGGTTGAAATTATTTTTCTATTTCAAAAAGGGTCTTCTCCTGTGAACATGATTCACTTTATAAAATTTCTTAAAAGTGTAGGTACTAAAAATAAACTTATAATTAAAAAAAAGTATTAATAGGATGAATAATATTATAAAAAAGTTTTTTTTGCCACCCCATCTTCCGGGACGTGGAGGTAATTTCAAGGGGGGTTGAAATTATTTTTCTATTTCAAAAAAGGGTCTTCTCCTGTGAACATGATTCACTTTATAAAATTTCTTAAAAGTGTAGGTACTAAAAATAAACTTATAATTAAAAAAAAGTATTAATAGGATGAATAATATTATAAAAAAGTTTTTTTTTTGCCACCCCATCTTCCGGGACGTGGAGGTAATTTCAAGGGGGGTTGAAATTATTTTTCTATTTCAAAAAAGGGTCTTCTCCTGTGAACATGATTCACTTTATAAAATTTCTTAAAAGTGTAGGTACTAAAAATAAACTTATAATTAATTTCTTTTGATTATCATACTTTATAAGAAGGAAAATATTTTTATAAAACAAGTGTTAAATTTTAAAGTAATTTGATTAGATTTATGTACACTCCTTTAGTAAAGATTGATTACAATTAATGTAAAATTTTATTTTGTAAAATGAAATGATAAGTTCTGGTCTTTTAATTAATTTTGTGGTTAATTTAATGGAAAGAATTAACTAAATTTATAAGGTAATTTTAAAAGAGTTTTTATCCTGTCACAATTGATCAGTTTAAATTTATATAGATGTAATTTTATGTTAATATATTTCTGTGAGATAATAGAGTTATAAGAGGAAAAGATCAGAAACACGCTATTATGTTAATTAGAATTTTTATATAATGGGTCAAAAAACAGCTTAGATAAAAAAATCACGTGGCAGTAACAGAAACACTGATAGATGGACCCTCCAAGTTCAATCTGTTATATATATATATATACGTATATATAGTAAATGTAATATCTTATAGAGAAGTTTATTAATCAATAAGAACTTATAAATATGCAGATCCTTTCGACCTATTAAAGACCTATAGGATAGAGGCCTAAAGAAAGGATCTTAAAAATATTTATGACATTGTAGAGGATCGCAATCTTTATTCATATTATATATTTATTTATATATATATAAATGTATATTGTAATATAATTAAATATACTATATATATATAACAACCTATATAGTTTATTTATTTATTTTTATTAATAGATTAAAGTATTTTATTAAAATACGCATTTATTATAAATTGACCAAAAATTTGAAGTATATAGGATAAAATACAATAATGAAAAAAAAATATATATTTACCCATTAATTAAATATTAATTACGGTTCTTATATTATATAATTGGATAAATATATGGTACCTTATTGATTAACCGCGGGCGCGAGCTTTTATTATTTTTTATCTTTTTAACCTATTTTTGTACCATGACTTTATATGTTTCTATAAAAGTTAAGAAAACCTTTTATAGGGAAAAGATACAATAATATTTGAGTTTTAGATTAAAAAAATATGAATTTGGGGGGGAATTTATATTTAAAAAAAAATTATTTGATTATTACTATCATTTATGAATTGTTTTCTGGATTTTTAGGCAATTTATATGAATTTGAGAAAATATTTGATGGTGAGAACGAATTCTAACGAAAATGGTAAACTGGCTTGTTGCTTGAGTTACGACACGGGTGTTGACTGAGATTTTGAAGGTTGGTGAGAAACGAATTTTATTGGATGTCAAATCTTGATTTGGGTTTTGAGGACTAGAATGAAAAATCGATTAAAATGTTTGGTTGGTGAGAAACGAATTGTAACGAAAATGGTAAATTGGCTTGTTGCTTGAGTTTGATACGGTTGTTGACTGAGATTTTGAAGGTTGTGAGAAAACGAATTTTATTGGATGTCAAATCTTGATTTGGGTTTTGAGAACTAGAAATGAAAATCGAATAAAATGTTTGGTTGGTGAGAAACGAATTGTAACGAAAATGGTAAATTGGCTTGTTGCTTGAGTTACGACACGGGTGTTGACTGAGATTTTGAAGGTTGGTGAGAAACGAATTTTATTGGATGTCAAATCTTGATTTGGGTTTTGAGGACTAGAATGAAAAATCGATTAAAATGTTTGGTTGGTGAGAAACGAATTGTAACGAAAATGGTAAACTGGCTTGTTGCTTGAGTTACGACACGGGTGTTGACTGAGATTTTGAAGGTTGTGAGAAAACGAATTTTATTGGATGTCAAATCTTGATTTGGGTTTTGAGGACTAGAATGAAAAATCGATTAAAATGTTTGGTTGGTGAGAAACGAATTCTAACGAAAATGGTAAACTGGCTTGTTGGAAATTCCGAGGTAACATGCCGGTTTTTATTGCGAATTTTCTGTCTCTTCGCCTGTTCCGTGTCCGAATAGGGGGGACATATTCGCAATATCATATACAGGAAAACGGAGTCCCACAGGGATCGGTGCTTAGCGTAACATTATTTGCGATTGCCATAAACGGTATAGTCGCTGCTGCTGGTCCAGCAGTGGTACCGTCGCTATATGTAGACGACTTCGCTCTACATTATAGTGCGCAAAATATGGCGGTCGCTGAACGACAGCTACAACAAGCTATTCGGAGAGTGGAACGCTGGACACTGGAGCATGGCTTTCGATTCTCAACCGCTAAGTCCTCGGTTGTCCATTTCTGCCGAAAGCGCACCCTCCATCCAGATCCTGAGCTTTATCTGGGCAATGTAGCTTTGCCTGTTGTTGCTGCGCACCGGTTCCTTGGGCTCCTTTTCGATCAGAAATTGACATGGAAACCACACGTGCGGTGTTTGAAAACTGCCTGTGCTAAGAAACTCAACATGTTGCGGTTTCTTAGCGGCACATCATGGGGGGCAGACCGCGCGGTGCTCTTACGTTTTTATAAGGCACTGATTTTATCGAGATTAGATTATGGCAGTGTAGCATATGGTTCGGCCCGTAAGTCAGTGCTTGTTAAACTGGACAGTGTCCACCACGGCGGTGTAAGGCTGGCGACGGGTGCCTTTCGGACGAGCCCAGTCGTCAGCTTGCTCGCCGAGGCTGGCGTACCTCCTTTACACCTGAGGCGCCAACAAGTACTGCTGACCTATGCTGCAACTATTCGACAGATGCCACTTCATCCAAGCTATCCATGTTTGTTTTCCAATCCGAATCGCCGGCTGTATGATGCGCTCGCCCGAGCCACTCGGCCGGCGGGGATTCGCTTGGATGACTTATACCGTCAGTTCCGATTTCCTTCTGTCTCCTGTATCGTCCGAGTACCTAGCAAGGCCCCTCCGTGGATGGTCTCTCGCCCTGATATCATCCTGGATCTGCACACCGGCCCCAAGTCGGACACGGACTCCTCCGTCCATCGGAGGCTGTTCCAGTCCGTGGTGAGCCGGTATCCGGGATCAGGGCTTGTATTCACGGACGGTTCGAGGGTAAACGAGAAAGTAGGCTGTGCATTTGTGGTTGAGGATCGTCGGTTTCTCTTTTCACTTCCCGAGGCCTGTGGCGTGTACACTGCGGAGCTCTATGCCATCTTAGAGGCTCTGCGGTACACGTTATCAGACGATCACCAGCACTTTCTTGTGTGTACGGACTCTCTGAGTGCGCTGCAGGCGATCGATGTGTGTTTCCCGAAGCACCCGTTGGTCCAGCGTATGCACGACCAGCTCGTCAGTTCGCGTAACGCTGGAACCGGGGTGACCTTTGTGTGGCTTCCTAGCCACATGGGTATTGCGGGAAACGAGCTTGCTGATCAGGCGGCGAGAGAGGCAGTCGCACTGCCCTCGCTACCGTATAAGGTGCCTGCTAGTGATGTGCGCTCTCAGTTGCGGCATTCGATCCTGTCGCATTGGGAGGAGGCATGGCGTGCCACGCCTCCACCCAACAAACTGAGAGGCATCAAGGAGACAACGAAGGTGTGGAAATCTTCCTTCCGATCTCTCCGGAAGGAGGCTGTGGTACTCTGTCGACTCCGGATCGGCCATGGGATTGCTACGCACTCCCACTTGCTAAAGAGAGAAGATCCTCCTGTGTGTACTTGCGGCGCCCACCTAACCGTGGCACACCTTCTCTTGGAGTGTGTGGATCTGGCCGATCTGCGAGGGACTCTTAAACTGCCTAATACCCTCTCCCTTATTCTCCGTGATGACAGGCCGTCCGCTGACCTCGTCATCCGGTTCATGAGGGAGAGTGGTTACTTTTTTAAGTTTTAATGTGTAGTTACGACTTTTAATTCTGGTTAAATTTGTTTTATGTTTTTTATTGTGTTATGTATTGTATTGTTCACTATGCCTTATTTGTTTTATCCTTTTTCACCATCCACCTTTTATTCTTTTTATTCAAATAAGGCATAATTTTTGGGGCTCACTGTCTGTTTTATAAACACCATTTTCGCTTCATCCATGGCAGTGAGTTGTTTTTATCTACATCCTTTCATTTCACGGCATTTCATTTCATTAGGGGCCGATAACCTCGATGTTAGGCCCCTTAAAGCAACAATTATCATCATCATCATCATTATTTACCTTAATACAGCCGAAATGAAACCATTTCTCACTTAGTGCAATTTTGCATACGTCCCCCTTAAATTGCATTTTGTGACAATTTTGAATCTAAATTACATTTTGTAAGTATTTTCTATCTAAATTGCATTTTGTAAATATTGTCAATTCAAATAAAAGTACAGTAAGTATGTAGTTAGTTTTAGTTGTAAGTAGGTAGTTAGTTTGTCTATTAGATATATGTCATTGTTTTATTATGCTGTGGTGTGTGAATGTGTCTGGTAGCACTTGCATTGTTTATTAGTTATAGTTCATTGTTTCAGTAGACTGTGTTGTGTGAGGGTGCATGTGAGTGTGCCTGTTGACAGAATGTTTTAGTGGTAGTATTTGTTGTTGGTGGAACTTATGTTTTTTGTTAGTAGAGTTTTGGTATTTAATTGTTAGTACGGTAGAAGGTTAGTATTTTTGTTAGTAGAATTGCTCTTTACTTATTCTGAAAGGGAGTAGCAGCCTTTCAGAATAAATCAATTCTTTACTAGTCTCATAGACGGTTAAGATATTGATAATATAAGCCAATAATGGCTACACTGCGTCCTGCTGCACGGCTGAAAGCAACGGGAAACTACAGCCGTATGCTATTCCCGAGGATATGCACCTCTCTATGCATAATTACATGTGATGATGGCCTCCTCCCTTGTAAAATTTCAATCCGGAGGTAAACTAGTCCCCCGTTTGGATCTCCGGGTGGGGACTACTCGAGAGGGGGTTAACATCACAGAAGTGACAAAGAGGAAATCTGACATTCTACGGATCGGAGCGTGGAATGTTAGAAGTCTGCTAGGAAGTGGAAGGTTAGAAAACTTAGAAAGGAAAATGGATAGGTTGAGGTTGGATTTGGTTGGGATTAGTGAAATGCGCTGGCAGGAAGAACAGGACTTTTGGTCAGGAGACTATAGGGTCATTAGCACTAAATCAAACAATGGCCAAGCAGGGGTTGGCCTCATATTGAGTAGGAAACTTGGACAGCGGGTGGAATATTATGAGCAATATAGTGAACGGATTATTGTAGCAAAAATCAATACAAAACCTACCTGCACTACAGTGGTACAAGTCTATATGCCTACCAGTCAAGCTGATGATGAGGATGTTGAAAAGGTCTACGAAGAAATAGACGAAATTCTGAGGTATATCAAGGGTGATGAAAATGTTATAGTAATGGGAGATTGGAATGCTGTGGTAGGAAAAGGGAGAGAAGGGAAGATAGTAGGAGATTTCGGATTAGGTGAAAGGAATGATCGAGGAAGCAGGCTGGTAGAATTCTGCACTGAGCATGAATTGGTCATAGCTAACACCTTATTCAATAACCACAATAGAAGAATATACACATGGATGAGACCAGGAGATACAGGGCGTTACCAAATCGACTTCATTATGGTCAAGCAGAGGTTTCGAAACCAGATTTTGGATTGTAAAACATATCCTGGTGCTGACATAAACTCTGATCACAATCTGGTTGTAATGAAATGCAGATTAAAGTTGAAGAAACTGAAGAAAAGTCAAAAACCAAAAAGGTGGGCAATAGACAGACTGAAAGAGAAGGATGTAAACGAAAGATTCAAGAAGAGTATAAAGGAAGGACTAATGAAAAACCCTAAACAAACTTCAATTGCAGACGAATGGGCACTTTTGAAGAATGAAATAACAAAATCCGCAGAAGAAAACATTGGTAGGAAAGAAAGAATAGGTAGAAAACCGTGGATCACTCAGGATATACTAGAATTGATGGATGAAAGGCGGAAACACAAGAATCTAAGAGATGAAAAGGGGAAAGCAGAATACAGACGTCTGAGAAATGAGGTTAACAAGAAGTGCAAGGAAGCGAAAGAAGAATGGTTGAAAGAGAAATGTGCAGGTATAGAAAATTGTCTGAAATTAGGAAAAGTAGACACAGCTTATCGAAGGATTAAGAATACTTTTGGGGAAAAGAAGACTATGTGCTGTAATATTAAGGACACAAATGGAAAGCCTCTAACAGATAGGGAAGAAAAGGTTGAGAGATGGAAAGCTTACATAGAGAGTTTGTATAAGGGAAAGGAGATTGAGAATCATGTAATGGAAAGGGAGGAGGAAATTGATGAGGATGCGAAAGGAGATTTAATATTGAGATCAGAATTTGATAGAGCTTTGGAAGACTTAAACAGGAACAAAGCACCAGGCATAGATGATATACCGATTGAGTTGCTACGCTGCATAGGGGATGAAGGTCTGATCAGGTTATTTCACTTGGTGTGTAGGATTTATGAGACAGGTGAGGTACCCCCTGATTTCAAGAAGAATGTAATCATCCCTATACCAAAGAAAGTGGGAGCTGACAGATGTGAAGATTACCGTACTATCAGCTTGATTACTCATGCTTCAAAGATCCTGTCTAGAATAATTTACAAGAGGATTGAAAGCCAGATAGAAACGGAGTTGGGTGAAGACCAGTTTGGTTTCAGGAGAAATGTAGGAACAAGGGAAGCTGTACTAAGTCTTAGGCTGATTTTAGAAGGTAGAATAAGGAAAGATAAGAGAACGTTCTTGGCTTTTGTAGACTTAGAAAAGACTTTTGATAACGTTGATTGGACTAAATTGTTTGACATTTTGAAATCAATTGGAATAAAGTACAGGGATAGGAGGGTGATATACAATCTGTACAGAAACCAGACAGCAGTCATTCGAGTTGAAGGACATGAGAGAGAAGCTGGTATTCAGAAAGGTGTAAGGCAAGGCTGCAACTTATCACCCATACTTTTCAATCTTTACATTGAACAAGCAATGAAGGAAATTAGGGAAAAATTTAAAGTGGGGGTGAAGATGCAAGGAGAAATAATTTCAACTCTGAGATTTGCTGATGACATAGTCATCTTGGCCGACAAGCCTGAGGATTTGAATGAGTTTTTGAATGGTATGGACTCCGTCTTACAGAAAGAATTCATGATGAAAATTAATAAATGTAAAACAAAAATACTGGAATGCAGCCGAAATAAATCAGAAACCTCTATGGAGATCAAATTGGCTGGTGAAAAGCTGAAGGAAGTAGGAGACTTCTGTTACTTAGGAAGCAGAATAACCAGTGATGGACGAAGCAAAGAGGATATTAAAAGTAGGTTGGCTCAGGCAAAGAAAGCATTTCTACAAAAAAGGAATCTGCTGACATCGAATATAGATTTAGGTATTAGGAAGTCATTTTTGAAAGCCTTTGTCTGGAGCGTGGCGCTCTATGGAAGTGAAACTTGGACTATTGGTGCAGCAGAAAAGAGGAGAATTGAAGCATTTGAAATGTGGTGTTACAGGAGAATGATGAAGATCAGATGGGTAGATAGGGTTACAAACAAAGAGGTATTAAGACGAGTGGGAGAGGAGAGATGTTTCTGGCGACTGCTAATGAAGAGAAGAGATAGGTTGGTAGGACACATACTAAGACACCCAGGAATAGCAAGCTTTGTTATGGAAGGAAGGGTCGAGGACAAAAACTGTAGGGGTAGACCAAGGTTAGAATATGTTAAACAGATTGCCTCCGATGTAGGGTGTCGGAGCTATGTAGAGATGAAACGATTAGCTCAGGACAGGGAGGCATGGAGAGCTGCATCAAACCAGTCAAAAGACTGAAGACTCAAACACAACACTTAAACATACTTAAATATATCAATAGCTGCGTGTTATTGTGTTTTTCATGTTCTTGCTAGTGTGTCTATGCAGCCGATTGTCATTGAACTTGCTGCTTACATTTTAAAAATAATTGTTGTTTGTTAATAGTGCATAATTTGGGTATTTTCTGAAAAAATTCCCGAGATGGTTTCTTATTTGGAAATGATGTTATAATTTATAGTAGATTAACTTTCATTTACATACGTATGTAGCAAATATTATGTGTTTTCAGTGTTTTGGCTCTTAATTGAGAAAGTGTGTGTTTTGTTCACAGAATGTTAAATATGCATTGTCTATCTATATAAAGCTCAATGTTTGTCTGTCTGTCTGTCTGTCTGTCTGTCTGTCATGTATACAAATCCACACCGTTTCACCGATCTGAACCAAAATTTGTATACTTACCCTTCGGATCCCTGCGGGTAACCCTGTCCACTTGAAATTTCCGACAGACCACCCCATTCCCTGCATTTAGGCCCTTTGTCCCAAATCTACACCGTTTCACCGATCTCAACCAAAATTTGTATACTTACCCTATGTAACCCTGTGAATAACACTGTCCACTTAAAATTTCGGACAGACCACCCCATTTCCTGCATTTAGGCCCTTTGGCAAACTTCTACACCGTTTCACCGATCCGAACCAAAATTTGTATACTTACTTTTTGCAACCCTGCGGGTAACCCTGTCCACTTGAAATTTCGGACAGACCAACCCAATCTCTGCATTTAGGCCCTTTGGTCCAAATCTACACCGTTTTACCGATCAGAACCAAAATGTGTATACTTACACTTTGCAACCCTGCGGGTAACCCTGTCCACTTGAAATTTCGGACAGTCCAACCCAATCACTGCATTTAGGCCCTTTGGTCCAAATATACACCGTTTCACCGATCAGAACCAAAATGTGTATACTTACCCTTTGGTACCCTGCGAGTAACACTGTCTGCTTGAAATTGCGGACAGACCACTCCATTCCCGGAAAGTGGACAGGGTCCGTCCCAAAGGCAATGGAAAAAAGGGGTAAAACCGGACCCGCTCAGGAAACCTTCAGGGTTGCCAGCTCCTGAACTCACCAGCCATGAGCCCTTGAGGATGTAGCACTATCCAGGGTGCACCAGGGCTACACACACCCTGCCTCCTTGAGGGTCTTGAGCAGAAGATATGAGATATTAAGAAAAGAATGAGGCTATCAGGAATGATTAGACAAGGGCCAATTAAGGCGGGAAAGTGAAAGAGTCGCTAGGCCTCGGATAACCTGATACCATCGGGGTCGGAAGAGAACAAGAGTTTGACCAAGGGAGGCTGACAGGAAAGAGAACTGAAAGGTGCCCGGCACTAGTAAGTAGAAGCAATGCCGGACTCAGCTGGGGTCCCGTGGTCGCAAACCCACGTCCCACAAGTTGTGACCCTGGTGGGTGGAGGGGGGAAGAGGGGGCAGGGGTGAGAATAGCTTGCTCATTCATCGCGAGGTGACATGAGAAAAATGTCCAGACCCCGCCGTGTTACCTGTTATTGCTGATTATGCTGATGTTCATACAGGGTCTTTGCTCAAACCGCTGTAGTGTTACGAAAGAATGAGTGATTCACCGGTCAATGTGAATAGGACCGGGAACCCCCCCCCCCCCCCGAACGTCTGTCATCATATATCGTCATCATCTGCGATATTCTCAGCTACGTGCAGCTTGGACCCGAGCAGTACTCGATAAGCTCTTTCACTACACGCATCGAGTATAGGCCTAAGCCAGAATATAACGTTCAGACTTTGGAAGACATCGAAGGTAGTAATCTGAATTGCCTATATCAGATTTAAAATTACACCATGTTCGTTTAGTAGTCATTTTTCATTACCTTATTATTATCATAAGGGCAAATGACCTAGATGTTACACCCTTTATACCACTAATCACCACACACAATAAGTCTTCATCGCCTGTGAATTTTGAAATATTTCTTTCTATCACGGTAGTTTGTAAGTTTGTCGTGTCAATTCAACAGTAGTTTTCATTACCATCCTCATCAAAAGGGCAAATGACCTAGATGTTACGTCCATTATACTACTAAGTAACACCACAGTCTTCATCGGCTGTGATTTTTAAAATGTGTATTTCCATTAGTTTGTAAGTTTGATATATCCGTTCAGTAGTAGTCGTCTTCATTATCATCCTCATCAAAGGGGCAAATGACCTAGATGTTACGTCCATTATACTACTAAGCAACACCAGAGTCTACCTAGCCTGTGATTTTGAAAATGTGTATTTCCTTTAGTTTGTAAGTTTGATATACCCGTTCAGTAGTAATCGTCTTCATTATCATCCTCATCAAAGGGCCAAATGACCTAGATGTTACGTCCATTATACTACTAAGCAACACCAGAGTCTACATAGCCTGTGATTTTAAAAATATGTATTTCCATTAGTTTGTAAGTTTGATATACCCGTTCAGTAGTAGTCGTCTTCATTATCATCCTCATCAAAGGGGCAAATGACCTAGATGTTACGTCCATTATACTACTAAGCAACACCAGAGTCTACCTAGCCTGTGATTTTAAAAATACGTATTTCCATTAGTTTGTAAGTTTGATATACCCGTTCAGTAGTAGTAGTAGTAGTAGTCTTCATTGTGATCCTCATCAAAAGGGCAAATGACCTCTCATTCCTTTAAAGTATCAATTATTCCCATTCGTTGATAAGTTACATGTGCCAGTAGTCGCTTCTATGTTCATCATCACTATGTAGAAGATGTTTTGCGTCAGAAGAAAAGACAACTGGATGCTCAGGAACGTTAACGATATATCGACAGCGAAATCTGGAAGCTTCTCTTTGAGGAATTGCTTCAGACATTTATCGTACAGTTTAAACCTTAACAAGACGAAACTTTTAACCAGATAGCGATCTAAGTGGGAGCTCTTTGGCAAAAAATAATCAAGTCTTTCCCGAAATGTGAGTCCTAAAAATAACTTTTTCTATTATTTTCTAAGTTTCATATGTCAGTTATGTAGTAATTTTCAATATCATCCTGATCAGTAGGGCAAATTACCTAGATGTTACGCCCTCAACGTCATTTGGGGTAAATGACCTAGATTTTAAGTCCATTATATTTCTAATCACCACCACATAAAGTCTTCTACGACTGAGATGTCACGAATTCTGGGACCGCTAACGACATATCTCGACTCGGACTGAAGATAAATATCACGAGAATGATCATTATTTTACAGAGCCTTCCCATAGTGACTTAAGTATAAACATTGTCACTGGGTTTGATAATGTAAGAAATGAATACATAAATAAATATAATTTATGACGTTGAGTGTTAAGGAGACTGAAATATTATCATCTTTCAACCGGGCGAAGCCGGGTACTACTGCTAGTACTTCATAAAATTCTGCATACGTGAACTTGAAATTTCATTAAGTTACTGAATGAGCAGTCATTTTGTTTACATAAATCACCTTTTGTGGTTTACTGCATTATTTTTTTATAATGTTTTGCATTCCATTGCAGTTTTGTCAGTGCGCAATAAAAAGGTTTATGATCCATCCAAACACTTCTTTTGTGTTTTAATTTTATAGTTATATCACTGATTTGCAACCACTTCGCTGCAGAAAAACTCTTCCCCCCTATGGGTAGTTACAAAGCCCATATGTAGTTTTGTTTCACGTGTGCAAATTTTTTTAATAAAGAACTTCTTTGGAAATTATGAAAATGTCAAAATACTGAAACTGATATATATCTTTACATCAATTATACTATTATTATTGCGTTAAAGCTGTTAATTTATACAAATGGAATCCCTGAAATCTTATAAAATAACTGGCATTAAAAATTATGAGCAAAGTATTCCTATATTTTTTCTCTTGGTTAATATTGCAAAGAAACTAAAATAACTCAATGTATTTCTACATTTGTATTAATTCCATTCCTTGAAACTGGTAGGTATACTGAAAGCTTTAATTGTGTATTCATTTTATGTGTCGTATATCCAGCGCAGTAAATCTGTGTTCAGAAAATATGTAGTGGATCTGAGAAGGTTAAGTGGTGTCATAAAATTACTTGCTGTTGAACTGCACAATTCAAACGACAAATTGAACTTCTGAATGGCTGGAAGTACTTTATATTAATATAATTCAAGATTTTATAGTAGCTTTATATTGCGGAGTTAAAACACGCTTAAAAATATATTTTGTTTTTTTCGCCATCGTTTTACCCTCCAGGGTTGGCTTTTCCCACGGACTAAAAGAGGGATCCCACCTCTACCGCCACTGAGGGCATTGTCGTGGAGCTTGAAAATTGGGTCTTGGATACAACTGGGGTGTGTGACCAGCACTACGCCCAGGCGGCCTCACCTGCAAAGCGAACAGGGGCCTGATGAAGGGAGGGAAGACTGGGAGGTGGCCGTGGTCTTACGGTAGGTACCATCCCAGCATTTGCCCTAGGACGAAGTGGGGAAACCATGGAAAACCACTTCGAGGATGGCTGAGGTGGGAATCAAACCCCCTCTACCCATTTGGACCACCCGAGGCTGAGTAGACCCAGTTCCAGTCCTCATACCAATTTTCAATTTTCGTGGCAGAGCCGGGAATCGAACCGCGGACCTCCGGGGTGGCAGCTAATCACTCTGACCACTACGCAACGGAGGCGACTTTAAAAATAATATGGTGCCTAATTTGACGTTATTGAAATTCTTGATCGAATTTTGAAGTTTTTCGTTCTTATTTCTAACAATTACAACAACAAAAAACGGGACACGATAGAGAAACTCTGAATACAGAATTGGATTCTACATTCCTCAATACCTAAGCAGTCATTTAGGTATATTGTCTCATTAATATTATATTTATTTTTTTAATGACAAAATTTGCCAATTTTGATGTTTTTTCGATTTTCTTTTCAAAATTACAAGAAAGGAAACCTGGCGTGCTACAGAAAGTGTGAACACATGGCACTTTACTTAACAATAAGTAAGTTAATATTTTCCCTTGTAGCAGAAGAAAATTGAAATGCATAGTCCTATCAATCAAACGCCCCGACTCATTTCATCCGACTGGAGGACAGATCTCAAGGTTGCAATAAGCTTACGACTCGGAAACAGATCGCTGTGCGACTCGCAAGGAAGCCTTCAACTGAGAGAGGGGAAGATAGTGTGCGAATGAGGAGTAATGGAAGGGAGGAGGGGAAGTCGCTATTCACAAGCGGTGGCTTGCAAGGGACGGCAGTGCTGCCATCTCTTGTCCAGCGACTGTCAGCAGAAACGGCCGCACAGCCTTAAGCGCTTATCACGTAATGCATTCATAACTGTTCCCGGGAGGAGCCGGGTCGCGTTGCTAGTTTGTTTATAAACAATTGTTTTAAATTACAAACAAGACGATAGCCTCTGCCAGAACTGTATCGTATCGAGCCCGCATAACAGTAGAGCCGAGCCCGTACATATCCAGCCCCTGACAGAACTGTGTCACGTAGAGCCGTACGGATGTGCGAGGCTAATACCTTATACAACGCCAATGATGTTCAAATGCGAGATTTCTCGCATAGCTCTCCTAGTCATACATTATTTGACTTGTACCCTGAGGCCGAACCGTACGCAAGCAATCACACCACGACAAGTCCAAGGTCGTAGGTTCAAATCCTGGCGCTGGCGCTGGCAGTGGCTACTATTTTTTTTTTTTTTTTTAGCGTATGGCTTTTAGTGCCGGGAGTGTCCGAGGACATGTTCGGCTCGCCAGTTTTGTAGCTGCTTCGAGACGGACACCCAATGGGTGAGCTACAAGTACTGTTGGGGAGGAAAGTTGGAAGGGAGGGTCGAGGAGTTGGAAAGTAGCGGCTGTGGCCTATAGTTAGGGACCAACCCAGGCATTTGCCTGGAAGGAAGATGGGAAACCACAGAAGACCATCTTCAAGGTTGCCGGCGGGGGGATTCGAACCTCCTCGCCTCCCGGATGTGAGCGACTGCCAACAGTCATGCCGCAACGACCACGGCTAACTCACCCGGTAGTGGCTACTATGATTGTGGTTTTATCATACACCCTTAGGGAAATTGCCGGGATAATATTTAATGTCAAGTCCGGAGACACCTACCCAATTCTAGACACATTCCGTATAAGCTTACCTAGCTTAATACAATCACACGCGTTCTACTGTCACCACAGGAACACTAGTTATCAGACAAATTCAACACGCTCAAGTACTCAGGAGTGATGATCAAGATGTCCCAAGCCAATAAACGAACATTATGGTGTTTGAAGCCATTTTTAGTGTTGCCTTAGTAAACAAAAGTTTGGTGCTTTTCAGTCAGTCAACACGATTGTACCCAAATGAGATGGGTTATACCCTAATCCTGAAAAATAATCAGATTATGATCGCTTGACGATCGAAACTGGTCATCCAAGTGTATGTATGTATTTTTTTTGTCAGGATTAAGGAATAACCCATCTCTTTTGGGTACAATCATGTTGACCAACTGAAAAGCACCAAAATTTGCCCATAAAAGATTTAAATACAATCAAATGTATGCCCATAAACGAATTAAATACAATCAAATGTATGTGTTATTGTTTCATTTTAAGGGCTTGGACATCGAGGTCATTCAGCCCCGTGTTCTTGAGTGTGTGTTGAATTTGTCGGATAACCTCTGTTATTGTGGTGTCTCCAATATTGTTGGTATTTTTAATAATTCAGGCGAGTATTGCGAAGGAGGTGGCTGTAGTCATTGCCTGGCATAGAAGTGGGAAACCACTAAAAATCACTTCCAGAATTGTTGAGGTGGGAATCGAACCCACCTTTTCTTAGGTTTAAGGGGCGTGGTGGCGCAGTGGTCAAGCTGTTGGCCTCTCACCAAGGTGGACTGGGTCCGATTCCCGGTCAATGGATGAGCGATTTTCGAAGTGAAATTACATGTCCTGTGATTCGGATTCCACGTTAAAAGGGGATCCCGTGGCTCATAATAACAAGATCCACCGTCACGTACAACTACAATCTTCCTTCTTCCTTTCTTTTTAGGTTTGTCTCACGAGACTTAGTGTTTCCCCCGTTCCATTTCTCAGACCAGAATTAAATTAGTTCTCAGACGGCAATCGAATCCGGACATCAGAGATGACAACGAGGAGTGTTAGCCACTTCCCCACGACGCCGACTCTAATGTATCTGATGAGTTAACTTTTTAATATACGAGGCTCGTTTTTTAAGTAATACCCGTTGTAATATTACGCCATTGCAGCGCTGTGGTTGGGGTTCCGTGCAGGTGTGCTCTGTACCTGCATCTATTGGAAAGGCTGAGACGCCATTACGGCATCAGTCACCCATGTGTGGGTGTGTTGACAAGCTTTTGAATTGGCATCGCCGATCGCGAGTCCCACCGACTCGTAGACAATAGAGAAAACTCCCCTGTTAGATATGCTGCCATTTGGCCACCACTGTCAGGCAAATTTCGTATGTGCTCAGGAGAACTCCTAAACTTAACTTGAACTTCGAGATCTTCAGTCAAGGTAGCAGCGTTTATTAATATGTAGTTAGAGCTTTATAGTGACAATCTCGAGCAATTCCTTTATCCATATTTCGACATATTTATGAATTTCACGTAACAACATTTTATTCAACGAGATCATATGAGATGATCGTCTTTCGACATTTTCATATTGTCATACTACGATCCAGTTTCTGAACTGAGATAGTTAATTTGTTTAGGAATCAGCATTACAGTAATTTTTATTGAAGATCAGTAAATTTATTTTCAACATTTACGAATTCATCTTGAATTCAGGATATAGAGACATTTTCGTCTATGATGCCAATTACATTATTTTATTAATTTAATTCGGGCATCTTATTTTGTAGAGAAGAGACATGAAGAGAAGAAGAAAGAACATGCAATATATTGTTGAGTTATCCCAAAATCGGTATGAACTTGGCATCGATCTGGCAAGAAACCTTCGTCACGATATCGATGAAAATCATAAGACTCATAGACATTCGTTGTGTAGAATGGAGACACATTCCGAATTTGACAATCTTTATTGGAGAAAGCCAAGATCTTTCATTCATTTAAATATTTTAGAGATTAGTCTTCATGGAAGATTATTATCATCCGACGGTAGGGAATTCCTAGCTTGATTACCCCGTTGAGATTGATTTTTATCGGATATACATAAATAACGCTTGTAGTTATTTATACACAATGTGTAATATAACGTCATATTGTAGACGTGGTATTGCTACATATGTGAAGTTGAAACCAGATGAGTACGAAGAAATAGTATAGTATTTTTATTAAGTGTGTATGCAACAGTATGTAGATATCCTAGTAACGTTTTGAAAGTAAACTCAAGGAGGTCCCACACGTTGTGTCTAAAGTCGTTTGTATGTATAAATGTAACGTAATTACAACAGATGTAACTGTTTGATATACCAGAGGTTGATTTTAGCAACGCTGAGGAGTATGCCAATTTTAGGAAATGATAGTTTTGTGGAGGAGATGGTGATAACATTTATTTGTGTAATAAATCGTTTTCATTTCCGTATACAAAAGTATACGAGGTGTTGTTTGCGAAGTATTTTCCGCACTGAAGTAATGCCGTTTCCTAGGCAAGACTATTTGGATAAGCATTTGGCATTATGGCAAAGGAAGTGTGTTATGGAGAACTCGTGTGAATTAATAGACGGCTTGGATGTGGAGACGGTAGGTTTGTTCGGAAATTAAGACGGGAAACGGATATTAACGTCTGTTATGTATACTAATTATTAAAACCTTTATTAATCACGATTTAAGTAAATGCATATGTTTTACCTTTGCTGGTCGAACATATTCGACTGAATTCGACTATAAACCAAATAATGACTAGGTGCAGTAGTATTTTGAAAGTTGATGGAGATTTTAAAAGATCTTAATAATATGTGGTAAGATTTAATTTGTGATCAGAGCTAACGCTCATATGTACATTCAGATAACGAATTTATATCATTATAATAGCCCACGCTATTAATTATAATACAGTTTTATACTGTAAATAAGTTTCAAGCAATGATTTAATCAAGGGAATAATACGTTAGAAATAATAAATTGTTCGATGTTTTTGAAGTGTACATTATGTAAGAGTCGATGTGTTCAGTATGAATGTTTTTCATAGTTAAGAATGGATGAGGATAACTGCATCAGGTTAACATGATGTGAGGGAATGAAAGCATTGTTGTGTGAATGTTTTAACGATTTCGACTAAGGAATGACTGCGATATTTCAAATTTTGTTAAGACAGAATGAGATTTTAAAATACTGTACGAGGGAAGCAGAGACGTGTATTCGTTAGGCCGATATCAACTGAGTGCAGGGTTTGTTTGGAGAACCTGTTAATCGCTCAAGGCCGGTGCTGCGTACAAATGTGCAGAGAAGTTGTAAACACGTCAATTCATGAATGAAAACCAGTCAGTGGACTGGGAAGTAATGGTACCATTATATAACCGTGTCACATGACACAGGCATGCGTACAGCGTGTCCAAGATGTTCTTAATAGCTTGTTAAAGAATGTGAAGCACGCCAAAAGTTTGTTAATTGTTTTATCTTTTAGAAAAGGCTTAGGCCGATCCAAATTTAAGATCTGATGTTCTGGGAACACAGTGTTTCAGTGGCGTAGATGTAGGGAGGTGTGAATGAGTGTACGTATTAATTAATTGTTAGTTTAGGAATATTTTTGTTTGATTAGAAATTAGTTTATATTTGTTATTAAATTGTCTAGTTCGTTTCTATACGTTGTCTGAGCGTGATTTATTTTAGATAAAGAGAGAAATGATTCTGTGAAAGCCCCCATTTCAGGTCGTAAGCTGACTACATTATCTCCGAGTGATGTCAAGGTAAGTGCTCGCCTGAGCTCAAGTGTATTTTTGTATTTCACAGTTTCATTGAAATTACTTCTGCGTATATTCCCGAGGATCATGTCGGAGCGGATTTTTGATTTGTATGTTAGCCGGATGCTTGAATGTCCCCAATCCAGCCCAGCTTCGGATCTCCGACAGATCTCTTCTCGAATATACGGGCACAGTACAAACCTTAAGGCCACGACCGCTTCCTAATCAAATCCTACCTCAATTACAAATAGGCCTACACACACTAGTACAGATATCACAGTGACACAGGTTATCAGACAGATTCTAATCACACCCAAATATAAGGTGCGTTCAAAAAGTAACGAGCCGGAGGCTGAAATGCGCAAACCAGTGACGACATCAGCTAATCGTGGCGTGTGTAACGAGGTGTGGTTCCGACCAGAGCGTGGAAGGTCACAGCCCTTCGCTAGAGGGCACGTGTGCATGTCACGTGACGATACAACGCGAGTAGCAGCATGCATCAATCGTCCAACGCTGCCAGTCGCATTGCAAACAGTGACATGGAGGTGTCAAACGAAGAACAAAGAGGTGTTGTTCGGTTTCTGACAGCGGAAGGAGTAGGGGAAACGGACATTCATCGCCGAATGTCACAAGTGTACGGTGAACACTGCATGTCCCTTGCAAGGGTCAAGGCGTGGGACAAGCGCTTCAGGGAAGGACGGGTGTCGTTAGCCGATGATGCCCGGTCTTGGGCACCTCCCTGAATTACCGATGACAACGTCCATCTGGTTGATGCACTCATTACCCAGGACCGCCGAGTGACAGTGAACGCCATAGCCGCCGTGGTCGGATTGAGCGTGGGAAGTGTGCACATCATCATGATGGAACGACTGCACTTGCGCAAAGTGAGTGCCCAATGGTTGCCCCACAGTCTTCAACCACACCAGGAAGCATGACGAATGGCCCACTGTCTTGGTCATCTGCAGCGCTATGAGAGGCAAGGGAATGGGTTCCTGGCACGAGTGGAGGCTGGAGATGAGTCATGGTGACATCACTTCGAACCAGAATCCAAACGTCAAAGCCTCCAGTGGAAGCATCCAGGGTCACCACCACCAAAAGAAGGCAAGGCCATCCACACGAGTGCAGGAAAGGTAATGCTGACGTTCTTCTTTGAACAAGATGGCCCCCTTCTGATACACTTCATGCCGCACGGGACAACAGAGAATGCCTAGCGTTACTCGCAAACCTTGACCACCCTTCGCCAAGCGATCAAAACAAAACGAGCAGGCAATCTCACCCGTGGGGTCATTCTGATCCATGACAATGCACGACCTCATACGGCCAACACAGTCGCGGCACTACTGCAGAAATTCAAATGGGAGGTTCTCGGCCACCCTCCATACAGTCCAGACCTCTCTCCCTTTGATTACGTCATGTTTGGTCCCCTGAAAAGGGCTCTTCGGGGCCAACGATTCACCTCGGAGGTCGACGTCCAGCTGTACGTGCGGAACTGGTTCACATCGCATCCCAGGGAATTTTATGAGACAGCCATTCACCACCTCGTGTCACAGTGGGACAAGTGCCTCAACAGCCAGGGCCAATACTTCTAACATACAGGTACTGGTTTCTGTAATTATGCCTCCGGTCCGTTATTTTTTGAACGCACCTTATACAAGGGGTTATTTGACCACGATGTTACAAAACCTCCAACCTGTCAACAACGAAAACTTATTCAAAAACCTTTTCGTGTTCCAAAAAAGTGTGTAAAAAGTGATAAATAATTCATGTAATATTTCTTTTAGTCCCGTGTGTTTAAATATTTGTACCCTACTTGGGCACAGTCGTGTTGACCAATTGAAAACCATTCTATGATGAATAGCAACATTTGTTTATGGATTGTTTTTCTGATTGATTGCCTCGTCGCGTAGTGGCAAGCATTCTTGACTGACACCACAGAGGTCCAGATTCGATTCCCAGCTCTGCCAAGACATTTCATTCTGGTCTGAGGGCTGGAACAAGGTACAATCAGCCTCGTGAGGCAAAACATAAAAGAGGTGGGTTCGATTCCTACCTCAGCCATCCTGGAAGTCGTTTTCCGTGGGTTTCCACTTCTATTCCAAGGCAAATGCCGCGATGGTTCCTAACTTAAGGTCACGAGCGTCTCCTTCTCAATCTGCACCTGAATTACTAATACACTTATATAGCCATTACAATGAGACAGGTTATCAGACAAATTCCACACACACACCTAAGTACACGGGGCTACATGACCACGATGTCCCGAAGCCCCTAATTCAATCAACAAAAACAACAACAGCTTTTCTGATTTCACCTACATTTGATAACGCTCAATATCACCACTGGGAGGAGCTTAGAAAGTTAGGTTTTCCATTTTGTTAATAGCGTGGAACAAGCAAAATAGATGTATTTACCAGCACTGCAAATATGTACAAGACAGAATCAAAGGAAACCGCAGATTTTATTTGGAATATGAAAACAAGTCGCTATGAAGGGATATAAGTGGGCTCCTTTGTGGCTGTCAATGGTTGTGAAAGGAAAGCAGAAAGTGATTGAACGCAGCGGTGCAAATGTCGTTCTATATACGTGAGGTTTGTAATACTCGTAGAGTATAACATATTCCTAACGAACATGGGACATATTCCCTTCTTACTTCCTTTTCCTCTCATTCAATTAATTACAGTTGTTGTTATAGTCTAGAGTTCCGTTGATTGTCGCTTCATTTAGGGCATACATCTCGACAATAAATCCCGTGTAGTTACGGGTAGGCCTATATCGATTGTTTCTATTAGATATGGTTCGTATTTCTGCCCGGGTGAAGCTGGCTACCTCTGCTAGTTTCAAATACAACCTGTGACAAAGTTCGGTGAATAGTCCTGTACTACCAACATAGATGAACAATGCACGACAGCGACCCCACTGTCCTTCGAAATAGTCTCCTCCCGTAATTATGCAATGCGGAGATCGGCGATGCATGTCCTGGAAACTTGGCAAGAAGGCGTACTTTGGGATGGTGTTTAAAAACCTCGTCACGTTGCGTTCTGACCGTTAAGTTCGTTGAATGGTTCTATATTACGAACGGATTGTTGGCTTACCTGGAACAGCAGTTACTCTCCTTCGAAGTAATCCCCGTGGATGGTCATGCATTTCTGAGAATGTCTGTACAAGTCGTGGAAACTCTTTAGGGATAGCCTTCAGTCGGGTCGTCACATAACGTTGGATGTCCGAAATGTCCGAAAACCTCTGGCCCTTCAGGGCTTTTCGGTGAACCTGGACCTGGACCCCGTCACTCCATGTTCTGACGCATTACTTCGGGGTCGTACCTCAGACACCAGGCCTCATCACCCGTGACGATGGTTTTCAGAGCCATTCCGTTCCACAAAACATTCACCCTTCTCAGTGCATGCCACCGAAGAGGTGTGCATCGTAGGTTGCATAAATTCACTGCCACCCGCCGAACAGGTGTGCATGGTAGGTTGCATAAATTCATCCTTCTAAACACGCACTGTGGCAAACAGGTCTTGTACGTTGCGTTGTGTGTCGCCAATGTTGCCAGGTCGAACGTTGTTACTCTATTCACCGAACTCAACGTGACGAGGCTTTTGAACACCATCCCAAACGACGCCTTCTTGCAAAGTTTCCAGGACATGTATCGCCGATCTCAGCATTGCATAGTTACGGGAGGAGACTATTTCGAATGACAGTAGGGTTACTGTCGTGCCTTGTTCATCTATGTTGATAGTACAGGACTATTCACCGAACTTTATTGCCTCAGGTTAAAACTGCATTCCTCTCGCGCTGCGTATCGCAGTTGGTTATACGTTGGCCCTCAACATTGGAAGTGGCACATTATTCTTCTTCCTTCTCTTCGCCACTACTGTGGTGTTGGGAGAAGTCCTCGAATCCATCTTGGATAATTCTCTCCTTCCCCGGAGCTGTTGCATAGTCTTTCTTCGACTGTGTCACCGGCTCCTCCCATGTTCGGGGTCTTCCTATGGGTCGTCTGCCCTGTGCTCTTGCCTCCAAGCACAGTCGTGGTTTCCATTCCTGTCCCATTCTCTTTATTGTGCCAAACCAAGGCTACTGTCTATCATCGATTATCCTCTCCACTGATGGCAAGTTGAGCTTCTCTTGGATCCGGTTGTTCCACACTCTGTCCTGCGTCGTTTTACCCACTACTCTCCGGAGGCATTTCATTTGGACCCCACTGACCCTGCTGATTAAGCTTCTATGTGCCGTCCAACTCTCGCTGCCGTAGATAAGTATTGGTTGAATGGCACATTCAACGGCATTTAATGGGACAACCACGTGAAAATTTACTGGCACGTTTAAGATTCCCTTTGTGACAAAATTCTGGCAACCCAGTGTTTCTAAATCCCCATTTGCCATGCGTCAAGAGATTGGATTGCACCGCATTATTTAGTGAAGAACAGATGACGTGCATGATTGCCGTGACGTCACTGCCATGGCCACATGGATTCCATAATGGCAAGAGAACTTGAATATGTAAGAATATAACGCTCACTATTCTACCAAGATCATTAGAGGATTTGTGAATACCTACTATGACGTAAGAACCCGAAGGGCCAGTAAGGAAGAAGCAGTACACGTGATCTAAGAGACACAGAGGGCACTGGAAACACAGAGCGAGTTTTGGAGGAGAGGAAATGACCGGGAGGTCGTTCACTTGAATCTTACACGCAGAGCAGTAAGCACAGTCCCGCGAGAGCGTAGGTGATATTTCCAACGCATGTCTAGTGACGAAAGACGAGTGGAGTCACTAAGCCAGCATAGCGATATTTCCATGTGATCTATACTGTCAGAACGAGTTGACAAAACGAACATTTACGGAGTACCATAATACTTCAGAATTGTGAAGACTCGAACAGTCCGTGTTCAGTGAAAGCCTGTATGGTTTCACGCAGTTACATTCATTTAAAAACTGTTATATTGGGTCTGGAAGTTGAACGTGAGGGTAGAACTGAATGTGTAAGCGGCTAGCAGATATGTTCTGTTTACAGACCGGCGAAGTCATTGTACCAGCCAACTGTGGGCGAGCCAAGGCCAACTACTTGTGACGTGCGACCCATATGTGTCTGAAGGCCAAACTTAGAGGCGGCGACATCGGACAGATTTCTCACGAAAGTTAAGCTTTTTGAAACGGCGATATTTCGTGAACCTTTGAGTTTATCAAAGAGCGGTTTGCATGAGTGTATCCAGGAGTCCGCGAACTATCATATTAGACGGACAGAATTTCTGGAATTTTTTGGACATCATCGGACCCAACATCTATATTTATTTCACGAGGAACTTTAAACACCGTAACATGGCACAATAGAGTACAGGCGGCATGGGAGATTACGGGTGCGTGTGACGTTCCTGGAGGAGAAATGGAGGGCCACAAGCATCACCAGGTCCACCAAGAGACTTGGAGATGGGTAAAGACTAAATGGCGAGACCGAGGGAAGACGCCGCTAGTCCGTCTGGAACTCCATATTTACACAGCAAGAAGTCCAAGGTACTAGTGACTACACCATGATTTTTCTAGAACTAGTGTGGTAGTGAAGTAGATTTTAGTGGTTTGGATTGCACATGTCAAATTATATTGCGATAAACTTAAGGGGGGATTTATTTTTGTCACGAGTTAAGCGGTGACATTCCACCATTTTTCTTTATATTCTTTAGAAGCGACTGATTTTCATAGATATGGTGGATATATATTGCTAAATAAGAAGTGGATAATTTTGAACATGTAACGTTAAAGGAAAGAGTTAGATAAACACTTTAATGAGTTTAATCCCATTTACACTGTAACATTTATAAATTTGTCTGGAAGTAATGGATAATAATAATTTTAATTGAAAGGAATATAATAAAAGCTAATGTAATACAGAAGTAATCACACAAATTTAACATCTAAATAATACAGCTAAACTGTTCTTTAAACACACTGAGAGCTGAATGAGATCTATGAACAAAACGCGATGTTACAAGCTTCAATGATTTAAGTAATAAATGTGAATAACATGTAATAATAATGCTGAAATAAAGTAATTACGATGATAAAATGCAATGCAGATAAAATATGGTAACGTAATAATGTGAGCAAAGTTCCAAATGATGTAAAGAATGAGAAATAATAAGTGTGAATTGAAAGGTCACTGTGATTTAATGAGGTAAATAATTAAGGAAGGAAGGAAGCTTGTAGTTTAACGTGACCGTTAATCTCGAGATCATGAGCCACGGGACCTCCTTTTTACGTGGAATCCGAACCACAGGACATGGCATTTCACATCGAAAATCTCACATGCATTGACCGGGAATCGAACCCGGACCGCCTTGGTGAGAGGCATTCAGCTAGACCGCTGAGCCACCACGCCCCTGTAAATAATTAAATAAGGATAAGCCTGAGAATAATTCAATGGAGCCATGAGGGCCATTTAATATGTGTATAAAATCAATAGGAGAATTGCCATATCAACGTTACAGCCAGTAAAATTTTGCCTGATGAATTTTGTGTTGTTTTGTAAAATCATTTAACATTATTGAGATTTATACCAGTGGAATAATTTAATTGAAAATGCTTCAGTAAGAATAAAAGCAGGAATAATCTGTTGTGTGATACTTCATATCTTGAATTTTGAATATTCATTGAGGTAAAGATATTGAATCCAGTATAAAGCAGAAAGAAAGTTGTAATTTTTAGTTAATAGGGAAGTTGACGTAACTAAATGTGAGCATGCACATATGTAAATACACTGTAAATATGTTAGAGAAGTAAGTTGAATATCCACGATACATCAGCCACGAATTAGATAGAAAGAGATCTAATGGAATCATTGCAGTGATATTTTTGTGTTTTTCTTTTATAAGTTTAATAGGCATCCAAACATGAACTCTATTATAAGAAACGGATGACCAATGCAATAGTGTAATTACAATTTTAACCCATTAAAATCCATGTGCCGGATCTCCGTAAGTTTGAATGTACCTAAAGATAGGACACAAGGAGATTTTGTCCCGATTAACAATTAATTTAATGTGATATTTTTTTATATTTGCACATCAAGACATAATTTAGATAATCTCCACGTGCAGGGGGATAGGAACTATTTATTTCTTTATTAACTGTACCAGTGCTGATGTGAATAACATGTGGAAGTTTTGTCTTATTTGTTCATATTCTTTCTGTGGCTTCGCAACGTAACGTGGATGGGAGATGACGTCTGACGGTAAAATATGAACCTCATTCCATCGTCTCGCCCCGAGGTCATTTGAGGTCTCAATTTTCTTTGTTTTATCTTCATGTCTGCGTATGTCTAACCAGCCACGTTTTTTTTGTGATATTCTCTGGTAAATGTTGTTTCGAATTTCAACCTGGGATCGCAGTGTGTCGGGCCACGCAATCCACGGTTGGGATATCTGGCACAGTACATTAAATCCTGCCATTGCTCTGTTGATCTTCTTCTTATTATTTTTTTTATTTTTATAGATTTGACTAATTTTAGCATGGAATATGCTTTTCGTTCTTCCACAAATGACTGCGTTGCATCTATACAGCTTATTCATTCCAAAAATAAGAATGAACTACTGTATAAGGGGATTTGCACGAATAGTGTACTACAAACTTGCTATAAAGTAGATTTGGTAATAAGCGATGTTCAGGTTAATCGATTAATAATCGATTAATCGAATAATTTGAAATGTATCGTAAACGATTAATCGATTAACCTTTTGACCACTTAATTGATTGATCGACTGGCCATTCAATGGATTAATCTGTTGACCGAAGATTAACTGCCTTACCGATGAACCTATTAACCGGGTTACCAAAGAATCGATTGATTTATTAGTAGAAAAGATAAGGAAAGAAGTTTAAATGAGAAGTTATCGCTTAAGTTGAGTTACGCGTATTTTCAGAATTATGTATAGAAATCTATCAAAGCCACTTTTTGCCTAAATATATACAGTACTACAAAGGGTCATTTATTGTTCATGTTAGTATTAACCAAATGAGAGTCTGTGACAGTGGAAGGACAAACATAAATCAAATTGGGAAGTGTTTCGAAAAGAGAAAACGAAGAGTTTTCAGCGAAGATTTTGAATTCATGTTCAATGATTATATTGTAGGACAGGGACATTTCCGTCTTATTTTGTTGTAGCATACTTTTTATAAAGAAGGTGCATTATTTAAAAATATATGATACAATACATTTTAAATAATTAAATGTCTGTTTTTCTTCTGAGAGCGCGTGGTGAAAGGGGCTTACATAAATTATTCGCAAATCAGTTAATTAATCAATCGACTAATCGATTAAACGAACAATCGATTAATCGTTATTTATAGCAATTAATCGATTTTTCTGTTTTGATTAGTTGATTATCCGATATCTGAAATGAATCGATTAAAAGTACCAACACTACTAGGTCTATAAAGTCATGTATTGGGATATAACGCACAAAGCCACGAATCTTGGAAAATATTGAAATTGAGATTTTGCATTAAAATGTGCCCCCGACTCCAGCGGATAACTTAAAAACCACAACTCAAAGTCGGGCCACTATGAAGGGTGGCATGTATCTTGACCGCTGCGCCACCACAGTGCGTATGTTTGAAGTGATGGAAGTTTATCTTGCCACAGAGGAAATTCCAGACACTGGAGACTATGTTAACAGGCATTTGGCACTTGCTCAACTGGTTCATTACGGCAGGCTTCACGAGGTACAGTATACTGTTCATCATTGCCTAGGAGTCAAGGAGAAAAACAGGGGGAGGGTGTGAGAAATTGAACTTGTTAGTATCGACAACCGAGTTCACATACGATGTCCATTAAACCTTGGCTGTATTGTCACTCCTTCTCAAGAAGATCTTTCAAGATTCTTTGTACAGTAAATGACTTAATAATTTGAATCCAACTCACAAATTCTGTTTATTATTTCCATACATAAATATTTCCTTCATTAATAGACTGATCCAAACGAAGTGTGGCATAGGGGCTATAATTCTTGCTTGTTACCTTTGAGGTTCAGGTTCGATTCCCGGCCCTCAGAAGGAATTTATTTCTGAAACGTATTAAAATCAGCATCATGAGGCAGATCTGAGAATTGGTGGGTTCGGTTCTCATCTCAGCCATCCAAGAAGTGGTTTTCCATGGTTTCTCACTTCTATTCCAGGCAAATGCAGGGCATTACCTAGCTTAAGGCCACGGTTGCCTCGTGCTCAAACCTAGCCCCCACTTACAAACACACACACTAACAAACTAATACAGACATCACAATAACGTAGATTATCAGACAAATTCTGCACACACCTAGTTATACGAGGATACATGACCACGATGTCACTAGGTCCTTAAATGTATCAACAGCGCGACAATGTCTTTAGAATGGAGTATTGCAGGTTCAAACCCGACCAAAGTTGTCGAATTCCTAAGAGCGTTAAAAATCCCTCAGTATGCCTTCCTTCGGAGGGAATGTAAAGCCGGAGGTCCCATGTCATAGATTTATGGCATGAAAAATAACCTTCCACTAACAACACTTGTGGAAGCTAAGATTTGTAGTTTAATTTGATAACGCTATATTAGTTCCAACGTTTGCCACTGGGTGCTGAATGCGAAGGCATTTAGTAGCCACGTCCCCAGCTAGGTATCGTTGATGGTGGCATTTGGTAGCAAAAGTGGGAACTACTGTATTTGAAAAAAATAATCGTCTGCAGTCCTTCTTCCTGAATCACAGATAACACATACTAGTGCAGCCATCACAGTTAACACCGGTTATCAGACAGATTCTACACAGACCCAAAGTATACATGGCTACATGACCGCGTTGTCGCAGCCCTTAAACTAAGGAACCAACCAACCAACCAACCAGGATGGAGCATTGCAACCTTAGGCAGAGAATAAGGTTAAGGAAAAACACACAAATGGTTCAACACGATCAAATTTCAGCACGTGTGCAATATAACTAAGGAATACTACGAAAGGAACTGAGCATGCATGAAAACATAGTGAAAAAATTTAACACCTTAGGTAGATTAACAAGGAAAAACGTCCTGAGGGTTTATGGTATCAAACGGAGGCTGCTACAGGTAGTAAAAAGTATCTAAGAATTAAGCCAGAGTGCAGAGGACGTTAGTGGCAGGGTCAAACCAAAAGCACGTTAAGGCCTAAGGCAATGATGTAATCTTTCACAGTTTCGGTTTACTAGGTGTTGTTGTTGCTTCCGTTATGGATTTGGATTTCGTTGGTCATCAGCGTTCTGTAGCGTTCTAGGACAGGGTTGGCCAGAACATTTCTTCGCGTAAAGGCCTCTTGCACGAGTGCAAAGGTCTGCTAGGCTACCACACACTACCCCTTCTCTCATAATAGACCAACTCGTGGTGTAGCGGCCAGCAGTCTCGGCTGTTACCTCAGAGGTTCGTGTTAAATTACCGGCCCCACCAAGAAATGTAATTCTGGTCTGAGTGATGGAATATGCTACACTCAACCTCGTGAGGCAAGCAATTAACTTAAACGCATAAAGAGTAATAAAAAGAAAAAACGCAACACTTACAGAAGTGTAATAGACTAACGGAAAAAAATATTCAGTAATTGGCTGAAAAATCTGACAGGTAACAAAGTTTAAATAAAATCTTTTGTAGCTTAATAATTGTAAATACTGTTGCATATAAATGTTATGTACATATCTGCAGATCCTAAATTAAGCCTGAGTGAACAAAACCTGATGATGCTCGCTTGACGAACGAAATAATAATCATCCCATTAAACCCCTATATACTGTATATAAGTGTTTTATTAAAGTTACAAAATATAATTCATATATTTATTTGAGGCACGAGGAATTTGATTGTAACTCTCCGTAAATCTTATTGGTTTAATCGTGTTGACCGGCTGAATATCTTCTACTGATAAATTGCATAAGCAACACTGAAGGAAATGGCTTCTAATGTTTCAATCAGACACATTCAACACATACTTAAGTACACGGGGCTGCATGACCACGTTGTCCAATCCCCTAATGAATCAACTACTTCATCAAACAAAACGTAGATTCAAACTGGTGACCTGTATGGATATTGTAGGAGGAGCATCCGGCTCCAGGCCTGGCTTGTAAATTTGAGAATATTGCTCCTTCGCTTCTCTTTTTATCCCGCTCTCCAATTCCTGTGCATTCTCCCACTCTCTTCTTATTTCAATGAACATCTCCCTCACCCTTCCCATTTACTTGAATTCCCCATTGATCATTTGAATTAATTTATATCCTTCGTTAGACTTTTCCAGCAATACTTCTTTTTTTCTCCCGAGGCTCGTATTTCTCCGTTACACCTTCCACGGCTAAACATTCATCTGCCCGGGTATATCCTACAGTTGAAATGGTAATTACAAATTTGATACCAATAGCGTGCAGAATATGTGCGCGGTGTGATCTACACGACTGCTTTGCTGGCAATTTATACAGGAGGTGTTTTACCGATAATTCTCCCTTCAACGCAGTTCATTTTGTACTTTAAATTCATTGCTTGTAGCATGAATGCCTGTTTCTCGTAATCTTATTAACTTTAGCAACAATAATAATAATAACAACAAGTCTAAGAATAACAATAATAGAAGATAATAAGAATAATAATAAATAATAATAACCCCTGGCACTACAGCCCATGAAGGGCCTAGGCCTAGCTGCCCAGCCAATTGGCCTACAGATGTTGGGGTGACACGTGATCAGCGCATCGGGTCCCCTCGGCCGTTAATCATGGTTTTCGTGATCGGGGCGCTGCCTCTCTGTCAGACAACCGGGTAAGATAGCCGTGGTCGTTACGGCGTGGCTGCTGGCAGTCGCTCACATCCGGGAGGCAAGTAGGTTCGAATCCCCCCGCCGGCAACCTTGAAGATGTTCTTCTGTGGTTTCCCATCTTCCTTCCAGGCAAATGCTGGGGTTGGTCCCTAACTATAGGCCACAGCCGCTACCTTCCAACTCCGCGTCCTTACATTCACACTTTCCTCCCCCAGACTACACTCCACACGCGACGGTACTTGTAGCTCACCCCATGGGTGTGCGCATAGGAACAGCTACAAAATGGCGAGCCAAACATGTCCTCGGACACTCCCGGCACTGAAAGCCATACGCTAAAAAATGTCAGATAGCTACCCAATTGTCCTCACAAGGCTGAGTGCATACCGTTCCAGCCCTCACGTCACTTTCTAAAATCCCTGACAGAGCCGGGAATCGAACCCGGGGCATCCAGGTGAGAGGCGGGCGTGCTACCCCACCAGCACGGGGCCGGCCAATAAATAATAATAACATTTTCAAATAATATCAATAGCCTATCAAAGAATGCAAAATTAAGACATTTTGTCACAGTAATCTTACGTAAAGCACTATATGCCTCAGAAACCTTAATCATTGGAGGCAGATCTCTTATTAAAGACGTAGGGAAACAAGAAAGAAAATTGCAATATAAAATTTTGAGGAGAATCGTTGGTCCAGTCTGCTCGGAATCTGGATGGAACGGAAGTCTCAAGAGTCTTTTCAGCATGCTGAAAAGATCACTGACACCATTATGAAAAGGCGATTGAAGTTCTACGGCAACACTCTCAGAATGAACAATAACAGGCTTACCAAAAGGATTCTCAACCTTGCTCTTTGAATGAAAGTCAAGAACAACTGGTTTAGTGGAATAGGAAAAAATCTTTCAAGAAATTGGCATTACAGAGGAAATTTTACAGGATCGACTCCAGATCAGAACATTAATCTACAAGCATAATTTACTACCAGCACCAAGAAATCACAGACTGAAGAAAGGAGGAAGATTTTCATTGCCCAGATGGAGAGATTTTGGGAAATGAAAATTCACCATGAGCAAAATAAGTTCTATCGCGCTCCACATATGTAAAAATTAAATAATAATAATAATAATAGTAATAATAATAACAATATTGTCATGTGTGTCACGTCCCTTTTAAGTTATGCTGTATTAGAGACGCAGCCGGCCCCGTGGTGTTGGGGTAGCGCTTCTGCCTCCCACCCGGAGGACCCGGGTTCGATACCCGGCTCCGTCAATGATTTCAGAAACTGACGTGAGGGCTGGAACGGGGTGCACTCAGACTCGTGAGGACAATTGAGTAGCTGACGGTGAGGCAGCGCCCCGATCACGAAAACCAAGATTAACGACCGAGGGGACCCGATGCCCTGATCACGCGTCACTCCAATATCTGCAAGCCAAATGGCTGGGCAGAGGTCGCTTGGTAAGCCTAGGCCCTTCACGGGCTTTAGTGCCAGGGGTTTATTTTATTTATGTATGTATTTGAGGCGCCAAGGTACCAGAAAGGACCTAAGGGGATATTTAACAAGCCAGTGACTCTGCTGACAAATCTCTCGCATTTAAGAACCACTGTTGTGGTTGCCTTTCTTTTCAATTCATTTTAGGGAGAAAGTCTCGCAAGTGAGAATGAAGAACGTAAATGGTGGTTTCGGATCTGATATTGCAGGCAACTTGGTATCAAGAACGGTAATTATTGGCATTCACGTCTGACCAACATGGCCTGGTCATAAGGAACGGACGGTATGTGGTGAGGCTTAAAGGTCACGGTACAGTACTGTATGAGTGGTGGGGAGCCGGAACGCTGGAGGAGACACCCCTCACCTACTAAGCCGAGCTCAGGACAATTGCATACACAGAATTTATGCATTAACACGTGATGTCGGCAGCACGGCGGAAGACGAGTGACTGCTGTCACTGTTTCCCCACCACTAAAACGTGGTTGGAAATCTGTCTGCCCAGAGCGGTCAGCTTGACCTTGAAGCTTCACCACATAGCGTCCGTACTCTACTGTGGCGTGTTATGTGTGGATACACAGCACACGTTACAGGGAAACTGTTCATTCCGTTCGCTCATATTGATAGGTACAAAATAGACGATAATGATCTAAAAATCAATTCCGAAACCCTGTCAGTACACTTAATTTTGTTTTTTGCATAAATAATCCTGCCTGCTGGATACATTTTCAGGTAGGATTTTATTTATATAATTTTAGCGTATAGTAGGTTCTAGGTCAGTCATCCTTGTAGTTTATCTAGTGACGTATTTCAAATTCAAATGAAAATAGTTCACTTAGTAACAATCAAAGCCTACTTTGACGTAACTTATCATGTGGCAGAATGGAGAGAGATTTTATTATTATCCATTCTCAAACGAAATGTGTCATTAAATTGAGTTTAGGACTGGCTGCGTGGCTGAGTGGGAACATTCTCGCCTGCTGCTCCCAAGATGGCGAGATCGAATCCCGGCGTAGTCAGTTGGTATTAGAGGGTGCTTAAATGTGAAGGAGCCGTATCAGTAGATTTACTGTGTCATGTTAATGATCCCCTTCGGGGCAAATTTCCGGCATCCCAGCGTCTCTAAATGCCACAGTAGTTATAAGGAACTTAAAACCCATAACATATACAAACAGAGTTTATTCAAAGTTTGTTTCCAGAGTACAATGGAATAACATCATTTTCCTACCTTAATTAAACATAAATATTAGACTATTTAAAATTACTTTTATTTTTTCACTAAACAGTAGACTACCCTAGAGGATGCACATGCGACCGAAGTGTGTACGCGACATCTCCCGGCCATATTACTGCTGTTTCATGTCTAAAGTTCATGCTACTAAGCGTAAAATTATTGTTCCCTTTCTAGAGACGACCCGAGTGCATGTGACAGTGAAACAATATCACAGACGCTTTTCTTTTAACTGGATTAACATGTGTGCTAAGTGTCAGGGTAAAAGGGAGGTTCACATTCGCGAAGTTCCCTTGCAGGAATATTCTTGTTGTTCTTTTAATTATGGTCTTCGACATCGTGGTCATTTCATCACCTTGTACTTTGATGTATCTAGAATTTGTCTGATAATCGTAGATACTGAGGTATCTGTAGAAGTGTGTGTATTTGTAGTAGAGGATTGAGAAGGAAGTGGCCTGGACTTCAGTTAGGAACCATCTCAGTATTTGCCTGGAGCAAAAGTGGGGAAACCACGGAAAGCCATTTCCAACGTTTCTGAGATGGGAATGGAACCTTTCTCTTCTCAATTTTCCCTCTCGAGGCTGAGTGTACACCGTTCCAGCACTTAGATCAGAATTGAAACTTACTTGCAGAGCCAGGAATCGAATCCGGACCTCCTGAGCGACAGCCAAGACTGCTAGCCGCTACATCACGAGGTGGTCTGCGAGCAGCGAGTTATGGATTGTGTTTCCAAACGTCATGTTTACACTGACGAAAAGAGAACATTTATCTATTTATGGCAAAATGAGATTATCGTCCAGTCCAAGAGAAGCCACTATCGGTTTAGAACAGAGATATTTTTTTCTTGGGCTGGCAATAGCCAATTAAACCGCACAGCACGACCTCCATTAGCATTAATAACTTTCATATCTTATTGATTCTTTCCGTATGAAGCAAGAGTTTCACTCTTCCTTATACTGCGTGACCCATCACGACTTCACAGACCAACTTGGTCAAGTGTTCTAATCTAAAGCACGCTCAACTACAAGATTGGGTAGCTGAGCATTGTTTGATGGTCTGGCTGAGTGGTGCAGCGGTAACTTGCCTGTCAGCTATGTCTAGGATTGTGGGATCGAATTCCAGCGCAGTCAATTGGCATTTGAACGTCTTAATTGCGAGGGAGCTATCTCTGTAGATTTACTGTCACGTTGAAAATTCCTTTTAGTACAAAATTTCGTCTCCCTGGTCCGTTTAAATGCCGCAGTAGTTAAATGGGACGTAAATCCGATAACATAATTACAACAGAAACATAAGTTATCATAGCCTAGTTGTACGGAAATCCTTCGCCTGAACTCCTGATTGACAGTGAACATAAAACATGTGCTATTTCCCCTGACTTCCGCTACTCACTCCAGACAATCTCAGAACTCATGTCTCGGGGCATCTAAATCTTTGTTGTTAAGTTATTTTAGGAGGTTGGGACATCTTGGTCATCAACCCGTGTGGTTGGGTGTGTACTGAACTTGTCTGATAACCCTTGTATGGTGTAAAATAACTCGATAAAATTAATTAAATAATTTTAGTCTCATTCTTGGTGTGAATAAATGTAATTGTAAAAAAAACTGCTGAATTGAACTATCTGCGAAAGTTAAAAGCTCAAGCAGCCTTAACCTCATTATGAAGGCTTCCAAAAAAGATGGTAGGCCTATATTGGCTTTCAAGTAAGAGGCACAGGTGCGCTTCATAAAAAGGGAGGTAGCGCGCAGTTCGCTACTCCTGTGGGGGTCCGGGTACCTGTAACTTTTTTTTTTCGAGGGTATTTTACACCACTGACATAAGTCAGTAGGAAGCCATTCTATATTTATTTACGCGGCAAATTGTTCAGCCAAGAGAAGTTTTCATGTAACTTATTATTATTAAGGTATTTTTCTGGAGCGTTTTTTTATAAAATTGTAAGTATACAGATAGGTTTTCGATGTTATAGAAAACACTATCAAGCGAATTATTACGAACAACATTATCGCGGAAAATTATATGATTACGGAATTTTTCGGATTTTGTCAGTTAGAGTTTGTTGAGAGAGATGAGTCACTGGGAATTCGGCTACAGGCTTATTCTTGTCGAGAAGCGTGACGCAAGCGGGGTTGCTACTTCCAGAAAAGGCGAAATGGCCTGGACCGGTAATCGACATCATCGTCGCGCCGAGTGTAATGACCCGGAGGAGGGAAAGATAGCGTGGTGGCTCAGCCAATCAGAGGAAGAGCGGGCGTGAAGAAGACGGCTACAGAGTGGGGAGGCGACGAGTGCATATATGGTTTGCGCGCCGAGGAGGCAGGGCGATTATCTTTGTAAAACTTGACCGTTGTGGTTGCTCGTGTGGGTGGTTCCGGTGTGACCGGACCATAAGTTAACATTTCTACAAATATTTTTACAACTGACGAGGAAGCTGACGACTTCCAGAAGGCTGTGGGAAGCTTTCTTCAGCATCCAGTACGAGGGAAATGCTACGGCAATTTCCAATGGTAAGCGCGAATGACTCTGAACTACATAATCTCTCGTTTCTTTGTTTCATATTCAGTATTTCAGTAACTTCATAGCTTGGGAATAATAGTAAAATCAGTAATTCATCCGACTCCGTTTTCACGTAATTCTCTAGCGGTAATATTCAAATCGCAACGCTCCAATTTAAATTTAATATATATTATTATTATTATTAATTTTGCCATACTTGTTTTATATAATAAATTCATTTCTTTTAACCATGCGACCTTTGCTTTCAGTAGGTAGTATTAGATATGGACCAAATTCCTTCTCCTGATACAATTGTTAGTTGGATTAATGATCAAATAATACCACAATCTGAGTAAAAAGATTCTTGAAGGTGTTCTACCAGAGCTAGGTGTTGTTAATATAAATTTATATTTCAACATAGCGTTGAGGTCTTGGCACCCATTAACACAACATATCTTAGTCAGAGTAAACATTACATTTGTACGCACAACGTGCACTAAGGAAACAGTTACACTTGTCACCCAACAGTGAGGGCTATAGAAAACGTTTCACTTGTCGCTACCAACGTGAGACCGAAAACCTAATAACATTTGTGGAAGGAGAAGGGTATATATTTCTGTGCCTGTATTTTGGGGGTTTTTCATTTATCGGTGTGTATCAGCATGGGTAGTGTTGAGGAAGAGATGAAGTTGCGTAGTGGTCACCAGTTGGATAGTGAAGATACGAGCAGTATGGCTAGTCTTGGAAATGAAAGCAGTACAGGGATGTCGGAGGTAAATCCCGATACTGAGGGGGGTACTAAAAACAGTCAAGCAGGGTTAGAGAGTTTGCTTCTTCAGTTTATGCAACAAAATAAAATAAGTACAGACGCTTTAAATGCTAAACTCGAACAAAATAATGCGAAACTTGAACAAAATAGTAGGGAAAATAAAGAGAGTACTGAAACTTTAAACGCTAAACTTGAACAAAACAGTAGGGGAAATAAAGGGAGTACAGAGGCTCTAAACGCTAAATTGGAACAGAGCAGTAAGGAAGTGAGCAATAAATTAAATGAGAAATTTGAAGAGAACAACCTAAAATTAGATAAGAAATTTGAGCAGATTAGAGGAGAAATCAGAGGGGTGATGGAAGAAAAGCTAAAGAGATTATTGCAGATGTAGACAGAAAATTAGGAAAAGTACAGGAGGAGTTAGAAATTAGAATCAGTACACAGGCTGAAAATTCAAAAGAACTAGTGCAACTTGAAACACAGCAGGTCAAAAAGCAATTGGGGGGGGGGGGGGGGGGGGGAGAAATTGACGAAATTCAGGTAGCAACTAAAGAGGTTAAAGAACAGCTGGGGGGAAGAATTGATAGAGTTCATGGAGAAATAATCACTGAAGTTAATGTTATAGAGAGAGGAATAAGGAAAGCATTAATGAGATTAGTGAGAAACAAGCTAAATTAAGTGGTAAAGTTGAAGCATCGGAAGGGAGCATTAGGTTAACTGTAACTAATATTGAAAGAAAAGCTGAGGAGAAAATTGCTGAATTAGAACAGAAGTTGAAAGCTAGAATTAGGCAAGAAAATAGTCAGAGTAGGCCAGTTTATGTGAATAGCATACACAGGGAAATAGAACTAGGCAAATTCAGTAATCGGCAGGGTTGTCCAATGGAGTTCATGAATACAATAGAAAATACATTCGGGGAGAGGTTGGAAGATCGTAGTATTGAGTGGTGTCAGGTAGTTGAGATTTTAGAGCAAGCGTTTGTAGGGGAGACAAGAAACTGGTTTGCTGCCTACAGAGACAATTTCGAGAATATTTCAGATTTTAAAGTTAAATTTTGTGAGAAATTTTGGAATGAGGTAATTCAGTCTCAGCATCGTGAGGGAATTGTGTGTGGGAAATATAACCCGAGAGGTAACAACACTATGACCGAGTACCTTTTAGGACAGGTATTGACGTGTAAATATCTGGATGGTTTGAAGGAGGAAAGTGATGTAGTCAGGCTATTACTAAGACATTTTCCATATAGAATCAAAGAAGCTGCCTGTATCCAGAATGTTAAATCTATTTCACAGGTGGAAAATTTATTAAGTACATTCGATGCTCTGGGAAGAGGTGGTTACGAGGAGAATTTTGGTAGGAACCAGGGTAACCATAATAACAGGCCTAATGAGAATAGGAATCAGGAAGTTCAAGGGAAGAGTGGCGAAGGGGCCAACGTCCAAAATAGGGGGAACCAAAACAATAATAATAATAATCAGCAAAATCAGTACAGAGGAAATGGGTATGGTACGAACTACCAAGGTAGAAATAATGATTTCAGAGGAAATCAAGGCCGAAATAATGATTTTAGGGGTAACCAAGGGAGGTATAATAACAATAATAATTATAACCAGAACAGGGGTCAAGGAGGGAATCAGCCCAATGGTAATAACGGACAGAGAGACACCGTTAACACAACCCAGAACAACCAGAACAGTGCAATAGTGAGTAGTACTACACCAAGTGGTAGCCATACTCTAAACACGAACCAGGATGCGATGTAAGGCCAGAATCTCAGTCTGTAACATGCCCTGTCCATACACTTATACAGGAACCCTATGACCTAAATGTAAGAAATGAATTATTACGTGAACTAAATGATGAAGGTATTATTCAGGAGGTGGTTTGTAAGAGCCCCATAGTTAAATTGAACGTGTCCGAGGCGTACACAGATGTTTTAATTGATAGTGGTTGTATGAAGAGTTGCATAAGTAGTGCATTTTATGATAAAATGAAAGGAACTGGAGTAAATTTTGAGGAGATGCCAATTAAAAGCACTTTTGTTATCACAGCTGTTGGGAAGAGATCTAAAGTAATTTCTAAGCAAGTTTTAGTAGACATTAAAATTAATAATCATGTAGAAAAGCAGATTTGTCTTTTAATTCCAAATTTAGTATTCAGTGTTATCTTGAGTTCAGAGTGGCTAAGTAGAGTGTCTGGTAACTTATGTTATGATGTAGGGAGTTTGAAATTTAAATGGGGAGATTCTGAAGTAGAAGTAGCGTTCAATGACCATATTCAGAGAAGTAGTGTTGTAGGTATGATTTGTACTTTAAATGAGATATCGCCAGCCGTAGAGCGGGGTTCTCCATATTTTGTGGGCAGTGTGATTACGAACGGTAGTCTAGAGGACTCGTTACGTGATGCTGCATTTCAGGGAAATATAGAGGTGGAACAATGTGTTCGGCTCTATGATGTGTTATTGTGTAATAGGAGAGTTTTTGAGGATCGAATTGGTATGGCCAATTGCTATACACATTCATTGAACGTTATTGATAGGTCAGTATTCACAGGACATAGATATCCTGTACCTTTCGCTTATCAGAGTGCAGTTGAGGAACAAATTAACCAGATGCTTGAAGATGGGATTATTGAGCACTCTAACAGTCCACATATTAATTCTTTGATCACGGTACCCAAGGCCGACGGCACAGTTCGTATTTGTTTAGACGCTCGTTTGGTTAACAGTAGAATTAGTTCAGATCAGCTGAAATCAATGACAATAGAGGAATTAATGCAAACATTTGAGGGGAAGAAGTATTTCACTTGTGTAGATTTGAGTTCCAGTTTTTGGCAAGTGCCACTTATATACGAAGATAGACCTTTTACAGCTTTTAGTCATAAATATAACCTTTATCAATTTTGTAGAACACCTTATGGGTTAAAGAGTAGTTCAGCAGCTTTAATTAGGGCTTTAAACATCGCATTAGGGGATGACACAGGAGAGTTTGTAACCATTTACATTGATGATATGGTAATTAGTTCACGCAGTTTTGAGGAGCATCTACGTCATTTAGATATAGTTTTTCAGAAGTTAGATCAGGCAGGGTTCACATTGAAGCTGTCTAAGTCGTCATTCTGTCAGTCAGAAGTGACATTTTTAGGTCATAGAGTGTCGAGTAGAGGTGTAACACCAGAGGAAAGTAGGGTTAATAAGATACTTAACGCAGAGGTGCCACAGAATGTTAAACAGTTAAAACCATACCTGGGAATTTGCAACTTTTTCAGGAGGTTCGTTCTTAAATACTCAGGGTTGGTAGAACCATTCAGGGAATTGCTTAAAAGTGGGACTCGGTGGAGTTGGTAGTCCAAGCATGATAAGGCTTTTAGAGTGCTGAAGGAAGATTTTGAGAAAGCTGTAGTGCTGAAATATCCTTTGAAAGATATGGAATATGTGGTTATTACAGATGCTTCACATATAGGCATTGCTGGAGTGTTATGTCAGAAAGATGATGAGGATAATCTGTGCATTGTGTCTTTAGCCTCGCGAGGACTGACAGCAGCAGAGAAAAGATACACGATTACTGAGTTAGAACTTTTAGGTATTGTTTTCAGTTTGGGGAAATTTAGAATGTATTTAGTAGGGGGGAAATTTGAGATCCATACAGATCACCATGCATTACTGTATATGAGGACTTGTAAACTCAGTTCTAACAGAGTTAGTAGGTGGATTCTTGCTCTGCAGGAATACGAATTCACAGTAAAATATATTAAGGGTAAAGATAACATTCTTGCAGACATGCTATCAAGGGACACTAATTTATGTAGGGATTATCCTGTGGTTAAAGCATAGGACGGTATTTTATTATGTGCATGTGTGGACAGTAGCAACAGGGCATCGTTACAGACACTGGGAAATATGCTAGTGGAGCAACGTGAGGACGTTAAGTTAAGGGAGCCACTGGCTAGGTTGGAAATAGGTGAAGAAGAGTATGTGAAAGTAGGACGGTTCACGTACAAGATGCAGGATGGGCTTCTTGCAAGGAAATGTAGGAATAATCGGTGGGCAATATGTGTTCCTGCCACTTTGCGGGAGGAGCAAATTTGGTTCATTCATAGGGAATTAGGACACTTTGGTGCTGCCAAGGTCTTCTATGAAATTGGTCGTGACTTCATTTGGAGTAAAATGGGAAGGGATGTTAGGAGGATTTTAGCTAAGTGTGACAACTGTCAAAGGAGCAAATATCCAGTTAAATATTTAGTGGGGGAGAGATCTGCAGTTCTCACCAGTAGTCCCGGCTAACTACTGTGTGTGGATTTATTTGGCCCGATCATTAAAGGACAGTACGGCTATGAGTACATTTTTATAGTTATTGACGCTTTTAGTAAGTATGTCAAGCTAAGGAATAAGTATGTACCTGAGTATGGCCTTCCTCTCAGGATACTATCTGACAGTGGACCACAGTTTACTGCAAAGAAATGGAGAACCAGTATGCAGGAAGCTGGTATTTCACACGTTCATTCCTCTGTAAGGTACCCTCAGGGTAATTCTGCTGAGCGTCCATTAAGGGAATAGGCTCGTCTTTTTCGGACTCGAGTGCATGACAAGCATACGGCATGGGTTGGACATCTTCCCAAAGTCGAGACTTGGCTGAATTCTGTCCAGCATGAGAGCACGAAATTGACGCCATACGAAGTTCACTTCGGAAAAAGACCACAAAATGAACTAGCGAGGGTGTTGGGTTTAAATGAGGGAAAGCAACCAGGGATGGATTACATTGTCCAGTTGGCGAAACAGAATTTATCTAAATCAGCACAAAAGAGAATTCGCCAACAAAAAGAAACTAAATTTGACCTATTCGAGCCGGGAGACAGAGTCTTACTTAGAGTGCCGAAACAGTCAAATAAGCTAGAGAAAGTCATGTCCAAGTTCTTTTATCTCTAGGAGGGCCCATTTATAGTCTCCAAACGTATTGGCAAAACAGCATATGTGCTGGAGGATAGTAAGGGAAACAGATTATACGGGACGTATAATATACATAGTCTACGAAAGTATGTGTCATAAAGTAAGTGTGTTTAGCTGGCGAACCAGCCAATCAAATGAGTAAGTGTGGTATTTGGTGTGTGGAAGATTTGGTCTTCCAGGCAGACGTATCAGAAGTCACACAGGGGGGTAGTATGTGAGTAATTGAGAGTTTTTAAGGTACAGGGAAATATGACGGGATTGTCGGATGCTCTTGAGCACTAAAATGTCTCGATACACCAAGGCCAGAATTTGGTAGCGCTGGTGAATTCCCATTTGTCTCCTAGAGATGGGTGAGCGCTTGAACAGGGTATTTTTTCTTAAGGCGTCCACGAGACAAAAGATGGGCCACCAGAAGGCGAGACAGTCCTTCATGAAACTCATACATAACAGCACACGTGATTTCTGTTTACGGCCTTGCCATGTAAGAATTGTAAGTGTGTAATTTAAAGTAATTAGTACAAAGGTATTATTTGAGTGAGGAGAACTGGTCTGAGTTGTGAACTAGTATTTGTAGAATTGGGTCTACGGGATCTTAAGAAGACAGGGCGATTACGGCACAGAAATATTTGGTGTTATATGTAATGCGCACTTACTGGTTATTTTTTCAGAAGTCAATATTAATTTTGTATTATATACCGAGAGATTAAGTATTATGGTCACGATGCGCTGCCACAATAGTGTGATCGTGTGCTCCGTGAGATCAGTGAGTCTAAGTTTCACCAGATGGAAGCGACCTCCAGTGAAATTAGGAAGTTCTGTGGTGATACAAACATATCAGAACACCTTTGATGCGTGTGATGTGACATCATATACACACAGTGCTCACATAGAGATATTTGAGAGGCGGAAATATCCGTGGAACATTATCTAAGTGAGAAACATTGGACTGATTGCACAGGGCAATCCATAATGACAACGAACTTTGACGCAAAGTGCGTAAAGAAAATTATGAGTGTATATATATGTAATTTAGAGTGATTTAATTTATGTAATATGTATTTTGGATGGGGATTTTATTAACGTGTCTGGGATAATCGCATGATGGACCGTCGTCACGGTAAATCATCCGATGATCCGAGGCGAATATGTAACGTGTTTTTCGAGGGTATTTTACGCCACTGACATAAGTCAGTAGGAAGCCATTCTATATTTATTTACGCGGCAAATTGTTCAGCCAAGAGAAGTTTTCATGTAACTTATTATTATTATTAAGGTATTTTTCTGGAGCGTCTTTTTTATAAAATTATAAGTATACAGATAGGTTTTCGATGTTATAGAAAACACTAACAAGCGAATTATTACGAACAACATTATCACGGAAAATTATATGATTACGGAATTTTTCGGATTTTGTCAGTTAGAGTTTGTTGAGAGAGATGAGTCACTGGGAATTCGGCTACAGGCTTATACTTGTCGAGAAGCGTGACGCAAGCGGGGTTGCTACTTCAAGAAAAGGCGAAATGGCCTGGACCGGTAATCGACATCATCGTCGCGCCGAGTGTAATGACCCGGAGGAGGGGAAGATCGCGTGGTGGCTCAGCCAATCAGAGGAAGAGCGGGCGTGAAGAAGACGGCTACAGAGTGGGGAGGCGACGAGTGCATATATGGTTTGCGCGCCGAGGAGGCAGGGCGATTATCTTTGTAAAACTTGACCGTTGTGGTTGCTCGTGTGGGTGGTTCCGGTGTGACCGGACCATAAGTTAACATTTCTACAAATATTTTTACAACTGACGAGGAAGCTGACGACTTCCAGAAGGCTGTGGGAAGCTTTCTTCAGCATCCAGTACGAGGGAAATGCTACGGCAATTTCCAATGGTAAGCGCGAATGACTCTGAACTACATAATCTCTCGTTTCTTTGTTTCATATTCAGTATTTCAGTAACTTCATAGCTTGGGAATAATAGTAAAATCAGTAATTCATCCGACTCCGTTTTCACGCAATTCTCTAGCGGTAATATTCAAATCGCAACGCGCCAATTTAAATTTAAAATATATTATTATTATTATTATTATTATTATTATTATTATTATTATTAATTTTGCCATACCTGTTTTATATAATAAATTCATTTCTTTTAACCATGCGATCTTTGCTTTCAGTAGGTAGCATTAGATATGGACCAAATTCCTTCTCCTGATACAATTGTTAGTTGGGTTAATGATCAAATCATACCACGATCTGAGTGAAAAGATTCTTGAAGGTGTTCTACCAGAGCTAGGTGTTGTTAAATATAAATTTAGATTTCAACATAGCGTTGAGGTCTTGGCGCCCATTAACACAACATATCTTAGTCAGAGTAAACATTACATTTGTACGCACAACGTGCACTAAGGAAACAGTTACACTTGTCACCCAACAGTGAGGGCTATAGAAAACGTTTCATACCGACACCAAGAGCCCGCTGATGAGCCAGCCTGGTGTTCCTAAGCGAAATCCCACACAAGACACGAGATAAACCCAAAAATATTGCTGAGTTTTAATTTATAGCATGTTGGTTCAGAATGGGTTTTAGGAATTAGACACTTTGCATTCATTCAGATTAATTACGGAATTAATATATTTTTTGCAGAAAATAAAATAAAATAAAAAGGGTATATTTTCTTACCAGACAGTCGAGTCTGTTAAGATAATACCTTAAAGTTTACCATTTATGGATTTTAGAACCTTTTTAATCAATAAAATTATGGATTTTGACCAGTGCAAGGTATTTTGTACTTCTACTTGCTGCCAGAAAAAGTGGTATAATATTATTTTCATTTCTTTTTACTTCGGTGGGATTTAGCCTCAATCTGATGGTAGATTACCGGTTGGTGACACAGACTGGGTGTAAATGTTCATAACAGAGAGAAAGAGGCTTTTAAAATTCGAATATTTGAATATACTACATGCTCATCATAGGACAAGTTGCCAAATATTTTGTTATACAATTATTATCAATGGTCTTATACAAGAATAAGTCTAGTTTCGTTAAGAAATGCAGTGTCCAGAACATTATCTTCAGGAGTCATCCACCCAGCAGATTGGGAGAGCGAGGACTGGGCCGTGTTTGAGAAATCACTTAATAAGAATTGCGAATTAGCCAACGTTCCCGTAAAGCAGTCGGGACAGCTCCTCCCCAAGCCTAACAAAAGGCATTGGTTTAAGTGGTCTCCCTCCGTCCGCCGCCAAAGCATAGCTCCACTGGGAAATTACATTTGAGATGCACAGGGGATAGAGAGGCAGGGAACTCTGTGGTTTGAAGGGCGGCTTCGTAAATGCTATATAAGCAGTACTTCACTTTACAACTCAGCCAAAATATAAACATAAACGATTTAAGATATCTAAATCCCAAACGGATATTATATAATTGTAGATATTACAGTATTGCTGGGGAAAGTCACAAGAAAGTGAGCAATATCCCAGGCTCTCTCACACTCGTCCTCATGAGTCATCAGCGCGAGGGTTATTCTGCTCCACCAAAAAGACACTCCCGGGCTGGAGTTAACTTGCTACAGCGAGGGCACTCCCTCCTCAGTCATCAACACATGCCCATCTTGTCAAGTACTGTTTCTCCTCAGACTTCTGGGGTCTGAAGTGTGGCTGAGTTATTACCTCAACTCCCTTTTTCCACAGGAAATAAATGAGTTTTACTAGATAGTGAGGTGTTTACCAATTGAATGATAGATTCCCTGAATATTTACCTGCGTAGACATGTAATTTAGAATATACTGTATTGGTGCTAAAATTGCTTCAATCAAAAGTAAATTACATAATTATCCTTTTGGAAGCCATTTTTAACCTACTTTTCACATTTTGCAAAAATGAGGAAAAAGTAGACTTATGAGATCGATCCGGGAAAATGTGAGTCTGTCTGTCTGTCATTCTGTCTGTCTGTCTGTCTGTCTGTCTGGCTGTGTGTGTGTCCCCCCATATCAACTCCTAAACGGCTGCAGCAATCGAAACCTAATTTGGTATGAGTAAAGATGTATACTGGAATATCTCACGTCCATATTTGAAAATGATGTCAGTGCTACCAACTGCTGAAAAAACTCAATAGAAATTTGAGCTCCATGTTAGATATCCTGGAAGGTATGCATGGGAACTATCCCAAAATTGGCACACATGTAGATAATACTATTTCAGTTTAATTTCCAGGAGGCCATACATGACAGTGTTGCCAAAGTAATTTTAAGCCTTCTGATAGGTCAAAATTTTAAATGCATATAACTTCTACACTATCAATTGTATTTCAACCAAATTTTATATGTAATATGTGTTCATAAACAGATATGACTGACCGTATTCTTAAGAGCCACCTGGGCTGCCAACTGTTAAAAATTGCTATCTATTTTTTTATCCAAATACCAATATATCAGAAAGTATGCAAGCCAACAGCTCTATACTTTACACACGTGTAGCACCTGACATTCTAGATTAATTTGGAGTAATTAATATAAGTCAGTGCTGCCAACATGATTCTATGCCTGCTGATAGGTCCAATTTTAAAATACATGTAACTTCTATACTAACAAATGGATTTCATCCAAAATTGGCACAACAAGATATCATAATATTTCAGATTAGGCTATTTCTGACCAGCATACGCATGACATTGTTGCCAACATGCTTTTACGCGTGCTGATAGATCCAGTGTTTATCTGCATGTAACGTCCATTGGACTTCAACCATAATTTGTATTCTGTACCTTAAGAGATGGAACTAAGAATATATTCAGTCACCACGGCTGCCAACTATAATGCTCTATTAGGCTACATTATACCAGGTATATTTCGAACTAATTAGACATTTCGATATTACCAACTTAATTTCGTCATTATTCTAGATAGGTTCATATACTGAAGATTACTCATTGGCATGAAACTTAATTTTAAGAAAAGTAGGCTCTTTAGTTCCTCACGGTACTTCTTGTTCAGTGTTGCCTTAGTAATCGAAATGTAATGTTTTTCGGTAGGTCAACACTATTGTACCCAATTGTGCTTCCCTAATCCTGAAATACATGAAATTATTGAATACACTTGAATGAACCGTTTCGATCGTCAAATGATCATCATAAGTTCCTTCACACTTAGGCTATTAAATCTATGTCTACAAGTATGCATTTGTGTTGACCGATTGGAAAGCTTTCTGTAATAGAATTAGGCAACAATGAAAAATGGTTTCTATTACTTAAATAATAAGTCAATATATCAGAGTGTTGTCATGCTTAAACAATATATCTACACGTCTACATAGTACCTGACAACGAAGTCCCTGATTCTTGGATGTAATGAGTAATCTCGCAAACCAACGGATGGATTTTGATGCGGTTTTCACCATTTTGTTAAGGATTTCTCGAGTAAGGTTTCGGCAGAAAAACATTCATTTATGACAAAAGGAAGCCGAGCAGTAACGATTTTAGTGAAACGAGTCGAAGAAACACATGCTGTCCGTGCGCCTTTTAAGCTTACGCTCGGTAAACCGTTAACAATATCTATATACAATGAGTAAGAATTGTTCAGCATGAGAAGTTCTACAATTGCTAACTTTAATACTTCGCCCAATATAAGTTAATTTATGTTTTAATTTCTTCCAACAATCTTCATTCCGTGGAAATTTAAATTACTAGTTTCGGAGGGAGTTTACGAGCTAGCAAGCAAGTCCATCACCCCAGCTTCGGCCAGCATCAAACTGTCGAGTCGTGTCTAGTTAAGACTTCAGAGAAGAGTAAATGTGTTTGGAGTTTTGCTGTTCACCTCGGCTTTTCTGAATTGTTTCTGGGAACTGCTTTCCGTGTGTCTTTTAAGCTTACGCTAGGTAAACTTTTAAAGGTACCGGGCAAAGCCGGGGTGGGTTGCTAATTAATAATAACGCAACATATATCGATGATGATGATGATAATTGTTGTTTTAAGGGGCCTAACATCTAGGTTATCGGCCCCTAAGGTGATATAGACCAACTGAGCAAAACTATCTGTAAATAAGAACGACACGTTACAATTATCAATATAACTTTTTGTAACTTAATAAATGTAAATATATTTGTACATAAGTATAATACAGGTCTGCCGTACCTTATGTAACCCTAGGTGAAGAGGATGTTATGATTATCACATAGCGATCGAGAATTGTCATAAGATTACTTATCCCCTTGTTAATGTCAATTAAGTGATGACTAATTCATGCGGTATTTCTTTCAGTTTGTAATGTTTAAATATGTGTACTTCCTGCCTAATATCACCGTGTGGACCGATTGAAAAACATTCTATATTTGATTACTGGGTAACACGGAAGAATTGCTTCAAATATTTCATTACCCAGGCCCATAAAAGTACGACAAATGAACGTTTTCCTGGATATTATTCTGAGTACTGTATGAAAATGAAAATCCAAAGCCTGCTTCCAGTCTCCGACCGGGTCAGGAATGGAATGAATGAAGCCCCCATCTAGCGGCGAGGATATGGACTGTGCCGGCTACCGAGGCCTGACGCACTCCTCTGGGGCAATGATTAAATGAATGACTGATGAAATGGAATGATAGTGGAGAGTGTTGCTGGAATGAAATTTTGACAAGGAAAACCGGAGTACCCGGAGAAAAACTTGTCTGCCTCCGTTTTGTCCAGCACAGATCTCACATGGAGTGACCGGGATTTGAACCACGGATCCAGCGGTGAGAGGCCGGCGTGCTGCCGCCTAAGCCACGGAGGCTTGTTCTGAGTACTGTATATGTTTACTAATTTATTTCGTGATTTGAAACTAAGATGTTGTTGTGGTTGTTTATTCTCCAGGGGCTTTGCGACATCATAGTCATGAAGCCCCATGTATCTAGGTTTCAGTAGGAGTTGTCTGATAACCTGCGTCACTCTGATGTCTGTACTATTATGTGAACTTGTAATCGAGTTAGGATCTGTGTAGGAAGAGGCCGTAGCCTTTAGTTAGGTACCATCCCGGCATTTGCCAAATCACTTCCAGGATGGCAGAAGTAGGAATTGAATCTGCCTCTTCTCAGTTTTTCCTCAAGAGGGTGATTTTACCCCGTTTAGGCCCTCACACCAGAAATATATTCCTTGGCAGAGCCAAGATTTGAACCCAGACCTCCGCCCTGACAGCCAAGAATGCTAGTCACTACAGAACGAGGTGGCATTTTAATGAAGGAAGTTCATTGTCGAAATGAAAAATAAAATAAAAAAGAGAATAGCCAGCACATTATAATTCAGGACAATTTAAGAGACTGTGCAGTCTATGCGAATAACATCATGCCAAAGTATGAGACTGAACAAATTAAATTTGCAACGCAAGGGAATTTATTTTCAAGGGCGCAAAACCGGTATGATGTTTACCGTAGCGTCGTAACAATTAAACGTACAGAAGCAAAATATGGCACGTTGACTACCTTTATAACCATTAATATGTGATATAAAATGAATGTCTGACTGAGTTTAGCATTTAAAGATCATACACACGTGTAACCTTAATAAATAAGTACCGGTTTATACTTTATTTTTAAGATATTCAAATTCGAATTCCATATAGGAGAAATTATTCTGAAAGCCATTTCTATGTACCGGTACCTCCCCGAATCAAAAAGAAATTCCTTTCCCATTCATCATAAGACGTGTTCGCCTTGAGACTGCCAAAATGGAAAAACAACAGGTCGCTTTCACTCACTAATCCTGTCACGCACTGCCCTCATCCACGCATTTCTACCCCTTCCACATTGTAGTCCCCAGCCTGTCGATCAGCCGGCTCAAAGAGGCGGCAGTGGGGCGGGGTGGAAAGTTTAGCCATTCTCCTCTGGTGTAAGTGGTGCAGTACCCCGGAGAATTGGCTTGATGGCCACCGTACGTACAGTCCAATCAGGGTTGATCAATCCTGATCCTATGGCGCAATAGTATAGTGTATTCATTTCAAAATGAATTTTCCCCAGCTCAAAAAATATATTTGATCACAATGGAGCAAGCAATAGAGTAGCTCTCCAATCTCACACATTTCCAATCTCTTAACTTTTTAGATACAAAGATATTCTATGAACTTAATGATGGAAAATAATTTCATCAAGTAGTTCCGTGAAGAAATAAACAGCCTATTTTCATATATCCTACTTATGTTAATTGAGTCTATCAACATATGAAATTTCAGTTTGATTGCTGTAATATATTCGTAGTTAATGAGAACCGTCTAAATATTTCCGATGACGCCATGATGGATTAGTTTTATTAATGTAGGCCATAGAGATATGAACATTACTATTAGATGAAGATTTTAGTGGAGGTTTATTAATAAAACTTTAATCGCATGATTAGGACACAAGAAATAAAAATAAAAATAAGATTTTAAAATGTCGCACAGCCACCATCTTGAGGTTATGAAAACAATTGAAATAAATTAGATGTCAGTGGATTAAAATTTGTATAAGCATTTACCGTGCCAAGTTTCACTGCACTCCGATGGTTACATCGTGACAAACGTCCATTTGAATATTTAAATTTTGCGTCACCGTCATGTTGGATTTGTGCCCACCTGGTTATTAAAAGTCCCAGAATTGAACTTCTGTAAATAACCCTTATCAACACACAAACTCTTAGATTGATTGCTCTCATAGATAAGTAGAAGTTGTGAACCATCTAAATATTTCAGATGGTCGCCATATTGGATTAATATATAGGCCATGGGTATATATTATTAGATGACAATTATTGCGAAGGTTCATTATTCAAACGTGGAATTCTATCGCATGATTAAGACAAAAGTAATAAACATAAAAAGTAAGATGTTAAAACTTCGCACAGCCGCCATCTTGAGGTTATATAAAGAATTGAACTAAATTAAATGTCTGTGCATTTGAATGTGTATAAGAATTTGCTATACCATGTGTCACTGCGCTCGGATGGTAAAATCGCGGGAAAAGTCTATTTAAGTGTTTCAAATTTCATTGGCCGCCATGTTCGTTTTGCACGAACAGGTTTTCCATATGTGAACTTCTAGTATTACCCTTTATTACCGTACAAAATTTCAGGGTGATATCAGTAATTATTTCGTAGATATAGAATGCCAGTAAATATTTCCCACAGCCACCATGTTGGATTGGTGATACGTAATAAAATTTAAAGGGCACGGTCGGGGTCGGACAAAACTGTACTATGTCCTTACCGAGTTTCATTGATATTGCTTTAGCAATATAGATTTTATTTGGGAGACACTCACACACATACACACACACGGACAACAGGTGATCTCATAAGCCGATATTTTCATAAATGAGAATAGGTTTAAAATGTGATAAAACGTGAGAGTATCTTATAATTTATTAATATTGAAGTAATTTCTTAGAAATGTCTTGATACAACTCGTATTAAAACAATTTTTACGAGAGCGTTTCTGTTCAGCCCGCGGGACGTAGCCATGCTCCTTAAATCGAGCACCAAGGACACGCGGTGCAGAAAGTTCGGAGATTGGAGGTTCGAATTTCGGTGCTCTTAGCGGCTATCCTGAGTGTGTTTTTTCCCGGATTTTATCACATTCCCTCCAGTCAATTAGCGGGAAATTTACTTACTTCCCTGTCCCCGCTTCTGCTACACACACTTCTACACTCATCACAGAAATAAAGTTGATCAGGCATGCTCAACACACACCTATCTACAAGGGTCTGATGACCAAGATGCCTCAAGCAACCGTTAACGAATTAGCAACACCAACTGCAACAATATTAATGCTATGTATAAGACGTAATCAAAATGTTTCCGTTTGACGGCCGTACAGTATGCAATTGGCATGCCAGTCAGGCAAAATTTCATTGAGCATTGATGCAATTATCCCACCGATGCACCAGGTCGAAGATCCCCGTTTGGTAAAATACCGTGTTCTGCTGCATGAAGAAGTCCGTAATCACCTACTGCACATCCTCGTACGACAGGAATTGTCGATCCTTCACGACCGTTTTAAGGGACCGAAGGCGTGACAACCTCTTGGGAGTGAGATCAAGATTATAGGGCGGATGCTCAATTGTCTCCCACATGAGTTGGCGTATATTTTGCGTATCAACCCTTGCGGTATGTGGACGTGCGTTATCATGAAGCATCAGCACCCCTTGTCGCAATTTTCACCGAATTTTCGCCTTAAATTCTACAGTGTTACGCAGCACCGTTCTCCAGTGATGGAGACGCCAAGTTCTTTGAAATCAATAAACAATGGTCCCCTGTATTCAAAGAACAACGGTAGTTTTGACACACATGCGGCCCCATACACATTCGCCATTCTCCGATGAATGCCAACCAGTGTTTGTCCTTCGGCAGCCATGATAAAGAATAAAAGAACGTTGGTCCTGTTTGGACGCATTTGGCAATAATGTCGCCATAGTTCCTGTTGCCGCATTAACACACGCACCTCGGCAAGACACGATTGCCACACTTACCTCTTGCCTACGTGTCCATGCGTATACAGGGTGATTCTTATTAACGTTTAAAACTCTCTGTAGCGACGTATATGGCATTGAGACGAGTAATTTGATATAGGACCCTAGGGTGGCAAGTGTCCGGAAATACCTTAAAAGTGAACCACAACTGTTAAACATATGACGTCATCAGGTGACGGCTACGCTCGAGCGGTCTGGCCCATGCTCCCTTACGCACACCAAAGCATCCAAAGTAAACGTTGAATGTCATATCACTCTGGTTCCGAGTCTGCGTGTGCGAGTTGGGCGCTTGGGGTTCGAGGTTCAAATCCGGGGTCTATCCATCAGCTTTCTTTGTTCTCTCTCTTCTCCTATCAAGTGGAAGCAGGACAGGGAACCAGAGTGATATGACATTCAACGTTTGCTTTGGATGCTTTGGTGTACGTAAGAGTGCACTGGCCTGACCGCTCGAGCTGAGCCGTCAGCTTTTGACGTCATATGTTTAAAAGTTGTGGTTCACTTTTAAGGTATTTCCGGACACTTGCGACCCTAAGAGTCCTATAACAAATTACTCGTCTCAATGCCATCTACAGTCCGTCGCTACAGAGAGTTTTAAACGTTAATAAGTATCACCCTGTATACTCGCATCGAAGTCGCGCTACGTTGCATATCACGCCTTTAATCAACGTCCCTTTTCCCGTTAATGTTACTGTTATTGGTTTTTCGTCCCTTTATTAACTACTGCGGGTTTTGGTGACGCCAGGAGGCCAGAGATTTCTCTTTTGAAGGGAATCCTTAACAAGCCACTAACACGTCTCCAGGGCACTGAAGTACGCTCTGATGCCAACACACTGTGCCGGGTTACAATCCCACTACCCTGGGCTTAGCCAGCGAGAATGTTACCGCTGTGCCACGCAAGCCAGTCTAATTTCTTATCACAATCTATTAAAATACATCTCTTTATAACCAAGCAGTTGACCTTTCATGTTCATGTAGCCCCTTGTAATTGCGTGTGTGTGAGTGAGAAGATTGTCTGATAACCTGTGTTATTGTGGTAGCTGCATTAGTGTGTGTATATGCAATTCAGATGAGGATTGGGAAGTACGTGGCCGCAGCCTTAATTTAAGAACAATCCCGGCATTCGTCTGGGGAAGAAGTGGGAAACCACGGAAAACCACTTCCAGAATGGCTTAGGTGGGAATCGAATACACCTCTTCTCATTTTTGCCTCACGAGGCTGAGTGTACCCCGTTCCAGCGCTCAGGCCAGAATTAATTTTTCTGGTAGAGCCGGGAATCGAACCCGGGCTTCCTTGTGGTGTTGACCTTTCTATTTAAGGGGTAATGTAATGTACAATTTTCAGTCTATTTTCATCATAAAGGCTTATGAGCTCAGCTCTTGTCCGTATCTGTATCCCTTAATGAATTTTGATTGGTTGGAGCGATTTCAATGAAACTTAATAAGGACTGATCACTATCCCGTATGACCCCGTCAGAGCCCATCAAATTTTAATAAGTGTCACCAATCTAACATGACGGCAACGCGAATTATTCCACCGGCAAATAATTTATCCAAAACAATTGCAGCAATCAACATGAATTGCTTTTATGGTGATTAAAATCTATAATGTCAATGAGCATGTAATTTTAAAAAATGATTTGCACAAAACCAAAACGTCGGTCACGCACATTTCTGATATTTGAATGGGCTTTTCTAGCTAAGAAGTCCAAGGTGTTAGTTGTGAGTTAACATCCTGAGAGCATTCACACAAACATTAAGCTTACGGACAAGTTAGTGGAACAAGTCATCAGTTTCTCTTATTTGGGAAGTCTAATCACCAATGACAACAGGTGTAGTAATGAGATTAGAAGGCGGATAGCGCTCGCAAAGCAGGCTTTCAATAATAAGAAAAATCTTTTGATAAATGCAAAATTTGGATATTGCAATTAAAAAGAAATTTGTCATGTCCTTTGTGTGGAGTGTGCTTCTGTATGGATGTGAATGTTGGACGATCAGAGGTCAGGATTGGGAGCGAATTGAAGCGTTTGAGATGTGGGTCTGGCGGAGAATATTACCGGTTAAATGGATTGAAAAGAGGACTAACATCAGCATCCTGCAAGAAATTCAAGGGAAAAGAGAACTGAGACCAACTATCCATAAAAGAAAAGCTAAATTCGCATGCCACATCTTGCGACATAACGCTTTCCTAAGTAATATCCTAGAAGGAAAGATCACAGGGAAGAAAGGCCGAGGTCGATCGAGAAAATGTTTCCTGCAAGACATCACACTAACTCTTCAATATGGTTCCTGTTGTGAGATGAAACGAGGTGCTGATGACATAGAGCAATGGTTTCGGAGACAAGGCATTGCCTTTAGGAGTTGATTGATAGATTTTCTAGCCACTTAAATATCGGGGAAGAGTGAAACGTGACGGAACAAATATTTACTTGGAACTTAATATATTGGATCTAATGTAATTCAATTGCTTTGAACATTTCAAAATGGTGTCTCTGCAAAATTTCAAACAAAAATGTTTTAGCCCATTTTAATCATATGAAATACAGACTTATGAGATCACATTATTTCCGTGTGTTTGAGTGCGTGTGTGTGTCCCTAATAATATACACACATCAAAAAAAGTTTTGCATCACCTCGGTTCCAAGAGTTCCGGAACCGTTAAATACAAAGGGAATAGAGATCAACACAAACAACATTTCAGCTCGTTTTATTGCTCATGAGACCCACACATTGCATGTTGTACCATCATACAGCTAGACTTTCAGCATTTGTGGTCCAGATTGCAGTACACACCACTACCTCTAATACCCAGTAGCACGTCCTCTTGCATTGATGCATGCCTGTATTCGCCGTGGCATACTATCCACAAGTTCATCAAGACACTGTTGGTCCAAATTGTCCAACTCCTCAACGACAATTCGGCGTAAATCTCTCAGAGTGGTTGGTGGGTCAAGACGTCCATAAACAGCCCTTTTCAACATATCCCAGGCATGTTCGATAGGGTTCATGTCTGGCGAACATGCTGGCCACTGTAGTCGAGCGATGTCGTTATCTGGAAGGAACGCATTCACAAGATGTGCACGATGAGGTCGAGAATTGTCGTCCATGAAGACAAATGCCTCTCCAATATTCTGCCGATATGGTTGCACTATGGGTCGGAGGATGTCATTCAGGTATCGTAAAGCCGTTTCGGAGCCTTCCATGACCACCAGTGGCGTACGTCGGCCCCACATAATGCCACCCCAAAACATCAGGGAACCACCACCTTGCTGCACTCGCTGGACAGTGTGTCTAAGACGTTCAGCCTGACCAGGGTGCCTCCAAACACGTCTCCGACGATTGTCTGGTTGAAGGCATATGCGACACTCATCGGTGAAGAGAACGTGATGCCAATTCCGTGGGGTCCATTCAGCATGTTGTTGGGCCCATCTGTACCGCGCTGCATGGTGTCGGGGTTGCAAAGCTGGACCTCGCCATGGACGTCGGGAGTGAAGTTGCGCATCATGCAGCCTATTGCGCACAGTTTGAGTTGAAACACGACGTCCTGTGGCTGAACGAAACGCATTATTCAACATGGTGGCATTGCTGTCAGGGTTCCTCCGAGCGGCAATCCGTAAGTAGCGGTCATCCACTACAGTAGTAGCCCTTGGGCGGCCTGAGCGAGGCCTGTCATCGACAGTTCCTGTATCTCTGTACCTCCTCCATGTCCGAACAACATCGCTTTGGTTCACTCTGAGACGCCTGGAAACTTCCCTTGTTGAGAGCCCTTCTTGACACAAAGTAACAATGCGGACGCAATCGAACTGCGGTATTGACCTTCTAGGCATGGTAGAACTACAGACAACATGAGCAGCGTACCTTCGTCCTGGTGGAATGACTGGAACTGATCGGCTGTCGTACCCCCTCCGTCTAATAGGTCCTGCTCATGCATGGTTGTTTACATCTTTGAGCAGTTTTAGTGACATCTATGAACAGTCAAAGGGACTGTATCTTGGATACAATATACACAGTCAACGTCTATATGCCGGAGATCTGGGAACCGAGGTGATGCAAAACTTTTTTTGATGTGTGTATAAACGGCCAGAGCTATGTCAATGAAATATAAGAAGGAATTACTACCGGTACTACCTATTCTGACCGTGACGGTGCCTTACAAATTTTAATAAGTGACACCTATAATTTAACATGGTGGCCGATTGATATATTTCACCGGCATTCAATATCTCCAAAATTATTACCGCCATCAATCAGGAATTCCGCACGTTGATAGATGCTACTAATGTAATTTCACCAACGTGACTATCAAGAACCTGATAAACACAAAACTAATAATTATGGCAACCAAGTGAAGTTGAAATATAAAAATGAACCCCCATGACTTATTCATCGAAGTGCAGTGAAACTTGTCATGACAATCATTATACAAGGATTGATTTACTAGCTTCTAATTTTATTAAATTCTTTAATGGAATTTAACATGTAACTGCAAAAGTTTAATTATATTTTCTTATTTCATGTGTCCTAATCATCCGGCCGTAAAAAAAATCATCCGCCACAAAAACTTCCATCGCATCTCATCGCCGACTCCGTTGGAAAACGGGAATAAGGGGTAGACATACACATTTCTTGTGTCCTAATCAAGCGATCTAATTGAAAGTTTGGATAATGAACCGTCGTAATAATGTTCACCTACTGGTACATGCTGTAACTATATGGCCTACATATCAAACAATGCAACTTGCCAGACATGCGAAATACTTCGCAGGTTCTTAATAACAACGAATCTGCTAAAGCAATCAATCTGAAAATGTGTATGGTGATAAATTCAGTTAAATAATTTCATATACGGTACGTCTTTATACAAGGCATAACATACTAGTGCCTAATTTAGCTAAATTTAACTAAATCAAGATGGCGACTGTACAAAAATTACTAATCCTGTTTGTATTTATTGTGCTCTAATTATGTGATGGAAGTGAAAGTTTATGTAATGAAGATCCTTCATTAATACATTAATGCAAGATTAGAGACGAAAGTAAGTGATCGTTGTGACCGAGTTCATTCGAATGCAAACCAATATTTCTGCAACGTGGTCACGAGGGGTTTTATTCTTAGACGACAATCCAAGACCCCAAACAACCGGGGACACTGCAGAACACATTCGTCGTATGGGATGTGGAAGATAGAAACATCCGGCCTACAGCACTAATCAGAATTCCACTTATTTACTGCGATTAATCCAGCACTATCTGTCTGCCACTTCGGAAGTAATGAATAGTACAACAGGCTGTGAAGAACTTCCTGAAATTGCTTGGCAATTATAAGAATAATTTCTGGAAATTATCTTCTCTGTATGAGAAATGTATTAATGTCGGTGGCGACTATGTGGGAAATAACCAAACGTTTGTGTTTGTTATGACATTGTGTTTTCTCAGTTTGTAATACAGTCTCACTGTGAAATGAAGAAACTCAAGTACAGAACATTCATTGTGTTAGATTACATCACACTGTTTTATTTGCATTTTATTCCTGTTCAAATTTGTTTAGTTTATTGTACGTAATAGTCATATAGAAGCATGTCCTTGCTTTGTGAATGTATTCCGTACAACAGCATATAGGCTTTCTGGAAGATTGTAATCTTGCCTTTCCAATAACTGAATGATAATAAACGACATTAAACAATGTATGTCTATCTATCGTTGCGTGGTAGTTCAATGGTTAAGCTGCTTGCCACTCACCCAGGTGAACCGGGTTTGATTTCCGGTCCAAGCGTGTGAGATTTTTGAAGTGACATATCACGTCCTGTGGATAGGATACCACGTTAAAATTAGGTCCCGTGGCTCATGATGACGAGACTAAAGGCATGTAAAACCACAATCTTCCTTCCTTATCAATCTGTTTATCCTATCTACTTGCCAAAGAACAGTTATGGTTTATTCTTTCATTGCCAGTTGTTCTGCAAAGAAATCAGGTTTCTGAATTTTGGAACACATACTATTAAAATCTTTGGAGACGACCTGCAATGTCATACATGCTGTGCATGCTGTCAGCGGAGCAGTTGTAGATGTTGTTCATAACGTTACACCAAGGGAACGTAGTCGCTCATCCATCACTCCTCTGCTACGCTGTCGATATCACTGTCTGATCCTGTGTCACCGAACATCACTCGTTTTGGATCAGATTAATCGGCACGAATACCATTCCCCATCCCGGGTGTGACAGACGCACAGCGACGTAAACAGAACCCGAGGGCTACAGACGAAGTGTCCACTGGCAAGCGTGAATGGGGGACGATGATGGTATCTTGGTCATTTGCTTCTCTTCGATGCAATGGGACATTCACAACCCCAAGGGAACACCTCACATTGCTCCTTTGTTCCTAATGCACACAACGATATTTACACCATCATACAGTAAGTACATTGATGTTAGAGACCATTGCGTAAAATTAGGGTTTCCTCACCTCGCTAAGGAAGTTCGACATTGAACAAGTAACAATATCCAATGGTCACTATTTCATACTTACATATTACGTTAAATGTATCTTGTTTGTTATGTGGTGAATTCTCGAACAAATAATAATAATAATAATAATAATAATAATAATAATAATAATAATAATAATAATATATTGAACAAGCAATGAAGGAAATTGGAGAAAAATTTAAAGTGGGAGTGAAGATTCAAGAAGAAATAATTTCAACTCTGAGATTTGCTGATCACATCGTAATCATGGCCGACACGCTTGAGGATTTGAATGAGTTTTTGAATGGTATGGACTCCGTCTTAATGAAAGAATTCATGATGAAAATTAATAATTGTAAAACAAAAATACTCGAATGCAGCCGAAATAGATCAGAAACCTTTATGGACATCAAATTGGCAGGTGAAAAGTTGAAGGAAGTAGGAGACTTCTGTTACTTAGGAAGCAAAATAACCAGTGATGGACGAAGCAAAGAGGATATAAAAAGTAGGTTGGCTCAGGCAAGGAAAGCATTTCTACAAAAAAGGAATCTGTTGTGAACCCTTGCAAAGAAGCATAAGAGACTCAAATTCGGGGGGGGGGGGTGTAACAGTCCATTTCGTGAAGTTGTTGTTAAGCGCTTCTTATAACATGCAGGGTAACATATAACAAAATAACATACAGGAAAAAGTGAATACCAGGATTAAAACATATGAATTTAATAACAGATCAACAAATTTACACTATTTACAACAACAACAAAAAACAAGGTCTCCCAAATAACACCCTCTTGAATTAAATAAAACTTCCAAACTAGGCCTGATCTCAGGAGAGATCGTAAACATCTGGACCAAATGTCCCAAAATACTGCAATGACATGTGCGTGTGCGGCTTTTCTACATGCGTTACGATGTGTACAAATTAATGCGAGATTCGTTACCATCCAGTAAACCTTCAGGGGACGAATCTGCATTGTCGTAGAGCTAGACAGCCACGAGGAACCAACTAAACACAAATTAAACTAATCCGACACTTCCTACACTAAATAAGACAAAAATAATTTCCGCATGAAACTGGAATCAAAGAACTGCCGTAGCAAACAACATTAACGCCTAAAATTAGGACTTTTCAAATCAACACAAGTAAATTAACACGTGACCAATCAAGAAAAATACACATATGGCCGCTTGCCATTTATACAAGAAAATACAAAATATACCAACGGTGTCACAACAGGCAAATCTAACAATGAAATGAGTCATAGAAATCACTAAGCTCAAAGCCAACATTTACATCATAAAACAAATATTTCATTTCATACGATATGCGGTAATTCGTAACGGACATGGCGAACTCCCAATTAAATTTATGATCCAATGACCATTAAAAGAACAGGTTTGCTACAGATAGCTTACAGGGGTCAGTCGGTCAGCTGGACTGCCTTATCGATGAATCACCAGACATAGACGGGCGCAAGGTGGAATCTGCACATCTGTCAACCCACGTGTCAATTACCTCGACCTGCCATAGCATTGGCTCGTGTCTCGAAGAAGCGTGCTCCAAATAGCACATAATATACGTGTGTGTGTCAAAAATAAAATATCTTAGCATTTCCCACGGAAATCCAAGAATCAGCACTGGGCAAGGTACAGTAGCATCTAAGAGCGCTCTGCCTGTCCACAAAAAAATACAACCACAATATTTGAGGGTGGTAGGCACATTCTACCCCTCATCACGAAGAATCAATACCCACACCTTGACACGATACACACACCAGAATCACACGTATGGGTTTGACAGAAACCTGAAATAAAGGACATAAAATATTTTCCACCGACTTGCGCTCCCAATCTAGTCCGTGACTAAAGAACCTGAAAAGGACTCAAAAAAAAACAACTCAAAAATATAGAACTAAGCTGTTCTACAGTGACATCTTAACTTGTTGCGCTCGACAACCCTAGTATGAATAAAAACCGGTCCGTAAAACATCTAACAACTTTTACCCCCTTCTCCTACTAAAAATGAATTTGAATAAAAGCACCATTTATCGACCACGACGAATTTCGCATTCGCATGAATAAAATCAAAATACACACGCCGTGCATACTAATAATGACTCATAAGAAAACTATACAATCAAACAAACACTTTGGCCACGTGCCAACGTACATTTAAATATAACAGTGTCGGCGAACAAAAAAATCTAAATACACCAGAAAAACAATGAATAAAATATTTACAACGTTCCCGCGTCCAATCTAGCTACATATTGAATAAATCAATGGTTTGTACATCACCGTGCAGCTTGTAGAAAATCAACCTCCATCCCAAGGCATTTCCCCACGGGAAATCTACTCGTTCATCGTCGACGTTCTGGTAGAGGTGTAGCACTTCATTCCACCAATCGACCTCCCCGTAGACATCTTGGCGTGGCTTCTTGGAAAGAAATGTTCAAAGTTATTATTCTACCTAGCTAGAATCGCTATGAGCTACTGACTTTCACTCAAATAATGTCCTGGGCGATTACTCAACGTTGAACTGGCCCTATCTAAGCATTTGCTTACTTCACACGCACATATACATCACACAAAATATAACACAAAATTTACAGAAATATTACACTCTTCGTTCACCACGCAACTGGCTTTTAACAAGTCTCTCAAATTACGTCTAGCGCGTAGCGCTTATCTCGACTAGAGATCTCCCTCCGCTAAGCGTGCACTCTGCTCCCAAGAGCACAAATAAAATGTTCGTCCAAACAGACGTGAAGTATGCTCACTAGAGCCTGATAAAATCGTGACTCAAACTGGCGTGAACGATGCTCCTCGGAGCTCAATAAAGTTGTGTCTCAAACTACTTATCACCGATCAATTTATTAGAAACTGAGTGGAGTGTGGGCAATCTGTGAAAATAATCTGTAGTTTTCAACTCACAGACTTGGGACTAGTATCAATCTTCTTCTTTTCATCCAAACGTCTCAATGGACTCATGCGGAATCCTATCGCATCGGCGGTACTTCATACACGTGTTTTAGCGCCTTTTTTTTAAAGGTACGCAACTCTCCGCGTGGTTTAGGCGTCCTCTCTCTTGATTTGCTGATTCATTCGAGTATCGGTTGGAACTTCATCTCTGGCACGCCCATAATGACGCCGACTTGGATGCGCGTTCACCCTGAATTTGCCCTTGAACTCGGCTTAACAGGTCATCGTCAGGAATAACTACCACGCTACTCCTGTTGCAATCGTTGCGACACCCTACCTGTCTTCCGTTTGTCAACCTCCAACATGTACTGCCTGAATGTCAGTAATAATAATAATAAAAATCATGAAGACTTATTGATCAGCAAATCAATAAGGGTTCAGTTGACATCGAATATAGATTTAGATACTAGGAAATCATTTAGAAAGCCTTTGTCTGGAGCGTGGCGCTCTATGGAAATGAAACTTGGACTATTGATGCAGCTGAAAAGAGGAGAATTGAAGCATTTGAAATGTGGTGTTACAGGAGAATGATGAAGATCAGATGGGTAGATAGGGTTACAAACGAAGGGGTATTAAGACGAGTGGGAGAGGAGAGATGTTTCTGGCGACTGCTAATGAAGAGAAGATATAGTTTAGTAGGACACATACTAAGACACCCAGGAATAGCAAGCTTAGTTATGGAAGGAAGGGTCAAGGACAAGAACTGTAGGGGTAGACCAATGTTAGAATATGTTAAACAGATTGCCTCGGATGTAGGGTGTGGTAGCTATGTAGAGATGAAACGACTAGCTCAGGACAGGGAGGCATGGAGGGCTGCATCAAACCAGTCAAAAGACTGAAGACTCAAACACAACAACACACAATAATAATAATAATAATATTAATAATAATAATAATAATAGGCCTGATAATAATAATAATAATAATAATAATAATGAGCCTCCGTGGCTTAGGCGGCAGCACGCCGGCCTCTCACCGCTGGGTCCGTAGTTCAAATCCCGGTTACTCCATGTGAGATCTGTGCTGGACAAAACTGAGGCAGACAGGTTTTTCTCCGGGTACTCCAGTTTTCCCTGTAAAATATAATTCCAGCAACACGCTCCACTATCGTTTCATTTCATCTGTGATTCATTTAACCAATGCCTCGGAGGAATGCGACAGGCTTCGGCAGCCGGCACAGTTCATATCCTCGCCGCTAGATGGGGGATTCATTCATTCCATCCCTGACCCGGTTGGTCGACTGGAAGCAGGCTGTGGATTTTCAATAATTATAATAACAATGTGTGTTTAAGTATGTCTACCCCTTATTATTACCGTTTCCAACGAGGTCGGGGTTGAGATGTTATGAAAGGCTATGTGGCGGGTGGTTTATACGTCCTTATGGCCTTCCTGACGCCAACTTCATGAGAGGGATTAATGCAAGATGAAATGAATAAAGATAAATGAAACTAGGCAAGGATGGGGAAGGAAGCGGCCGTGGCCGATCAAAAGATATCATTCCAGCTTTTGCCTGGAGTTGAAAATGGGAAACCATGTTAAACCATTTCAAGGACGGCTGACAGTGGGGATCGAACCCACGTCTTCCGAATCCGCTGATACAGTAGCTTGGCCCCATGGCCTAGCAATGTGCGTTAGCATGCGTAACTACCGCTGTTGCTAATAATAATAACATTAAGAATAACCATGAAAACAATAATCAGGTTGAGATTTTGAATGGGGACACAGCCTCGTGAGGCAAAACTGTCAAGATGTGGGCTCGATTTGCCTTCTTCAGTCATCCATGAAGTGGTTTTCTGTGGTTTCCAACATGTACTCCAGGCAAATTCCTAACTTATGGCCATTACTGCCTTCATCCTAATCTTTACCTGAATTACAAATGCACACATTAGTACTACTACTACTACTACTACTACTACTATTGCTGACACCGCAATAACACAGGTTATAAGAATAATTCTACATACACACATCGAAGTACATAAGACTAAATGACCATGATATTCTACGCCCCTTAATGGAAACAACAACATTAACAAGGTCGCCTCCGTAACGTAGCGGTCAGCACGGTTAGCTGCCGCCCCGGAGGTCCTGGGTTCGATTCCCGGCTCTGCCACGAAATTTGAAAAGTGGTATGAGGACTGGAACGGGGTCTACTCAGCCTCGGCGGGCCCAAATGAGTAGAGGGGGTTCGATTCCCACCTCAGCCATCCTCGAAGTGGTTTTCCGTGGTTTCCCACTTCGTCTTCGGGCAAATGCCGGGATGGTACTGCCCCCGGAAATTGAATTATATTGAGACCACGATGGCTGTATTGGAAAATATCAGTAAAGTTATGGATGTCATAGTTATGACGTGGATATTCATGACGTAGGCACGGATGACGTAGAATTCATGCCAGTAGGCTGATTGAGCTGAGATTCTTGGTGACGTCATGATTTTATTCGAGAAAGATCCGAGATTTACGACGCAGTCGCAGGAAACAAGGTATTGTGCTAAGGAAGAAGCTACGCTATTGGAGGAGAGACTCAAACCAATGGACGATAGTTTGGAAGGAAGACGGAGATTGCTGAAACTACGATATTCGATTACTTTTGGCATGCAGATTTGTGGAAATCTATTTTCAGTTATGGCATTGATTTGGAATTTTGAAGAAATTAATTTTGAGTTTTTGAATTTTGAAAATCCGTCAAGTATAGCCAAAGTTAAAACTTCCAGCAATGACGCAGCAACAGGCTATGGAAGGGATGGTTACGCCCCTTAAGAAGTTGATAAAAGGTCGTGCACAGGAGAGAGGAGCTCTCATACTGTACTCATACTCATACTCATACTCAGATCTCATACGCTCAGATCTTATACTTGTGATCGCATATATATTTCTGGTGATATAGAGTTATTTTCAAGTGATTCAGTGAAGTAAGGTGTCTTTAGCGTGAGGTGAAAGCCTTGCCGCATCGAACGAACTCGGGGCAGTTCCATTTCACGCTGCTCAAAACTAGGTGAAGTTGAAACGCGCACATTAACGTTTCCACCAGTCAAGATATCAAGCGCTAACTTCAGCCTGGATGATAATTCTATTAGGCAGTATAACATTAAGGTGTATACAAGATTTGAAGAATTTCACAGTGATACTTCGAAAGATATTGGAACTTTTAGGCTGCCAACAAAAGTGATTTTCTCGCCACAGGAGAAACACTTTTATATTCCACATTATACACTACGGCTGACACGTGGAGTGCAACAGTTTGGTATTACAACGATACATTCGACTATGGAACACTATAATATTGCAGTGCTTTTGATCATTATAACTGCAGTTGAGATGAAAGGCTAAGGCTTTGATGCAATTGGGACATATGTCATTGGAGTAAAGTAACAGCATGGAACTTCGTTAATCGTCTTTCTACAAAAGCGAGCATGTAGTGAACATCCAACTACACTCATGCATCGTTAATCCATCGCTGAATTATACCAGATAACAGTGGAAATATTTTCATACTCCACAACTATGAATATTTCTGCGGAAATAACTACATTAAACTTCATGACGAATTCCTGCAAGAACTTCAGAGAACTTTCAAGAGAGGCCAGGGTTATCCCGGCGCACAATGAAGAATTTTGCCGGAAGGATGTTTCTCGTATCCACGGAGCAGTGCCATTTCGGAGTAGGAAGCAGTTCGATTCTCCGAGGACGCTGATTCCTGTTTCGAGGATGGAGCTCATCTTTAAGTTGGTGAAATGGATCCATCAGCAGTCTTCTTTGGGGAATTTTCCTCTGGAACTTCACTCGGCAGATAAGGTAGTTGTGAACGTTTCTTGTATTATTTGAGTATCGTAGCGATATCTGAGCAAACATTTTTCCCATATTTTCTGTCCTATCTTTTGCCCCATTTTATTGATTGATATTTTTGTACTCAGTACACTTCGATGATTTATGCCTTTTTCTTCGACTTTTGAGACATTGCTATGTCATTGGCATACTTAATAATTTTGGATCAGTTGAGACTGATGATTTAGATTCATTCAGTAATTTGCATATTTTTGTAGTCACGATTTGACTGTAAAGTTAACGATTTGCTATGGCAGATTTGAATTCAGACAGCGTGTCATTTTATTAAAGTAATTCTAATCAGTTAATTACTTTGACTAATTTTCTGTCATCCTCAAGAAAGAAGAATAATTTAAAAGATTTTAGAGCGTTAAAATCTACTACGATATCGACGATCTTTGAAATACTAGTCGTCTTATGAACATGATTGCAACATAGACATTTATCATTGCATTATAGACAATTTTATGAAATACGAACGTTAATTACAATTTATTGAATACACTATAGTAATGAATAATGAAGATAGGAGTTTTTCTCAATTCTAGATTGGAACAATAATGTTTGCATTCCACAATCTAATTGTATTCTATTCGACTATTTTGCAGTTTAGTTGATCTTTGTTTGAAGATAGTATTTTTATACTGCGTTACTTTGAAGATGTTAATCTCAATTTTGATAGACCAGGCAGGAGTGTCTAATCGTATTTGCTATTAAATTTATTTGTGATTGGCAAATTTTTACTTCATATCGATTCATGAATGAAACCCACGAAGGTTAAATAATAACAGTCATTATTACAATTGATGAATATAAGAATTTTTAAAGAGGAACAATGGATGTATAATCGATAGTTCAGTGGACGTGTAAAAGTCGCTGTTGAATAATGCCCTTGAATAATGAAGGAGGTTCCCACAATAATTAATGAAGTTGAATTAATAGTGGAGGTTTTTGTGTGTAGTTTGGAAGATTTTTATGCCATATATATAAAGATATATGATGAATTTTGGGCCAATTGTTGTCCCATTTTTGTGCGTTATGAGCGAAGTATTTTTCCGCTGAATGTTATTGTTCTTGTTCTTTGAAAGATTATTCATATGAAGATACTGTTAAAATTAACAAGAGTGTTAAATAATTTGAGATAAAGATTTTGAATGGAGGTTACAGTCACAAATATTAATAATTATTATTAAACATTATTAAACCTGAATTTGACTATTAAATATAACTAACCTTCATTGGTCGATTATATCAACACGATTTGAGTAATTATCAACCGGATAGACGTGTGGTTCAATGTATTCCGTGTATAAATAATATAAACAATTTAATATTGTAAAATAATTTTGTAAATGTCTTTGTTAAATAATTTAAAATGATAGTGATTAATAGAAGCGTGTATTAAATTTTCAATGGTCATTTGACATTGTTATAAACAATTTATTATTGTTATAAATAATTAATGAACTTTTGTTATTAACATTTAGAGTTTTTTTTTATATACTCTAAACAATGCAAGTTAAGCAAGTGGTTTAAACAAATAATCATGATTTGGGATTGTTGGAGGAATCCAATGGTGTTTGAATGAAGCATGTAAGACATTTGCGTGATAATATTTCAGTTGAGATGTGAACATTTACGTGTTTGAAAGAGAGCCACGCTATGAGGTAACACGCTTATGGTAGGGTTGAACGAACGGGTGTCCGCTTTGACGACACAGGTGCCTTGCAGCTGGTCCGGACAACTGTGTTACTGAGACCAAGGGCGTTTCATAATAGCCTTGTGGCTATAAATAAAATGTGCAGGATATAAACACGCAAAGCAATTGATATTTGTGTCTCATCCCAAATCCCGTTTCCATTCCCATTGCATTGTTATATTTTCGTTGCTATAAGCTTGAGAAAGCTAAAACATTATATGTAGAGAATACAGGTCCTACAGGAGGACATGGTTATGTGGTCAATGGCTTCTGATTGCCACGTATATTTTGTTGTTTCATTTTGTTAAAAATCATTCTTTATGTGAAATAAATTATTGTGCAGTTTAAAGTTTCTCGTCTTCGTTCTGGTTCATTTTAAATATCATGGTGGAGGTTATTGTGAGGACATACTTTTAAGTGATCCAGTTGACAACCCAGTCCCCGAGATATATTTAAGAGGTAAGTCAAGGTAAGTATGAACCCCCGTATATTTTGGTGTGTTCCACAATAATTTTCTTGTTAACTATTGTGCTCTAATCTCGATAGTATCTGTCAGTGCCATTTTCATTGATGTAGCTATGCCGGCGCGTTTGATTATTGGCAATCCGATTGAGGGGGCGGATATCTGACAGCCTACTATCCGGATATCGGGTACAGTAGGATTGGCAACCCTGAAACGTGGGGCATGTTCTACAAAACTGGATTACCAGGAGAATTGCCGCAATTCGGTGGGGCTCGATTGTCTCGATTGGCATGTTCTACAAAACATTGGATTACCAAGTTATTGCAGTAGAATTGACACCGCAATTTTTGTGGAGTGTTCGAATAACATTGGATTGCCAAGTTATCGATGTCAAAGGGATTGTGAAGACTCAAATAAAGAGGTTGATTCTTTGTTCGATGTCTTAGCCAATTGTAGAATTTGAGAGTGTGATTATATAGGAATAAATGTTGTGTTGTATTAGGATAATTACACTCAGAAAAGATCAGATCTTATACAACTTGAGAGAGGTTAAATAGGCTGGAAACTTAGAAAAATCGCCTATGATCTGGAATCTTATTTTATTTGACCGGCGTATGACGTGTATAGTCATATTAAAGATAAAATTAAACTATTTGGATTATAAATGTAAATTATTTGTGTTAGGATATTTTAAAATGAACCAAAGAAACTTGAACATGTGCTTGAGTTTATTTCAACATGAAGTGTCTACGAAGGTTAATTATAAGGTAATTATAAGTTAGATTTAAGACAGAAAATTGCTCAAATTTTATATATGGTGAAGAATGTTGCTCAGATGTTGTTATTTTGCTCTGTTTGATGTATGTCCCTAAAGCAGTTTATTATTGAATATTGTTGAAATGGCAGATGAAAGTCTGAGAATTATGTTGGAGGAGATGTCCAACAGCTTGAAAACTAGCATGAATAGCAGTATGAAGCAGATGATGGAGGAGAATTCTAGTAGTTTGTCAGCTAATTTGTCTATTAGGCTGGATGAAAGTGTAAAGGAAATGGAAGCTAGGAATACTAGTCGAATGGAGGAGAATGCTAGTAACTTGTCTGCTAATTTGTCCATTAGAATGCAGGAGATGATGAAAGAGAATGCTAGTAATTTGTCTACTAGGATGGATGAAAATTTGAAAGTTATTCAGACCAGTTCTGCAAACCTAGAGGATAATATGTCGCGTTTACAGATTAATACCCAGGGAATAGAGAATGCTGTGAGTGACATGCATTAAGATGTGTCTGTTGTTAAAATTGATGTGTCTAAGGTACAAAAGGATCTTACTATGTTGAATCTTGATGTTGCTAATGTCCGGAGTGATATTTCTTGTGCTAGGGCTGAAGTAGTTGTTGTCAAAAATGATGTTGCGACTGTCCAAGACAAGGTTGAGGAAGTCCAAAGAGAAGTCCAAAATGTTAGAACTGATGTGTCCAATGTTCAGGTTGATATTAATAACATTCATTCGGATGTAAATGAGATGCAAAGTGATATAAATAAGATTCAAGTAGAAGTCAACACAGTTTTCGTAGATATTGCTAAAGTCCAAACTGATGTAAATAAAGTCAGGGAAGAAATAGAAAATTCGAAAACACTTTGTACGCGTAATATGAGTGCATTAACGACTAGGCTAGTTGATGAGTCAGTTAGAACGACAGCGTCTTTAGCAGGTTTAAAGTATGATGTAGAGGTCATGAGAACCCAGGTATTAGACCATAATAGATTACTTAAAGACGATATCGAAGTAGACATAGCAGAAATGTTAACGGCAAATGTAGCAGTATGGAAAGACGAGTGGAATAGGTCAAGTGGGGAACATGTAACCCAAATTCAGGAACGTATTGAAAGAAAACTTGCCAGTACTCAAATAGATATTAACAATGAAGTAGTACAGATTAGGAAAGATTTAAGCGTAAGGATGGATTCGCTATCCGAGAGACAAGTAGAAGATAGAACACAAATAGGTCAGGATGTGCAAGCATTAAAATCTGCGTTAGAGGATCAGATTCATAAAGTTGTCTCTGATGTAAATGAAACGACGAGCAAATTGCAGAATTTGAAGCTAGGCGAAGCTAGTTTAATGGAGACCTACAAAGAAGAGTTAATCAGGAAAGTCTTAACGGAAATCACTGACAAGGATACAGAAGGCTTGGCTTGCGAAACCAATAGGAATTATGCCAGAAGATATAACCTAGATCCAGAAGAGAGAGACGTGACTCCTGAAGAACGAATATCCAGATTCAGGGAGGAAGATGACGAGAGGAATAGGGAACCTGAGTGGAACTATCGAGATAGTGGGAAAAACTACCCGGATTCATATCCGAGGAATGTAACGGTCATCAGGAATTTTGAAGACAAACCGCAAAAATTCAGCAACACTGATAGTTTGACGCCTATAGAATATGTCAGGAACCTCAAAGATTATTTCATCGAAGCTCACATTCCCAGAGAGAGAGAGATGAAGATAGTGGAAAGATTTTTGATTGGAGGACCCCTTGAATGGTTTTTGCGCTTTTAGATACACATTCAGTAACTTTGACGAGTTTGCAGAGGCATTAATCAAACGATTTTGGTCCATAGAAGCGCAGAATTCGTTAAGAGCGGAGGTTTATTCAAGAAAATACTCAGGTACTCTTCCAACACGGTACGCTGATTTCTTTACGAGTCAATTGTCCCGCTTGAGATTTTTGCAACCCCCATTGTCAACGGAGCAATTAATTGATGCGATTTCTCGTATGCTGCCTGTGGAGGTGAGGAGACTAATCATTTCGTCAAACATCAGGGATTTGACCAGCATGGACGAATTACTGAGGAGGTTAGACTACACAAGTCCAATGCCTAACGTGGTACAGAAAGGTCAAAGGCATGACTTCAAAGAAATAAATACTGTATACATGGACCAAGTTCAGCAAACTGACAAGCCAGATGAAGAGAAAACTGACAATGTAGGTCCTCACAGGAATAATCAGTTTCGGAATAACAGATCGCAAGGTTACCGTCCGTATCAACAGAGAAGAGGCTGGAACTATAATCGAGGCAATTACAACAATGGAAGAGGCAGATATTACAACAATAATGGTTATAACAGAAACTATAATAGAAATAACCAGAACCAAAATAGAAATCAGGATTCTCAAGGTCAGGTTATGACACCCGATCAGTATCAGGAAAGAGAGAAGGAAAGCCAGCAATACCTGAAGGAGTTACGGGAAAAAGAAGCCGAAAATCAAAAGAAAAGGCAGGAAGTTGTGATTGATCCTGGGCCTTCTACGAGCCAGCATAATTCGGAAAACAGAAATTCAGGACAGAAGAGACAGTAGAGAGGAGAGAATACATTAACCACACACAAACCAGAGTAGAAGAGACTTATGATTCAGGAACATAGAAGAAATATTATCCAAGAGTAAGCCAATAATAATTCAATTTCGTGTTCAAGTGAATTGAGATATTTATAACACAGAGTTTAAAAACAATTTGCAACTGTTTTTAAAACGTGGTGAAGGGAGAATGCCCCCGGAAATTGAATTATATTGAGACCACGATGGCTGTATTGGAAAATATCAGTAAAGTTATGGATGTCATAGTTATGACGTGGATATTCATGACGTAGGCACGGATGACGTAGAATTCATGCCAGTAGGCTGATTGAGCTGAGATTCTTGGTGACGTCATGATTTTATTCGAGAAAGATCCGAGATTTACGACGCAGTCGCAGGAAACAAGGTATTGTGCTAAGGAAGAAGCTACGCTATTGGAGGAGAGACTCAAACCAATGAACGATAGTTTGGAAGGAAGACGGAGATTGCTGAAACTACGATATTCGATTACTTTTGGCATGCAGATTTGTGGAAATCTATTTTCAGTTATGGCATTGATTTGGAATTTTGAAGAAATTAATTTTGAGTTTTTGAATTTTGAAAATCCGTCAAGTATAGCCAAAGTTAAAACTTCCAGCAATGACGCAGCAACAGGCTATGGAAGGGATGGTTACGCCCCTTAAGAAGTTAATAAAAGGTCGTGCACAGGAGAGAGGAGCTCTCATACTGTACTCATACTCATACTCATACTCAGATCTCATACGCTCAGATCTTATACTTGTGATCGCATATATATTTCTGGTGATATAGAGTTATTTTCAAGTGATTCAGTGAAGTAAGGTGTCTTTAGCGTGAGGTGAAAGCCTTGCCGCATCGAACGAACTCGGGGCAGTTCCATTTCACGCTGCTCAAAACTAGGTGAAGTTGAAACGCGCACATTAACGTTTCCACCAGTCAAGATATCAAGCGCTAACTTCAGCCTGGATGATAATTCTATTAGGCAGTATAACATTAAGGTGTATACAAGATTTGAAGAATTTCACAGTGATACTTCGAAAGATATTGGAACTTTTAGGCTGCCAACAAAAGTGATTTTCTCGCCACAGGAGAAACACTTTTATATTCCACATTATACACTACGGCTGACACGTGGAGTGCAACAGTTTGGTATTACAACGATACATTCGACTATGGAACACTATAATATTGCAGTGCTTTTGATCATTATAACTGCAGTTGAGATGAAAGGCTAAGGCTTTGATGCAATTGGGACATATGTCATTGGAGTAAAGTAACAGCATGGAACTTCGTTAATCGTCTTTCTACAAAAGCGAGCATGTAGTGAACATCCAACTACACTCATGCATCGTTAATCCATCGCTGAATTATACCAGATAACAGTGGAAATATTTTCATACTCCACAACTATGAATATTTCTGCGGAAATAACTACATTAAACTTCATGACGAATTCCTGCAAGAACTTCAGAGAAATTTCAAGAGAGGCCAGGGTTATCCCGGCGCACAATGAAGAATTTTGCCGGAAGGATGTTTCTCGTATCCACGGAGCAGTGCCATTTCGGAGTAGGAAGCAGTTCGATTCTCCGAGGACGCTGATTCCTGTTTCGAGGATGGAGCTCATCTTTAAGTTGGTGAAATGGATCCATCAGCAGTCTTCTTTGGGGAATTTTCCTCTGGAACTTCACTCGGCAGATAAGGTAGTTGTGAACGTTTCTTGTATTATTTGAGTATCGTAGCGATATCTGAGCAAACATTTTTCCCATATTTTCTGTCCTATCTTTTGCCCCATTTTATTGATTGATATTTTTGTACTCAGTACACTTCGATGATTTATGCCTTTTTCTTCGACTTTTGAGACATTGCTATGTCATTGGCATACTTAATAATTTTGGATCAGTTGAGACTGATGATTTAGATTCATTCAGTAATTTGCATATTTTTGTAGTCACGATTTGACTGTAAAGTTAACGATTTGCTATGGCAGATTTGAATTCAGACAGCGTGTCATTTTATTAAAGTAATTCTAATCAGTTAATTACTTTGACCAATTTTCTGTCATCCTCAAGAAAGAAGAATAATTTAAAAGATTTTAGAGCGTTAAAATCTACTACGATATCGACGATCTTTGAAATACTAGTCGTCTTATGAACATGATTGCAACATAGACATTTATCATTGCATTATAGACAATTTTATGAAATACGAACGTTAATTACAATTTATTGAATACACTATAGTAATGAATAATGAAGATAGGAGTTTTTCTCAATTCTAGATTGGAACAATAATGTTTGCATTCCACAATCTAATTGTATTATATTCGACTATTTTGCAGTTTAGTTGATCTTTGTTTGAAGATAGTATTTTTATACTGCGTTACTTTGAAGATGTTAATCTCAATTTTGATAGACCAGGCAGGAGTGTCTAATCGTATTTGCTATTAAATTTATTTGTGATTGGCAAATTTTTACTTCATATCGATTCATGAATGAAACCCACGAAGGTTAAATAATAACAGTCATTATTACAATTGATGAATATAAGAATTTTTAAAGAGGAACAATGGATGTATAATCGATAGTTCAGTGGACGTGTAAAAGTCGCTGTTGAATAATGCCCTTGAATAATGAAGGAGGTTCCCACAATAATTAATGAAGTTGAATTAATAGTGGAGGTTTTTGTGTGTAGTTTGGAAGATTTTTATGCCATATATATAAAGATATAAGATGAATTTTGGGCCAATTGTTGTCCCATTTTTGTGCGTTATGAGCGAAGTATTTTTCCGCTGAATGTTATTGTTCTTGTTCTTTGAAAGATTATTCATATGAAGATACTGTTAAAATTAACAAGAGTGTTAAATAATTTGAGATAAAGATTTTGAATGGAGGTTACAGTCACAAATATTAATAATTATTATTAAACATTATTAAACCTGAATTTGACTATTAAATATAACTAACCTTCATTGGTCGATTATATCAACACGATTTGAGTAATTATCAACCGGATAGACGTGTGGTTCAATGTATTCCTTGTATAAATAATATAAACAAATTAATATTGTAAAATAATTTTGTAAATGTCTTTGTTAAATAATTTAAAATGATAGTGATTAATAGAAGCGTGTATTAAATTTTCAATGGTCATTTGACATTGTTATAAACAATTTATTATTGTTATAAATAATTAACTTTTGTTATTAACATTTAGAGTTTTTTTATATACTCTAAACAATGCAAGTTAAGCAAGTGGTTTAAACAAATAATCATGATTTGGGATTGTTGGAGGAATCCAATGGTGTTTGAATGAAGCATGTAAGACATTTGCGTGATAATATTTCAGTTGAGATGTGAACATTTACGTGTTTGAAAGAGAGCCACGCTATGAGGTAACACGCTTATGGTAGGGTTGAACGAACGGGTGTCCGCTTTGACGACACAGGTGCCTTGCAGCTGGTCCGGACAACTGTGTTACTGAGACCAAGGGCGTTTCATAATAGCCTTGTGGCTATAAATAAAATGTGCAGGATATAAACACGCAAAGCAATTGATATTTGTGTCTCATCCCAAATCCCGTTTCCATTCCCATTGCATTGTTATATTTTCGTTGCTATAAGCTTGAGAAAGCTAAAACATTATATGTAGAGAATACAGGTCCTACAGGAGGACATGGTTATGTGGTCAATGGCTTCTGATTGCCACGTATATTTTGTTGTTTCATTTTGTTAAAAATCATTCTTTATGTGAAATAAATTATTGTGCAGTTTAAAGTTTCTCGTCTTCGTTCTGGTTCATTTTAAATATCATGGTGGAGGTTATTGTGAGGACATACTTTTAAGTGATCCAGTTGACAACCCAGTCCCCGAGATATATTTAAGAGGTAAGTCAAGGTAAGTATGAACCCCCGTATATTTTGGTGTGTTCCACAATAATTTTCTTGTTAACTATTGTGCTCTAATCTCGATAGTATCTGTCAGTGCCATTTTCATTGATGTAGCTATGCCGGCGCGTTTGATTATTGGCAATCCGATTGAGGGGGCGGATATCTGACAGCCTACTATCCGGATATCGGGTACAGTACCTACTGTAAGGCCACGGCCGCCTCCTTCCCTGTTCCTAGCCTATCCATCCCAATCTTCCATCCTCTCCCCTCCCTCATGAGGCCCCTGTTCGCTTTGCAGGTGAGGCCGCCTGGGCGAAGTGCTGATCACACCTCCCCAGTTGTATCAATCCTGTCCAGATGTTTCCTGCTCCAGGACACTGCCCATAGAGGCGGTAGTGGTGAGTTCCCTCGCTGCGTCCGTGGGAACCACCAACCTAGAGGGTAAATTGACTAAATAAAAAATAAAAATTAAAAAAACATTAACAAGAGTATCAACTGAATCGTGGGTGGTTGGAGGCCCTGTCTGCATTACCGGCTAATGTACTTGGCTAAAAAACGGAAATCAGGATTCTAATCCCGGGTAGGACCACATTTTTAGGGTTTATTTAACATGACCGATATAAACAGGATTATTTTGGTACCGGTAAGTCACCGCATTAAAAGGCATTGTTGAAAAATTCGAGATGGTGGTATATGAAAATTAACATGGCTGAATTATCCGTTTAGGACAGGCGTGCACGCCTTTCTGGTGAAAAACTTGAACTTCTGATGAAAACTCAGTCCCAGTATCCATTAATTTTAATGCACTACTTTTAAGGCATTATTGGTGCATGCATTGCTATAAGATTTAATTCTCATCGCCACATTTTGTCAACGACTACACCTACCTTGTAATCCAGTACCGTAATTTCCGGTATGCAAGAGAGGCATACTAGTGCCATTATCTCCATAACTATCAGTAGCATGTTGTCAGTTGCTATCCTCAATTTCATCGCTACTATGTGTTCTATGACGCACTAGTGCTTGCCTGCAGCAGATAGTGTTCATCGCTGCGAAATTGTTACATTTAGTCACATTCTCTCACACATATGATTTAGTCTCGGAAGAGTACATCGGAGAACTATGTGTGTATTTTGCGCTCGTTTCGTGATGGTTTTCTTTTGGTGACTATAACAGTTTCTCACTGCTGTGACTTCTCTTTGATCTTGACATGATTTCATTTTGTACTCTTCCCTCCATAAGCCTCCGTGGCTTAGGCGGCAGCATGCCGGCCTCTCACCGCTGGGGTCCGTGGTTCAAATCCCGGTCACACAATGTGAGATTTGTGCTGGACAAAGCGGAGGCAGACAGGTTTTTCTCCGGGTACTCCGGTTTTGCCTGTCAATATTTCATTTCAATTCATCTGTCATTCATTTAATCATTGCCCAAGAGCAGTGCGACAGGCTTCGGCAGCCGGTACAGTTCATATCCTCGCCACTAGATGGTGGCTTACTTCATTCCATACCTGACCCGGTTGGTCGACTGGAAACAGGCTGTGGATTTTCATTTTTCACTCTTCCCTCCCACAAGTGACATTTCCTTGTTTCCAATGCCTTTCGAGCGTACAGCACCTCATGTGTACGCTTAATAATTTGTTGTTGTTTTTTGAGTCTCCAGTCTTTTGACTGGTTTGATGCAGCTCTCCATGATATCCTGTCCTAAGCTAATCATTTCAGCTTTACATAGCTACCACACCTTACATCCCAGGCTCATTTTAACCCATTATAGGTTAGTGGTCTCTATATTAACCACTTACTATAAGGACAAATTATATTATCAAAGATGGTGATGGTTGAATCTTTTAGCGATATTTTCTTGTGGAAGTGTTAATATTTTTGAAAACCAAATATTATCTCTTCACCTCCTTGATCTAAGGCAATTGAAAAAAAATATTATTTTAAATAAAAACAATTGAAATTAAAAATTCAAAAAATATAATAGTAAAAATCAGAATTAAAATAAATATGGTTGAAAAAATTTAAAATAAATAAGCTTATAAAATTTGAAATTATAGTAATTTCATAATCTTACTTATAAGATTGTAAAAATAATATGAAAATTCTAATTTTTAAAATAAATATAAACATTAAAATGTTAATGAAAACAAAAAATAAAATTAATTATACTTAATATTAGGTTAAAATAATTAAAATTAAATTTTAAAAAATAATAAAATATCTTCAATATTCTGCCCTATAAAGGGTTAAAATATTCTAACCTTGGTCTACACCTACAGTTCATTTACTCGACCTTGCCTTCCATAACTATCTTCTCTAAACCAGGGTGACTAGTTTGTGGCAAACCAACCTATCTCTTCTATTGCTAAAAACATCTCTCCTTCCTACTAGTCTTAATACCTCTCCATTTGCTCTTATATCAGCCCAAGTTATCTTCATCATTCTCCTGTAACACCACATTTCAAACGCTTCTATTCTCCTCTTTTCTGCTGCGCCAACAGTCCAAGTTTCTATTCCATACAGTACCACGCTCCAGACAATGGCTTTCAAAAATAACTTTCTAATACATAAATCTACATTTGATGTCAACAAATTTTATTATCGCAAATATACTTTTCTTTTTAATATATCCATGATATAGCTGTGCGCGTTAAATTACTTATTACGGCCGTGCTGCAACAAGTCCGGAGTTCCAAATCCCAGCGCTGACAGTGGCCATCCTCAGTCTAGGTTTTCCCTAGAATTATCCACATTCTCTCCAGACAAATGCTGGTATAGTACCTTATTTCAAGACCCACTAACTTAATAATTACAGTTATACACACAACTACAGTCAACACATTAACACAGGTTGTCAGACAAATTGAACACACACCCAAGTACAAGTGGCAAATGACCAAGATGTTCCAAGCCACTAAAAGTATATAACAAAAGCAACAGCTTCTATAATATTTTAACGGATTTCAGCTAGGTTTTCAGTAGGAATGCAATACACTTTTTTTTTTCAGGAATCACGCTGGTCTGTGAATGATATCTTTTGTCCTTATTGAACTTATTGTTTTATTAAAGGGGGATTGGTGGCACAGTTGTCAAACTATTCACCTCTCACCAAGGTGGATCAGGTTCGATTCCCTGCCAATATAGTGAGATTTTCGAAGTGGTTCAAATTCCACGTAAAGAGGAGGTCCGTGACTCATGATCACATGATTATCGGTCACGTAAAACTATAAGCTTCCTTCCTTTTATTTTTATTTTCAATTATTAAATTGATATTACCACTTACCAAGCTAGTTATTTGCTTAGTGAACTATTTAGAGACTATTTTGTAAGCATTCATTTGAAAATCGTGTGCTTATTTCGATGGGTACTCAGTGCCCCTGTGCATGATTAGCATCCCAGCGCTAATGGTCTGTATACCAATGATCGTAATAATATTTGTAATCACATAAAGATGGTATATTGGCTTTCACAGCCAGTAAATTAAATCCCAGCAATTCTTATAGGTGTAGTATGCCGTGTCCCTTCACGGACATCCAGAGCCCGCTGATGAACCAGCTTGGTGTTCCTAGGCGAAACCCCACACAAGACACGGCATAAACCTAGAAAAAAAATTGCTGAGATTTAAACACATAAAACATAGCCTAATTTTTAATCGTTCAATCTCTTGGAAACTGCTACCACTACTGTCTGGACTGAACAGTATTTTTTCACGATTGGGGAAATACCTATTACAATTGGATTTAATCATGTTGACCGACTGAAAAAACATTGAATTTCGATTAGTAAGGTGACACTGAACAATGCCTTCCAACAAAATGGTAATAATAATTTTATATTACAGATTCGATGTCCTTTTTAATTGCCGTGCTTTTAGCGACGTTGGTGTGCTTGAATTATATCCAGAGGGTAATCATTTAACATTGCATTGAATCAACATACATGATCTATCATATTTGGGCTCCCACAAATGCCAACCATGAGCCTTGTTGCGTAGTGGCTAGCACTCTTGCCTGTCAACGTTTAGGCCCGGGTTCAATTCCCGGCTGTGCCAAGAAATTCAATTCTCGTCTGAGGGTTGGAACGATGTACACTCAGCCTCGTTAGGCGAAAGTGTGAGAAGATGGGTTTGATTCCCACCTCAGTCATCCGGGAATAGATTTCCGTGGTTTCCCAATTCTACTCCAGGCAAATGCCGGAAGGGCTCGTAAATTAAGGCCACGGCTGCCTCCTTCCCAATCCTCATCTGAATTACAAATACACTAATACAGCCTTACCAATAAGACAGGTTATCAGAAAAATTACACACATACTCAAGTACACAGAGTTACATGACCACGATGTCGCAATGCCCCTAAATGACACAACAACAGCAAATGCCAACCGAACACGCTGAGTTACGAACCTGCAATCTTGGGCACAGAACGCGAAAACCTAACTGCTGGTCTATATCCTGTTTATGGCATGCTCATAAGTTTTGCTTTGTCATCTGAGGGATACCTTGATGCTTACAGAATAGTACTCCGAGGGATGGACGCAACGTAGAGGACGTAGCGTTAAGTTTTTATTTTATTCCTCCCAAACTTTATGACTCCTCAAACGGAGCAAACGTACAATAACTTGCAATATTATCGACGTTTACAAACCCATCATTTTTAAGTACATTCCTTTAAACATTTTCCCAGCTTCTGTTCCTTACTGCCATAAAATAAAGCGCATAAAATAATGTCATATCTACTTCCCTGTTAGTAGACTCGAGACCACCATATAGCCTATAGACTAAAGGGGCGCTCATTTATAGGTTTACTGGCTCAGGAGGTGTGTACACATGGAACATACGTCAAATATATATATCAGGATTTATTTACTGGATGAATGGTGGTGACGATGGTTGTTTTCAAGGGCAAAACATCTAGGTTATCTGCCCCTAATAATAAGGGTGATGAATATGAAAATGAAATAAATAATAAATAATAATAATTAGGGCTCGGATTCGAGCATATTTGCATATTTTTTCCTGAATAGTACGCATTGAAAGAAGCCTTTCGGTGGTATTTTCACCTCTCTGGGACCATCAGAATTGAAATTTATCGAGCATATAAATGCATAAAACCGCGGTTTTCAGAATAGAAGCATATTCTTGTGGTTTTCTTCTAAATAGTTTGTTTTCCTTCGAATTCCTCCATCTCCTTCCTCGAATTCGGGCCCTGACCATCCTTAAGGTTCGAAAACAGAAATAATTATTGAAAAGCCTATCTGGTGCGAATAATAAACCCGCAGGTTTTTAACCTTTAGTGAGGTCGTTCTCGTCATTGAAACTTTTATTGACTGATTTAAGAAAATCATTCAAAACTGAAAAAAATAGAAAAAATTCTTGTTGTACAGACCAATGCAGATCTACTTCATTGACTCGCCTAGTTCTGAACATTTTGTAAATGAACTTTTAAACTATAACTTTTATAAGAAAACTTCTCTTATATATACTTGAAACTTGAATGCGAGTATATCGCAGTGTATCATACATACAATTAGAAAATAAAGCCCGTGTATAAAGATATGTTAGGGGGCCGATAACCTAGATGTTAGGCCCCTTAAAACAAAAATTATCATCATCATTAAGATATGTTATTGGTTTTTCGTTTCACTTTCCTTTCTATAGTTTTAACGTTTTTTTCGAGCATATTCTGCATATTTAACCGCATATAATGTTTTTTTCGAGCATATAGGCCTAATGGGTTTTTCGAGCATATCTATCGAGCATAAAACACATGGTTTTCGAGCATATCTGGAGATTTTATCGAGCATATCGATCCGAGCCCTAATAATAATAATAATAACAAAAATAAAGTAAAAATGCGCACAAACCGTGCAATGATTGCAGCAAAGATTACATATAGACCTTAAATCTTATAAAGTTTAGTTGTCCTTGCTATAAGCAGCGATAGACCTATATCGTTTCTTGCACTTTAGAATGTGGTATTGTTCACATTTTTCTGAGCACAGGACACATATACAGGTATCGTTCGTGTCTTGGAACGTCTTATTGTAGCATAGCTTGTGGTGGAAGCCATGTCTTTTAGTGACATGTCGCATTTCATAGTTCGCTTGCGTCCAGGTTCTGTCTTGCAACGCGCAGGTACCATAAATAATATATCATAAATAATAATTACGTCCCATTTAATTACTACGGCTTTTAGAGACGCCAGGGTGCTTGAATGTTGCCCCGGAGGGTATCTTTAACGTATATCTACTGACACGACTCCCTCGCATTTGCGCACTCTCAAATACCAACTGACTCCGCCAGGATTCAATCCTGCAACGTTGGGCACAGCAGACGAGAATGTAACCGCTCAGCCACGCAACCAGTCTGAAATAAATAGTTCCGTGAAGAAATAAATAGCCTATTTTCATATATTCTACGAGTCTTTTCCATCACAAAACACTCATGTCAATTGAGAAGATTTTCCAAAAGATGGGCTGAATAGCTTCTGGTACATGACATACAATTCTGTAGGGTAACAACTCCATATTCAAGACCTAATATCCAAACATTGTAGTCATTTCAGACAATAAACATAAAATTTATATTTTAAGATGGCAAAACGGTCTTATTACTTCTTCATGAATAATCTTGTATTGTCTTGTATCATCAAACAAAATTTCAGATTGATAGCTGAAAGAGTTTCGGAGATATTGAAAAACTTGCGAAATAATTTCATGTTTGATTAGTGATAGGCTATCTATTGAAATTTGAATGGCACCATCGAGGTTGGACGGTGTAGTAGCAAGTTATTACCAAGTTTCATTGAAATCGCTCCTGCCAAACCAAATTTATTAGGAGATAACACACACACATACGTCGACTCTTATAGGTGGACAAAATGTGATACCATAAGCCTATATTTCATATGATGAAAGTAGGCTGAAAATATACTAATGACAACTAGTTGCTGACTTACATCTAAATTACATAATAGACGAACACTTGGACATAGGAAATGGAATGAAGTAAGTAAAATGCCAGGAAATGAATGCCCTCAAACCTCAAAAAATGAGGATTGAGGGTCATGGAAAGAGGTAGAGACATGAAAGGCAGAATGAAACGGAACGAGGAGTTGGTCCACCCCAATGTCAATGGAAATGTGAATCAAAGAACCCAGCTCGGGAGACCCTCGGGGTCCTTGGCTCCTGAGTTTACCAGCCGTGAGTCCTTGCAAGTGTGGTGCTCTCCTGGGTGCATGGTGTATGATAGGGCTTCAGACAACCCACAGAAGGCAGAAGCTACCATGTAAATAATAGAAGATGTATCACACCTCGAAGAATGAGGACATCAGGAAACAAAAATCAACACACCCTAGGCCTCGGATACCCTAATTCCATCGGGATTGGTATAGAACGAGAAATCACTGCCTGCGTGCTGAAGCGGTAACGTTCTCGCCTGCTGTGCCAAGGTTGCAGGATCGAATCCTGGTGCAGTCATTTGGCATTTGAGGGTGCGCAAATGCGATGGAGGCGTGTTAGTAAAGATCCCCTTGGGGGCAAAATTCAGACATCGCGGCGTCCCTAAAAGCCTCTGTAGTTAAAGGGACGTAAACCAATAACATTATTATTATAGAACAAGAAATCATCGTGGGAGGTCGACAGAAAAGCTGAAAAAGAGGAGTTTGGTACAAGTGAGTCAATGCCGGATTCGGCTGGGATCCCTTGGTCACCAACGTACGTCTGCTAGTTGTATGTCCCTGGGTGTTGCACAGGAAGAGTGCTCGATGATTAGGCCTACATAGCTGTGCGTCCTTCACGTAATGGCATATAGGTGATTCTTTGCCAATTGTTGAAATGCTTGCTTTTGATGTTGTAAAGTGTTGGACACATGCTTGACCTAAGTAGGTCTAGAACACGCTAGAAAATATTCTACCTCTTACCCGTACAGCTATCTGGCACGAGACCATGCGGGCTTGACAGGAGGAGTTGGGCTATCTACCCAAAGGAACAGGGTACAGTGATGTATGCGAGGGTTGTATAATAGCGGTAATTCAAGGCCATTGTGCAATGTATGTGACAGTCACTTATCATAAGTGATAACAATATTTTAAATTATACAATTATAAAGAGATGTTCACATGACTTTCAATATGTTGTATAATAATAACTCTTCAATAATCATACGCAAAGGCACTGAACTTACAGTAGGTTCATTTGAGACAACCATCGTGCCATGATGTCCACGTACTATGAAGACATTGATTCTGTTAATTGCTATGGCCCAGAGGGCAAAGCGATCAATTCACATTTCCGTAGCCGATCGCACGTCGACCCAATAAAATAAGTGAGGACTGGGAGTCAAAGTTAATTAATTTAATTTGGAGCCTTTGCTGATTTTATTGGCAATCATGCTGGCATCAACTCCTCTCACTCCAGCAACAGTGTTGCAATACGAACCGTTTTAAGGAAAAGAAAGCCCATGTTACGATCAAGTGGCTAGAATCCTTGGGTGACACTCCTGAGGTCATTCCAGGCTTGCAAATAAATTTAATTCCGGTCTGAGAACTGCAACGAGATACACTTACTATCATGGGTCATAACTGATTGGATTTCCTCCCCAGCCATTTTAGAAGTGGTTGTCCCCACTTTCACTCCAGGCAAATGTCGAGATCGTTCCTTACTCAAGGCTACTACCACCTCCTTCTAAATTCTATTACTAGAGACATTACAATAAAGCACATTATAACACAAATAATTTCGATGTCCAAGCATCTGCAGTAAATGGGAAACAACATCCTGTTCTAATCATAGACACTAATACAATAATTACAATTACAGATATCATTACTAGGTTGATTGGTTGTCGAGTTTCCATCTACTGATCCCAGATTGAGGGTACGATTCCAGCCCGCAGAATTCGTAAGTTTCAAGGGCAGAAGGGATCCACGGCTCTTCGAGTCGTACGATAAATACCTTTTATAGCACAATTTTTGAGATCAGAGAACAAAAGCAATTAAAACTCGGAAACTGAAGTGTTATTTGTAACTCTTCAGTCGGTCTACACGAATATGCCCAATGACTGGGTGTAGTACAATGTACCGTATTTACTCGGCTATAAGACCCCCTCGCCTATAGTACCCCCCCCCCGTTAATTTTCGAGAGCCAAAATAAAAATTCTTGGAAATCGCTTCCCCCTCCTTAATAATTGAGCTCGCATCCAGTTGGCCGTGGTTATTCAGATGATATGACCGCCATTTTGCATACTGCGTACGTGATTGGGCAGAATATCGAATTGTGCAGCCAATGGGCTTCATGCGATATCCCATAGAAGATGCCACACTATTGGCCGAGTAGAAGCGCCATCCGCCAATGAAAGTTATGGTTTCATCTTGCCTGCATTCTTCTGTTTAGTATTACCGTATTTATGTTGCGATTCGATTGTATTAACGACACTCTCCTTAGTTTTATTTTAAACACATTTCATTTGTTGCAATAACCATCGGCGTTTGTGTGTGTGAAACGTTATTGGTATATGAACGTGAAGTATGAGAATAATACGTGCTCAGTTGTGTTTACAAATGTTAGTGAGAAGTGATCCTGCATTCCCTACAGTAAGTGATGCATTCTCCCTCCCTATGTTCAAATAAAAGTAAAGTTTGCATTTCCATATCGGATACTTTGCCCATTTAATTCTATTTCTTTGATACTAAGATTTTTGCTTAGCAAGGGATAGTAGTGAAAGTCATTGGGGGATAGCCGGGAAAGTGAGGTTATGGCAATCTCATTATGGGCTGATTAAAGATGTATAATTTGTTTATTTAGATTAAATATATCGTACTATGTAGCATCAAAATAATATAGCTTATTTTTCCTCTCTCCCTTTCCCAAAATAATGGATTTTTGAGAAGTACGCGTCTATAAAAAAAAACTCAATTTCGGAACTAAACATTTAGAAAAAAAGGGGGGTCCTATAGCCGAGTAAATACGGTATATAATACGTAAATAACACTCCTCGTTAGTATAAAACAAAGTCCCCAATTCTTGGATGTTCCGGGTAATCTCGAGAACCACTGGATGGATTTTGATGCGGTTTTCACCATTCTGTAAAGGATATCTCGAGGAAGGTTTCCGTGGAAAATAATTTATTTATGACTAAAGGAATACGAGAAGTAATGATTTCAGTGTAAACGTCGATCAAAAAGACTGCCGTCCGTGCGCTTCTTAAGCTTACGCTGGGCAAACCGTTAAAAATATCTACATAAAATGAGTGTATGAATTGATCAGCATGAAATGTTCTACACAAGGTCCGTGACAGCATATCTCTATCTTCAATACATCGCCCACTATAAGTAATTTTACGTTTTCATTTCTCCCAACAATCTCTATTCAATTCCCAGCTTCGAGACAGTTTACGAGCTAGCTGGCTGGCGAGCGAGCCTATCACCCCAGACACTGCCGAGTCGTGTCGAGAGAAGAGTGGATGTGTTTGGAGTTTCCCTGGAAGTGCAACTCAGCTTTTCTTTACTTCGCTTGCACATGCAATCTCCATGATAATATAATTAATTGTCCAATCGGTGATTTTAACCCATCATGTTTGCGTCTCTAATAGCCAGAGTAGTTAAAAGCTACGTAAAACCAATAACATTATTAACCGAGACAGAAAACGGATATAGGTCGTAGTTCATTGAAATCGAAAAAAATACGCTTCTCACGTAACAATGAATCTGAGCTACAAATATTTTCTCGATTGTCACCAGAGAGAGAAAGAAAGGATTCACAAAGACAAAGGGAGATCCTCTGACACAGGAAGAAATTGTCATGGTTTGTGGTCCAATAAATATCATTAATTATATAAATGTTGTTTCAGTTTCCCGCCGAAGCCGGGGTGGGTTTAATAGTTAACATGTATAAGTTTATGATCATTCTTATAATGGGGCAAGAGTAATCATAAGCTAATACATGTTCCTTTTTTGCAGATGCGTTATTTACATATTATATACAGTATATTGTGCCCCGCCCAGTCATTGGGAAAATTCGTGTTAACCGACTGAAGAGCTACAAATAGCATTTTGTGTTGGCAACACTGAAAGAATGGCTTCAAAACTTTACATTGCAGTCACAGAATGTCCAATCGAGTTCCGTTTTTTTTTTCTGGCATAGGCTATAGCAGTGCTAAATGGAGTGTAGATCATCTAAATGACATCAACTCAGAAGAAGAGGTTATATGATTATTATTAATTTAATTATTATTATTATTATTATTATTATTATTATTATTAATAATAATAATCACCACAGTATTATTATTATTACTAGATGACTCGACGGACGTCGTTCTGTCAAAATAAATGACAGTGTGTTGAACTCCAATTCAGTCTGTACTGCACGCAAAAATCAGAATAATGCAAATCACTACATCACCAACATGAAAGTAGTTAATTTTCTACTGCTAACAAAAGTTACTAAGAAACTATGTGTTTTCTTCATAGCGACTAAGAAAATGCTTGAAAATATATCAGCATATCACTACCCAGAAATAATCCTGACTGACTGTTGGGTAGATAATGAAATACTTCTTGCACATGTAATAATACTGACCAGTTCCAACGAAAAATCTTCTGTTGAATGATATTTTCATTGTAATGCTTCATGGTAGACGATTTTTTTTGTTTGATTACCTCATCCGTAAACAAACAAGTTGATGGTTTTCCAACACGGGAACAGGCAACATCTAATTGGCCATGCGAGAAACATGGGTTATCAAGATTTATGCCGCAAACACTCAATGACTGCTCCTGGGATTTTAAGGTCATAGCGAAAGCAAGCCGCATTTGATGCAAGATATCGTCACACATAACATCTTTGTATTTTATCCATAAATCAATGGTGAATATGATTATAGAAAGCAATGTTCGTATTTAATGAGATTGTGAAGAAATTACTGCATCACTGAGAGTTTGATCCCAATGAGCGTCATTTTCTAACAGTTGTTAATAATGTTATTGGTTTTAAGTCCCTTCCTACTCTTCTTCTAACAGTTGAAATCGTAGACAGGCTTCTCTGTAAGAGCCACATAATTCACCATTTATAGTTCGTAAATGATGGAATGATGTTGGTCCTCGAACATTCACTAATAGCAATCGCAAGTTAAGACTCTGCCCGTGGCGGTATCTGTTGTCAAACTGTGCAACTGCCTCCACACCAGTAATAATAGCAACGCATTGGTAGGCACTGAAAAATGGGATTTTTACGTTTTCTGGGAAATTTTCCCAAATTTTCTCTTAAGAAAATCCTTCTTCGAGCTTTAACGAATATTTGAAGAAAAAAAGCCCAATTGGTCCAGCCATTCTCCAGTTTTGCGCTTAACAACGCATTTAGCGATTCATTTTTATTATATAGATACAATAATACTACAGCTTATGCAAACACTTGATCCACAAGTACACGGGGATGAGTTCGAAAGGCGCAATCAACCATAGAGATGAAGCAATAACAATTCATTCTTTGCTATGCATTCGCTAACGATGTATGCATTATCTTCCTTTATTTTCTGGAGAATTTAAATATAATAATAATAATAATTTTATTATTATTATTATTATTATTATTATTATTATTATTATTATTATTATATGAAGACGTTTACAACCGATTGGGTTTAACTTCAGAATTAAAAAAATTGGCTTTATGAGACTTGTACAGACTGCAAGTTAAACGTAGCAGACACCAATGGAGTTCCAAACAATTGGATTAATTACAGCCTGTGAGGTCCCTGCGTGAATCAATGGCCGTGCTAGAGACGTTCTGTGTCGAGGTAGCGTGGTATGAGCCCTGCATGGGGGCTGGAATGTAAACATTAGTGGAATTAATGACTCCTCGCTGCTCCCAATGCTGACTTTTCAATATTAGCTCGATAGTGGAACCCCGCAGAAATGAAGGCCATTATGAAAGCGTCGAGAGAGTGGCAAAATCAGGTTGAAATGGTTGAACCGGCACCAACTTATGTGTATGAATTAGCAAGTGTTTGCTTTCTGCAAGGATGTTTTAATGCTTTAGGACTCAGTGAGATGGCTTTGGGGATAAAGTAAGAAAGAAGCGACTGTAATCTCGTCTCTGTTGTCCATGCGGTGTGGTATCCATTCCCATACTCGAGGACACTGAAGACTATTCTCTCTTACGTGATGATAAGAATAATAATATAAATTATTTAATTATGTTTTATTTACTTATTTACTTATTAAGTTGAATAGTTAAATGAATAAATGAATAGAGAAATAAGTAAACATACAACCAAATAATTAGATAAATAATAAGTACCGGTATATTACAAGGAACTATTGCGGATATTGTGTATTTCATAGTAGATATATCTAAAAATACTTCATGTTTCGTAGATATATTTTAGCCTATTTTCATTTATGAAAACCTAGGCTTATGACATCACCATTTGTGTGTGTGTGTGTAGGATGTGTGTGCCCCCCCCCCTCGAATGAAATCTAAACGACTGGAGCGATTTCAATTATACTCGGTAAAGTCATAGTACTATTTGTCCGAACCCGACCGTGCCCTTCAAATTTCGTGCCCTTCAAATTTTATTATGTCTCACCAATCCAACATGGCGGCTGTGCGAAATATTTCACCGTTATTCTATATCTCCGAAACTATTACTGATATCACCATGAAATGTTATTCGTTGATAAAGAGTACTACTAGATGGTTATCTATGAGACTTCTAAAAACCTGTAAAATACAAAGGGAACATGGCGGCCAAGCAAAGGTGAAATATTTTAATAGACTTTTCTCAAGATTTAACCATCTGAGCGCAGTGATATATGGTACAGTAAATATTCATTACACATTGTAATGCACTGGCATGTAATTTAGGTCAATTGTTCACATAACCTCAAGATGGTGGCTGTGCGCAGTTTTAAAATTAAGGTTTTATTTCTTCTGTATTAATCATGCGATCGAAGTGAACGTTTGAATAATGAACCTTCGCAAAAATCGTCATCTAATAGTAGGGCCTACATAACTCTATCGCCTACATATATAAAAATCCAACATGGCGACCAACCGAATTCTTAAGATGGTTCTAAATATCTACTAATCTATGATAGCAATCAAACTGATATTGTGTAAGTTGATAGAGGCTATCCTATGGGACTTTGAATAATCTGGTGAGCACAAATCCAACATGGCAGCGACGCCAAATATAAATATTGAAACGGACGTTTCTCGCGATTTAACCATCCGAGCGCAGAAAAACTTGGTGCAGTAAATGCTTATACACATTTTAATCAACTGGCATCTAATTTATTTCACTTACATTCATAACCACTAGATGGCAACTGTGCGAAATCTTAAAATCTGATTGTCATATCTTGTATCCTAAATCCTAATCATGCGATTGAAGTTTGAATACTACATCTACATGTAATAGTAGGCTACATAACTCTATCCTACATATATACAAATCCAACATGGCGACCATCCAAAATATTTAGACGGTTGTCAATATCGACGAATCTATTACAGCAATCAAACTGAAATTTTATATGTTAATAGAGGTAATTTACATAAATAGGATATATGAAAATAGGCTGTATAGTTCTTCACGGAACTACTTGTTATTTCTTGTGACCTATTCATGCGATTGAAATTTGAATAATACACCTACGCAAGAATCTTCTCGTAACAGTACATAAAACTATGGCCTACATAGTATATAAAAACCAACATCGTGACCATCCAAAATATTTAGACAGTCCTCAATATCTACGAATCTATAACTGTAATCAAACTGAAATTTTGTTTGATGATAGACGCTATTAACATTAGTAGTTTCTAGGAAAATAGGCTATTTAATTATTCTCGGAACTACTTGTTTCATCCTTCAATATAATACCACATCCACAATAGTCACGAAACGTGTTTAAATGTAGATAGTATTTGAAACTGGTATAGAACGTCGACACTTGCAATGCTTGCTCTCATTCTGAAACTCATCGTCACTTGCCTTTCGCCTTTAATTACTGGAAGGCCTACATTTAGTGCATGCCGAAAGAAAATGAAAACTCACGGCTACTCAGGTGTTTGAAACTTTGGAGGATCCCATGTCTCAGGGGAGTAGGCCTACTTAATATTCCTCTGCCTCTTGTCTATCCTCCAGAGCGTCAGAATGCTTAGAGAGTCAATTGTAGGGTGAAGGCCTGATTGAGCGAACATCTGCAAGCATGATCAAGACTCCATACATATGCACGAGCAGCATGGGGGATTACAGTCCTCCTTATTTACATAGTTGCGAGTTGGGTGGAAACTGGATAAGGTAATAGTTCACACTACAGCACTAGAGAAGACCCCACGGTCTTCCTAATACTGTAGAAGGTCAGGTTGACGATCTTCTGCAGAAGTTGCCTGTCATAATGTTCAGGTCAGAATGTCCATTACAAATAAGTATTTCCGTGAAAAACTTTATAGCCTATTTTCCTATATCCTACTTACGTTAATTGCCTCTACCGACATTCAAAATTTCAGTTTGATTGCTGTAATAGATTCGTAGATATTGAGAACCATCGAAATATTTCGGATGATCGCCATGTTGGATTTATATATTTATAGGCCTTAGAGTTATGTACTATTACATGAAGATTATTGTGTAGGATAATTATTATACAAACTTCAATCGCATAATTAGGACACAAGAAATAAAAACGAGATTTTAAAACTTCGCACAGCCGCCATCTTGTGATTATGAAAACAATTGAAATATATTAGATGCCAGTGGATTAAAATTTGTATAAGCATAGGCCGTACCAAGTTTCACTGCGCTCGCATGGTTAAATCGTGAGCTACGTCCATTTAAATATTGAAATTTCGCGTCGCCGTCATTTTGGATTTGAGCTCATAGTTTAACTTACGTGTATAGCCTCTTTCAACATACAAAATTTCAGTTTGATTTCTGTCATAGATTAATAGATACTGAGAACCATCTATATATTTCGGATGGTCCCCATGTTGAATTTGATAATATGTAGGCCATAGAGTTATGTACTATAAGATGAGGATTAATGCGTAAGTTCATTATATAAGCGTTGACTTCGATCGCATGATTAGGACACAAGAAATAAAAACTTAATTTTAACGTATTTAATTCCTCTTGGCTATGAGTTTCGAAACGACAATTGCTACCATTTGGTGGTAAAATAGTAAAAACCTATGTATTGTGTTTTTGAAGCATTTATAAAATCGCACTTATTTCGGTGATGTATTTATGCGGTTGCGGTACTTATGTGGCATATTATTAGACTTATCATATTGTAGATTTAGACACGTTATCGCTGATTTTGCCCATGTACCACTAGTACCAAATACAGAAACTAAAGGTTACTTAATTCAAATTTCTTTGAAAGTAATATTAATCGACTTGGACAACCCACGCCAGATAAAACTTAAAGAATTGAATTTGTCAAAAATATGTAATAATATACTGTATATTTTTTGAACCTTTCGCCTTAATTTATCATGTTTACCATCAACATCTTAGTATTGTGGAATTAGCTTAGCCCATATTTCATATGTATGGATATTAGGATGAACTAGTTTCCTGGCTGGCAATGGCGGGAAAGGACCTATTATTGTGGACATCAAAGTGTTGATGAATTAGATGTGGACATTATGGCAAAGTGGATGGTCTGCGATGTCCGCTCATCTACAGGAAGAGTTTACAAGATTTAATATTCTGGGAAAATGGAGAGATCGGTAGCCTGTCTTTAGAGAGATGAGGTGGGAAGGGGGAGAGTTACAAACATTTTTTTGTCGTCGTGTGGCCTCCTGAGAGGCCAAGTGCAGGTCATTCTAGTCGACGCCCGTGGGCGACTTGCGCGTCGGGATGAGAGATGGAATGGATGAAGATGAATGAAACTGGGCAAGGATGTGGAAGGAAGCGGCCGTGGCCTGTCAGAAGGTACCGTCCCTGCATTTGCCTGGTGGTGAGAATGGGAAACCACGGAAAACCATTTCAAGGACGGCCGACGGTGGGGCTCGAACCAACGCGTCTACCGAGTCAGCAGAGAGCTTGGCCCCATAACCTAACGCTGCGCTTTAGCCAGCGTAGCCACTGCTGTCGGTGTTACATACAATGCAACTGAATTACTAGAATGTACTTCGTTTAAGCACGGCTGTTCAGCCCAACTGTCCACTTGACAACATGGAGCTGACATGGTATGAGTGAGCCAAGAGCAACCTCTACACTGATGAACTGCCGTAGGAGCTGGGGAATGCAGTTCACTCCTTAGCACCTTTCTACGGTATTCATTTATTTCATGCAAATACTACCACATTGGGTGCAGGCCAATTATTGTATCATTTTAAACATTTACAATTAAATTTAATTGAAATCAAATATTTAACATAATTGCTCAGCATTGTATTCTTCAATACAACTTCTCATCGATGACATCCTGTACTGACATATTATTTCGGCAATTATAGGGTCAGTGTTTGATAAAGTTGCCCCAGTCGAGCACTGGCAGCAGTTGAAATGCATTTGATGATAATGATGATGACTGACATTATAAAGCGCGGCACATCGAGACCATCTATCCCATATGGCAGCTGTATGATATCCTCCAAGTAGAGCCTATATCTATCTGGGCCAGGAATGGAGAACGAGATCTCCTAGAATTGATGCCAGTCTGTTCCATACGCTCTCGACTCTCTACCCAACTTAGTTATCCTACCCAGAGTTGGAGAGGTGACTTAGATAGAGCTGTCAAGCATACGGGATTTGTAGATAATTAATGGAAGATCATGGGGGACACGCCATTGATTACAATAGCTGTCAAGAAATTCAAGAACAGTACGTTTGTAACCACAATTCCGGAAGAAAAAATAGGAAGGAGAGTATGATGGTTAGCATACTCCGATTGGAACGTTCATTCTCTCTGCAACTAATTCCATCACAGACAAGGCGATTGCATATTCTGAATAATTTTCATCCAAATGCGTTAGTTGTGGATATCCTTAGAATATTCAAGAAATAACCTGAATGTTTCGAATGTATAGAAATACAATGATAATGCACCGCGTTAGTGGTTACAGAAAATATATTATTATCAGCTTAATGCCTACAACTCACAAAATTGGACTAATATTGACACAGTGATCGCTAGCTGAAATAACTCATGGCATTAACGTGCATGATCATTGGACACATGGTTTCAAACTTCACCGAGAGCCGTCATTGGAATGATATTCCGAGGTAACTCATTTTGAAATCCTCCCAAATGCCGGGACTGTATCTTTTAATAGGGTACGGCCCCTTCTATCCAATCCATTGCCCTGTTTTATTCATCTCCATTATTTTCATATCTCATTGAAGATAGCACTATCTTAAACCAATAAATGAAACAGAACGAGGAATTTCTTCTATGCACCAAGATATTCAATTTGATAGAACGTATGATGTATAGCAGCAATTAGAAGGATTATAGGGAATAAAGCACAGACCTCATTTCCTTTCGGAAGTGTGGCCTTTAGTAATGAGCCCTCTAAGTCAACAGCGCGAGAATAAAAAGAGGAAAGAGTTGAGATTCTCTTACGGTCTAATAGATGGCCTAGGGAATAAGATCGTGGAGGGGAGCTTCCAGGATCCTATTTCAAGGTATCATGTTAGCGTGAGAGAAGGAAATCTCTGGAGATAGTTGGTTGGCCTGTGATTTTAATCGCATACTTCCCAAACTCTGAGACTAAAGAGAGAACAATGCTCAACTGTTCCAGCAGTGTACATCCTCCGAGATAGCTAGAGCAACATGACGATGCGGGGAAACACAAATTTCCTTACACATCACTATGATAACTTTATGTCATGTTTACTTTAGTATTTTCATCATAAACAATGCTGCCGCTGCCATACAACGAACATTTCATCTTACTGTAATTCTATAAATGAGTACAGTGAGGGTGGGTATTTTATATTAACATTTTTCATCCAGCCATAATTATTTGCCTAATGTTTATAGATAATTCCTAATAATACTACGCTGATCGATAAAAATTAAGAAACAACAATTCAATTGTTCAACTGTTGTATCATGTTTCGGCTCAACAATGGCCTTCTTCAGCTGAATGTTCAATGAAGAATATTAATTTAGATATCGTTGTGTCATATCTATAAATTACAGATTACAAAGAAACATAATTTTCTCCATTTCTTTTAATAATTATTTCCAAGGTTTGGTCATAGCAAATTATTGGGGATTATAATGCTTGCATCATTCTCACGGACGACATCTTGAATTTATTTGACTAATGACCTTGTAGTTTGTGCGCAAGACATTTAAATTTACCAGATAATGATATGTGTTTCCAAAATTTGGTTGAGATTCGATGATTAGTTTAGTTTCAGTTTGATTTAGGCTTCGAAAATTTGGGTGGCCACAATTTTGCTTTGGTTAATATGGCGGCGATATAAAACATAACACTAAGGTGCCCTTTGTGCCCAATGTAGTAATATTCAGTTTCGTCGTGATTGAATTGATACGGGTAGAAGATATACACACGTACACGCGAACGTTTGGGCCGTGAAGATTTGATAAGTTTACTTTAATTTTTTACATAAATCGAAAAAAGGCTAATAAATGCATACACATTTTATACATCACTAATTAAAACCATCAGGTAAATTACATATTCCTTTCGACAAGCAAATAAAATTAATCCCAGGTTAATATCTTTAATTGCATATACAGTATAAGATAGTTGGTATTATTAAATGAATACCAATGTGTTAGGAGAGCATAAAGTACGTTAGAATTATCCAAGACCGTTCCAACAGACAGGCCATAATCATACACGTTGCATATTGCAGCATTTAAACTCACAATCAACGTAGCCTACGTTGCGTATATATTCATCAGTGTATTTATAATTGAGACTAGGATTCAGAAATTTTCTGCCCTTAGGGTCGGTGCTATTGTTCTGATTCGGTGAGGAAAGGAATGGCAAACTACCTCACTCCTCACCTTACCGAATATGCCTCAATATAGTGCTGCGTTAGGTTTTTATGGGTGACTACTGACCTAATCTATGGCGGTACTTTTTGAGGATCAAACCAGCCTCTGGGCTGACTACCTAACATACAGAACATACAGGATTCAAAAGACGACAGCCGTGGTTTTTGGTTAGGAGGTATCCCTGCATTTGCCTGGAGTAGAAAGAGAAAACCACGGATAATCCATTCTTCATAGATCTGCCTTAGGAGGCTCCGACCTCAGACCACAGTTAAATGTCATATCAAATCCAGGAATTGAACGTGGACCAAAGTGGTGACAAAGGAGATAATAATCCAATGCTCTAAGTAGATTAAATGTTTTGTTAATTCACGGCATTGTATTGTTTACAACTTATAAACAATTTAGCCTACAATTCCTTTCAGTACCACTTCACGAGTGAAAATACTTAGCAAAAAAAAAACAAAAAAAAAACACACACATGATATGAAAAACAGCGTGGTCCCTTCAAACGACTAAACCGTGCTTGACTGTAACGATCGTCCAGACGTGTCTTAAAGTCCTTGCGGAAAATTTTGCGTCATCTGTTTCTAAGCGACTGCCACCTGTTCGAGTCATCAAAAAGACATCTCACTTGATATCGGGCGAAATTAGATTCTGATACTCTGTGAGGTAAACCGGAAGGGCAAGCCAGATCCAAACAAGTTGATTATGGTGGTCACTGATATCACATTTGAATAGTCAGGGACCATACATTGAGTCACACGGATTCATTTATGTTTATATTGGGTGTAATGGAACGAACTCCGTTAATTGCGATCGTGCATTATGTCACAAAATCGATCACAGGACCAAAGTCGACGTGACGTATCGTGATAGTCCGCCTCGGTACGAAGTGGCTAGCATTCCAGGCTGTCACCTTAGAGACCCGGGTTCGATTCTTGGCGCAGCCAAGAAATTAAATTCTAGTCTGAGGGTTGGAACGGGATACACTCAGCCTGGTGAGGCCAATCTGGGAAGAGACGGGTTCAATTCCTAAATCAGCCATCTTGGAAGTGGTCTTCCGTGGTTTCCCTCTTCCACGCCAGGCAAGTGCCGGGATGGTAATTACTAATTATATATGGCGTCGGCCGCACCCTACCCCATTCTTAACTCAATTAGAAATACACACACTCCTTCAGACATCACTGTACCACAGATTATCGGACGAATTCTTCGCACACCCAATTACACGGGGGTACTTGCCCACGATGTCGCAGGGCCCCTAAAATAATTAGCAACAACAACAACTTGGACCTCAGAAACAAACGTTTGGTGGGTTTCAGTCGGTCAAAACGATTATAACCAAATGAGATGAGTTATTCCCCAATCCTGAAGGGAATTACATGGGATTAATAAATACATTTGGATGACCAGTTTCGATCATCAAGCGATCATCATCAGATCCATAAGTGTACATATTGTAAATATTTTCACCCATATTTTCAGACACAGATTTTATACCCTAAGTGTAATGAATCTGATGATGATCGCTTGACAATCGAAACTGGTCATCCAAGTTTATTTATTAATCTCATGTATTTTTTTTCAGGATTAGGAATACCCCATCTCATTCGGGTACAATCGTGTTGACCGACTGAAAAGCGCCAAACGTTTGTTTACTAAGGCAACACTGAAAAATGATTTCAAACACCATAATTGGACCTCAGAGTTGACAGCGAAGAATGCTAGCTTGTACATTAACTGGAGGTCGATATTAAAATAAGTATAAAGGAGAAAGGCAAGAAAGCCAAGCCTACAAACGTATACGAGCTATGATGTTGCTGTGTATAGCTTAAGGTAAGTGGAGTACTTCAGTGCTCAGAAGTGTCCACAGTGCCGGCAGTAATTGACGATCTGATGTGGAATTGAAGTTCCAGCCCTCTTAATTGAGCCAACTTGTCCCGTCCACTTGCTGTATCGAGACGACATAGCCGCTAGTTTCTCCATGACAGACGCAAAGTGACACACTAGGGACTCCAGCTCCATAACTCGGTTCGACTGGGTAATAATGTCGTGTCGTGTCGGGTCACGGGAAGCTCCGGGAGACCAGTTTAACTCTTATCCTTGTCTTGATGGATTCCCCTGGCAAGCCCCAGTGAATTCAATATACCAACCACTGACGAATCTCCCTGCTTCCACACACATGTCGGTAAAATCGAAGATTGTCTCATAATTTTAAGTGAAGTACAATATCCTGCTACTCTTACCGTAGAACTTAGGAGTCCCATGGCATAGCTATGCTCGTTAAATCGTGCACCACGGCCGCGCGGGCAGCTGCAGCAAGTTCGGAGATTATAGGTTCTAATCCCAGTGCTGACAGCGGCTAACACAAGTGCGGTTTTCCCTGTTTTTTCCCTGGCACACCCTTCAGAAAAACACTGGAATAGTTCTACCTTATTTTAAGTCGCGGGGCACCCAACATATCCCTTTCTCTTAATACTACAGCTACACACACTACTACAGTCATCCCATAAATACAGGTTATCAGACAAATTCAACACACACCCAACTACACGGGACTGATAACCAAGATGTCCCAAGCGCTTAAAATAATTTAATAGCAACAACAACATACAGAACTCAGGAAACCTTTGTTCAAGCCAGTTTGGAAATCTTACTGAACAATTTATCTTATTTCAATGCATATTTGACGCATTTAAAAATACAGTAATGTATGCCTTACATGGAAAATAATCTACCTCTTGTGCTTGCGTATGAGGAGAATTTGTCTGATAACGTGTATTATTTTAGTGTCAGTAATGGTGTGTGTATTTATAATTGATGTGCAAGCCCCTTACATGAAACAACAATGAAACTCCAGAGATTAGAGTTTCTAATCACGGTACTGACAATAGCCACCCTGAGTGCGAATTATCACCAGAAATTCTTACACCCTCTCCACGCAAGTGCAGGGATGTTACCATATTTTAAATTTCGTGGTACCTACTCCAATCCTAGACGCTAACCACTATTGTTATCGACCCATTACAGATCCAACATAAAGAGTTTACCAGGAACATTCAACACACTGCAATGCACATATGGCTGATTACCAAGATCCTCCAAGACCCTAAAGTAAATGCACAATAACAGAATATACTGAACCCTTGCAAAGAAGCATATGAGACTCAATTTCGGGGGGTGTAACAGTCCATTTCGTAAAGTTGTTGTTAAGCGCTTCATATAACATGCAGGGTAACATATAACAAAATAACATGCAGGAAAAAGTGAATACCAGGATTAAAACATATGAATTTAATAAACAGATCAACAAATTTACACTATTTACAGCAAAAAAAAACACAAGGGCTCCCAAATGACACCCTCTTGAATTAATAAAACTTCCAAACTAGGCCTGATCTCAGGAGAGATCGTAAACATCTGGACCAAATGTCCCAAATTACTGCAATGACATGTGCGTGGGCGGCTTCTCTGCATGCGGTACGATGTGTACAATTTTAATGCGAGATCCGTTACCATCCAGTAAACCTTCAGGGGACGAATCTGCATTGTCTTAGAGCTAGACAGACACGAGGAACCAACTACACACTAATTAAACTAAATCCGACACTTCCTACACTGAATAAGACAAAATAATTTCCGCATGAAATTGGAATCAAAGAATTGCCGTAGCAATCCACACTAACGCCAAAAATTAGGACTTTTCAAATCAACAAAAGTAAATCAACACGTGACCAATCAAGAAAAATACACACATGGCCGCTTGAAATGTTTACATGAAAATATGAAATACACCCAACGGCGTCACAACAAACAACAATCTAACATATAAGCAAATTAAATGAGTCACAGAAAAACACTAGGCTCAAAGCCAACATTTACATCATAAAACAAATATTTCATTTCATACGATTTGCGGTAATTCGTAACGGACATGGCGAACTCCCAATTTAATATCTGATCCAACGATCATTACACGAACAGGTTTGCTACAGATAGCTTACAGGGGTCAGTCGGTCACCTGGACTGCCTAAACTATGAATCACCAGACATAGACAGGCGCAAGCTGGAATCTGCACGTCTGTCAACCCACGTGTAAACATACCTCGACCTGCCGTAGCAATGGCTCGAGTCTCGAAGAAGCGTGCTCCCAATAGCACATAATATGCGTGTGTGTGTCGAATAAAATATCTTAGTATTTCCCACCGAAATCCAAGAATGAGCACAGGACAAGGTAAGGCAGCCTCCAAGAGCTCCGCCTTTCCATAAAATACCATCAAAATTTGAGGGCAGTAGACACATTCTACCCCTCATCACGAAGAATCAAATACACACACCTTGACACAATACACACACCAGAATCACACGTATGGGTTTGACAGAAACCTGAAATAAAAGACATAAATACTTCCACCGAAATGCGTTCCTAGTCTAGTCCGTGACTGAAGAACCTGAAAAGGGATATAAAAAAAAAATCAAAAATATAGAACTAAGGTGTTCTACAGTGACATCTTACGTGTTGCGCTCGGCAACCCTAGTATGAATAAAAACCTGTTCGTAAAACATCTAACAACTTCTACCCCCTTCTCCTACTTAAAATGAATTTGAATACAGCACCATTTATCGACCATGACGAACTCAGCATTCGCATGAATAAAATCCAAATGCACGCACCGTGCATACTAATAATGACTCATAAGAAAAATATACAATCACACAAAATTTTGGCCATGTGCCAACGTACATTTAAAAGAAAGAGTGTCGGAGCACGAAATCTAAAATACACAAGAAAAACCATGAATAAAATTATTTACACGTTCCAGCGTCTAATCTAGCTGCATATTGAATAACTCAATGGTTTGTACATCACCGTCCAGCTTGCAGAAAATCAACCTCCATCCCAGAGCATTTCCCAGAGCATTACTCCGTCATCGTCGACATTCTGGTAGAGGCGTAGCACATCATCCCACCAATCGACCTTGCTGTAGACATCTTGGCGTGGCTTCTTAAAAAGAAATGTTCAAAATTAAAATTCTACCCTGCTAAAATCGCTATGAGCTACTAACTTTCACTCAAGAGTCCTGGACGATTATTCCACGTCGAAGTGGCCCTATCTAAGCATTTGCTTAATTCACACGCACATATACATCATAAAATATAACACAAAAATATTACAGAAAAATATTACAGTCTTAGTCAGCCACGTCTCACAAATTCCGTATGCCGAGTAGCGCTTATCTCAACTAGAGATCTCCCCTCCGCTAGGCATGAACTTTGCTCCCAAGAGCACAATAAAATGTTCGTTCGGACTGACGTGAACTATGCTCCTCAGAGCTCGATAAAGTTGTGTCTCAAACTACTCATCACCGATCAATTTATTAGAAACTGGCTGAATGGAATGGAGTGGAGGCAATCTGAGAAAATAATCTGTAGTTTTCAACTCACAGACTTGGGACTAGTATCAAACTTCTTCTTTTTATTTAAACGTCTTAATGCATTCATGCGGAATCCTATCGTATCGGCGGTTCTTCATGCACGTGTTTTCTGCGTCCTTTTTAAGGCACGCACCTCGCCGCGTGGTCCAGGCGTCCTCTCTTCTGATTCGCTGATTCAATCGTGTATCGGTTGGAAAATCACCTCTGGCACGCCCATAATGACGCCAAATTGTATGTGCGTTCATTCAGAATTTGTCCTTGAACATGGCTTAGCCGGTCGTTCCCAGAAATAACTATCACGCCACCTCTGTTGCAAGCGTTGCGACACACTACCTGCCTTCCGTTGTCCTCTCTAACAGGCACTGCCTGGATATAAGTAATAATAATAATAAAAATCATGAAGACTTATTGATCGGCAAATCAATAAGGGTTCAATACAGATTTAAATCCCGGGAAATGTGTTGTGTATCTGAATAACACATTGTAGACACTTTACTCAGAATATTTTTCCCATCGAGGGCAATAGAACATTGCATATTTGTTTCCTTGAAATTCGATCAAGTTTTAAGAGATAAAGTCGGAAAGAATTTGATGTACAACATGCTGCTGTCTGCTGGTCCTGAGGGATGATCATCGAGTCCCAAAGTGTGGGCAGTGGGACGTCACGGTCACATCATCTCGGGCGCCTGGGAGTTTCGTTACTCCCTTGGGAGAATATACCTGGGGAAATATGGCCAGACTTCAGAAACATGGAAGTCACGTTCGATACAGGGGGCTCCTCGGGGAGATATAGTAAAAAACAACGTCTTTAAAAGTTTGGTGAAGTATGGCGTGGCAATTTCATTACAGATGAGTGGAGGTGGGGGGCGTGATGGTACAAGGGTCAAGCTGCTTACCTCTCACCAAGGCCGACCAGGTTTGCTTCTTGGTCATAGCATGTGATTTTTTTAAACTGAAATATCACGTCCTGTGGTTAGGATTCCACGTATGACTGGAAGTCCCGTGACTCATGAACGCGAGATCAATGATCACGTAAAACAACTATCTTCCTTCCTTCCTGTCTTCCTTAGAGATGATGGAATATATAGTGCAGTATATCAGTTATAATCAGTATAAATGTTCTCCTAAAAATACAGACTATGGCTACGTCATGAAATGTACTGTAGTTTAAAACGTAGTGAAATTCAGAAAAATTGTGAGAGTTGATTTTTAAGTAATGGAAACTGTTTTATATCTCAAGAGGAATGTGCCAATGCTGTAAGTATGATTATGTTTATTGGGAAGTTAGTGAGTTTCAGGATGTGACGTTGGCACGGGATGGAGCATATGACAGGTCACTTGCTGTGGCTTTGTAACACGTAGGCTATTAAGCGGTACGGTACCAAACGTTTTAGGTTTGGTTCCTAGTTGTTCCAAGAATTTTTCTTTGCTCTGAGAGCTAGAACAGGGTACACGCTGTTTCGTTTTTCCTTTCAGCCATGATAGAAGTGGATTTCCGTGATTTCCCACACTACTGTAGGTAAATGCAGGAATAAGACATGTCACTTTCTTTCGAGACCTTTCCCTAATTACAAATTCACACATTAGTTAAGGCTTCACGATGACACATGTCATCGGACAGATACAAAAGCTCATGTATACAGCAATTATTATCTGATGGCACATGCGTAAGCAACGAGTTTCGTATGCGGGCGAGTCCATGTGCTGCAGCGTAATCCAGAGGGAAGGAACGTTCTCTTTGCTTGTTGCTACGGAAATGTTCACGTCGACTCCTACTGTTATAACTGTTTTACACATTAGTGTGTCTCCCACGAGCACAGCATGAGTGACCCCCTCCACTATCTTCTTTCTCCTTCATTCCCCTCTTTGCTCTCGGGCTCATGGATCAGGTGTTGACTGCAGTATAGGTTACACGGGTCTGAATGACCAAACGTCTAAATTTGTCCCGCGACATAGCCGTCCTCTTTAAATCATACTCCCCGGCCGTGATGGCAGTTGCAGGATGTCCGGGGATCGTAGGTTCTAACCCCGGCGCTAGCAGTGGCTATCACGAGTGTGGATTTTCCCCGGATGTTCCCACGCTCCTTCCTGACAAATTTAGCACCTTTCTTTAAGTTCCGGATCACCTAATCTATTTATGTCCCTGATACAGTTAAACATACTACTACAGCCATCACAGCAAAACAGGTTATCAGACCGTAAATGAAACATTTTTTTGAAAATGTATCTGTCCAAATTTGTATTCATTTCACACATCCTATAAAAGCAAAGTAGCACTACATGGTCAAAAACAGCTCAGAATATACCGCTTCTTATATGTGACAAGAATCATTGCTGTACCTTTAACATAAACCCAGAAAATACTTAGTAAAGTGATGCCACAAAAATAGAATTTTTCATCGTGTAAGAGTACGTGGTGACCTTAAGAAATCACGACCACAGTAAAACACCATAAGGCGTTATTTGCTAACATTCATTTTAACCATTTGTAGCAGATATCTTGTATATTTAAATGAATCCAGGTATATTTGAGGAAGGCGTTCTTAATGATTCTGGTTGGATACTGTATATATTTTCTTGGTGGGCACAATACAGGACGATAGAGAGTTACTGCCATGATTTTGAAAATCCTAGTATGATATTTGTTAATCCTTCAATATTTAGTACAACTATATCGAGAGGAAGCCGAATGACGATTAGCCTACACTGTACATCCATTCGGTAATATCTGATGTTTTTCCTTAAATTCTTTCCGAGTAAAGTATAATAAAAAGAATCGCTCGTTGTTCAAATGCCCTAAGTCCCTATTTTTGAAAAATTCCCTTTACTGCGACTTTGCATCCTAGGAAGCAAGATCCATGTTTTGGTGTTGAATGGAACCATGACCTGGCAACGCTTGTGCTATTACCACAGACGTCAAGTTAGTAATTTCGTGTTGAAAGGAACTCAGTCCAGCAGTTAGTGCGTTTCAACATAACAAGATAACAGTTTAACCTGAAGAGAAACCAGTGGGTAAATTTAAATCACCAAAGAACAGGTCACGCCAGATGTAACGTTATGCTACATAAATGGAGACTTCATGATTATCCTGCCTGTGACAGCGGAGCTCTTCAAACCGTAGAGCATATTGTTCAAGAATGTTCGCTGAGGAAGTATGCTGGATCACCACAAGATGTTATTTCTACTGCACCTCCCTTTCTGGACTGGCTTCAACAACTGGATATCTCGTTGTGAATGCATACGCAACCAAGTTTCTTGTGATGTATATATTGTACATATGATTCACCGGTACTTATATATATATATATATATATATATATATATATATATACATTTATTATATTGTAATTCACCTAGTTGCTAGCCATACGATAAATAAATAAATAAATAAATAAATAAACAGTCATTACATCCATGTTAACTTTTTCAGGCTTCCGTATACATCAGTTCATTTAGAAATAAAGGACATTAACTAAGAATGTGAATGATATTCCTCGCTCAAAGGTTCTGCTCGTTCCATGTTGAAATAAAAGTGTTAGTAACATACGGAACAATGCTATTTTGGTTTTACTATATCAGCGTGTGTGTGCACTTTCCCCATTCAAAAAACTACGTCTCATATTTCAGTACAAGAGAGGAAAACAGTTTTTTTTGTGATAACTCAAAACTCTAAAAGTTGTACTTAGTGCCTTTCAACAACGAGCGATTCATTATCTCTACTTAGTATAAAACCAAGTCCCCGATTCTTGGATGTTACGGGTAAACTCGAGAACCACGGATGGATTTTGATGCTGATTTCACCATTCTGTAAAGGATATTTCGAGGTTTATTTATGTAGAAAATAATTTATGTATGATCAAAGGAAGCCGAGCAGTAACGATTTCAGTGGAAAAGTCGAAAAAAAACTGGCGTCCGAGCGCTTTGTAAGCTTACGCTGGGCAAACCGTTAAAAATATCTAAATACTATGAGTGGAAGAATTGTTCAGCATGATAAGTTCTACAAAAAAGTCCGCAAGAGCATATGTCTATCTTCAATACATCGCCCACTATAAGTGTTTTTACGTTTTATTTTCTTCCAACCATATCCATTCAACTACTGAGGTGACAGTTTACGAGTTAGCTAAGGGCGAGTCTATCATCCCTGTTACAGCCTAGCTAGCGACCGAACCTATTCCCACAGATACAGCTGAGAAGGGTGGTTGTGTTTGGAGTTTCCCTGGAAGTGCAGTTCGGGTTTTCTTCATTTCGCCTGTGAAGTCAAGTTAACATTGGACGGAAGGGGGATTTGAGTTTCATTCACCTCGCAATTCCCTGGAAGTGCAACTTTCATTTCGCCTGTGAACTTTTCGTTCGCAAAATTCACAGTCAATTTAAGATTGGAGGGAAGGGGGATTATATTATATTAAATTATACTGATTGGCGTATAATCTCTACTTAATATAAAACAAAGTTCCCGATTCTTGGATGTCACGAGTAATCTCGAGAACCACTGCATTGATTTTGATGCGGTTTTCACCATTCCGTAAAGGATACCTCGAGGAAAGTTTCTTTGGAATATAAGTTATTTATGATCAAAGGAAGCTAAGCAGTAACAATTTCAGAGAAAAAGTCGAAAAAAATCCTGGCGTCCGAGCGCTTTTTAGACTTACTCTGGGCAAACCGTTAGAAATATCAATATACATTGAGTGTGAGAATTGTTCAACATGAGAAGTCTACAAAAAACGTACGCGAGATCATATCTCTATATTCAATATATCGTCCACTGTAAGTGTTTTTAGATTGGAAGGAAGGGGGATTTGTGTTTCATGCACCTCGCCATTCTTAAATTACGTCTGACAATTATTTGTTGCACAAGTATCTCCATGATAATATAGTTAATAATCCAGTCAGTGATTTTAACCCATCACGCCGAGACGTAAAACGGATATAGATCGTAGTTCATTGACATCGTAAAGAAGCGCTTATCACGTAATGCATTCACAACTGTTCCCGGGCGAAGCCGGGCCGGGTTGCTAGTTGATTTATATAAGAGTAGGTTATCATCACATCACACACGTAACTTTGAAAGATATATCCATACCTTGGTGGAAACTACATTTCCTCTCATTTGACCACGAACCATGACGGCCCAGAAATTCTCTACATTGATCATTTTAAAGTAAGGTTGATAATCTTCACTCCTGGATGACAGAAAAGTGTTCCGCTGAAAGTCATTGGAGACTGTCTTTCCCTCTTCCTGAACCAGCAAATAGTATAATTGGTGTTCGCAACCACAGTCAAGTGAACGAGACTTTCAGTGACATTGAGGACGTTAATTGGAATCAGAATCAAACGGACACCATTGTCACTCCAGTTCCCTACCTGGAACATTTGTCCACACATGAAGCCGAGGTCATTTTCAGAGCTAGGCACTAACGCATTCTCTGACGAACATCTTTAAGCCTGTTAAGAATGTTTATATTCCGTTTTTATCGTAATTGATGGTAGGCTACGATCGTTTCGTTAGAATTTTAGGGAGTAGTAACATCTTGGTCATCTGCATTATGGGAATAATGAAAATGAAAATGAAATCAACAGTACAAGCAATACTACCGATTTACAACTAACTTGCATACTGAAAGAACGAATGAACCACCCCGCGGCGTAGCCGTGTTCGTTGAATCGTGCATCACGGCCGCGACGGCAGCTGCAGCAAGTCTGGAGGTCGGAGGTTTGAATATCGGCACTGTCAGTGGCTATCTTGAATGTATTTTCCGGGTTCTTTCACCCTCGCTCCAGGCAAATGCTGGGATAGTAAGACTAATTGAAGTCCCGTGCGCCTATCTCATACATGCCCCTAATACAGTTACACACACTACTACAGTCCCACAGCAGTATGGATTTTCGGACACCTTAAAAACACACCCAACCACACGGGGCTGATGACCAACATGTCCCAAACCCTTGAACAATTTAACAACAATAACGGCAAAAGGACAAAAATAAACTGGAATAAGAGAAATTAAAGAAATGATTAAGAAATGCAGACAATTCTTGAAGAATTAGGAATTTCAAAAGAAGCAGAGACATGAAAGGCATATTGAAAGACGAAAGAGGAGAGGTACAACTCCAAAATCACTGGAAGAATGGGATTAAACTGTCCCAATCCAGGAACTCCTAGGGGTCGCGAACTTCCAAGTTCACCAGCCAAGAGCCCTTGATGGAGCTACACCCACTATACCTTATTTATGGCCCCTTACAATAGCCACGCGATACAAATACATGATGTGTGCTGATCCCTCGAAAGATAATGGGTGCCTGATAAGGACCAGAAAGGTAGAAAAATTAAAGACACCCTACGCCTAGGATACACTAATACCATTGGGCTAGATGAGAACAAGTGTTCACCAAAGGACCTAAAAGGAACGATGAATGTAGGAGAAAAATATAAGTATAATCATATTTGGATTTAGCTAGGGATCCGTGGTCACCAATCCAAGTTCCATTAGTTATGAGCCCATGGGGGAATCTGTGACTCTATGCTAATTGTAGTAGGATTTCTAGTAAAAGGGTTGCTTTACAGTTGGTCATCACGAATAGTCCCTAATTAAATTGGGGTGGAAATAACACTTATCTAATCACAACCACTAACATGAAAAAGATTTACATGAAATTATTCACACACTGTTTCTACAGGGTGTAACAAAAATGTACGGCACAAATTGAAGGAGACATTCCTCACACGTAGACGAAGAAAATATGTTATATGAACATGGGTCTGGAAACGCTTTGTTTCCATGTTATACTGCATTGTCTCCAACTCATTACGCATGGGAATCACACAAGAACAGAACGTTAGAAACGTAGGGAACATGCACTCTTGGTTACGTTTGGTTACGTTGTCATTATCGAAGATTCACCGCCAGTGGTTTGTTTTACATGGCCCCGTTGCCATGCGACTTAGCAGATGTGCCTTTAGCTGTGCGACAAAACATGTACTTCATGCACGATGGAGCACCTCCTCATTTTAGTGCTGATGTCCGTCGGCTTCTAAATGACAGATTTGGTGACATATTGATAGGTAGAGGTGGACCAATTGCCTGGCCTCCACGCTCTCCGGACCTAAAATCACTGAACTTTATTTGTGAGGGCATTTGAAAGTTCTTGTGTAACGAACCCCAGTACAAGATATTTAGAGTCTCCGTGCCCGTATAATGGAAGGCTACGAAACCATACGCAGTACTTCAGGGATACATGAGAGCATCCGAGATACAATACGACGGTGGGTTGGTGAATGTATATATGCACACGTAGGGCATATTGAACATTTCCTGTGAGAAAAAGTTGCATGTGGTATGCTGGTACGTTCTGCTCTTGTATGTTTCCCATGATAAATGAGTTGGAAACATTGAGGTATAACATGGAAACAAAGCGTTTCCGGACCCACGTTCATATAACATTATTTCTTTGTCTACGTGTGAGGAATGTGTCCTGCAATTTGTGCCGTACATTTTTGTTACACCCTGTATACTTCTCGAAGAATTTCGTTCGGTAAGCAATTATAAATATTTAAAAAAGTTTTAAACCTTTTACAACGTGTCCAATTTCTACTTGTGTTCCGTTAGATTACAATACTCCTGTAAATGCTACGTGTTTTTTTTTGTTTTTTTTTGTTTTTTTTTGTTTGTTAATATACGGGGCGTGGTGGCTCAGCGGTCTAGCTGTATGCCTCTCACCAAGGCGGTCCGGGTTCGATTCCCGGTCAATGCATGTGAGATTTTCGAAGTGAAATGCCATGTCCTGTGGTTCGGATTCCACGTAAAAAGGAGGTCCCGTGGCTCATAATCACAAGATTCACGGTCACGTAAAACTACAATCTTCCTTCCTTTTGTTTGTTAATACTAGTTATGTACAGTTTTCTTACTTTCCTCGTTAATGGCAGACAATAAGCCATTGTTCACTGCTGATCAATAGCCGAATGTTCTTTCCCTATCACTTCACGTGGAGTCCCGAGTCCGATCCTGACTGCCGGCTCACTTGACAGGTCTCCAGTGTTGCACAGTTGCACGTAGTTTTGTCCAGTCTTGCTGCTTGCTCTCACTTGTCAGTGGCTACAGTGGAGAGTTGACAACTGTGTGGATAAGGAATGTAAATATGGCCGCCCAGCTAGCTTTTAAAAGTAAGCCGGTTAATAATAAGGTAGGTTAGAGTTAAGCCACACTGACACCTTAATACCATTATCTGCCACTCAAGTGCGCCTCTGGTCTGAATACAGGGAAATCCTTTTGTTTGTACCAGTATCACATCAATGTTCCTGTCTAACTGATGGGCTTTTATAACTTCTAGTATTTATGATACGAAGACACTATCACCTTGCCACTATTAACCAAATAATGGATGTGTAGAATGAATGGTACTGGTATAGTTTCATGGAGCGGCAACAGATAGGGCTAATAGCACTAGTAGGGGGGGGGGGGGGATCGAGTTAGTCCGTGCAGTATAGTGACGAACAGTGGATGCTGGCCACTGGATTTTCCAGCAACCAAATAAGAGTTTCAAATTGTTTTTCTCTGGCTATCCGAGATTCAGAACAGGGAATATTCTAATCTAAAAGAATAAATCCTTTTTGACTTGCTAATGAATATCCACATGAACAGTTTCTACTTTAGGTCAATTTTTGTTGTTGTAGACCGAAAATGTTGAAATTAATTTATTTTACGCTCAGAATTTCAAGATAGTGTAATGATTGGTCTGATAAAGGTATCAGCTTTTCTGCATAGGCTTCTTATAGAAAACTCGCTGTATACCAACTAACAAACATTTCTTCATTGGAGCGTGAGTTGCAGATTATAATAATTCAATGTTTCCCACGGTCGCCATCTTTAAATTCCTAGGTATGGAGCTGATTACACTGTGCTTAAGGCACCTAACACTTTCTGTGAGATAGTTTGGTTTTGCAACATTTGGTAGTGTTCCGATGATTTGTTTAGTCAGTATTTGAGCCTTTAATACTATAGTGGTCATCATTTTGTCTTCGTTAAGATGGTGACGATATAAAGTGTGGAATTGAGGCACCTTCTATTGTGCTACCTCTGCACAAAATTTTGTTCACTTTGGTTTCCCTCTTTGGGAATTTATAATGGGGAAACACACATATCTTTTTACATTTTGAGCATAGGCTATAAAAATATGTATTGTAAAAAAATTCGGTTAGTCACCATTTAAAACGTGGTAAGAGTAAAATCCAAGATGTCGCTCTTGTGCAAATAGTAAAACTCAGTACAACATGGAACGACAAAAGAATACACTATGTAGTAAGGACAATCGTTTGCGATACGGATGACCAAGTTGTGCTCGATTTCATGCAGATGTAGTAGCCTATTCTCCTGTGTGGGTTATTATCCCTTTTATCTATCCAGCTTGTTTTGCGATCTCGGCTAATCTGCTTGTTCTGTGCAGGCTATATCCCATGCTGAGGAGGAGCTTAGACAGCTCTGCCACGAAGGTAGAGGGAAAAGTATCCGGCAGCCTGGCTGATATCAGCACGCGTGCAAAGGCTCTTCACGCGAACAAAATTCCTGGACGACCCTGGTTTAAGAGTTGTTCTCTTGATTTTAGAAGCTTACAACGTTTGCTAGCGTCAGACAGTAAATGAAAAGGCATATCCAGGTATCACATTTAGTTACAAAGAAATTTTGGACACTTCTTGAATATTGAATCATCACGTCTAGTAGACAGGGCTAGAGCTAAACAAAGAGAGACTACCAAGGCAGGGCTCATGGTAGTTTCCGTAAAAACATGACAGATCTGTATTTTCAAAACAATGTTTGGACATTGAGTCATGAGTCTGAAATTGTTGCCCTATAATTATTGATCATAAAGTAGGTCATTTACCTAAAACTATTTACTCCATCTCATGGAAAATCTATTAATCTGAAGGGAGAATTTCGAGATGAGAAGTACCGGTAGAATAAACAGAAATAGGAACTTTATTTGTTTATTAATCAACAACTATACTGCACACAATAAGTAATTCCGATAATTAAAACTCGCAATTTTTCTAGATTTACGCCGTGTCTTGTGTGGGGTTTCGCATACGAACACCAAACTGGATCATCAGCGGCTTCTTGGTGACCGTGCCCGGACCTCCACAGATTGTGTTTTCAGGAATGGGCACGGAAAAGTATCATTGGCATTTATTTGTGGGCGGAATTGCTTCTTAAGGTTATTATGATGAATTGAAGGATTAAATAAGCATGCAGCAAAAATATGGGAGTTCATTCCAAAATTAAGCATTGTATATTATAATTCATGACTGCCCAGTGCCATGCAGAGCATAGCAAATTGTACAAATTCATTGTTCTTGTATGTTATCCTCCAATCGTATTCCAAATTACAAGTACTCTTTCAGATTTGTCAACTGACTGTAGACTACTTGGGAATAACATCTTGTTACATGTGTCATTGAGTTTTCTCTTTTAGGGTGGGCAGCAGTAATGTTTATGGTCTGCGACAGATGCGAGATAATGAGGAAAATACTGGAGAAAACCACACTCATTACAGTGGCTGTAGTCAGCATGGTCTGGATTCGAACCACAGCGTTGTGGCTTCTAATTATTTTCATACTACTGAAATGATCACATGCGGCTGTGTGGATAAGTATCACTTTGTAATACTTAAACAGTAGATACCACCAATTAAGAGTCAAGTATCCCACAGCCATGGAGTTTCAACTTGGTACCCAATACGCTGTACTTGGATGGTATACAAAATGAAAATATCTATTATCTATTGTGGGACGGGAGAGCCTTTACACATACTCTATCTTGACGTACCAAATTATTTGGCGTATAAGTATACGCAATTTGCGAAAAAGCACATTTAGATCCAAAATACATGTTGCCCACTTCTATCAATCTTCATGTGACATTCAAATACAAAATGTGAAACCGTTTGCCAAAATAATTAATCTTCCCTAGGAAGAGCCGAGACATCCCTAATAAATGATGCACTCTGACTTATATATACCGATTTTCCGTGGTCTCACAGATTTTGCCGGTGTGTATATAAATGTACCTGGTTCTTTTTTTCTGATGTTCAGGTGATAGGAGCGTATAGAGCACCGAAAGATAACTTTTCGCTCCTCGACACACTGTATGGTAAAACTTGTACGGGTAATGCTATGAAAAAAAAAAAGCATAATAATTGCCGGAGATTTAAACCTCCCCAAAGTAGACTGGTATGGTAAGTCAACTAGCTGTGGTCAAGCACAGAGCGCTGCAAACAAATTCTTAAGGGAGGGGACTTTCCCAAGTAGTCGACTTCCCTGCTAGAGAGAATAATACCTTAGATGTTTATCTCGTAAAGCCTGTAGAGATGTATATTAACTGTCTCAAAGTACCGGGAATTAGTGACCATTCTGGGGTTGAATTAAATATTAGATACGCTGATATTACAAAATTAGACTCTGATATAGCAAAAAGATCAAATTCCAGTATCGAAGGGCGTATCAGGGCAAATTTCAGAGGAATGAACTACTTGTAGGATGGGAATCGGAAGGAAATCACATTAATATCCTGTGGACTAACTTTTTGAAAATTTTAAATAGCGCTATTGATGAATTTGTCCCATTTAAATTACTGAAACAAAACCCAGATCCTGAGTATTACACACGAGAAATCAGGAGTCTAAAACGAAAAATTAGGAAATTATACAATAAAAGATATGATAGTTGAAATTTATGTCCTTATCAAGAGAGCTCGTCTTAAAAAAGAGGGCTGCTCATGACAATTAAATGCAAGGTTTACTTGGTTCGGGAGGTGATGGGTAGAAAAAAAATACAGTTATGTTAGGAGAAGACTGGGAAATTCAAATAATTTGTCGGTAAATTAATTACTGAGAAACAGGCTATTGCTAATGAATTAAATGTCTTTTACGGTAGTGGTTCAATAAATCCAATAGCTGTGTGTTGGACCTTAGCGGCGAATCAGGGGCTCCCCTTTTCCAAATAAACCAGTCAGCAATTGTAAAGCTAATACAAAAATTACGTTACAATATATCAAAGTGTCCTGATAATATTTTTAGTGAAGTACTTAAACTAGGAGGTAGGGCCGTGGCACGATACTTGGAGGTGATGTTTAATGTGTCCATAAACATTGCGCAAATCCCAGATGACTGAAAAAGAGCTACGGTAGTTTCAATATCTTAGGGTGGGAGCAGGCTTGAATTGGACAACTACAGGCCGGTTAGCCTTACGTCCATCGTTTGTAAACAGATGGAACATCTTATTTGCGACTACTTGAGGGAACAGTGGGAAACATTATCATGGTTTAGTGATAGGCAACATGGATTTCGGAAAGGTTACTCATGCGAGAGTCAGATGCTATAATTTTTTCAAGATATTCGCGAATCGTTAGACAATGGGGTAGCAGTCGACGCCGTAGTTATATATTTTGCGAAGGCATTTGATGTCGTGCCACATGATATGCTACTCCATAAATTAGCTTCAACGAAGATCGATAAAAGAGTAATTTTATGGATACAAGAATTTTTGAAGGGTCGTTCTCAGAAAGTGAAAGTCGAAGGCCAATTCTCGGACGAAATTACCGTAACTTCGGGTATCCCTCAGGGCAGCGTAATCGGAACTTTGTTATTTTTGGCGTTTATAAATTACTTACCAAATGGGATTCGCAGTGACTGTCGATTGTTTGCGGTTGATTGTGTAATATATCGAAAGATACATGATTCACAGGACAACACAGTACTTCAAGATGACCTGAACCTGGTCTATAAGTGGGTGATTGAAAATAAAATAAAAATAAACACAAGAAAATGTAGTCTCATAAAAATAGGGAAAGGGCGAAGGCAAGATTTTCAATATAACATTGGCTCGGAAATACATGTAGATGAAGATTCTTGCAAATATTTGGGCGTTCACGTAAGGAATGATATGAAATGGAGTAGTCATGTAGGATGTGTAGTTTCCAAAGCTTACAAATCCCTGCACTTTGTAATGAGGGTATTAAAAGGAAGTAGTACCTCTGCAAAGGAATTAGGATATTTGCCACTTGTAAGACCTATTCTGGAATATGCCTCGGCGGTCTGGGATCCATATCAAGTAGGGCTCATCAATGAGTTGTAAATGGTACAAAGAAAGGCCGCTAGATTTTTGCTCAGTGACTTTAATCCCAGGATCAGTGTGAGCCGTATGTTAAAGAAACTTGGGTGGGAATCACTTGAGGCTAGGAGGATGGAATCTATACTCGGCGCTATGTATAACACGTATACAAATCAACTAGCAAGGGGTGAGCTTAGCAAACGTATGGGAAAGCCCACTTACATGAGTAGGAGTGATCATTCTTTCAAAGTTAAGGCCCGGCCACAGCGTATAAATTATGGTAAATATTCATTCGTAAACCGTGCCATTGATAACTGGAATTCTCTACCTGCCACAGTATTAGAACCTTTTCCCAGACTTATAGGTGTGTTTAAGAAAAGACTGACAATTTGTGTAATACTCCAGTTTAATTCTTATTGAATTGTTATGTAAGATTATTTATTTAGGGGGCGTGGTGGCGCAGCGGTTAAGCTGTTGGCCTCTCACCAAGATGGACTAGGTTCGATTCCCGGTCAATGCATGTGAGATTTTCGAAGTGAAATGCCATGTCCTGTGGTTCGGATTCCACGTAAAAAGGAGGTCCCGTGGCTCATAATCACAAGATTCACGGCCACGTAGAACTACAATCTTCCCTTTTTGATTATTTATTTGTTATGTATATCCAATTTGCCACCGGGGGACACACCACCAATTGCAAATAAATGAATGAATGAATGAATGAATGAATGAATGAATGAATGAATGAATACCACAAACACACATTCTGTAATTTTGTAGTAACTACTCAACTAGGGCTTAATAGTTTTGTATTCTTGTTTAGTAGTTTGATAAACCGATCAGTCACCCTTTGCTTTAAAACATGGCCCGATTCTATCTAGGTACTCATCGATACGGCACGCATTGTCTGAAGGGGCAACTTCCCCACCGCTTACATGAAGAAGTGTTTCAGATCCTAAATTTTCGGATGCATTCTTCTACAGACAATACCCTGCAGTACGACCTCAAGCTATAGTTGAGAGGATTGCGATCTTGGCTGCTGGAGGACCAATCACGCGGAGTAATGTATTTAGGCAACTTCCAGTAAGCCATTTTTGTGACCTACTCTTTTTTTTTTCACGGAATAATGTTGCTAGTTTTCGTTTTTAAACTGCTGCTCAAGAACATGAAGCTATTATTTTCATTGGTGGACATTATTCTTGAATTGAAGGATGGCCAGATAGACTGAGAACTTGTATTAAAGGAAAGGGTTGTCATTTTCGAGCATCTTTGATGTTTTATGTAAGGAAGACACGTCTATTCAACACACCAATAGCAAATTTTTAATCCCAAGCTATAAATCGAGTTAATGTTTCATAGCCTTGATCCAGGACCTATGGCTAGACCATGCACTCTTATAAACAGATCATTGAACAATGGAGATGACTGTATTTACTGTATAGCATACAACTTACGGTAGATATATTTTCTCTTGAGTGTGCGTAAATATTGGTTTGCGTTGATCCCCAAAAATGTGTGACATCACTAATGTGGCTTGTGATTTATATATGAGTTGGTTAGTATTTAAATGGTCGTTTATTATTTGGTAGCATAGTGTGATGGTTTATTCATAACATTCCCTTTTTGTCAATTGGTAAAACTTGGTGTTAGAGCAGAAATATTCACACTGTTCAGCTATGAGAAAGGAGGGGATATTCAGATTGTAAACCACGAATTAAAAACTCATTGACTGAAGGAAAATTGAATAGTTCTTCGCATGCTGACCAGAGATGTATTCTTCTGTACAGTTGAAAACAAGACCTGATTTAAGGTATTGGTGACTGATCAGGCGTAAAGCTTTGAGTTTTCCTCCTTATTAGACTTAATATCTCAATGCCATATTGCTTTGCACGAGCCACACTTTTGTCTGTAGTTAAGTGTCATTTTACCAGATCCATTCTATTGGTATAGTCCAGGCTGTTCCGGCCGAGCAGCTCGCTCGTGAGCAATGGAGTACTCGCCGCCTTCCGTGAGTAAACCTGCAATATGCAATACAGCCCTGCTGTGGGGGGCTGCCGTCACTGTGCGGTAGATACATCAAGACTGGCTGGAAGCGCATTGACTTGTGTTATGACCTTCGCCCAGTGGCGTATTGGCTATCACCCCCAGTCCCTCTCCAACCGTGCTTCGAGCATTACTGCTGAGTACTCGCGTGTACTCATACTCAAACTCATGGATTTGGAAGAGCCTGGTATAGTCAATCACACGTCATGTCTCTCTCCACTCTACCTACTTGAAACCATGTTGCGAATGGTGCACAGACATGGGAGAAATCTGAGTTTTCCTGCTGATCACTTGATCGTGTGGTTAACTCTAACTCTCCGGCTCAACAGATCGCTGGCTGGCCCAGAGCTGACCAGCTATTATGAGTCGAACGTGTTCCCAGTGAGAAAGTGCGGAATGATTGAGCGATTGATTTATTTCACTTTCTCAGATATACTTATAACTTAAGAGCTCACTTACAGGAGCATCCAGCATGCAATAGGATTAGGGCTTATAAACATAGTAACAAATAAAAACATAATATAAGTAAAATTTAAATCATATTATATATCGTATTATATCATAAGCAACCACACTGTAAATACTAGTAGTTTAAGAATGATAGTAACAATAGTACTGTGTTAATAAAAGAAGTACTAATGGAAGCTTATTTACAAAAGAGTGCAGACACACCCAGTATCAGCCTGAAAAATAAACACCATACACAAGAAATATATTAACATATACTTATGGTAGGTTATCTGATATTGTCCTAACTTTATAGTTGAAACTAATTGGATAACAAATGCATCTGATGCCTGCATTATGTTGAAAGTTTATTTAATAACCTCTTAACATAATGCAGTAATCAGATGTGAGAAGTATACCACTCCAAGAAGGAGGATGAAAGACGATTTTTGAGAGCGGCTGTGCTTGCAATTTGTACGAAATTATATAAATTGAAGGTGAAGAGGAATGGAGAGGTGACACGGGATATACGCTGACACCAACCTTGTTCATTTGAGACACAAACTTCGAGTTTGTTGGGACAGCCTGCAGTCAACCATAAGTTCACCGTGGACGCCCTCACTCAAAGAAGACAAGTTGGAGAGGTATGTATAAAACCAAGCAACCAACTTATGCCGGAAGTGCACGAGTGTTGATGTGTCATTTAGGGTTGCAAGATCACTGTCATCCAATGAACAAGGGTGAGTATATAACAGTTCGATAACCTGTATCAATATGCTGTCTGTACTGGTGTGAACCCTCATGATTGGTCCTGGGACTGGAAATATAAATTTGTGGCAGTGCACCTCAATTAGACGTGGGGAAACCACGTAAAGTCACTTGTAGGGTGGCTGAGATGGGATTCAAATCACTTATTCTCAGCTGCCCTAATGGGCCTGCATGTTCCTCGTCCCAGACCTTCGACATTGATAAATTAACTTAGCAAAGGTGGTAAACGAACCAAGCAGTTTTGCGTTCAGTAGGTATATATAATGACTCAAGATGGTTGTGTGGTCCGTGCTAAGCCTAATAAAAGGCTGGAGATGGTCTGATGAACCACAACTAGGGCATGTCGACCGCAGCTCCCAGTTCGCCCCTTACCACTCCTATTAAATCTCCTCTCACCGGAGACATAAAACGAGGAAATGCGACTGTTTCTTGCAATGCCCTTTGTTTCTCTCTCAGTTAGAATATGTAAATAAACCGTTGGCACCTCTCCTAGGCAGTTTACTTCAACTTAACATTGTCCCATGAATTATTCATCATGTTGACTGAAACATCGGGCACACTCGATCGATCATTGGACCTGTTGGCCCGTCTTAACATAAAAAAGTTCGTTAGGGAGAGTGTTTTATCAGCTGATAAGTGTACACAGAAGGAAATTAAACTCACACACCATTAGCATCAAGCGTCACTAATAAGGATTGCTTGAAAGGAAGTTTCAGTGACTGAGAAATCTAAATTTGACGCCGAAGCTGCCACTCGGTGTACGAATTTAGACTCCTGGATCCAGAGCTCCTGGGTTCAATTCCCGGCTCTACCAAGATATATTTTAAGGCTCTGAGGGTTCAATCGGAGTACACTCAGCCTCGTAATACAAACATTGAGAAGGGATGGTGTTCGATTCCCATCTCGGCTGTCCTACAAATGGTTTTCTGTGCTGACATACTTGCCAACTCTCCAGATTTAGGCGGGAGACTCCCGATTTTCAAGAGGGTTTCCCTCCTCACGATTACTCATTATTGTCTCTCGATTTTAGCTAATTATTGACAAAATACAAAACTGTCCTAGTATTTTTGATGTGGTTATAGTGGGCAAGTAATAAATGTTATTTGGGTACCTGAATTCGTAAAAGTATTTTGATTTAGAGTAAACGATTGTTTATTGATTTAGCTGCAACATAATCGTCACATTCCACTGTTTTTGCTCGATGTAAGATTCTTTATTATGGCAAACAAATTAATTCTGTTTTCATCAAACAGTTTTCGGAACAATTTCCGTGCATGATTGACTCCAACAATGGTCATTTCTTGCATGTTATGCTTTTCATCGATGTAATGTTTTATATCACATTGTGGAAAAAGTAAAGTTTTAAAATACGTGGGAACAAAGAAGTACCAAGAAAGTGGAAGCAACAAAACATTGATTTTGGTGTTAAAAGTGAAAATCATTCACTTGAAACATAATTTGCCAATTCAGTTATTTGTGCTGATATGCACTGTTTGTATTTCCTGATTTTCATATAAAAATCTCCGGATTTTTTGTTTTGTAAGGTTGGCAGGTATGTGTGCATTCCAACTTAACTCCAGCTAAACTCCAGGATGTTTCCTAACATAACATGAGGGCACGTGCGACTCTTTCCAAACCCTAGCCTCAGTTACAAATACACACACTAATACAGACATCTCAATGACACAGTTTATCAGACAGATTCCACACACCTAAGTACACTGAACAACAAGACAGCGCAAATGATTTGGCAATAATAACGACGTTGAGTTGGGTCACATGTTTAAATACATTTCAAGATGTGACTAAAAGAGTTCTTGTCAGAATCTGTGTGTGCGAGAAATAGCAATTAGAACGTAACATGAGTTGATCATCCATAGCAATATTAGTGAAGGTAAATGGAGAATTCTTCTCATGTTGTATTCCGATATGTTGAGCTGGTAGATTATCGACTGTTTTACCAAACTTTCGGCAAGCCTGGAATACTTTCCCGTACAGTATTCATTAATTCTTCATTATTGCCAGGGCGATTGCCATCCAATCAAACCCTGCTTCAATTTTGAAATTCCGTATGCTCAGCGGAACAACACAGAAACCAGAGCTATGTTGGGGGAACTGTAGACGAGATTTGATCAATTAGAGTCACTGACAGCACAATAGTGTTCATTTATTAGCTAACATCCTACAACTAAGAATGTCGTTCGATATTTCCCACTTTACAAACACCTGACTTCTTCGGGCGAGAATCAAGAGTCAAATGAACCGCTGATGAAGCTACTTCACAGAGATCTTCACAGGAATATGATACCGTGTTGCAGTTAAACAAGAGCAAAGTCCTATCCGTAAACTGTTTCATTGTTCATGGGCATGCGTTGTTCGTGTGGCGTAGCAGGCTTTGCCAATAGTCATCCCTCTGTCCATGATCATGCTACTCGCCGCTGGCGGCCATAGCTCACGATAAGCGTGATAGTAATTTAACTAGCACAATTAGTCAAAATATGTATTTTTTTTTGTTGATATACAGTACTATTACTGCTTAATAAGTGTATTTTAAATATCATAACCCACACTTGTGGACATAGATTTGAAGGCCTAAATGTTCAGGATCTGATGATGATCGCTTGACGATCGAAACTGATTATCCAAGTGTATTATTAATCTCATATAAATTGTTTTCAGGATTAGGGATCTACCCATTACAAACGGGTACAATCATGATGACCGACTGAAAAACATTAAATTTCGATTAACCAAACCAGATATAAGATAAGTTACGAAGTGGTCACCCAACAGTGGGGTTCATTTAGATCAAGATTCAGAAACATCAATAACTTTCTTCTGAATGTATGGGTGCAGTTGTAACTCTTTGTCCTTATTGATCAGTCTTGTGAGGAACGTTGTGTGTTGTATCCGATATAAGAGTCCCCGTTTACTAAGTTTCATTATATTTCCGCCGATGCATCCAGTGGAATTTATTGAAGTATTAGAAAAGTACGCCCACCTTCCTTCTTGAATGTATAGAATCGGTTTATCTTGCGCCTTCTTCAGAGGAAGCCCTTTGTGTGAGACTCCATATTTGTTGCGGTTCGTCATTGTAACTGTAATTAATAGTAGATTGTCGATATTAATGTTTATATGTGTGTGTTGCAATATTCGGATAACCTGCATCACTGTGATGTCTGTATTGTACCCATGCGTATAATCTCGATGGAAAATATGCTTCTGCCTCCAGCTAGCTTCAGGACTCGAGGATGTACCGTCCTCCCACTGAGCAGTTGCATACTTTGGATTTGAGGCTAAGAGGTATCAACTCTACAATGATAAGGCACCACTCTATTCTAAAACTTTAATTCAGTAAATAAAATCATGGCTTTAAACAAATAAAACAATCCCCATAACCATAAAACAAAAGCAAACAAAAATTACTTTCCACAATCCACCAATATGAACATAATATAATCATAATAAAATCATATCATACCACAAACCTTTACCCTTATGTGAACATCACAAATATATTCTAGTGCGCTGATGCACGTACAACTTCAGAAACAAACTGTACATTGACACTACTGTCATACAATGTGACTTCTTTAATATCACAACATTACTGATTCATAAAAACCTTCTTAATTTGACAATTATGTGTACCGTGTGTGTTTTGATCTTTCTTTTCCCACCAAATGCTTCACATGCATTAGCCTATTCTGGTGTTGCACAGCAAACTACGTGCAACTCCATATTTATGTAAGCTACCCCTACTCCACTATTTATATAGTTCCACTGCATGCCGTTTTGTGATTTCATATAAAAACGTTATGTTATTGTTGTGTCGGATGGTATAATCAAACTACCTTGCGCGCGTAGCCTGTGGAATCTGGTAACCAACTTCTGAAAAAGTTGTCAGTGACAGTATAAATGCAACGTCTAACCATTCGTTAGATAGCTAAAATCATGAACCATCAGGGTAATATATAATTATCAATGTGTTCTTAAACCACATGGCTTCATTACTCAACATAACAACATTTTATTTCATGTCATTAACAGGGTCTAAAATCTATTCCTGTCAACTTGCTTTCGCGGTTCGCCTTGACCGTCCCCAGACCCTCTCCTCGAGCGGTCGGTATACAATAGCAGTGGGTTGGGTTTCCACCCTAACTCGACCCCCGCTTTTATGTCTGAAGGCTTATTTCCAAAGCATTGTAAGATTTTACAAGACAAACTGTGCTCCCAATGACACACATATCTCAATGGATTTTAACTGAATATTATGCACACAGGTAGTGAATGAGCTTTATATTTATTCCTACCCCGAGGGTAAAATAATTACTGGCACCAAACAGGTCCATTCAACATGAAGGTACGAGGTTCGTAAAACATTGGTCTCATAGGCAACCGGTGTCTTAAATAAATTATGCGGTCAGCCCAATGCTGCCGGTATGAGGTTCGCTTCAACAAGCCGAATCACTCACAATAATAAGTTCTCGGGGAATCATTAGAGTGTCGAGGTGTCCTCGTTTTCCTCGCACCTAATCACGGGATTCCAACCCGGAACATTCCATCCTTCATCAGAGTTAGGGTCCAACACTAAACACTCTGGCACAAAGTATATCTCCGCTATGCCCCCGGCATAGGAGATTTCATACGTAGAATAGACCACCTGGCTCCTTACCTAATGTTACTACTTCGTCCTATAATATTAAGAGAAATCTATCAATTACTCTATAAGCTTCTCACATAAGCTGCAAATTCAATTCACTAAAAGCCCTTCCATTCCTGGCATAATTATATTCCCATTAATACAATATTCTGATATCAAACTCTTTCTTTAATCCCGTAAGGTAATCTTACTGTATAATCTTACTGCTTGGATCGATAAGTCTTGCAATTAGCGTAATTATTTCCTGTTTACAATCAATTACCTGATGCGTTCATTCATACCTTTGATATTCATAATTGTTATTATTCTCACTGACATAATTTACCAAAATCATTCCTTATTATTATTATTATTATATTTCTGACATAATTTACCAAAATCATTCCTTATTATTATTATTATTATATTTCTGACATAATTTACCAAAATCCGACACAACCAATCATCTCAAAACTCGAACAACTGTGCTCGTAACATTTACATAACTGATTGCCATCTTAATTAATAGTGGTAATGATTAATCCACTTATTGATGCACATTAACTTCTCAACTGTATAAAAATCAATACAATAATGACTAAACTTGGAGGGTCTACCTCCTAATCTGATTCTTACTGGCATCTTTACTGAAATCACGTCACATGCAGCGGCCTATATTCTCTAATTAACCATAATTTGTGGGGTACTCACATATCTGAAGGCTTCTCATGGTGGCTTCAACCAATCATATCCTTCCAAGTCGCCTGCCATATGCAGGTTTAACGTGACATTTTCATCTTGAATACACACATTTTATGACACACAACTTCCGTTAACCACGCGGCACTTTGCATTTCTATAAGGAAGCTATTGCTCCCAAACATGTGACACTTTATAACACTTATAAAACCACTACTTTAAAAGATATTTTACATATGCTTTATACACAACACACGTCGCTTTGTACACTTTTCATTGCTTGAAATTCCCTAGCAAAGATATCAAAATTGCAGGTGTCGACGGCATCTCTCGTGCTCCTACCAACTCCTGATTGAAAGTCTGGTTTACCTGCCCTCGGAATTCACCAACAGTTTTTATCCATACTCCTCCGGTAAGCTTCCTGCATCGCATAAATATGCTAACTTCCGTCCTGAACGTTATTATTTGGTATCCTTACGACATTACCAAATGCTTCGTAAAGTTTCTCCCAGCGCATTCTAGCGTAATTAGACATGAATGATCAGTCGATATTTGATACATTGCGCTTAACACTGTCCATAACTTTACACAAATTATTATTATTATTTACAATAGTTCTGCCACTCATCTTACACGGTGCTTCCTACGTGAACACGCCATTGTTCGTACTGCTGAGTATACCTGCAGTGCGATTATTATTAATAAAAGCTTATTAAATGCTTCACTCAAATGTAGAACTCTTTGTGCGGGCGTCCTTTCATGCACCGGACCAACATATGTTCCGCCATGACGACTGTCTGCGCCTCTCTTGACAAACTGTGACAAACTGGTGTGAGACTGGCTCCAACTAGGGTAAGACTGACTTAAGACTGAAGTGCAACTAACTTCCTCTGCCAAGGGTCGACTCCCTTATATCGGATTCACACAGAAAGTAGAGCGCAATCTTCCCGCGGGATCTCGGCTCCTCTCCCAGCATGATTCTGGTCTCGAAACCATGTTCATTGGGTTCCTTTTCCTTCTCTGATCCCAGAACTGACTGCGTGCTGAAGAATCGCTCGGCCAATTAATTAATATTAATTCTTTTCTTCACAGCGTGGGGACGCTATCTCCCGGGATTCCCTGGCGACCTCCTCAAATCCCGCCGCGAACAATGATAGTCCTACGGTCCTTCCGCACTTCCTTAAATATGCATCAATTTCGCAGATTAAAGGCTCTAAAATTAGCCTCCAGTCTAAGGATTCACCTGTGGGCAAGTCTCATGTCATTTCGTTACTCCAATCACGAGTAATCAATGATTTTCCTTGTGATCTCTCCCCACCATTCTCAAATCCATTCTCCGTCGGGGAAGAACTGGGTCATTATTCAGGCCCTCACCTTCTTCCAGACTACAGAATGAGGTCAGAATGATTGACTTGGCTCCACTGAACACCTCCCACAATTCTGGGCTAATTTGTAAAATGTCCACTCTGCACTTGCAGTGCTCCAAGCCCCATATAGCCTACACCAAGTAGTCTAATAATACTGTATTCTGCTCAATTTCCCTTCATTATTTTAATAAATAATGTCACTGCAACTGAAATCACACCAGTGATTTAATATACACTTCTCTCTAGGGGTTTTTACAATGAAACACCCTCCACAGACCTCCGGTTCGTTCCCTGGTGGAACCTTTATACTGAGATCACAGTCTCTGAGAACCGCGTTCGATTCCAGTCAGCATAACCTCCTCGGGTTCAGTACTAGTGTGTATATTTCGTAACTGAGGTAGGATTTGGGTAGGAAGCGACCGTGGCATTATGTGAGGTACCATTCCGACATTTACCTGGAGTTGAAGTGGGAAGCCACGGAAAACACTTACAGGATGGCTTAAGTAGGAATCGAACCAGCCTCTTCCCAGTTGTCCCTCTCGGGGCTTTGTGTACCCCTTTCTAGTCATCAGACCATAATTAAATTTCTTGGCAGAGCCGGGAATCGAACCCGGACATCCGTGGTGACTGCCAAGAATGCTAGCCACTATGTAACGAGGCAGGTCTAAGTTAGTTGAAAAATATATGTAGTAAAGAAAAGCACGCTGGTTGTCAATTCCAAATATTACACTGTATTTAGTCAGTCGGAACAGAGCTGATTCCGTCAGGAACGTAATCATTAATTACCACTGTAGCTAACAAATAGTAAATGGAACACGTGTCTATTGAGATGGATTCCTAGGTATACTGTTCATTAGATGGAAGGAATTGCTCTCAGAAGTGGTGTTGATATCGTTTGTGGCATGGCATTGTCGTTGGTCCTACCGCAGCTAATCTAGGAACACCTTTTGTGTGTAGTGGTGCTCCCTACGGATTATAGGCACTCTGCAATGAATGATAATTCAGACGAGACTGTGGCTGGTGATGGAGCAATTGTAAACTTATGGAAATATGGCAGGTTGTGAATGGTCAGCCAAATCTTCCACTTCTATTAACAACTCCAGGATACGCAGATGGCTGGACAGCATTTATACAACTGCTCTACCAGCTCGTTTCGGAACCTAGTACGTCAATGATCAGCCAAATCGTCCACTTCTATCAACAAAGATAGTCGGACAGCAATTATGCGACTGGTGCATCAGCTCATTTTGGATCCCAGTGCGTGAATGGTCAGCCAAATGTTCCACTTCTAGCAATAACCACAGGATACACAGATAGTCGGACAGCAATTATGCGACTACTGCATCAGCTCATTTCGGATACCAGTGCGTGGTTATGTGAAGACCAGCCCAAATTCATCAACATAAACGGGAGGACAGCATCAGGCTTAAGGCCTGGACAAAATAACTTCCTTAAGAGAAGGTTAGACTGAAAGGATTGGGCTAAGGAAATGCGGCCTGGTTCTTTCAATACTAGACTGAACATTGAGAGTAAATACAATATTTTTATTTTTATGGTGAAACTTGCAAACACATTAATAAATAAGCCTTAATTAAAAAATTAGTTATGCTGGCCCGCCTGGGGCAATTTCAAATGTTCATTAATTTTATTTAGGTTGGCCCAGCCATGGGCTATTATTCAAAAGTTCATTCTGCTTGATGCACACACAAATTTAATATTCTTGCACTTGCTAGCAAACACTTAAAACGAAGATGATTAAGATAATAATAAAAAAGGCACAAACTTATCTTTTAGTGGCGATGACTAGAAGCATGCTGACGGAGACTGCCGTGGCCAACACTTGATTTTTTTGGCAGTAGAATTTGAGATGTCCAGCATCAGGAAAATAACTTCGCCAGGGCGATCTTCTTCTTCTTTACCAGCGCTGTACGTTGTTTAACATCGTTAGGTTTGATGTTATTTCTTGAATGCCAAATAACATGGCATTTTAGAACTGCGATTTGATGCAACTTCTTGCGGTTTGGAGTAAAATGTAGAATGCACTTTCTCAGTGCTGAAGCTCTCTGCTGTTGCGTTGCCTGGTAGTTTCAATCATAAATGCAGATTAGGCCTGAAGTTTAGAAGGCCCCGGAGAAGGGCGGAAGGCACGAATGCCTCTCGCAAGTTGAAGAAGACCGTAGAAGGTTTGAAGAAGGAATGCTGATGGAGAGCAAAACGCCGCCACTTAAATAATAACATCATAGAAACGTCTGGAAGCCTAGGCTGGCGGGCGATGATTGGCCAGGGCAAGCTGTGACGTCAGTCATACAGGAAGGCAGCAAGCAAGTCGACACCCTTTTCAGTATGCGAGCGTATGCTGGAGGCGCATGACCTTAAACATGCTGAGGTAAGAGTCTTAGATATATATATAGAGAGAGTAAACACTAGTAATAAACAATATAATGTTAACAGAAATGAATAAGTACATATTGCTCGTTCGGTGGTCTCAAAAGCATTTAACCGACAAATGCGGCACGAAAGAAAAACGCACTATAAACATCACGAAAGTGATCATGCTCCGAGACCCCCGAAAGAAAACAATCAAAGTATCAGTTACAAAAACGTGAACAACAATGAAAGAAGATGACACTAAGCCTCAACAGGCAAGATAGCAACCATAGAAATTGGTCTAGTATAGACACCCTTACTAGTGAGAACATCTACAACTCTCACATGATTATCACGACCCAAATGGCAGTGAGTTACCCTACCAATATTCCATACGAGAGGGGGACTTGGATCTCGCAAAAGAACCATATCTCCCACTCGCACATCAGGCTGGGAAAGCCGCCACTTCTCTCTTCTGTTAAGTGAGCCGAAATACTCCAGCTTCCAACGGCTCCAAAAGGAGTTTCGCAAAGAGTCTAACTTTCTCCATAAAATAGGCAACCTGAGATCACAGCGTCGACTCAGCAAAGGAGGCGTAGAAGCTAAAGAACAGCCTATTAAAAAATGGCCAGGTGGTAACGGAAGAAGATCTTTAGGATCGTTAGACAAAGGCGTGAGCGGCCTAGAATTTACGATACCCTCAACCTGAATAATTAAGGAATTAAATTCCTCATAGGAAAGGATGGCTGAACCAAGGGTTTTCCTCAGCTGTCTCTTCGTGAGCTTTATGCAAGATTCCCAACGACCACCATGATGGGGGGCGTAAGGGGGAGTGAAATGCCATTTGAATCCCTTTGCATGAGAAAAATTAGAAAACTGTTCCTTAGCAGAAGGAGAGATAAGTGCAGTTTTCCAAAGATCAAAAGTACTAACAAAAATTTTTGCGTTATCTGAGAAAACCTCAGAAGGAACACCCCTTCTAGAGGCAAATCTAGAAAAGGCTGCTATAATATAAGGAGTAGAAGCACTTGTAACCAACTCAAGGTGAATGGCTCCTGTCACCATGCACACAAATAAAGAAATATAAAGTTTACCTAACAACTTTCGCTTAGATAAAGGGGAATTAACTTGATAGACATAAGGACCGGCATAATCGATACCCGTCAGGGCGAAAGGCTTACTAGGTTCGGAACGAAAATATGGCAAGTTTCCCATAATTTGCGTGATTGGCGGGGGCTTGGATTTGAAACAAGGTATACATTTCCGAATAACAGAAGAAACTTCATGAACACCGTTAATGAGCCAATATTGCTCGCGAATTAAACAAAGCAAAGTGCGGGTGCCAGCGTGCAAATTCTGATAATGAAATTTCTTTACGATGAGAGTAGTAATAGGATGTCTAGAAGGAAGAATAATGGGATGTTTTTTCTCATCTGAGTAACTAGAATTTTCTAGCCTGCCCCCCACTCTTATTAATCCATCTTGGTCCAAAAAAGGGGTGAGAGGTAACAGCCTACTAGACTTTGGTAAAGCTTTTTTGCTTGAAAGCGTCTGATACTCAAGAAAGAATACTTCTTGTTGCATAAGAAACAAGATTCTACGAGTAGCAAATTCCAGTTCCATTTTAGTGAGAAAGGGTTGCGGCTTCACAGGCTCATCAAGAACAAGAAATTTCCATCGAAATAAATATGCTACCACCCGAATTAATTTATTAAATGAAGAGTAACGCTGAAAAAGACTAGTAGCAATAGAAGTTAGAAAAAGGGGAGCGGTAACAATGCGAGCATCAGGAACATCTTCTGCGAGCGGATTAGATGAACGAGGCTAACAAGAAAAATCCTGACTGAGCCACGCCGGACCATTCCAGTATAGTTTAAGAGAAATTAATTTCTTGGGCAAACAGCCACGTGAAATTATATCAGCGGGTTTTTCTTTCCCCGGAACATGATTCCATTGGTCAAAATGAGACAACTCTTGTATTTTAGAAACGCGATTAGCCACAAAAGTGGTCCAATGCGAAGAAGGTTTTGAAAGCCAAGCTAACACGATGGAAGAATCACTCCAAAACCATGTGGTCGAAAATTTCAAATTTAAACTGATTTTTAATTTACTGGCTAATTCCACAGCCATTACAGCAGAACATAATTCCAATCTAGGCAAAGATATGGATTTGAGTGGGGCTACCTTTGATTTTGCACACATTAAATTGGAAAATCCGGGTAAAGTATTGGAAGGGCGGCCTACTAAGTAGGCGCAGCAACCGTATGCCTTTTCAGAACTATCTGCAAATACGTGCAAATCGAAATACTGACATGAAATGTCGGAAATTAAAGTGCGAGGAATAGAAATTTGAGAAAGATCTAACAAACTCTTGCGGTATTTCAACCACTCACCCAAAAGGGGGGAGGGTACCTTTTCATCCCAACCAATTTTCAATAACCAAAGTTTTTGCAAGAAAATTTTTGCAGTAATAACCACCGGAGCAATGTACTGCAATGGATCAAAAACTCTTGCTATTTCCGATAATAATTGCCTTTTCGTTCGAGGGTGAAACTCAGATAAGTGTACCTGATAGGAAAAGGTATCTGAAGAAGGAGACCAAAAAACACCCAAGGTTTTAATAGCTGATTCCTCAGTAGGAAGCGCAACACATTTGTCAACAGGAGTTACTTGTGAAAAGTTAGATAAAAATTCGGTTGAGTTCGAGTTCCACTTATGAAGGGTAAACCCACCACCGGAAAGAAGAGAGTTTAAATCTTCACAAACAAGAAGTGCGTCAGAGATACTAGGAAAGGAATACAGAAAATCATCTACATAAAATGCAGTTTTCAAAACTTCAGAAGCTAGAGGATGAAAAAGATGACCATCTTGTTCGGCTAACATGTGAAGAGATCGTATTGCGAGAAAAGCAGACGGCTTAAGACCGTATGTCACTGTTCTTAAACGAAATATTTTTATAGGTTTTGCATTGTCGTCTCGCCACAAAATTCTTTGCAAATCACGTTGTTCTGAATTTACTAGAATTTGCCTATACATTTGCTTGATGTCAGCAAGAACAGCAATGGGGAATAGACGAAAGTTAAGTAAAACTGAAGTAAGATCTGTCTGAATAGCGGGTCCAGAATGCAGAGTGTCATTGAGAGAAACACCATTAGCATCTGGAGATGACCCATTAAAAACCACTCTTATCTGTTCTCGGGTGGAAGAATTTTTCCAAACCGGATGATGATTAAGATATACTATTTCTTTAGGAGAATTACTAATTTCTTCAGATTTTGGAACTACTTCCATGTGATTCGCTGATTCGTATTCTTCCATGAAGGAAGTATACTGAGTTTTTAAGAGAGCATCTTTTTTAAAGCGATTTTCAATTGCGAATAAAGCTTTGAGAGCTCTGGAATGTGATTCTGTAATAACAGGGGGGTTAAAAATGCGAGGAAGAGTAACCACGAATCTGCCTTCAGTAGTGCGAACAGTGGTTTCTACGTAGTGTGTTTCACAGATCTCATTATTGCGAGAATGAGGTGAGGTGACTTGAATATCCTCAATGTCCCAGAACTTAATTAATTCTTGATTTAAATCAGCACCAACAAAATAACAATGAGATTTTTGTTGAACGGGGTTGCGGTATATTTGCCCAGTGGCAATCCAACCAAAATCAGTTCTACGAAAGAAAACATCACGGGCAACTTTAACCTTTTCCGGATGTAAACATTGCCAAAAAATGCTGGCACTTAAAAGAATTTCTACAGATGAAGCTCTGTTGAAATTCGGATCTGCAAGTTGCAAATGATGCGGAATATTCCAACCCTGGACTTGAAAAGAAGTAATGGGGGTGTCATTACCTATGGAATTTATAATTAAAAAATCTAGATTTAAATGAATGCCAAGATTATTGGAATCTTTTACATCGACTTTAGCATAACTCAGAGATTGCGATTTGGAACCATTAATTCCTGTAACTTCTATAGAAGTAGGGCATATTTGTAGACCTACCTTGCGAACTAGCGATTCACTGATAAAATTGTTAGTTGCAGCATTATCTAACAATCCCCTTACAGAAACCCATTTTCCGTGAACATTCTTCACTAGAATTTGGACAGTGGATAATAAAAATTGAGTTTTACTGAACGAAACAGAGCTTTGAGTAAAAGACTGAGCGTTATTAGGCAAAGTCTCAGAATTAGATTTAGCGGATGAACTATTGGTTGCTGATGACCGCAATCTTTCATGCCTATGCAGGAGAGTATGATGCTTTGCTTTGCAGTGAAAACATAAACGTTCAGAACGACAATTGCTTATCATATGTGTCGCTGATAGACAATTAAAGCAGTGCTTGTGGGTGGTAATTAATTTGCGTCTTTCATCCACAGATAAAGATTTGAATTGAGCGCATTGGTACAAGTTATGTGGTTGTTGACACAAAACACAAGCTTGTACTTGATTGGAAGACCGAATATTGGTAGAAAAGGCATGTGACCTTAGTACTCTCTGAGTGGGGCTGATGACCTTACTATTAGAAGGAGGTTTGAAGGTGGAGCTACTCTTTTGACTGGCTACAGCAGAGAGAATTTGGCATTTCGCCTTTAAGAATTTAATAATAGCTTCATAGGTACACAATGAATGTTGCGACAGATCTGCTTCCCAATCTTTTAAAGTTTTAGTGTCTAATTTAACAGAAATAAGATGAATCAAAAATAGATCCCAATGGTCAACTGGTTGGTCCAAATTTGCAAGCGCACGAATATGAAGTTCTGCAGCATCGATCAGATTACGAAGCGAGGCAAGATTATCAGCTTGAACAATAGGTAAATTGAATAAACCCTGTATGTGACGTTGAGTTTTTAAACGAGTGTTCCCAAACCGATCTCTGAGAAGTGCCAAAGCTACTTCATAATTTTCATTTGTCAACGTAAGCTCTTGGATGATTTTAAGTGCGTTGCCTTGCAAGGACAAACGCAAATAATGAAACTTCTGTATTGAAGGAAGAGAATCGTTTTCGTGAATCAATGAATTGAATAATTCAAAAAATGGTTCCCATGTAGCTTCATCACCGGTAAATTTAGGTAATTCTATTTTCGGTAATATAACACGGGAAGGAAAAGAAGAAGATTCTGAAGGAGTTTTCTCCTGCTTTTCCTGCAATGTTAAACTTCTTAAAAGCTGCATTGCGCCTGCGAACCCCTTATAATATAAATTTTCAACCTCACAGCGGTCACTTTGCTGGTCGGGATCCTTGGTCTCAATATTACTTTGGATCTCATCATATTTCTCAAAGGCCTGTTCATAACCTTTCAGTCTTTGAGAAATTATGTCACTATTACGTTCTTTTTCCGGGAGCTCATCTAGAAAAGTGCGAAAACGCGTTAACTTGCCTTTGACAGAAGCTCTGGCGTTAATGAGTTTTTCGTCAATCGGCATTATGAAAGTTTGTTGTGTACTCACGACTATACTGTGAGCTGGTACACCTTGCTTCGGAAGAAGTTGACAGTCTGCCAGAAAAGAGAGTGCGGCTTCCCCTGCGGTAAAATACGGGCCTGCTGTTTGTCTCCCTTCTCAGTGCCAACCATATACACTCGAGCTGAAACTTTCGAAGTAGATTAGAAAACACAATTTTTAAAATATTAACACACTCAATGTTCAGTATGGCATTTAAATTTTGAATTAGTTCCAACATTAAGTAATTTGAAGATTTGGTTAAACAGAATGTTTACAAGCATCCCGGGTTTCGGCACCAAAATGGTTATGTGAAGACCAGCCCAAATTCATCAACATAAACGGGAGGACAGCATCAGGCTTAAGGCCTGGACAAAATAACTTCCTTAAGAGAAGGTTAGACTGAAAGGATTGGGCTAAGGAAATGCGGCCTGGTTCTTTCAATACTAGACTGAACATTGAGAGTAAATACAATATTTTTATTTTTATGGTGAAACATGCAAACACATTAATAAATAAGCCTTAATTAAAAAATTAGTTATGCTGGCCCGTCTGGGGCAATTTCAAATGTTCATTAATTTTATTTAGGTTGGCCCAGCCATGGGCTATTATTCAAAAGTTCATTCTGCTTGATGCACACACAAATTTAATATTCTTGCACTTGCTATCAAACACTTAAAACGAAGATGATTAAGATAATAATAAAAAAGGCACAAACTTATCTTTTAGTGGCGATGACTAGAAGCATGCTGACGGAGACTGCCGTGGCCAACACTTGATTTTTTTGGCAGTAGAATTTGAGATGTCCAGCATCAGGAAAATAACTTCGCCAGGGCGATCTTCTTCTTCTTTACCAGCGCTGTACGTTGTTTAACATCGTTAGGTTTGATGTTATTTCTTGAATGCCAAATAACATGGCATTTTAGAACTGCGATTTGATGCAACTTCTTGCGGTTTGGAGTAAAATGTAGAATGCACTTTCTCAGTGCTGAAGCTCTCTGCTGTTGCGTTGTCTGGTAGTTTCAATCATAAATGCAGATTAGGCCTGAAGTTTAGAAGGCCCCGGAGAAGGGCGGAAGGCACGAATGCCTCTCGCAAGTTGAAGAAGGCCGTAGAAGGTTTGAAGAAGGAATGCTGATGGAGAGCAAAACGCCTCCACTTAAATAATAACATCATAGAAACGTCTGGAAGCCTAGGCTGGCGGGCGATGATTGGCCAGGGCAAGCTGTGACGTCAGTCATACAGGAAGGCAGCAAGCAAGTCGACACCCTTTTCAGTATGCGAGCGTATGCTGGAGGCGCATGACCTTAAACATGCTGAGGTAAGAGTCTTAGATATATATAGAGAGAGAGTAAACACTAGTAATAAACAATATAATGTTAACAGAAATGAATAAGTACATATTGCTCGTTCGGTGGTCTCAAAAGCATTTAACCGACAAATGCGGCACGAAAGAAAAACGCACTATAAACATCACGAAAGTGATCAGTGCGTGAATTACTGTTAAATTGTATATTTTATGGCATACACAGCAAATCACGATTCAACCATCAGAGCTAACGTAACTGCTATATAATCTATTCTGACACATAAAAATAGCTTTTACTAGTAATAGGTATTTTAAGTTATATCAACTTACACAAATAAAGCCTAAAATAAAATCAACTAAGGCAAAGCTGCAGGAACTTTTATAGCTAACAGTGGAATGCAGATATGCTTTTGTGAGCATAGGAGTGCTCAAATTCAAGTTGAGAGTTTCTTTTGTTGAGAGAACAATGGAATGGAGACGGAATTCTTGCTTTGTAGAAGGATTGTACTGGTGCGTCGTACTGAACTAATCATCTCACCTCCAATGTACAAAGGAGCTTCAATAAGGTAACAAGAGTTCTCAGGGTGAATCAAAATTTTACCGGCAGATGTAAGGATACACACTAGTTGTGCTCTGACAACCATTACAAATCAACGCAGTCCAAACCCTTGTTCAGACAGTAAATCGAGGCATCGATGCCAACATGGAAGAAATGTCTTTCCTGTCCCTGAAACCACATTAATAAAGCACCTATTTTTTAGGTATGACACAGTAACTAGCAGCATTCTCTGCCACTCCCCTGGAGATAAAATCGAACAGAAACACATACAGTATTTGTGATCACTAAAGACTTCGCTGTGACTTTCTTTGGGTGAATTTTATTGCCGGGGATTTCCGTAACATGGATATTCACTTTGTCTTTGATGTGGCAAGATGCATGCACATTTCATCTTCTGGCACGATACGCAATAAGACTACGCACTTCCATGTGTGGCCATGTTTCTGTGTACCCAGCCATCTATTAACCGATACTGAGAGGGTATCATGTAAAATATGCACCAGCCAACAGCGGAATTATAAAGCTGTGGTCTCCTGTTTTAGCCCTCGTGAAATAGTGGAACACGAAGGGGAACACGTCACCTGCGATAAAACGCTAAGGCACACTTCACAATAACACTGGGTAACTGCACCCATTATGATCTGAGCTTTGAATCCTGGCGCTGGCTGATTACATATGATTACCACAGGATTGACAGTCATGGAGGGATGCATTTCTTTTAGCCTAGAATAATGAATTGAGCCCCAATAGAGATTACACTTGAGCTGTTTATTACCTAAGTGTACCCTGGGTAAATTTCCGTAGTTTAGTACTATGAACTAAGTCGATTAATTTTCAATTCCGTTCAGAATCTACCAGGTTACCGGCCGTAGTGGCCGAGAGCCCTAAAGCGCTACCTCGTGCTTCGCTGGCATCGGGAGAGCATGGATTCGAATCCCCCTTTGGATGTCCTGAAAATAATTTTCGTGGTTTCCCATTTTCACCACCAGGCAAATGCCGGGACGGTTCCTTTCAACAGGTCCACGGCCGACTTCTTACCAAAATCCTTTCTTAATTAGAGCCAAGTTAGTGGTCACCTGGACGATCGGCCTTTCACCACCTGCAGTTGTAGCTGCTGACAAGGTGTGTTCAGCTCCCAGACACTGAGATTGTGACGGTATAGGAATGCTATATCGGAGAGTCTGTGAGTAAAACCGCGCTGGGAGGGTAAGCTATTAAAAATGCTACCAGGTTCAGGCCATGGGGGGGGGGGGGGGGGGGGGGGGAGGGACTACTGGATACGCAGTATTAATCCATTAACGCAAATGCAGAGGCTATCTGTGTAAAATAGCCCACCTTTCAATACAATACGTTTTCAGTTGTCTATTTTTACCATCAATATGAATTTCATGCTTTTGTAGAGTATGAGGGCCTTCAGATCGGTCAATGTTATACCTACACAGTAGCCCTTGATATAATAATACACGTTAATGTTCGAGAGGATTATGTGATTATGATAATTGATGCTAAGTGATTTATTAGGTTGGGACAGGACAATTGCGCTTTAGGCCATATTCAATCGACCAACTCAGGGAATAGTTACACAACATAGGTTGACCTTCTAACCATGGAAATACATGCGTTAATTATACAGGGGGGCTAGATGACTCTCAGACAGAACCATGCATTAAGATCCTGCCAATCCTGCAAATCATTAATAGGTAATGCTGTTAGTGGTAATGGCTGGAACTCCAAATATCCCGACTCTTCAAAGCTGTGTAAAAATTGGTATATTCTGAAACAGGGACCCCCAGCCTTCTATGATCACTAGGAACCTATTTGAGATGCTAGGTAGGGTAGAAGGCGTGGAAAGCAAACTGTCACTATTCCACATATAAACTCTGGCACAGAATGAATGCTTAGTGATTCCTTTCGATAGTTATGAGGTCTAATCAGATCGTCTACGCTCATTGTTGATTTGGCGATCAGACTGTTATGACCAGGCTCGTAACTATTACCATTGATCTTTATTGTAAATTTGAAATATCAGTATGAAAGAGGAGGGTAGTGGCAGACACTTGAACAAAAGTGGCTTTTTCAGAAATGTAGTCACAAATTACAAATACAAATAATTCTCATAATTAAACTTAGTTGATGTTGTTGTTGTTTTTGCTTCTTTTGAGATCCTTGGATATCATGGTCATTTAGGTCCATCTCCTTGGATGTGTGTGGACATTTGTCTGATAACCAATGTTATTTTGATGGCTGAAAAATTGTGTGTATTTGTAATTCAGGGGAAGATTGGGAAGGAGGTGGCCGTGGTCGGAAGTTAGGAATCAACCCCGCATTTTCCTGGAGTAGAAGTATGAAACAACGGAAAACCACTTCCAGGATGGCCAAGGTGGGATTCAAACCCAAATATTCTCAGTCTTGCCTCATGAGGCTGTGTGCCCCATTTCAGCCCTCATACCAGTATTGACTTCTTTGGCAGAACCAGGAATCGAACCTGGTCCCCTGGGGCGGCAGCCAAGAATCCTAGTCACTATATCACTAGCCGTACTTGTAGTGTACATATACAGTATAAACTGGTAGCATACATTGAAACTTTTGAATCAAATTCGCCTTTATTTTAAATACGAGAAATTGATTAGGTATGATGTCGGTAGCCCCGGATATAATGACACATTCTCATACCACTTTCCTCTGTTCAGAATTTATTAGGTTCCCTGGATATGAATTAAAATACCAATTTGTCTGGAAGGAATGTCAAGAAACCATAGAATCACACACTCAGAATTTTGTTTATCACAGCAGGGGTCTAAACGTGCAACTCTATCTCACAAAGAAACCACCAATCCTCCTCATATCGAAAGCCCACCTCAAACTCCACACACCCGCAGAAATAGCAGTAACAAATGAATCATGAAAGTCTCACTATTATAGAAAGCATTTCAGTCGGTCAACACAACTTCAAAATGCTCACTAAACAATTGCACATTTAAAGGTCCATGTTTGAAAGTTGAAATAATGCGTGCAAGCTCTAGTAAAATGGTCGACGTAACGTTCACGTGTTCTGTTTCTCTTTGCGGTCTGCGACCTATTTCAAGAATTATTTACATTCGTGTGTTTGTACTTGTGGCTTTCCGTGGTTTCCCCACTTCTTCTCCAGGAAAATGCTGGGACGGTTCCATGGCCGCCTCCTTCTCAATCCTATCCCCAGTCTGCCTATACACATATCAGTACAGCCATCACAATAACACAGGTTATCACACAAATTCCACACACACCCACACACACACCAAAAATACACGGGTCTATACGGTATAATAGCGACATCGCAGCGCATAAAATAAGCAACAAGAACATTGTTAAGGCAAGGTGGCGGCACAACGTAAGCTGGCACCTAGCTCAATGAATAATAGTATTTTTTATAACATTCAGCTTTTTAATAGTTGGTACACAGTTCAATCGAACATAATTCCATTGGTGTCTTAAGTAATGTCGACCACTAAGACAAAAAATCGTCACAAATCATTAATACAGTATTAGCGGCTTCGGTGGCGTAGTCGGTAGCATGCTGAACTGCTGTGCCCAAGATAGCGGGTTCAAACCCGGCCAAAGTCATCGGATTTTTTAAGAGCGTTAAAAATCCTTTGGTATGCCTTCCTTCGGAGGGGAAGTAAAGCCGGCGGTCCCATGTCATAGATTTATGGCATGTAAAACATCCTTTCACAGACTAAACTTGTGTAAAGCAAAATTGTTAGGTTAGATTTCGACAGAACGCTCTATGAAAGTTCCAACGTTCACTACTAGGTATCATTGATATCTGGTGGCGAAAGTTGGAACTGCTTGAAGTTGAACGGAACTTGTAGCTCGATCTTTAGGGTGTCCGCTGGAAGCAGCTACAGACTCAGGCGAGCTGAACATGACCTCGGACACTCCTGGCACTAAAAGCCATACGATAAATAAATAAATACAGTATTTAAAGATAATGCAGAAACAGGCAGAGGAAAACTTGTAATGATACTTATGAATAGTGTCTGTAAAGACATCTACTTTAGGAGATTGCCTTTATTAAGTATTTCTGTGACTTGCAGGTACAATGATCTCCACTGTTGAAAAAAGAATTTATTCAACATTACATACATACATTTTCATATGAGACTGTTTAGCCTTTCAGCGTCCAGCCTAGTCTGCAAACCTCTGTTTGCGAACAAGTCACCTCCATTATGCCCTATTAGCAGTTAGCACTATGGCCTCGACCTCCACACCACTCACTTTGAAATCGTTGAACACTGAATCTAACCATCGCCTCCCAGGTCTACCTCTACTTCTCTTAACCTCTACAGCCAAACTCATTAACCTCTTAGGGAATCTCTCCTCCCCCATTCAAAATCTGTAATATTCCTGTCGTTTCTGGTTAGAAATGGACTAATTTTACTGTATTTTCTGCAGAGATGCCTTCTGAACAAGAAATGTCACCATACGCAGTCCATGAATAACCTATAACAGTAATCGATAGTCCTCCTAGTTGCGCAGTGGTTAGCATTCTTGACTGTCACCACGGAGAACCTGGTTCGATTGCCGGTTCTGTCAAGAAATTAAATTCTGGTCTGCGGACAGGAACGTGGTACATTCAGTCACGTGAGGCCAAACTGAGAAGAGGCGGGTTCGATTCCCACCTCAGCCATCCTGGAAGTGGTTTTCCGTCATTTCCCACTTCTACTCCAGGCGAATGTCGGGGGATGGTACCTAACTTAAAGCCACGGCCGCTTCCTACTCAAAATCTTACCTCCAATACAAATACACGCACTAGTACAGACATCACAGTGACACAGGGTATCAGAAAAATTCTACACACACCCAAGTACACGGGGCTTCAAATCCCCTAAATAGAATCAACAACAATGTATATCCGATACATGGGAAATATATTTCTTTGTACCACTCTTCTATTTCCTTCTCACTGATTTTCCCAGATTTTTTGGCTTTCAACGTTAGGTTATCTGCTTGGAAAATTGTTTAAGCCACATTTTGGCAAAAGTTTCCTATCGGTTCCAGTGGATCAACGAAACATTTCTGAAAAATTGTTCCATTAACGTAATTCCTCACATGTAGCTTCTATTGCTGAAATCTTGTTATTACGAATACAATATGATGCAAACTGAAGAAGGTTAGCCTATATGAACCGGATTTCAACGACATTACACTGTCACAAATAACCCATAAAAACCCGTCTTCAGGCCACGGCCGCTTTCTACTCAAAATCTTACCTCCAATACAAATACACGCTCTAGTACAGACATCGCAGTGACACAGGGTATCAGAAAAATTCTACACACACCCAAGTACACGGGGATTCAAATCCCCTAAATGGAATCAACAACAATTTATATCCGATACATGGGAAATATATTTCCTGGTACCACTCTTCTATTTCCTTCTCACTGATTTTCCCAGATTTTTTGGCTTTCAACGTTAGGTTATCTGCCTGGAAAATTGTTTAAGCCACAATTTGGCAAAAGTTTCCTATCGATTCCAGTGGATCAACGAAACATTTCTAAAAAATTGTTCCATTAGAGTGGCTTTGCTCACGTTGCAAATTTGTCGAGTGGGCCTAATCGCAAATGCGATGGAGCCGTGTCAGTAGATTTACTGGCACATTAAAGATTCCCTACGGGGCAAAATTCCGTCGCCCTGGCGTCTCTAAAACCCAGAGTAGTTTCTATTGCTGAAATCTTCTTATTACGAATGCAATATGATGCAAACTGAAGAAGGTTAGCCTATATGAACCGGATTTCAACGACATTACACTGTCACAAATAACCCATAAAAACCCGTCTTCACCAAAGCACAAGTTTTAATAGACAGTTGGCTGGCTACGCGGCTCAGCGGTATCGTTCTCGCTTGTTGGGCCCAAGGTTGCAGGTTCATATCCTGGCGCAGTCAGCTGGCATTTGAGGGTGCGCAAATGCGATGGAGCCGTGTCAGTAGATTTACTGGCACATTAAAGATTCCCTACGGGGCAAAATTCCGTCGCCCTGGCTTCTCTAAAACCCAGAGTAGTTAAAAGGGACGTAAAACCAATAACATTAGTATTAATAGACAGCTGGAAATGTGCCTAGGTTGTCACCAGTATGTTAATAACTACCATGCCTAAAAGAAAACACACTAGCTCGATGGAACTTCCTACTGTTCCGAGTTGCTTGGCCCCTCCCCTGAAACAGGCTACGCAACCTATTCACTGAAGTTAGTTAGTTAGGCTATAGTTGTTTTAAGGGGTGAAACAGCCAGGTCATCTGCCCCTGGACGTTGCACGCATAATTTCAACTTTCATTTGTAGCCCCTTCCACTTGGAAATGTCAAGTTTTTTCTTCTTTTTTTTTCAGGTGTGCGGAGTTTCAGGTAGGGTGTTGATATGAGCAGGGTTGGGGGTTTCCTTCTCACCAGTAGAGAGTGGCTTTGCTCACGTTGCAAATTTGTCGAGTGGGCCTAACGATAAGTAAGTTACATGTTGTATACAACCTGGCTAGATAGGCTACATGCTCATCCTAGGCAGATGTTAGGGTTGGTCCAATTCCTCATGATCAGCCTTAATTGTTTACACTTGATTTCTGATTAATAATTTCATACAAGTTCATTTCTATTCATTGTACCACTGGAGGTTAATTCACTCGTGAGATTGCTTCATATGTTCCAACACTAAAGGAAATAATGAGGGAAAAGGTGTCATACGTATGCGCTCTCTTGATGTTCCAACCCCGCCATGTCCCTACAGATCCTCTTTTTCTTTAACCTCATGAATACCTACCGGGATTTCAGCCACACGTACAAGGTCCCTTTCACTCAAGCTTACATCTCATGACTTGGCGATGAGGGACACAAGCCACAACACCCCTTACTTCACGGAGACCTATATTCACATGCCAGCACACAAGACTGCATTTTCCTTCCTAAAGAAAATTCTTATTTCGTTCTATGACTGAGTACTGTATAATAAAAAACAATCCAATTTGGCTGAATGGATGCACGGTGTCATCGCCCACTTCTCTTTCTTCCCAAAGGGCGCTCTGCCTTTGTGCTCATGAATGTGGCACTGAGCATCAGTGAGCCATATTCACAATTGTGAGCCATTTGTCTCGAATAGAACCACCAACATATGTAAGAGTATTTCCTCTGTTTTGAACCGCATTACCCGTGTTTTAAAACCGGAAAGTAGAGGGACCAATGCATGATTTTCTTCTAACAACTGTCTATAGACTGTGAGTAATTTTTGGTTTAGAATCCATGCTAATTCAGTATTGTGTATGTAAAACTCTGTTTATTATTTAAAGCCCTTCAGTTTGTCAAGAGTTGGTAAACAGAATTAATCTAACATATCGTCCCCGCGCTTGCAAAGTCCCCTAGTGAGAAAGATGCCCTGTATCAATCTGCTCCTACAATTCGTCGTAGGATATACAGTCCGTCACAAGAATTCAATTTCCTCTACACATGAACATAGGAAAATGGATCTTTCACATATCGCTTATTTGATGCAGCAGTGGCATAACTAGATATCTGTACTTTTCCAGATTTTGCCTCAGTGTAACGCTGGAAAATATTCCTTATTGACTAATTATGTAAATCAACATCAGTATCGTTATTCTTGGCAACTTGTGATTACACGACACAAGTCAGCAAACAAAACATTTTGTGTTGAGCCTTTTATTTAATGCATACTGTATATCCCGACTGCCTACATCGAACAGTAACCAAAAACGCCATTCATAATAACTATTAATAAAGATTACTTTTGTACTTTAAGCCAGGATCATGTCCTTGAAATGGAATTCAGTGTGGTTTCCCCATTTTCAACTCCAGGCCAATGCTGGGACGGTACCTTCTGACAGGCCACGACAGCTTTCTTCCACATCATTGCCCAATTTTATTCATGCATTTCATCCCTCATTCCGGCGCTCAGGTCGCTCACGGGCTTCGACTAGAAATGTCTGCACCCGGCCTCTCAGGAGACCACACGACAAAACAAATTAAAATAAAATAAAATAAAAATTTATTTGATGCCTCCGTTCCATATAAAATTAGAACTAATGAAAGAGTTTGTAAAGGTTCTTCGTCAACATTTTGAAGCATCTCAATATTTAAAGACTCTTTTTCATAAGTTGTCACAAGCTAAAATTAAAGATGGTGTTTCCTTTAGTCCTGAAGGAAAGAAACTAATGGCCAGTGAAAAATTTCCACAATTACTCAACACCCACGAAAAAGAAAGCTTGGTACAGCCTTAAATTAGTGATCCATGGCTTCCTTGGAAATAAGCAAGCGGAAAATTACAAAGATCTAATTTCCACTATACTTGTGAACATTAAACTCATGAGTTGCAGAATGTCACTTAAAGTACAGTACACATTATCATTATTATTTAGCATATGGCCTTTAGTGCCGGGAGTGTCCGAGGACATGTTCGGCTCGCCGGAGGCTGTAGCTGCTTCAAGTGGACACCCATGGGGTGAGCTACAAAAAGTACACATGTTACATACTAACTTGGCCCAATTTAAAGATTACTTGCGGGCATATTCAGGAGAGCAAGGGGAACATTTTCACCAAGACGTGATGGACTAGGAGCAACGTTATCAAGGCCAATATAAGGAGAACATGACATTTGGGGGCTAATACGAGAAAGTTCGTATGCACACCGAAGAAGTACCAAAGATATTCATTTTTAAGGCTTGTTGTTGTTGTTGTTCTTTGAGTCTTCGATCTTTTGACTGGACTGATGCAGACCTCCAAGCTCCCCTGTCCTGAGATAATCGTTTCATCTCTACATCTGAGGCAATCTGTATAACATATTCTAACTTTGGTCTACCCCTACAGTTCTTATCTTTGACCCTTCCTTCTATAACAAATTTTGCTGTTCCTGGGTGTCTTAATATGGTGTCCTACCAACTTATCTCTTCTCTTCATTAGTAGTTGCCAGAAACATCTCTCCTCTCCCACTCGTCTTAATACCTCTTCATTCGTAACCCTATCAACCCATCTGATCTTCATCATTCCCCTGTAACACCCCATTTCAAACGCTTCAATTCTCCTCTTTGCTGTTGCTGCAACAGTCCAAGTCTTACTTCCATAGAATGCGAAACCCCACACAAAGGCCATCAAGTAACTAAATCCAGTGGCGTACGCAGGATTTCCCTCTGGGTTATATTCATTAATATAATAGGGTAATTGTGTACATTATTAAAGGGGAATATGACCTTGCTGTTCTGCCCCTTAAACGACAGTTATCATAATAATAAAAATTATATTACGATTAATATTCATAAAAAACAATAGATAAATAACAGTTTTCCTTCCATGAAAACTATTTTAGGCCTCATTTTTTCGACACGACAAGAAAATGAAAAAAAAAAACTAAAAAATGGAAAACAGTCACTGAATATCAAAACTGAATTTTTTTTAGCGTATGGCTTTTAGTGCCGCGAGTGTCCGAGGACATGTTCGGCTCGCCAGTGTTGTAGCTGCTTCTAGACGGACACCCAATGGGTGAGCTACAAGTACCGTTGGCGAGGAAAGTTGGAAGGTCGAGGAGTTGGAAGGTAGCGGCTGTTGCCTGTAGTTAGGGACCAACCCCGGCATTTGCCTGGAAGGAAGATGGGAAACCACAGAAGAGCATCTTCAAGGTTGCCGGCGGAGGGATTCGAACCACCTCGCCTCCCGGATGTGAGAGACTGCCGGCAGTCATGCCGTAACGACCACGGCTAACTCACCCGGTAAAACTGAAATGATGTAGTGGTATCATCATGACCATACTGTACAGTAGTTACGTGGTTGCTTATAATATTGATATTATGTGAGAGAATAATAACGTTTTCTCTCCGTGTTCCTATTCCCATTACTATTGACTTTAAAAATCTACTTATCTTGATGACATTTTCTACATCATTAATTGGAATAATTTGCAGAAACTCCTCATGTACTGAATTTTCTTTAACGAATCGGACACACACAATTAAAGCAACTCGAAGCGATGTGAAAAAGGTTACCGATCGCACACTTCAACAGGAAAACTGATCCATGGCAAGCTCCAACGCTGAAGGAGGAGTCTCGCTGCAAGTAGAATGCAGGACATTTACCAAGCGACGAACGTGATCACTTTTAAAATACAGTATATACAGGAGTTAAGACGCCCCACTAGCGGTAGCGTAAAACAGGGACAATATAAACATCCAAGTAAAAAAAATATCTCGGAGGGGGGGGGGTTAAACCCTAAGCCACCCATTGGTACGCCACTGCCCTAATTCTAAATTTGATGTCAACAGATTCCTTTTCTGTAGAAAAGCTTTCCTTGCCTGTGCTTACCTACTTTTTGTATCCTCTTTGCTTCGTCCATCTCTGGTTATTTTGCTTCCTAAATAACAGACATCACCTAATTCCTTTAGATTTTCAGCTGCCAATTCAACGTCAATAGGGGTCTCCGATTTCTTTCGACTGCATTCCAATATTTGTGTTTCACATTTATTAGTTTTCATCATGAATTCTTTCCTCAAACAGAATCCATACCATTTAAAAACTCATTCAAATCCTCAGGTGTGTCGGCTAAGATGACGATGTCCTCAGCAAATCTCAGAGTTGAAATTATTTCTCCTTGAATCTTTACTCCTACTTTGAAATTTTCACCAATTTCCTTCATTGCTTGTTCAATGTATGCTGTAGATTGAAAAGTATGTGTGATAAGTTGCAGCCTTGCGTTACACTTTCTGAATACCAGCTTCTCTCTTATGTCCTTCCGTTCGAATAACTGCTGTCTGGTTTCTGTATACATTGTAGAGATTCCTCCTATTCCTGTACTTTATTCCAATCGTTTTCAAAATGTCACAACAACTTACTCCAATCAACGATACCGAAAGCCTTTTCGAAGCCTACAAATGCCATGAACGTTTTCTTATCCTTGCTTATTCCAGCTTCCAAAATCAGCGTAAGACTTAGTACAGCTTCCCTTGTTCCTAAGTTTCCCTTGTTCCTAAGTATCTCTTGAAGCCAAACTGCCCTCTCTTTCTATCTGTCTTTCCATCCTTTTGTAAATTATTCTAGTAAGGATCTTTGAAGCATAAGTGATCAAGCTAATTGTACGGTACTCATCGCATCTGTCAGCTACTGTTTTCTTCGGTATAGGGATGATCAAATTCTTCTTGAAATCAGAGGGTACCTCACCTGTCTCATAAATCCTACACACCAAGTGAAATAACCTGATCAGATCTTCATCACCTATGCAACTTAGCAATTAAATCTGTATATTATCTATGCCTGGTGCTTTGTTCCTGATCGAGTCTTCCAATGCTCTGTCAAATTCTGGTCTCAATATTAAATCTCCTTTGGCATCCTCATCAATTTCGTCTTCCCTTTCCATTGCATGATTCTCAATCTCCTTTCCATTATACAAACACTCTATATAAGCTTTCCATCTCTCAACCTTTTCTTCCTTATCTGTTAGAGGTTTTCCAACTGAGTCCACAATATTACATCACGTAGTCTTCCTTTCCCCAGAAGTACCCTTAATCCTTCGATAAGCTGTATGTACATTTCCTAATTTCAGAAAATTTTCCATACCTGCACTTTTCTCTTTCAACCATTCTTCTTTTGCTTCCTTGCACTTCTAGTTAACCTCATTTCTCAAATGTATGTATTCCGCTTTTCCCTTTCATCTCTTTAATTCTTGTGCTTCCTCCTTTCGTCCATTAATTGTAGTATATTCTGCGTGGTCCACGGTTTTCTACCTATTCATTCTTTCCTACCAATGTTTTTTTCTGCGGATTTTGTTATTTCATTCTTCAAAAGTGCCCATTCTTCTGCAATTGTAGCATGATCAGGGTTTTTCATTAGTCCTTTCTTTATAGCATTTTCATCTCCCTTGACATACCTCAGAACTTCATCTATTTCTATGTAGACCTTTTCAACATCTTCATCATCAGCTTGACTGGTGGGACGTGTACCACTGTGGTGCACTTTGATTTTGTATTGGTTTTGCTACAATAATCCGTTCACCATATTGCTCATAATATTCTACCCACTGTCCAAGTTTCCTGGTCAATATGAGACTAACCCCTACTTGGCCATTGTTTGATTTAGTGCTTATGACCTTATTGTCTCCCAACCAAAAGTCCTGATCCTCCTGCCAGCACATTTCACTAATCCCAACCAAATCCAACCTCAACCTAACCATTTCCCTTTCAAAGTTTTCTAACCTTCCACTGCCTATCAGACTTCTAACATTCCACGCTCCGATCCGCAGAATATCAGATTTCCTCTTTGTCACTCCTGTGATGTGTTTGTATTGCATTTTTGATTTGTAGGTTAAGGCTATGTTTTGTAAATAAACATGGTGAGATATATAAATTAACGTTTTTTTTGAACTTATAAAAAATAGAGAATTTCCTTCAAATCAGAACTCTCGTTGTGGTAGCTACGAAAGAAGCTTTATTAGGTAAAACTATTTTTTCTTTCAATAGTTAGGCATTACAAAACAAAATCAGACATACAGAAACCAGACTCAAAATCCGTTTTTACTTGTGAAATTTGTTGTGCCAGTCTCCGAAAAATATTGCAATTACATAAAAAACACGGATACTTGTTTGCGTTGGTGTCTGTTACACTCATCTAGAGCAAGGTAATAAATCCCCAATTAATATGGTGTCCAAACCTGGACATTATTGAATTAATCCACAGCTTAGCCTTTAAATCTTTAAATGTAGTATCAAACAAACATCATAATTCGAGTTTTGTCCCAGTTGCAAAAAATGACTGTGAGCGTGACTGATCGTAAGGAAAACACTGACAGAGAACAACAGTTCCTCATGGAGGATTTGGCGGGCTCAGCGGCGATATATACTTGTGAAACAGTGAACATACATAAGCATAAACATTAACAAATTGCCCATTCAACATAATATCGGTCGTGTTTTATTTCTGCGTAAGTGATGTAATTTAATTCACTCCTTGTTCGATATTACAGCTATCTTTTTCTTATATTCCTTATTTCACAAATGTATGAGTTAAATTATGTAAATAATACTATTTCTATGATGTAATTGAGCTCCCATTAACACGTTGACCAATTTTAAAGCAATACTGAGCAAAATACTTTCTCAGTGATATGAATAGAATGAGTGTAGTTCTTTCGTTTTGGGGACTGAGCTATAAAGGTCATCAAACCCATGTATTGTTCATGGATGTGTGTTTAACGAGACTGAACATTTGTGTAGTCATATTGTTTGTACCAGCAAATTAATATTTTATAAGAAGTTCATAGTGGGAGTTGGGAAAAATAGACAATGAGCGAGGTATCATCAAGGCCGCTGATGGCCAGCCTGTGGAAAATGTCACGGTGACGAAGCGAGCTGCTCGCGAGCAAGGTAGATGTGAGTCATTTGGCGTTGTCTGATCCATCTATGCATCGTTTGTTATATAGTGTCAGCTGATCTGTTCGTTCCTGGCTGGTTTTCTTCTCCACTCAGAACGAGCGTATAGATCTTTTTTTTAGCAAGGTAGCGTGCGGTTACGTGGCAAACCACTGCATGCGTGCCAAGGTGCTTTTCACGTGAGCAAATTTCCGGGCTGACCATTATCTAAGCATAGCCTGGAGTAGAAACAATACAAAACCACTTCTAGTAGGGAAAATTTGAACATTTTCTTTTCTCAGTAGTTCTCCCGAGGCTATGTACAACCAGTTCCAACCTTGTTACAAGGAATTACATCCTCCATGGGGGATATGAAAAATTAATGTCGCAAATTGCGTTAAGTTAAGTATCATTAAAATAATTTTACCCAGATATTAATGTTATTTTTATTATTAATTTTCTTTTTAATCTATTGTTAGTATTATTATTATTATTATTATTATTATTATTATTATTATTATTATTATTATTATTATTATTAAAGAATGAACTGGCAGATAACAACAGCGTCACATAGTAGATTTTACAAGCGCAGTCAAGTTGTGTAACTTCCGATTATTTGGTAATAGAGGACAGTGTTCTCAGCTCATTATACCGCAACATCAAACTTTTCTTCCCGCCTTAGCAGTGATAGAGCGAGGCTACGGCAAAATCTCAATCGATATTTTTAATCAATATGTAATGGGTCAAGTAAAAGAAAAATAACACCAAGCTAAATAAAGGAAGGTGTACCATACGTGCGTTAGTTCAGCAGACCTGAGAGTTGAGCAAATCGTATTCTTTGTCCTTCTCGTCTCGTACGCCATCTTTAAAATCAAAGAGAGAAAGAAATCTGTTGAGAAGCAAGCAGCTGTTCTTCGTTCTAAAAACACTGAGATATTCTTTTTCCTTATAAAGAAATCAACGAGCAGCAAATTTGTGGCAGTTTACAGATGCCGTCGTAATGCTAAACTAAATATATCGGCTCTTGGTAAATAGCGCTTAACTTTAATGACCAATGAAAAGATAAGAAATCTAACTACCCTGAATTGTATCCATTATCTTGAGATTAGTGAACGTAACTTACATTATGGTGTTTGAAGCCATTTTACAGTGTTGCCTTAGTAAACAAAAGTATGATGCTTTTCAGTCGGTCAACACGATTGTACCCAAATGAGAAAGGTTATTCGCAAATCCTGAAAAAAAAATTACATGAGATTAATAAATACACTTGGAAGACCAGTTTCTATCGTCAAGCGATCATCATCAGATCCATTACACTTAGGCTATAACATCTATGTATGAAAATATGGGGGAAAATATTCACAATATATGCTCTTATTTATTTGCAGTATTAGTTGAAATAATGCAACTCGTCAATATTTGTTAGTTGTGTTCTATGTGATGTTTTGTTGAGATACTGGAAGTGGTGATTGACCTCCGGAATTTGCATGTTTGGAGTGAATATGTGGTTGTTGTAAATGGACAATTCAGATTGTAATGTACAGGCAACTTATCTGGTTGGGTTTTGCGCGGTCCTGTTGAGAGCAGTTAACTCGGTCACTTTCTGCACTCGATTGAAGGGAAATTCCTGTGTGTGAGGGTACCTTATCTCGTTGGGCTATTTCCCCCCTCTCGCATTCCTAAGTGCTATATATTTCTCGTGCAAATGTACCTGCAAGTTGCCAAGTCTAGTCTCTTTAATGTGGTGTATGTTACTGTATTCAGAATAATCTTCAACTATTAAAGACCTGGTTTCAAACTCTCCACGCATAAGCTAAAGAGGCCTCTTTAAGTGCAAACGGACTAATGAGAATGTCCCGGCACTTTTAATACTGCCGTTAAAATAGAGGCTACATCGTACATCCTGTTCCAATAACAGGTTTCCCTTATTCATCCCTTATCTAGCTTGGCTATATCATTATGTTGGTCATCGAAGTGTATTTATGAATATCGTGTAATTATATTCAAGGTTAGGGAATAACCCATCTCATTTGGGTACAATCGCTTTTACAAACTGAAAAGCATCAAACTTTTGTGAACGTAACTTATTTAGATACACGCAGAATAACTGTAGGATGCCAATCAGAACCTTAAGTGGGCTAGCATGTGACCAGTGATGGTAAAGGTACACCGAGAATGTAATTACCGTCAAATATCTGCAATTCGCAAATAGCGGTGAATTATGTAGGCAGTATAATTAACATTACTTTGCAAAGATATTATTAATACTGTATTATTATCATTAATTATATGTAAATGATTATTATAATTATAATTATTCTTCTTATTATTATTTGAGTGAAGCCTCCGTGGCTTAGGCGGCAGCACGCCGGCCTCTCACCACTGGGTCCGTGGTTCAAATCCCGGTCACTCCATGTGAGATCTGTGCTGGACAAAACGGAGGCAGACAGGTTTTTCCCCGGGTACTCCGGTTTTCCCTGTCAAAATTTCATTCCAGCAACACTCTCCACTATCATGTCATTTCATCTGTCATTCATTTAATCATTGCCCCAGAGGAGTGCGTCAGCCCTCGGCAGCCGGCACAGTTCATATCCTCGCCGCTAGATGGGGGCTTCATTCATTCCATTCCTGACCCGGTCGGAGACTGGAAGCAGGCTGTGGATTTTCATTTTCATTATTATTTGAGTAGACACAATCCAATGCTGCTGTTCATCTAAACGAATCACGAAGCATATACAAAATACATGTTACATGAGTCAATTGTTTTTGGTGTAACACGGAAATGCAATTTTATCTCTTGACCCAAAGCAACATTTTATTACTTACTTTCGACCTGTTTAAAAGGTGAGAGGGAGGAATTGGAACCGAAACTCTTTGATGTTCCATAATATAGCCTACCGCCAAATGTCTTGTTAAAATCATCCGTATGGTATGAGTTCTCCGGTAATATTGAAGTTAAATGGTGTTTGTGTCAAGAGTTGTGATTGTTATGGAACAGAAAGAAGAGAAAGTGATGACTTGGCCGTCATACGCCGGTATACAGTATTCAATTTCTTCAAATGTAAAGTATGCATACGTGGAAACACACTACCGGGCAGTCGCAGTTCCACAGCGTAGTCTACTTAAAGCTTCATGTGCAGGTAAGACATCGGCAATGCGATAGCTTCAAATTATTATTATTGTTATTGTTCTGGTTATAAAATATTTTATAGTTTAACTGCATGCTATTCACTTTTCATGAACTGAATTATTTTTAAAACATGAGGTGTGCTAATGCACAAGGAGCGACAGGTTTTTGTAGATTTGTTTTGTGATAGTCCGTATTACTGGAATCCACTATTCTGTTCAAATCAAGTAAATTATAGTAGCAGGGAAAATGTTATTCAACAACTATTTTTGATGTGTAACGTCTTTCCACTCGGCTGCTGGATATTTTTTGTGTGAGTGATTTTGGAAAAGGGACGGAAATAATGAACGCGTGCGGTGGCGGAGATTGGTACCACGACGTACTGTCGGCCATGTGGCTATGTGGAATGTGAGAGTATATCGCATACGGTTTACTTCAAGGTTGGGAGGCCCCATTAAAGATATTCCTACAATAAATCATCTTCAAGTTTTCGTTCTTTGGTGTGAAAATATTCATTATATCATATTTGATGAAAAAAAATGATTTATTAAATCTTCATACTTTTGCTGTATTCTTATTTAATGTAAGCATTCGAGGTACCGTCGGCCAACATACAGCCCTATGTGGAATGTATATCGCATATGGTTTACTTCAACGTTAGGAGGACCCATTAGAGATATTCCTACAATAAATCATCTTCAAGTTGTCGTTCTTTGGTGTGAAAATATTCATTATACCATATTTGCTGAAAACAATTATGATTTATTACATCTTCATACTTTTGATGTTCGATGTATATCGCATACGGCTTACTTCAAGGTTTGGAGGCCCAATTAAAGATATTCCTACAATAAATCATTGGTATTATGGGCAAGTAACGGTAACTTCGATACTATTATGGGCAAGTAACAGTAACTTAGATACTACTCGTATTTTGGAAAGTAACGGTAACTTCGATACTATTTTGGCAAGTTGCGGTAACTGTTAGAAAGTTACTTTGAAAGTAACTTACCTAACCCTGGACAGTAGTTAACGACTCAAGAGTGTTTCCAATAAAAGGTACTCACAAAACATAGGACACTGTAGACGTGCAAAAGACTAACGGATTAAGAAACCATATAATTGACTAAAAAATCCGACTCGTTACAAAATGTAATTGAACATTTCTGTAGCTTATTAATTGCAAATATTGTTGTACATAAGTGTTATACGAATATCCACTGAACCTAATTATAGCCTAAGTAAGCAAGATCTGTTGATGTTTGCTTGAGGAATATAACTAGTCATCCAATTTAGCCCCCAATTTATGTGTAGTTCTTTATTAAGTGTATAAAAATGTAAAGTAATTTATTTCAGGCACTAAAATATTAATTGTAATTCCCGTCAAATTTAATTGTGTACGTTGGTGTTGACCGAGTGAAAAACTTCTCACAATGAGGCTACCAAGACAACACTGAAATCTGGCTCCTGATATTTCAAAATTGGAATACCATATTATTTGTTCCTCTAGTACAACACCCATACGTTATGGAAGAGATTGAATTACCTAGGCCCAACAAGATAAATTGAATTATTACTGGGTTATATTTCATATTGCAAATGGGAAATGACATTCTAACATGTACTTTATCATGTCAGAGACGAACAGAAGAAGTATTGAAACTGATAAATTCCATTCATTGCTAAAATGTAAAATAATAGAAACTGTTGTGCAATTTCCATTCACTCATTTTAATGCTAAATCCAATCTTTAATTACCCCATCAAAATGTTATATCTCAATTAACTCTACAATTTCATCATGTCATCATATTTCTTATCATCGTCTGTCATTTAGCAGGCTTCGGTACATTCCAATCAGGACCTTTTTTAACTTATGGTGTAATTCAATGGAAACAGCTGATGGTCAAATCAAAAGATGTCAGAATATAAAGTCCTAGTCAGCCAGAAAGAGCTCTGGTCAGGCATTTGTTAAAGTTACTATTTGGTGTACTTCCCTCCTGCATTAACACTCCAGCCCAAGGCACAATGCACAAACACGTGGAAATTCCAGTCTCACTGTGCGGGACATGTATGCGTGCACATTTGCAGATGTGCTTGTGGCTGTTAATAATAGCGCGGAACTTTATATATCTTCACGGCCGAGCAAGCATAATCATTCCCGATCAATTCGTTTCTCACCAACAAAAATATTTTCTTGGCCAGCACTAATCACACTTTCCGACAAACGGCCGAGCGGTATAATCATTTCTGATCAATTCATTTCTCACCAACAATCAATCGGCCGAGCGGTATAATCATTTCCGATCAATTCGTTTCTCACCAACAAAAATAATTTCTTGGCCAGCACTAATCACATTTTCCGACAATCGACCGAGTGAACATAAGATTTCGATCAATTCGTTTCTCACCAACAAGATATTTTCCGACGATCGGCGGTGCGGTATAATCATTTCCAATCAATTCGTTTCTTACCAACAAAAATATTTTCTTGGCCAGCACTAATCACATTTCCCGACAATCGGCCGAGTGAACATAAGATTTCGATCAATTCGTTTCTCACCAACAAAATATTTCCTTGGACAGCACTAATCACATTTTCCGACAATCGGCCGAGTGGTATAATCATTTCCGATCAATTCGTTTCTCATCAACAAAAATATTTTCTAATCACATTTTGCGACAATCGGCCGAGTGAACATAAGATTTCGATCAATTCGTTTCTCACCAACAAAATATTTTCTTGGCCAGCACTAATCACATTTTCCGACAATCGGCCGAGCGGTATAATCATTTCCGATCAATTCGTTTCTCACCAACAAAACTATTTTCTTGGCCAGCACTAATCACATTTTCCGACAATCGGCCACGTGAAATCTATAAAATAGAGTATAATTGAGAAGGTTTTTGGCACGACAATCTGTATGGCAGACAGGAAGTGTACATTATATGAAAATAGGGTATTGGGTGAGGGCAACTACTGTTTCCTCAAGTAGGAACTTGGAGAACCTTTTGTTCATCAGTCCTGTGAACTTTTTTTTGTATGATATAGGATAGGCCTAATCTCTACTATTCCGTAGACGAGATAGAGTGTGTACTTGTAATTATTAGTGACTGGAACTGACGTAGGTCACCCAGGAATTGAAATAAATTAGCCTATAATCCACAAATAGTCTTGAGAGTGTGTGAAAAGAAACGGAAAAGCCATTATCAGGCTTGTGGCTGACAGAGCTATGATTCGAACTTTGTATTTCGCAACTGCAGCTTTCGTTGTTGTTGGTGTTGTTGTTGTTGATGATGATAAAACATTTAGGAGTCTAGCAACATCGTTTTCATGTATCTCCGTGTACTTCGGTGTGTCTTTGTATGTGGAATTATTCTGAGAAACCTGTGTTATTGTTTTGGCTGTATTAGTGTGTGTATTGTTTCCGTTGGAGTCGTGCTGCGCAACTAATAGAGCATATCGTGGTCATCAGTCAAAAATAGAAAGGTTTATGTGGATTAAGTCTGATGCCCTGTGTTTTTGTGGTAAATGTATGAAAGTGTGTGTTTGCAATTGAGGCTAGCATTGGGAGGGAGAAGGCTGTGACCTTATGTTAGGAACCGTTCCAACACTAGACAGCAATAGAAATGGAAAACCATGAAAATCTACATCTAGGATGGGTGATTCCCAGGTTGAGGAATTCAATCCGGGCACAGTGAGTAGGTAATTGAGGTTGTATAAATGAGAATGATACGTGTCATCGGATTTACTGGTGCGTAATGATCCAATTCGGCGCAAAATTCCGGCACCCAGGCATAGCCACAGTGGTAATAAAAGGGACGCAAAATTCATAACTTTATTAAAAGGATGGCAGAGATAGACATCATCCCCGTCTCTTTTCTGTTTTGCATCTCTATGCTATGGGTACCTTGTTCCAATACCTAGACCAGAATTAAATTTCTTGACACAAATGGGAATTTTCCGAGTTTCTCATGAAGAAAGATATTGCGTGAGTATAAGCGAAACAGCCTTGCCCTTCTGTTTCCTCGATGCTTTATTGCTCGTCAACACCCTGCATGACAGGAAACATGACGAAAATCCACTTTCACTTATCTTGGGAAGAAAGTTGTTCGGTCTCGATCACACGGTTTTATCTCTCATTTCAAGGCTTCGCGTTGTCAGGAGTTCTCGGCACGCACAAGGGTTAGAACAGTTTCCTAAGTAGCAGAATAATGGAGTAACTATGCTCAGCATGCGGGCGTTGGAAATGGAAGTACGCTTTCAGAGTGCAAGCAATATTTGATAGGGGTGATAAAATTAGACTTGTGTAAAGTGAAGGAGGTAAGTAGGGGCTTATTGATTTATTGAAGAACAAATAAGTTTATTTTCATACATGATATAAATTAAGAACCACCAGAGTCCATATGAAGATTTACAACAAAAATGCTCAACCCCTGAATTTATGTTTTTTTTAAGTACTCTACATGAAAACTAGACCAAACTGAATTAGAATGATTCGTACAGGGGATTCAAAAAGGCCTATTTCTCGAATTAATGACTATACAGAAATGTTTATTGACGTAACAACGAGTTTCTTGATGGTATGGACAACACAGTTTTGGGGAAAGAATTCACGAAGAAAATCAATAAAGGTTTACCATATCTTGATGAATGCAGTACATTTTCATTTGTCTATTGGCTCAGGCAAGAGTAAAATGTGGCTTTTCACCGTTGTCTCAGCCTCATTCATGGCTGTGATTGTATGGAAGCAATTGGGGTATGGGTGGTGCAGAGACTGTGAATGATTCTGCTCATAGAGTCATAGACTCAGTGAAGAGAGCAATTGCAAACTACCTCATTCATCATCTTGCCTAGTATGCCTCAATATAGTGCTGCTTTGAGGGTGTGTGGGTATACTGGTACGTATTGAGGGTCCAACAAGCCTCTGAGGGTGACTACCTAACAGGCAGACAAAACAAAAGTAACGCAATACAGCCAGAATAAGTCAGAAACCCCTATTGACATAATTTGTCGGAGAAGTTGCTACCTAGGAAGGATAATGAGCAATGCTGGATGAAGCAAAGAAGATGTAAAACGGAGTTTACACAGATAATGAATGCTTTTCTACAAGAAGGAAATCTGTGAACATCAAATTTATACCTACGTTATCTATTAAATGTAATTTTTGAAAGCCTTGTCTGGAGTTTGGTACTCAATGGAATTCAAACTTTGACTATTAGTGCAGCAGTAGGAGGGAAATAGAAGCATTTGAAAATTAATATAGTATTATAGGAGAATGATGAAAATTAGATGGGTGATTAGAGTACCAAATGAAGAGTTATTAAGATCAGTGGAGGAAGATAGATGTTTCTAACGAGTGCTAATGAAAAAAATAGATAGGTTTGCAACCAGGTATAACAAGCTTACTGTAGTTACGGAAAGGAGGTAGGCAAAAGACAACTGTACGACAAGGCTAAGGTAAGAATTTGTTCAACGGATTGCCTCCGAGTTGTCGTGTGGTACCTTTGCAGAAATGAAACGATTAGCTCAAGAAAGGGGGCTTGGAGCGATTCATCAAACCAGACCATGGACTGAAGACAAAGAGACAACGTAAAAATTCTCACCTAATTTGATTGTACATATAACATGAAACATATCATAACATAATATTTCAGATCTCAGTTATATTTTAAATCAAACTTAAATGAAACATCGTTTTCTTCATGAAAATGTGAAAAATCAAATCATAAACAAGGGTTTTTAATCTTTCTATTTAGTATGAATATATTAGAGAGTAACTTAATATTATTTTGTGTTATTTAGCACAATAATACATTGTAATGAATATTGTCATTTGTATTACTTACTTACTTACACAATAAATGCTTGAGTAGAACACTTTTAGAAAACAGCTAAACTTCAACACATGACATACTTATTAACTAGTGCTGGAAGGTTTGCTAGGCCATGAAGAATATTAAATATCTTAAAGAAATTGTAAGGAATGTATGATGCATTAAAACGGTCTTCGAATCAGTAAATTATGTATAAGATTGTAAAAACATGTATGAATACTAACTTATCAACCCAAATGTGTAAAGTGAAATATTTATATTATTCCTCTTCGCCAAACAGTTTTAGGATTTGCGTACTTTCGAGATTTATTTCAAAGTGAAAGGGAATAAAAAATGGCTCCATGAATTGGATTTTCACAGACGCTACGAAGCAAATTAAGGCTTCAAGCCATTTCGTCGTCATCAAATTTCAAGTGTTTCTTAAAATTTATCCGGAAGGCATATGTACAAGCCAAGCGTCTTGGTGAGGTGTACCATACCGACGAGCCCAATGGTACACTGGGGTGAAACGTTGGCAATGAGGATTTGAGCTAATCGGATCAAGATTATTGAAATCTTTTAAAATGTGATGATGTGTTGTTACGCTCATTGGGAATAAAAAATCCTGGATCATTTGGGAAACTGTTATTCCACTATTTGGTCGTGTACGGCATAAAATGTGCAAGACGTGTACATGCGCGTTAGTTAATTGAAATGTCTCGCCCAGTTTGAATCAAATCCGCAAACTACGGCTTTGTAAGCTGAGGCCAATCATTTGTGTATTACGCGAAAATCTTTGATTGTAAATAGAAAAAAAAAAGGAAAATACTTTTCACCAACGTCTGTCCCTACGTATAACCAGTCTAAAGTCTTTGCCTTGCTTCAGCGACCACCTCATGGTGTAGGGCCGAGTTCGATTCCCGGCTCTGCAAATACGTTTAATTCTGGTTTCCACTCAGCCTCGTGAGGCAAAAGTGTGAAGAGGTTGTGCCCGATAATCTGGCTTAGTATTGGGTGGCCCGACACACACGTCAACCCTCACCCAGAATTCGGTACAACTCGAAAAGAAAAAAAAATCTTGAATGTCCGAATCAATTTTGGCCTAAAAAAACTATGTCGGGAACGAGATTCAAGCAATCCCGGGGTCTTTATAATGATGGGTACAACTGGGGTAAAAACTCAAAATTGATCCGGTGGACACACAAGTATGACAACGAACAAGAATGACTAAAGCTCCGCTGTTAAAATAAAACTCATCCACCATTTATTACAGAACCACACCACTAAATACATAAAATCAAACACAGAAGCCTACCTTCGCTCGGAGACTTCTCAAAATTACTCTTGATGTGCAAATAAATAAATGACGCAGAAGCAAAATTCAAATTAATGAGGACAAAAATCTCCGGGCGTCCTAATCTTTGGATACAAAATAACTTACGGAGATCAGAGCTATATCACCCTAGTATTACAACCATTACTTCAAAATGCTATGTCACCTCTCCGTTGAATAGTCCATAAATGAGCAGGTGCATAAATCTGAGAAAATATTCAAAGAAAAAAATGTGTTGCCTCATTCGATCTCCTTCTAACTAAATGTAATCACCAAAATAGGGAAAAAAATATTTTTATATATGGATGTCACTGGCGTTAAAGAATTTATTTTCAGACCTTTTATTCATGGATTAAATACTTTCATTATTATTTTCACTGGTTTTCGTTCAGCTGTGCCTCACTCAGAAAAATGACTGGTTGTTGGCTTTTACATTTATTACTTTACATTGTAACATCTTTATGATTCCAGATATTTATTTATTTGTTAATCACTGCATGCTCTTCACATATTTATAAATACACCATAAGCATTTAAGTAGATGGCCTCTGCCTATCTGTATTATTTTCAACTGACAATTGCCTCAAAATTTCATATACTTGAACCTATCACGTAACATTAATTATAATCATTTATTTTATTCACCTCGCTATAGCGAGAACCTTTAGTTTCATCATAACTTCGTATTAGGCAACCCTGCTATTTTATCAATGCAGTTTCATTATTTACACAACCTTGTATCAGTTACCTACCAAATGCATCTCCTCATGTTAGCATGTAAAGGGAAACCTCAGTTACGTGTGAGTGTTTAGTATTAATATCATGATGTGCGCACAAAAAGTGGCCCCTTAAGTGTAAATGAATCCCCTGTAATTTAAGCCTGTTCAAACCATAAATTGTCATCCAGGTTGCACCAATTCAAAGAACACAGCGACGTAACACGCTGAAAGATCCCTGTACTCAGATTATATTTTAAAGCAACCATATATTTTATTTTAAACCCTAAATATGACTGCATTAATCTCTCAAAAGAAAACTTATAATTTACTATCCTAATAATCTTGTCATTTTATCGCATTTTATCTTTTTGATTAATTTCTATTTCGATTTAAGCCCATCTGTCCAAATCTTAGTAACCACTACTCATTAACCACTACTTAAGAATTAACATGGTTTTCAGTACCTTTCGACCACCTCAGTCTTGGTTCCGCTGACACGTTTCCTGGGGGTTTGGGTCCACGTTCTTCCCATTGAATATCCTCCCCTCTCGTCCTGGATCCAGCTCGCGACCCTCGGGGTGTCCATGGTCCTGGCTCGCCTTCGTTTCCACGTCATCATAACAGCTTCCACATTTCTAGACTTAGCTGGTCATCTCTTCGCTCGTAAAGTTCTTGACACAAAACTCGCACTGGTCTGTACTGATAGCCTTTATATCCGTCCAATACATCGCTGCAATCTTCATGTCGAATATGCCAAGTAATATCAACTTATGGCCGTGATAATAACTCTATAACGGCACAGGTTATATCGTACGCATCTACACCAGCCTGCACTCATAAGAGATTACGTCCGTCCTTGGCCTTGAATCGCTCTATATTTGGACTACATTCAGTTTATCTCTCATAGTTCACTGACCCTGGATACTCATTTGTCTGCTCGTCAAACAAAAGCACATCGCTTCGTTCATATGTTCTGGGCGTCAATTATATCGCTCACGGCCCATGCAGTCCCGTACCTAGTAAAAGCTTGAGACACCACGTGTGTCTGCTCGCACTTCGTCGTACTAATAACTAGTGTCCCACAATATAATTCATTATGATCTGCGTTATAATATCACCTCGCCACATTCGGCTTCAGTATTCGTTAATACAGAGCTGTCCACGCAAGAAATAATACTGAGCCTTTCAGCTATGTCCCAAAAACTGTCGGAATACCGCACTGGTTCCAAGCTGCCACGGTACGACTGCTACTACACACTTGTTTGGGACTTCAGCGTGCGGCGACACAAAAGAAAGTGAACTTCGTTGTACGGTGATAGGAAAGAAAGTGAACTTCGTTGTACGGCGATGCAAAATAAAGTGACCCGCTTCTCCGACGTGACCTTCCCACCTTGACTTTTCCTGGAGCTCATCAGCGCCCTCTACGCTTCTGGAACCTTCACCTAGTCATGCTGTCGACTACGTCCATGACGTTAAAACATCAACCTCAGGTTACTTCCGCTTGCTTTCTTCCTCCTGCTATGCGACGTTGCCAGAGCTCTCAAAACCATGCGATATCGGTCACAAGGTGTTCACGAATCCCAATTCAGCCATCCTGGAAGTGGCTTCCCGTGGTTTCTCACAATTACTCCAGACCAATGCCATGATGATTCTTAACTTAAGGCCACGGCCGTCTTCTTCCCAATCCCCACCTGAAATACAAATACACACACTAATACACCCGTCACAATAATACAGGTTATCAGACAAAATTCCACCATCACCCAACTACACGGGGTAAACTAACCACGATGTCCAAGCCCATAAAATGGAACGGCAGCAGATCAGATGCTTATTGCGGTATTGTGCAGGCTCTCATAACTAGAAAGTAAATAGGGCTATACCTCTAGGGTAGTGGTTCTCAACCTTTTAGACACTGCGACCCCCTTTTTAGGCTGAGTATTTCGGCGACCCCTCTAGTTTTAACGTTAAAACAATAATAAAAATTACAATAATAAATTGTTAAGTTTTATTAATAAAAACACTTGTAAATAATATTAATAAACATTAAATCAAAAACTGGTTAATTTCAAACAAACTCAAGTTCCTCAATAATTGAATAAAACACGTACAAGTTTAATAAAATGTGAGTGTATTCTTATTTTAATAATGAACTACAGCAATGACTCAATTTTTTTTCTCCGTATCAAACGACCCTCCAAGACACATCCTGCGACCCCCCAGGGAGTCGTGACCCACCGGTTGAGAACCCCTGCTGTAGGGGATCGATTTCCTATTAATTATAATGTTCCTGATTCATTTGAGGAGCTTGGTCATCATGGTCATTTAGCCCGTGTACTGGTGAGAGTGTGTGGAATTTGTCTGATAACATGTGTTATTGTAAAAAGGAAGCTTGTAGTTTAACGTGACCGTTAATCTTGAGATCATGAGCCACGGGATGTGTTATTGTGATGTCTATATTAATTAAGGAGAGAATTGGGAAAGAGGCGACCGTGATATTAAGAAACATCCTGGTATTTGCCTGGAGTAGAAGTGGGAAACCATGGTAACCATTTCCAGGATGGCCCGGGTAGAAATTAGAACCACCTCCTCTCAGGTTTGCATCACAATGCCCTATGAACATTAATTAATTTCTTGCCTGAGCTGATAACCGAACCCGGACCTGAAGGGTGTGAGCCAAGAATGCTAGCCACTGTGCCTTGACGTGGATCCTGTTTGTACGGCAGGCTATAGTATAATAGTTTAGCAGGGCTGTTGTACCGAAGGAAGGAAGGAAGGATTGATTATCCGGCGTGTGCTATGCATACAACCATCGGATATCGTGACTCCACCCCGTCAACAAGCGAACCCTAGGAAAATTACCCGGCAGGTGTGATAATGACTCGCCGTTATCTTTCTTCGTACAGCGATGGAAATTTTAATTTATTGACAGTACAGTGTGTGCACGTGGCATAGGCAGCAGCACGCCAGCCTCTCACCGCTGGGTCCATGGTTCAAATCCCAGTCGCTCCATGTGAGATGTGTGCTGGACAAAGCGGAGGCAGACAGGTTTTTCTCCGGGTACTCTGGTTTTCCCTGTCACAATTTCATTTCAGCAACACTCTGCACTATAATTTCATTTCATCTGCCATTCATTTAATCATTGCCCCATAGGAGTGCGAGAGGCTTCGGCAGCCGGCACATTTCATATCCTTGCCACTAGATGGGAGGCTTCATTCATTCTATCCCTGACCCGGTCAGTTGACTGGAAGCAGGCTGTGGATTTTCATTACAGTGTGTGCATGCAAGAGTTTAATTTCAATAATATATATGAAGATCCTGAATCACTCCACATTATAATTCATTATAGTGACCCTGAAACTAAGTACTGTAGGTGTCGTTGTTGCGGCTAGTCATGCACCGACAATGCTGTTTATTTGCTCCATTTGAGGGTCTTGCGCATCTCGGTCAATTAGCCACATGTCCTTGGGTGGTGTAGAATTTGTCTGACAACCTGTGAATTGTGATGACTGTAGTAGTGTATATATTTGAAATTCAGTTGAGGATAGGGAAGGACATGGCCGTGGCCTTAGGTTTAAGAACCTTCTGTGGAAGTGGTAGACCACGCAAAACCACTTTTAGAATGTCTGAGGAGGGAATCGATCCAACCTCTTCTTAGTTTTGCCTCACATGGTCGAGTGTACCCCGTTTCAGTCCTCAGACCAGAATTGCATCTCTTGGCAGAGCAGGGAATCCAACCCGGATCTCCACGGTAATAATCAAGAATAATATTCACTACGCCACAAGTTGGACGATTTATTCAGGCTTGGGATATTGTCATCACCCCCGTGTGCTACGGTGGGCGTCCTTGGAGTTTGTTTCGTAACTTATATTAGTGTGTCGACTTTAACAGTGAGTACAATTGCTATTAATATTGCCACGGATTGGGACAAGTGCTAGATACTATTTCACTAAAGATTGCACACGGTTCGGAATACATATTATGGAATATAATATACGTAACAGATTGACGTAAATGAACATTAATTAGAACATGGCATTATCAGAACTGTGGAGCGACTTTCAGCAGGCCTAATGGTACTGTTAGCATGTCCACCTCTTTCCCATTCTGTCACAATTATATACGCACTACTACAGACAAAAGAGTATCAAAAGTTATCAGACAAATTCTGCTCACACCCATGTACACGGGGTTGATTGTGAAGGTATGCAAGCCCCTCATTGATATGAACACAAGCGGTGGAATAATGGCTTCCACGGCCATGACTGGGTCTACCAGAAACCTGCTGATGAATCCAGTATACCTTTTGCTGTTGTTAATTCATTTGAGAGACTTGTGACGTATTGGTTATCAGCCCCGTATAGTTAGATATGTGCTGAACTTGACAGATAACCTATATTCCTGCGATTATTGTTGTAGAGTTTGTAACTGTATTAGGGACAGGGATGGGGTAGGCACCACGGGACTCTAAGAAAGATACTGTCCCGGCTAATGCCTGAAGGGAGTGTGGAAAAAACAGTGAAAAGCCACCCTCAGCGTCGGGAATTGAATGTCCGATCTCCGGACATGCTGCATCTGCCCTCGCAGCTATGCTGCAATATTTAACGATCATCAATTGTGAAGCTTGATAGATCCCTAAAACTACAATACGCCAGGGAGCAACCTGCCTTTTTTTTGTAACTTGTCGAACTCTAGTAGTGGAGCTTGTTGTGTTTCATGGATCAGGTTTTCTTTCCTGTTCAAACAGTCCTTCGAATCGTTCTGAATTATCACTTGCCTGCATTTGTGCAATGTTCTCCTATATAAACGCCTTATGCAACTGCAAGGAAATTTTCTTGGTTCGGTATTAAATAAATTATCTATTATCTTGATTCCTCTCCGGCGCTGAGTCCTATATGACACCTCATTTATCGCTGAGGTATAAACCCCTGAGCTATAGAGAGACATTCTAATGGTCTTAAATAGAAAGCAGAAAGCACAGTATAAAAATAATATCACGATTAGTAATTGTCATGTGCTTACTTCTCCTCCAAATATTCCGTTTAAACTAATCGCTTTGTTTCAATGGAGCTTGAGGTTCACATCTGATAAGCTTTCTATTGCCAGAGGAGCTTTATCTTATTATGCTTCACTAAACCTTCATTTTATTGAAAAATACTCAACCTCGTTCTTCAATAGCATTGAAACACTGAACGATGAGTGATTTTACTCAATTATATTGAACCTCAAGGAAAATGGATTCCATCAAAATTCCTTTACACGGAAATGCTGACATTTCTACATGCATTGAGCACGCAAATGAAAGGCTGCTTCTTCTCTGTCGTGATTGAAGAGAAAATAAAAATATAACGTTGAGTGATGGAATATTGAGAAATTGATAGGATTCCACCAGCACGACAAAGGTTGAGAGCTCACGAGTAAAATCAATTGAGATGCGATACACAAGGGAGAATATTGCCAACTGTTCTCTGGTAAATTTAATCGACAGTCCCTCAGTAATTGCTCTGTAAAACTGTGGTATGTAGCGCAAGTCCTTCCCCGCTCCACATATAATCATCCAGCGCACTGAAATGGCGATTGAATTCTATCTTCGGGAAGGCTATCGCTATAGGATTTGACGGGAACAACTGCAGTTACCAGAACAGTGTGGTGGCCTGTGACTTTTTTCAGTTGAACTGAAATGCTTCTCACTCTTCTCGAAACATATTATTAAGGTGAGACAGTTTAAAGGTGATCCGTTCGTTAGCGTTGTTCTGAAAGTAATTGAAACTACTCCTTTACGACAGCCCCATCCGTTCCAAACTTTGTTCAAGAAAGCCATGGTCCTCTTGCGAAAACTTCCCACTGCCCAAATCCCCGATGGTTGCTTTAATATTGTTAAAACTATATATCGTATTCTACTACAACTCTGCAATTTCACACCCCTGGTGCAATTAAAATACTCCAACTAGTTTTGGAAGTATATCTGGAGCAATGTGCGCAACAAATGGCTTCCCTTAGAATGGAGACTTTATATGACTCTATCAATGAAATCATCTCCACTGGTGACGAAATGAAGCGGCACGAACAAGTAGCTGATTATGCATGTCCTGTGTGCAACATGACTGACACCCTCATCCAGCATATCACTACATGTGGGAGTGCAAACGTCGTGTAGCTATGGACGATGAATGCTATTCACAGCATAAACGGGCTAACATAACACGCAACAGGGAGGACGAGATCTTTAACTTCGAAATACGGGATGTAGCCTACTTGGTGAGCCGAAAAAGAATGCCGTATTATGTCTAGCAGCTGGAGCCATCCACTACCAGGGGTGTTCGGTAACCAGTTAGGGTTACCGAACACCCCTGGTGACTACCCTACCTGGTTTTCTGGATCACCTCCAGAAAGAACGCTGGAAACTCGTACAGCGGAAGTGAATCAACAGTGCTTTTAGCAACTTTTTATATAAATCCTAAAAATACGTGTGGTCATAAATATGCTATTATGATTATTGGTGTTTCCTTTTTGTTTCTTGTGTTTGTTTATTTTTTTTCCTCCCCCCCCCCCCTTTCACAGACTGCAGTAAACTTTGACCATTACATTGAGGAGGGAATTGTATTCAAAGATCAGTGTTTGTAGCTGTCTTTGTAAAAAAAAAAAAAAAAGAATAATATACGGCAGTCCAATATTTTTTTTAAAGTAATGCAAGGTGTGGTGAAAAGCAATTAATTAAATGAAAGATCAGATTATCTCAACATTATCCCACCAGAAAGGATTAGGTAATAAGGTGCTAACGGGACCATTATGACGATTAAAAAACAATAACATTTGATGCATAGTCAATTTGGCTCGACTATCAGATTCTGCGCTTGCCGCGGTGGGTGGGTGGTCAACGTGTCGGTCTACTAACCCCAAGCTTGCAGGTTCGCTCCTGGCCGTGGTAAGTGATTTTTTTTGAAAGGCGGCAAAAATGACGATACCATGTCATACGATGTTGGCATGTCAAAGAACCCATTTGAATTCAGTAGGCCGTATTCATAATGGCAAAACTAATCTTGGGAGTTACCGCTAACACAAAGTTCCTCATTTCTCTACTAGAAAGCGATGTAGTGTTCAAGGAGCTTAGATATCTAACCTCCTTGACTTTCATAGTGCTTCAAGGAACAACGAATTTCGACATGCAAGCTACCCTATGGGTGTCAAATAACAAGGCACCAGGCACCCAAGGCCATACGATATTATTATTATTATTATTATTATTATCTGATCCTGCACATACCAACATCTTCCGCTGACAAATTCATAACAACAATCATTAATGTTATATGTCTGCGTCCGTTTAAACTACTGCGGTTTTAAAAGACATCGGGGTGCCAAACGTTTGCTTCGAAGTGGATCTTTAATGAGCCAGAAAATCTACTGACACTATCACTTTACATTTGCGCACCCTGTGCCAGGATTCGTTCCTACAACCTTGGAAACATCAGGCAAGTGCTTTGCCGCTGAGCCACGCAGCCACTTCTGCCAAACTCCTTAGGTGAGATACACGAGGAACGTGATCAGGTTATTAATAAGAGGAATTCACCATGTCCCGAATTGGATTGTGGGGGTGGGGTTCGGTGTGACTTCATGGGACAGAGAAATAGGATAGGTTGGATGTGAAATTACGAAGACATTTGCTGTGGAAGCAGTTAAAACCACTTCAAGTCGTCTCTTTAATTGCTGCTGGTGGAATCCTACTAACCAGTCTCTCCAACTTCATGGACAGTGGTGATTTATTCTGGTTGATAGAAAGTATTATCCTCCACTACAATTTACATTAAGCGCCATGCAAATTCTTCCAGGATCAGGTTTCCAAGAACATGCTATGCTTGTACGATATACAAGCATAAATAACGTTAACCACAAAGTTCTCCAGACCGCTTATTCGACGCCTCAATATCGATTTATCCAAAATTAGACCTTAAAACAGAGTTTTTTAAAATAGCAAACGGACAATCTTGTTGTAAACTTGCGTGGCCGGAACTACTGCTGTTAGCTGTAGATTCACTGGCTGTTTCGCTGCGTTAGCAATTGATTTGATGCCAACGTTTTTCCATCGTTACGGTAAGCTTAGTTATGGCAGAATAGCCGGCAGACGACCTCCCATAAAGCCACATGCAGCCAGGACCAGCCACCCCTGCCGTCTGCAAGAACGATGAGCTGTCAGGTGCAAGGTAGTCAAGGGTGAACATCTGTGCGACGACTGAGCCTGAGAAGGATACACTAATGGTTTACTAAAACCATGGGTAGAAATAAGTTAACATGCTCTAAATTTATTAAATGTTGTGTAGATTAACTATTTATACATGGACATGTTTAATAGTCATTCGTAGATCGAAAAATATAATACACAGTCAGAGAATAGACTAACCTTTTAAAACAACGAGACTCACAGCGACATATAAATACTAAAATTAAATCGACAAGCTATACAAAGTATAGCATAATTTTAAATTGTAACCCTAGTGATCTGATGATGACTGCATGACGGTCGAAACTAGTAATACTAAAATCCCCCTTTGTATGTGAATAATGCTAATACATGACATTTTTAAGGAAAGTGAGTTATATCACGGGAATCAGCTGCCCCTATAATAATTGCATTATGCAGCCCAAGTAGCGTTGTTATCAGGAAGGTCGATGTATCTCTGCTTGCATCCTGTGTGGAACTAATGCAATGCAAGCATATCCTACAAACGATACTGAACCCTATTTATTTTCCCTCGATGTGACTACAGACCATTACGAGGGAGAAACAATAGTGTTCAGTATCGTTTGCAGGATATGCTTGCAGTGAATTAGTGCCATACGAGATGCAAGCAAAGAATTATCGACCTTCCTACCAACGCGCGTTAGTTGGGCTGCATAAAACAATATTATTAGGGGCAGCTGATTCACCTGGTAATATAGAGTAGTTACCCACACCTAATCTAATTAGGAGAAAGCATGTTGACAGACTGGAAAGTATAAATTGGCAGTTTCTACAGGTAACACTGAAAAACTGCCTTCAAAACTTCACATAATACAGACTTGGTGTTTTTAGGGGCGGGTAAGTAAGCTGTGACCAAGTTAAAATATCAGCTCGTAGGTACATGTGTTTAAAATCCGCCTTCACCAAGTAAAACCACGAATTTATACTGTGATTTGTAATGTGGCAGGAATGCAGGTATTGAATTGGTGTGACTCTTTCAGCAGCTAGAATTCTTGGCTGTCACAGTGGAGGCCCGGGTTCGATTCCTAGCTCTGCCAACAAATGTAATTCTAGCTTGAGGGCAGGAACGTGTTACACTCAGCCTCATGAGGTGAAACTGAAATGAGACGGGTTAGAATCCTACCTCAGCCATCCTGGAAGTGGTTTTCCATGGCTTCCTCACTTCTACTCCAGGCAAATACCGGAATGACACCTATGATACGGCCACGGCCGCTTCCTAGCCAAATCCTACCTCAATTATACGAACACTAACAAGTACAGACATCACAGTGACTCAGGTTATCAAAAAAATCTATACTCACCTAAGTACACGGGTATACATGACCACGATGTCGCAAATCTCCCAATGAATCAACAAGAACAACAACTTTAACGCAAAGTACTTCTGTGGGGCTCTGTTGATTTATTTTACGACCGTTTCATTACCAATGCATTTATTTCTCTGATTAACATATTGAAAATGAAAATCCACATCCTGCTTCCAGTCGACCGACCGGGTCAGGGAATGGAATGAATGAAGCCCCAATTTAGCGGCGAGGATATGAACTGTGTCGGCTGACGAAGCTTGTCGCACTCCCCTGGGGCAATGAGTAAATGAATGACAGATGAAATGAAGTGATAGTGGAGAGTGCTGCTGGAACGGAATTGTGACAGGGAAAAACGGAGTACCCGGAGAGAAACGTGTCTGCCCCCACTTTGTCCATCACAAATCTCACATGGAGTGACCGAGATTTGAACCACGGACCCAGCAGTGAGAGGCCGGCATGCTGCCTCCTAAGGCACAGAGGCTCTGATTAACATATTGATGGTTTGTATTTAATGTATACTGCATGGCGTTATAGCTGAAATATTGCATTAGGGAACTGTTCATCTTTCGAGAAAATCAAACGTTATGGGGTAGATCTCCCTCTTCCATTTATTGTTTTATTTCTAACTCTGCTCCTTTGTGAACCTGTATGTTTTACTGGAAATGTCATTTAGGACTGTGTTATGTCAATATGTGATTTTTGTTTAAATTAGTACCGATTATGAATTGAGAGGACTAGACTGGAGTAATTGGTGAGTGGAGTGCACGGACGTGGGCCGCGGGTTCGCTGAGCAGCTAATCTGGTAGCTATCGCCAACACCAGCTAGCACACAACTCACACGGTAATTGGGATACGGCTAAGTGAGTTCGTTTGTTTTGCCTCGGTTGCTCTTTGTTATGGAAATGAGACTTGCCTCAAGGCCAAGCTAATTGTCCTGTCCAAGAGGCAATGTGTTTGTTACACCACACAAAGTGCAACATTCGGCCCACAAGTTCACCAACTCTGGTTCTTCTTTTTCCTTGAAATCCTTAAAAAAAAAGCCTATCATTGAATAAAACAACCGTGACCTTTTCCTTATGCAATCTGCTTGCAATCTGCTAGAAATCAAGCTGGTGGGATGAGTGTGCTCATTAGACCCACAACGAAAAGTGTTGACGTATGGGATGTACTAGGGTTCCCGCACTCCATAGGCTAAATAATTAATGGGGAGGGGATTAGCACTCTCAGTGATATTCATGTTTTGGTAAATGCTAAATATCCGAAGTATTTCAGTAATTACATCAATTTATTTGTTTATTTATTTATCGTATGATGAATATATGTACAATATTGTGCCCGTTATTCCAACCTTCGATTGCGTGGCCCGACTCATCACAATCCTCAGTTGAAATTCGGTACAACATTATCAAAAATTTTACAAAAAGAAAAACATGGATGACTAGATATACGCCGGCATGGAGAGGCGATGAAAGACAAACAACTGAGATCTAAGTGACCTCGGGGCGTGAATATGAACTAGGATTCAGATTTTACCACTTAACGTCATTTCCAATCATCCACGCTACGTTGCGAAGCCATGAAAAAGTTTGCACAAATATGATAAAACTCCACATTTTTATTCAGTGATACACTAATACAGACAATAAAAATAAATATTCCTAACCCACTTCACTTGGAGATTGACTAATTAAGTCTTGATGTGCAATAAAAATGAAATGCGTTTTAATTGGGACAAAATCTCCTCGTGTCCTGTCTTTCGTATAAAGAAACGTACGGAGATCCATTATATTTATACCGATGGACAGAATTTTACATACACAGTTATGTCTCATCCATTGCTTAGCTTAGAGTTCTTTTTTGGGTGTTCTAGAAAGTGAAATGCATTATTTAACACCCAGAAGAATTACTGAAATTGTCCCATCGGATCTCGTTCTAAATAAAATATAACTCGTGCATCGTGGATGTTCGTGCTTATCCTAAATTATTTTTACAATATTTACACTTATGTGAATGCTCACATCAAATTATAGCAACATTCTTAACCCTAAATGTGTCCAAAATATCCCTGCTTTCATAAGTATTGATTCAAATTTTAATTCGTTAGGTTAAATTATTCCATTGATAGCATTGGTAATACTCATTTAATATTGAATGATCTCATTCCAAAATGAAAGACAAAATATTTATCAGACAGACGGATTAACCACAGTTGAGTGACAAATTATCATGTTAAACCTGAATGAAAACCATGAACTTGAATCCCACTCTTGGGGATTCTGTCTCAGAATTACCCATTAATATTAACATGATCTCTATTTATTTTCACACATGATCGTTAAATAGCCCTCCTGGCTTCACTTCAAACGCTCATAGGCATATCTTCAACCAATACTATAATATTTGCGTAATCACATTTAATTACATGCCTCATTATACCACACTTATCTACAGTGGTTCTTTAATGATACAATTGCTTCATATTTCTTCACACACTCATGATCCCTTGATCACGTCATTAAGTTACAACATTTACTTTTACCAAACTTTATTCTTTTAATTAAATCATCGAAGCATTATAACAACCTCTCGTGTTTAGCTCATCCGTCCTAACTTATCTGTGTGTTTAAATATATTTTTATTCATCTTAATTAAGTGTTTAGATTGGGTAAACTCTGCAGCATTAGGTTAATTCCGTTGCATGGCTTTAGTTTAAATGAGTATTATCTGACAAATGTTCCTAACGAACTTAGGATATTACGGTGAAACAGTGATCAAATTAATAATTGCGTCTCATCCATATCTCAATAATTTACTGCTTTCATGACTCATTTATCCTACGAATTAACTAGAATTACATCCACGATTTTCATGACTGCCTGTCATTTCTCTAGAAAATATGAAAAAGAAATGGTTTAATGTTTCAGTGTTTAGCTCTTATGACTGACTATAGATCCCCTTAATGTTACCGCAATAGAATTTGATGAATGCTTTCCAAACTTATAAAATCTACTTCACTAAATATGCTAGACTTCATGAATCATGGCGATGTTGTCAGTACCTGCAAATTCCTCTTGACGATGTCTGGAGTGATTGTAGGACAAATGGTGATTCCTCCGTCTACGCAATTTTCGCCTCGTTCTTACCCATCTCCAAGCCCCATGGTGGCCTCTCGTTGGGTCGTGAGCCTCCATACTCGTCTCCGGAAGGTCAGTTGTCTCCCACACTCCCATGCCGCCAGCATCTTAGTGACACATCCTGTGGTTTCGGAAGTTCATCGCAAGAAATGAACAGTCACTACGTCTAATGACCGTGATGATCAAAATTTCAAGAAGTTTTCTGTCCGTCTAATCTGATAGTTTATGGGTTTATTGACACATTGGCGCAATCCACACTTTGATAAACTTATCCGTTCGCGAACTACGGCCGTTTCCGTAAAGCAATGTTCGTACGAGATATTCCGTGAAGTTCAACGCCCCTCGCTTGGGAGGAGTCCAGCCTTGAAACGCAGCTGTGATGTATACATGCCACAACTGAATGGCCTTGACCCACACATCTCGTCACAGCACTATCTCTTCCTCGTAAACACCTGATCGCCTCTGTCTGTTTACAAAATACTTATTCTATACATACAGGATCTTTCATATAAAGTAAGAACGGCGAGCGGCAGTTTTGTCATTCGCCGCTGCAGCCGGCTTTGCCGAGCTTGTACGGCCCCCTGATGCTGTAGTATTGAAAGCGCGCGCATAGTACAAACTTGACCTTGCCATAAGCGTGCAGGTGTTTTCAGTCGCCAGTCTGAACCTCAACTGCTAACATGGTCAGACAGTTATCATTGCAACATCGTATTTTTGTATGTAAAATTTTTAAAATTACGAGTTGGCCCGGCGGGTACGTGATGCATTTATTCAGCAATTTTCTAATGAAGTGCCACCTTCACTAGCACAGATTCACGTAATTGTAAATAACTTTGACACTACTGGCTCAGTGCTCAATAAAAAAACACAAAATAAACAATCAGAAACATTACAGTGGCAGAACTTATTCGCGTCTGCCAGAATGTGGTTACCAGACACAATGCCTGTATAACCCAGGAAGGACGACACTTACATCAACTTTTATAAGGTAATATTTCATAGAGGATTGCACACACGCTTAAAGCAGGGGGCCATGGCGCACCACAAGCTCGGTCAAGCCCACCGTAGCAGCGGATAACAAAACCGCCGCTTGCCGTTCTTACTTTATATGAAAGACCCTGTATATCAATGTCCGGCGCGACACTATTTGCACATTCTACACGGACGTAACGCCCGTAAAAACCTCTTGGCTATCATCGTACACGTACTTTGTACACTTTGAACTGTAAAACGTTATCAAACTGCGTAAACTCCGCGTGTTATAAGTCAGTTTGGCTGGATTTAAGAATCACTTCCAACACTTGCCAGGATGGCATTGCAATATGCTACATTCTTCGCCACAAGCCTGTATTCGAGTATATGCTCGGTCCTGGAATTGCCTTCACCGGTCGGTATGTAAGAAGTAAGTGGCTCACCTCCAAAACTCGCTTGTGATTGCAGTGCCCTCTGTAAAGTACTTCGTGTTCACGTGGCCTGCTTCTTCCCCGTCTCATCTTAAACGTTGCCACGATATCAGTGAGACTCTTCACAAATTCTCTAACAAATAAATATTATCCTGAGCCATATTTCCTTTCATAATCCAACTTTATGGTAAGGTTATTCAAGGTCTTCGGATATCATAACATTTGAGTGATCATAGCAGTGACGTAACAACTTTCATGCTTGTCATCAGTCCACCCTTAGTTTACGTGGTGCGTTATGTCAGCATGACACATGTCATATCGGGGACAATATACACAAAAATATATGTGCATACACAAGTTCATACAATCTCATAGATCAAGGTCAATGAGAAGTTTGAAGCCTTTTTAGCCTACAGTGTTCCCTAGAAATAATGCTGGTGGTTTTACGTCCCTATTAACTACACTGGCTTTCAGAGACGCCATAGTACTCGGATATTGCCCCGAAGGGGCTCATTAACGTGCCAGTAAACAACTGATACGGCTCCCTCATATTTAAGCACTCAAATTGTCAAAAGTATGCGCCAGGATTCGATCTCGCTATCTTGGATTCAACTGGCAGGATCGTTACCGCTGAGCTACGCAGCCAGTCTACAGTGTTGCCAGTACAAAATATAAATGTATTCCTTGCAGTCGGTCAACAGGCTATTTGCACAATAGGATTGGGTGTTGGTACAGTATACCAGGTTAATCAGCTGCCCCTAGTAATATTGTTTTATGCAGCCTAACTAACGCCTGTTTTCAGGAAGGTCGATATTTCTCTGCATGCATCCCGCATAATACAAATGCACAGTATGCATTATACCACAAAACGATACTGAACACTACTATTTTCCCCTCGTACTTGAATGTATTCACATCGAGGGAAAAGTAAGTGTGTTCAGTATCGTTTGCAGGATATGCTTATAGTGAGTGCATTTGTATCATACGGGATGCAAGCAGACAAACATCGACCTTCTTGATGACAACGCTAGTTGGGCTGCATAAAACAATTCTACTAGGGGTAACTGTTTCAGCTGATAGGCTATATAACATAAGTGAAATGAAAATCCACAGCCTGCTTCCAGTCTCCGACCGGGTCAGGAATGGAATGAATGAAACCCCTATCTAGCGGCGAGGATATGAACTGTGCCGGCTGCCGAAGCCTGACGCACTCCTCCGGGGCAATGATTAAATGAATGACAGATGAAATGAAATGATAGTGGAGAGTGTTGCTGGAATGAAATGTTTGACAGGGAAAACCGGAGTACCCGGAGAAAAACCTGTCTGCCTCCGTTTTGTCCAGCACAGATCTCACATGGAGTGACCGGGATTTGAACCACGGAACCAGCGGTGAGAGGCCGGCGTGCTGCCGCCTAAGCCACGGAGGCTTGTGGCTATATAACATAAGTACTGAAGCTAATTACATGTAGCCTATATCTTATTATTTACATAAATATGAGGCAATTTAGGGCATCCCTGCCCGATAATATTCGGCAAACAACGTTTTGTCCGACTGAAGAGTATAAATTGATAGCAACTACATTACACAATAAAATTAAAGTATTGATCTAATTAATCTGATTTTATGTTAATAATGGTTTGATAATCACTAAGTTTTCATAAGCTTCTACGCATCGATTAAGTTATTTAATTTATTATTTTGTTGTTTATTTGAAGCGTTATTCTTAATTTTTGGTGTCAATGACTATTTAGTACCAATATATTCATATTCACATTCTTTGTTTATCCTTTGTGTAGTGGTTAGCATTCTTGGCTATCAACCAGGAGTTCCAGGGTCGATTCCAAGCTCTGCCAAGAAATTTTAATATGGTGGGATTAGAAGAGGTGTTTCGATTCCCACCTCAGCCATCCTGGATGTTGTTATCCGTGGTTTCCCACTTCTACTCCTGGAAAATTCCTTTATGGCCACGACTGCCTCCTTTCAAATCCTCACCTCAGTTACAAATACACACACTACTACATACAGAACAATAACACAGTTCATCAGAAAAATGTAACACACACTCAAATGCACGGGGCTAAGTAACCACGTTGTTGAAGCCTCTCAAATTAATCAACAACAAAATGTGTATATTTTATTCAATTCATTGGATAAACGTTTTATTGTAGGTCTGTGTCGATTGTTATTTTAATCATTTTATTTTATTTAACAGGATTGGGCGGAGTGATACACATTATGTGATTATTTGCTACGAAAATTTCCACACTATAATAGTTCTTCTTACTACCTTAGGATTATTTGTCGGGCGCAGTTGCTTCAAAACCCAAACTTTTTGGTTCAACAACAACTTAGCCCTATGATACTTAAATATGTGATTAAATATATCATCATTATCATCATCATCATTATCGTTATCATAACTATTATCGTCATTATCATTATTATTATTGTCATTATCATAATTATTATTGCCATTATCATAATTATTCATATTAATTTTATTATTATTATTATTTTTATTATTAATTTGGTAACTTCATTTCAACATCACTCCTATTCTCGCTCTATTTCTGGAATACACCAGGAAATGTTCCGGAACACTAAGAGACTTTCAGACGTCTGATATTATTTTCTCACAAAGTAAATCTCTAACATCTGTCGATGCGTCTACCTCAATTATTATACCTCCAAGTAGCGTCAAAGTCTAAATATAAAGTATACAGTCCACCTCGTGGTGCAGAGACTAGCATTCTAGGCTGTCACCCCTGAGGTCCGGGTTTGATTCCTGTCTCTATCTTAATTTTGGTCTGAGGAGTAGAATAGGGTACACTCAACCTCGTACAATTCCCACTTTAGCCATTCTGGAAGTGGCTCTACGTGGTTTATTACTTCTACACCACGCGAATGCCAGAAAAGTTCCTAACGTAAGGCCATGGCTGCCTCCTTCCCAATCCTCACCTGAATTGCAAATACAAACACTAATACAGCCATCGTAATGACACAGGTTACCAGACAAATTCTACATACAATCAAAATACACGAAGCAGAATGACCACGATGTCGAAGACCATCACCATCATCATCATCATCATCAACAACAACGTTTTATGTGTTTAAGTATGAAAACCATTTGAATAATTTAATTCTACCGTATCGAACTTTTGATGGGATTATGTTTTTATCAATTCAGGAACAGTTACTATTCAAATTTCCTATTTACGTAGGGAGCGTTTGTCAGTTAGGTAAATCACTTGAACAAATGAGTTGATAATATGACTGTATAGACTTAGCTGATTCTTGGAGGTTTCTTTACTAACATTCACAACACTTAACTCATAACACAAATGCATTCATAATACAATTGACAATAATGCCCTTTTCATGACGTTTACAACCGGAATGATGGTCCACATTTCCTTCCACTGAAAGGTAAATGTATTCAGGCCATAGATCTCAGTTCGTTTGCTCCATTTTCTCGAGGGGTTATCTTAAAGCTACGCCATCCCTCTATAGTAGAGCTCCAGTTTCATTCGGTTTAAGTCACATTAATTTACATCAACTGTCCAACAGTCGTTCTATTTCTGTATCCACCTCCATACGTTGAGGTAAGTAACTGAACGCCACTGTTTGAAGAAATCGATACTTGCCAGGCTGGAAGATTTATTTTCCTGATTTAGAATGAAGTTACCGCAGCAATAGAAGCTGTTAATGATGTTCATCTTGCTTATTTTAGGGGCTTTGCAACATCATGGTCGTGTATCCCCGTGTACTTGGGTGAGTATGGAATGTGTGTGATAACCTGTGTTATTGTCATGGCTGTACTAATGTGTGTATTTGTAAATTGGGAATATGATTGGGAAAGAGGTGCCCATGGCCTTGAGTTAGGAACCATCCCGCATTTGCCTGGAGCATAACTGGAAAACCATGGAAAAACGCTTCCCGAATGGCTAAGGTGGGAATCGGTCCCTCCTCTTCTCAGTTGTGCCTCGGGAGGGTGAGTGTACCTCTATCCAATCCTCAGACCAGAAATAAAATTCCATGGCAGAGCCGGGAATCGAACCCGGACATCCAGGGTTGACAGTCAAGAATGCCAAGGGATACACCAAAAGGTGGTCTAGCTGTTAATGATTGGGGGTGTATATGGACTGAAGTAAGGCTTCTGTAAGTGCATAGCAGTTCTGGACAGAGATCCCGGAAACAAGCAGACAGATGAGCTTCATGCCATGTACAAGGATTTATATAAGCTTTAAGAAGTAGTTCCGTGAAGAACTATACAGCCTATTTTCATATATCCTACTCATGTTAATTGAATCTATCAACATACAAAATTTCAGTTTGATTGTTGTAATAGATTCGTAGATATTGAGAACCGTCTAAATATTTCAGATGGTCGCCATGTTGGATTTTTATTTATGTACTATTACATGAGGATCATTGTGTATATGAAGTATTCAATCGCATGATTAGGACACAAGAATAAATAACGAAATTTTAAAATTTCGCACAGCTGTCATCTTGTGTATATGAAAACAATTGAAATAAATTAGATGCCAGTGGATTAACATTTGTATAAGCATTTAACAGACAAAGTTTCACTGCACTCGGATGGTTAAATTGCGTGAAACATCCTTTAAATATTTATATTTCGCGTTGTCACCATGTTGGATTTATGATCACCAGGTTACTGAAAGTCCTATAGGTGAACGTATGTTCATAGCCTCTATACATGTATAGGCCATAGAGTTATGTACCATTAAAAGAAATTTATTGCGTAGCTTCATTATTCAAACTTTCACTTCGATCGCATGATTACGACACAAGAATTAAAAATGCAATTTTAAAATTTCGCACAACCGCCATCTTGAGGTTATTTAAAAAATTGAACTAAATTAGATGCCAGTACATTAAAATATGCATAATCATTTACTGTACCAGATTTCACTGTGCTCAGATCCTTAAATCGCGAGAAAAGTCTATTAAAACGTTTCAAATTCGCCTGGCCTCCATGTTCGTTCTGTACTTTACAGGTTTTTAAAAATCACACGGACAAACTTGTAGCAGTGACTTTTATCACCGTACAAAATGACAGGGTGATATCAGTAATAGTTTCGGAGATATTGAATGCTGGTGAAATAATTCGCACAGCCAACATGTTGGATTGGTGAGACTTAATAAAATTTGAAGAGCACGGTCTGGGTCGGCCGAAATGTTGCTATGACCTTACCGAGTTTCAATCAAACCGCCGTTTAGAATTTATTAGGGGGACACATACACACACACACATACGCACACACATACACACACACGGACAAAAGGTGATCTCATTAGCCTATTTTTTTCATAAAATGGAAATAGATTAAAAAGACCTTCATTGGTTTTGTTATTGTTCCGTATTGACTTACTTATTTCATTCACTCAACACGCTCTTTTGCTCACAGGATAGAGTTCGAATGGCGTATTATTATAGACTACAATACGATAAGAGTGGACTAGGAACATGACCCCATACCACATTACTAAACTTTTCCTGAAGTAAGACAACTCCCTAAGTACTCTTCCACAAAGAATGCAAGTTTTGTTTTTACTAAGAAAGCGATTTCTTTTTTATTTTCAGATCATTGAGCTGCCACTTCAAACAAGACCTTTAGTAGTTCCGATTTGACATCTCTTTCCCAAAACTGATGATATGAATTTTCCTACACCAATATACACACATCAAAAAAAGTTTTGCATCACCTCGGTTCCAAGAGTTCCGGAACCTTTAAATACAAAGGGAATAGAGATCAACACAAACAACATTTCAGCTCGTTTTATTGCTCATGAGACCCACACATTGCATGTTGTACCAGCATACAGCTAGACTTGCAGCATTTGTGGTCCAGATTGCAGTACACACCACTACCTCTAATACCCAGTAGCACGTCCTCTTGCATTGATGCATGCCTGTATTCGTCGTGGCATACTATCCACAAGTTCATCAAGACACTGTTGGTCCAAATTGTCCCACTCCTCAACGACAATTCGGCGTAAATCTCTCAGAGTGGTTGGTGGGTCAAGACGTCCATAAACAGCCCTTTTCAACATATCCCAGGCATGTTCGATAGGGTTCATGTCTGGCGAACATGCTGGCCACTGTAGTCGAGCGATGTCGTTATCTTGAAGGAACGCATTCACAAGATGTGCACGATGAGGTCGAGAATTGTCGTCCATGAAGACAAATGCCTCTCCAATATTCTGCCGATATGGTTGCACTATGGGTCGGAGGATGTCATTCAGGTATCGTAAAGCCGTTTCGGAGCCTTCCATGACCACCAGTGGCGTACGTCGGCCCCACATAATGCCACCCCAAAACATCAGGGAACCACCACCTTGCTGCACTCGCTGGACAGTGTGTCTAAGACGTTCAGCCTGACCAGGGTGCCTCCAAACACGTCTCCGACGATTGTCTGGTTGAAGGCATATGCGACACTCATCGGTGAAGAGAACGTGATGCCAATTCTGTGGGGTCCATTCAGCATGTTGTTGGGTCCATCTGTACCGCGCTGCATGGTGTCGGGGTTGCAAAGCTGGACCTCGCCATGGACGTCGGGAGTGAAGTTGCGCATCATGCAGCCTATTGCGCACAGTTTGAGTTGAAACACGACGTCCTGTGGCTGAACGAAACGCATTATTCAACATGGTGGCATTGCTGTCAGGGTTCCTCCGAGCGGCAATCCGTAAGTAGCGGTCATCCACTACAGTAGTAGCCCTTGGGCGGCCTGAGCGAGGCCTGTCATCGACAGTTCCTGTATCTCTGTACCTCCTCCATGTCCGAACAACATCGCTTTGGTTCACTCTGAGACGCCTGGAAACTTCCCTTGTTGAGAGCCCTTCTTGACACAAAGTAACAATGCGGACGCGATCGAACTGCGGTATTGACCTTCTAGGCATGGTAGAACTACAGACAACATGAGCAGCGTACCTTCGTCCTGGTGGAATGACTGGAACTGATCGGCTGTCGTACCCCCTCCGTCTAATAGGCCCTGCTCATGCATGGTTGTTTACATCTTTGAGCAGTTTTAGTGACATCTATGAACAGTCAAAGGGACTGTATCTTTGATACAATATACACAGTCAACGTCTATATGCCGGAGATCTGGGAACCGAGGTGATGCAAAACTTTTTTTGATGTGTGTATTATATACTAAGGAAGCGACGGCATTTATCTTAAGTATGCCTATGCCATTTTCAACGAAGATAATCGACTATCTGAACAACAGAAAATAAAGAAATAAAAATGTTTTAACCTTAATGCACTTCTTTTTAAAAGTTTTATAAGTTATAAATAAGCATATCTTAGAAATTTTTATACTATTATGTCACAAGTGCTGATGATGGGTTCAAAAATATGACTCGAAGCAATTGTACTCTGTTAAAAAAAAACGTTTTTTTTTATATGTATTGCCTAGGTCGAATTTTATTTGCTAAGTTTAAACTAATGAACAAATATATTATTTATCCCTTTACCAGTTTTCTCTGTTTGTGTAAACTCTATCTCATTTGGTGCAATGAAGTCTTGTCTAATCATAGGACAGGAAAACCACCAATTAATACTAAGCAGTCTCCGTCCTTCTGTATTTTACGGAAACAACCTACCGTTATTCATGGAAAGTATGATTGTTTTGTTGTGGCGAGTGGGTATGTGTGTCCTTAATTGGGCATCTGTGTGCAAAATGATAAATGCAATCACCACTGGTCTAAACCATTGACACGATTGAAACATTAATAAATTAAAATGTGGTTGTTGAAAGAAAGAAAGAAAGAAAGAAAGAAAGAAAGAAAGAAAGAAAGAAAGGATACTTGTTTTTTAACGTGACCACTAATCTTGCGATTATAAGCCATACGACCTACCTTCTCGTAGAATCCAACCTACTGGACGTGGCATTTTGCCTCGAAAATCTCACATGCTTTAACAGGGAATCGAACCCGGTCAGCTTGATGGGAGGCAAGCAATTTGATCGCTGTGCCAACACACCCCTATAATGTAAAAGATTAATAGCAAGTGACTGTGCCATTAGCAATAATGGAATGTTGTGGAATTACAATCGATAATGAATGATAGTAATAATAATAATAGACTAATAATAATAATAAAATTAATAATAACAATAACAAAATAAAATGATATATGGCCTCCTAATAGGTGTGATGCATTTCTATCGAGTTAGTGACTTTGGGCAGCCTGTGCGTCGTGACGAGGATGGCATAACAGTTATACTGTAACAATAATAATAATAATAATAATAATAATAATAATGCAGCACAGAAACTTACGGACTTAATATGTGCTTTGTGGCTGAACCTGCAAGCAAATGACGGCTCTCTTTATTATGAAACCTCTGCGGGCATATTACTTATGGTAATTAGTTTACAAGGCTGCTAGTTAAGTGTCGTCAGTCTACTGTATGTTTGTCAACCTGTTATTAACATAGATTTATGCAGGCGACAATACCCAATGTGGATTTGAACAGCCAGCAGACGTGCGCTTGCCTGGGCTCAAGGATGCGGAATTGAATCTTGGCATTGGAGGGTGCTAAAATACAAGACGGTCCTGCAGCGTAGCCGTGCTCGTTAAATCGTGCACCAGGGCCGCGAGGGCAGTTGAAGCTGCAGTGAATCCGGAGATAGCTGGTTCAAATCCTGGCGCTGACACCTGCCATCGTGGTGTGTTTTATCCCGGATGCAGGCCTGATATATTAAAATCGTCGTACGAAGTGTTAAAGTACTGTATCTCTGCCTTGGTCCTCCGACTAGCCGTTTCCCATCTACTTGTAACTAAAACCAGACTTAGCAACTGATGTTGCTTCTGCTCGGAGAACATGCCCGCACCATTGTAGACGACTTTCTCTTATCTTTTCTACAATAGGTGTCACTCCATTTAGCCTGCGAACTTCGTCGTCAGTAACCTGCTCGTGCAGTGTGAGTCCAGATGTCCACCTGAGCATATTTGTTTCCATGACGGCAAGTCGTTATTACACCTCTTTTTTGATGACCAGCATTCAGCACCATACACAGCAACGGGATAATAATAACAATAACGACGTGCATTCGCCCCTTACTGACTCGACTCTTGGAGTATAATAGCACGCTACAAATAATACCAGGATAAACCAAGAAAACCCCTCTCATCCCATTTCTTCACTGTATCTCTACTTAGTATAAAACAAAGTCCCCGATTTGTGTTTGTTACGGGTAAACTCGAGAACCACTGGATGTATATTGATGCGGTTCCCACCATTCTGTAAAGAATATCTCGAGGATTATTTATGTAGAAAATTATTTATTTATGATCAAAGGAAGCCGAGCAGTAACAATTTCAGTGGAAAAGTCGAAAAAAAAAACTGGCGTCCGAGCGCTTTGTAAGCTTTCGCTGGGCAAACCGTTAAAAATATCTCAATATTATGAGTGTAAGAATTGTTCAGCATGAAAAGTTCTACAAAAAAGTCCGTGATAGCATATGCCTATCTTCAATACATCGCCAACTATAAGTGTTTTTACGTTTTAATTTCTTCCAAACATGTCCATTCAACTACTGAGGCGACAGAGTACGAGCTAGCTAAGGGCGAGTCTATCATCTCTGTTACAGCCTAGCTAGCGGGCGAACCTATTACCCCAGATAAAAGCCAGCAGCAAACCGTTGAGTCGTGTTGAGTTAATACTCCTGAGAAGGGTGGTTGTGTTTGGAGTTTCCCCGGAAATGTAACTCGGGTTTTCTTCATTTCGCCTGTGAAACGCAGTCTAGTTAAGATTGGACGGAAGGGGGATTTGAGTTTCATTCACCTCGCCATTCCCTGGAAGAGCAACTCTCATTTCGCCTGTGAACTTTAAGTTCCGCAAAATTCACAGTCAATTTAGATTGGACGGAAGGAGGATTATATTATATTATATTAAATTATACTGATTGGCATATAATCTCTACTTAGTATAAAACAAATTCCCCGATTCTTGGATGATACGGGTAAACTTGAGAACCACTGGATGGATTTTCGTGCGGTTTTCACCATTCTGTAAAGGATATTGCGAGGATGATTTCTGTAGAAAATAATTTATTTATGATCAAAGGAAGCCGAGCAGTAACGATTTCGGTGGGAAAGTAAAAAAAAACTGGCGTCCGAGCGCTTTGTAAGCTTACGCTGGGCAAACTGTTAAAAATATCTATATACTATGAGTGTAAGAATTGTTCAGCATGAAAAGTTCTACAAAAAAGTCCGGGAGAGCATATGTCTTATCTTCAATACATCGACCACTATGAGTGTTTTTACGTTTTAATTTCTTCCAACCATGTCCATTCAAATACTGAGGCAACAGTTTACGAGCTATCTAAGGGTGAATCTATCATCCCTGTTACAGCCTAGCTAGCGGGCGAACCTATTGACCCAGATACAGCTAGCAGCAAACCGTTGAGTTGTGTTGAGTTAAGACTTCTGAGAAGGGTGGTTGTGTTTGGAGTTTCCCTGGAAGTGCAACTCGGGTTTTCTTCATTTCGCCTGTGATCTTTTCGTTCCGCAAAAATTCACAGTCAAGTTAAGATTGGACGGAAGGGGGATTTGTGCTTCATGCACGTCGCCATTCTTAAATTACGTCTGACAAGGATTTGTTGCACATGCATCCCCATGATAATATAACTAATTGTCCAGTCAGTGACTTTAAACCATCATGCCGAGACGTAAAACGGATATTGGTTGTTGTTCATTGACACTGGAGAAAAATGGCGCTTATCACGTAATGCATTCTCCCGGGCGAAGCCGGGTCGGGTTGTTAGTATAGTTATAACCTTATATCTTATAGCCTATTTACGTTCGTCGTTTTACTAACATGTGGTGTAGGGTACGAAGTGTGGATTAAAACTAGAATTTCTTCTTACGTTCGCTAAAGCGTTAACGTTCAAACCACCAGATTGTGGGTTCGATCCAGGCATAGACCGACTGTATATAAGGGTATGTAAACGTAACAATCTTGTGTCGGTGGATTTAGGCAGAACTCCTCCAGAGTGAAATTCTGGTACCCAAGCGTCACTAACGCCAAAACAATTCAAAGAGATATTAAAGCTTTATTCTTAAGTTCCTTATTATTATTATTAATAATATTATAATTATTTATATTATTATTTTAATTATATCAACTTAAGGCCATTGCGGTCTGGTCTCTATGGCAATCATAAACCCTCATTTCACGCACGATCCTACCAAAAGACAATTGATTGTTAAACAGATTTCTCACAAAATCAAGTGCAAAATTCTGATGCCCACTATATCCCTTTGCAATTGTTGCTGCTAATTCACTTGAGTGGCTTGGGACATCCCAAACACCTATTCTGTAGCCATATTTTTTCATGATCCTGCATAGTGAGTACATGTGCTTCAGTTTGTTCCACTTCACTATTACCAGTGACCCCACGCTTCGTCATCTTTAACCATCAGTAATGTTGTTCTATAGCAAAGTCAAATATCGGTTATTTTTTTGTAAGAAGGGAGTACATTGTTACAGAAAAGAATGGTACGGTACATTGTTAAACCCAACAATACATCCAATTGGAGTTTTACCTGTGACTTGCAATTAAGTTCCTCGTCGTTGAGCTCTCATTAATAAAGACAAGACTAATCAGGCTCCTTCCAGCATCCCGCGAGACGACGTCAGGAGAGGTAGGTTTACAATCTCATCTCATCAACAACAAAACGTCTACCTTTTTATCAGTTTCAAATATACTGTCCCTGTTCAAAGGTAGCTTCGCCTTGCTTGACCATTAACGATGTTCAATTTAGCAAAACCAAATCTCGGTTTCTTTTAATTAAGGGAAAACGTTTTTTCAAAACAGAATGGTACGGTACACATTGTTGAACCCAACAATTCATCGGATTGGAGTTTCACCGGTAACGACTGGTTATTAAGCTTCTTGTCGTAGAGCTCTCATTAGTACAGGCTATATTATCAGGCTCCTTCAAGAATACCGCGAGATGACGACCGACAGGAGGGGTGGGTTTACAATTTCAGACCATAAACTAGAAAATGTCTACTTTTTCGCATGTTTCCTTTGAACAGGTCAGTGGTCGAATTTCTACCAATAGCCCTTCCCTTACCCTTCCCCAATTAGACCCACGTTAGCCGTCATCGGGGCAATCGTCCTGTCACAATCCCCAGATGTATCTGCTGATAAAGTGCGTTCAGTTCCCAGACATCGTCCTTAAGACGGTAGAGGAATGATCCCTCACAGCGTCCGTGGGTGAAGTCGAGCTGGGCAGATAATCGATTTACATAAATAACCACGATAAAAAAATGTCAGTTATGATTGAGGACTACGAATTTAATTCAATATCTAAAGGAACTTACCCAAACAATATCCTAAATCATGACATGTTATTACTTATATTAGGAATACCGTATAAGAAGTTCTAATATGATAAATCAATTTAAGTGCTATACACAGTCGAACTTCGATACCTATAAGTGCCTTCGGAAATAAAAATTACCTCGATTCATCGAAAATTCGAGTTGGAGAATTACGTGCAAAAATGGGGTTCTATTATCATAAACTAGCTTCGCCCGGGAACAGTTATGAATGCATCACGTGATAAGCACTTATTTTTTCAATGTCAGTGAACAACGACCAATATCCGTTTCACGTCTCGGCGTGATGGATTAAAAACACTGACTGCACTATTAATTATATTATCATGGAGATGCATGTGCAACAAATTCTTGTCAGAAGTAATTTAAGAATGGCGAGGTGCATGAAACACAAATCCTCCTTCCGTCCAATCTTAACTTGACTGTGAATTTTGCGGAACGAAAAGTTCTCAGGCGAAATGAAGAAAAGCCGAGTTGCACTTCCAAGGAAACTCCAAACACAACCACCCTTCTCAGAAGTCTTAACTCAACACGACTCAACGGTTTGCTGCTGGCTGTCTCTGAGGCAATAGGTTCGTCCGCTAGCTAGGCTGTAACAGGGATGATGGACTCACCCTTAGCTAGCTCGTAAACTGTCGGCTCAGTAGTTGAATGGACATGGTTGGAGGAAATTAAAACGCAAAAACATTTATAGTGGGCGATGTATTGAAGTTTGACATATGCTCTCGCGGACGTTTTTGTAGAACTTTTCTTGCTGAACAATTCTTACACTCATAGTATTTGGATATTTTTAACGGTTTGCCCAGCGTAAGCTGACAAAACGTTCGGACCATGGTGTAACTACAATGGTGAGGCGGATCGCTCCCTCTCTCTTGTGCGGATGACGTCACAACGGGGGCATTGCGTTCGGTGACACAGCACGAAGTACATGTATTTGACACGGCTCTGGTCTTAAGTTGAAGGCATAATTAATAAATAAAATGTATTGTAACACTCAACATAAGAGTTTAGTGCTTTTCAGTCGGTCAACACGAATGTACCCAAAAGAGATGGGTTATGCCCTAATCCTGAAATAAATTACATGAGATTAATAAAACACTAGGATGACCAGTTTCGATCGTCAAGCGATCATCATCAGATCCATTACACTTAGGCTACAAAATCTATGTTTGAAATACAGGTGAAAATATTTACAATATGTACAATTATTTAGTTGCAGTATTGGTACTGCAACTGTCAGTGTATGCTAAATGCAGTATATATGTTAGGTGAAATGCTAAATGGTGATAGCTATCCGGAGATTGTTCTTTAGAGAGATTATATGGTTGTAATTTATGGTTAAACTATAAAATTTTTGGCTAACTACTTATCTGATTGTCTTCCGTATTACAGATACTCGCAGTTTTCGTGCTCACTGGAACTCGCTGTGCGGTCGACTGCGGTGGTTATCTTAACAACTGGTTTTTTCCCTGCCTCCTCCCCCCTGTCCCTACGTGCTGTGGGGAGTGATAGCGATGTGTTTATGTGAGGTGTTGCCAACCTAGATAAGATGTATGTTATTGAATGAGGTGGGTCCACAACTATTAATAACATTCAATAACATAACATACATCTTATCTAGGTTGGCAACACCTCACATAAACACATCGCTATCACTCCCCACAGCACGTAGGGACAGGGGGGAGGAGGCAGGGGAAAAACCAGTCGTTAAGATAACCACCGCAGTCGACCGCACAGCGAGTTCCAGTGAGCACGAAAACTGCGAGTAGCTGTAATACGGAAGACAATCAGATAAGTAGTTAGCCAAAAATTTTAGAGTTTAACCATAGTTTACAACCATATAATCTCTCTAAAGTACAATCTCCGGATAGCTATCACCATTTAGCATTTCACCTAACATATATACTGCATTTAGCATACACTGACAGTTGCAGTACCAATACTGCAACTAAATAATTGTACATATTGTAAATATTTTCACCTGTATTTCAAACATAGATTTTGTAGCCTAAGTGTAATGGATCTGATGATGATCGCTTGACGATCGAAACTGGTCATCCTAGTGTTTTATTAATCTCATGTAATTTATTTCAGGATTAGGGCATAACCCATCTCTTTTGGGTACATTCGTGTTGACCGACTGAAAAGCACTAAACTCTTGTTTACTAAGGCAACACTGAAAATATGGCTTCAAACACCACAACACTCAACATACTTTGTATTGTGAACTCTGATGATAATGTTGGTAATTATGAATGCGCCGTACTTCTAAATAATATTAATAGTCCAATAACGAGATCAACTATTTTCTTACATTGATGAATTTACACATTTTACGATTCAATTTTCCCTGTGAATTGCCGAAACTTATTTTTCTGTTTAAGCCAAGCAACCTAATATATGCTGGGGTTCGAGCTAAACAGTGAATAACCTCATATGCAATATTAATATGAGGCAATTTTTACAAGGTCCTGCTGGTTACTTCATTGAATATAAACATTTCATTTGATAGCGAAATGTCATGAAATTTATGAAACTCAGCGTCCATTGCTGTTTCAACTTCCATATGTTCATTATAGGGATACAAACGATTTCCCCTTGAAATAAACTGGAGCCAATCTGGGACTTCATTACTGGGTTAATGTTCTTGAGATACAAAGTACACGGGACTACATGACCGCGTTGTCGCAGCGCCTAAACTGAGGAACCAACCAATGTTCTTGAGATAATGTTCGCAAATTTTTGTACTTATCCCTGAATCTATGTGCTACATATCCTGTAATGTATTTTAAACCTTCATGGTTCATTTCATCTTTAAAATCTGAGACATCAAATTCATCCAAAAATTCATTCTGATGATCGGTCATTTTAAACAAACTCATATTCATTTCCACAGTTTCGTAATTTGATTCAATAAATAAACTGGAAACTAGGTTTTCTTAGTCAGGAGCATCCACGATATCAGGAATATGTTTGGCAACATTCACTAACGCTGTCTGCGAGAAACAGGTAGGCCTATCGGTTTCTGTTTCCATTGGTTTAATCAGACACTTTTTGTCAATATCCTCCTCTGTATTTATATTTAAAGTAAACACTGAAGCAGAGGGCTTGTCCAAAATGTACCATCCCAATCTACAGTTTACTTAATATCCAGAGGATATGGGTGATCATTGGAGCCTCCCATTCCTCTAATATGTGTGAGAAGGTTCTCCAAAATATCTTGATTTAGACGATAAGTTATTATGTACTCGACTTGGTACATCGGCTTCAAGCATCTAAAAAGGTTAACTAGATACGTGTTGCTGAGTAGAATTCCTTTTCGAAATGGGAGCAAGGCTTTAAGTCGGTCAACTTTCATGGACGTTATCAACTCATTGACATTGTTTAGCACACTGATTTGCTTGTCAAAATCAGTACCAAATGCATTTCCTTCAGAATGATGATGATGATGATGATGATAATTGTTGTTTTAAGGGGTCTAACATCTAAGTTATCGGCCCCTAATGGTTTGGGTGATAGTGAAAGATGAGATGAGAATGAAAACTATAACTAATACAAACTAGACTTACATACTAAACGAAGAAATGGTAAACAAACAAAGGATAAGGCAAATAAAGGACAGGAAGAAAAGAAATGACCTCAACCCACGAATAATGAGGATTGAAGGACTTGGAAGGAAGGAGAGCCATGAAAGGCGGATGGGAAAGAGGAGAGGGCCCATCCCAAAGTCAGTGGTAAAAGGGGACAAAACGGACCCAGCTCAGGAATCCCTCGGGATCGCCAACTCCCGAACTCACCAGCCGTAAGCCCCTGAGGGTGTAGCAATATCCAGGATGCACCTGAAGTGGTGGGGCTACATACACCCTGCCTCCTTGAGGGCCTTGAGCAGAAGCCAGGAGATAACATGAATAGAAAAAGAAGGCTGACCTCCCGCAGAAGGAGGGTATCAGGAAATATGAGACAAGGGCCAATTGAGGCGGAAAAGGAAGAGACTCCCTAGGCCTCGGAAAACCGTCGGGGTCGGAAGAGAACAAGAGTTGACCAAGAGAGGTCGACAGGAAAGAAGACGAAGAGGAGCCCGGCATAAGTAAGTGGAAGCAATGCCGGACTCAGCTGGGGTCCCGTGGTCACCAACCCACGTCCCACAAGTTGTGATCCCCTGGGGGCTTTCAGAATGACTCCCAAATTTGTTTTTAGCATTAAGTAAGCCAAACCAGTCATTTATTAATTTTATACATCTACAGTAGCAGCTTCTTCTCAGTCAATGTTTTTCATCAAACCTTTCCCTCCACACCATTCAAGAGCCTTTGATACCTGGTTTGAAAGTACTTGAGCTGCAGGCCGAAATTTTTGTCTCTCTGGTCCCTTTAAGTCTAAATGATATCTGCTAATTTTGTGCGCAGTAGTGAGTTCAGAAGAAGACATACAAATTAGTAGTTCCAAAACATTCCTTGCTCACCTTTTTCCCATTGAGCAGTACACATCCCTGATCTAATTACGGACAAATCTAACAAATGATTTATCACAAGTTTCAATAAATGAGGAATGTTTGCAAACACGAACACCTTTAACGAACCGTTGCTTGGATGATTGAAGGCACATTCCATATTATGCCGTTGACAGAGATTGAAATACAATAATTTCACTAGCAACGTACACACCTGTCAACATTAACATCATTATTTCAATCGACTGAAGATTCACGCGCCAGACTCCCGCCTTTAGCCACAAGTCACGGCTGCTCCCGTTGTGTCGTCATCCGCACGAGAGAGAGGGAGCGATCCGCCTCACCATTGTAGTTACACCATGGTTCGGACGCCAGATTTTTTTTTCGTCTTTTCCACTTAAATCGTTACTGCTCGGCTTTCTTTGATCATAAATAAATTATTTTCTACAGAAATCATCCTCGAGATATCCTTTACAGAATTGTGAAAACCGCATCAAAATCCATCCAGTGGTTCTCGAGTTTACCCGTCACATCCAAGAATCGGGGACTTTGTTTTATACTAAGTAGAGATAGAGTACATGAATAGCCATATGTAGCTATGCCATGCTGTTATTGTCACTGGGTCTTCTCAAGCAGGTATACTAACTAAAGTCTATTCGCCGAGTCGACACAGTGCCTCTGGCTACCCGAACAGGGAAGCACGTCCAGTTCACGTCATCGGCTCTGAGGGACAGGGGTAGCCAAGAAGCTCCGAGATCATTAGTCATGCCGTAGACCTAGAAAAGAGAAGACTTGATGCAATTAGTGCTGTGCTGCACTGTATATTGTTGCCTGATATAAGCAGTTAAGAACTACTTAATTAATTATTTAAATAAATACATATACGTACAATAAATAAACCGCGCTGTAGTATGTAACCGATCATTCATCCCGCTTCACATGTAGGCTCTACACAGCACTGAAGTTGGCGTACGATCAACAGGCACATCTCTATGCACCCCTCGTGGGCAGCCGTGCAATCACGTGTACAACTGTGTTTACTTCCACTATCTCGATTCGGCAAACAGACTTTAGGGTTAAATGTTGTGCAAATATTGCAGATACATTTCGTTAAAATTTACTGTGTGTATTTCTGTTCTTTTCAAAAACATGACTCCTGCATAGCGCTGTAAATCTTGTGTTTAATTTTAATAAAGGTTGACGGCATAGCCCTATTAGCTGGATATCTGAATATAATATGCTGCTGACAGAAATTGAAAGAAATTCGCAGTCAAAATGAATCGATATTTTTATTACCATGTCACACATAAAGAACGTAATTCAACTGCATTTTCACCCCAATCTCGAGTTAAAGACACATATTTTATGTCTGGGGAATAAAATAGCATTCGAGTTATCGAAATATTCGGAACCTCGAATTACAGATGATGATGATGATGATGATAGTGTGGCCTCCGGAGAGGCCGAGTGCAGGTATTTCTAGTTGACGCCCGTGGGCGACCTCCGCGTCGTAATGAGGATGAAGTGATGATGAAGACGTCACATACACCCTGTCCCCGAGCCAAGGGAATGAATCCCAGGAGATTAAAATCCTTGTTGGCTCGGCCGGGAATCGAATCTGGGACACTTCGGGCCAAAGCTTAGCCACGGAGCCGGACGAATTAAAGATAAAACATGACATATAAATTGTGAAGAATTTCACCGGGAAAATAAAATGACTTCGACATAGTAAGTTCAACTTATAGAAGTTAGACTTTAATGGGAAATAATTTAGATCACATGACAAAGGAACACACAAATATTCACAATTGCATTTCTCATTTGATTCGGCATTGTGTTTTTGAAGTCTATTAATAGTGACATTAGCAATCAAATAATTCAGTGGAGTAACGGTATCATTTTTTTTTCATTAGTTTAGGACTAATTTTTAGCTAAGCTTAGCGGTACATCGTGCTCACTTTTATTCTTAAATTCACGGTCATGAGCTGCACACAACATCGTATCATTGTAAACATTTTTCTAGACTACACTAGCGAGTAATCTGATGGTAAAAGTAGGGCTGAACTCAACATCAAGTCGCCTGATGTCATAGATATCTTCTCAACTTGACAAATATTCTTTAGTTCTTAGGCCTATATCCGTAAATTATTTGCCAATTATAATAAGAAGTGGTATGTTGTGGATCGGACCTATGTGTGCACTACAGAGGTGCACAATGCCACACAATTGCGTTTCATTGCATAAAACAACGAAGTTCTAACTCATAATTCAAATTCAAAAATACATGTATGCCACACGTCGCCCACAATTGTGCCAAGTAAACAGTATCAAGTTATAGTGTGACGTCAGAGTCGAGACAAGGCTCGTCGGCCATTGTGTTACATCCTCTGCGCATGTAAGTAGCAATGGTTCGAGACCATGAGCACGATGGTCTCGAGCACGATGAGAAGGAGGGACCAGTGGGGCTCTAGCCCCGGGGTTTGGATTTGCTGAGGGGTCTGAGGCAGTATAAGGACTTAGAGCGGACAAACTTATTTAATTTAAATGTCAAAACTTTTATGGAACACTTCTTATATGACTCTGTTCGATGTTAATACAGCCAGTGAAAAGTATCCAATAATAATGATAATAATAATAATTTTAAAATATATTTAAAGATAAATCGCGCAGAACACCAGGTTAATGAAAATGAAGAGAGCCTTATACAAGACACAGGGTGTCCACAACAACAAAAATCTGTCCACATTCACCGAACTTCGTCATTACAACACGGTTTTTAAACCTGAGTTGCTTTAGCCTATGCCAGTGAGACATTGACGTTACACATTAAGGGCGACTTGGAAAAATCCTCACAGAGGAAAGAAAATTAATAAGGAACATTATTGGACCATAGCACACAGACGAAGGATACAGGCTTCACGCCAGAGACACCACAGGGAAATTGTTCAACCTCGCAGCAGACATCTGAAAGAGGCAACTAAAATTTTACGGCCACATCAGCAGACTCCCACAAACCAGACTCTCCAACAAAATTCTTACATACATACAGCGGTTCGAAACTACTGCGCCCTGGATGATGTAAGTCAAAATTGATCTGGAAGAAGCACAGATCGACCCAGAAGACGTCATTGACGTATTTCGACACAAGGTATACAAGAGGGAAGGGATGTCATAGAACGCAACACCTACAGCCCAATGGCCAAAGTGGACCGAAGAAAGGAAGAGGGGTTTAGAGCACGAATGAAAGAGTACTGGGAATACAGGAAGAACAGCTAGTCAGGATTGCTTCGCGTGGTCTAATGGGCCTGTAACGTGTAAAATAAAATAAATAATAAATTTATAAACAACCATTGTGTTTTTCGTTTTTCTTCCAAGGAAATGTTGAAATTGCCAAAGTTGCCCCTTTATAACGTGCAAAATTCCAGGATTCTTTACGTTAAAATTAAATTACTTTTTACTTTATACATTTTTGGAAGGAATATGGCTTATTCTTAAGAGCCTGAACACGATCGGAAACAACGAAAAAGGATTTTTTTAATGCTCAGTGACCAAAATCTTAAAGTAATAATAATAATAATGATAATAACAATAATAATGTTATTGGTTTTACGTCCATTTTAACTACTCTGGCTTTTATAGACGCCGGGGTACCGGAACTTCGAACCGAAGGGGATCTTTAACGTGCCAGTAAATATACTGACACGGCTCCCTCGCATTGTCGCACCTTCAAATACCAGCTGATTGCGCCAGGATACGAACCTGCAACCTAGGGCCCAGCAAGCGAGATCGTTACCGCTGAGCCACGCAGCCAGTCCAAAAATCTTAAAGTAATAGAACAACTAATGAGAGACAACATATTTTCAGAAAGGAGAATGGCTGAATAACTAAATACAATGGAAATTAGTAATCAGTTGGGGAAGCTAAGTGATTCCACGGGTGTATAAAGGGGCGCAAGAGCGAGGAGCTTTTTCTTTGAGGGAGGGAGGGAGGGAGGAGGTAAAATTGGCAGGCTACTGAGTTTTCTAAGTCCTCCAATTTTCATCCAATATTCACAATATTGAGTGAGTTAATGTTTGTTGGCAAAATTAAGATAATTATCAAATTTGGAACAATTTTGTAACACGGTTTCAAATTTATAATGCATTAAAAAACTCCAAAATTATCTTCCAAGGTTGAATATAAATTGAGGGGCCCGGAAGACCTTGACTTAGAGTCCGTGCTCACTTTCTACGGCGCTGTCTGTAACACTACGTTGTAAGATTTTGTGGGCCAGAGGCAGTCGCTGTGGGGGCGATAACAAGCAAAAACACTCATTCATTCATTTATTTGCAATTGGGAGTGTGTCCCCATGTGTTAAATTAGATATACATAACAAATAAATAATTATACATAACAATTCAATACCAATTAAACTGGAGTATTTACACAAATAGTCAGTCTTTTCTTAAAAACACCTATATGTTTGGGAAAAGGCTCTAATACTGCGGCAGGTAGAGAGTCCCTGTTATCAATGGCACGGTTTACGAAAGAACCTTTACCATAATTGTTTCGCTGTGGTCAGACCTTAACTTTGAAAGGATGATCACTCCTACTCATGTAAGTGGGCTTTCCCATACGTTTGCTAAGCTCACCCCATGCTGGCTGATTTGTATACGTGTTGTAGCCTACATAGCGCAGAGTCTAGATTTCATCCTCCTAGCCTCCAGTGATTCCCACCCAAGTTTCTTTAATATACGGCTCACACTGCTCTTGGGATTAAAGTCACTGAGCACTAATCTAGCGGCCTTTATTTGTACCATTTCCAACTCATTTATGAGCCCTACTTGATATGGATCCCAAACTCAGCAGATAATAACTTCATACACAATGACATTTTATAAGCGTTCATTGCCTTCGTAATCCAGTGCAAGAATTATTCTTCAGTCGGTCAACAAGTTTATGCACCCAATTAAATTGAGCGGGAAATATCTGTCACGAGTTTCGGGATATGTTGCTTTCCTGCTACAATTTTCTCCTCGTGTTCTAGTTTATCTTTTCAGTTTCGTACACCTTGGCATTTCTTTCTAATATAGCCTACTAGGTTCAATAAGTGATTCTGATAAGGATTTAAATTCCAGCCTAATGGCTAAAAAGAGGCCAAACACTTTCTTTATGACAATTGCACATAGAATCTTGGGCACCCCATAAATTCCATGTTAGAAACCGTATTTCATTTTTGTCCTCGTCGGCTAAATTCAATGTAGTAAATTTCATCATCTTTCAAAATGAGATCGCGTATCCATCTGTGTTCGGTTTTGCATGTTATACTGTACAGTAGATATAATAGCCTACGATTCGATGGCTAGGGATCCTTTTGGTTGTAGTTGTAACTTAGCAGCAAAGGCTACTTATGTCTCGTAGCCATGAATAGCGGCACTTCCAACACCATATCCCATATATACCTCCTTTCTCGCCTTTTTGCGTGAATTCACTCTTGAAGCGGCATCCCTAGTCGTAAACGACACTCAGTGTAACGCCCTCGTGCATTTCAGGGAGCTGCTATCTCGGCATTGTGTCTTTGAAGGTTTCTAGTCTCAATGTGTCTATAGGCTATAGAAGGACGGTTTTGTCATAATAATAGTATAATAGTAATACTACTACTACTACTACTACTACTACTACTACAAATAATAATAATAATTATTATTATTATATAAATAATAAATGGAGGTGGCTGCATGAATGATGAACATTCAATTAAGAACTCCGACGGGTCTCATTTTCAAGTTTTGAGTGAGTAGGAGTGACAAGCTGAGGATTCCTGGAGAGTCGAGAGTGTTAATGGTGCAGTCAGAGACGTAGCCGCGTTGACTAAAGGTGCCAAATTGCTACAGGGTGCCAGGAAATGTTCTCCGCAGTGGCTACGTGCAGCTGCGAGAGGTTGCGTCATCAGTTTAGTTGGCAGCACAGTGTCCTTGATAGGGTGAAGGCCACATATGTGGGCTGCGGGCTGTCGAAATCGTCAGTGCGAATAGTTAGATTATTGGAAGAGTGCAACAGTATGTTATGAATGTCTGTGGTGAGTATAAAGTTTTGTTATGATTCAAGCGACAGCTGTGCTGCCAACATAACTGGTGACAAATCTCTCGCAGCAGCTTGTAGGCACTGAGGAGAACATTCTCTGGCACCCTGTACTTAACAGCGCGAAAGGTAGGGGAATCGTTTAGAGCGAGTGACATTGAAAGACAACTCCATCTCTGTAGGCTAACGGTCTCTTCGTTCAGAAAGGGACGTAAAACCAATAACATTATTATTATTATTATTCGTTCAGAGATGAATGTACGTGAGAGAAATGTAAACACGCTTTCCGCTACGGGGAAAAGTGGTTGGAACAATACACGTACTTCCTTGCGTCAAATCGATGTATTTACATCTCACATCTAAGTGGAGCATATCCCTTACTTAGAATGTTGACAACGCGTTAGCTGCGTGACATGATCATGAATGTTTGCGTTACTATTTTCAGCCGTTATTAACAGTAAGTAATAAGGAAAATGTTTATCCGACAAGTGATACAAACATGCGAATTATTCATTTAATTAATAAGAATGCAGCATCACAAACATCAGTCGTCGCGTATAATGATAACACTTTTGCAACAAAAGCACACAACTTAGGAAATGTTCGCGTTCTTGCAGCACATTTGCGTAGGTTTACTATATTTCAAATGCCCGTACTAATCGCTACAAAGACCATAGTCGTCTACCGTCCGATCATTATCGAATACGTATAGCAAAAGAGCGACATCATTGGTCTACACAACCAATAATAATGAAATTCTCTTTATTTTTAATAAGAGTCTGTGACATCCTGAAGATCCGCCTTTTGTACTAGATTGTGAGGAATCTAATGGTCTGTGTTTTTGCGATGCCTGAGCTAGTATTTGTATTTAAAAATAAAATGAGATAGGAATGGAAAATAAGTGGTCATGCCTATTCTGGCATTTGCTTGGAGACCTTCAAGTGAGAAACCATGGGAATCCACTTTGTAGAAGACAGAGAAGAGGGCTTTGAGTTTCACCTTCACCATTGTAGAAGGTTAGACTCAAACCCCTCTTCTCAGTCAATCTTCCAAGACTCAGTGCTTCTACCTGCTCCAAAACTCAGACAATAATTTTATACCAGCAACAACCATGAATCGAATTCTGGACAGAAGGAACAGGAGTCTCACTCATTCCTCTAGATAACGAAAGGTGGCGGGAGATTATAAAGAGCCATCGCCCAAGACGCCTTTTATAACCAATTTGTCTGCTATCGGTGTTATTGTGGTGAACATAATAGTTAGTTTAACTGCAATAAAGCACAAGTGTGGGGCATGAGCACCAGGATTTGAAGCAATATATCATCGCAGTTTATCCCGGAGTATGCGCAGAGAAACACGTCGTAGCCCATACTCTGGAAGGGAGGTCTCAACGCTAGACTACAGAATTTTCCTCTTTGTAGGTTCCTATTTCAGTCACGGGCTGTGATTAAGCCACTCGACAAGCTACTTGCCCACGATTAAATACACAACTGAGGGTTTAAAAAGATGGACACCCACAGACGTAAACCATAGCCGAGGTAAATAGGTACTGCGGGACTTTCAGTTGTACAGTCACGATATTCACACGTGGTCCAAACATATTTTCCTGTGTATCCTGTGATTTATCCCAGCTAATGCAATGATAATAGTGTGATAGTGATGTTCAAGAAGTATAAGCTCTTACTAAATACAGTAGAGTGTGAACGCAAAGTCTCTCCACAGCACGTGTTTCGCCTTGCAGGACGTGTTGCGTTGGCAGTACATTTGCGTTATGTTGTTACAAGGAAAACAATTACACTAATGACATTGCGGGGTTCGAATCCATTTTTCAGTGTTGCCTAAGTAAACAAAAGTTTCGTGCTTTTCAGTCGGTCAACACGAATGTACCCAAAAGAGCTGGGTTATATCCTAATCCTGAAAAAAAAAAACATGAGATTAATAAATACACTAGGATGACCAGTTTCTATCGTCAAGCGTTCATCATCAGATCCATTACACTTAGGCTGTAAAATCTATGTTTGAAAATACAGGTGAAAATAAATACAATATGTACAATTATTGAGTTGCAGTATTGGTAAAGCAACTTGTCAGTGTATGCTAGTTGTAGTATATATGATGTTATGTGGAATGCTAAAATGGCGATAGAAATCCGGAATTTGTCTGTCTGAAGTGACTATATGTTTGTAAACGTCAACTATGGTTGTACTGTATAGTGCAAGCTATTACTTATTTGGCTGGATGTCTTCCGTTCTGTAACAACATTCCAGTTCAGTCGACCGTCACTGCTCCAAGAGGGAAGTTGATACTACTCACAATAAAGTTCGATGAATAGTCCTATACTATCAACATAGATGAACAATGCACGACAGTGACCCTATTGTCCTTCGAAATAGTCCCCTCCGGTAACTATGCAATGCTGAGATCATCCTTTGGGATGGTGTTCAAAAGGCTCGTCATGTTGCGTTCGGTGAATAAAGTCAGAACGGTCGACCTGGCAACATTGGCGTCACACAACGCAACGTGTAAGACCTGTTTGACACAGTGCGTGTTTAGAAGGATGAATTTATGCAACCTACCATGCACACCGGTTCGGCGGGTTGCAGTGAGAAGGATGCATTTATGCAACCAACCATGCACATCTGTTTGGCGGGTGGCAGTGTGAAGAGTGAATGTTATGTGGAATGGAATGGCTTATCTGAAAATCATCGTCACGGACGACGAGACCTGGTTTCTAAGGTACGACCCCGAAGTCAAGCGTCAAAGTATGGAGTGGCGGGGTCCAGGTCCAGGGTCACCGAAGAGACCTGAAGGGCCAGAGGTTTTCGAACATTTCGGACATCCAACGTAATGTGATGACCCAACTGAAGGCTATCCCTAAAGAGTTTCCAGGACTTGTACGGTCATTCTCAGAAGTGCATAACTATCCACGGGGATTACTTCGAAGGATAGTAACTGCTGTTTCAGGTACGCCAACAATCCGTTCGTAATATAGACCCATTCACCGAACTTTTCGGTCACGTGACGATAATTTTGAACACCATCCCAATGGACGCCTTCTTGCAAAGTTTCCAGGACATGTATCGTTGATCTCAGCATTGCATAGTTACGGGAGGGGACTATTTCGAAGGACAATAGGGTCGCTGTCGTGCATTGTTCGTCTATGTTGATAGTATAGGACTATTCACGGAACTTTATTGTCACAGGTTGTATATTCAACCGTATTTTCAAACAGATTTTTTTACATCCTAAGTGTAATGGAACTGATGATGATCGCTTGACGATCGAAACTGGTCATCCTAGTGTATTTATTAATCTCATGTAATTTTTTTCTTCAGGACAAGGGCATACCCCAGCTCTTTTGGGTACATTCGTGTTGACCAACTGAAAAGCACCAAACTTTTGTATACATTAAATTAAGTAAATTAAGTACTCACCACTATCACGCCGCAAAGTTTCCACCAGCAAGTAAAACCTACTTCCACTAAAAACACACGCTCTTCTGTTGTTGCCGTGACTGCACAAGTCAGTCCTTGGTGATTAAACGACTTGTTCCCATTCAGGAGCACTGCTGTTAAATCATTTAAATCCATTTACTTCGCCTTCCATCTGACTGGCGTTAAATGTGTTGACCAATTGCAAAGTCTGTCGTCAGCTAATACGATTAAGGAGAAATTTCATATACAGAGGCATGGCAGTCCTCTACCTCAGACTGTCATGGACTTGCTGCACTACTCAAAGGGATCATTTTAACACCTAATAATTAATCTAATCCTGCCTTCTATCAAAGATGTATCTAACGAGGCTCAAGTTCCATTGCCCATAAAATGGAAGAGGCCTAAGCCACTATTTGCTTCATGATTTAGTTTTTAAGTGTTTATTTGCATGTGTTTATGAGTATGTGAAAATGGCTCTCTTGTCCCCTGGTCTGTATACAAACTACAACCAAGATCATAGAATGTTAATTTGATTGTTGTTGATTCATCGTGCGACATCGTGGTCATTTAGCCAGGCGTACTGGGGTGTGTATGTGTGTGTGTGTGGGGGGGGGGGGGGGCATCCGTCTAATTACCTGTGTCATTGTGATGGCTGTAGTAGTGTATGCATTTGTGTGTGAGTCAAGGATATTGGTACGATGTGGTCGTGGCCTTAATTTAGGCACTAGATCAGCACTTGCCTGTAATAGATGTGATGGAAAACATGAAGAATCACTTCTCGGATAGCTGAGGTGAGAATGGAACCCATCTCCTTTCAGCTTTGACTCACGAGGCTGAACGCACTCCTACCAACCCTCAAATGAGAGTTAAATTTCTTGGCAGGGTGGAAAATAGACCCCGTAGCTCTGCAGTGACAGCCAACAATATATTGACATTTGCATTTAAGCCATCTATGCAGTGTGCGTTTATTTTTGAAACAATAGAATACTAATATGCATGATAGAAAGTTTTAACGATTGGTCACTTTTAGGTTTTGTACAAACTATCTCCATAACTAGAACCCATGCAATGGTAACATTCTAATGTCAAACAATCAGTGACTTCTGCACATCGCCTGTGCTGTTCATTGCCTTCTGTACACTGGCCTGTGCCCCTCATATGCCCGGTGATGTGCTACCCTGTCTACAGTGACAATCCAGAGGGCTGGTAATATTGCAAGAGAGAAAACAGCTATGACATCAGATTCAATGGTAGAAGATTGGACATTTTACGATCAAATATGTTGCCGGCCTCGTGGCGTTTGGGTAGCGCGCAAGCCTCGCACCCGGAGACCCTGGGTTCGATTCCCGGCTCCGTTAGGGATTTTAGAAACTCACGTGAGGACAATTGAGTAGCTGTATGACAATGAGGCGGCGCCGCAGTCGCGCAGACCAAGTTTAATGGCCAAGGGGACCCGACGGCTGACCACGCGTCACCCTATAATGTGCAGGCCAAATGGACTGTCAGCGGTCGCTTGGCAGGCCTAGCTCCTTCATGGGTTGTAGCGCCACGGTGTTTGGTTTGGAAGGAAATTATGTAAGGCGGCCCAATGTAGTGTGAAATGCTAAACCTAGATCTTAAATTCGAAATATAAGAATAACCTTCTGGTCAAATATGTTTTAACAATTAAGCTAAATTATCGTAACTGGTTGAAACCCATAAAATATGACGCTCAATGGGAAATTATTTACTGAAGAATTTTCTTATATACATTCATTGTACGATTACTTTTTGGTCTAATTGGAACTTTCAGGGCGTCGAAAGAGTGCACTCCTTACATTGCAACGTACTTCTGGCCAAAACTGAAAACATGATGAGGTAAATAGAGACCTGTACGTTCCAGAGTTTCCCCTTGAGCTTGATTAATTGTGATAAAGTATGCCAAGCGAATTGGACATTGATGCCTCCTAAAATAAAATGAAAGTTTTTTATTGGATGATGATAAATTAAGTCGAAGGATTAGACCTCACTGCCTAATTTTAACTGCAAATCCAAGCAATTTTCATATATGTTTCTTACAATTAATCTGGTTCCATATAGGAGCCACTGGGAAACCTTCAGATTTCTAAGAAGCATAACTACGGCTCAAACGTTTCGAGTAAGAATATGTGGAGGCAAAATTGTATCAGCCTGTCAAATATTTTATATTCCGGCCGATCAATTTTACAATTACAACAGCAAAGGCCAAAATAACCAAGCGTAGATTTCTCGCAAGAGAAATACAATGCAAAACAATGTTCACAATTGTTTGTCAAGTACCATACACTGTACGGCATAATATCTAAAATTGTTTCTAAAATGTCATATTTATATTGGATTTTAAAAATAGGCACCGTATTTTCTATGATTTCTCTTCTTTATTGCGGCCAATGTTATTTTCGTCGAACGGGGTTATTTATAGTAGCATTTCTCCCCAAATTAACATCAAATTCGGTAACACTACAGTATCCTGCATCAACGGAGCCGCGAAATATTAAATGGCAAATAATACTTTCATTGCCAAAATCAACACCATGGTTAGACTCATTGTTAGGTGCTCTAAAAATAACCAATAGGGAGGCGTGCGGGTTCATCCGTCAAGCTGTTGGCCTCTCACCACGATGGACCGGGTTCGATTCCCGGTCAATACATGTGCGCTTTTCAAACTATTTCAAACTGAAATACCATGTCCTGTGGTTCGGATTCCACGTAAAAAGAAGGTCCCGTGGCTCATGATCGCGAGGTTTGACGTAAAAATACAAACTTTAGGAGCAGATGATCTCGTAATTCCACCCCTTAAAACAACAATAACTACTACTACTAAACTACAATACTTTTCTGCAAATAATCAGTAGACAATTGACTTATACAATGAAGTTCAACATGACCAGTGTATTCGCCATCCAATGACTTTCACACTCAAGTTGGTTGTTAAGCAGAATGCGATGAGACTTTTCGCAAATTACAAAATCCCTATAATTCTTCCTGCTAGCAACAACTTTTGCAAAAGCTTGTAAACTGAGCTCAGGATGACGTTCTTCATTTGATACAAAGTAATACAAAACTGCTCTAAATAAGCAATTTCCATCAACTGCTATAGGTACAATCCTTTGCCTTTCCATGACAGTAAATTGTGCAGGGGAGCATAGAATCAATCCACCGAATACTGGAATGAGCATAGACTCACTTCGCCAGCCTCCATGATGGAGGCAGTTTCAGAATTATATGTCCCGTGCATGTCAAAAATCATATTAAGTTAACACAGGGAAGCTCACTGTTATGGCTACATATTTGGCTGTCACCCCGGAGGTCCGGGTTCGATTCCCTGATTTGCCAATACATTTAATTCTGGTCTGAAGGCTAAAATGGGACGGACGCATCCTCGAAACGTAAAACTGAGGGGAGGTGGGATCGATTCCAACCCCAAGCTTTTGGATGTGGTTTACCCACTTCCACTCCAGGCAAATACTGGGATGGTTCCAAACTTATGGCCGTCTCCTTCCCATTCCCTATCTTAAATACATTAATACAACCATTAGAATGACACCAAATTACACGGGGCTGAGTGATCACGATGTCCAAGCCCTTCAAATGAACTATGTTCGCCAATTGTCTCTCATGGCGAAAGCGATTGTGCGCACGCTTATGTGCCAGGAAAACTACATCTTACTTTAATAATTTAAAAGTATATGGCAACATAAATCGTGGAGAATTCTTTACACTACGGGAATGATAAACTAAACTAAAATATGTTTTGACAATATTATATCAATAGCAAGAAAGAATAATACGTAAATAAGGAACATATTCGACGAGGGATTCGAACTCCATTGACGATGCATAATATAATTATTTCACGGCAACGTTACCCCTGAGCCACCCAGGCAATAGAAAAGGTGGGCAATATTATGTTAGTTAAACAACCTACACACTCAACTGCCAGTTTAAGTTCTTCAATATCTCCTTTCATTTATAATTCTATTCCAGTATATGTCGTGGAAACAACATTTCCCCTCCTTTATAATTCTCATAAAACGATCACAGTAAAATGCGGTGTATTTTCTATCCACCATTTCTTTCATGGGCGTAAGCAATTGTGTGCATGCGCGAGTGCCAAAAATATTGTTTATTCCTTAAATAATTTTAAAATATACTTCAAAATTGTTTTCTTTAAAAGACTTTCTGCAAATCTACAGGCCAAGTGCTTTCGTCTGAGCGCTTTAAGAAGTCAATCGGTTCAGCCGTTCTCTCAATATCGCGGTAACAAAAATCACCTTAGTGTTTTAAATAAATAGATAAATTGAAAAGTTATACTAGTTAATTGACCCCTTTAAAAGCACTAGAGAAGAGTCTTTACCAATGGTAAAAGTTTCAGCTTTCAAATTCACCTTTGTTAGCTTCCGGTACACACTCAATATTGAGAGAAAGACGTAGGGTACTACTTACATTTCATAGGATGAAACCATCTTATATTCATTTTCATGACAAATTTCGTTAAGGATCTAAATTTGTTAGACCATGCTTGTTGAGCAATTTTTAATCAACAGCTCCACGTAACTTAAACCAAGAACACAGGTGGTGAGCTCCCTCATCCCTCACCCCACTTCAAACAAAATTAATTAACCTCGAAGGTTTGTGTTTCCTTAAATTATTTTCCACCTTACGCTGCTCAGCATACTACATATTTCTAATTTGAAGCTATTCGTAAATTATCTCTGATCCCTTTCATTAGAGGCCCTATTTAACGAGTAAATAAGAATTAAATAATTAGAAACACGATATCCGCGTACTTCAACGCATCGTACAGATACACACGCATTCTGAAGCCCAGGAAATGAAACAATGAATGGATTGTAACGTATACTGGTGGAATTATTGTAAAATGTAACTAATTGAAACTCGTCAAAGCATGACGGTCAATGGGAAAATATTTACTGAAGGATTTTCTTATATGGATCATTTGTATGATTACCTTTTGACACTGTTGCAATTTTAAGGGCGTCGAAAGGTCGACTTCGCAACATATAACTGGCCATGACTGAAACGTTGATGAGGCAAATAGAGACCTTCACCTGCCAGAGTTTCCCTTTGAGCTTTATTGATTGTGATAAAGCACGTCAAGCGAATTGGAAATTGGAAAATGGAAGTGTTTTTTCGGACGATGTTAAATCAAGTCAGTGGATTGCAGCTCTCTGCCCAATGTTATCTGCAGTTATAATTTCCAAATCCAACCAATTTTCATACATATTTCTTATAATTAATATGGTCCCGTTTAGGAGCCCGTTCAAACTTCTAAGGAGCATAACTATGGCTCAAACTTTTAGAGAAAGATTATGTGGAGGCAAATCACTTAATTCAGGAATTCTGTAGGAACGTGAAGTAGCTGATTTCATCTTCCGTATTTAATCTGTTAACACTGACGTATATTTTTGAACTACTGGATATCAGTTTGATGATTGATTTCATTACAGTGTTCTTTTTTTGGCGTAAGAATGCAAACTTTCAATGAATTTATTATACCCTTCGCAGAAGTGAATGTTTCGCTGTAAATCTCAGTCACGATACAATAATGAGTTGGAAGTATCGCTGGTAATTCAATAACGTTTGATCCCTCACCATCCACAGAGGAATAGTCGTCGTTAACTTCTACCAAAAAATCAGAAAATTCCATTTTATCTGGTTCCGATTGCGTGTTTTTTGTGAGCGGCGTATTTTGGAGAAGGGCCAGAGAGAAGAGTATTTACTACAATTGTGAGTAACTGTTTGGCGAGAAGGCACAACAGGCAAAACCTACCTTAATTTTCCTCCCATAACAGTAACTATCCTACAAAAAATAATAATGTCGTTACGTATAACATCTTTTAGAAGTCGATTCACTAACTTTATTGAATGAATATTTGCCATTGTGGCTTCTCCCCATATTATGAACCATGATAATCGAATTTCGTCAGCTGGATTGCAAATTAATTTTATCTAGACAATAAACTCTCATTTAAGTTCAGAGGTATTAGGTAGATTTCATTAGAAAGCTAACTATTGTATTGGGTACCATGTTTCGACTTCCGGAACATTTCGACATATCTTCACGTTTCACATCCCCCAGACCCCAAAACCACCGTCAGTTCAAATGTTTATATATAATGTATGTATATATTGAGCCCTTGAATGTATGCCTACATTCAAGTCCTCAAATAATTTGTATTTCTTCAGCTAAGGTACAGCTCAGTTGAGAAAAAGTTTCGTCATATTTGAAATATCAGTCAGTCTGGGTGGATTATGCATTGCTACCGTTGTCGCCAGTGAAGCAACGCCAGGTTAATTATAGCCGATTCCAAGAAAAAGAGAAAGGCTGGTGCAAGCGATGTATCCGTTGACTTGTTCAAACGAGATGTATAAATGTTTCATGGTATTAAACGCTAGAGAAGGAAGATGATAGGCCAACTGAAGAATGAGTTTATGACCAGACATGAGAGTGGGAGAAAGGTCATCACCCTGGTGTCACCGTATTATTTGAAATATAGCCAATGAGAGCAAGACGCCAAATTTGACCGCGCAGATTGTTTGCGCGCGATTTCTGATAAATAGGTGTTCCCACGATGCGATTTTCGGCAAGCGAATGTCAACTGTTTGTGCTGATTTTTACAAGCTGAATGAGATGTGTCCGAAGTGTTTGCGAGTATTATTACTATATTTTGTGGAGCGAGTTACCCCTTCCACGTGAAATTTGATTGAAACATATAAATATAGTGGTCTGTGAATAGACGCTGTCACAATTTTAGATATCTTCGAGCGAGTAGGGTGTCACTCTGTCTGAGGACGTGGCACGTTGATTGACTAACTTTTGCGGGTGCTTAGGCGGCACGAAAGACTTTGAATTTTTTTTATTGTGTTGCGTGACGGTCAACAGAGAATTGTGTTTTTGTATTAGGTGGAATATGTCCACATATTGTAGGGAAAGGCTACGACACTGCAATTGACTTATGGGTGAATCGAGTAGCTCAATTATGCAGTATAATTAGGAGCCTAAAAATAATAACAATAACTTTATTTCCTTTAGCAAGATGATCGTCACCATGGCCTCAAGAGTGGATAGTGTCGTATCCCAAGATTTGATGTCTAGCGTGATGGGCTAGGCTATGCAGAAGGAAGATAGCGGGTGCTATCTCGGCACCGGGCAGCATGGAAAGTGATGAGTAATAATTAAATTTATTTAATTTTGACGGGGAGGGATCATGTATAATTAATTGGGAAATTGTGTTTTTTTTTGTAAATAATTTTGCTTTGCTGTGATTACATGTAGACTCGTTTCACTGACACATGAGTTAAATAGCATCACGTGACTTGGTGTAAATATTAGATTATTTTTCGTGTGTTTTTCTTGGGTTTTAACCCGTTGTTTTGTTTGATAGAATGCTTGCCTTCATGTGGTTGCGCACATGAATGCGAGGCACTAGCGAGATTATTTACGGCTGAAACCTTAGATAAGGGTGATAAATGGGACTGCATTTATATTTTATGTTAGATAATGGGGGGGGGGGGGAAATTCCTGTCTTTTTGGTTGTGTTTTGCCCAGGTAAATGCTTAGATTGTTTTGCTTTGAACAACTTTTTGTTGTTACAGAAGGCCGTCCGCCTTTCTGTAATTATATATTAGATTTTTGTGTGGTAATTTATATTCGGGATCTGGAGTACAAATGAGGTCAATTGGCCAGGTATGGAGATGATGTGTGTGCTATATGATATTCTTCGAAGAGGTAGCAGGATTCGGACATGGCGATCCAGTTTCCGTTGCTCCTTATGCTTCAGTAAACGTACCTGAGGGACGTGTTGCTGATCTGTGAATCTTGTCACCCATGGATGGTTGGTCAAGAAAATTTTGATGTTTTATGATGTATTTTACGCGATTACAGAGGCTTGGAGTTTCCGCTGACACACTATGGCACATTTGAGCTTGACAGACCTATGTACTCAAATCTCGGAATGTTGATAAGGATGCAGCGTGCGCGCTATGCATTCCTTTAACTAATTGGTAGATTGCTTGCCTGGCAAATTATAGCTTGCTTTTGATGTTAATTGGGATAGATGCCCATGCCCGTATTTAAATACTTCAGTCCGTATTAATCGAAGTGTTACTTGTAATTTTTGTATTCAGCCCGCTGGGGCATTTTAATTTTGTTGTTGTTGTTGCTTGGATTTTTGCCAAGCATTGTAAAATGTCATTTTTAAGGTCGCAGACGGCGTGCCGATATCCTTGTTGTCACGTGGGTGCTCTGTTTTGTTTTGCATGACTTAAGACCGACTGTTCGGCAGTCAAATAAGAGTAAATATACAATTCGTGTATGATTGATTTTATGTAAGGGTAGACTATGTCAGTGCATTTATATTTTGTATTAGCCATTTATTGTGTATTCCCATAATTATCATGATTTTCCAACTCGCAGTACGGGGTTCACGACTTAATCGTATGGTCGATCGGAAGTGAATTCCCGCCAAGTACTCAAATCTTTCTTTGTCCGAGCGCGTGCACAACACAATAAACATTTTCTTTTCTAATTTTTGTATTTTTGTTTTCCTCTTGTTTAAACTGTAATATTCTTTGAGGTGATAGTTTTGTATCCCTCGTTTACATCTGTCTAAGTTGATTTTTGAGGTAGCTATTCAAGGGCTGGTGCTTGAACCAGTTATTTATTTTACGGCTATCGTGGGCTGGGGATACGTTGTGAGCAGGGGCAAGCGGGGCTTTCCAAGTTCCCAGCTGGCTTGTTGACTTGGTGTTCGCTGTTCAGGGGTCGAGTGTGGGTTAATGGGTCACTTGCACGTGTGGCAGGCCATTGACTCATGGCATCACACGAGGGTGGATTATTTTACTGTTATGTTATTTGTCCGTATTAAATTGTTTTGTTTTAACCTGTCATATTTCATTTATAGCCTTATGTTCCCTTATGAATCCTGGACATTTTAAGAAGCACGTTCTCCTCTTAGTACTTTGTATGGACCGATCGACCCCGAATGTCTGTCTCGTGTAGCGCTTCTTTTCGAAGGGTACAATATATATTGCGCCCTTATCCTAAGGTCATAGGCTATGTTTGCATGGTTTTCAGTAACGCTAGAAAAACAGCGTTTAAATTAGCCTCGATTTGCAGGGAAAAGGAAGTCTGATTTTGCGTCATTTTAATCATGTTAAGCTCCTGCCGCAGTGTTATTAGGGCAAGTCATGCAACTGGCCACTTGACGAACCGAAGGTACGTCGCACGGAACTCGCAGACAAAGGCTAGTCGAAAACATACTTCTATAACCACGCAGGTGTACGCTCAAGGACTTTCGGGGGGCTTGCATCAGATTGCATTCTGGAAAGTTCTGTTGTACGTCTTATTCTGGTTTCACCACGCCCCTAAGTAGCGAAATTAATTTATTTCTACGATACGGCAGCACCCAGGATCGAACCAATGACTACAATAAGCCGGAAGTAATCCTGAGATTTTTTGCAGATGAACAGAATAATTAAGTCATCAATAAATTAATAAATCGGTGGTCCAGAACTGGGATCCTTCAGCGGATCTGTCTGGGTTGAAGAATTTTGGTGTGAGAGTGGGGATGGCGTATATTTCGCCATAAATAATCCGGAGGACGCAGTCTTGATATCCCCCAAAATTACGATCGATTATCGATGACAATCCTATGATTCGACGGACTTTACTATCACGAATAATGTGTACATAGTGTATTGACATAGATGTGTTGGAGTACGGAGCTCTTGCTTGTGGAACAATCTTCAGGTGCTCCGTCGCCATATTTTAGATATATTGCACCCCTGCGAAGTCCACGGGGTTAGTTTTTCAGCAGTCCACACGGAGAGGAGTTAGTCTTCCGCAGTTTGGTTGTCACGCAGTGGGTGCGCGAGTGAATGTTAGTTGATGCATAGTTTCGCGAGCCCGCTCGAGACTGTTAGGGTGTTCGCAATGTGCTATTGTGCCGTTCGACACATTTTCGACAAACAGTTACAAGCACTCACGATAAGTCAGTCTACAGTCAGTCGTCATGCAGTTTTCACGCTACAAACAAGCACACTCAGTTGTATGTAAATGGGCAGTACGACTCAAGGCTGCAGGTTGAACATTTCAGAGAAGCAGTAGTAACTTAAGTAGATGGCATATGTGTGCAGGGAGAGCTTGCAGTGTTACAAGTTAACACAATTTGTATAGCTGTAGAAACAGTACTGTCAGTCGCAGAAGTTGGGAGGTGCGCAGTTGATCGCCCGAGACTCGAACCCTCGCCGCTGGAACAAGGACAGTTCTGTGAATGAACAGTGGGAAGAGAGTACTCATCGAGGTTGCCAGTCCGGCGCGTATGAAGAGTGGAATAACGGAAGAATTGGCGCATGATCTAACGAGTGTTGCGTAATTCTAGCCCGATGTTTATGTGAAAAGTGTATTGTGATATAACGTACGCGTGTTGGATAAGGTACTGGAGTACAACAACCGTAGTAGTAGTGTTATTTTTTGTAAGAATAAGGTGAAATTTAGTGCTAACCATGATTATCAATCACTCAGTGGAGTAGTGCATTGAATGTGAATATGTGTAGTGCCGGTATGGTGTGAAAGGCACATGGCTAGGGGTTGCTGACATCTATTGCTGGAGAGGATGGCGGCCAATGTTGGAAATATGATGAGTATTAATTTCCATTAATTATCTATAAGTCATAGTTTTATGGGTCGTGTTTATTATAGTTTGATACAGGAATAGATATTCGTCTTAGTGTAATATTAGATTATTAAGTTGTAGTATCATTTGTCGTAGGTTATGTGTATCCGTGATGACGCAACGCAATTTGTTTAGTTCAGGAGATGCTTAGCGATGGTGTTTGTTCGCAAACCGCGCCAAATTGTATATATTGATAGGGATGCATGTGTTCACCCCATTATGTTGTATGTATTTCAGCCCCAGGATGAAGTTGCCGGAAAGAGCAAATGGCACGCAGATTTAGAAAGAAAGAGAGAGAGAGAGATTTAAAGAATGTAAAATTTATAGACGCACTAATGACGCAGGTTATTGACAAACATAATAATAAAAAACATGACGTCAAGTAGGGATAATAATAACAATATCGAGAGTAATAATAATATCAAGCATGGATAGAAGGGGAGGAAGTTTAATGTTAATGCCCTTAGTACGACACATGTGGTGATTATTATTCATACGGATGCACTCTGAACTGTGTCAGGGATGATTCGACGTGTCCTTTCTCTTAGATTAACGCAGGTAAGTGTGGTATTGAGTGGGAGAAGTATTTAGAGTATCCATTTGAGTGTATTGGGGGAGAAAGCTGAACATCGTTTTAGTCGTGGTATGTTAATGAGAACATAGTTGAATGTATGCCAATGTGATACCAGGAGGTTCCGTGAGGCCCCAGTGGTTCAACGAGGAATAAATAAAATGGTATAATGGTATTGAAAAGGTATAAGAAGTTGCATGTGACACAGCCATATGTCACTCGACTGCCAACTGAAAAGGAAATGAAAGGTAAGTGAGGTGTATTGGGCATACCCTGTGGAACAGGTAAGACTAAACTATGCTTACAGGTGTTTTGTGTGATAAATAGGACCACGATAGTGATATTGCTCCAAGACCAGGTTCCACTCGAGTCGAACCAAAGACTATCTAGATGGTGAGGTCATTTCTCCTTGTGTTTCACTATGCCTGTGAATTTTACTAAGAGTGCAGTTTGAGAGCCCACAGCATTTAGTGTCTGAGCTACGGTGGCACTCACCAAGGTCGTATACTCCCCACCCCTCTCCATAACGGGACCCTTTGTTTTCAAATGAGGCTAAGTTTGACGGTCATGTAGACAGCTGACTCCCTAGTCAGAGAAAAACTTATATAATAATCAGATTCTTTTCCAAAATTAATTCATGATGAGATTTACGTATGGTACTGTATTACACTAACCTTGTGATTCAAGTCTTTTATGAAGGTAATAATTATAATAATGATTATGTTAATAATTATAATAACAATAATTTGTTATCGAGTTGAGGATAGACTTATGTAAAGGGTACTTTAATCCAAGAACCTTTTGTGTCCTGGCATTGCCGCGAAGATTTTAATCAAATAGATTAATAACCAGATGGATCTTAATAATAATAATAATAATAATAATAATAATAATAATAATAATAATAATAATAATAATAATAATAATAATAATAATTCATGGATTTCAAGACCGAATTTATTTTAGGGTACTGGTACCCAGTAACCTTTGGGTAGTTGATTCAATTACGGCGGTAATAATTAAAGATGATAATCATATTGATACCATTAATAGCAATGATAATAATAATAATACTAATAATGTTGACTTTTATTATGATGGGATTCGTTTGGTGATTGATTTTAATTTCCGTGAAGTTAATTGCTCTCTCAGACAGCAGCAAGCGTCTGTGAACGTGCAATGCTCTGAAAAAGGTAGGTGAGAGTCCTTGCTTCGAAGCCTGCGATTGTATATATTTTCCCTGGTAGCGTTTCCTCTTGTAAATACATATTTGTGTTATGTTGTTTATTGCACGGTCGCAAGCATCGTTGACAAGATACACACACCGTTGTTTAAATTTTGTCGCTCGGTGCGGTATGTGAACATAGGATGTTTTTTTTGTGTGTATCTGGAATATGCAAATTTTCTGCATACAGTTGGTATTCATTTTGGTTTCCTTATTTTCTTACCTTACGGTAAGCTATTTGTTTTTGCCATGATACTCGCAAGCATCTCGAGTTGTATTTATGTGTATAGTTAAGCACACGCCCATAAGACTTTGACAGACGGTATTGAATCCGGGACCCGGATCATTTTGTTACGAGTCCTGAGTTCAATCCTTGGATGATCATATTTCTAAGGTAATTTGTGTTTATTTTAATGATCAGTGTAGCACGTCTCAAACTCAAATCTCATTGAGTTCGTATGAGTGTAAATTTGCCAGTTGGTATTAATAAGTACGCATTGATGTACGCTTAAAAGCTCAAAGGTATAAGTGTGCCAAATTTCATATTCATTTGAAGGGCGAATTTTGTAGTTGTGAATAATGGATACATGGGTGTTATGATTTGGTGAAAGCGTCTTGATCCACCAAAGGGGATCACATGGGCAATGTTGCATGATCATGTTATAAAATGATTACCTATTGAATATTATATTTATGGAAGCCCTAAATTAATGGTGCATATGCCAATGGCTTAATGTTTCTTGTATTAATTAATTGGCACACAACGGCAAGATGCCATGGTATTTTTGAATATTGAATTCAGAGGTGTGGAATGTATTACAGTGAATATTAATTACTGTCAGATCAGATTGATTTTCATCTTGGCATATGATCAATGATTAGTTGTTTGTTTAATTGAGAGATTGGATTAATTGATTGATAATTGATTATTGATAAATGATGGGATTCGCATTTCAATCAAAGTTTAATTGATTTAATTTGAATATTATTTGATTCACTGAGCGATATGAACTGATGATTAATTTAATTGAGATTAATTTATTTGAATTGATGATTAATTTAATTGAGGTTAATTTATTTGAATCGATAATTGATTTAATTGGGATTGATTTAATTAACGTGTAATTAATTTAATTATGGTTGATTAATTGAAATGTAATTAATTTAATTGAGGTTTATTAGTTTAATTGGAATTTAATTATTAACTTTTTCTGAGTTTTTGTCATTTTTTAAATTTTTTATTTATTTTTAAATCTTTTGGTTTGGTTTTAATATTTTTTCGATATTTTGATTTCTTTTGGATTTATTTCAAAATTTGCAATTCGTTAAGTTGTTTTGGAGATTGGTTCAATTTTGAATAGTTTCTTATTCTAAATTTTGATTTTCCTGAGTTAATATTTTTGGTTTTCGCTTTCCTTTCGATCATTTCTGTATTTCTTTACCAGTGTTAATAAAGTTGTTTGCCCTTTGGTTTGAATCCTGTGTGTGATGATTTATTAATCAGCCTTATTGATCTTCCAAATGATGCATCCCAGGACAGTTGTTAGCTTCAAGCAGGAACGCACCACCCCCGAGAATAGAATCTTGTCCTGAAGGTCCTATGTTCAAAAGGGTACATAGGGCGATGGGTAGATCGCTCATCTATCCTAATCTGTTTTCCTTTATTAGTGGAAGATCATAGTGGTTAACACACACAGAGGCACACGGGTGACGTAGCTTAGTATGTTTTATCGTGCAATGCCTAATCGTATGGCATGGTAGACGCACCTGAGCTTCAGGCACCCATAAGGGACCAACTTCCCGAAGTAATCCCCGTGGGCATTTTGGCTGACCCACCACGCGCGGAGGAGCGACGGCCGAATATTTGGTAGCGTGGCCGGCGGCGGTCATTGTTCCCCCGAGCGGACACATGGCGCCCAACGTGGTTGGCCAGATGCTTGAAGCTTTCATGGAGCTCAACCAATTAGCAGTTACTGTGTTGCCAGGATTATTACTATTCTTAAATTTAATTACACAGTAAGCTGGATAAAGCCCTTAATATTTCGATGTTGAGTTTCCATACTGGACTAATAGAGCCTCATTTTAGTGAGGCATAAGGAAGGCATTAATTTCTTATTAAGTTAACGTTGTCCATAAGTCCATGAAATTTTATTTTTTGTATACGGGAAGTAGATTTTCATTTTATTAACACTGCGCGGTTAATTACCTCAATTTTGGTGAAGAAGATGGGGTTTTACTTAAAACAAAATATTCCCTGGAATATCCACATGGAGATTTGAGATGTGTTGCACGTTGGTGCAGGTGTAGTTGTTGTCCCAGCATGGATGAGTGCAACCCCGTTTGTTCGAATTGATTGTTATGGTATCGTTAGAGGACATGAAGGCTCTGATGGAGCAAATGGGTAAGGAACAAGTAGTGCAGCTTACAGGACACTTAGCTCAACTGAAGATCGAGAGTGAGGAACACTTGGCACAACAATTAACACAGTTGAAAGTCGAAAGTGAGGAACATCTGACACAACAGTTAACGCAACAATTAGCAGAGTTGAAAGTCGAAAGTGAGGAACACTTGACACGACAATTAACCCAGTTAAAGGTCGATAGTGAGGTCCAACTCGATCACATCAGGTCTGAAATGAAGCAGATAAGTCAAGCTTGCGAACAAAATAACGAGGAAATGCAAAGATACAGGGTTGCTATTGAAAGCCAAGTTGACAGTATCGCCCAGAGGATGTCAGTTTTAGAAATGGGTACTCAGACGCAGATGTCTACCTTTAAGAAGGAGCTCATTACGGCACAAGCGGATGTTATCGAACTACAAGAAGGCCATACGGAAACATCAGCCAGACTTGAGGCAGTGGAGACCGACGTCTCCAGATTTAAGGAAGAAGTCAAGGAAACATGGCAGGCGATAAGAGAAGAAATAAAAGAATCCCAGGAAGGAAAAGGTGAGGCATGGATTCAAGACAGAGAGGATCTCAAAAGAGACAGGGAATTGGCATATGATGATATTCGCAAAGAGATTAAAGAAGAAAACAAAGAACTATTGCGAGAACTAGGTGAAGATAAGAGAAGACGTCACAAGGTGGAAATGGAATTGTTAGCACGGCTAGAAAAACAGGAAAGCAAGCAAGCCAAGAACGAAGTGAGGGCCATGATACAGGATAAGGCTATAGCTGACTTGCAGATGGGAATAAATAAGCCAATAATGGAAACCCATGGGAAAGATAAAACTGGATTTCAAGATCGGCTCAGTCCAGGAGATGAGGGGAGACCATACAGTCCTGATTTTCATGACATCAGAGGACGGACTTCGAAGCCAACGGAGCATACAGTGGCCACTCAAGTAGTACAGGCCATCCGCATGAATGATGATCGACCGAACAAGTTTTCAGGCACGACAAATGTTACTCCAAAAAGTTTTCACCGAGAAGTAATGGAGTACATCAAAGAGACTAAGATCCCCGAAGATCGTCAGCTGAGGACGGTAGAGAAGCTCTTAACCGGCAATGCCTTGCAGTGGTTTAGGAGTTTCCGATATACGTTTAACACTATGGACGTATTTCGGGAAGTATTTTTGAAGAAATATTGAAGTTTGTCGGCGCAACAAAACTTGAGAGCAGAGCTGTACGCTCGCCGGTATAGCACTACTTCCCCAACAAAATACTCGGAGTACTTCATAACTCAGTTACACAGGATGAAGGAACTGGAAATGCCACCATCGGAAGAAGAAATGGTGACAGCGATCGAAAAACAGTTACCACTGGCAGTCCAGCAGATAATGGCAACGGCAGATGTGCGAACCGCGGTACGGGCGGAAGAAATACTTCGCCATTTGGACGAAACAACAGTACATAGTCCACAACGAGCACATCGGACGGTCGAAAACGTCAACTCAGCCGAAATTAGAGAGCCACCCCGTAAACGACGCAAGGGATTGAACGCTAACGCCACAGAAGAGCAAATGGATTGGGAACAGCATGGACGCCAAAATTCCGGAGTCAGAACCCAACAGCCTGAGAATCCTCAGAATGCTGGATGGAGACCCGATTGGAGGTACAATCGCGATTGGAGGATGAATGGAGGATCACCCAGACCTTACCCTTGGAGAGGACGAGGATTTTGGAGAGGCAGAACTTCATGGTCCCAAGGAAGGCCACGTCCGTCACATCAGGAGGAAATGGAACGATGGCACAAAGGGACGCAAAAATACCTGGATGAACTCCAAGCTCAAGGTTCACCAAGAGGGGGAGACGAAAACAAATGGACTAAAGGCATGAATGCTCGTAAAAATCCAGATGTCATGGAGACTGGAGCAGAAAGCCTGGAATATCAGGATAGCCATAGAGCGAGAGGACAAAATACTCGGGAAGCATCCCAAGATTTTAAATAAATCCAATTTTAGATCGCCAGGACAAGGCAGATGATTTGAATGGGCCACATAAATATTTGTTAGTCGCTCAAATAAGTGATTGGGTCTTAAGAGAAGAGGAATTAACCGAAGACTTAAAGGGGCCAGAGATAAAGGTCATTAAAGAATTACCGGTCATGCATGCCCGAGTAGGAGGTTTAATGATTAAGTTCATGGTGGACACAGGGGCCAGTGTTAGCCTAGTCTCATAGGCATTGGTGAATGAATTGGGAAGGCATCTCAAACTTCCAATCTTGCCCCTTTCCAATGTAAAAATTAAGGGAATCATTCCGGACAACTCCACCACATGCAAGAGTCAAACTCTTCTCGAGATTGTTGTGCCACACCCATTCATTGTAATGAGTAGAATAAATTATAATATCATTCTGGGTGCAGATTTTATAGGGGAATATGGAGCTGTTATTGATTTGGCAAATAAGGTTGTCCAATTCAAAATTGCGAATGGAAATCACCCAATGAAGATTCCGCTGAATCCAGACATTCCAAGGGATTCCGAGGAAGTGTGGATGGTACAGAGTTGTTGTGAGTTAAATCAGCGACTCAATGATATCGACGACGATCTAATAAGGCCGGAGGTATGGACCACGACTCAGGAAGATGATGTCGGAGATTCTGAGGCAGAATTTGCAAGGAAGGTGCATGAGGCCAAAATTAACGATGATGATCGGATAAAGTTAGGGAAAATACTAAGAAAATATTAACAATTTTTGACTCCAAGCCAGGAAAGATTAAGGGATTTAAGTATGCGATGCAGATCAATGATTGGTCACCTTTCAAGCAGAAGGCATATCCTGTTGACGAAAAATACATCAGTGAAGTTGCCACGACTTTAAAGAAAATGGAAGAAGGAGGCATAATAGCTAAAATGGCCACTCCTTTCGTAAACCCATTGGTAGTAGTCTTGAAACCCAACGGGACAGTGCGAGTCTGTTTAGACGCACGTGAAATAAATGAGAGACTGATCCCGGAGTATGACCAGGATCCACCAATTAAGGAGATCATCCGAAGATTCAGAAACATGGCTTATTTTAGTTCAATCGATTTGACGAGCAGTTATCACCACCTGGAGCTGTATGAGAAATCGCAGTTGCTCACGGGATTCTTGTTTGACCAGCAAACATACGTGTTCCAGAGGTTACCTTTTGGCATCAAGACAGCTGGATCCGCGTTGATTAGAGCACTTGATCGCAACCTGACGCCGGAAGTCAAGAGTTTAACTACCCGGTACGTGGATGATATCTTGCTAGCTTCCGAAGATGTGGATGAACACCTGGCGAACTTGGAAAAATTACTGGCGAATCTCGAACAGGCCAACTTCAAAATTAACATCAAAAAGTCTCACTTTTGCCAGAGGGAAGTGTTGTATTTAGGCTATATCATTGATGGTGAGGGGATCAGGCCAAACCCAGCGAAGTTGGAAGCGATTCGGAACTTCCCGAAACCAACAAGAGTAAAACATGTTCTGCATTTTTTGGGCATGTGTAATTTCGTTGCTGATAATTCTCCAGGATACACAGAAACTATGACTCCACTCCAGGACATGCTACGGAAGAATAATCGATGGACATGGAGTGATGAATGTGATCGTGCTTTTAGGAAGGCCAAGGAGCTATTAGCGGGAAGCATCAAATTGAGTTACCCTGATTTTTCGCGCCAGTTTATTATACAAACTGACGCATCCCAAATTGGAGTCGGTGCCATGCTATACCAGGAAGACCCAGAGAATCCACAGAATAAATCCTACTTAGCCTTCGCAAGTCGCAAACTGAGGAAGCATGAGCTGAACTATACCATCACGGAGCGAGAGCTATTTTCCATTATATTCGCTCTAGAGCGGTGGAGGAAAATTGTGTGCGGTTTCAAAATTCTCATTAGGACCGACAATAAAAGCCTTGTGTTTCTCTTGAAGACGCCGATGGCAGGAGAAAGAGTCAATAGATGGTCGCTTTATGTTCAACAATTCGACATCACGATTGAACATCATTCGGGGAGATTCAACCTAATACCGGATATTTTGAGTCGGAATCCAGATCAGGAGGATCAGGTTGAATCAGTAAATCAGATTGAATTAACCAGGCAGGATCGAGACTTTTTGGAAAGACTAAAAGAAATCAAAATTGAGCAAGAAAAGGACCCTTGGATGAACATGATCATAAATTACTTACAAGAAAGGTTACAACCTGGAACTCCCGCGTTAATCGAAGCGGAGAAAATTTATGTCAATTATATCTGGTATAACGAATTATTACATAAGTCAGTGGACGCAGATCACACCAAATCAAGGATTGTGGTACCACCCTTGCTACAGAAGGGATTAGTCCGGCACGCGCACCGTATTTCTGGTCACGGTGGAATTGATAAGACGAGCGCGTTGATCCAAGAGACTTTTGTGTGGCCGAAGCTACGCGAAACAATTCAAAGAACTTTAAGGACGTGTGATCAAAGGGTAAAACCAAATTCATTCTTAATGAAGCAGTATCCAAAGCCCCTATTGCCACAAAAGCCTTGTGAGATTATTGCCATGGATGGATACGGTCCTTTGCCCAAAGGCAGAAGAGGATGCAAATACATTTTGGTCAGTGTAGACGTATTTTCCAAATACGTGGCTTTATGCCCAGTTCAAAAGATGAATACTCGTTAAGTTTAAAATCGAATCAAGCCAAGGGTAATTACCACATTTGGGAAAATAGAGTTCTGCCTTACGGATCATGGAAGCTATTTCACCAGCGCCGAGTTTAGGTGGGAAATGGCGAGGCTGGATATTCGACATGTCGTGAGTTCAGTTCGGCATCCAGAAGGAAATCCTTCGGAGAGGATTATGAGAGAGATTGCAAAGTTCTGCCGACTATACTGCCCACAGCAACATTGGAAATGGGTGGACGTCTTACCGATAATTCAATCATGCATTAATAACACCGTACACGAGAGAACTGGTCGTATTCCTTCGGTTGTGCATTTCAACCAACTTCCTGATCGACCATGGACTAATGTTATACCATGTCCAGTAGATGCTCGACTGAGTCACGAGTCAACGATCAGAGATACGGCGCTTTATTTGAAGAAGCAGTACGAGCGTCGCTTAAGAAGGATAAAGAATAAGAGGTTCCACCGACCACTGGAGTTAGGTGAACAGGTACTGGTGAGGAAACCAGCAATATCCGATCCTCAGGCACGAATACACGCATAGTTTTGTGAATTATTCCATGGACCTCACAAAATCACCAAGGTGATCGGGAATAATGGGTATCGTGTTAAACACTTGGAAACGGGAATAGAAGCCATCGATAACGCCCAAAATGTAAAGGTTTACCATCCGCCGGAAGAAGATGACGCCGATCAACGAGTCAAAGGCGTCGAGAGAGAACAGGAGGGATCCGAAGATGAAGAACGCCCTTAGGAAACGGCAAGCTGAAAGGAAGAATGATGGAAGTATGGGTTCAAAAGCAGACGACAGATCATCATTGCCAAAAACAGTGGCGTGTTCCCAGACAGGACAACCCAAATAGTTGCATGGGCAGACACGCGCACGTGACATTTAAACGCTGCAATATGGAACGGGTGTCAAAATAGAGGTGAAGTTGTGAGTGTTGGAAAAACCATCAAATCCTGTAGATAGTTTTTCAAAAACCAAGAGGGGGGGGGGGGAGATGCGGCCTTATCCTACGGTCATAGGCTATGTTCGCATGGTTTTCAGTAATGCTAGAAAAACAGCGTTTAAATGAGCCTCGATTTGCAGGGAAAAGGAAGTCTGATTTTGCGTCATTTTAATCATTTTAAGCTCCTGCCGCAGTGTTATTAGGGCAAGTCATGCAACTGGCCACCTAATGAACCGAAGGTACGTCGCACGGAACTCGCAGACAAAGGCTAGTCGAGAACATAGTTCTATAACGCGCATTTACCACGCAGGTGTACGCTCAAGGACTTTCGGGGGGCTTGCATCAGATTGCGTTCTGGAAAGTTCTGTTGTATGTCTTATTCTGGTTTCACCACGCCCCTAAGTAGCGAAATTAATTTATTTCTACGATACGGCAGCACCCAGGATCGAACCATTGACTACAATAAGCCGGAAGTAAACCTGAGATTTTTTGCAGATGAACAGAATAATTAAGTCATCAAGAAGTTAATAAATCGGTGGTCCAGAACTGGGATCCTTCCGCGGATCTGTCTGGATTGATGAGTTTTGTTGTGAGAGTGGGAATGGCGTATATTTCGCCATAAATAGTCTGGAGGACGCAGTGTTGATATCCCCCAGAATTACGATCGATTATCGATGATAATCCTATGATTCGACGGACCTTACTATCACGAATAATGTGTACACAGTGTATTGACATAGATGTGTTGGAGTACGGAGCTCTTGCTTGTGGAACAATCTTCAGGTGCTCAGTAGCCATGTTTTAGATATATTGCATCCCTGCGAAGTCCACGGGGTTAGTTTTTCAGTAGTCCACACGGAGAGGAGTTAGTCTCCAGCAGACCACACGGAGCCCGCTCGAGACTGTTAGGGTGTTCGCAATGTGTTATTGTGCAGTTCGACACATTTTCGACAAACAGTTACAAGCACTCACGATAAGTCAGTCTACAGTCAGTCGTCATGCAGTTTTAACGCTACAAACAATCACACTCAGATGTATGTAAATGGTCAGTACGACTCAAGGCTGCAGGTTGAACATTTCAGAGGAGCAGTAGTAACTTTAGTAGATGGCATATGTGTGCAGGGAGAGGTTGCAGTGTTACAAGTTAACACAATTTGTATAGCTGTAGAAACAGTACTGTCAGTCGCAGAAGTTGGGAGGTGCGCAGTTGATCGCCCGAGACTCGAACCCTCGCCGCTGTAACAAGGACAGTTCTGTGAATGAACAGTGGGAAGAGAGAACGCATCGAGGTTGCCAGTCCGGCGCGTATGAAGAGTGGAATAACAGAAGAATTGGCGCATGATCTAATGAGTGTTGCGTAATTCTAGCCCGATTTTTAAGTGAAAAGTGTATTGTGATGTAACGTACGCGTGTTGGATAAGGTACTGGAGTACAACAACCGTACCAGTAGTGTTATTTTTTTTGTAAGAATAAGGTGAAATTTAGTGCTAACCATGATTATCAATCACTCAGTGGAGTAGTGCATTGAATGTGAATATGTGTAGTGCCGGTATAGTGTGAAAGGCACATGGCTAGGGTTTGCTGACATCTATTGCTGGGGAGGATGACGGCCAACGTTGGAAATATGATGAGTATTAATTTCCATTAATTATCTATAAGTCATAGTTTTATGGGTCGTGTTTATTATAGTTTGATACAGGAATAGATATTCGTCTTAGTGTAATATTAGATTTTTAAGTTTAAGTATCATTTGTCGTAGGTTAAGTGTATCCGTGACGACGGAACGCAATTTGTTTAGTTCAGGAGATGCTTAGCGATGATGTTTGTTCGTAAACCGCGCCAAATTGTATATATTGATAGGGAAGCATGTGTTCAACCCATTATGTTGTATGTATTTCAGCCCCAGGATGAATTTGCCGGAAAGAGCAAATGGCACGTAGATTTAGAAAGAGAGAGAGATTTAAAGAATGTAAAATTTATAGACGCACTAATGACGCAGGTTATTGACAAACATAATAATAAAAAACATGACGTCAAGTAGGGATAATAATAACAATATCGAGAGTAATAATAATATCAAGCATGGATAGAAGGGGAGGACGTTTAATGTTAATGCCCTTAGTACGACACATGTGGTGATTATTATTCATACGGATGCACTCTGAACTGTGTCAGGGATGATTCGACGCGTTCTTTCTCTTAGATTAACGCGGGTAAGTGTGGTATTGAGTGGGAGAAGTATTTAGAGTATCCATTTGAGTGTATTGGGGGCGAAAGCTGAACATCGTTTTAGTCGTGGTATGTTAATGAGAACATAGTTGAATGTATGCCAATGTGATACCAGGAGGTTCCGTGAGGCCCCGGTGGTTCAACGAGGAATAAATAAAATGGTATAATGGTATTGAAAAGGTATAAGAAGTTGCAGGTGACACAGCCATATGTCACTCGACTGCCAACTGAAAAGGAAATGAAAGGTAAGTGAGGTGTATTGGGCATACCCTGTGGAACAGGTAAGACTAAACTATGCTTACAGGTGTTTTGTGTGATAAATAGGACCACGATAGTGATATTGCTCCAAGACCAGGTTCCACTCGAGTCGAACCAAAGACTATCTAGATGGTGAGGTCATTTCTCCTTGTGTTTCACTATGCCTGTGAATTTTACTAAGAGTGCAGTTTGAGAGCCCACAGCATTTAGTGTCTGAGCTACGGTGGCACTCACCAAGGTCGTATACTCCCCACCCCTCTCCATAACGGGACCCTTTGTTTTCAAATGAGGCTAAGTTTGACGGTCATGTAGACAGCTGACTCCCTAGTCAGAGAAAAACTTATATAATATTCAGATTCTTTTCCAAAATTAATTCATGATGAGATTTACGTATGGTACTGTATTACACTAACCTTGTGATTCAAGTCTATTATGAAGGTATTAATTATAATAATGATTATGTTAATAATTATAGTAATAATAATCTGCTATCGAGTTGAGGATAGACTTATGTAAAGGGTACTTTAATCCAATAACCTTTTGTTTCCTGGCATTGCCGCTAAGATTTAATCAAATAGATTAATAACCAGATGGATCTTAATAATAATTGTAATAATAATTCATGGATTTCAAGACCGAATTTATTTTAGGGTACTGGTACCCAGTAACCTTTGGATAGTTGATTCCATTACGGCGGTAATAATTAAAGGTGATAATCATATTGATAGCATTAATAGCAATGGTAATAATAATAATAATAATAATAATAATAATAATGTTGACTTTTATTATAATGGGATTCGTTTGGTGATTGATTTAGCTTTTCGTGAAGTTAATTGCTCTTTCAGACAGTAGCAAGCGTCTGTGAACGTGCAATGCTCTGAAAAAGGTAGGTGAGAGTCCTTGCTTCGAAGCCTACGAGTGTATATATTTTCCCTGGTAGCGTTTCCTCTTGTAAATACATATTTGTGTTATGTTGTTTATTGCAGGGTCGCAGGCATCGATGACAAGATACACACACCGTTGTTTAATTTTTGTCGCTCGGTGCGGTATGTGAACATAGTATTTTTTTGTGTATCTGGAATATGCAAATTTTCTGCATACAGTTGGTATTCATTTTGGTTTCCTTATTTTCTTACCTTACGGTAAGCTATTTGTTTTTGCCATGATACTCGCAAGCATCTCGAGTTGTATTTATGTGTATAGTTAAGCACACGCCCATAAGACTTTGACAGACGGTATTGAATCCGGGACCCGGATAATTTTGTTACGAGTCCTGAGTTCAATCCTTGGATGATCATATTTCTAAGGTATTTTGTGTTTATTTTAAGTAACAGTGTAGCACGACTCAAACTCAAATCTCATTGAGTTCGTATGAGTGTACATTTGCCAGTTGGTATTAATAAGTACGCATTGATGTATGCTTAAAAGCTCAAAGGTATAAGTGTGCAAAATTTCATATTCATTTGAAGGGCGAATTTTGTAGTTGTGAATAATGGATACATGGGTGTTATGATTTGGTGAAAGTGTGTTAATCCACCAAAGGGGATCACATGGGCAATGTTGCCAGATCATGTTATAAAATGATTACCTATTGAATATTATATTTATGGAAGCCCTAAATTAATGGTGCATATGCCAATGGCTTAATGTTTCTTGTATTAATTAATTGGCACACAACGGCAAGATGCCATGGTATTTTTGAATATTGAATTCAGAGGTGTGGAATGTATTACAGTCAATATTAATTATGGTCAGATCAGATTGATTTTCATCTTGGCATATGATCAATGATTAGTTGTTTGTTTAATTGAGAGATTGGATAAATTGATTGATAATTGATTATTGATAAATGATGGGATTCACATTTCAATCAAAGTATAATTGATTTAATTTGAATATTATTTGATTCACTGAGTGGTATGAACTGATGATTAATTTGAGATTAATTTATTTGAATTGATGATTAATTTAATTGAGGTTAATTTATTTGAATCGATAATTGATTTAATTGGGATTGATTTAATTAACGTGTAATTAATTTATTTATGGTTGATTAATTGAAATGTAATTAATTTAATTGAGGTTGATTAATTTAATATGAATTTAATTATTCACTTTTTCTGAGGTTTTGACATTTTTAAATTTTTTTATTTATTTTTAAATCTTTTGGTTTGGTTTTAATATTTTTTCGTTATTTTGATTTCTTTTGGATTTATTTCAAAATTTGTAATTCGTTAAGTTGTTTTGGAGATTGGTTCAATTTTGAACAGTTTCTTATTCTAAATTTTGACTTTCCTGAGTTAATATTTTTGGTTTTCGCTTTCCTTTCGATCATTTCTGTATTTCTTTACCAGTGTTAATAAAGTTGTTTGTCCTTTGGTTTGAATCCTGTGTGTGATGATTTATTAATCAGCCTTATTGATCTTCCAAATGATGCATCCCAGGACAGTTGTTAGCTTCAGGCAGGAACGCACCACCTCCGAGAATAGAATCCTGTCCTGAAGGTCCTATGTTCAAAAGGGTACAATATATTGAACCCTTTATCCACAGGCTGTATAAAGGATTCTAATAATTATTCATCATCTTTTGATACATTTATTCAGACAACAGATTTGAGAGCCAGACGGTGTTGGGAAAATATTGAGAAATCAGTGGCCGAGAGGACACAATGGTTTAAGCTCTTGTGGTATTTTAGGAAGAAGCATATATATTCTTGGGACACAGGACAGGTGTAACTTTTAGCGCGAATGTTGGCATGGGCACGCACAATATGGCCTGTTGCTAGGAAGATTGGCGCCAAGAAGGAAATCGAATGCTACGAAGCAATTGGTCTATCATCATGTTAACGGCTCCCTACTGCTGGAAAATATTTAAAAGCGCGCAAAGACATACAACAGTCTGGTCCAATAATATCAAGACGCCTTGTCTTAGCGGGAACTCGGCTTGGTAACGCACGCTGGTATATTAACGCGGGAGTTATCTACAGATTAATTCCACGATCGATTCAAGCCGGCTACAGCATAATCGTAACCTCCACACTGCTACGAACTCAATGATACCGATCGCATGCTAGTCTGATAGTTATTATGGAATATTTTTTAATATATCCCCTTCCACACCTACCCTAGTCAGTGTCATTTATAAGGATCCAAGATGCTCCGAGGATCACCACTTATTTCGTGCGTCTGATGACGTAACGTCGATCACTAATTTTTGTACGTCTGAGGACGGAACACATCACTTATTTCGTGCGTTTGAGGGCGTAACGTTCATACTCTGCATATTTCATGTTAGTGAACATGGAACAGTGTGGTCAAATTATAAGTGTAACTTCAGTGATTTATTTATAGTCCCAGCACTATCAGTAGGACCAGTTCATCGAAGTAATTCACCAAATAGACTGTCAAGGAATATAGTACTTGATAGGTGAATATAGTAGGAATTATATCGTGTGTGTATCTGACAAAACTTTATTTAATTTAGCACGTGATGACATCTAAGAACGAGAATGGATCTGGGAACCAGCAGGACATTTGCCTGAAGATGTTAATGACCAGATAAACATCTTAAAGGAGATGGCTGCAGACGTATTCATGGCGCTGTTTAAAGGATTGAGTACCAAATAAATTTATTTATTTATTAAATCAGCTACGGTATTATGGGATATTTTTGTAAATATTTGTTTGCTTGCTTGGTAGTGTAGATTATTAGTTTTTGTTTTACTGACACATTAAATATGGGACTAGCCGAGCGTTGCGTGATTTATATATTTTGTGATTGTATTTGGTTTAACTTTACGCGGGGACGCGCAGCCGATGCTCGCTTTCGCTTGCGTAAATCGCGGTCAAGCATTATTATTCGGAGATATGCCTTACAACAAAAATGGAACTGAATTAATTTTGAGATTAAAAATATAATTTGGAGGGTAAAAGATTATTTGTGAGTAGAATTTTATGACGGATCAGGATTATTTTGATAGTTGCTTTCCAGCAGATTTGAACGGGATGGCACTTTGCACCCGAGTTTTTGTTGTGTATTTTTGTTAATGTGTCTATGGACGCAATATTGTTGATCTGTTTTGAGCCGACCCAGTGTGTGTGTATGGGAGTCAGTCCAAGCAATGGGTGCGTAATGTGATTTTTATGATGTGCTAGCGAGAATATATCATGGCGATTATTCTGACTTGCTCCACGTCAACCCAGTTCATGTCCTCGCGAGGCTGGACTTGTGGTATATATTTGTGTTTCTCGTCATCCAAGGGGATGGGCGAGATCTGTTGACGTTTCCAGAGTGAAACTGCACCGAGCTTGCCGGACTGAGAGAGATATTTGTGGCAGTGATGACTCATACAAGTAGGGGAGCGCTCAATCAATTAACGTGACTAGTCATTAGTAACAGGCTTGCTTCCTGTACTGCAATTTAAGATGTTGTTTAAAAATTCTCAAACCTGATCGGTTATAATGAGTATTGTTGATTAAATGGGAGCTGTCCATAATTGTAAGGTAACCACCGAAATTCGTGTTTGTCTGGCGTTTCATATAAATGTAAACATAGTTTTTCAGCCGTTAGGCTTGTATTTTTTTATTGTTGGTTCAATTTTGGTGTGTTTATTTTTACGCGTCCTTGACCCGTGTCAAGTTAGGGTGCGCGAAGCTATGTTCCCAGGTTATGGTGAGAGCGTTTTTTTTTGGCCTAGTTCGGGCATGCTCTTTTGTGTTCTTTATGTGCTCCGGCACCAGTAAGAATCTCAGGGAGATTCTTCATTCTGTTTATATTATTAGATCTTGCATGTGTCAGTAGTAGTTTTGGAGTATTAATTAAGGGTGGGTCCCATAGCCGTAGTGTGATTTAAAAGATGCACTCCGTAAGCAACATGAATGTTTCAATTGTAAACGGACTCGCATCAGTACTCAATTTCTTATTAACGAACAGTACACCACACATTATATAACTTCTTGACCAGAAAAAAATGGACTTGTATCCATATGTTGTGACGAGTGAGTTCTTACCGCTCAAATGCTTATGTTATGAGTTTTTCATTTATGTGAAGCTTCATTCACATTGTCTTGTTGTGATGAGCGAGTTCCTACCGCTCAGTGTTATTATTATTATTATTTATTAAGGGGGTGAAAGTCAAGGAGGATTTGTTTTTATTTATTATTATTATTATGAACATACCTTGCCAGTCATTAAATTTCTTTTATTCTACTTGTTATTCATTTTATTTCTAGTTTAGCCTCTGTCATGAACCTTTCTATTCATTAGAGCATGTTGTTTTAAGCGAACTTTGCTGTGTAACGCAGTCAGGACTGAACACGACCCCGTAGACCTCTCTCGACAAAACCATGCTTTATTGAAGGGTGCATAGACAAGCTGGCGCGCCAAGTGGGGCTAGTTCGTTGCTAGTTAACTGCTAGAACACGGGGGATAGACAGCATAGATAAGCTGGTGTCATACCGTGGAGCGTTTCGTTGTTGTGGGCTTTTCTAGCGGATCATAAACAAGCTGTTACCCTACATGTGGTGTTTCGCTGTTTTTGACTGTTTGAGATCACCGGAAGTGATATTTTTTAACGTAAATACGGCGAAGAGAAGTACCGCCAAGAAAATGGAATATACAGTAGAATCACGAGTTTGCAAGTTAAAATACGATTCACGTTTTGTTTATTGATGTAATTAGTAAAGTTATGTACGTGAAATCGGGCGCCCATTGATTAAATATAAAATTAGATTTGTTTAGAAAGTCAAACTCATGAATATGTTAGGAGGCTGGTAGCCTTAAATGACAATTAATACTTTGTTAATTAGTCAGTGTTAACATCAGATCTGGATAGTAATCTGAATATGTGCGGGGTTAAAAATTTATTAAGTAAAGTTAGAACCATTCAGTGATGATTGATTTGCGGGAGTAAAGGGAATAAATTTAAATGAACTGAATGTGGTCAAATGAAGTAAATGTACGTCAAGAATTATATATGTGTGTGTCAGGGGGACGTTTGCATGCCATACTCCTGTTTTCTCAGTGATATATATTTTTGTGTGTGATAATGGCGACAGTCGCAGAGATCCAGGCGATCATTGAAAGTGCTACGGCACGAACCCAGAAGCTATTAAGGGAACAAAGTGAAAGATTAGACAGTAAATTATCTGAACAGAATGCACAATTAGCCGAACAGAATGAAAAATTAGACACTAAGATATCTGAACAGAATGAGTCATTCCAGGCTCAAATTATTGACACTATAAAAATACAATTATCAGAACAAAATGAGTCATTCCAGGCTCAAATGAATGACACTATAAAAATACAATTATCAGAACAAAATGAGTCATTCCAGGCTCAAATGAATGACACTATAAAATCACAATTATCTGAAGAGAAGGCACAATTAATTGAACAGAGTGAGTCATTAGAAATTGAATTAATTGAACAGGGTAACTCATTACAAGCGCAAGTAAATGAAAATATAAATAAACAGTTAGAGGCACAAGAAAGTAGAAATATGAGTCAGTTAGCCACATTATCTGCGGAGATGAAAGAATACACTACACAGCAGATGGTTCAATTCGCGCTTGATGTAAGTAAGAATAATGACAAACAGCTAGGTCAGATACAAAAATTAGAGGATACCTTCAACCGTAAATTAAATGATTTGGACGAAACTGTATTAGCAAAACTAGCTCAGATAGAATTAGCATGCACGGTAAATAACAGTGAGGTTAAAAGGGCACAGGATGGTCTTGAAAAGCGATTTGATAAAATGGAGGAGGATTCTACGTTTATCCAGGGACAATTGTCAGCAGTAAATGAAAGCATTACGGGCTTAATAAAGGACATGGATAAATTAGAAATACAATCAGCAGAGCGATGGCAAAACCTAGAATCGGACCAGGATAATTTAAAGAGTACGATAGATGAGAATAATCTACTTCTAGAATACAGGCTTCAGAAGATAGAATCGAAACAGGAGGACACGAAACAGCAGATGGAAGAAAAACTGGGAGCGATTAAAGATAGCATCAGAAAGGATTGGCGTAAGATGAGCAGCGAATCTAAAGAAGAACGGTTAACAATCATTAAGACCGTCGGTGATAATCATACGCGCATTAAAGCACTTGAGGAAGAAATCAAGAATAAAATGAAAGAACAGTCGGACAGAATCGTAAAGTCAGAGTTGCGCTCATTAGGACAGAACACGTTATTTCAGACAGACCACACTAAAGATAAGGAAGTTGACACAACGAGCCAGGGGGCAATTAGCGCGGAGAGTGGCCACGGACTGACAGGCAGCCCATTAACGACTAACACAGAGGGATTTCACAACAACGTTGGAGGACCTTCTACCCCTCAACATGGGTATCAGTACCCTCAAGTCGTACAAGTAATTCGATCAAATGAATTTAAACCTAACAAATTCACAGAAAATTCTGGTGTCACACCGAAGGCGTATCTTAAAGTGATGGATCACTATTTTAATGATAATAATATACCGTCCGCGCGTCGTTTAAGACTGATGGAACGATTTCTTTCGGGAAATGTACTTACGTGGTTCTAGAGCTTCAAGTATACTTTCGGAGGGATGGATGATTTCAAGATAGCGTTCCTTAAAAAGTACTGGTCGGCTTCTCTACAACAAAGTCTCAGGATGGAACTTTATTCAAGAAAATATCAGTCGACTCAACAGACGAAATATTCAGATTTCTTTTCGCTACAATTGTTAAAATTTCGGGATCTGGATCACCCTTTAGAAGAATCGGATCTGGTTATGACGATTGCACGGCAGTTGCCAGTAAATGTTCAGCAGGTTTTAGTAGCAGCAAACGTGGACACAGCGGTTCGAGCCGAACAAATCTTACGTCAGATTGACGAGACAACATCTCACTTGCAGCAAAAGGGGGACGACAGCTGGAACTTGTAAACACAACGGAGGTGGTTAAACCCGCTCAAGTACACACCAGGTCGCAGGCCACAAATACAAGTGTGTCAACAACACCAAGACGAGGTCAGGAGGGTGACGAAAATAGGTCACACCAGCGTCATGAAAATAATAATGATAGACAGACCCAGGGCAACAATAGGTATCAGCAGCGGGGATACCAACAATGGAGAAATAATAGGAGAAATGAGGGATCCTTCAGACGTTATGAAAATAACAATAATGATAATCGACAGTGGCGTAAAAGAAGATATCAGAACCAGGGGGACTATCAGAATTATAGAAATGATTGGAATGACAGGCACGCCGAATCGCAGCGCTACCTGGAAGAACTACACGCTAATGGAGGGGACGAACAAGGACATTGGGAACGTGCCATAAATAGAAGGTCGAATCCTGACACCTCTAAAGAAGAAATTGGAGAGGAAGAAAATATACCAGCCAGCCAGGAAGACGAACGAAGCTTGCCAGTACGGAGTACGAGAGAACGTAGCCCGGTAGGGAGAAGAAACACCGGTGCGATGCGGAAAACGAGTCAATACTAGAAGAAGACGACAGCGGGGAGGAGAAGAAGAGGATGGTAGCAGAACGGTGGAGAAGAAGAAGATGGCAGCACGGAGAAATGGAGAGGACCCCTTCTGGATTGTACGTAATCTCGGTAACAACGCATACAGAGTGAAAGAATTGAGTACAGGTACAATGTCTGTCTATAACGCGGCGAATTTAAAATTGTATTTTACTAGCGAACCTTGGGAACGCAGAAATAATGCTGCAAATTGAATATATGGACGTCCTTTTTGCACATCCAACTATACGTGGGACAGTGAGTACGTCAGTGGAACGAGAAAGTAGAGAACAGTCTGCTGTGGTCAGACACTAATGAGCTCTGACGGTGATGACACAGCGAGAGAGCGAGCGAGAGCGATAAGGACATTGGAAAGGGGAGATACTAGCCTTAGGCGATCAGTCAAGCAGGCTGGTTTGCGGAATGTTTGAATGAATGAGGAAGCTGGATGTAAACACGAGCACGTGTTGTGACTCCAACGACAGTGGCGGCTAGACTAGACTGATGAGAGGGAGATTTCTCTAGGATTGGCAGAAATGGATTACAGATGTTATGTATTTGTAAAAAAATCGACTATTTGTTATGTTCGATTTTTTCCATGCAGGGGGATTGTGAACCCTTTATCCACAGGCTGTATAAAGGATTCTAATAATTATTCATCATCTTTTGATACATTTATACAGACAACAGATATGAGAGCCAGACGGTGTTGGGAAAATATTGTGAAATCAGTGGCCGAGAGGACACAATGGTTTAAGCTCCTGTGGTATTTTAGGAAGAAGCATATATATTCTTGAGACACAGGACAGGTGCAACTTTTAGCGCGAATGTTGGCGTGGGCACGCACAATATGGCCTGTTGCTAGGAAGATTGGCGCCAAGGAAGGAAATCGAATGCTACGAAGCAATTGGTCTATCATCATGTTAACCACTCCCTACTGCTGGAAAATATGTAAAAGCGCGCAAAGACATACAACAGTCTGGGCCAATAATATCAAGACGCCTTGTCTTAGCGGGAACTCGGCTTGGTAACGCACGCTGGTAAATTAACGCGGGAGTTATCTACAGATTAATTCCACGATCGATTCAAGCCGGCTACAGCATAATCGTAACCTCCACACTGCTACGAACTCAATGATACCGATCGCATGCTAGTCTGATAGTTATTATGGAATATTTTTTAATATATCCCCTTCCACACCTACCCTAGTCAGTGTCATTTATAAGGATCCAAGATGCTCCGAGGATCACCACTTATTTCGTGCGTCTGATGACGTAACGTCGATCACTAATTTTTGTACGTCTGAGGACGGAACACATCACTTATTTCGTGCGTTTGAGGGCGTAACGTTCATACTCTGCATATTTCATGTTAGTGAACATGGAACAGTGTGGTCAAATTATAAGTGTAACTTCAGTGATTTATTTATAGTCCCAGCACTATCAGTAGGACCAGTTCATCGAAGTAATTCACCAAATAGACTGTCAAGGAATATAGTACTTGATAGGTGAATATAGTAGGAATTATATCGTGCGTGTATCTGACAAAACTTTATTTAATTTAGCACGTGATGACATCTAAGAACGAGAATGGATCTGGGAACCAGCAGTACATTTTTCTGAAGATGTCAATGACCAGATAAACATCTTAAAGGAGATGGCTGCAGACGTATTCCTGGCGCTGTTTAAAGGATTGAGTACCAAATAAATTTATGTATTTATTTATTTATTAAATCAGCTACGGTATTATGGGATATTTTTGTAAATATTTGTTTGCTTGCTTGGTAGTGTAGATTATTAGTTTTTGTTTTACTGACACATTAAATATGGGACTAGCCGAGCGTTGCGTGATTTATATATTTTGTGATTGTATTTGGTTTAACTTTACGCGGGGACGCGCAGCCGATGCTCGCTTTCGCTTGCGTAAATCGCGGTCAAGCATTATTATTCGGAGATATGCCTTACAACAAAAATGGAACTGAATTAATTTTGAGATTAAAAATAGAATTTGGAGGGTAAAAGATTATTTGTGAGTAGAATTTTATGACGGATCAGGATTATTTTGATAGTGGCTTTCCAACAGATTTGAACGGGATGGCACTTTGCACCCGCGTTTTTGATGTGTATTTAGGTTAATGTGTCTATGGACGCAATATTGTTGATCTGTTTTGAGCCGACCCAGTGTGTGTGTATGGGAGTCAGTCCAAGCTATGGGTGCGTAATGTGATTTTTATGATGTGCTAGCGAGAATATATCATAGCGATTATTCTGACTTGCTCCACGTCAACCCAGTTCATGTCTTCGCGAGGCTGGACTTGTGGTATATATTTGTGTTTCTCGTCATCCAAGGGGATGGGCGAGATCTGTTGACGTTTCCAGAGTGAAACTGCACCGAGCTTGCCGGACTGAGAGAGATATTTGTGGCAGTGTTGACTCATACAACTAGGGGAGCGCTCAATCAGATAACGTGACTAGTCATTAGTAACAGGCTTGCTTCCTGTACTGTAATTTAAGATGTTGTTTAAAAATTCACAAACCTGATCGGTTATAATGAGTATTGTTGGTTAAATGGGAGCTGTCCATAATTGTAAGGTAACCACCGAAATTCGTGTTTGTCTGGCGTTTCATATAAATGTAAACATAGTTTTTCAGCCATTAGGCTTGTATTTTGTTGTTGTTGGTTCAATTTTGGTGTGTTTATTTTTACGCGTCCTTGACCCGTGTCAAGTTAGGGTGCGCGAAGCTATGTTCCCAGTTTATGATGAGAGCGGTTTTTTTTTGGCCTAGTTCGGGCATGCTCTTTTGTGTTCTTTATGTGCTCCGGCACCAGTAAGAATCTCAGGGAGATTCTTCATTCTGTTTATATTATTAGATCTTGCATGTGTCAGTAGTAGTTTTAGAGTATTAATTAAGGGTGGGTCCCATAGCCGTAGTGTGATTTAAAAGATGCACTCCGTAAACAACATGAATGTTTCAATTTTAAACGGACTCGCATCAGTACTCAATTTCTTATTAACGAACAGTACACCACACATTATATAACTTCTTGACCAGAAAAAAATGGACTTGTATCCATATGTTGTGACGAGTGAGTTCTTACCGCTCAAATGTTTATGTTATGATTTTATCATTTATGTGAAGCTTCAGTCACATTGTCTTGTTGTGATGAGCGAGTTCCTACCGCTCAGTGTTATTATTATTATTTATTAAGGGGGTGAAAGTCAGGGAGGATTTGTTTTTATTTATTATTATTATTATTATTATGCACATACCTTTTCAGTCATTAAATTTCTTTTATTCTACTTGTTATTCATTTTATTTCTAGTTTAGCCTCTGTCATGAACCTTTCTATTCATTAGAGCATGTTGTTTTAAGCGAACTTTGCTGTGTAACGCAGTCAGGACTGAAACGACCCCGTAGACGACTCTCGACAAAACCATGCTTTATTGAAGGGTGCAATATATATATATATATATATATATATATATATATATATAAATGTATGTATATCATTTTTTGTGGACACGATAACTGCCGTAATTTTGCCCCAATCCGTTTGAATTTTTTACATAATAAGTATCCCACTAAAATCGCGGTCGAGTTCGTTAATGGGCAAAATCGGTCGAAGGGGGTGAAAATGGGGGGCTTTTTTCGAAAAAGGGAAATTTCGCTATAACTCTCTTAATACATGAGATATCGAATCCATTCAAAGTTCATAATATGTGTCGGATAAGTGCCAAAAATTTACGCCAAACATGTTTTTTGATAGCACCAACCATTGACCATAGGGGTGGAAAAAAGTGTTCTTTTCGGGAATCATTAATCATATCTCTCTTAAGAGGCACAATATCAAAACCGTACAAAATGGAAAATATTCCCCTAATAATTACCTAAAACTTTTGTCTGAAAGAATTTTTGATATGACCCACCATTACGCCAAGGGATGAGAAAAATGATTTCGGAATTAAAGAAAATGCCAATTGCTATCAGAGGTTGCCAAGACAACGCCATTGACATACATTTTAGCCTACTTTTCACACTTTGCTAAAATGAGGAAAAAGTAGACTTATGAGATCGATCCGGGAAAATGTGTCTGTCTGTCTGTCTGTCCTTCTGTCTGTCTGCCTGTCTGTCTGTCTGGCTGGCTGTGTGTGTGCGTCCCCCCTATCAACTCTTAAACGGCTACAGCAATCGAAACCAAATTTAGTATGAGTAAAGATGTATACCGGAATATCTCAGGCCCTTATTTGAAAAAGATGTCAGTGCTACCAACTGCTAAAAAAACGCACTAGAAATTTGACCTCCATGTTGGATATCTTGGAAGGTATACATGGGAGCTATTCCAAAATTGGCACACATGTAGATAATACTATTTCAGTTTAATTTCCATGAGGCCTTACATGACAATGTTGCCAAAATAATTTTAAGCCTTCTGATAAGTCCAATTTTTAAATACATATAAATTCTACACTATCAATTGGATTTCAACCAAATTATGTATGTAATATGTGTACATAAACAGATATGACTGAGTGTATTCTTAAGAGCCACCAGGGCTGCCAACTGTTAATAATTGCTCTCCCTATTTTTTATCCAAATACCAATATATCAGAAAGTATGCAAGCCGACAGCTTTAAACTATGCACACGTGTATTACCTGACATTTTACATTAATTTGGAGCAACTTATATACGTCAGTTCTACCAACATGATTCTAAGCCTGCTGATAGGACCAATTTTTAAATACACGTGACTTCTATACTGTCAGTTGGATTTCAACCAAATTTCGTATGTGCTATGTGTAACATAACAGATATGACTATAAGTATTCTTAAGAGCAATCAGGGCTGCCAACTGTTAATAAATGGTGTCTATATTTTTACCCTAATATCAATATATCAGAAAGTATGCAAGCCAACAGCTCTATACTTTGCACACGTATAGCACCTGACATTCTAGATTAATTTGGAGTAATTAATATAAGTCAGTGCTGCCAGCATGATTCTATGCCTGATGATAGCTCCAATTTTTAAATACATGTAACTTCTATACCATCAAATGGATTTCATCCAAAATTGGCACAAAAAAGATATCATAATATTTCAGATTATTTCTGACCAGCACTCGCATGACATTGTTGCCAACATGCTTTTACGTGTACTAATAGATCCAATGTCTAACTCCATGTAACGTCCTTTGGACTTCAACCACATTTTGTATTCTGCACCTTAAGAGATGGAATTAAGAATATATTCAGTCACCAGGGCTGCCAACTGTATTGCTCTATTAGGCTACATTATGCCTAGTATATAGTATTTCGAACTAATTAAGACATTTCGATATTACCAACTTAATTTCGTCATTATTCTAGATAGGTTCATATACTGTAGATTAATCATTGGCATGAATCTTAATTTTAAGAAAAGTAGGCTCTTTAGTTCGTCACGGAACTTCTTGTTCCATCTGACTATGAGGGAAGCGGCTAACTAGTAGCATGCTGAACTTCTATGCCCAAGATCGCTGGTTCAAAGCCGGCCAAAGTCGCCGGATTTTCTAAGAGCGCTAAAAATCCCTCAGCATGCTTTCCTTCGGAGGGGAAGTTACAACGTTCGTTGCAAGTTGCTGGTTGCGGTGGCATCTTGCAGCCAAGTTCACAGCTAGGTGTCGTTGACGGTAGTATTTGGTACACAATTAGGTACTACTACTTAAAATTGACCGTCTGCAGACCTTACCTGAATTACAGACTAATACAGTCATCACAATTAACACCGTTTATCAGACAGATTCTACACACACCCAATATACACGGATCAGACCTCATTTATTGCGAGAAAGTATTTTACAATTGGACAGATTTGCGTTTTGTGGTTTTGCGTGAAGAAGTAACAGACTGTTAGATAGTTACACATCAGTTACAAACCTTGCATAAGGACAGTGTGATCATAAGTATAAAAATGAACCCCAAACGACAAGAAGGATACCATCCCCATAAGATAATAAAATGTTAAAAATATGCAAAGAAAGACGAAAATAAAGTTAATTAAACTCCAATTGTAAAATACTTTATCCCAATAAATTAGGTCTGATCCTCCTACGAAAACCTGCATATTTTGCCTATTATAGCCTATCCCCTAGTTTGCCTGGTGAAATCTACCTCCGCCTTCCGGCGTGTCGAGAGGATTTTTTTTTTTTTAATTTAGAATGTAGGGCTTATGCTCTTGCAAAATATTGTCTAAATTGTGAAGTGAGCTCTCCCCGATGCAGAATTCACTTGATTTTCAGATCTGACATGATTAGCTTCTGAGGAGTCTAATATATACAACTGGCCGTGAGAAACATCGCATATATTTTCGGAATATATGGAAGAAATGCAATGATGTGATATTCCAGAAATTTTAAAACAATTTGCACCGTATTCATGTGGCATGGTAACATTGGCACCAAAGAAAACAAAGGATATAGCATTGTTGTACTGCCGAATATTCTCTCTTAAATTCCTTGAGATATCATCTCCAGTGAAAATTTGTTTCAGACTGTCAGGTATTTTATATTCCGGCAGATCAAATTTACCATTACAACAGCAAAGGCCAAAGTTACCAAGCGTTGACTTCTCGCAAGAGAAATACAAGGCAGAACAATGTTTACATTTGTTTGTCAAGGACCCTACACTGCACGACATTATATCCGGAAATGTTTCTGAAATGGCATATTTACATTGGATTTTAAAAGAGGCTTTGTTTTTTCTCCGATTTCTCACTCTTTTGTTTCTATTTGTAGTTTACTGGTCAATGCTCTTTTAGGGATTTTTTTAGTAGCATCTCCTCTGAAATTAACGTCGTATTCGTCAACACTCTAGTGCCCTGCAACAACGGGACCGCCAATTATTAAATGGCAAGTAATACACTCATAGCCAAAATCAACAGCGTCGTTAGAATGCACTCTAAACAAATAATCAATAAATAATTGGCTTATACTGTACAATGAAGTTCAACATGACCAGTGTATTCAACGTCCAGAGACTTTCATACTCAAGTTGGTTGCTGAGGGGAATGCGATAGGTCTGGTGGCCAATAAGATAATCCTGATGGTTATCCCTGCCTCAACAATTTTTGCAATAATTTCCAAACGCAGCTCACAATGTCGTTCTTCATTTTGATATAAACAGTACGAAACTGCTCTAAAGCAATTTTCATCATCTGTTATAGGTACAATCCTCTGGGTTTCCATGACAGTAAATCTTCGAGCATAAATACAATAGAGTGCGCATTGCCACACTGCGCCTGTACTGTGACGTGAAACCAACATCTCGATCACCTGACTAAAGGGAAAACAGAGGAACTCGTAATGGAAGGTGATAGGAGAAGGTGGGGAAATGATTTTTAATGAGGGTTTAAACACATATTTTCGTAATTTATACGACATTAGGAAAAGCATCGCATGTTTCTTTAAATACCGGAAGGTAGCAAAGGTTAAGAATGTAACATATTTGGTGTTAAAAGTGGCTGTCGTGTTCCTTAATACTCATACATCGAGGATCCCCTCTTGTAAATAATTAATAACAAATCCACCTCTGAATCAGGCCTTCTGATTTTTGAACAGAATTGTGTTTGTGTAAAAAGTGGCTGTCGTGTTCCGTAATACTCATACATCCAAGATCCCACTCTTGTAAATGATTAATAACAAATCCAACTCTGCATTAGGCCTACTGATTTCTGACCAGAATTGGGTTTAGTGTAGCTGGTCATTTTTGATTGTAACGCCCGAGAGCTCCAAACAAGTTCAATCTATTACTACATCATTTCCTAATTTATTTTTCATCATTAAAAATGTATTTTGGCTAATTTTAGCACATGACTTTACAACATTTTATCGTACTATTAGCTCGTATTCAGTGTTACTTAACACTTCAGTATTTTATGGAATTGAACAAAACATGGGCAAATGGAAATAAGGAAGTCTATTGATTTAATAAGCATTGCTTTTTAACAACTATGCATTTTATTTGCTACAAAGGAAAACATTACAAGCAATGAACTGTTTCATTTTAAATTCCAGTTTCCATGAATCATAGAAACCTTCACAAAAATAACACAAAACTTTGAAATTCTGCGAAGAATTGACTAATTTGGGGCTGCAATGCATCCTAGAAGAATTTCAATTTTTTCCTCAACCAAACGCACTGTCCATACTGTACGTTTAATAAGAAGACAAATATTACTTCAGCGTATTTATTATCAAAGACTACACCGCCACATCAGTAGCATAACCTGCAATTTGACACTGAACATGATTGACTGCATTGCGTAGTCCACACTACATTTAATTCAGCATAGGGACATAATAGTACATTATGCAGCGAGCCTATAATGGCAATAATTAAGACACGAGTATGTTTATAAAACGAGCGTAGCGAGTTTTATAATTTCCATACGAGTTTCTTAATTAACATTATAGGCGAGTTGCATACGACTGTTTATGTTTGACGATAAATATAACTATTTGATGTTCGAACATGAATATTCATAAATATCTGTCGAGATTTCACCAGTTATATTTACTGAACAGAGTGCATGGGACGCAGAGAATACCTTGTATTTGACCATGGCCTCCTGGAATACCCCACTGTACAGTACCCCAGGGGTACGCACCCCTTGGAGACCATCCCCCCATCATCTATTTAAATCTCCTAACTGGCAATCCTTGTAAAGCCAGACCAACATCTATCAATACCACAAGGACAGCTTGGCATCCTGGAAAGCTGGCCCAATCCTTGCATAACCACTACAAACATCGACACACTATTAACTAGGGCAGCTATGCCATCACAATGCTGACAGCATAGCGCCGAAGAATATAAAAGGGAATCCTAAGGAGGTCAGAGGATCTCTCAATTATCAGTCTTACAGTGTGACGGCCGAAGGCTACGCCGGTATCATCAGGTGAGTGAGTCAGAACGTGTTCAGAATCCTATAACTTTGTAACCTTACACCCAATTTGTATAGACCAATTTGTACACATTGAAACATCACTACATCCCTTAAAAGGGACTCACATATCCATTATTACTGACCAATAAACACTTGGTCAGTACTTTACACCTGCATTACTGTCTACACGTTTCTTTACGCCCTAACTCCCTTCCTGAACTCTCCGTCACTATTAGACGTGACTTATAGTAGCCAGATACTTGCTAGTGCTAGCATCATCGTATTCCCGCACCGGCCTGACTGCCAGGAACGGCACGCGCCTTCTAGCTGACGCGTGCAAGCCTATTATCTAACCAGACAGCTGGACGACTACATAAGCCAGCGCGTTGACCTTACGCTAAGTCCATCCCCTAAAATACACCTAGATCTTTTATAAGAGCATCCCCTAGCACCCCAACACTAAAACAACACTCTACACTGGTCAGCTTGCCCGACTACGGGAAGCTACCCCCTTTTAGACATTTCCTTCTAAATCAACACAATAACTCTTCCGTTTTAGATCCTGCCACCCCCAAATAAGGGATCTAAAACAGATGGTGGAGGCCGGGTACTACGCACAGTAGAACAGGACTCAACCAACGAGCCCTCGTAGTAAAAACGGCCCGTACCGCACATAGCCAAGCGAGACTGGGAATTTTTTTTTTCTCAGACAGAAAGCAGTTTTTTTTTGCTTTGCACTGTCTACATAGGGGAAATTCTTAGTAAACCAACCCCCCAGCCCCAGACAGAATTAAAGAGATACGAAAATACACTGTCAAACACGCACAGATTTTTTATTTTTATTTTATTCGCATACACTTCAGTCAGAATGGCACCTCATGCAGAGATTGTAAGCCATACAGGCAGTAGGGGTACGCCAATATTATTAGCATTATTGTCCAGATGCCAGAGACACATACAAAGCCGGAAAACGCAAATACGGGCACTCCAAAAAAAATCGGGGCAATACAGGGCAAACAGCCATACACTCCGTCAGAGGGTAGGACAGCGCGATTAAGATGCGCACATAAGCACTTGAGGCACATACATGAACACCTCAATAGGATCCATATCCAAAGGCACGGAATACACGGCCAGTTGATCACCACACAGGGTCCCGTAATAAATAATGCAACCCTCGAGAGGTTGAGGGTGCACTACGCGACTTTACACGCTCAGTACAGGGAGTTAATTCGCGAGCAAGCGCTTCTCCAACTAGCGGCCACAAAACTATACAGAGCACAAGCACACTGATACAACAATTTGCCAACAGGCCATGAGCCTCCACAGGCAGTACGCCCAAATTTGGGGCGGACATAAGGAACTCCGGGCTCACTAGGTCATTTTTTCGAGTACATGGCAGGGCCACCAGCCCAGCCGAGAGAGGACATAAGCGTGGATACGCTGACTCGGCAATTTGCGAGGATGTCCCTCTCGCCATGTACTGCCACACATGGGAAGGAGGTCACCATGGCTACAGTCCGGAAGACGGCCAGGTTAGGCTCCAATAGACTACAAGCACAAAGTTACACAAACACACATCCCTTAGCTCCGGTTCAGAAGGCAATTTTGCCAAACCGGGCAGCAGACCTTAGGCCAATGCCCCCTGAACGGACGAACGAGAGGGAGTTGAAGCCAGGACTCTCAGAAACACATTATATGACAGGGACACAACGGGACGTAACCACGTCATGGGCCGAGGACGTAGAGCCCGCCCTACAGTACATACAGCCTACATACACCCACACAGATAGGCAAACGCATTGGCAGGAGTCTGCCGTGGCCACGGGCCAGAAAGCGGTCAGGCTACACGCCACCACATTGCCAGGGCAGAGACAGGCAGTCAAGCGGCCTTTACCGCCAGTTCAAAGGGCAAGTTTGCTAGAACGAAGGCGAACACCGGCATTAGTACCCCAGGTGCGAATGCATAAGAGGGTGTTGCATTCAGTCCCTCAGCATACACGATACACGCCTGCACATAGTGACCACGCACTCACACACGGTACACGGGGTACAGGAAAGGTGTTATTACCTACCCCACAAAACCACTCAGGCAAGAACACACACACCCCCGTAAACTCTACTAGGGTAGCGCAGAGCGCATTTAGGCCCTCGAAAACAGGCACACTCAAACCTACAGACACGCGCTACGGTGGAAGTAGGCCCAGGCTTACTTTGCTACAAAATCCCCCGAAAAGTGGCAAAGAAGCGCCTCAGTGGATTTCAGGGGCCTATAATCTCATAACAGGGCAGAACCCTTCACCTTTCCGAGCAAGTACGCTCGGACCTGAATAACGATTTCCACCAGGGACACAGAAACAAGCTAATAACACTTGCACCTATAGTAGGGACATACATACAGACTCATTAACGTAAACGGCACATTTTTTTTCTCCACGTATATGCAGTGCAACATGGCTAAACCAAAAGTATATAATTCTAAATCCTTCTTGATTTTTTTGGGCCCTTAGCATTTTTCTTTCCTCTCACAGGCCAGCCATGGTTATTGAGCATGGTTGGTCCATATTATAACTTGGATAACGTAAAGTGCTAATATCCAAAGCCAAGTAGAAGCCCATCAGGTGAGCTACGCGGCTTAAAGCCGGAAAGAGATATTCCGAACACAGCTTAAGCAACAAATCACAGCATAGAGCTTAAGCGGGTCTTTCCAGGTAGAAATGACTAAGTGTTCTATGTTCCGGTTCAACAGTTTGATAGATTCTCTTGTGGCGGGCGAGAGCCCTCATTGTAACAAGAATTAAGAATCTCAAACTATTTTCCAAAAGTGGTAGATTTCCCTGAGACGTAACTAGATTACTATAGTGCTAACGTCACCTACTAGGTGGATAGTACGATCAGGACCTACTTACCATTTTTAAGCATTTTTTTTCATAGTGTTTACGACACAATTTTGACAGACTATTGCCATCGGGCAACCCGCTTTAATCAGCATAAGGCAGGGTGCAGGCGACATACAATATATCTTCTATACCTTTTCAAAGTGCTCTCTTAATACGGAGCGGGGCATAGCTCATTTTTTTTTCCTTCTCTGCCTCAGTCATTAGGCCCGATGAAGAAAAAATTGGCCAAGTTGAACTATATATATCGCATACATAGGCATACGTAACACGTTACACTGCCTGTAATATGATTTTTTTTTCTCATTTCCACAACAACACGCAAGCTAAAACGCTAACGCACCGCAGGATGAAAATCCCAGACTATGGGAAACGCTGCATATTTTTGGAAATCACACAATCAGTTTACATTGCCACATGACAGTAAAACACTACTAAAAGAAAAGGAAATGATCCCGCTGGCAGACGTGGAAAGAAGGCCAAGAAATAGCCTTCAGACCTCACTGACCGAACCGGGATACGATCCTAACACTACCAAACTGTCCCGGAGACACAACCTGAATAGGGCCAGAAACAATTATTCTGGGTAAAAGACGGTCTCCAAACCCGCAACCTTCTGAATACCAGGAACACAAGGTCGGGTAGCTATCCAGTTCTAGGATAGAAGACTTGGAAGCTAATATAGATTGGGACAGTTCCACTAACAGATGGTCATAAATGAAAAACAAAAAAATCACCTCCGGCACATAGTCACCAAACGGGCGACTAGCGGCCCGGAGACACTCGTGTATAACGACATTTTGAACAATGGATAGGAATATACTTGACCCACGTTACAAGTAACACAAAATTTGGGGACACAAATGTAGGTAGTGAGAGGTTCTTTTACAGTGCGGCCAATGCATGTGAGACTTTCGAAGTGAAATGCCATGGCCTGTGGTTTGGATTCCACGTAAAACGGAAGTCCCGTGGCTCATGATCTACAGATTAACGGTCATGTTAAACTACAGGTTTCCTTCTTTTTTTTACAATGCCAAAAGCACTACTCACAGTCACAGAGAGCAAGCCGATTAGACACACACATGCCGGACACACAGCATTATCGAAACAAGTGAGCACGCATGACATTGTAATTCAATACCGCTACACTCAGCGATAACGCACGTCTCATGAATAACCTGCACGCTCACAGACAGCAATACACTTGCAGCTCTCAGTGCAGAACACACGCCATCATTTAAGCCAAGTCTAGAACCCCACAAATCCTCAAATTACACTACGAGGGGAAATCAAAAACATACAAACTCTGCACAGGTATGCATACTTTCATTTGCGCATTGCACATACACGGGGAACGTGCCATAATATGGACGGCACAAATACCGTCGTAACAAGCCTTTACAGCACCCCGGGTCCGAACCCATGATCACACACCACACTTGTAGCAAAAACTAACTAGCCAACGGTATTTTTGGTACGAGAAACACAATCAAAATACATACAAGGAGCGCACAAAACATGAACTACGCAGACATATAACACAGAGAATGACATGAGGTCGCGGGTCTGAATCCCAGAAAAAAATTGGACACCATGGAAAGCAATCATCCAGGCGTCCAATCACACTGAAATTAGCTCATACAACCATACAACCAGGGAATACCACATTTCCTCCCGCCAAAAACCGGGCATAAAATCTCAAATTACACCAGACATAGAAAATACATTTCCCAGACACAGCTAGGATAATTTCGTAAGACAAAAGTCTTATGAAATAAGGACCACACAATAGTATTAGCAAATAGTACGAATTACCACATTAGTCCGGCAGGAATTTAGAACAATAACAACATGGCATACATATAAGAAGGAACATGGCGACAGCTGACATACATAACGTCCGAGCCATTACACATACAAACTGCTGACTGGCTGACTTCGTCACATTGCAATACCGATGGTGACAAGACACTATTGTTTATCGGCATTGACCATGAAATTACGAACGCAAAACAATTATAACACCATACATTTTTTAACACTGCAAAAGCATTTAGCAATGGACAAGACGTGACAGATCGGAACTTATCTTGGGCCCAGAGGAGCACGTTCGCAAAGACGTTGACAGGCCACGGGCGCCTCCTGCCCATACACGCGATACATATTACGACTTAGCCTGTAACAGACCAACCGTCCGCGTGGTGTAGCGGAACATAGGCACACACACACGCGCTCACTAATTAGAAGCGAACACAGACAGGAGCTCTGAGGGAACAAGACATCCCCCCCCCAATGACTTCTTTTCGCGATTCTATCCCTAAAATAAATCATTCCAGGCGATTAGGACATGGCCAGTCGCACTACGACCACTGGCCACATTCACACTACAAATGGCAGACCAGATTAGGTCGTGAAGCTTTACTATCCCAAGGCGCGGATAGAAAGCCAACATGGACCAAGGGAGGATGACAGGAGAACAGGCTACCAGCGTACCACCTTACTCCCTTCCAATAACCTTCTCACGTCCAACATAACCAACGCAGACACATGAACACGACCAAAACAGCTACACTACATTACAGAGTATACACAAGGGGTTGATAGACTTCATGCGTCTAAAGAGAAGGCCTACTACGCCTTGGATCACGATGCTACCACCTGAGTATTAGGGGTGGGTCGGCAAACATTAAATAAGCATAATGCGCATCTCCAAATGAGAGATGAGGCCACAATTATATATATTAACCATTTTTTTGTTAATTAAATACTCCCGCATGACAGGGATATATTATTATTACGCCACACCCTACACCTATCCTTATATGAGTGCAGATGCCTCATATCCAGATACCTGCATGAGTATCCCATCCATTTACCAGGAATATTACTATCAAACCTGCATGAAATTTTCATATTTTTGCAATCCCGGGAATTACCTCCCCAATCCACTCATTGTAGGAGCAATCCTAGTAGCATTACCGGCTCAAGGCCACCATGTATTTGAGCCCAAAGATGCATAACCCCTTCCTACCATACTTTAAGCCCACTCTACAAATAACTACCCCCAGATCATAATAACAGGGTACCTGACATCATAGACCCTACTAACACCTCCATGAAGGGTTAACAGAGCATTATCGCTGGAAAGCTGACGTAGCAATAGTAGACCAGAAGTAGTCTATGTACTTAGAAGCTCTACAACCCCACAACACTGGAAATATTTTACATCTTACAATTTTAAATCATTTACACAGGTTACGCCCATATTTTTTTAAAGGTAAAGGAATCTGAAACACTCTGATGGATGATAGCGGCACAAGCCGAAGGCCAGAGGCACCACACTGGAGCAGAGCTGGGGAAGGTGACGTGGACCCTTACCCCAGTTGGCTCAACAGCTCAGTGACCTCACTTAACTTGACGGCTAGACCAAACAGACGAACCACGTGAGGTCAAAGCATTCGTGACCTGGCACGGGCAAACATCGAGATCTAGGGGTGCATATAGCTTATCCCCCTTGTCGGAGACGGTTACACCCACTATGTGCCACGGTCGTCGAAGCCAAGACCTGCAGGGAGACTTTCTGAGAATGGCGGGAGAAATAGCTCACTCGGCGCCGGACTCGAGAGCTATCCCTAGAGACGACCCATATTATGACTAGACTTTTATTAAAATTTAAGTAAGTAGGACTTCCATGGCGGGAAGTCAGACTCCTATTCGCCAGGAGTGAAGCAGGATCCTAGGGTTCAGCAGGACCAATCCTAGATCCGACAAGTCCTTACCCCGCGAGGCGAAGGTGAAGACTACGACGTTAATAAATAATGAAGAATGAAATATAAATATATATATGGAATGTACGCGCTCATTCGGTCCTGCGCCCACGTAAATGGATGACAACGGGTCGCCAGAGATCTTAAATGAGTAGCATAGCGGGCACTCAAAGGGGTCCAGTGGGCCAACCCAGCAATGCCAACAATGGCGAAGAGAATATAATTGCGGCCAACAATGGCGAAGAGAATATAATTGCGGCCAACAGTGGCGAAGAGATTATAATTGCGGCCGATAAAGGCGAAGAGATTCGTATACTGCGAAAAGCAGACTACGATTGCCAATAAAGGCGAAGATAATATTATGCCATTGGACGACAATGTCCAATGCCCAAATAAATGGCGACGCATCGGGCAGCCAATGGGCATTAAGAGAGGGGCATTGCGACCACCTCATAAGGGCTAAGTGGGCGGCCCAACTACGACAACGATGAACGATAACGGTAATGACCAGGAAGGTACAGCGGGCGAAACGGTTTGCTCAGGGGCACCGTAAGCCGCCTGCGACTAGGTTAATACTAGTTCATAAGCGTCGACATCTAGAATTAAGGGAACGGAATCCAGCGATCCTAGAGACAACCGGTGTTTCTAGGACTCATGCGGGTGGTGTCCTGAGGAAGTAAATTGCCTCAGGCGATCGTTCTGGTCCAAATTTAGCTGTAAGACGGTTGCATTTGACACGCAACCTAGGATTAAGCAAATTTATTAACCGCTGTTGCCAGGTAATGGCACAGCACATTTCGGCATTAGAGTAAGGCCATCTTTTCGGCTTAGTCATAGCAGCCATTTTTTTACCATAAGTAAGGTAAATAGTATTAAGCCGTTCGGCTCCTGATGACCGCCAAATCTGTCATCAGGGTAAGTCCGACAATACACTAGAATATAGGATAATATATAATATAGTAAAATAGGTATAATCAAAGTGGAATATATCGGCACCCGGTAACCACAATTCCGCTACCGGGGTAAGACCAAATACACATTCAGAAACGGCATTACGGCACCGTATAGGGTAAGCCCGGCCATGCAGCAAATTAACATTAATCATGCTATTTTTTTCAGAGAAAGAAGAGCTTCAACCAGTAAAAACAATGACACAGGAAGCGACATAGAGAATATGTCATACTAATATGTTTTTTCTAAACCTCGCCATTTTTTCCCAGGCATCGTCACCAGATACAGGAAACTGGTGACAGGAATTTCACTACCATATAGCAGTGTCATATTATTTACGGCATGCCATGATTGTGTACTATTTTTTATATACGTCAACTTGCACTAATCCCAACACACTCTCACACACTCACCACATTTTTCTTTTTCAGCTACACACTCCAAAAAAATCTGCACAGCAGGACCGGTGCCTGTGGGGCACCAGGCTTGCTGGCAGATCAACTAAACAGAAACACATAGAGCGTCAAAATGCGACGCAGATTACGACAATGAGGGCGCAACCGATTTGTGGCGGCGACTCTCATTGTCAAGTGTGAAAGCATTCACCCACAGAGGATGCTTCACAGATTAGGTATTAAGAATACATGGCAAGCGGTACGACCACTATACCGTACCAAGAAGTGGCCGTACAGGATCAGCCGTGAGACGGCAAGCGTACGTACAGACGGGTAGCGTGCACGCGAGGTACCTAACAAAAACTAGAATTATAAGGGATTAGCGCGCTTAAGTTAGACATAAGACCAATGTAGTTCATAATTTTTAAGGATAAACTTGATACAAATTATTCCACTAGTCATAAGGTCATTGTAATTCATAATCTTCAAGGGTAAATTTCACACAAATTCATGCGCCCACGGGCAATTATTCCACTGGAAAGCGACAGTATTCCTAAATGTCAGAATCGCAACATAGTACATTAAACACTATATATTTTTGTTTGTTTATCAAGATTCCATGTACACAATGTCTGTGATTTGTTTCCTTTCAATTTTCTTTCTTCTAACTTCCCCATTTGTCAGGGTGTTCCGTTTTATCCCAAACCAATAAATGTCTTTTGAATATTTCCCTTAAATTATACCCTGGAACACCCATTTTTTCTATTTTCTTCTACCTTTCTTATTGCAGGGATTACTTTTTCCCTAAGATAGGGCGGACGACGCAATCATCCGTTCGGCCCTGGGTTTTTTTCCTCCCTGCATAACAATGTACCAGCAGCACCATGTTTTTTTTCCCCTATCAAACTTCCAAAATGCCAATGTCAATTTCTGTTGCAATGTTTTTATGCAAATGTCAATTTCTGTTGCAATATTTTTATGCAAATGTCAATTTCTGTTGCAATATTTTTATGCCAATGTCAATTTCTGTTGCAATATTTTTCTGCAAAAGTCAATTTCTGTTGCAATATTTTTATGCCAATGTCAATGTTATGTATATATGTAGAACCCATAACCCTCCCCTCTGAACACGAGCTGATCTCACGCACACACATCAGCACGACATCACGACGACGAGGAAGACATCTACAGGAGATACGAGGGGACTTCAAAAACAACCACATCGACTACATCTATAACATCAACATCCCAACCCCAAGTTCCGTTCCCGTTCGCGGGGACGCGAACTAAATAGGGAAAGAGGCTTGTACAGTACCCCAGGGGTACGCACCCCTTGGAGACCATCCCCCCATCATCTATTTAAATCTCCTAACTGGCAATCCTTGTAAAGCCAGACCAACATCTATCAATACCACAAGGACAGCTTGGCATCCTGGAAAGCTGGCCCAATCCTTGCATAACCACTACAAACATCGACACACTATTAACTAGGGCAGCTATGCCATCTCAATGCTGACAGCATAGCGCCGAAGAATATAAAAGGGAATCCTAAGGAGGTCAGAGGATCTCTCAATTATCAGTCTTACAGTGTGACGGCCGAAGGCTACGCCGGTATCATCAGGTGAGTGAGTCAGAACGTGTTCAGAATCCTATAACTTTGTAACCTTACACCCAATTTGTATAGACCAATTTGTACACATTGAAACATCACTACATCCCTTAAAAGGGACTCACATATCCATTATTACTGACCAATAAACACTTGGTCAGTACTTTACACCTGCATTACTGTCTACACGTTTCTTTACGCCCTAACTCCCTTCCTGAACTCTCCGTCACTATTAGACGTGACTTATAGTAGCCAGATACTTGCTAGTGCTAGCATCATCGTATTCCCGCACCGGCCTGACTGCCAGGAACGGCACGCGCCTTCTAGCTGACGCGTGCAAGCCTATTATCTAACCAGACAACTGGACGACTACATAAGCCAGCGCGTTGACCTTACGCTAAGTCCATCCCCTAAAATACACCTAGATCTTTTATAAGAGCATCCCCTAGCACCCCAACACTAAAACAACACTCTACACTGGTCAGCTTGCCCGACTACGGGAAGCTACCCCCTTTTAGATATTTCCTTCTAAATCAACACAATAACTCTTCCGTTTTAGATCCTGCCACCCCCAAATAAGGGATCTAAAACACCACTATGACACTCGCCAGGCAGTGAAATTTAAATTAGAGGGCCATGGAAGCGAGTGCACGTGCGATACTAGCATTTACATTTACATGATCGAAGGCCTGTACTGTGACGTGAAACCAACATCTCGATCAGCTGACTAAAGGGTAAACAGAGGAACTCGTAATGGAAGGTGATAGGAGTAGGGGGGGAAAGGTTTTTAATGAGGGTTTTAACACACATTTTCATAATGTATACAATAAAACAACCCCTGGCACTATACAGCCCATTAAGGCCCTAGGCCGAACAAGCGACCGCTGCCCAGCCATTTGGACTGCAGATATGGGGTGACACGTGATCAGCGCATCGGGTCCCCTCAGCCATTAATCTTGGTTTTCATGATCGGGGCGCTGCCTCACCGTCAGACAGCTACTCAATTGTCCTCACGAGGCTGAGTGCACCCTGTTCCAACCCTCACGTCAGTTTTAAAATCCCTGACTGAGCCGGGAATCGAACCCGGGGCCTCCGGGTGAGAGGCAGGCGCGCTACCCCAACACCACGGGGTCGGCTCGTAATTTATACGACATTGGGAAAAGCATCGCATGTTTTTTACGTGCCGGAAGGTAGGAAAGGTAAGGATGTAACATACTTGACGTTAAATGTGGCTGTCGAGTTCCATAATACTCGTACATCCAGGAGCCCTCTTTTAAATTAGTAACAAATCCAACTCTGAAATAGGCCTACTGATTTTCGAACAATTGTTTTTGTGTAGAAGCTTCGTACCCTCACACTATACAGTTCAGCAACGAAATTGAACTCTGAAATAGGCCTACAGATATTTGAACAATTGTTTTTGTGTAGAAGCTTCGTACCCTCACACTATACATTTCAGCAACGAAATTGAACTCTGAAATAGGCCTACTGATTTTTGAACAAATGTTTTTGTGTAGAAGCTTCGTACCCACACACTATACAGTTCAGCAACGAAATTGAAGTCTAGGCTACGGTATCTCATTAGATAGCGTATACCGAAATGCACCCATATACAGTAGGTTATTAGTATGAGCGGTAAGTTACCACAGCTATTTGTCCTGACATGAAATCCTACAGTATCCCAAGTTTCTTATGAAACATTCCCTGGTTAACCTATTGAAATATGGAAAGAGGGCATTGTATATGTGTGTTATGCTCATCTCACATCTAATAATAGAAATAGCCAACACAACTGAAAATAACCTGGACACACAAGTGAAGGGAGAAATTATAAGAGATGTACTATCGAACAAGCACTACGCCACATTCAATCTAGATTATATGTTAGTCCTCCCAAAATGACAGCACAAAAAATGTTTCATTTAAAACTGACAAAATTTACCAAAACCTCCATTTTTGCCACTCAAACGGGTAGTCCAATACAGACATATGCTGCCAGGAATATATGGGCTTACTTATACTTCAATAGATACTGTCTTAAAAAGAAATCTCCGAAAAAGAAGTAGATATATTTCAGTTGAAGCCCGTATTCTGAGTGGCTACAGGAAATGGACATGTGCATTCGCCACACCATTCATTTAACCCACCCATGCAAAATGGTTTACAATCCAACATTAGCAATAAAAAACAAGGGCGTTTCTACATATTCTCAAAATAATAGCACAATGCAAAATGTAAACGATTTTTAGCATGCCTTAAAGCTATAGGTTGCTGAAACAAAACTACTCATCCAAAAGCCATGAAAACATAGGTCTACCCTATATGTAATCGATAACAAACAAGTCAAGAATCATTGTCAATTTGACAGTACAATGAAAAGATCACACTTCATTGAAATCACTCGTTGTACCTGCGCAAGGGCGAGTCTTTCACCACATCAAATCGACTGTCAAAACCATGTGTCCTTGGTTCATTCCCACAGCATTCACTCTGCCCACCAAACAAAATTGATGAGCCATAAAGAATGAGCGAAGCATAATTAGTAACGGTACTTGCCGCAAAGGCGATTTTCCTCAGATGTTATTCTGAACATTTCTCATTGTAGATAGCAATATATAAATATTTTATACCAACACTGTCAGACAATCACAGAATCAATGTACAGTATACCAATGTAGATGTTTCACCTCCTATTATCCTGAACTACCCATTCTCTTGTAGGGCACTAGCATTATTTACATATTAGGTGTTAAAAGAATCACAGAATCAACATACAGTATACCAATGTACGGTAGATGTTTCACCTCCTATTATCCTGAACTACCCATTCTCTTGTAGGGCACTAGCATTATTCACATATTTTGTGGTAAAAGAATCACAGAATCAACATACAGTATACCAATGTAGATGTTTCACCTCCTATTATCCTCTTGTAGGGCACTAGCCTTATTTACATATTTGGTGTTAAAAGAATCACATAATCAACATACAGTATACCAATGTAGATGTTTCATCTCCTATTATTCTGAACTACACATTCTCTTGCAGTGCACTAGCATTATTTATTGATTGATTTTAAGAGACTAAACCATAAGAATGAATGGAAACTTTTTAAGTTACGAAAAGGAAGGTTCCTTGATGTTGTGATGGTCCTAATTTTGCTTTATAGGCCTAGGCCTGTTCAGTGGAGTAAAGGATAGGGTAATTTTTAATATTCTGTAATAAATTTACGTGTAATTTACGTGTTAGATTATTTCTCTTTCATGTTTCGGAGTTAAGAGGTAAAGTAAAGAAATGCAAGTAGTTAAGTCAGAATTTTAGGGTTATTTTACAGTGAATTAACTTACTTACCCATGGAAAGAAATGCCCGATCCTTTTCTAAACATCTCCTTACATCCATACGCGGCACAGTAATACACCATTCTGGCTTAGTACGGTAATGAATAGAATAGAATAGAATAGCCCAATTCTATCATCACGTGTAGTATTTCAATGCTCTAAACTATCCGCAGTTCCCGGCAGTTCCCTTTAGTCAGCTGATCGAGATGTTGGTTTCAACAATGTGACGTCATCAGCTATCTATTGGATTCATGATCTAAGCAGTAAATTATGCAGCGGAGCATAGAATCACCTCGCCATTTACTGGAATGAGCATAGACTCACTTCGCCAGCCACCTTAATAGAGACAGTTTTAGAATTATATGTCCCCTACATGACAAACATTGTATTAACAAAGGGAGGCCCACTATTAAGGCTACATCCTTGGCTATCGCCCCAGAGATCCGGGTTTGATTCCCTGCTCTGCCAAGAAAATTAATTCTAGCCATAAATCTGGAACAGGGTGCACTCACCTTCGAGAGGTTAAACTGAGGGAGGTGCGATCGATTCCAACCTCAACCATCTTGGATGTTTCCTTTGTGGTTTCCCACTTCCACTCCAGGCAAATACCGGGATAGATCCTCCTTCCTCCTCAACAATACCCACCATTGTTACATATACACACATAATTAGAGCCATCACAATAACACAGGTTATAAGAGAGAATATTACACGCACACCAAAGTAAACGGGGCCGAGTAACCACGATGTCAAAGCCCCTCAAATGGATTATGTTCGCTCTCATGGCGAAAGCGATTGTGCGCACGAGCAAGAGCCTGGAATACTACATCTTCTTTATTGATTGAAACGTATATGGCCAAAGAAATTGCGGAAAATTCGTTACCGGTACTTTACGGGAATTATAAAAGTAAAATAAGTTTGGACAATGTAATACCAATAGTAAGAAAGAAGAATACGGAAATAAAAAAACATAACCGAGGTGGTATTTGAACTCTCTTGACGATGCATAATACATTTCATAGACTGTAACACTAGCCCCTGAGCCACCAAGATAATTGTACGGGTGTGAAATATTAAGTTAGGTACTCAGCATACACACTCAACTGCCAGTTTAAGATCTTCAATGCTTCCCTAATTGTATGATTCTATTTGAATATATATTGTGGAAACATCATGAACAATATTTCCCCCCTCTTTAATTCTCATAAACAAAGATCTCAGTAAGACGTGGCGAGATCCGCCATTTCTCTCCTGGAGAAAAGCCATCGTGCGCAAGCCCGGGAGGGACAAATATTAATTTTTTCTTGAATTATTGCACGGAGTTAAAGGTACCATTAAGATTTCATCTATGTCATTTTCAAAAGCTTTTTAATTACAAAACGAGAATGGCGGCCAATTCGAAACATTTTAACCGACTTTTCTCGCGATTTAACAATCCAAGCGCAGTGTAACATGGTACAACAATAATGTTAATACACATTGGAATGCACTGACATCTAATTTAGTTCAATTGTATACATAACCTTAAGTGGCGTCTGTGCGAAATTTTAAAATTATGTTTATATTTCTTGTGTCCTAATCATGTGATCGAAGTGAACGTTGGAACAATGAACGCAATAATCGTCATCTAATAATGCATAACTCTATGGCCTACATATATAAAAATCCAACATGGCTACCATCCGAAATATTTACACGACGCTCAATGTCTAGGAATCTATTATAGCAATCAAACTGAATTTTTTGTTGTTGGTGGAGGCAATTAACCTAAGTAGGCACTACTTGTTAGCCTATAGTTACAATAACGAAATGCAGCGAGTATGTAGCCTCACATAAAAGGCTTTCTCGGCTGAGGATGCAAGATAACGATTCAATGCATTGAAGACGGTGGATGAGCGTACTTTTATCATGTTCCAATCAATTTTCCAGTGGAATTACAAAAAAACATAGTAAAGGCGGAGGCTTATATAGGGTACAGTTCTTAACGTTCATCACAAGAATATTCAATTAGCTCCATACTCCTTGATCAGGACTGAGAGTTATATCTATACCCATACATTTAAGAGTACGCGGACTACATGCTCTCCGCTGAACATCTTGTTTCTACTGCGTTAGAACAAACTGCTTGTTAGAGGTAGTGTGCGGATACGTTCTACCACCCTCCCCCCGTGAAAAAAACTATTATTTCTGTAGGGGTAAAGGCTAATGTATTACATCTTTACTTGCAACCTACCTCTCTCAGTTTGAATTCGTCGCAGATTCACGAAATAGCATTTGTGGACGTCTGCCCTAAGCAATAGATATTTCAACAACTTGATGGGTTTTATCAATTCAAATTTGAAATTGTAATTTGGAGAGAACTCATCTTTGGTGATATAAGTCCGTCACAGATCTCCCTCCATGTAGAGTTTTGTTGTGGCATGTAGCGTGTGATGACTCACGTTCTTGACGTGCTTGCGCTTTAAAAGTCGTTCCGCTATAAAAGAGCAATTATCCCCAGGGTTTCTGAAGTGCCTGGCTTATGTATTGCGTTTAATGACGTAACACATCAGGGAACATAAATGCAAGTTTAACACTACAGTAATTAAAGTGTGAAGCAGTTGGGATATTGCACAGCTTATGAGAGCACTTGCAACACTTCATATTAGTGCATAGCGGGGCACATTAGTTAAGCTTAGCTAGAAATTGAAGCCTTGGTAATTTTCAGCAAAGGCGTGTGTTCCAACAACAACTATGGTCTTAGTGTTGAAATGGGATAATTTGAAGCCTGTGAGGTAAAACTGAGAATAGATGTGTTCTATTCCCTTCTCAGCTGACCTAGAAGTGGTTTACCGTGTTTTCACATTTAAACTTCAGGCGAATACCGGGATGGTTCCTAAATTAAGACCACGGCCGCCAAATCCTCATCTGAATTGCAACTACGCTCACTAATTCTGTAGAATTGTCTGATAACCTGCGTTACTGTGATGTCTGTGCTAGTGTGTGTAGGCTATTTGTAATTGAGGTAGGATTTGGGTAGGGAGCGGCCGTATCCTCAAGTAAGGTACCATCCAAGCATATGCATGGAGTAGAAGTTGGAGACCACGGAAAACCACCTCACGGATAGCTGAGGTGGGAATTGAACCCATCTCTTCTCAGTCTTGCCTCTTCAGGTTGAGTTTACCCTGTTCCAGCATTAAGACAAGATATAATATTTCTTGGTAGAGCCTGGAATCGAACCCGGGCCTCCATGGCGACAGCCAAGAAAGCTAATTATTGTTTTTTTAAATCTAGCGTCCTATAGAAACCGATCGCAGCAATATTTGGTATAACTCACTACATAAGTTCATATACACAATACAGTACTTACCAACACTAAATTGTATGTTCAAATGTTTTAAAAAACTACGTTAATCATGACCATTTAAAAGGAATCCTTAAATAATCGTTATCTTCATGAAACAATATACATATTTGAAATAATACAAAGGAACAGTACTTCTTGCAGATAGTTGATAGAATATTTTGGTTTGTGGTGTAGAATTAAAATTTGCCCATTTTCACCCATATAGTAACCGTATGTGGGTACTCTAATTGAAAGCGTTTAGGTATGAGTTACATACATACCAATTACATTCATTCTTCTGCAGAAGTAGGAAGAGCACTTTACGAACTGTATCATCATCAGCATGATATAACAGAAAGTGGGGAATATGAATGATACCGATGAAGTATTCCATGAATTTGCTCCCCAATTTACAGTAGGTAAGTTAGCCTATATAACTTATTTTCACATCCCAAGCATTTTTCTCTTAGACTGGACGCTACCGGGACAAAAGAAAAACAGCTCTGAAACTCTTTACAACTTCAAGCATACTTCAAATGGACTTTCATCCGGAACGTGAACTCTTCAAGTGAGAAGAATAGAAACAGCCATTGTGCTGTATTGTGCCTGGAGGAACTGCGAGGTTCCCTGAGTGAGATGAAACGAACATCCAGCTCTTAGAGTGCATATTCTTACACACTGTACATACATACATACATACATGCATATATTCAACGTACAAGCGTACGTACAATTTGGATATTCTCCATAAAGCAGAAAAAAGAAGGTACCATGTGCATTGCATAGTTTCGCCTTTCGAACTCAGTCACAATTTGCAATCATAACTTCTTGCAGTGGCGGCAGTTGGATAACTGTTCTGGGTGTTACACTATTTTCACCAAGAATGGGGATAAAAGTGTAAAATACTACTTGATATCATAGAAGACTGTATACACGTGTTCATTCATCATGAAAGCCGCAGTCCAGAGAACATCACATTCACCTTGCGATTAGATGGATTGCATGATATTTGAGAAACATCACGAAAACTCACACACACTCACATTGTGAGATAATGGTATCGGCAGTATACGGAGCATCTCGTAAGCCTTCGTCAATCCCTCTACTCCATTGTTGCAATCAGCGGAGAACGACCAGCCGAGTTAACTGTTGGAATAGGACTTACTTGGTCTAGCATCTCTGCCTCACCCTCCACTATTGAGATCTGGTCGCTGTTCGAGCCTGGCAACGACTACATGGCGAGCACTTCTATACTGTTGGCGCACTGTTGTTTAATATAGACATTTGTGGTTTCGTTTTCATCATCCCCCATTTTGTGCAATTAAAAGAAATTATTTTCTACTTCCATTAGTTAAGCTGTATTTGTTTTATTAATGCAAGTGTATTTTCAATTCGAGGGTAAAACCACCTTTGCCATGAACAACTTGGATCTGTATACAGGGTCTTTCATATAAAGTAAGAACGGTGAGCGGCAGTTTTTGTTATCCGCTGCTGCAGTGGCCTTGGCCAAGCTTGTAGCGTGCCACGGCCCCCTGCTTTAGGCGTGTGTACAATCCTGTATGAAATATTACCTTATAAAAGATGATGGAAGTGTCGTCCTTCCTGGGTTATTCAGGCATTGTATCTGGTAACCATAGTCTGGCTGACGCGAGTGAGTTCTGCCACTGTCATGTTTCTGATTTTTAATTTTATGCTTTTTATTGAGCATTGAGTCAGTAGTGTCAAACTTCTTTACAATTACATGAATCAGTGCTAGTGAAGGTGGCACTTCATCAGGAAATTGCTGAACAAATGCATCACGTGCACGCCGAGCCGATTCGTACTTAAAATAAGTTTTACATACAAAAACACGATGTTGTAATGATAACTGTCTCATGTTAACATCTGAGGTTCAGACTGGCGACTGAAAACCTTCACGTTTATTGCAAGGTCGAGTACAGTGTACAGTATATATGTACTATGCGCGCGCTTTCAATACTACAGCAGGGGGCCGTGGCACGCCACAAGCTCGGCCAAGGCCACTGCAGCAGCGGATAACAAAGCCGCCGCTCACCGTTCTTACTTTATATGAAAGACCCTGTATATTGGAGCTTATCTTATAATTAAGCTCTGCGCGGATGCGGATATCCGCGGATGTAACCGCCAAATATTTCGCCATGCGGATAGAGTTTGTATGGCTGTGTGGATAGCGGATAATCTGCGGATAATGATTAGAGTAAATGTTGATCTGGATTTTTTCAAATATTTCTTGTTTTTGCAAAGATTTGCGTCTTTCACGTTTCTTGTTATTTCCATATTTGCTTTCACTTGGGCTGTATGAGAATAATAGAGAAGTGAGAGAAGCCAATCATGAAAATACCCTCAATTAGTGTTGATTTGACCCCCGAAAAAGTCCTTTATACCTCCGCTTACCTGCGTGGGTATATCCGACGACTAAGTGTTTTAATTAGCCACTCGCTGTTTAACATGCCGTTACTCAGAGGGAAAAAACTTAGTCAACTTGGTCTTGCGATTCACACATAGCCTAGGGGAACGAATTTCTCCTCAAATGTCTAAATGTGTTCCCTTAGTACTTGACGCTTTATCTGATAAATTTAAAATATTATTGTAATGTCAGCGGATTTGGATAACAAACGTGCGGATGCGGATAAAAGTCTTGCGGATGCGGATAACAGTGGTGCGGATGCGGGGCGGATACGGATAATAGTCAGACGGATGCGGGGCGGATGCGGATAGCGTTTTGTATATCCGCGCAGGGCTCTACTTATAACTAGCCTAGGGATTGGATGCGTATTACATGTCACATATTTCCATGACTTTTATTTTAGTCGCAGTCGAAATTTAATGTTTTTCAGTCGGTCAACACAATTATACCTAATTGTATTGGGTGTTTTCTTAATTCTGAAAAAAAAAAAGAAATACATAAGATTAATAAATACACTTGGATGACCAGATTCTATCGTCAAGCGATCATCATCAGATCCTTTACACTTGGGCTAGTCAATCTATGGCTACAAGTATGGGTGATAGTATTTACAATATTGACACCTATTTAGTTGCAGCAGTATTCAGTGCAGTCAGTGATGTGAGTATCTGTGCGCAACCGGACTGCAACCACTCAAGCAGCTACGTTCACTATCCACTCTAACCTGAACATTTAACAGCAATCACATAATTACACTAGACAAATTTTAAGGTCCATCATCTGAACAAAAAATCCCATATAACTAACAAATATCTACTAATTGTGTTCCGGTGACTACTACTGGAACTAAATAAGTTTACATATTGTAAACACTATCACCCATACTACCCTTTTAGACATAGATGTAGTAGCCCAAGTATAATGGATCTGATGATGATTGTTTGACGATAGAATCTGGTCATCGAAGTATATTTATTAATCTCATGTGCAATTTTTGCAGGATTAGGAAAACACCCAATACAATTGTGTACATTCGTTTTGACTGACTGAAAAATATTAAAATTCGATTACTAGTGCAACACTGAAAAATGACTTCAAACACCATAATAATTTAGTCGTAGTGTTTAATTAATCAAATATGGAATGGTTCTGATTGCTTTTAAATGTATCTTATATATCATATAGGCCTACTTGCAAATATAGGCGATTTTCATAATTTGGTAGTATTGTGCATATTTTGTGACTGGGTGACGTTATACGACTTATACATTCAGACTAATTATATTATATGCAATTATATTCTGATAAATTGAAGCGCTACTAATATATTGGTTTGACGGTCAATAGAATGTAGGAAATATAGAACCTGCTATGTATAACTTGAAACGTTACGTTATTTTAATATTATTAATACAATTTCCGTAGTTATTTAGCTATTCTTAGCTTAATATAGAAAATGTTCTTGCCAGGAGGAGGAAGATATGTGAACAGAGTGAAAACAGTATGCCGTTCTTGTGGAAGTTTCATTTCTTTAAGTATCAATTTTCTTTCATTAAATACTGTATATTCATTTCGTTATATTTTGTCATTTTTGTATCATTTTCTAAGGTTATATTTGCTTGTATATATTTCTCACAGTTTAGGCCATAAACATCCCGATTGGCATTGCAATTATGATGAGTGGAGTAGTGCATATACCTCTATATTGTTCCAGGGGAGGTATAGGCATTCTTATTGCTGTCTTGCTTTATATCCAAGCGTGTATACAAGCGAATGGATACTATACCGTTATAATAACACTGAGAGAATTCATCCTCAGGAAATCTTTACGTAGTATACGCAACAGCATATAAGAATATTTTTCCATCTCAACGAGAAATCAGTATAACACCAATGGAGGCCATTGAAAACACTGGTTGCCAAGATTGATATCGTTCTCCTCCTAAGTGCAAACCTGAAACACTTGTTGTGTTTATCCCAAATGAAAAGATGTTTCTCTTAACCTGACGTGTTTGGGAGTGTTGCCATGTCCAGAATATGTGTTCTTTCAGTTCTGGTCAAGTTTGAGAGCCACTTGTTGGTGGTGTTTAGGAGGAAGGAAGTAATGATATTATGTTAGACGGAAATAACTTTTTCTTCGTTGCTAGAATGATATTTCAGTCCGTCTGTAATTTACGAAATCGTACTGATTTAAGGTCTGGCACATCAAAAATTAATGTTGTCCAAAGACAGATAATTGATGCTGCACCAGCATAAGGTGCCTTAAGGGACAGCACAAGTTCAGATGTATATAATGGATATGAAACCCGTTCCTTTCTTTTGGCAGCAACATTATACTGAGACTGGGAGGACATATTGCACAAAAATGCATATTCTAGATAGGCAAACATTGTCAGCTGTTAACAATCTGTTCTGGAGCTGAAGTCTACCGGAAACATTTTCACAAAGTGGTCCGGCTATCTAATTCATTCAGTCATTCATTGCGCCGATAACCTAGACGTTAAGCTCCTAAAAATAACATTTATCATCATCATCATCATCATCATCATTCATTCATTCATTCAATTTCATTATAAACTTTTCAACCTTCGAGAAAACAAGAAATCTCCACGAACCCCTATTAGCAGTGAGCACTGCACTCGCATCTAATTCTACACATCAACTTAAAAGCCTTTGGCACATAATCTTCCCATTGCCTCCTAAAAGTTCCTCAGATTTTCCTATTTTTAAAGTTGAGTTCATTTGGTTCCTGTGTATTTTTTTAGCGTATGCATTTAGTGCCGGGAGTGTCCGAGGACATGTTCGGCTCGTCAGTTTTGTAGCTGCTTCGAGACGGACACCCAATGGGTGAAATACAAGTACAGTTGGGAAGGAAAGTTGGAATGTAAGGACGAGGAGTTGGAAGGTAGCGGCTGTGGCCTATAGTTAGGGACCAACCCCGGCATTTGCCTGGAAGGAAGATGGGAAACCACAGAAGACCATCTTCGAGGTTGCCGGCGGGGGGATTCGAACCTCCTCGTCTCCCGGATGTGAGCGACTGCTATCAGTCATGCCGTAATGACCACGGCTAACTCACCCGGTGATTCCTGTGTAATCTATCCTCCTCTCTTCTACCATACACGTTCCAACTTACCGTGTGTCTCTTCATTATGGGTACCATCCTGCCGTTGCTTCGAACTTGAAATAGAAATCAGTTCTACCCACTGTTATTGTTTCAGTTATATGCTTTGGATGTCGTAGTAATAAACTCCGCGACCTTGTGAATGTGTAGCATGTATCTGATAACCTGAGGTATCTAAAATTCCTCATTTTTTTCAACAACATCTTTTGTTGAGTTGAACATAACATTCACAAACAATTCATTTATAATTCATTTAAGTTAGGGGCTGTGCGACAAGTAGGCTAGGCCGGAGCATTTGGGTACGATTTCTGATAACCTGGGTCATTGTGAGGACAGTAATAGTATGTGTATTTGTCATTGAGTCTACTGTAGAATTGGGAAGGACGCAATCATCGGAGACATTCCGGCATTTGTCTGGAGCAGAAGTGGGGACACTACGGGAATGCACATCTAGGATGGCTGAAGTGGGAATCGAACTCATCTCTCCTCAGTTTAGTTTCACGACGCTTGAGACATAAAGTTCCCACCCTCAAACCAGAATCTCCTCGGTATAGCAGGAAATCGAACTCGTAACCTCGGAGATGGTAGCCAATCCCGTTAGCCACTACACGAATTTCATCTTGGTCGTGGTCTTTATTAAAGCGAATGTTCGAAATATCTATCATCTACATCATTGAGACAAAAAAATTGTGAGGGTGGCTGTGTAATTGAATGGTTGTCCAATTTACGATGATCATATTTGTGATATTCTCTTGATTCTTGGTAAAGTAGCCTTGACCTATTGCTACATTTCGTTTCTTATTCTACGGTAATTTCATTCGACAAATCAGTTGTCCAGCTGAAAACTCTTTCTGTCAATTATTTACTCAAAGCAAGTAAAGATCACAATTTTATGTAGCTCATCAGGATACACATTCCAGTATTGTACAATTGTGCAAACTTGGATTTATCGGCATATAAATCGGTAATATAAATGTGAAAGAACTTACAATACTTCTCCTTCCCTAGCTTTATTCCACAAAAGATACCAGTTCTTTGCTGTTACTCAAAAATTTTTTTGTGTGGACAAGACGCGTTTTGCAACAGATTGACTCTTATTTTCAAAATACCCTATATACCTGTATTAGCCGAGATACGTCATTCAGATATTTGTCTGCGAGTGGAAGTGGGGAACCGCGGAAAACATCTTCCAGGATGACTCTGATGGGAATCGAATCCACCTCTTTTCAGACTGAGTGTGCCCCGTTTTATCCCTCTGACCATAATTAAATTTCTTGGAAAAGCTGGGGATTGAACTCGGACCTCTGGGGAGACAGCCTAGAATGCTAGTCCTGTGTCATTGTAATGGCTGCTACTTGTGTTTATTAGTAAATGGGACCATGATTTGTGTAGGTGGCCACTGTGGCTTAAACTTAGAAACCATCCCCATATTTGCCTGAAGTAGGAGTGGAATACCACGGAAAATGAAGCTTAGGATAGTTGAGGAAGGAATTGAATCAACCTATGCTCAGTTTCTTCTCACGAGGGTATGAGTATCCTGTTCCAGCTCTCACACCAGAATTAAATTTCTTGGCAGAGCCGGGAATCGAACCCGAACCTTCTCGGTGACGGCTTAGTTACTATGCTACAAGGTGGTCCAGTCAGATTCAGGGAATGGCCAGAGAAACGATAAAAATCAAACGTCCAAAAGAAAGTATGGTGGCTTAATGAACTTCAAATGTCAGATTTGCTTACGAGCGCATTTTATTCATGGTATAACATCCCACATTCTCACTTAAACGATACTTCTGGAACTGTGAAGAATTAGGCGAGCTTACAGAAATGAATTAAAGAAATAAAAAATAACTCTTCAAATATCTCTTTTTATGACTTTCATAAGCTAGAAGTCGACTAGTTCTTTTTCATGCGCACTCTTGCGATTTGTCTAGTTATTCTCCTACATCTCCGGCTGGTAACGTGGTGAATATTAGCTCTGCTTGATGCCTTGGAGTCAGGAGTTTAGTTTGACAAATTTTACGCATGTTAGTTGGAGCTCATGGGAGAGAAATTGTGACTTTTCATTTGCCCACAACTTTGTCGTACATATATGCATTTCTACTAGAGCAAAGAGAGAGAGAGATATAGTTAATTCATCACGCTCATGGCACAAACAAGAACATGATCTATATACGTATTTCAGCATTATGCACAGTGCGCTAGAAATGTGTGTCATAAATTCAGTATTGAGTTTTACGGTCGTGAAACAGTAAAAAATGTTACCTAAGCAAGGAAGAGGATGAGGCGCGTCCCACTTTGCGTTTACTCACCGGCTTTATGTCCCTGGAAAAAAATGGAAGTTGGACCCAGCGATATAGCATTCTGAGAGAACCAACACATCACAGTAGATTGTTGTTGTTGATTCATTTTGGGGGCATTTACGACATCGCGGTCGTGTAGCCCCCATGTAAAATTAGAATTACAATTAATAACCTCCGTTCTGAATCTCGGATTTCCAGAGATTGGGGTGACAGTTTTCTTTATTGCAAACACCACTTGAAGCATGTGGTTATTAGCCTATTTTCATTTATGAAGCAATTAGTTCCATGAAGAACTAAATAGCCTATTTTCATATATTCTATTTATATGAATTGCCTTTATCAACATACAAATTTTCAGTTTGAATGCTGTAACAGATTCGTAGATATACCGTCTAAATAATTCAGATGGTCACCATGTTGGATTTTATTATATAGGCCTCAGAGTTATGTACTATTACATGAAGATTATTGTGGATGTGTTTTATTCGAACTTCAATCGCATGATTAGGACACAAGAAATAAAAACGAGATTTTAAAATTTCGCTCAGCCGCCATCTTATGGTTATGAAAGTAATTTAAAAGAATTAAATGCCAGCGGATTAAAATTTATATAAGCATACACCGTACCAAGTTTCAAAGTGCTCGGATGGTTAAATTGCAAGAAACGTCCCGTTGAATATTTAAATTTCGCGTTACCGCCATGTTGGATTTGTGCTCACCAGGTTACTGAATGTCCCATAGGTGAACTTATGTTTATAGCCTCTATCAACATACAAGATGTCGGTTTGATTGCTGTCATAGATTATTAGATATTGACAACCGTCTAAATATTTCAGATTGTCAAAATGTAGGATTTTAATATATGTCGGCCATAGAATAATTTACTATTAGATGAGGATTATTGTGCCCGTTCATTATTCAAACGTTGATTTCGATCGAATTATTAGAACACAAGAAATAAAAACATAATTTTAATATTTCGCACAGTCGCCATCTTGAGGATATGTAATTAATTGAACTAAATTACATGTCAGTTCATTGCAATTTGTATAGTCATTTGCTGTACCAAGTTTCACTACGTTCGGATGGTTATATCGCGTGAAAAGTCCATTACGAATAAATGTTCATCCCAAGAATTAAATCCTTCAGTGACGCTTGTATGGAATTGGTCGAAAAAAATTACAGTATGGAAGAAGAACGAAAGATAGAATGAAAGATAGAAAGATAGAAAGATAAGAAGGAAGGAAGGAAGGAGGAGGGAAGACAGGAATGAAGGGGGAAGACAGGAAGGAAGACAGGAAGAAAGGAAGGAAGTAAGACAGGATGGAAGGAAGTAAGGAAGGATGTAAGACAGGAAGGAAGGAAAAAGAGAGGAAGTGTGGAAGTTAGAAAGGATGGAAGAGAAGAAGGAAGAAGGGACGGAAGGGAGTAAGAGAGAAAGGAAGGGAGTAAGAGAGAAAGGAAGGGAGTTAGACAGGAAGGAAGGAAGGAAATATGACACAAAGGAAGGAAGAGAGGACGATTGTAGTATTACGTGGACGTTAATCTAAGGCATGGGAGGGGGCGTGATGGTGCAAAGAGCAAGCGGCTTGCCTCCCTCCAAGATGGATCGGGTTTGATCCCCGGAAAATGTATGTGGTTTATTTAGGTGAAATATCATGTCCAGTGTTTCGCAATCATCGTGAAAACTAGATGTCTATTTGCTTATGATCGCGAGAAGAAAGGTCACGTAAACTAACGATTTCAATCCCTCCCCCTTTTAACGTGGAACCCAAGCCACTCAACGGAAAACTTTACCTCAAAAATAGCATGTGCATTAACCGGGATTCGAACCCAGTACAAATGAGGCAGACAGCTTGACATCCTCACCGCCTCGGCCCCGATCACAGGAGTTACACGATTCTTATTATAATATAAATTCTAGCTTCTTTAGACTTCACATTTGGATAATACAACCTTGTTATAGGCATTGTTACTCCACAAAAAGAATCCCTTTCAATATTCAACGAAGGGATTTCTCTATGGACTATTTCATCGCTCGCTTTGTTTAGTGCTTATGAAGTGCTTAATCCCAGCGTTTCTACCCCCTTCCTCCTCCTTTCCCAAACGAGCTTGGTACGAACATTAACTCACTTTACGAGAACCAGTCGCTCAGAAACGCAATTTGTTCAAGCATGCTATCTAGTTCTCTTAAATCAATTATTAGCAGTCTCTCAGTTCTTAGTATCAAATTTGGAAGACAAGTTTAAACATTGCCGGGAGTCCATAGAAGAGGAAATTCTAGTATAATGCTGCCAGAACAATGGATGTTCAAAACCTGTCTTTCATGGAATTATCACTTCGCATACCTTTAAGTTCCTTATAAATTATTTGCAGCCTTTACAGTATTTTCAACTAAGAACACTAATGTAAAAATGTTAATTTCTCAAACGAAAGTCCCCTTTGTCCTTTAATGAAAGAGATCCTGAGAAATTATCCTGAAAATATGAGATAGTATACTTCACTATCACAGACGTATGAATTGCGCTGCACTGCTCTTCGTTGATTGACATTCAGGAAGCATTATCTTCTGTAGTGATTAAGTAGTGAAATAATTATTTTTAGTCGTTCCCCTGTCCACAATCTTACTTTCCTCGTGATGATTTAGTTTCTAATGAAAATAATAATAATAATAATTTATATACGAGGCACGTCCAGAAAGTAAGCTCCGTTTGGTAATAAAATTGAATTGTGTACAGATACAGAAAAATTATTTATTGCACAACATTCTACACCTCATAAACTACTTTTCCACATAACTGCCGAAATTTTGCAGGCATTTGTCATAGCGTGGCTTAACTTTTTGGATACCTTCTTCATAGAAGTTTGCCGCCGACCCGTAAACGATAGTGAAGACTCCCCTGTAAGATATACTACTGTTTGGCCATCACTGTTAGGCAAATTGCGTATGTGGTCTGGAGAACTCCTAAACATACGCAGTTCTCCTGGTAAGCACGCAATTTGCCTAACAGTAGTGACCAAACAGTAGGATATCTTAAGGGGAGTCTTCACTCTCGTTTACTGGTCGGCGGCAAACTTCTATGAAGAGGTATCCAAAAACTTGTGCCACGCTATGACAAATGCCTGCAAAAGTTCGGCAGTTATGTGAAAAGGTAGTTTAAGAGGTGTAGAATGTTGTGCAATAAATATTTTTTTCTGTATCTGTACACAATTTAATTTAATTACCAAACGGAGCTTACTTTCTGGACGTGCCTCGTATTTAAAACAGTAAGCTGATTTTTGTTACTGCGAGATTGAGAGAACGGCTGAACCGATTCACTTCGTGGAGCAATCTGACGAAAGCTCTAGGCCTGTAGACTTGCATAGTGCCTTTAAAATAAACAAATGTGTTACAGAATAGTTTTAAATTAATAAACAAAAATTCAGAAATCTTGCAACTCACGTATGCGCACAATCCCCTTGCCTCATTACAGTCATGGCGGTTATAAGACCACCAAGTTTTAATTCGATAGTTATTTATAATAATTATAAAGGAGGGGAACATTGTTTATGATGTTTCCATTCTTACTTCTTACTCTAAATAATTCCAGATCGCTGGAATTGAATTATAAAAGACGGAAAATGTTAAAAATATGAACTGACAGTTCAGTGTGTAAGTTGTTTAACTTAATATTGTGCCCTTTACCATTGATTTGGTAGCTCATCCCGTACCGTCTAAGACTATTCATTTATGCATCGCGCAATGGAAGGGGTTCGAATTCCACCTCCGACATATTTTTGTTTTATTTCCGTATTTTTCTTTCTTGCTAATGCTATTACATTGTCAAAACATATTTTACTCTTTGCATTCCCGTAAACAAAGAAATTCTGCGCGATTTACGTTGCCATATATATTTAAAACACTAAGGTAACGAATGTATACACCAGCGTTAACAGTTTACATAATGAAGATGAAAGCCAGCTACTTCAATTTCCTACAGAATTCTTGAAATCCTTGGAATTAAGGGAGTTGCCTCCACATATTCTTACTCTAAATGTTCGAGCCATAGTTATTCTGCTTAGGAATCTGAAAATTTCCCATGGGCACCTACATGGTGCCATATTAATTGTAAGAATTAGGTATGATTATTGCTTGGATTTGGAAATAATAAGTGCAGATAATATTGGGCAGAGAGTTCTAATCCTTTGACTTGATTTAACACCATCTGATAAAACACTTCCATTTTCTTTTTATTGGCACCAATTTCCAATCGCTTGCCATACTTTATCACAATCAATAAAGCTGAAGGGAGAACTCTGGAACGTGTAGGTGACAATTTGCCGCATCATGTTTTCAGTCATGGCCAGTTATATGTTGCAAAGTCGATCTTTCTCTGTAATCATACAAAGAACGCATATAAGAAAGTCCTTCAGTAAATATTTTCCCGATGACCGTCAAGTTTTAACGGGTTCAACTAGTAATAAAAATAATAGTAATAATAGTTATAATAATACCACTGAAGTGCATACTATATTATTATTATTACTATTTAATTGTTTATTATTTTGTCTGGGATTGGCGCTTTAATGACCCAATGATGTTAATAAAACTTTGAGGGAATACTCATCAAAGTCTTAATACAAGAGCTCTGCCTCGTTGCGTCGAGGCTAGCACGTGTCACCACGGAGGCCCGGGTTCGATTATCGGCGTTGCCAAGATATTCTATTCTGGTCCGAGGAATGGAATGGGGTACACTTAGCCTTGTGAGGCAAATGTGAGAAGAGGTGGGTCTGATTCCCACCCCAGCCATCCTGGAAGTGGTTTGCCGTGTATTCACCAATTATACCCCAGGTAGTCCTAAATGCCGGGATGATGCCTAACTTAAGACCACGGCTGCTTCCTACCCTAATCTCACCTCAATTACAAATGCACACACTAGTAGAGACATTACAGCGCCTCAGGTCATCAGACAATTTCTACACACACCCACGTACACGCGGCTACATTTCCACGATGTCACAAAGCCCCTAAAAAATAAACATCAACAACTCTTCTGGACTCCTAATTAAATACACATGCCACAAGGCATAACGTAATAGTTAAACGTAGAATGTAATAATTACCGTGCTTAAAATAACTTCTGGTTTCACTTAACAATCGAAGTACTCCTTTCATTAACTATACTTGAGTTCAAATCTCGGAAAGTTGAATTATCAGTCCTTGAGTTACATATCGGTAAATAAATATCATACTAGCGGATCTTATAAAATGTTTCACTTTGTTCGCTTGATTAGGATACAAGCTTTATGAGAAGTTTTCTTAAATACTCAGCACCGCTTTCTTGGTATTTTCAAAATATTTAAAGTAGATTAGTCCCCTGTACATTGATCTGCAAATGCAATTTACTTTACCTCGTTTCACTTCGCTTGGATAATTTAATTACCAGAAAAGTTCACTTAAGTATTTTCTCTTCGCTTCGTTTAGATGTTTTCGGAAATAATGTATGTGAACTTACTTTATGGTTTCCTATCATACAAAATTTCAGGTGATTGTTGTAGTGGTATTTAAGAGTTTCAGCCATTTATAATTTATTAAGAAGATACACACATACACACGCAGAAAATATGAAATGCTGGAACCTTCTCTTAGGAAGATTTGTCGCTCCACGAGAGGATAAATAAGCAGCAGTGTTACGAAATATAAGTTATCGAATATGAAGTAAATATGGTAATGACGTTAATGGTAAGTTGCGGATTCATCAGTGACATTTCCGTTATGCAGGTCCCAGACTATGCTCAATATCCCTCTTAGAGTCTTCACTAACGAGCTTAGTACAAATCCTTGGGAAAGCTGCTAGTATAAAGAACTATCAGGAATATGAGAGATCTATTCTTCTTAACAATTATTCAAGAGCTTTGTTTGAACGGTTGGGTACGTGAAATAAAAATAATAAATGAAGGAAAAAGGAAGCTTGTAGTTTAACGTGACCGTTAATCTCGCGATCATAAGCCACGGGACCTCCGTTTTACGTGGAATCCGAACCACAGGACATGGCATTTCACATCGAAAATCTCACATGCATAATAAATGAAGTGAAAGTGGTACTGAAGACTGGGACTCTGCGTGAATAAATTAGGGGATATAAAACTATTAAATTAAATACGGCTCTATGTGTAAAAACTGAGGATGTTATGTTTCTATCATGTTCTGTAAGTGCGAAATGTAATGATTGTTTCCTGCATTAAATATGTTTAGTGTTAATTCTATTGAGGAGTTTGTGACATATTGGGCATCAGCCCCATGTAGTTGGGAGTTTGTTGAACTTGTCTGACATCCTGTATTTATGTGATGACTGTATTAGTGTGGATGGGGTAGGTGCCTTGGGTTCTGAAGTAAGGCACTATCCCGGCATTTTCCTGGAGGAAGTTTGGAAATCCTGGGGACAAAGCATAATTAGGATAACCACTGTAAGGGCCTGGATTCAAACCTGCGACCTCCAGACTTGTTGCACTGCACTCGCGGCCGTGGTGCACGACTTAACGAGCACGGCTAGGCCACTGGCTCATTAAACATTACATCCTACAAAGTGTTCTTTAATAAATATCAATAAGAATTCTTCATTTGCCAACTGATATAAAAAAAAACATTCGGATCTTCGGAGTGTAAGGTTGATTTGAGGTATGATCATTAAACAATGTATGTTTCCGTAATGCAGCGAAAACGTTCTCGCTTGCTGTGCCCAGCTAAGTATCGAACCCAGGATTATTCAGCAAAAGCTTACCATGCTAACCAATTTTCCACAGAGCAGAACGGTATTTGTACAAACGTGAATTGTCATTAGAAACAAGTTTACGACAAATATTACAGTCAGGGTGTAATTTAAAAAAAACTCAACATTGGATGAAATTTATATTTCAATGGTATTTCATTTCACCTCATGAATGAATTCACATACAAATATTAATCGCTGTGGTGTTATTATACTTAGTACAATAACTCATATTAATGTTTATATCCCGATTCGCAGTTTGAAACTCGATATAGAAGGTTAAGCCTAATTTGTTTTAATAGGGTTTGAGAAATACGTACGAGTAGTATGCAGGGGCTTAGTTAAAACAAACGCAATAAAGTAAATTAGAACATGCACTTCTATTATGTTTATGGTCACGTATTTGTTTCACAACACGTTTGATGTACAGGTACACGTCATAAGCTTGCCTACTCTCGACTGACTTGCTATAGACTGCGTCAGCCAGAATATCCTTGCACGCGGTGTCTGTTGGCGGAAGTTGTAATTAATCTGATTTGAGAGGAACTGTGGATGGAATGACTAGTAAAATTGGTGAATGTTATGGTGTCTTGGAAATATTCTTATTACTATTTTAAGCCATTGAACCCATCTGTCACAGCTTAGAAAATGGTCCCTATATGCTTGCTACCGGTCTTTAGATGGGATAGGATCCTATAATATTGTCAGCTTTGTACAGGCAACACTGATGAAATGGATCCAATACTTTTCAATACAGTGTGTCTGCTAAGTCTCTCCGCAGCGGCTACTACTGAAGAGCGTGTGTCTTTAGTGGAAGAGGATATCCTCGTATTTGGAACAGTGGGTAAAATCTAGAAATCATTATCTCGTAGCGTCATGGCTCTACTGGATCTAATCGTCGGTGAGTGGCTGTAGCTAGATATGGCATACCTGCATAAACGTGTGGTTTCTCTTCTCTAACAGACCAAGACAGTTATCAAGGCTTAAAGCGTTGATAGACATGCCTCAAGGGGTGATTTACTTTTGTCCGGTACGTTTACACACCAAGAGGAGTGAAATATAATACGGGATTTTATTTCATTTGATTGCTATATCGTGTAAAACAACAACAATATTATTAAGTGAGAGGCGATTAAAGTTTACGAAACCCAGAATATATTAAGATACGAAGATTTGTAGTGGTAACAAAATTAATGATTACTACCACTAGCTATACACTGGCAGATGTATGCGTCAGAAAGAACAATATCTGTACCTAAGGTTAATGAAATTCCAGGGCACATTTCTTACCTTGTGATTCTGGTAGTTTCGTCGGTAAAATGGGAAGACGTATTCCATTATGCACAAAGCCATTTAGAAACGTCGTGCATTAGCTTTCATGTGTAAATTCGTATCCATTTCCATAAATTATACTCACTAGTGTCCTGTGGCTTTGGATATATAGTTAATGAAATCTGTCAATAGAGGAACGTTAATAACATGCAATTTAGCGGAAATTATGCAAAAAAGACCGGGGCAACATGCAAAATATATTATCGTTCATAATTTAATAGCGCTCGTGTTTCAAAAAGAAAGCCTTCACGCATATGTGAGCATCAGCTCTATGAACACCCTTTAGGATCAGTTATATACAGTCCATCACTTGGATAACGAATTCTTTCGCTTTCAGGCTTGCGTGTGACGAGCAAATGCTCCACAAACGTATATCAACCCGTAACGACACGTTCGCCATTTTGATCCGCCTCGTGGCTTAGTGTAAGCATTCATTGCTACCACCCATGATATCCAGGTTGATTCTTGGCTCTGGCAAGACATTTCCATCTATCCCCTGGCCTGGAACGGGGTACATTCCATCTCGTAAGGCCCAACAGTATCTGGGTACGATTCCCGTCTCAGCCATCCTGGAAGTGGTTCTCCGTGGTTTCCCACTCCTACTCCAATTGAATACCTGAATGGTTCATAACTTAAGGCCACGAAAGCCTCACCTGAATTCCTAATAGACCCACTGCTACAGACATCAGAGTAACACATGTATTCAGAAGAAAATTCTTATTTTCAGCCTATTTTCATCCCATAAAAAGAATAGGCTGATGGGATCACCTTTTGTCCGTGTGCGTGTGTGTTTGAGTGCGTATGTGTGTGGGTGTCCCCCTAATAAAATCTAAAAGGCTTGAGCAATTTCATTCGAACTAAGTAAGGACAATGTACTATTTCGTCCAAATCCAACCGTGTCCTTCATATTTAAATGAATTTTACCAATCTAACAAAGCGGCCGTGCGTAATATGTAAATAGCGTTACCTCGAGATGAATTACACCAAGTGCAGTGAAACTTAACATGTCTAAACAATATTTAATATACGGGCATCTAATTCAATTCAATTGTTCTCATGAAAGCAGGATGGTGGCTGTGCGAAGTATTGAAATGAAGCTTTTAGTTTTTGTATCCTAATCCTATAATGGAAGTGAATTTTAGGGTAATGAAACTACGCAGTAACCTTTATGGAATGGTGCGTAACTCTATGGCCTAAAAATAGAACAATCCAACATGGCGACCATCCAAAATATTTAGACGGTCCTCAATATCTGCGAATCTATTGCAGCAATCAAACTGATTTTTTGTTGATGCGAGAGGTGTGACCGTTCCAAATCACAAGGGATCGAACCCTCACTTTCGGGACTTACGATTTGATATAATCGTCCATATATTTTATCTGATGCGTTTAGATGTTAAATAGTTATTGTGTACTATGTCATGTGAATGGTTCGCATATAATTTGTTTAGATATAAGATATTCTTTATAGCAGGATCCGAAGTCAGTTTAGAAGTGTATATTTTATCTTTGTATAAATATTTATTGGAGTGTCTAGTTAATGGCACGGAACCAGGAAGTAGATATTGTGAGCGACGGGTTTTATCCACCCGGACCGGGTGCAAACGGTGACTCATGCTGCAAGTCGGCAGGAGTAGGTTTAACAACTATGCACGAGAGGTGTGTCTCAGTGTATTTAGAAAGGTAGTATATGTCCTTATTTGGAGATAATATTCAGGATTGGCTGTACCCGTGATTTAAGATGTGTGGACCAAGGGGTTGAGGAGGGGATGAGAGTGTTACGCTTGTCGGCTGAGTGAAGATTGTTCTCATTTGTGACTCCGCGTAGGGAGTAGTTGTTCTTACGGTAGGCTCCGAGAAGGAGTGGTTGATTCTATTTTGTATCTCCGTGTTGATGGAGTGATTGTAGGTTCGGCCTAAGGTAATGCATTTAGTCGGCTGTTAGGAGTTTGGATTTGTTATTGAAGGAGGAAGGAAAGTAATTCAGACGCTCACGATATTGTGTTCAGAGTTTCAATTACGAAGTTGCAGGCAAAATTATTCTCTCGGGAAAAAGTCGCCTACTTTCAGACAAGTCGCCAAGACTTCCTGTCTCGAAAAGCTTGACGTACTGAGAACTTAAGTCTGTTTACTGTAATTCGAGGGCTATAACGAGAAATTTGTTAATCTACGAATACCAGTAAAATATGGTAAGTATTGTGCAATTCAGGTGCGAATTAGTGGCGATAATCCACCAAACGGATTCAGAGCACTATTATTCAGTCAGGTCCACGAAGCAGTATAAATTGTTGGATCCTGAAAAGCAGTAATCTACAGTAATTAATATTTGAAAAAGAAAATCATACGTGTGAAAGAATTAGTAACTGCGACACACGTAATTAGGACTGATTTTCTGGGAGCATTATCCCCAGAATCGGTAGAGTTAGTCTTCACATTTGAGACCAGCATCTTTAAGTACCATTCCTCATCTTCTTCCAAGGGTTCATCACTGTATGTCATAAGTATGCCTGTGTATATATGATAGGGAGTGTTAGGGTAGTCTATATCGACGAGGATCCTGCACAGTGTATATAAATATTTTGTCTGGTATCAGAATACATGCCCATTTTACCAGAATTCAAGTGTTTTTATTTTATGCGGTCACCGCTATAGTTGGGTGTGAATGTTTTTGCTGCTGTCTATATCGTACAGGTGTTTAACCCCCACGCACCCCGATATATAGTTAGTGAGAGGGTGATAAGTTACAGAGACTATTAACATAATTTCATCAATGAAACTTTCAATAACATGATGAAAACAAATACAACATGGCGGCGACGCCAATGATAAATATTAATATGATTTTTTCTCGCAACTGAATTATCTGAGTGTAGTGAAACTTAACAGCGTAAATTTTCATAGATGGCTTAATATATTAGCGTCAAATTTATTTTTATTTCTATGAGAACTTAAAAATGGTGGCTGTGCGATTTTTTTTAAATCACGTGTATATTTCTCGAGTCCTAAACAAGCGATTGAAATGCAGGTTGTTATAGTGAGCCATGATTATAACGTTCAACTGCTGGCATAAAATTGTATAGCATACATATAACAGAAACTAACATGGCGTCCATACGTTACTTATCACCGGTTCTCAATATTTCCGAAAATATTCAAGCACTCAAACAGGAATTTTTAGGGTGTTAGGAGACTGTTAGGTAAGTAGAGATATGTGACTTTACAAATCCCGAGAAACAAATTCATCATGATGGCCAGGTGATTTTCAAATATTAAAAATTAATTGTTTGGTAATCTAATCACCCAATTGCAATGAAACTTGGCACAGCGAACCTTATTCAATTCTTAGTGTAGATACAGTACATAATGTTGATAATGTTGCGTGATATACATTGATACATTTTGAATAATCGCCTGTGCTTTAAAGTAGAGTTGTGAGGAAAGGTTACATTTATTATTGAGCTGGTACTGTACGGGAAATGTCATTTTACGGGATGTTTGTGTTTAGATATAAGGTAGGCCTAAGGGATTCTGTGAAGGTAAGTGTGTGTCCACGACGATACTATTATGTGTGCCAATATAAATTCTTCGATGTTGTGTTACTATCTGTTCTTCGAGAGCTTGTGTTAGCTGTGATAGAGGTGCATTGCTGCTGCAGAAAGAAGGTAATGCCTACCATAATCGACGGATAAAATAAAGTATGTGGATCATCAGTGATCTTGGGAATGGTTTCAATATTAATCAAGTTGCATTAAGGGTGAAAGAGTTGCGTTCCTTCATTCATTACGAAGAGTGAGTACACACGTTGAGGATATAATTGTCAAAGTAAATATGAGTAAAGCTAATCCCGGAATCTCTTAGTTCGACGAGAGTACTGTCAATAGAATTCATGTCATCGAGTTGGAAAAATTAAATTCATATTTAATGATTGATTTGAGAAACATCCTTGAATTAATAATACTACTATCAAATCGACCCCTGGCACTATACAGCCCATGACGGGCTAAGGCCGACCAAGCAGCCATTTGGCCAGCAGATATTGGGGTGACGCGTGATCAGCGCGTCAGGTCCCCTCGGCCGTTAATCTTGGTATTCGTGATCGGGGCGCTGTCTTACTGTCAGACAGCTACTCAATTGTCTTCACGAGGCTGAGTGCACCCCGTTCCAACCCTCACGTCAGTTTTAAAATCCCTGACGGAGCCGGGGATCGAACCTGGGGCTTCCGGGTGAGAGGAAGGCGCGCTACCCCAACACCACGGGGCCGGCAATAATACTACCAATAATAAAATAATAATAATAATAATGAAAATCCACAGCCTGCTTCCAGTCTCCGACCGGGTCAGGAATGGAATGAATGAAGCCCCTATCTAGCGGCGAGGATATGAACTGTGCCGGCTGCCGAGGCCTGACGCACTCCTCTGGGGCAATGATTAAATGAATGATAGATGAAATGAAATGATAGTGGAGAGTGTTGCTGGAATGAAATTTTGACAGGGAAAACCGGAGTACCCGGAGAAAAACCTGTCTGCCTCCGTTCTGTCCAGCACAGATCTCACATGGAGTGACCGGGATTTGAACCACGGACTCAGAGGTGAGAGGCCGGCGTGCTGCCGCCTAAGCCACGGAGGCTCAATAATAATAATAATAATAATAATAATAATAATAATAATAAAAATAATCAGGACAATCATTTTGGACGTTATTTTCTGAGAAATTGTTTAAGAATTGAGTTCAACATATTTGAAGGGCCATTTAACTTTTGAACAAAACGCACCCGTCGTTGACGACCTCATTAGTGTAATATTCCCCACCTGAGTGTAGCGAACTTTGATAAAGAATCAGTAAGGACACTTGACTTCATGAAATTATTAAGAATTCTAACAGCTTCCTTTTGGCATAGTGAGATCTATTTGTTGGTAATCTTTCATTCGAGACTCGGAGAAAAGTGTTGAGTCCACTACTCTACGGTTCAAAGAAGACTTATTAAACAATAATGAGTGTTTCCTTTTGATTAGCTTTATGTAGTCATTGATAAAATATGGTTCTAATATATAATTAAGTGTAAAAAATGGGGTAGTGGGTTGAATCCTTTGAATTTAGTTAGAATATTAAAGTATTTGTGTTCCCCATCCAATTTTAAACATTAAACTGAAGCATATTTCTCATTTAGTTCATTGTCGAACAACGAATAATGAATTATGGGTCAAAATAAGGTTTCCTCTAAGGATTTAAGCAAAGATGCAAATTATGATTTAATTAAGTCAATGAACTAATTGGCCATGTGCCAGAATATTTAACATTATTTGTGGTTATGTGATACCAACTTGAAATTATTGAGGCAAACGCATGAGAAATAAAGTAATTTAATTGGTAATTTGAGAGATAAGACAACGACATTAAATTACTAGGGTTATGCATTGTAAACAATATGGTATTAAAGGAATATCATTCATTTAAATCTGCGCATAAGAAGAGCTATTAGAATGAGATTTGGGGTGAATAAGCAATTACCGATTGTTTAATTGAATTGAAAGAGGTAACTGAAAAGGATCAGTAACAAGTAGTTCAGTGAAGGACAATATAGCTATTTTCATATCTCCTACTTATGGTAATTGCCTCTGTCAATATACAAACTGTCAGTTTGTTTTCTGTAATAGGTTCGTAGATATTGAGAACCGTCTAAATATTTCGGATGGTCACCATGTTGGATTGTTATATATAGGCCTTAGAGTTATGTACTATTACATGAAGATTATTGTGTAGGTGTTTTATTCAAACTTCAATCGCATGATTAGGACACAGGAAATTTAAACAAGATTTAAAAATTTCGCTCAGCCGCCATCTTGTGGTTATGTAAATAAATTAAATGAATTAGATGCCAGGTGATTAACATTTATATAAACATATACCGTACCAAGCTTACTGCGCTAGGATTGTTAAATCGCGAGAAACGTAATCAAATTTGAAGGGCACGGTCGGGGTCGGCCAAATATTACTATGACCTTACCGAGTTTCATTGAAATTGCTCCAGCCGTTTAGAAGTTATTAGAGGGGGGCACACATGGACGCACACACACTCACACACATAAATGAAATAGGCTAAAAATGAGATTTAATTATGATAATACGATTAGGTACTATAATTAGTGCATCCTGAAAGGAACTTATGAATGCCAATTATAAAATCTGGTTATTACACCACCCACTTTCCCTGAAAATTTGCGATTTATTTGTAGTACTGTAATTTATGGAAGTTTTATTTTATTTTCATTACTAGTTATTATGACCCATGTTTTCTTTTTGGATAATATAAATAGTATAACAGTATAATAGTAAATATAATAGTAGCACTTGAACCATGTATCTTTTGTGTAGTGTTAAAAACTATATCATGTTCCATCCCATAAGCAAATAGATTAGCCATTGATAGCCGAGAAGTCTACGTGCCGTGAGCATGCCAGGGCAGTACACATGAGGTCTGGCCCAAACGGGCACAATATATACGGGATGTAATTGAAATAAATGAAGTCATAAAAATTGTCATCAAAATCAACGGTGTAATTCCGGTAATTAAGAATGAGCAAGAGCAAGAGCAAGAACAAGAGCATGAGAAAGAGAAAGAAAAAGAGAACGAATAAAAATTAGAATAAGAGAAAGAATAAGAGAAAGAAAAAAGAGCAAGATATATAGAACGTGAAAGAGAACATGTATGTAATAATTATATTGGTTGTACATCCCTTTTTAACTACTCTGTCTTTTAGAGACGCCGCGTCGGGGTGCCAGAGTTTTGCCCCGAAGGGGATCTTTAAAGTGCCAGTAAATATACTGACACGGCTTCCTCGCATTTGCGCACCCTTAAATGCCAACTGACTGTGCCAGAATTAGTTCCTGCAACCTTAGGCACAGCAGACGAGAACGTTACCGCTGAGCCACGCAGCCAGTCATATAAAAACAAGAGAATGGTCATCTAACTACGCGGTTCTTGATGATGGAAAATGTAACTTTATTTACATAATTTTCATGAATTACAAAAGCTAATTAATTACAAGCATTCTAACTTTCATGCAATACTTTCCGTTTCCATCCGAGGTATATAAATATGGGACAAACTGAGCACCTGTCATAAAACATGTACGAGGCATGATTTTCACAGCTACTGATTTCTGGTGGACTTGGCGCTTTTGTGATGCACATATTATTTAGCTTTACATTTACCTCGATCCACATAATTTCAATGAGCTTTATCCCTGAATAATATATTCAAAGAGAAGTTAAAAGTATTTCATCATTACCATATTACCGCGTTGGCAAATACACGAATGATGCTAAAAGAGATAATGAATATTTGTTCGCGCACGAATGTTTTCGTCTGTATTTTTACAATTATCCTTGTGTTTGTGATACCTATTGGAATGTGGTGTACAAAAAATCTCTATTCATTTTTAAATAAAAAAATCCATTTATGTTAAAATGTAACACATCTCAAACGTTCCGATAAATAACTGAAATACACACAGGTGCGGTTCGTTTATTATAGATATCCTTTGAGTTAATAAATGGCATTCATAGGCGATGATTGCAAATTTTCCCATGCGTGCTTAGTAAACTAACTAGTACTTTAATTCTACAGAGTGCTGTCTCCATGCTGTTGATGTCATATCTTCTAATCGTAAACGACACATCCCGCAAGTGTGTTCTCAATCCTTGACACCATTGCCAGCTGTAAGTTCCTTTAACCAAAGGGAATATTTGCCCTTCATTTTAGTTTCTTCATGAACGCAAGGCAGTTGTTTGTTTTTAATGTATGCTTTTCCCTGCTCACTTATTGATATCTCATGTGAGAATATGAGAAAGCTCTAATGAAATTATGTGTATGCGTATTCCCATAGTGACTTAGTACTGTTCTATAACAATGATTTTAGCCTTTTTAGGAGGCACGTTCTGAAAATAAGTTTTGTAATTTTTTTCCCCAGGTACCCTTTATTGCCGAACTGACATGATGCACCATGGCAACAGGAACTTAAAACTTCGCATATTTTTTTCGACATAGTCGTCACCGACATTGAGACACTTGTCGTAGCATGCAATCAGTTTGAAGAAACCACTCTGTTAAAACTCGGTGCCCTGCCATGCTGGGAATTGTCGCACAGCCCGCTCCACCTCAGTATTGGTGTGTAAAAGACGTCTCAATCCTCATCCTCCACACTCTGCCACCATTCGCTGAACATGCAACTCCAGCGATCCACCATTAGACGAGATATGACCACCTCACCGTTTACGGTCTGCAGGCGTTCTAGGATTACTGACACACTAGTCCCACGTGCCCACACATACTGAATATTAGCACGCACTTCCATGGGCAACCACGTTGTCAGTACACTCATCGTGAGTTGTACTCGAATGATATCGGGCACACTGGTCTGCTGCTCCTCGCTCTTCGTTGGCACTCTGCGCATGCGTCATTTCCCCTCGGCTGACGCTCCTACCGTCGTTAAACCAGCCACGGGTGTGGATTCTTATGGCGGTTGTTTGTATCACCTGGTGTATCATCTACTTGTGCAATTAAGAGTTGAAAATTACTTTCCGAAATTCCCTCGCATTTATATGCTAAGGGCTAGTCTCGATTCATGGTTTTGTAACACTGATTGTGCTGGCCAGGTTAGCTCAAGGTGCTGAGGTTTCTGGCTGTGAAAGACAGAATTCGTAAGGGAACTGGGATTTCATCTCCATTTACCTTTCTAATAAACCACGGTCGATTCCTTTCCAATAACCGGTCGATCTGAACTGTTCGGGTAGAATAAATCTATAGTGAGACTTCCCTAGATCGAATCCTAAAGAGAATCGCAAAAAGTTGCAATTAGTGATTTAAAATCACGCCCTGCGTGTAGAAATGGACTCAGATGCTCGTATTTGTTTCATCCTTGATTGTTGACGCAGGAAACAGCTGGAAAGAGTGTTATTCTGTGCTGGTAATTGTCTATAGAAATGAGTTAACCAAAACCCCTGATTGGCGGGTTCGTATATCTGATCTCTTTATTGCTCCAGCCAGCCGACATATACAGAACTACAGAGCGATGCATATAAACCAGATCCATTGTAATGAGTCATAACATTTGCAAAAATATGGGGCACATGTGCAACTTAGGGAGATTATAATACACAATTCAGAGATTGGATACATATATAAGAAGTAGTCCGGCGAGGTTAGATCCGGTGATTGGGGGAGGGGGAGGGGTGTTGGAGGGGCAATTATTTTTTGAGATTATTCGGTCACCAAAGCCAACGGCCTGGCCGTGTTGAAACAATGGATCCTATCAGAACTCCGCAGTTAAGGGACACTGGGTGTGGTTGGAACTTCGATGGTATGCCGGTTCTAGGTACTGCGCGTTGTTGGCATACATTAGGAGGAGCGGAAAGGCTCTGGCCTCCCTACCGCAAGCAAACTCAGGCTGAGGATAGCCTTCGGGCAGAATACCAATTACATTACATTACATTTGGTCACCATAGAGACTGGTTACAATAACTTGTTAGGAGATTCCTGACAGTAAATGTTGAAAGTGCCCTCCACCAACATCCATACACAACTGTACTCGGTTCACCATATTCCATGACGTTCTGTGAAGTGAATCTTCACCAATGTTGTTTACTTCGTGTCTCATGACCTCTCGGAGTTCAGCAGTTGCCCGAGGTCTATTTGTGTACACTCTGCCTTTATGTTACCCCCATAAGAAAAAGTCAAGCGAGTTTAGGTCAGATGATCGGGGAGAGGGGCTACAACTCTTTTTGAGATTATTCGGTCACCAAATAAACTGGTTACAAGTTGCATGGAAGCGTTAGACGTGTGACACGTTGCTCCATCTTGTAGAAAATAACCTTCTGTCAGTTAGACATCATCCAGCTGCTCCCGGAGCATATGCACAGATACAATCAAAAAGCTTGGCAATGGGCAGTGGTACTGATTTTCCAAGAGGCAATGAGATCATTAAAACAAATTTCCCATTTCTACGAGCTTCCAGAGGGAAACTATGACCCATTAAAGTGGTTCAGGAAGATACGCATCGCTCTGTACAATACACTTTCCTGGAGCTAGGAGGTACGAGAAGGAGGTGATAGGTTTGGATAACTTCCAGTAGTTGGGGTGCAAGTAGGTAGATGGGGTACTCACTTGGCCCTCGTACAGCTGGTCAGCTCCGAGGCTGCCAGTGGGCAGTTGGGCTACAGTATAGAGGTATGAGATTATCTAGAATGATGATATAAAATTCGCTTCACATTGGTCTCTTAAACCACTGGTTGAATTTACCATTTATGTTGAAACCTCAGGAGAAGCAGAGTGTGCTTTTAAACTTTATAATTGACGCTTGTTCGAATCTACACTAGAAAACCTACTGTAGCAATAAAGAAGTAATAGTTGCGTTCATGTAACTATGGATACGAGGAATGGTTCTTCCATCAACCAGACGTACACATTCCTCCTACATCACAATGTGTCCTAAGGTACTAAATGACTATTCGGCCTGTAGCCACCCAACTCCTCATGGCGTTCTTTTGATATCATTTGGATGAATGAACTACTCTCAGCTAAGAATGGTGAGGTAGGAAGTAGTCTATACGACCTCAGGATTTCTATGGTTTGCCAATATTTAAAAATTTTAGAAACTATAATCTTGATACTTTAACGTATTTCCTTCCTGCCTACTGTCTTAAGTCTTATAAGAATTCAACTACCAGATCAAGGATCATGCTCTTTACAGAGCAAAGGAATGGGAAGTTGTCGTCTGGTAAGCTTTGTCGTACTCTTTTCAGACGATGATAAATAATTATGAAGCGTTATTGAAATGGAACTAATATAGAATATGCGCATTTATACGGAGGAAACTGTCCTTTTATTAACACTCAGCACAAATTTGGCGCCGACTAAGATTTAAACTTGGAGTGACGTGGTGAATGGCTAACGAGTAACATTCTGAGTTACGGAAACCCTACTTTACACAAATCCTTACACATTAAGTATCCCTCCTCAAGTATTCCTATGAAAAAGAAGGGATTAATTACTATTCATATAATTATTATTATCATTAATAAAAAATATAATGGGTGTATTAATGTATGAGGGCCATACAAAAAGAAATGGGGCCAGAGGCTAAAAAATGAAAACCGCTAAACGGATCGCAATGCCATGGCCTGGGGACGACGGTGCGGTTCTTATGAGAGCGCTGAGGTACCAAACTCGCTGCTAGAGGGACACGGGCGAACACCCACGTGACGACAGAGCAGACAATCACATGCGTCGACCGTCCACTGCTCTCAGTCTTGCGAAACCCATCACATATAGACTTTAAGTGAAGAGCGCTTCCTGACAGCGGAAGGAGTGCGAGGAATGGAAATTCATCGAAGAATGACAAAAATACACGGAGAGAACTGCATATCCGTGGCATGAGTCAAGGCGTGGCACAAGCGATTCAGGGAAGTACGGATGTCGTTGTCCGATGATGCACGGTCTGGTGTGCCACACACCGCATTTCTGTTGACATTTTCCATCAGGTGGATGCCATAATTATGCAAGACTGGAGAGCAGTTATTGCAGCAGAGTTTGGAGTATTTGTCGGAAGTGTTCACGCTATCATCAAGGACCGAATGGAATTTCGCAAATTTCCCAATGGGTGTCTCACAGTCTTCAACGAATACAAGAAGCATGTCGAAAGGGACGCTCTCTGGAACATCTGCTGCGCTATGCCATGGAAGAGAATTTCTTCCTGGAAGGGGTGGTCGCAGGAGAAGAGACAAGCTGCCATTACTTTGAAGCCGAGTCAAAACGACAAAGTCGCCAGTGGAAGCATGCAGGCTCGCCGCCACCCATAAAGCACAAGGCCGTCCACAGAAGTAAGGGGAAGGTTATGCTCTGCTTCTTGTTTAACCACTGGGGCCCTTTATTATGGACTTCCTGCACCATGGGACAACGGTTAATGCGCAGCGATACTCGCAAACCTTGACCTCCCTTCCCACAACGATCAAATCGAAAACGACCAAGGCAGCTCACCCGTGGGATCATTCTGCTCGATGACAATACATGACCCAATACAGCGAACACAGTCAAACTCTTGCAGACATTCAAATGAGAGGTCTTCAGTCACCTTCCATAAAGACCGGACCTGTCTCCCTGCGATTATGCCATTTTTGTTGAGCTGAATAAGGCTATGACAGGCAAACGAATCAACTCGGACGACGACGTCAAGGAGTACGTTCGGAACTAGTTCACAACGCAGCCTCAGGAATTCTACGAGACGGCCATTCACCGCCTTGCGTCGCAGTGGGAAAGTGCCTGAACAATGATGGGCAATACTTTTGAAAGAACGGTACAGGGCTCCATTTTATAACCTCCGCCTAGTTTCTTTTTGAATGGCCCTTATAATACTTATGCCGGCCCTTTAGTGTGGGGGTAGCGCACCTGCCTCGCACCCAGAGGCCCAGGGTTCAATTCCTGACTCTTTCAGAGATTTTAGAAACTGACGTAGGGGTTGGAACGGGATGCCCTCAGCCTCGTGATGACAATTGAGAAGCTGTCTGACAGTGAGGCAGCACCCCGGTCACGGAGACCAAGGGTTTTTGGTCGATTTTGACCACGCGTCACCCTATAATCTGCAGGTCAAATGGCTAGGCACCGGTCGCTTGGTAGGACTAGGCCCTTCTTAGGCTGTAGTGCCACGGGGTTTGGTTTTTGCTATAATATTCATAATACTCATAATAATAATAATAATAATAATAATAATAATAATAATAATAATAATAATGAAATGGTCTAAAACAGACCTCGAAGAACTTGAGGGAACAGTGCGTGTGCAAACACAAACTTCATCATCCCATGACTGCTGTTTAACGCATAACTCGACCACCAAGCGAAGGAGGACTAGGAATTGTCAGTTCGATCCGTCTGTGCCACAAGGAAACCTTGAACTTACGGAAGTACTTCCTACGAAACTCAGAACAGAATGCAATGTATGCTGCCATTTGTAAGGCTGACAGTGACTCCGCACTCCATTTGAACCGGACGAATTTCAACTTACCTGAAAAGCAACTCCTCAGCCAATTTGCAGAATGGAAATGGAATGCGCATCACGGTGCTCATGAACACCAGCCGGACCTACCGTCTACAGATAAGTGTGCATCAAACAGATGGATCCAAAAAGGTCAATTATTTGGCGAGTTCACTAGTTTCATGTTTGCTATACAATAGAGTCACGCCTACAAGGAATTACAGGAGGTGCATTTTAAAGCAGACAGAAGTTGAAGATAACTATCGTAAATGTGAAGGGTGAAGCATGGGAACACATCGGTGACTGTCCAACCTTGGCAAATATGGACTACACTGAGCGCCACAATAATGTTGCTAAATTGCACACATGGAGATGGCTAAATCTGTAGAAATAGATGACTCCTCGCTTCCGTATTATAAGTACCAGCCAAAAGATGTTTCGGACAATGGAACCCATATATTATACTGGGACAGAGAAATCCGCACTGATAAAACCATTAAAGCCAACTGACCTGATATTGAGCCGCAGAAGAAAGAAGGTTTGAAGATTGTGGTTGAGTAGCACGGAAATATAGATTATCACAATCACTCAAACACAACCTTCAAACAGCCTATGATTGTCTAAAAGGTCAACAAATACACCGAACTGGCCATTGAAGTAAATCAAATGCGCAAGCAAAAGCAGGTGTACATCCAGCCTCTCATTCTGTCTGCAAGGGGTATTGTACCTTCAAGACTGGTGGACCAACTACAGGCTTTAGGAATGGCTCACAAGCTGGTACAGATCCATAAGTCGGTGATGGACACTCGCCATATAGTGCGACGATTCCTAAATGAAGAATGAACTCTGAAAGTGCTTGACATTAGTCCGTTTTTTCAGTCATTGTACCATTGTAAAATGAGGATTTATGAAACTGTATAGCAATAATAATAGACTACAGCCGCTTCCTTACCACATTCTTAAAATAAAGGAACCCATGGGCTGGTTTGCACATCCAAAGTGGTGTTTCTGAATCGGTGTTAACTTTGAACAGGGTGTCCAATTATATCTGCGCTCCTTCTTCCCTACAAGTATTATCCTTCCAATCGATCTCACTGCCAAAGTTGCGTATTTACTGCAGAAATTTGTCCCTTTCATTAAATTTAGTGTATCAAAGTTCTCACTTACATGATCATGACTTATGATATCCCGGAGAGAATGCAGAATACATACCTGAAAAGAAAAGAAAAGAACGTCATTAAATGTGAAAATATTAACTTACCAAAAACCAAGTTCTTTATCCTACTTCCAATCAAGAATGAATAATTATACTGTATCATATGCAGAGCAGTTATATAAAATTATATAGCCCAAATCTAGCAGATGCACTTGAGTTCCCCGGGTGAAAAGAAAATACACCACGACATGTTTTTGGTTAAGCATTTAGTGATGATGAGATTAATTACAATTATTATTATTATTATTATTATTATTATTAATAATAATAGGAGCGTGATGGCGCAGTGGCTTAGTTGCTCGTCTTTCACCTGGACGGCCGGGGTTCGAATCCCGGTGACAGCGGCGTGGAATTTTCACCTGAAAAATCACGTGGTGTCAGGAAGGGCATCCGGCCTTAAATCCCCGGCCAAAACCAAAATGAGCCTGGTTGGCTCCGGCGACCCCAATTCATTGGGAAAAGCCGAAGAAAGAAAGAAAGAAAGAAAGAAAATTATTAATAATAATAATAATAATAATTATTATTATTATTATAATACCTTTCTGAAGCCTCCGTGGCTTAGGCGGTAGCACGCCGGCCTTTCACCGCTGGATCCGTGGTTCAAATCCCGGTCACTCCATGTGAGATCTGTGCTGGACAAAACGGAGGCAGACAGGTTTTTCTCCGGGTACTCCGGTTTTCCCTGCCAAAATTTCATTCCAGCAACACTCTCCACTATCATTTCATTTCATCTGTCATTCATTTAATCATTGCCCCAGAGGAGTGCGTCAGGCCTCGGCAGCCGGCACAGTCCATATCCTCGCCGCTAGATGGGGGCTTCATTCATTCCATTCCTGACCCGGTCGGAGACTGGAAGCAGGCTGTGGATTTTCATTTTCATTATTATAATACCTTTCCAAATTCATAAGAAGGAAAGGAAGAAGAAGTAAAAGAAGATATAAAGGGTATTCAGCCCAAAGGCTAGTTTGCTCCTTCAAAGTGGTGTTCCTGGACCAGAGTTAACTTGCATTAGGGTTTCCATTTCTTTCCGCTCCACCTTTCCTTCCCCCACCCACAGCACGTGCCCTCCCCAAGTTTAATTCTTGTTCATAAATTTCCACTCACATTAATTCCTATGATTAGGTTAGCATCGAGAAGGGCATCTGGAAGTAGAAACCATCCTGCACATATAAATCTAATCTCACCTCAACGGCCACCTTGAGTGTAGTGGCTAGCATTTTTGGCTGTCACCCCGGAGGACCGAGTCTGATTTCTGGCTTGCCAATACATTTAATTCTGGTCTGAGGGCGGGAACGAGGTATTCCTTAAATAAACAATCAATCTCTTTCTATCTTGGTGTTAGATTTTCAGTCTGATACTGTGTCTAAATGCACTCTTTTGTATATGATTTTCCTGTTATTATTAATATTATTATTAATAGTAGTGGTAGTAGTGGTATATATGATACGTATTGTATGATTTTATTTTTAACGACATATATTGGATATTTCTACTTCTGATATCAATATTGTCTCATATGTACTGGTACCATATTTCGTGGTTAAGTGTAAGAGAGGGCCATGAACCTTAACTTCGCCACTACCGAAGACATAAAATAAATAAATGAATAAAATAAAATATTTCTTACTTTGTTCATAACCCTGGTCCTATCATAAGTTGGACGCAACTGTAGAGGAGCTCTTAAGCTCTAAATGTAGCCGTGGAAATAAAATCAGACAATCAACAAATCAATCTATCTATCAGGTGAAAACTGACCACGATATAGCAAAGCCTCTAAAATAAATCAACAACAAAACATCCAACTAAACGGGAATAGGAAGTGGTAGAAATTGAAAGAGAAATGCGCAGGTATAGAAAATTGTCTGAAATTAGGAAATGTATACACAGCTTATCGAAGGATTAAGAATACTTTTGGGGAAAAGAAGACTTAAGTGCTGTAATATTAAGAACACAGATGGAAAGCATCTAACAGGGAAGAAAAGGTTGAGAGATGGATAGCTTACATATAGTGTTCGTATAAGGGAAAGGAGATTGAGAATCATGTAATGGAAAGGGAAGAGGAAATTGATGAGGAAGTGAAAGGAGATTCAATTCTGAGATCGGAATTTGACAGAGCATTGGAAGACTTAAGCAGGAACAAAGCACCAGGCATAGATGACATACCCATTGAGTTCCTACGCTGCATAGGTGATGATGGTCGGATCAGGTTATTTCACATGGTGTGTACGATTTATGAGACAGGTGAGGTACCCTCTTATTTCAAGAAGAATTTTATCATCCCTATACCGAAGTCAGTAGGAGCTGACAGATGTGAAGATTACTGTACAATCAGCTTGATTACTCATGCTTCAAAGATCCTGTCTAGAATAATTTACAAGGAGATGGGAAGCCAGATAGAAGCGGAGTTGGGTGAAGACCAGTTTGGTTTCAGGAAAAGTGTAGGAACAAGGGAAGCTGTACTAAGTCGTAGGATGATTTTGGAAGGTAGAATAAGGAAATATAAGATAACGATCATGGCATTTGTAGACTTAGAAAAGGCTTCTGATAACGTTGATTGGGCTAAATTGTTTACATTTTGAAAATGATTGGAATAAAGTACAGGGATAGGAGGGTGATCTACAATCTATACAGAAACCAGACAGCTTCATTCGAGCTGAAGGACATGAGAGAGAAGCTGGTATTCAGAAAGGTGTAAGGCAAGGCTGCAACATATCACCCTTACTTTCCAATCTTTATATTGAACAAGCAATGAAGGAAATTAGAGAAAAACTTAAAGTGGGAGTGAAGATTCAAGAAGAAATAATTTCAACTCTGAGATTTTCTGATGACATCGTCATCCTGGCCTACACGCCTGAGGATTTGAATGAGTTTTTGAATGTTATGGACTCCGTCTTGAGGAAAGAATTCATCACAAAAATTAATAAATGTAATACCAAAATATTGGAATGCAGCCGAACGAAACCAGAAACCCCTATGGACATCAAATTGGCATGTGAAGAACTAAAGGAAGAAGGAGACTTCTATTACTTAGGAAGCAAAATAACCAGTGATGGATGAAGCAGAGAGGAAGCAGGCAAGGAAAGCATTTCTAGAGAAAAGGAATCTGTTGACATCGAATATAGATTTAGGTAATAGGAAGTCATTTTTGAAAGCCTTTGTCTGGAGCGTGGCACTCTATGGAAGTGAAACTTGGACTATTGTTGCAGCAGAAAAGAGGAGAATTGAAGCGTTTGAAATGTGGTGTTACAGGAGCATGAAGAAGATCAGATGGGTAGGTAGGGTTACAAACGGAGAGATATTAAGACGAGTGAGAGAGGAGTGATGTTTCTGGCGACTGCTAATGAAGAGAAGAGATAGGTTGATAGGACACATACTAAGACACCCAGGAATAGCAAGCTTAGTTATGGAAGGAAGGGTAGAGGACAAGAACTGTGGGGGAGCCCAGGTTAGAATATGTTAAACAGATTGCCTCGGATGTAGGGTGTGGTAGCTATGTAGAGATGCAACGATTAGCTCAGGACAGGGAGGTATGGAAAGCTGCATCAAACCAGTCAAAAGAATGAAGACTCAAATAACAACAGAAATTCATTACTATTATTGTCATTATTATTATAGAACTGAGATAGATTTTTGGTATTGTTTGTAGAATGTTGACAGACGGTCTGCACTAGGCTATAGAGGCCTGTTGGTTCTGCACTTGGGTCTTCACAAAACACAGGACAGGATGTACCGGCAGTTGGCAGATGAAATCAACTGAAACATAGTTTCTAGGTGAAGAAAGAGAAAAACGAGACTAATTGGCATTGCTTATATTAAGTCTCGGTCAAGGGAACATTCATTAGTGGTCCCGCTTAGCTGAACAGAAAGAAATGATGGATTTAATTGTTCAGAGTTGAATATGGAGCAGTCTTTGACGGTTTGATTTGGTGCTTAGTTGAGTGACCGTGAGGTATATTAGCTCTTCAGCTATATGGCTCGCCTTGCAGAAAAAGTTAAACTGCGGAGCAGGACATAATCCAAGACGAAATATAGGAGAATTTGTTCAGGCTGTCCTTTTGGCAATGGTTATTTATTTTATTTATCGTTTGGCAATACAAGATTTCAGAGAAAGTTACAAAGAAAATCACTTTAAAATCTACTGTACATTATTTTTACTGTTTACACTATTATTACAGTCTCAGGTCTAATGAGTCTATCCATTGGACCACGTCAGGTGTCGCCAACAGGGAGTCGATCCAGTCCCCTCCATATGCCCTCAGAGGACAGTCGGTTGTAATGTGTTGGATGGTTTGATTAGGAGCACCACAATCACACTGAGGAGACACAATTTTTCCCCATTTGAACACAGTTCCATTGCATACTCCGTGGTTTGTCCGAATTCTATTGAGAGTTGCCCAAGCCCTCCTAGGCAGATCGGAACCTGGAGTGGATGTTCTTGTAGGGTCCTGGAAGGAGCTCGACTCAGGACAAGCTTTTAGTGTCCTTTCAGTAATCCACTGCATGCTGGAATCAAAATGGTTTCTTACAAGCCTCTGGGCATGACAAATGGGTGGCTTCCTGGATTTGAGCCTGTTCATTTGAAGAGAGGGGATGTCTTCATGAATTGGTAGTGTAGGGTGATCCATGTTCTTGTAGTACTCCCGTAGCAAGGCAACTTCTCGACGAAGGTGGGGTGGAAGAATATTGCTGAGGGCTGGAAGCCAATATGCTGGTGTAGTACTTATACAACCAGTGATTAGTCTCATGGTGTTGTTCAACTGGGTGTCAACGAGTTTGACATGTGGGCTATTGAGCCAAACTGGGGCGCAGTATTCAGCCACAGAGAAGGCTAGACCTAAGTCAGAGAATCTTGTAGTAGTGGCAGAAGCTCCCCAAGATGTTCCACATAGCTTTAGCAATATATTGTTGCGGCTTCTAATTTTAGCTGCTGTGCTCTGGAGGTGTTGCTTGTAAGAGAGTGTTCGGTCAAGTATTACTCCTAAGTACTTTGGGAACTTGTTATATTTCAAAATCTTCCCCTCGAATTTTACATTGAGTTGGGTATTAGCCAATATGTTGCTCAGGAGGAAACAAGATACCTCAGTTTTTGTAGCACTGGGTTGTAGCCTCCATTTGTGGAAATATCTTCCAAGTTTAGCCAAATCATCTTCAAGTACATTTTCCAAATCTTCCATATTTTGGTGTCTAGTGGCCAATGCTATGTCATCAGCATAACAAAACTTTTTTGAGTTTGTTTCTGGTAGATCCGATAAGTACAGATTGAAGAGGAGAGGAGCCAGTACTGAACCCTGTGGGAGGCCATTAGCTAGCTTCTTTCGTTTGCTGAATTTTGATCCCAAGACAACCTGGAAATGTCTGTTGTTAATCATATTGTCAATAAGCTGGGCCATAGATTTACAGGGAATCACTTTTAGGAATTTATTCAGTAGACCTTCTCTCCAAACTGTATCATACGCAGCAGTTAAATCTAAGAAGGCAACGGCTGTTTTCTGGTGAAGTTGGAAACCAGCTTGTGAGATGTAAGAGCGAGAACTTGATCACAGCAACTTCGGTTTTTCTGGAAACCAGCTGGCTCAATGGGGATGCCTTGGGGGGTCAACGTTGCTTCACGTCCGTAGGTTCTACCCTTAAAGTGCCCTACACGTGATCCCCGGGTGGTGCTAAGTAAGCAACAACAACAGGCTGTCAGACTATCTTATAGATCTCCTGACAAAATTGAATATGCATACATCACAGTTTTGGCAATGGTAGATCGTATATATTCAAAACCTTAAATCATGTTATTTGGCACAACGAGTCACCAAAAGGAAAAGGTATCGACATTTTCATCCTCTTGTGTAGAGATCTGGGTTCCCTGAAAGGAAGGGCCTTTTGTGACTCTTAGCGTAATGGTTAACGTTGTTGACTGTTTCCGAGAGGATTGTGTGTGGATCTCATCTATGCAGAAATATCTAGATTTGATTCGAGGTGTATAGTAATAATATTACTAATAAGAAGAGTAATAATAATAATAAATACATGTAACCTGTAGAGAGGCCTGGTGCAGCTCTTTTGAATTGCCAACCTTTGCGTCTCGCTGAGGAATTAGTGAATGCTGAAGACTGTCACAGAAACACAATGCCCGAGACCGGGAATGAACTATACGATGTTAGAGTCAGATGACTATTCAGGAAATCGAACACGTGGGTTTTCAAACCAAAGGTTAGCGTCCCATTACCTTAGCCATATACAATTATTTATTTTCAAACGTTCGGACTAAGTTTCATCCTTGTGTTTTGACACCCAACCTTAGGATCTCTATATTCTCATATAGGCGAGTACTGTTGTGTGTAGACTCCGTGGAATGGTATTTATTTCCTTCAATCTGCCTCTTTGCAAATAAGTAATGTGCCCAACTCTAGGAATGGGTATTCCAAGATTCAGACACCTAGATATCAAGGGAAAGGCTACAGCCGCTTTTGAAAGTTGAGATATTTGAATATCGCGCTCCATTGCTTTTAGAAGCAATTGGAAAGAATATACCGCTAACTGCATGTCAAGTGACGTAGCGAGTAATAGCAGAGGTCGAGGCTATTTATTGATTAAATAGTTAGCCATGGAGTAGAGACTTGAGACTAGGATCAGATTACTGGCACGGCCAAATGAAAGAGAATGCAATTAGTATCAAGTAAATCGGACCAGGGATACCAGAGATATGAGGATTTCCAGATATCAGCTGATGCAGCGTGACCCTGACAGTTTTGAATAAAAGCCGGCCGGCCGAGGCATCGATAGCTCACTTCAACACAAGCACTTGCCTAGCAAGGTGCAGCTACGCTGAGCCAAGGCACATGGTTGCCGGATCTACGCAGAAGTTATTTTCAAAGTTGTGATAGTCACAAAAGTGCTGCGCTACGAGTGGAACTTAGTAAGTTTCCGGCGAGGAGAATCACTAGGTGATTGATTATTTTCTACAGACACTGGTAGAAATATTTTTATTTCTACATGGACATATGCTAGACTTTGTCTAGAATTAGTACTTTGTCACAGTCCAGTAATAACCTAATACTTGGATATTTAAGTCCATTTTAGTCAGTTTTCATATTTGTAACTTAATAACCACTTCGATCTATCAGTACATTGAAGACCAGTCTATCACGGTGTTGTTCGTTAGTCTACGCAAGGGAAACTACAGGTTGCTTAGCGCATGGTAGATGGTGTGAAACCATGCCCAGGGAACGATCTTCAGAACGGCCGTTGATTGGTTAGACAGTCAGTGTTTTCTTGTACTGAGAAGATTACCGTGAGTTATGTTACAACTGACATATCTAAGAATAGATCACTTAGATCTGACCCCATTTAAGCAAACTGTTATGGCTTTGATAGAAGCCCATATTAAAATGAATCAACAGTTACTTCAAACGTCAATAGATACTACCACTATGTCTTGTTAGACGGATTGTGGGTATATAATGGCGGCCGATACAAGGATTATACATGCTTGTCCGATAGGGCATGTCTACGGATAAATCTGGTACAGACCAGGTTCACTACGCTTCAAGACCATCAAGAAATGTAAGCCACATTTGAATTATATTATGCCTAGCTAATTGGAACAAACTATTTTTCTGCAGATGACCAACACATTTATTTTTCTTCGTATTTAAATCTTGCAATGATTTACGCAAGACTTGTTAGAGTTATTCTGAGTATTTTCAGCACTCAGAACAGTTTAGGATCGATGACCGAGCATTTCGAGCATTTATTTGAATATTTCATATTTTAGGGATATCACGGAAAACCGTCGATGTAATGGTTGAGTTAAATTATTTTTGTTGAGGAATGGATATTTTTTCCATATTCGAAGATTCGAACATGTGGATTCTCACATAATGAGATGATAATTAAACATATTTAAAATAATATAACTAATAATAATAATAATAATCCACTGATAATAATAATAATAATTTTTATAATTTTTCTAAATAATTCTTGGATATTATATTTTCTAATAATCATATGTATTGAGAGAGAACCTATTAAGTAGTTTAATCATTTCTAGTCTGGAACAGGAGATTTTCCGAAGGAGAGTGGTTAGCGCAAGCCCGCATTCAACCAACATTTCAGTTCTGGTTGAACAGTTGATATTTGCAATGAGCAAAGTATATTTTTCAGATAACACGGAGAGGCATGAAACGGGAAGCAAATGATAATTGTATCAAATAGGATATTTTTCTATTTATATAAAATCATGACGTAAATACACTCGAAAGTGAAATAAAGATTTTCATAAGTATGGTAAATTCACGGGTTGAACTGAATGGTAAAATAAAATAAACTTGTAAGTTTATAAATCTTCCAGTGTTGATAACAAGCAGAGGCTTGATTTATTGTATAAATTTTGGGAAGAAAATTTATGTGTGTGGAGTAGTTGAAATGGCATTCCCAGGTGCGCATGTTTAAGTCGCAGGAATGAAGAGGTTTTTTCGAGCATCAATCAAATAGCAGGTTCGATGGCTCAGGTTTATAGAAGGAGTATTGGAGCTACACATTTCGTCGTATGAATGACCCGAAGGTTATTTCTTAAAACCATCAGTTCTTACGAGGCACGTCCAGAAAGTAAGCTCCGTTTGGTAATTAAATTAAATTGTGTACAGATACAGAAAAAATATTTATTGCACAACATTCTACACCTCTTAAACTACTTTTCCACATAACTGCCGAACTTTTGCAGGCATTTGTCATAGCGTGGCACAAGTTTTTGGATACCTCTTCATAGAAGTTTGCCGCCGACCCGTAAACGAGAGTGAAGACTCCCCTTAAGATATCCTACTGTTTGGTCACTACTGTTAGGCAAATTGCGTGCTTACCAGGAGAACTGCGTATGTTTAGGAGTTCTCCTGACCACATACGCAATTTGCCTAACAGTGATGGCCAAACAGTAGGATATCTTAAGGGGAGTCTTCACTCTCGTTTACGGGTCGGCGGCAAACTTCTATGAAGAGGTATCCAAAAACTTGTGCCACGCTATGACAAATGCCTGCAAAAGTTCGGCAGTTATGTGGAAAAGTAGTTTAAGAGGTGTAGAATGTTGTGCAATAAATATTTTTTCTGTATCTGTACACAATTTAATTTAATTACCAAACGGAGCTTACTTTCTGGACGTGCCTCGTATTTCAACCTTATTTACGGATTCCATTTAGACTTTGATTTTGCTAGAACCCGGATTTGTCATGATAGTAGTTTATTCTTCTTCAGAGGAAGACCTTTGCCGTTGTTGTTGTAATATTGTGTTCTTACACAAATAATCGAATGGGCCACTGCCAATTAAAAATAATTCTTTAACCACGAATAATTTGAAGGATATTTTCAATCCTAGTGCCATGAACTAAATGAATTTGTTATGAAATTACAATTCTTATTTCCGCATTCTGTCGAAGAATTGCAAGTTGTGAAAGTTACTAAAATAGCCATGAATATAAATATTTTTTCATAATAATGATTCCAAGTGGAAAATTGAATAGTTGAATGGTTCAACAATTTATTGATCAAGTTGATGATTCAGAAATCATATGTTTTGTAAGGAACTTGAAGTTCACAATCGAGTCACTTCTCGAATGTTTAATGTCAGAAGAACAATTAATTTTTGTTGTGCTTCGCACAGTTCTTCGATGCTATGCTCAAGGTCAAATACTTTTCAGATGTTATTAATAAGTGTAAATAATTTGTGTTGATTCAGAAATAATAATATTTTTCGACAATGTATTTTTGAAACTGGAAAACTAAGTGAAAGTTAAAATTCTATGAACATTTATTCTACGAGTGTTAATATTATGTAAAAATTCAAACAGTGAACTACGATATTTCCAGTAGAGACAATTAAATTTGAACTGGATTTAATTATAAATAATTTTGGAACACAGTCTACAGGACTAATAATCAGACTTGTGTTTCCAAAAAATAATTGTCAAATGTGTTTGGAAAATTTCTGTATATTGTGTAAATAGGAGTGTGGGTCGCCACACGTGAGTGATGCTGTTTTGAGCATTTTTTCAGTCAATTTTAAATTCAAAATAAAATGAGATAATTTTACTTGATGTGTTACTCCCAGTTGAATCTTCTTCTATCCTTATTGTTGCATTGAGCCAAAAATCAGTAAAGCATTTTTTTTCATTTGATGTCGTTTTTGCGATTTGCTTTAACCCATCTGGCGCTCCGGGATATTTTGACTCTCGTGCTGACTGATTATTGGTAAAATGCATATGTGGTCGTGCGGACTCCGGTCTAAACGGGCACAGTAAGACATGAGAACTGACTTACAACCACTTGTAGATTGACAGGTATGGGATTAACACACATCTTTTGTCATTTGACCACGGAGTGATCCAACTGCTGTCTTCTATCGTCACTGGCAGATGACCCTGGTCTGCCAAGCTACAGGGTGGTCAATTTTAATAATTTAGACAAAAGTTTTATTTATTTCCAGAGCCTGGAATTAGTGCCAAGGTTCATTCAGACAAGAATCTCAATACGGCACTGTTAAAAGAATCCTAGTTTTGATATTCGTCTCTCACTGATTTATAATGTTGTTAGTAGTTTACGTATTTTGATTATCTTCCAATTTCCTAGGCGCCAATAAACTTCAGAACCATTAGAAAATCTTCTGGAACTTACTCTTGTAGAAGCCAAGTCCATGTGCGATTGCTGTATGTGTACTCGTGGAAAGCTTCCAGAGTTAACCAATACGGGGAGCACAACATAGCACGAGTCCCATCGTGGCATTCTGTCAATAATATTCAGTATTCGAATGAGCGAGCAATTCAATCCAGAACCCGACATGCATCCTCTCAGCTCATCTAGCCGAGAGCCTAGGCTTGTAATGAACTCTTTAGACATGGCGGAAATACGCTGGATATGAAAGCACCGTAACTGGGAATATGATGCAGTCTCTAAGCTGGTCTTCATTTCATGGAGCTTCATAGCGAGCACCAACCATCCCTTTGCTGTCTAACAATCGATGGTCATCTACTAGAGGCAGCAGCTGGACCACCTGGAGATATACTGACTAATATGCTTGGCTGCCACTCCAGAGGTCTGGGATTGATTCCCCATCAAGGCAAATGTTGGGATGGCTCCTGATCTAAGGAAACGGCTGCCTCATTCCTAACGATAGCCTCAATAGCAAATGCACAAACTACCACAGCCACCACAATAACACAGGTAATCGGACAAATTCTACTCACAACCTAGTACACGGAGCTGCAATGACCATGATGCCCAAGCCCCTTAATAGAATAAGAACAAAGAGCAGTTTAGGGTCGGCAAAGCCAAAATATGTTGCGTCCACCTCCTGTTATAGCAGTTATCATTCTTCGCTGTAACTCCGGAGGTCCGGGTTCGATCCCCAGCACTGCCAAGGAATTCAATTCTGAACTGAGGGCTGGAACGGTGTACACTCAGCCTCGTGAGGCAAATGATTCCCACCTCAGCCATCTTGGAAGTGGATTCCTGTGGTTCGCCACTTCATCTCCATGCAAATGGTTCCTTACTCCAGGCCACGGCCGCCACTTTCCTAATCCATACCTGAATTACTGTTACACAAACTACACAGGTCATCAGACAAATCCTACATACACACTCAAGTACACGAGGCTAAATGATAATGGTGTCTAAGGCCCTGAAATGAAACAAAATGCAAACAAAGTATGTTTTCTTCGTTGTTGTTGTTGTTGTTGTTGTTGATGCTGCCTGATACCAAATCAAGGTAACTAAGTTACCTTTGACGAATATATGGAAATAGCTTGTGATGTCGGCAGTGAGCAGCAGGAGATCATGCTGTCAAAACTGCATATACTAGCCCCATAAATGTTGACTAAGTTTGCATCCACATGCGTGTGCGAACATTTATATTCTTATTCATTCATTCGTGACTGTTTTGCCTTTGAGCGTCCATTATAGTCTGCGAGCCATTTGTATGATAAGTAATATATTAGGTGCTTTAAATAATTCTTGTATTTTTAGGCACTAGAAAATTAATTGTAATTCCCCGCCCAATGCACTCGTGCGACCAACTGAAAAGCTTATCTCTACTGATTGATTACTTAAGCTACACTGATCAATGTCTTCGAATATTTCAATATCTCTGTTCTATGTAATAAACATCCCTCCTAACAGAACTCTGCCTTTTTAATTTACACTGTGATTTGTGAAACTAATGGGGGTACAAGACAAGCCCTGTGAAGGCATCCCTCTATTTCATTTTGCCGAAACGTTTACTCTGATATCCAATGGTAATAAACCCTCCGGTGATAAACTACGATCTTGTATATGTGCGTCAACTGTTAAGTGAAGTATTTGCCCCATGATATGCGAGATGCAATAAGCTAACGTTCCAGGATAATGACCTTGATCCAGCCTGTATAGTTGAACACATACCATGGAATGTCATATTTTTTGTATACGTGTACAGTAGGTAGGCAGCTTTCTTAGACAAGTACTATCTGATATTACCCTTTCACGAATTGATTGACGGCGGTCGAGATGGGAACTATTCTTTGTTTACTTGTGTCACACGTCAGCCTGCTTCGTCGACAGATACAGTCGCGCAAGTAGGATATGACTCAGTTCCAGTAGTCTCAGTCATCTTTCAACTGCCCGTGGTAACATGAGCTCCAGTGACGCATATCTGATGCAGTGTTGGTTGACTTATGTGCAGACTGCACTGTCTCATGGCTGTGTCCTCTGCTTGCCCCGCGGGGCTCATGCTACAATAAACAACAAACACTGGTGCAGCCACGCTCAGCGGCAATCAAATGTTGAATGGGAAATTCGAAAGAAGAAATTGGTTCATTTATCAAGGAGACGACCTATTTGCCTCGAGTCCGACTCCTTGCGTGGTTAGTATTTTTGGCCGTCACCAGGGAGGCTCAGGTTCGACTCCCGGATCTGCCAGTTCTGGCCTGAGGACTGGAACGAAGCACACTCGTGAGGCAAAACGGAGAAGAGGAGGATTTGATCTCTACCTCAGCCATCCTGGAAGTGGTTTTCCATGTTTCCACTCTGCTCCAGGCAAAGGCCGGGATAGTGCGTAACTTAAGGTCACGGCTGCTTCCTACCCAAATATTACATCGATTACAAGTACACACACTTGTACAGACATCACAGTGACACAGGTTATCAGACAACGTCTACACACACCTATGTACGTGGAGCTATAGTACGTAACCACGATGTTGCAAAGACCCTTAAATTCAACAACAAAATTTGCCTCGAGAGTTCCAACGAGTCGTAATCCAACTTGTGACAGGACACAGTTATGACGATATCCATCATTCACTTTTCACAAACCACTCTTGTTGATGGCTTAGGGGCTTGGATATCGTAGTTATTTCAGCCCCGCGTGGTTGGGCGTGTGTAGATTTTGTTTATAACATGTGTTTTTATGTGTGTATTAATGTATTAATGTTTTAATATATATGGGTTGGTTTTCTAGTTTTGGCACCAATGCTTCAGTGCCAAGTTGCAACAATGTTGGGCGCTGCCACTTTTACCGACGGTTGCTGCCCTGCATCCCCTCCCTCAGAGCACATGACCTCGCCCGTCCTCACTACCGCTCGTGTGCAGTCGCGCCTGATAGATGAGTAGTGTGAGACCAGCGCTCGCGAAAGACAGTCGCAATGTCTTCCAAGCAGGAGCCGAGAACGTGGATAAAAATTCAGTGTGCTAGGAGTCGCAGTGCTAAACAGTGTCACCGAGGATTACAGGAAGCGTGCGGTGCAGCTGCTTACCGTTCAGAACGGTAGCAAAATGGGTTGCAGCCTTTCGAGATGGGCGCGAACGTGTGGAGCACATGCCTCGATCTGGTCACCCACCAGTAGGTGATGACAATGTACAGATGGTGTCCGCGTTAGCAGAGGTGGATCGGAACGTAACGATTCGTCAATTAGAGCAAGATACCGGACTGGCGCATTCAACTGTCCTCCACATCCTGAAGGACTTACTGAAAATGAGGAAGATTGCGTCCAAATGGGTTCCGCATGACTTAACCGACATGCACAAATGGCTGCGATATGACGCTTGTCGTATGCACTTGCAGCGTTATGAGCGCGAAGGAGAGGCCTTCTTACGGCGTATCATAACCATTGACGAGACGTGGGCCAGATCTTATGAGCCACAGTTAAAACGCCAATCGAACGAGTGGCGGCACCACGGATCACCACGGAAACAAACAGTTCGACCAACCACCACCAATGTGAAGGTAATGTTGATTCTTGCCTATGATTGGGATGGTGTGATCATTCACCATACTGTTCTCCGAGGGCAAACCGTTAATGCGGCGTACTATTGTTCGTTTCTGCAAGACCATCTCCGAGGAGCTCTGAGAAGGAAACGGCGCCACCACATGGTTACACCGCCCATAGTTCTGCATGACAATGCTAGGGCACACACAGCTGGCGTTGTGTCGGCATTGTTGGATCGCTGGGGCTGGGAGGTCCTCTATCACCCCCCATATTCTCCCGACATCAGTTCCTGCGACTATGATCTCATCCCGAAGATGAAGATGACAATGAGCGGGGAGCGCTTCCGTACCATTGAAAACGTTAAGCAGGCTGCCAAGCACTCTCTTCGTACCATCAATAGAATGGGCAGAGTCAACGGGATCCGACGACTTCCGCATCGCTGGGAACACGTTGTACGCAACGGTGGGGACTACATCGAGGGCCTGTGAAACTTGGAACCATCTAAGTGAGTTATTAATACAGTTATAACTAAGGTGCCAAAACTAAAAAACCAACCCATATATATATATTTGTAACTGAGGCGAATAATGGGGCAAAGGCGGCAGTGGCCTTAAATTACTACTCAGGTGAAATCGTTGTCAGGAAGTTAATTCGGCCATATCAACCATTCGCCAATTAGTGACTCATCTCACATCATCCATGAGCCAATAGAGACGTGAATTATACCTTGGGATAATACATTTCACGAATGGATAGCAATTGTTCTACGTAACCCACCTCTGATGTTCTCGAAACTGATGTCACAGAAACTGATTGCGATGGTGGCTATTGTCCACATGGTGAACCAGAAAAGACTCCGATGACTGCAGCTCTTCCAGCATAATTGAGGTTGAGATACGCCCGAGCGTTTAACATCAAGATATGTAACGTAAAACTGTCTATTCCATTTAGTTTGTTCAGTCTTATTGACATTAACTGCGAAAAGAAATAGAATTCAAATCCTCCAGGCCTCTGCCTTCTTTAATTTTTCTGGTATATAGTTTATCGTCATGTGAGTGTGCCTCTAATGGAGATAAAACTATCCTGAAATTACTTGAAAATTGCTGCAGCCATTGTCGTGTTAAGACCGCAAGACTATAAATAACAACACCAGCAGCCTACTTTTCTGGAAAGATTTCTTCGATATCATACGAGTACTATACCAGGTGAATCACCTGCCCCTAATAGTATTGATTTACGCAGCCCAACTAGCGCTGTTATCAGGAAGGTCAATATTTCTCTGCTAGCATCCCGTACGGTACTAATGCTCTGCAAGCATATCCTGCAAGCGATACTGAACACTATTATTTTGCCCTCAATGTGACTACAGACTGAAGAGTTACAACTGACAGTTTTTATAGGCAACACTGTAAGAATTACATCAAAACTTTACATCATTCCAATTGTATGTGAACTATGGTTCCGACATCATTCAAATTGTATGTGAAATGTGGTTATTCACTACATGTTACTTTGTCTTTGTAGAATCTATCTTTTTCACGCAGCCAAGGTGTCTAAATGGATTTATTTACTCTTCATTGCTCCAGTACAAGTAACAGCTAATTGTCAGCTACTTATAATATTATGAAGTTCCCTGTCGGTTCAATAATGCTCCATTGGCAATAATCCGACATTTTGATCGTCAAAGCGTTGCTTCATATTCCCAATTCTCTTCCGCGTTCCCTTTGAACGAGTCAATATATTCCGGATCGATGTTTCATGCTATGCTAAATGGAATGAGGAATTAGATGCCGCTATCTCACGACTAAGTTCGTCACTCCTCATCAATATTCATGTCAATACGTTCCCAATAAGGACATAATTCTTCCAGAATATCGCACTTCATCTCGTTAAAAAATGCTACGATGGAATCACATCATGGTAGTCAGTAACACGCAGTTATCGTACGTTGGAAGTCATGGTCAGGTGAATAGATTCAGGGATGAATTGTAAATTCTGATATGTAAGTTATTCTGGGAAAACACACTATGTCTAAGAATAATCTTTACATTTTCAAGTAAGTACCTAGATGAGCCTTGTGAATGTCATAGAACTATTAGTGAGAACACAATGAAAGGATTAACTTTCCAAACCACCACCACTACCACCACCACCACAGCTACTAGTAGTCTATATTCATAACATGGAAAGGGCATGCAAATCTGCACAGAAGGAAATGCATGTGTAATAATACTTTTTATTGGAGCACTTATTGATGGCTGAGAAGCAGTGGAAAGTTACATTTGTAGAGGAATGGTCAGATCCGTCATGTCCATGGGAAGATGACCTCGCTGTTCTGTCCCTTAAAGCAACAATAAATAAATGTCTAATCCTGTCCCGAATTCTTTTTGATGTGTAACATCTTTCCGCTCGGTTGCTGGATAGTTTTGTGGGAGTGATTTTGAAAATTAGGGACGGGAGTGGATCGGAACGATCGAGCTGGCAGTGGTGGACAACGGAAGTATGCACTGCCCGCTCGATCGATCGAATGGAAGTGTGCCCTAGCTGGCAGTGGTGGATCGAACAGAAGTATAAGACGCACTGCCAACTCGATCGATCGATCCAGCTGGCACTGGTAAGAGAAACAATCAGCGCGCGGTGTCGAAAATTGATACCATGACGCACTCTCGGCCATGTGGAATGTATATGACATACTGAACGGAAAACGCTTATGCGAACTCCGGTGTCAAGTGATTTAAACAAATGACATGGTACATGTTCGAAGTCTTCGTATCAGTATTTTAAATGGTAAAATGCCTTAATATCAAACATTGTAATTAGTCGGCATTGCATTGGCATAAGGCATTTTAAACTCAATGTCACTCAGGAACATTATCGAAACAAACAAAATATAAATGAAACTTAATTCCGCAATGCAGTATTATTGGAACGTGGAAATAAGTCAACATCTTGTGCACAATATTTGCGTAGTCGAAATAGCCGTGGAGTTATTGCGTATGACTGTGAATCTAGAGATCTTGGGTTCGAATCCTGGGCGGGGTAGATATTTTTCCTACCAGATTATCATTTTGATCGATATTTATCATATCAATGACTCATTTTAACAGAATCCATATGGAATTATGTGTTGGTCTGTGAATCAAGAGGACCTGTTTATAAGGAATTTAAGGTTATGAGCGGTGTCGCGTCTATTAATCTAGTTGATCCATATTGTATTCTTTATTTAGGCTAGTGCTGGTGGAAGCTACAAATCATCCAATAAAATGAGTTCCGTATTATAAACTATAATATCTTTAAAACACTCCCTTTTACAATAGATTAATATTTGTGCTAATAATACTATAAAATACCGGTGTATCAACAATTTCACGTGAGGTTTCTTCTATGTCAGATGTTACACATCATATGCGACTACTGTAATGCTCGTAATTTTGTTACTTTATCTCGGTAAAATTCCAAGTATTGGATATTATACTAACGAGATGTAGTTTATAAGAAGATCATGGTTATCATCAATATAAACTTTTCAATCGGTCAACACGCTATTTACCTAACATGATTGCGCGGGGTACAACATGTAAATAACACAATTCCTGAAAAAAGAATTACTTGAAATTAATTATTATTCAGAGAAATAAGGGCACATTGCCCTTTCTCCCCCACCCAACCATATTGGGTAAATAGTGTGTTGACCGACTGAAAAATATAAATTGATAGTTTGTACAGGCAACACTGGAAAATGGCCTCAAGACTTCACATCCTGATAATCGTTAATATGCAGTTATCGTGCGTATGAAGTCTTAGTCAGATGAATAGTTTCGGGGCTGAATTCCAAATTCTGACTTACATATAAATTTGTGGGGAAAACACAAAATCGGGCAACACTTAGGCTCTAGTTTTTGTGTGAATCTGTTGCAAATAGCTAAAATACATTATACGTATTTTTATTTAAATATCGAAGATGGCCAACGTCAGACCGTTGGGGAAATCCCCAACCCTAACAGAGCAGATGGCACGAGGCTGTACCTTAGTTCTTGGCTTGCAGCGCATTGGTGCACAATTCTACCATAGTTCATCGTACACTGGACGAACACTAGTACATAACACCACTTTTGAAGTTTTATTTCTCCACATTTTTACTGCACTTAATTGACTAGGGATCGAAGCCGTTTTACACGTTACCAGCAGTTCTCAGCAACTAAGGCATAATATCCGAGACGGATCGCCCGATGACGTAATGAGCTACACAATCCGGTTTCGGAAACTCCGAGTACCGCAGTGTGATAAGTCGACCTGCAAAACATGATGCACGGAAGTTAACAGACTAACGTGGAGCGATCAACTTTTAGGAAACTGCCACAGCGAACTTAACTGCATAAGTCATGGCCTATTCTTTAACCGTGATAGCATTGAAATTAGTTGAATATAGATCACATGAACTACACTCTCGTTTCTACGATATAGACAACTATTGACCCCTGGCACTACAGCCCATGAAGGGCTTAGGCCTACCAAGCGACCGCTGTCTAGCCATTTGGCCTGCAGATATTGAGGTGACACGTGGTCAGCATTGGGTCCCCTTGGCTGATAATCGTGGTTTTCGTGACTGGGGCGCTGCCTCACTGTCAGAAAGCTACTCAATTGTCCTCACGAAGCTGAGTGCACCCTGTTCCAGCCCTCTCGTCAGTTTCTAAAATCCCTGACGGAGGCGGGAATCGAACCCGGGGCCTCCGAGTGAGAGGCAGGCATGCTACCCCCAACACCACAGGGCCGGCGCAGACAACTATTTCCACCCTGTATATAGCTACAAGCTCTTATTTAAGGTCATTAGATACTTACCTAGGTATTTTGTACACTCATTTTCTCATACTGTGCTTATTCTCCAAGTCGTAATCATTGCTTCGTAGCCGAACTGTTTCATACTTGCAAATAATAACAACCAAAACTTGAAAAAAAGATCCAGTGATCTTTGGTCAGAATGAGCAACAAAATATTATTTTTCATGTGAGCTAGACCTTTGTTTACTAGAATGCCATAGGCCTCAAAAAACTCTGTCTTTTTGCGGCTAAAAACCGACCATCTTATTGCGGAACCCTGTGGCTGACAGGGGTATGAACTTATTTTAAAAACAAAATTTACGAATAATTAAGTACAAGTTTTTCGGGCTTGTAGGCCGTGGTCCAGACAGGATATCTCCCGCCGTTTCACCGGAAACTGCGTCCGGCATTTTCAAAGGTTCCGCTCCTTTAATCAATTTAGCATGGTGAGCCGAGCGTTCTCTGCGCAGTCCGGCTAGACCGTCTGGTCTCGCGTACATATTGCGGGGTGCGGTGCGTGCTCTGGCTAATCTCGGGGAGGAAACGGATTTTTCTACTGTTGCATGATACATCTCCCGTACTAACAAAACCTACTCATTTCCATACCCACATTATCCTTGCATGTGGCAATAACCAAGCCGCCAGGTTTTACGTGTAGACAATCTTTCCTTTCCGTCTATGCGGTTTTCCCTGGCCCTACAATCTTACCGTTATATATGTGTACATATTTATATGTGCACATATATAATAATATACCAATGTTAATATCAACCTATGATGCCTGGTAGATCGCGACCGCGATGGGACAGGCGCAAAGCCTCAAAGGGCAATCCTTATCTTTCCAATCCCCTATGCTTTCTCTTCTACTATGTAGACTAACTGCATGTCGGAGGCACCAGTAGTAAGGTCGGGTGCCACGCGGGGGGTGCGGGAAACCTTTTCGCCCCCCCCCCCCCCCCGAAAAAAAAAGCGTGCTCCGGCTTCGGCGACCGAACTTGTGAGGGTGAGGTGATCCCTGGACGACTGCCGGGCTGTAACGGGGAGGTTCTTTAGGTAGACGTGTGCGTGATATCTTGGCCTTGGTGTTCGTAAGATCTTTTGGGCAGTCGTGTTCGCTGGGCGCGCGAAGCGCTTCAGCGACTTTAAATCATGCCAGTACCAGTGCCCGATATAGGGCTCCTTTCCAAGGCCTTTTTGTGTGTTTTGCTTTAGTAATTATGAACGCCGGCCGTGAAAGCCTAAGCTGTTATAAAATTTACGAAGTATGACGACTATTTGACCAAAAATACCAAATACATTTTATAAAGACAGCAGCAGCAAAGTACACTTTTCTAGGAATAGTACGTGATTGAGACATCTCCAAACGAACCCCTGTGAACAATTTCCCCATTAGTCATCGCTCCAGTATAAGTGGCGATTACCACAGAGCAAGCATATATTTTCTCGTATTCTTACCTAGCTCCTTAAAAACTGCTCCTTCGCCTCATTGAATTTAGATAATACTATGTACACATTTATGACATTTTGTACACTTCTAGTAATGTAATTACATTATTTCTCAACTGGTCTAAATGATCATTGTTAGTCACGTCTTCGCCTAGTTTCATTATTGTTAAAGAAAGGATGCGAGTATCGCGGTTGTTCATGCTATTCACACTGAATCACAGGGTGGTGTAGGTAAAACGTTATATAATGTTATTGGTATTACGTCCCTTTTAACAACTGTGGCTTTTAGAGACTCCGAGGTGCCTGAAATTTTCCCCGAAGCGGATATTTTACGAGCCAGTAAATCTACTGACACGGTTCCCTCGAATTTGTGCACTCTAAATGGCAGCTGGCTGCGCCAGGATTCGATCCTGCAACCTTGAACACAGAAGACGAGAACGTTACCGCTGAGACAACTGAAGGTAAAACGTGGGCTGTGTAAGTAACATTTCACTGCTGGTATTGCTGATTGATTGAGCACACATATCGACGCTGTCAATGCAATACTTCGTATCTGAAAATGCTATTCTAATTAATTATTTTCCTTATGATTCGTCACTCCTCCCAGCCGTGTGTGGATGTGCCGTCCAACAGAGCAATTCATGTTAGGTTCAATTTTCTGTGTGGGGGCATAAAGAATAATGAGCTATAAATTCATTGAACTGTAGAAAAGTATATATCCATGTACTTATGTACACCTACAGTACAGTAGTCTATATTGAGGTTCGTTTTCCTTTAGGTCCATACAGAGGAAAATGAGCCTAAGGTGAATTGTACTGTTGGATTGTACATCCACACACGCTGGAAGATGTGACTAACCATAAGAAATATATTGGGAAAGAAGAGCTTCGTTAGATACGAGGTATTGCACTGACATCGTCGATATGGTCAAGAGTAGATAGGACATATTTGACTGCATGTGTCGAGTAGATCAGGTGAGTCCGACGGAGGTGATTGTTGTTTAAGGAATTTAACATCTAGGTCATCTTCTCGATATTAGTGTCTGTTATGCACTACAACCACTTCTTGTACTGCCTGTTGGTTTGGGATAAGACACCCTGTAATTCCACGGTTCTACAACTTCTTTCTGTCTCGTGCAGAAAGTACTCGTGCTATTTCCTCTCGTATTTGATCCCGACGAGCACGTAAAAGTTTAAGTTGCTCATGTTATCACCTTATCGATTTAGTGTACAGTTTTAGCGGGTAAGACTGAAGTGTAGATAGGTGCTGAAAGGTACAATACCTCAGTTAACCTCTCCGTGATTCTCCTCACGAAGCCAGAGAGTTATGCCTTGTTGATGTTCTGTGAGGGCGGGCAAGGCTTCTGCCATGACAAGCCTGATGAATGTTACGTAGGTACAGTTGAGTGTTCTGGTGCGGATGTCTCTACCACGCCCCATGAGAAGAGAAACTACACTACTCTAAATGTAGGTAAGGTCCACCAATTTCCGTTACGCTCAGGTAATGTCAACTCTTTACAGCATCATATTTAACATTTAACATTTGATATCTCCTGGTGACATGAGGACCAGCAGCAGTATTAGGCCGCGGTTGCATCATTGACATATAGGTTACTGAATATTGAACGAAGAACAAAATTAGATTTTTCACTTTTCAACTCTGTAGTGATTTCATTTTCAAATATGCATAAGGATTAGAAAGAACATACACACCGACTCAGGTTTGCTTTGAGGGCTAAGCGATTCTTACCCTCAAACTTCATTGAACCAATCGTGCCCATGAGTACCTAGGTAGATGATATCCCCCCCCCCTCCCCCCTCCCCTCCCACCCCACAGCCCCCGAAAAAAAAAACGAACGAGAAACCCATTAAACGCAAGGAAGATGAAATATGTTTTGCAGTCCATTTTATCTTGTTCATACCCCTCGCATGACATCTGTGGCTTTTTGTTGTGACCCAATGAATATCATATGATTATGAAATGAATATTAGGAATTTAATAGGCAAAAACTAAGATTTTCTCGCACTAATATCAGAAAGGTGAAATTTTACTTGGAAATAACTAAAATTATTGATTGAGCCCACTATTTACGTATACTACCTGAAATTAACTGTTTAACTAAACACATAAACGTCACATGAATTTTCTTCATAACTCTAATGGTTTTCTCGGGAATTCATGCTTTTCCATGTTAAAGCCGCGTAGAGTGCTGCACATAACTTGAAACCATACATTGAAGTTCGTTTCACACTCAAAAAAAATAATAACTGATTGAGCTGACAAGCAGCAATTGCACCAAGTGTACTTAAAATTCAATTTTATGCGAGATAGTTCATATGTAATTTTTTTAAATTCTAATGGATTTTCAGAAAATTATAGTTTTCCATGAACTTGGTGTTTTATACGCGAAACGTCAGCATAACGAGAGAACGGTTAATCCCATGTATGGATATTCCACATTTTATGTCCTGTATTCCCATTTTAAAAATTTGGTCACCCTTGTCTACAGCTATCTGCTTTCTTAGAGGAAGCACACCTGTAGTTAAGGATAAATGGAACGTTTATCCTACTCTTATGTTTCACGGAAACGTTCCCTAACAGAAAATCATTTGCATTTGTTAGTCGGAAAGCCAGCTGCTATTCATTTGAGACAGTTGATATGTTGAACAAGTGTCAAATAAATTCTCACTCACAGAATATCTAATGCATTTCTACATTTCAGGGGCAATATTTTTGTGTCCCCACCTGATGGCACGAACTTAAGCGATAGGCTGCTCAGGGGCTCTGCACGATCATGAACTAGGATGGTTGTCGTGTCCTTACCGATAGCATCTGACAGGAATTACAGTCCAGTCCCTACTATACAAATAATTGGGAGTGGGACGTGATTCCAGGATTCAGGGAATATTCCCCAATGAAAGAGATTGAACGCTAAACTCCTAGTTTATTCCATAGGGCAGTAAAGGACCCACTACCGTTGCCACAAGGATCACGCTGGATTATAATTTAAACCTGAAGTACAATTGATTAACTGATATTGACCTGTTTCCTCAGCTTTGCTAGCTATGGTTCTCCCAAGTACCGCGTTAGCGCCGTGCCCCTTGGGCAACTAGCGTCCGACGACCCGACTTGCCTGATCTCCCGATCGGTAGGCAATCAACCTCTGTCAGTGTCAGACTTCCGCTTCTGCACTGCCTCACTGACCCCTCTGACCAGAGTCCGCAGCTCTTTATAGTAAGGCAGCGAAGTTGTTGCTGACCAGGTTGAACTGGGGTTGAATGTCCGATAAGGTTTCACCTTAAACCGGCATCGGGATATGACAATATTCCGTTTTGAGCTGCTAAGTAAACGCTTATTCTTTCAATTTCTGCAAAAGGAAGAAGTAGCCTACTCGAGCCCGGAACGTAAGTTTTCTGAAACAAGGAATGATGCAATAAATCAAATCCTCTTTTAAAATGGAAATATCTACAATTCTGAGTGACGCTTTTAGGTGAAATCTGATCAAATACATTTGAAATTGCAAGCAGAAAAAAGTGCAATGTTCTTGTCGATAACGGGTTTTATTATGATAGATGTGATGGAGAGCAGACAGTTCTAGAACACCCTTATTCCAATCCTCCGGGTATTACTGCTTTCAAAGATGGAATGTCTGTCAGAAGTCTGATGGAAGTCGACGGATTTAGGTGTCATTTCCATATTTTGGTGACATGGAGATTTTAAGTTGTTTTCAAGAAGCCTGTCTTCTTCCTTCATCGATCTTTACACTCAACCCCGCAGTATTCCCTATTCTGAAGACGAATGAAAAGACTAATACTGGGGCGTGAGAGTGAGGAAATTAAATTGTTTGAGGAAACAGTAGGCCTATAGCATAGTCGTATATTTTGAAGTTGTATAAAGAGTGACTGTTATATTATAATATTAATAATAACAATAATAATAACAATAATAATAATGATGGTGATGATGATGATCGTGTGGCCTCCGGAGAGGCCGAGTGCAGGTCTTTCTAGTTGACGTCCGCGGGCGACCTGCGCGTCGTAATGAGGATGAAGTGATGATGAAGACCTCACATATACCCAGTCTCCGAGCCATGGGAATTAACCCCAGAAGATTAAAATCCCTGATGGCTCGGCCGGGAATCGAACCTGGGGCACTTCGGGCCAAAGCCTAGCGAGCTAACCATTTAGCCAAATATCAATGATAATATATAACTTATTGCTCACAATTTCCATATCATTAAATAATATTAGCCTACTTTCAAATTTGGGAAAAATGTTCTCGTGCTTGTCCGTATCTATGTACTGTATGTATATACAGTAAAATATTCATAATATTATTATTAATAATAATTATAATAATAAAAATAATAATTTTACAAGATTGACTCCTATTTTATTCAGAATATTAATCAATAACAATCATTTCTCTGAGAAAATTACTACCAGGAACAAGAAATCATGGACGAAATATTTTTAGTGCCCGGATGAAGAGATTTCGGGAGAAGAGAAGAAAATCATTAGCAACTTAAGTTCTATCCCGTTCCACAGATGGGCATGACGATGTTAAAAACTAAAAAGTAATAATGTTATTGGTTTTACGTCTCTTTTAACTACTGCAGCTTTTAGAGACGTCGGGGTGCCAGAAAAATTTCCCCGAAGGGGATCTTAAACGTTCCAGTATATCTACTGATACGACTCCCTTGCATTTGCGCACCATTTAATGCCAACTGACTCTGGGAGGACTCGATCTTGCAACCTTGGGGACAGCAGGCAAAAACGTTACCGGTGAGCCACGCAGCCAGTTGGTATATACAGTACAGTGTGTATAAGTGGGTCTGCTATAATAGCAATTAGCAAATGACGAAACAGAATTGAATAAAAATTGGTACAGACATATCAATAGTAAAGGGCACCTACTATAAGTAGTCGTTATATATAGTTGTCATCTTAGCTAGCGAAAACAAAATAGAGGACAACCAAGTGGTAGTGCTTGTATTGGATTACTACTCAACTAATCATCAGCTCTCCAGCAAAATTTGAAAACCCAACAATCATATAGAGACCGTCTGGAGACCAAACTACAAGGTCATCTGCAAAAAAAAACTTCAATATATCAGCCGTGTGAATCATCCAAAGATAATCATCAATAATTTGTGATCCAATGAATCAATGCTTACAGTACTTGACATTGGAGCTACTATATGTCAGGACCCTCTTTTATCAACGTGATGACTGTATGAGATTAAATATTACGCGCAGCCGCCATCGTGTAATTCAGTAACACGAGTAATTCAGTTTTAGTGCCGGGAGTGTCCGAGGACATGTTCGGCTTGCCAGTTTTGTAACTGCTTCGAGACGGACACCCAATGGGTGAGCTACATGTACCGTTGGGAAGGAAAGTTGGAATGTAAGGACAAGGAGTTGGAAGGTAGCGGCTGTGGCCTATAGTTAAGGACCGACCCCGGCATTTGCCTGGAAGGAAGATGGGAAACCACAGAAGACAATCTTCAAGGTTGCCAGCGGGGGGATTCGAACCTCCTCGCCTCCTGGATGTGAGCGACTGCCATCAGTCATGCCGCAACGACCACGGCTAACTCAAGTAATTCAGTAACACGAGATAATTAAAAGTAAATATTAATTTGAACCAACTGAAACATGACGTTCTGCATTAAACAACGAATTCCGTGAAGAAGCAAATGGCCTATTTTCATACATTCTACTGGTCCATTCCTTAAAGGAATTTCCCTCCCATTAAAAGCATTTTGCATTTGATGCAGTAAATAGCTTTTAGTACACGACGTATCTTGTGATAAAGCATACTCCAAGAAATTCAAAATCAATACTCTAAATCCATAAGTGGCAGTCCTTATAGACAAGACACACAAATAAAACGTAATCGTCTTACTCTGGTACTAGTGCAAGCTCTGTCTTAAATAAAAGCTTCCATCGTTCGTCAAGATAATTCACTTAAACAAATCTCCAGCACTGGAAAATGTGTGTCCAAAGTTACACGATGAGGCATTTAATGTTAAGGAATTTTTCACCGGTGTAGCCCATCATACGAATCTTCTCTGCTATCGCCCGAATAAGATGTGAGAAATAAAAAAATGAGGTTTTAAATTTCCAACTGAATCCATCTAGAATATTTGAAAACAATTGATCATTTGATGTATCTAGACTAATCTCAGAATGAAGTTTCGCTGTGTTATATTTTATTACACTCGGGTAAATAAATTGGCCAAAAATTTAGTTTAAGTATCTGAAAATCACTGGCCGCCATTTGGCTTTTGTATTTCTCAAGATTTGGAAAATCACATATATTGACTTACTTAACAGTCTTCTAAATGTCAGTTTGATTGCTTAAGTAGTTTCGGAGATATTGAAAAGGGGTGACACATATGGGGGTGCCAGGTAGGATAGTTTTATATTCAACCAAATCAAACCAAATCCCATGGCACTTCAGCCTTGGCCTACCAAGCGAACGCTGCTCAGCCATGTGCCCTGTATATTATGAGGCCTCGGGTCGAATCGGTCGTTAATGTTGTTCCTCGTTGCCGGGGCGCTGCCATAATGTCGTATAGGTATTCAATTATCCTCACAAGGCTGAGTGCACCTCGTTCTAGCCCTCACGTAAGTTTATAAAATATCTGACGGAGCCGGGAATCGAACACGGGAACTCCGGGTTTGAGACAGGCGAACTATCCCAATACCACGGGGCCGGCATTGATTTATATCCATGCTATTGAATTAGGCTATATGCTAGCAAATAAATATTATATTAATGGCTCATTATATCAACCTATTTTTCTGTCGCTCTTTTAGGGCATGGGACATAAAAACGTAATTTGTAAAATTTTCCACAGCCGCCATTTTAGCTTATTTTCATTTTATAAAAAAAATACGCCTATGAGATCACCTATTGTTCGTGTGTGTGTGTCCCCTAATAACTTCTAAACGGCTGGAGCGATTTCAATAAAAATTGGTAAAGACATAGTACTGCTTCGGCCGACCCCGACCGTGCTCTTTAAATTTTATTACGTCTCACCAATCTAACATGGCGGCTGTGCGAAATATTTCACCGGCATTCCATATCTTCGAACCTATTGCTGATATTATCCTGAAATTTTGTACGGTGATAAAGGACACTATCGAAAAATTTACTTATGGGACGTTCAAAAACCTGTTAACTACAAAACGAACATGGCGGCCAAGCGAATTTGAAAGATTTAAATAGACTTTTCTCGCGATTTAACCATCTAAACGCAAAGATACATGGTACAGCAAATGTTTAAAGAATATGTAATGCACTCGCATCTAATTTAGTTAAATTGTCTACATAACCTCAAGATGGCGGATGTGCGAAATATTTCACCGGCGTTCTATATCTCCGAAACTATCACTGATATCACCCTGAAATATTGTACGGTAATAAAGGGTACTACTAAAAGTTCAGCTATGAGACTTTCAAAAACCTGTAAAATGCTAAATGAACATGGCGGTCAAGCGAAGGTGAGGCATTTTAATAGACGTTTCTCGCGATTTAACCATCTGAGCGCAGTGAAATATGGTACAGTAAATGTTCATACACATTGTAATGCACTGGCGTCTAATTTAGTTCAATATTTCACATAACCTCAAAATGGCGGCTGTGTGCATTTTAAAATTAAGTTTTATTTCTCGTGTATTAATCATGCGATCGAAGTGAACGTTTGAATAATTAACCAACGCAAATTTTTTTATCTAATAGTACATGGCCTACATATATAAAAATCCAAAATGCCGACCAACCAAAAATATTTAGACGGTTCTCAATATCTATTAATCTATGATAGTAATCAAACTGAAATTTTCTATGTTGATAGGGGCTATGAACATAAGTTCACCTATATGACTTTCAATAACCTAGTGAGCACAAATCCAACATTGCGTGCGGCGACGCGAAATATAGATATTTAAATGGACGTTTCTCGTGATTTAACCATCCGAGTGTATTTAAACTTGGTATGGTAAATGCTTATAGAAATTTCAATCCACTGACATCTAATTAATTTCAATTGTTTTCATAACCACAAGAAGGCAGCTCTGCGAAATTTTAAAATCTGATTTTCATTTCTTATGCCCTAATCATGTGATTGATGTTTCAATACTACACCTACACCATAATCTTCATGTAATAGTACATAACTCTAAAACCTACATATATAAAATCCAACATGGCGATCATCCGAAATATTTAGATGGTTCTCAATATCTACGGATGTATTAAAGCAATCAAACTATTGAAAATCCACAGCCTGCTTCCAGTCTCCGACCGGGTCAGGAATGGAATGAATGAAGCCCCGATCTAGCGGCGAGGATATGAACTGTGCCGGCTGCCGAGGCCTGACGCACTCCTCTGGGGCAATGATTAAATGAATGACAGATGAAATGAAATGATAGTGGAGAGTGTTGCTGGAATGAAATGTTGACAGGGAAAACCGGAGTACCCGGAGAAAAACCTGTCTGCCTCCGTTTTGTCCAGCACAGATCTCACATGGAGTGACCGGGATTTGAACCACGGACCCAGCGGTGAGAGGCCGGCGTGCTGCCGCCTAAGCCACGGAGGCTTCAGCAATCAAACTAATATAGACTACAATTATTTTTTCTGTGATGGTGTATTATCAATACTGTACTATGATTATCAACCAATTTTAAATTAACTACTCAATTCTGTGACCCTTAGACTTTTCTTACTCCATTCTAAAAGAGACGGTACGGCCAAAATAAGAGGTAAAATTTAACAAAAGAATTTTTTCCGGTGTTGGAATTTTGCTTGTCCAAATGAAATGCTTCCGTCGCAGTAACAAGTAGGCTACCTCCCAAGAGCACACCACCAGCCGTCAGCAGTAACCCTACAGAACTTCGACACATTCCCCAAGCTGTTCCAACACCACAAGAGCTGGATATTGTCAGCCAGCGCCTATGAGATGTCAAAATAGCGTTCCCACAAGGTAGAGAACAACACATAGGAATGTTCCGGTTGTTAAAGCCATCATAGTAATGTTTTGCGATGCTTAGTGTATTGTAGCCGTGTGCGATCGTGGAAAATTGCAGCAGTGCTACTTTCACGATGCATGGCCCTGCCCAGGGGCCATCTTCGCTCCTCCCGTCAGCAAGGTAGAACCCCCTCACCGCCCCTCAACGCCCCTCTCTTACAAGCCGCACTCTTCCAAGTCCCAATCCCTATCAGCTGGTCCACCTACCGCCCCCATATATGTACCACTGTTTGACTGTTTTTGACGTTGACAGCGCACGAAGCCTGGGCCTTCTTACCATCATCGTGCCATTATTTATTTATTTATTTATTTAGCGTATGGCTTTTAGTGTCGGGAGTGTCCGAGGACATGTTCGACTCGCCAGAGGCTGTAGCTGCTTCAATGCAGACACCCATAGCGAGAGCTACAAGTTCCGTTCAATTTCAAGTAGTTCCAACTTTTGCTACCAGATGTCACTGACACCTAGGGGTGAACGATGGAACTTTGATAAGAGCGTTTCAACGAAATATAACCTGCAAATTTAGCTTCACACAATATCAATTGGTGGAAGGTTCTTTTACATGCCATGAATCTATAACGTGGGACCGCCGGCTTTACTTCCCCTCCGAAGAAAAGCATACTAAAGGATTTTAATGCTCTTAAAAATCCGACGACTCCGGCTGGGTTAGAACCCGCGATCTTGGGAATAGTAATTCAGCATGCTATCGACTACGCCAGTAGAATGGGGGCGCCACAGAAACCTAAATCGGCCGATTCACATAGGTGCTTGAAATTGCAGTGGGGCAGGCTTTTCATTTCTTTGATTCTGGAGATGGTACAGACTTTTTGATTTGCAATTAGACGTCATACCGTGTCAAAGTTGAAAATTGGGGCGGCATTTCCAAATCCCATACGGAAACGATGTCGCTTACTTAAACAAGATCAAGGAAAAAATTAACTCGAAGAATTACAACATCGCAGACTAAAAGTTAAGATTATCGCATGTTTTAAGACGTAGACTATTACTTATTCAATTATTATTTAATTAATTAATTAATTAACTTATTTATTTGTTTATTTTATATTATGAGTTATTTAACCTTTTCTCCAATAAACGACAAGCTCTGTATGAAATCACGCAAACTGTAAGGATAGATGGTATTGTGCCCGCTTCTCCAATGGGACAGGCGATCACCCGGCTAGCACCCCGGCCCCATTAGAAGAAACAGCCAAGGGAGTGGGTACAAAAAAAATTAGGGCATGAATCTTGGTTCATACAGACAAGACTATGAAAAGCTCCAGTGAGCTAGAGACAAAGGGTCTCGGGTCGTTTACGGGTTGGGATGGTAAATAGACTGAACCAGGATTCACAAGCAAAACCCTAACTTGAATTGACAAACAGAAAAGAAAGTAAAAGCCCTCGTAAAATCACATCTGCCCCTTTATTGGCCAAAGGATAAATAAGTATGCAACCTGCCTATCACGCACGAGTATAATGTTATGGTGGGACAAAGTCCGGAAAAGAAATAAAGTTCATAGTCCCTAAACAAAGAAAAGAAAATTACGCTTATTCAAACTCGTGGGTGTCCTCTCTTAAAGTTCCGACAGGGAGATCGTCTTTCAAAAAGCTAAATTAACCATAATTTATCGGTGCACACGCATGTAAACATCACTAGCCAATCAACATAAAGTTCACCTGCGGCAAAAAAAAAACTCTTAAGAAAATATCGAATGTCTATATAAATTACAACTGTCTACCCTTATACAGTAATGGACGGATCTCCTCTATCGAACTGCAAATGAATAATTAAAGAGCATCATGTTACATCAAATAGCACTCAAACATCGACTCAGCTTCACATAAGATGACATTTCAACAATTAATTATAACCTATCATAAATTATTAACACACCCAGATTGTGCTTACATATTTACACTACTAATTCTTATTATTATTATTAATTCATCTTCCTCTTTCCAACAACCTAGATCCACATGGTCATATTTGTCCTTGTAATTAAATTATAGCATTGTCAAATGTTTATGAAAGGTTACGAACCTCGCAATAAGGCGCCCTAGCGTATATCATACTCACATAACCAACATTTAATCGTAACCCTTCCGCCGAACACTCTGTGTGAAGATCCAAACAACCTGACCGTCGAGCGCACCATCAATTACACCCCTGCGCTATTCAATACAACTCATCAATGAACGTGGCACGTTCGTCAAGAGGACCCTGTCCTTACAACTACAATTCCACGGACATCCGTCGCCCCGTGAATAATCTCGTCACATTTTGACGGAAAAATACCATATCTACTTACCACATAATTATCACATAAACTTTACACAACATCATTACAAAATAAATCAGGCATTATCAGCATGTGTCAAGAACCCACACTAACAGAGCGTATCAACTTTATCGGGACCACGAGGTCGTATGATAATATGGCATCCTATCCAAGGAACCTTATCCGGCAATCTTCAACCATATTCATTGCTATAAAAATCTGTTCATTCCGTGACAAACCTTTCAGAATAGAATTCGAATAATGACCTCTGAAATCGACGTGCTAGGATCTCCCAGCAAAATGGGCATCTCTTATTATGGTTACCCAATTTCAATTTATTATTATTATTATTATGACTCAGAGACTAAATACATGTCTTACTCCTACCATTGATGCTGTAAATTTATATAGGTCAAATGACCCGAGAAGAAAGACAAAAAAACATCTGCACGACCCTATGAAAAGAAAAAAAAAATGATGCTCTTATTCAATCTGGAATAAATTATTATAAAGGGCGCTAAGTTACACGATCTCAGGTTATCTCATGGCATGGCTATTCGAGGTAGAAGTTCTCTTCTTTCTGATGAACAAGGATGGAAAGGAAACGTCTTACTTTATATCTGGCGTCCTCGGAAATCCATGGCGTCGGCGTCGTCATCGTCGTCTGCGGCGTCAGGGCGGCGGCGTCCCTCCAGCGTCCCCGCGATGTGGTCTCCCAGCGTACTGGCAGAGGTATCCGCCTCTGGCAACTCCCGATCTCCTGGCGACGCCCATGTCTGCCCACAGGTTGTCCCCCGTCACCTTCATCAGCGCCGTGGATCGACGTCCCAACCATGGTCCACTCGTCCACCTCGTTGAGACCGTTCACCCCATTATGGCCCCTTAGCAGTTCAGTGCAGCATAATTCGCGTGTTAATATGCATGTTGATGCCCAGAATATGTGAGTCCATGGCTAATAAGTTCATGCTGCCGTGCGGCAATATACACCTCACTATATCAGAGCACATTTATGCTCGCACACTAAAGCGTCTAGTTCCTGGTTCACTTGAGTCATATGTTTTCACTTCCTTTAGCCCGGTGACACACTTCCTTCCACGAGGAGCTATTTCGAGCTGGCCTTGACCGACATATCAAGTTGCCTGCGGCCCGTAGTCTTCCAACCCAAGCTTAAAGTAGATGTGGCCTCCCTTACTGCGTTTTCACTACGTGTCTTAAAACGCCGTACTGATATGCTATTTCCGAATGAATGTCAGTTAAAATATAGGGCCTCGCGATAATGTTTCGCCTCGACTATCCTTATATAGTTCTTCCCCTGATACTCGTAAATTTAAACACCTCCTGGTATCAATCTTTAATGAACATAAATTGTCGGCATAAACGGACTTCCTTTATCAGTTCTAACTGTTTCCTCACATACTAGCAGGTCCGATATCGCCTAGAAATTCACACTGTTCGACAAACAAACTGACATGCTTCACTGAAAAAAAACTCACTGGCAATATATGCACGCTAGTTTCAGGCTTCATGGCCTGCTGGTTACTCACAAAAACCATTCAAGTTCCCGATGTAAAATCACTGTCTACATGACATGGGCTAATCTTCCGTGCTCCGCTGTGTGACATTCTCGTCCACGCACTACTGACTCACATACTGCTGATTCACATACTAAACATTCCGGAACTCCGTCCTTCTTCGAGAAAAAGAAAGTGGGAGGGGTTGGAACATTCTGGAGCATTCCCCTGCTCTCGCCGCGTCATGCCATGACGTCATACTGACTCTCCGAGTTCCTTCTTCTTCTGTCATCCGGGGCTGGTAATTGACCCTGACTGGATCGGTCACATCTCTCCCGCGGCCTTCAAAATATAAGCGGTGGGAACATAGCTTATGTTTTTCCTCAAGTGATGCATGTGAACGATCTTTTTCAGTCATCTCCTCAATGCTGACTAACGGGCTTGCCGGTGATACTTCCGCAGATTCGCAGCATTGAAATTCCCAACAAGTGCATTCGTGACGTTGTCAACCACCCTATAGCAATTGTTGTCCATCACTCTGGCAACCCTATGGGGTCCCGAAAATGGGCGCGCAAATTTCCCATACACTCTGAGTGGTAAGTTTGATGACGTGGGTTTTCGAATCAGCACTAGGTCATTGACTCGAAGTGGCTCGCGAAAACGGCGGCCAGCCTTCCTTCTCTCCCGTTTCTGCGCCTGTAGCTGCATCCTCTCCCGAGCCAGTTCGTTTCTCCTTTGCACCGACGGCTCAATCTCTGGGGGTGCCTGTATAACAGCATGCCAAGGTCTACTCGGTTTTCGTCCATGGTGCAGAAGGCAAGGAATTTGTCTGGTACTCTCATGTGTTGTAGAATTCAAGCAACGTTCAATTATGGGTACCACTTCCATCCATCGATGATGCTGTTCATGACAGTAAATCCGGCAGTACTTTCCAATCTCCGCATTTACTCTTTCAACAGGATTTCCTTCTGGGTATCTTATGGAGCTCAAGATATGCCTTATGCCGAGTCGTGCCATAGCTTCTTGAAATTCAGCGCTCGTAAACTGCGTTCCGTGATCGCTCAGAAGGAACTCTGGCTTCCCTGCAGTTGGAATCACGCCGGTCTCAATCCTGCGAATCACGTATCGGGATGTTGCCTTCTGGATAGGGTGCAACATGACTAATTTGGTAAACACATCCATCGTCACCAAGATGTATTGGTTACCCCTGGTGGACCTCGGAAGGGGGCCATACAGGTCCGTAGCCATTAATTCATTCGGACGAGTCGGTATCCTGAAATATCTCTTGAATTTCTATCAGTTCGGGAGGACCAAGGTTTGAGGAATTTCTTAATTTGAAGTTTTTTTTTGTTGATCTGACCGACTTGTGTCAGGTGGTCGGTCAGCTTCCCCCGGTGGTGCGGATGGATTACTCCGTAATTGTTGTAAATATTCCTGGCTCTCTCGATGTCTTTCCGTATAGCTCGGCCGCGATCCCTGCGAACGAGAATCCCTGTAGGCATTCTGTCTTTGATAATATTGATTTGACTGCCTTCGTTGATATTCACCATATCGTCCCTTCGTATTGTTGAATCGGGATCTCCTACGTTCTTCATACGGTTTATTCCTCCATCTGGGTCGCTCGTCTGTTCCACTGTAGCTCCTATCTCGGCTCCGATAGTACCCCGTGTCCCTTGGCCTGTCCGTCTCCCGCGGCGTTCGCTCTTCCGTCTGCGCAATTTTGTCAATCACGACCGTGTTCACATCTCTATTTTCCTGTCGTCCGGACCTCGCCTGTAACTGTGCGCTAGTGTGGTCCAGTTTTCGAAGAATCTCTTCACATCCCTCTAAAGTCTCGGCTCCTGACGCTATTACACTCTTCTGGACCTCTACAGGTAACTGTCGAATAATAGCTTGGACCAATTCGTCCTCCGGCACTGGTGGAGTCAAATACTGCAGCCTGGCGAGTTGCGACGCGAAGTACCCCGCGTACCTAGTCGGATTGGATGTCGCATACCGTTTAGCGTATAGTTCCGCCCGTATGTTCAATTGTTCTTCAGGGCTCCAAAAACGTTTGATTAATAATCGTTCGAACTCATCCGTGCTCGTGAACGTGTATCGAAATGCGCGAAACCAAGTTAATGCCGTCGATTCCAGGGACCTCTCAATAACTCTTAGTTCCCTCTCACGTGGTATCTTATTTTCCGCCATGTATTCACGGACCTCCCTCATAAATTCGATAGGTGTGACGTTATTAGTCCCATTGTTCCCCGAGAATTTCCTCGGCTGGTGGTCTATACTTCTAATGATAGTTAGGTGTCCCGCGGGATTTGCACTCCGTATTCTCGGCGTTGCATCTACCTCACCCGCCTTTCTAGAAAATGGGGCGTTTTCACTTTCCGTCCCGTTAAGATGTGGCGTGGTTTCAATTTCGGACCATCTAACCCTTTCTGACTCCGATTTGTCTTTTATCTGCGTCATTTCCGCCTCTAAGTTGCCTAATCGAGTGAGCTGCCTTCCCTGTTGAATAATGATCTTCTCCTCCAACTCAACAATGGAAGTGTGGATAGATTCTCTCACATGTTCGATTAATGTCGTTTGTGAATGAGTGATTTTCCTGTCATACGTGTCCTGGAATGATTCAACCTGTATCTGCATGTTTTTCACGTCCTTCGCAACCTCTTCTTTCCAACCTGACACGTCCTGTTTCAACTTATCCAGGGTTTCCTCGCTAGACTGACCAATTTGCTCAATTTTTGCCGTCAAATCTTGTCCCATGCATTTAATATTACTGTTCAACTTCTCCTCAAGTCCTTCAATATTCCCCCGAAGCGAACTCTGAGTATCCCTGATTTGCCGTGCCATGGAATCTTTGAGCTCCGCGGTGAGCACTTGGAATGTAGTTTCTACCTTTTTATCGAGTAGATTAATCTTATTGTCTATAGCCTTTCCTGATAGCCTAAGATTACGTTCTACAGCATCAATGTTTTTCTGCAAATGAGATTCTAAACTCTTAAGATTAGATCCCATGACTTCTAATAAGTCGGTTCTGAGACCATCGACTTTATCACTAACATCCTTTTTTATTCCTGCTACCTGAATACCGACACCCTCTTGTGTCCTCTGTACCTCTGCTACCTGAATGCCGACACTCTCTTGTGTCCTCTGTACCTCTGCTACCTGAATGCCGACACTCTCTTGTGCCGTCCATAAGCGATCCATATCGCTCTTCATGTTTGTTTTAATTGACCCAACACTATCCTTAACATTATTAATTTCAGTGGTTAGACCAGTTAATCCAACTTGGATTTGTTTTAATATATCAGCAATATTTTCTGTGGTTACTACTTGTGACATCTTACAATACAACTTAAATATAGGGGCCTACATGGGAATGTAGGTCGTCGAGTATAGCCATAACCTGAGATCGTGTACCAACCCTGTCAAATGGTTCACTAAAGGCTCAGTGTGATACGAGGTTAATTTTACACAAGAATTACACATGGCAAGTATCGCGCTCCCATCAAAGGCACGAATCTGACCACACAGTATACTCCCATCACCACAACAAATGATTGAGTACAAAAAAAAACATGCCCATGACGGAAACGAAACACACCATCGTCGTCGAGCCCAACACGTTGGCGGCGCCACTTCCCCCCCCTGTGCCCGCTTCTCCAATGGGACAGGCGATCACCCGGCTAGCACCCCGGCCCCATTAGAAGAAACAGCCAAGGGAGTGGGTACAAAAAAAATTAGGGCATGAATCTTGGTTCATACAGACAAGACTATGAAAAGCTCCAGTGAGCTAGAGACAAAGGGTCTCGGGTCGTTTACGGGTTGGGATGGTAAATAGACTGAACCAGGATTCACAAGCAAAACCCTAACTTGAATTGACAAACAGAAAAGAAAGTAAAAGCCCTCGTAAAATCACATCTGCCCCTTTATTGGCCAAAGGATAAATAAGTATGCAACCTGCCTATCACGCACGAGTATAATGTTATGGTGGGACAAAGTCCGGAAAAGAAATAAAGTTCATAGTCCCTAAACAAAGAAAAGAAAATTACGCTTATTCAAACTCGTGGGTGTCCTCTCTTAAAGTTCCGACAGGGAGATCGTCTTTCAAAAAGCTAAATTAACCATAATTTATCGGTGCACACGCATGTAAACATCACTAGCCAATCAACATAAAGTTCACCTGCGGCAAAAAAAAAACTCTTAAGAAAATATCGAATGTCTATATAAATTACAACTGTCTACCCTTATACAGTAATGGACGGATCTCCTCTATCGAACTGCAAATGAATAATTAAAGAGCATCATGTTACATCAAATAGCACTCAAACATCGACTCAGCTTCACATAAGATGACATTTCAACAATTAATTATAACCTATCATAAATTATTAACACACCCAGATTGTGCTTACATATTTACACTACTAATTCTTATTATTATTATTAATTCATCTTCCTCTTTCCAACAACCTAGATCCACATGGTCATATTTGTCCTTGTAATTAAATTATAGCATTGTCAAATGTTTATGAAAGGTTACGAACCTCGCAATAAGGCGCCCTAGCGTATATCATACTCACATAACCAACATTTAATCGTAACCCTTCCGCCGAACACTCTGTGTGAAGATCCAAACAACCTGACCGTCGAGCGCACCATCAATTACACCCCTGCGCTATTCAATACAACTCATCAATGAACGTGGCACGTTCGTCAAGAGGACCCTGTCCTTACAACTACAATTCCACGGACATCCGTCGCCCCGTGAATAATCTCGTCACATTTTGACGGAAAAATACCATATCTACTTACCACATAATTATCACATAAACTTTACACAACATCATTACAAAATAAATCAGGCATTATCAGCATGTGTCAAGAACCCACACTAACAGAGCGTATCAACTTTATCGGGACCACGAGGTCGTATGATAATATGGCATCCTATCCAAGGAACCTTATCCGGCAATCTTCAACCATATTCATTGCTATAAAAATCTGTTCATTCCGTGACAAACCTTTCAGAATAGAATTCGAATAATGACCTCTGAAATCGACGTGCTAGGATCTCCCAGCAAAATGGGCATCTCTTATTATGGTTACCCAATTTCAATTTATTATTATTATTATTATGACTCAGAGACTAAATACATGTCTTACTCCTACCATTGATGCTGTAAATTTATATAGGTCAAATGACCCGAGAAGAAAGACAAAAAAACATCTGCACGACCCTATGAAAAGAAAAAAAAAATGATGCTCTTATTCAATCTGGAATAAATTATTATAAAGGGCGCTAAGTTACACGATCTCAGGTTATCTCATGGCATGGCTATTCGAGGTAGAAGTTCTCTTCTTTCTGATGAACAAGGATGGAAAGGAAACGTCTTACTTTATATCTGGCGTCCTCGGAAATCCATGGCGTCGGCGTCGTCATCGTCGTCTGCGGCGTCAGGGCGGCGGCGTCCCTCCAGCGTCCCCGCGATGTGGTCTCCCAGCGTACTGGCAGAGGTATCCGCCTCTGGCAACTCCCGATCTCCTGGCGACGCCCATGTCTGCCCACAGGTTGTCCCCCGTCACCTTCATCAGCGCCGTGGATCGACGTCCCAACCATGGTCCACTCGTCCACCTCGTTGAGACCGTTCACCCCATTATGGCCCCTTAGCAGTTCAGTGCAGCATAATTCGCGTGTTAATATGCATGTTGATGCCCAGAATATGTGAGTCCATGGCTAATAAGTTCATGCTGCCGTGCGGCAATATACACCTCACTATATCAGAGCACATTTATGCTCGCACACTAAAGCGTCTAGTTCCTGGTTCACTTGAGTCATATGTTTTCACTTCCTTTAGCCCGGTGACACACTTCCTCCCACGAGGAGCTATTTCGAGCTGGCCTTGACCGACATATCAAGTTGCCTGCGGCCCGTAGTCTTCCAACCCAAGCTTAAAGTAGATGTGGCCTCCCTTACTGCGTTTTCACTACGTGTCTTAAAACGCCGTACTGATATGCTATTTCCGAATGAATGTCAGTTAAAATATAGGGCCTCGCGATAATGTTTCGCCTCGACTATCCTTATATAGTTCTTCCCCTGATACTCGTAAATTTAAACACCTCCTGGTATCAATCTTTAATGAACATAAATTGTCGGCATAAACGGACTTCCTTTATCAGTTCTAACTGTTTCCTCACATACTAGCAGGTCCGATATCGCCTAGAAATTCACACTGTTCGACAAACAAACTGACATGCTTCACTGAAAAAAAACTCACTGGCAATATATGCACGCTAGTTTCAGGCTTCATGGCCTGCTGGTTACTCACAAAAACCATTCAAGTTCCCGATGTAAAATCACTGTCTACATGACATGGGCTAATCTTCCGTGCTCCGCTGTGTGACATTCTCGTCCACGCACTACTGACTCACATACTGCTGATTCACATACTAAACATTCCGGAACTCCGTCCTTCTTCGAGAAAAAGAAAGTGGGAGGGGTTGGAACCTTCTGGAGCATTCCCCTGCTCTCGCCGCGTCATGCCATGACGTCATACTGACTCTCCGAGTTCCTTCTTCTTCTGTCATCCGGGGCTGGTAATTGACCCTGACTGGATCGGTCACAGTATGTTTACGTAAAGTAATAATAATAATAATAATAATAATAATAATAATAAATAAAACTTATATGGGTTCTATCGAGCGAGGCAACGTGCGAAAGTAATACCATTCCTCCCCTTCACCTCCTAGAGAGGTGGCATGTCAATGACTCGCAACCCTGTCTCTACATTGCTGCCTTCCGCTGGGGAATTGAGGCGAGTTGTAAGAAAGCAGATGAATCGGAGAAGCATGTCCCGCTGTGCGGTAAAATTGTCAGCATTATTAACTTTCTCTGGTTAGACATTAACAACCATACCACTGAGAGCAATGTTGCCCAGTTGGGGTAGCTCAACTCTTCACTTTTCATCACCAATTTAAATCTATTTTACTTAACGCTCGATAACGTGCTTCCATCGTCCATCGTCTGCTGGCACAACCTGGGGCCTCCACACCAAAACGCTGCTCCACACCTATAAATCCCTCCCGCGTCCCTTCGCTTTTCCCGACCGTCTCACAAAGCACTATCTTCAACTTGCGCGCCGTCTCGTTCGAGTGGCCCTGCGGCTCCCCTTCATACTGCCTACTATCCAGCTCCTTGACAGGATATTCCTGCCTCCTCTCACCACCTACATCAAGTTTCTTCAGCGTCGCTACGTCCTCCATGCTCGCACGGAGGCCAATTCAATCATCGACCCACTGCTTGCCCGTCCTCTGCGTACACCTGTACGTACGAAGCTGGGCATGTATCACCTCAAGAAATTCATCTCTCATCATCTGCCCCTCAGTGGCTAGCATCCTCATCGTAATCTTTTCCAGTTTTCTCTTTCCCTTTCATCCCTCTCCTTTCTCTGTTCTACAAAATATCTTTATTTCTCTTTCCTCTCATCTTCCATCCCTTGGTATCATCTTCACCATCATCTTCTACATTTTACGTTTTCTTGTTTTCTTCAACCACCTTCCTGTTTCTTCTTTCTAAACGTCCTTCTCATTCCTCTCTCGTCATCCGCCCCTCGGCAGCTATCTTCTTGTATCATTAACTTCTCCACTTTGCTTTTTCTCGTTTTCTTTCAAACAACATCCCGTTCTCTTTACCAAAAAAAAAATCAGGTCCCTCTTTGTGCGTTCTAACCTTCCTCCATTTCATCCCTCGCCTCCGTCGTCACCTGGAGGTCCTCATCCTTTTCCACAGCGCAATATCCCGCTCCTCCTCTCGCCCCTTCCCCCATACAGCCCTTCTTTCGTCCTCCTACACATTGTCCTCTACCCTATTCCATCTCCTTTTCTACTCCACCCTCTTCCTGCCCCGTCTACTCGATTCACACCCCTACAGCACACCCGATTCACAACTACTCCTTCTAGTTTCTCTTGTTACTTATCACCTTTCAACGTTATTCACTCATCATCCAAAGTGTTCTCCATTCAATTAATTTTTATTTTTGAGAAGCGGTCTTGTATATTCTTGTCCTCTCTTCTATACTGCTGTGTTCAAATTTCTGTTTTTGTTAGTTATCTATGACATCCTTCGCATATACAAATTTTACAGCACGTTTTTGGACATCTAAAAGAGCGGGCCTCCTTACACCCCTGGTCCAAAGAGACAGCCAACCCGTATGAGGGGGCCCGTCGACGCAGGGGCAATGGCTCTGCGGGGGGAATGAAACGAATATCACGGATTATCACTGTGGGCATTGTCAGCTCTTTTCCCCTATCTTAGTCTGGGCTGGTAATCGAGCGATAGTCCTGTGCAAGCTCGCTTCCCTAATAAAGGGCACCGGGAATTCAAATGTATAAATGAACTTTGCGATGTTATCTCCATCCGCAGTGAAACTATCCAAGGTAACTTTAGCTTAGGTATAAAACCCTCCAACATGGCGGCCACGCAAAATATTTCAACGCTTGTCATTATCTCTGAAATTATTGCAACTAACTGAAATTCTATATTATGGTAGAGGCTATAAAGTAACTTCACGGAAGTGACATTCAGAATCATAATAAACACAAAACCAACGTGGTGGTCACATGGAATTTAAATACTGAAATGGGATATTCTGCGATTTAATCACCCGAGCGCAGTGAAACTTAGCATAATAAACCGTTATATAGAGCTTAACTTATTGGCGTTTGAAGTAATTGAAATCCTTTGGAAACTTCTAAATGGCGGTGATGACAATTTTAATTTTATTAAAATAATACCAGTCTAAATTTATCGTTGATTTGGGGCAATCGGTTTGGAGTTACCGAGAACAGTTGAAACAGTTCGTGTGACTAACCCGTTGGATTGGTGATACTTGTAGAAATCTGAAAGGCATGGTTGGAGTAGGACGTGGTAGTAGTAAGTTAAACCGTCCTTTGTAATTACTGGGTCTAAACTGCGGAATTCCACTCCTGAAAATATAAAAATCGTTAAAAATGTAAAAACAAACGAGGATAATAATGTCGAGATTACCTGATGAATTCAGAAGAATGCTGATTACCTTGTATGACTGCTGATGGATGGCAGGACGTTTGATTGCACTAGGGCCATATTTAGGAGATTTTGGAAATGTTTGTAACTGTATTAATATTATTATTAACATACGTATAATTACTACATGTTCTTGCTTATTATTGGTAGTATTCGTATTAATTGTACTACAAATTATTATGTATTACTATGAATTATGTATTTTCATTATGGTGTTTGAAGTCATTTTTAATGTTCTCTTAGTACTCAAAATGTCATGTTTTTCAGTCAGTCAGCACCATTTTACCGAATTGTATCTAGTATTTTCCTAATCCTTATAATAATTTACGTGAGATTAATAAATACACTTGGATGATCAGTTTCGACCGACAAGCGATCATCACGAGATCCATTACGCTTAGGCTATTAAATCTATTTCTACAGGTATGGGTGATAGTGTTTACAATATATACACTTATTTAATTGTAGTAGTAGTTAAACTAGCAACAGGATGACCAAACACTCATGTAGCTAAGTTCACAATTCTTTCTAACATAACCATTTGACAGCAATCACATAATCAAACGATGTAAGCAAATTAGTAGGTCAATTAATTACCACTTTTACTATCTTAACAAAAAAAACGACATAACTAACACATTGACTAGTTGTGTTAGTTTAACTACAACTGCAACTATATAAGTGTACATATTGTAATTACTAGTTTATCACCATACTTGTAGATATATATTTAATAGCTTAAATGTAATGGATCTGCTGATAATCACTTGACGGTCGAAACTGATCATACAACAGCATTTATTAGTATCTTGTAATGATTTTTTCAGAATTAGGAAAGCACCCGAATACAATTGGGTACAATCGTGTTTACCGAATGAAATACATACAATTTTGATATAATTGCCAGTATATTATATACCTATGTATATTATTACTAGTATAATTATTATTATTATTATTAACAATAACAATTTATTTCAATTGTTTTACTTCTTGTTTGAATTATTTCTTTACAAAAAATATGTACATATCACGTGGTTAAGTGTAAAAGAAGACCTTGAGACCTAACTTTGCCACGCATTAACGAACACTAGAAATAAAATAAATAATAAAATAAGTCCTGACCAAGTTTCATTTAAATCGCCCCGGCAAATCACAATTTACTGTGGGAACTCGCACACACATACAAGCGGTCAAAAGGTGATATCGTTTCTATATTGCATATGACGAAAATATGTAGAGAGGTGTGCAAATTATTAGACTCGTATAAAGCATTTTAATCAGTTACAATTGTTTACTTAAAATCATTTTATTTTGTTTTTATCCCTTTAGTAACAGCAAATGGAGATTTTGGAAATTGGAGATTCTGAGGGTTCCATTTCCTCTTTTTTCATCGATTTTGGAATATAGGCTACCTTCTAAATCAGAGGTGGGCACAATTCGGCTCATTGAGCAGCGCTCCCGCTCCGGCAGGAGAAAGAGCCGAAGTTCAACTCGTAGCTGCTTGCACAGCTTCCTGTTACAAGCGGCATATCACAACAGCTTTATACTTGTGCCCTATTTGGTGTGCATTAGATGATTAGATTATGGTGCTACGTACATACACGTAATTATATTCCTTTTATTAGGTTCTGTGCAGCAAACATAAATAATTACTTTGACAGCTGATAAGTACACACTCCTTTGCCCACTACATATAGTCCTGAAACTACAATAAGCCAACCTAACAACTTGATTAGAATACAAGGAACGAAAACTTGCAGTAGGAGTACAGAAATAGATACATGAATAAATATCATTCACCATAAACAAAATATAGGCCTATGTGTTCTTACATATCTGAACTGTCATTCTGCAGATGATAAGGAGGTGTGCGCATCCTCTCGCTGAAGCAGACGGGTTACATTTGGAGTGATCTATCTTGCACTTGCAATTTGAAGTACGGCAGTGAGATGTGCGTCAGGAGTGGCTCTTCGTGGAGATTTATTTATCTTCATTAGAGAGAACAGTTCCTCACACAGATATGTTGAACCAAACATCGATAGAAGTTTGGCAGTAATTTTGTACATGTTTGGGAAATCTGTTTGCGAAAACTGTTCATCATAAAAATGTGCTATGCTTGTTCGTGATTCATATTTAGCGTACAGCCGTGAACATAATATAGGCCTACTCAGCCCGGTACAATGCTGTACCTATGCTTGCGCCTTGACTGCACATATTGCTATCTAGTCGTTCCAGCACCAACTATTAGCGAGCAGTCAGCTGGTCCCGGCTCCAAGGCTCCGCTCGCGCTCATGCGCTCTCTCATTGCCCACCTATGATCTAAATCATGTTATATCAATCCAAGGTCCATAAATCTTTGAATAGTTCAAGAGCGGACCATCCGTAATAAAAGACTTCCAATCTCTCTACTCTTAATACACACGAAATCTAGAATAAAGTAATCAAAACAAAAACGTGTGATATTGTGCATTAGCAAGACTCCATTCTCAGTGAAAATTCTGAAACATCATTTGACTGTATGTTTCTTAAAGGAAAATATAATTACAACTATTGGTTAAATAGTTTTAATAATTTCAGAGACCTTGCAACCATTTTCACTGTTGTGTATTTATTTTATTTATTTATTTTTTATTTATTTATTTTTGTGTAGTATATTCATTAATCTCATGTAATTTATTTCAGGATTAGGGCAAAACCCAGCTCTTTTGGGTACATTCCTGTAGACCGACTGAAAAGCTCTAAACTCATGATTACTAAGGCAACACTGAAAAAACTGATTCATAATCCTAGTGTATTTATTAATCTCATGTAATTTATTTCAGGATTAGGGCATAATCCAGCTCTGTTGGGTACATTCGTGTTGACCGACTGAAAAGCACTAAACTCTTCATTTTCACTGTATTAAATCATAAAAATTTAATAAGGAGAAGATGTAAAACTGATATTGAGTCTAATAATTTGCACACCTCGGTTACCGCATTGCGTCCTATTCATCATAGTTTGGAATAATGAAACTTTTGAATCATTTCCATACATAGGACAGGTCATGCCTCCCATCGGCGCATGGATATGCAATCCAGTAGAACGATTCATTGATGGATATCTTCCTCTACAGATCACGTTTTGGATTATACCTACCTTATTATGCATGATCAAGTATTCACAAGTCGCTAGGGAGCGTGACCATAAATGTGGATGTGAATTGAAAGGAACAATCTTATTAAATGCAACATTTTTCACCTACAGTGACGATACCAAGGATGATCTGTTTGATTTGTGTCAGTTCCTTCGAAAATGTAAGTTCGAAGTTGTAAATAACTAGCAAGGATATTGTCTAGGAGAAGTGTAACATAAAGAGCTGATGTCCGAGAATGATGGCTCTTACTATTCATCTGATCGTTCACTCACATGGTGTACAGTCCCCGTAAAGATTCAATTGGTCATGCAGGGGCCTGCTGTATATGGGGGAACAGTAACACATTTTGCTACAGATAATCTCGCGGCAGTAGTTTTTGAGAACGAAAAATTAAAATTACTGGAATTGACGCAGGCAATTCCCTTACAAATACGTACTTATACAGCATATACGCATGCCAACACAGCGGCAGGATGATTTTACACGGCTATATTCATGAGATTTGATGTAGGCCCTTTTACAGTAAGAAATGACTAATATGCTTCAATAAAAAATCACAGTCAGTCTGAAAGACTAGACGTTGTATCATTTCAAATGACGCATGCTACAAATGCTACACATGTTATAAAGGCTCAGGAGGGCTTCTCGCTTTGCTCGAAGCCCCAGGACTCTTTCAACAGACTGCATTACCCATTAACTTAGGCTTCCCGCGCGGGAACCTCTTTAAGGGTCACGGGAAGAAATGTGTTTCTTATACTTGTATTAGAGATGTGTTTGGTTGAATAAAGCGTAAATTGTGTACTTTTTGATAGCGGTTTTGTGGCCCATCATCCCAGGCAAGCCGGCGGAAACCTTTGCCTCCCTGTCAGAAGGATCATTTGGCCGTAATTTTGAATTAGTGTAAGGATGTAGTATGAGTGTCCAGATTTAGACAATAGCCTACTCCATGAAGGGGTCATGACTATGCCATATATGCTTGTTTAATGAATAGTGCATCTGAAATAAGGGAAGAATACTGATTTACAGATTTGAGGAGTGAGTTTCTGATTTTCAAAAGTTCGCTCGACGCCAGGCCTCTTTCAACAGACTCCAATAATCATTAGCGTCTGGTTCTCGCTCCCCGCGTGAGCATGATGTCACGTTCCCGCGGAGCTGCATAACGTCACTTCCCGAGCGGCTGCATGACGTCACGTCCGTCACCGTGTCCGTGTCCGTAATGCATAACGATGGACCCCAACCACAACGACGAAGTCGACAAGATCATTTGAAATGATAAAAAGCAAGCGTACCCAGTTCATGCTAACTGACCACATTTGTACCAGCTCTTGAAATTCTTAGATAAAGTATGCTTCACCTAATGGAGGATTTTCATCATATTTGGTAATCAGTATGTGAATTGTGACCGTCCAAAAAGCTTGGTTGTGTTTTCTTAGTTGTTTTATTAGCGGAAATTTGAACATTGTGGTCATCAACCACATATACTTGATTATTGTGGAATACATCCACTATTCAGCATTAGGCTATTATGGTGCATTTTCTATTGATTGTAGGTGCCAATATTGACAGGAATGTGATGGAGGTGATCATAACCTACATTTTGGTACTGTGCTAGAATTTGTCTGGAGTAGAAATAATTGTTGTTGTTGATTGATTTACGGTCTTAACGACATCATGGCCATGTAGCCCTGTGTAATTATTTGCTCGAAAGTAGAATTTGTCTGAAAACCTTTGTTATTGTTAAGGCTGTATGAGTGTATTTATAATTCAGATGAACATTGGGAAGGAGGTGGCTGTGGCCTTAAGTTAGGGACTATCCTGGCATTCGCCTAGAATATAAATTAGAAACCATGGAAAAACCACTTCGAGGATGGCTGACTCAGGAATCGAATCCGCCTCTTGTCACTTTTGCCTGACGAGGCTGAGTGTACCCCTTTCGAACCCTCAGACCAGAATTAAATTTCTTGGCAGAGCAAGGAATTGAACCCAGACTTTCGCGGATAGAGCCAAGAATGGTAGCCACTACGCAACGAGGCGGACTGGAGTAAAAGCAAGCACAAGAAATCACTCTTATAAATGGCTGGGTTTGTAATCGGATCCATTTAATCGCAGCTCTCTTAATGTGGCTGTAGTGTATCCCAGTCCAGCTCTAAAACCAGAATTGTATTTCCTGGCTTAGTCGGGCATTTGGCCCAGGTCCTTAATCCATACCGCACCGTAGTATTCAGTCGCAGGGTATAAAATATAATTTCCAGATGTCAAATTGATTACATACAAAGTTTGATGAAGGTTGTTAGAGAACTTCTACAGCTTAAAAACAAATTCGTTAATTTAGAATTGCTGGTGGGGATGTAGTGCATTCCTCGTTGTCAGCCAGTTAGCTGGTTATAATTAAACAAACTTTTGGAAAAGTTTCTTATTTTTCCCAATTATGACTGTCATTCTCGAAAGGTACGAGAGTGAGGGGAAAAACAATAATTTCGTAATGTCTTCTTCCGTCGTAGCACAAAACATGTAGTGAAGTGGTTAAATAGTCATGGGAGAATTCAGAATTGAAGGAGTAGCAGCGGAATACGAATAAGGTCAGGGTGGAGTGGAAAGAAGTAAGAAGAACGGTAAATAGAATTCGATAGAGGAGTCACCTAATTTGAGTGGACGTTAACAGACGGGCGAGTGCGGTAACTTAAAACCTCCTGGGATACAGGTACAAAATTTAAGATGGTAGGAAAGGATCAATGGCAGACCATTGCAACAGAGAAGTAATGGAGCTCTTAAGACCTCGGCAACTCTCACCAGACTTTAAACATTCAAATACCTATTTCATGTCAATGACTTTGTTAGCTCAACTTTATTTAATGGTTGGGGGAATTTCGCTAAAGAGTATTTATTCATACCGTCAATCTATGATAGGAAGAAGTGAATATTAACTCACTGTATAGTGATATTTAATAAATATAGAGATATTTAAATACCTAAACTCAATATATCATGTGCATAGCTAAAGTGAAGAGTCACTTACGTGAAATAAGGAACTTGCATTTTTACTTCACTAAAGAGTTTGATATATTCTGATAGCTTATGTCACTGATCAAGTTGGCTCTATTAGCAGTTGTTGCAGCCTCTTTTGCTCCTACATCTTTTACTATGAAACTGAAAAACAGGGAGTCCTGACAAGAAATCTATACCCGATTGTATCTGTCCTCTAGGTTATTTCTCTCTCTACTTTGCTATCACGTGGTACCACCATCAAAGCTGGCAAATAATAAAACAGCATTTTATTTACAAATCTTATTACCGTATTTATCTCCTCCCTAGGTATGTTCGAGATATTGGAATGTATGTAAGTGGTTTATTAATAATAATGGCTTTAATAAACAGGATGTTTCATATCGCGATTAGAATTGGTAAAAGCTATTTATTTACTAATGAAATGGTCCTAGGAAAACACAGGAAGGTTATAGACTGAGATCGAATGCAGAAATTTATAGTAAAATCGACAACCTTGAAGTGATGATCAGAAAACGGCGACTTCAGTTCTACGGACATATGGTCCGCATGGATTGCTCAAGGTTAAACAAACAAATTTTTGATAAAATCTGGAACTATAAAGGACAAGGAGGCTATGTAAAAAAAATGAAAGAAGAACTTCAAAAATTCAAAATTACTGAAGAAGATTGTCTAAATCGAATAGAGTACAGAAAAAAAAAATTTGGTCTCAAAATTCTTGTCGGGGAGAAGAAAAATCTCAACAGAGGAGAATGGACTGCTGAAAGAAGAGCTGCTCAGTCGACCAGGATGAAAGACTTCTGGAAGAGAAAGAAGGAAACTAGACCTATAAAGAAGTGATATTTGCGTGGTCCTTGTTGGCCTGTCCGCGGTGTATATATATATACAAATGAAATATTACGTCTTTTCAAACACAACTACTGGAATCACATTTTCTGTGATTTATTGAGTGGAACACCCGCGGGATGTTGAGTTAGGCTTTGTTGTCGTTGTTAATTCATGTTTTGGGCTTAGGAGATCTTGGTCATCAGCCCCATGTAGATGGGTATGTGTTGAACTTGTCTAATAACCTGTATTTATATGATGACTGTAGTAGTGTTTGTGATTGTATTAGGTACAGGGATGAGGTAGGTGACCCGGGACTTGAAGTAAGGTACTAACCCGGCATTCACCTGGAGGGAGTGAGGAAAACCACGGGAATGAACACACGCAGAATAGTCCCTATCAGCGCCGGGATTCAAACCTGTGATTTTAGGACTTGCTGCAGCTGCTCTCGTGGCCAATTTGATGAGCACCGGCTACGCCGCGGGACACGTTAACCATGACTGAAAATTATCACACGATCACTTTCTGAATGATTAAACAGGGGGCGTGGTGGCTCAGCGGTCTAGCTGTATGCCTCTCACCAAGGCGGTCCGGGTTCGATTCCCGGTCAATGCATGTGAGATTTTCGAAGTGAAATGCCATGTCCTGTGGTTCGGATTCCACGTAAAAAGGAGGTCCCGTGGCTCATGATCTCAAGATTAACGGTCACGTTAAACTACAAGCTTCCTTTCCTTCCTTTTGAATGATTAAACAAAGTGATTCAAACACAGAACGCTTCACAAAGGACCCCAAGTAAGCAACTTACGTATTTGCAGATACTCCCTCATCCATAAATGTTAAAGTTAATTTGCATGAGGATGAATAATTTTGAATTAATTTGTGAATTTTAATTATATTTATTTAGCTTGACATTGCTTCACATAAATGCAATTTTCAATTATTACGAATACGAAACCAGCAGATGGTTAGTGTTAATAACGACAAGGCATGTTCGGTATCGATTAATAACAGCACGATTTGTTGAACTGTGAAGTGATGCGTACCACATTTATCCCCATCATTGGTGTGGTTTCAAACCCCGGAGTAAAAAGCGTGTTATTCATTAAGCATCATCACAAATAGCAAGACATGATTTTCGGGCGAGCAATGGAGCGCTTTGTTTGTATTAAAATATTTCTATAAATAGTAACAGAAATAAAGAGTAGCCTATTGCTTTGATTGGGGCACAAAACAAAATGAAGCCACCACACCAGTAATTGAATAAACCAGGTGATTTTAACGGAATAATTAATACAGCGGTTAGTCCTGCTGTGGTTAGGATCAGTACTAGGGAAATTATTATAGAATTCAGCTCGTATTTAGCGATTGTAATTTGTAGGTTAAACTATTAAATGTATATTTCCTACGCGTCCGAATACGTTTCTACTTACTGTTTGCTGCTTAACAACAAAGTATGTCATCCACTGTAGTTTTGATGAGTGTCTTGGTATTGTGATTATCAACCCCTATGACGCGAGTGGTGGTGTGTTTGTCATGCTCACAACTTCTCAGCAAGGTGGACCAGGCTCGGTTGCTGGTTAATTCACGTGAGCCCTGCGAGGAGAAGAGTCACTTTTAGTGGTTTGGATTCCACGTGATTCTGCAAAGAGTTGTAACTACGTACACATTCATTTAGGAGAAAGTAGGCTACATATTCTTAAATGAACATCTTGTTTTCAAATTTATTTAGGTTTAAGTAAAAGGTAAGTAGGTATCATCTTGGCACTCTTCTGGATTTCAACTGAAAAAGCACTCAATAGAAAATCAGTTCTGGAATGGCCACAGTGGAATTCGAATCATCCTTTATTTTCAATTGTCCTCACGAGGCTGTGTATAACCCAGAAAAATAATTGCTTTTCAGTCAGTCAACACGTTAATGTGCCCAATTATATTGGGCGGGGAATAACACTTATCTACTCACACCTAGTAACTTGAAAATAATCACATGGATTTATTAGCATAGGTATTTTATATACTTCTCGTTAAAGAGGGGGAAGGGGGATAATTGGATTACCTGTTTCGTCCATCAGGTGAACATCATAAGATTGGCTGACTTAAGGCCTTTTATGATAGAATGTTTGGGCTTTCATGGCCGTCTTTTTGGTTCCTCTATAGGGAGCTAAGGTGTGCTAAAGGAGATGGAGGCTCTTAGCTCATTTAGCCCTGAAGCACTGCGATGCGCTTCGTAGATGGGATATAGGAAGTAGTTGTTATCCTGCAAGGGATCTAGACAAAGTGTACCGACGTCTATTGAGGAGTCCAATTGGTACACCTTAGCAATACCCACACAGACACGCATAATACACAGAAAAATGCTCTGTATTTAATGTATAGGCACTTTAAGAACTACTGTCAGTTTCGTGGGAATATACCAAGGAAAAAAATGGTAACTTTTCTACAGGGTGCCCGAGAATGTTCTCCGCAGTGGGTACGTGCAGCTGTGAGTGGTTGAGTCATGAGTTTAGTTGGCTGCACTGTGTCCTTGAAAGCGAGAATCCCCCGTGTGGGATGCCAATGTGTATAGCGATAAGCGAGTGAGCCTGCATGTCTTCAGTGTGTATTACAGACAGCGAGCGTTCAGATAGATTATTGGAAGAGTGCAAAAGTATACAGGCGGTAATGTTTACTACTAAAAAGAGAGTTTTTTGGTGGAATACATTTTTCGCGAAGGCGATCAGTTTACAGAAAATGTAAAATTAAGATTTCAGGCGCGGTTTCCTGATTCAATGTGTCCAAACCATGATACCGTTCGGGATTTGATAAGTAAATTTCACGATGTACCGGGAACAGGCAGGCCTTCGCTTTTAACGGACGAAAAACTTGATGAAATATCCGATATAATGCCGCGTAATCCATTTAAATCAACACGAAAATTAGCTCAACAAACAGGAATCTCTAAGTCGACAGCACATAAAGCTGTAAGAGACAAGCTTCAGTTGTTATCTTATAAAGTTACCGTGGTTCATGAGTTAAAACAAACTGATTACGGAAAAAGAGTGATGTACTGTGAATGGTTCCAGCATTTGTTATGAATGGCTGTGGTGAGTACAAAGTTTAGTGTTTATCTGTTATGATGCAAGCGGCACCCGTGCTACCAACATAACTGCTGTAGCTAGCTCTCGCAGACGCATTTAGGCGCTGCGGAGAACATTCCCGGACTCACTGTACTTCTGCTTTAACTCGGCCTGTTCCCACATCACGTAAAGGCAGCGTTACTTTGCTGGATTATCGTATTCCATAAATGTCTATCCCATGCATCCTCCCTCTTCCATTCTTTTCTTCTGAGATCCCCTGCAACCTTGCCTACACCTCATTTTTGGTCTTCCTCTCTTCCTTGACCCCTCAATTTCCAAATTTCCAACTCTTTTCCCCACGTAGTCCTCCTCTCTTCTCAGCATATGTCCATACCATCGGAGCGTACTCTCCAGAATCTTCTTTCCTATAGGTCACAATTTCACTTCCCCTCCTCCAGCCTTCAAACTTTGATCACATCCGAATGAAATTCCAACAGAACTAAGTGCTTTGACTGATGCATAACTAAGTAATACCTTAGCCTGGATATTCCTTCCAGGCTACATTTCATTTGTAATTACAACCCAGAATACCTTCAAATGCCATAGTATAATTACCTCATTAGCGCATATCTAATATACTAGATGAGAATCTCATTTGCTCTAAAATGTATCAAGCATTCTCCCTTGTGAACAATTCCCTTTAATTACCCGTAGTGATTGCCCTGGAGGATGAAGTTTGGACTCGAGAGTGGCTGTGAGTTCTAATATATCGGAGATTTACTGTACGAAATGTTATAACAGCTGGAGTACAGTTCCATTATACGTGAACTAACACCAAAACTACTTTCACACTATTATTTTCATGTTCTTTCCCGTTCTATTTGCCGATCCATGGGAAACAAAAGAGGAATAGAGATTACTTAGGATAAATCTCAAATTCTAAAACATATATGCATATCCACTTTTTTTCAGGGTTGAGGGCATTTCATTCTTCTTCCGGGTGAGTCTCCTACCCCTTATTAGCCTACTTTTCACATTTTGCAAAAATTAGGAAAAAGTAGACTTATGAGATCGGGCAAATGTGTGTGTGTCTGTCTGTCTGTCTGTCTGGCTGTGTGTGTGTCCACCCCGATGAACTCCCAAACGGCTGGAGCAATCGAAACAAAATTTGGTAGGAGTAAAGATCTATACCTGAATATCTCACGGCCATATTTGAAAATGATGTCAGTGCTACCAACTGCTGAAAAATCGCAATTGAAATTTGAGCTCCATGTTGGATATCTTGGAAGGTATGAATGGGAGCTATTTCAAAATTGGCACACGTATAGATAATAATATTGCAGTTTAATTTCCAGGAGGCCATACATGGCAGTGTTGCCAAAATGATGATAAGCCTGCTGATAGGTCCAATTTTAAAATGCGTGTAACTTCTCTACTAACAAATGGATTTCATTCTAAATTGACACAACAATAGATCATATTATTTCAGATTATTTCTGACCAATACATGTATGTCATTGATGCCAACATGATTTTACGCGCGCTGTTAGATGCAATGTTTAACTGCATGGAACGTCCATGTTATTCATTGGACTTCAACCAAATTTTGTATTCTGTACCTTAATAGATGGAACTAAGAATATACTCAGTCACCAGGGTTGCCAACTGTAGTTCTCTATTAGGCTACATTATGCCAGGTATACAGTATTTTGAACTAATTAGAAATTTCGATATTACCAACTTAATTTCGTCATTATTCTAGATAGATCCATTTAGATTAATCATTAGCATGAATCTTAAATTTTAAGAAAAGTAGGCTCTTTAGTTCGTCACGGAACTTCTTGTTTTTCTTGTTTTCGGCCACACTTCCAACGTCTGATGGCAGGATGGTCGACAGTTCAATGTCTACAGCCAAACCACAATGACCCTAAACGACTTTACAAGATTTATGACGACATGGAAGCAAGACCTTTACAAAATAAATGTCTGCGACAAGTGATTATACAAAGCATCAAATTGTCTTGATGATGATGATGATAGTTGTTGTTTTAAGGGGCCTAACATCTAGGTCATCGGCCACTAATGGTCTGGGTGATAGTAAAAATGACAATGAAATGGAAACCAGAACGAAAATTAAGTGAGACGGAAAATACTTACAAAAATGAACTCAGATTGAAACTACTCACAAAATGGTGAGCGGATGGAATTTAGAACGAAAATGCTCACAAAAGAAATAGATTGAAAAATACGCAAAAAATGTAGGCTAGGTTCAAAATACGTACAAAATGCAATATAGAGTCGAAATACTTACAAAATGCATTGAAATTCAAAATACTTACAAAATGCAAATGCGATTGAAAATACGTACAAAATGCAATTTAGGTTCAAAATACTTACAAAATGCAATTGAAATTGAAAATGCACAATGCAAATCAAATTGAAAAACTCCCATTTCAGATCCAAAATTCTCAAAAAGTGCAATTGAAATCCAAAATGCTTACAAAATGCAATTGAAATCGAAAATGCTTACAAAATGTACGGTAGTTTCAAACTACTCATTTGGATTGACAATACTTACAAAATGCAATTTAGATTCACAATACCCACAAAATGCAATTGAGAATCAAAATACTTGCAAAATGACCACCATACACTATGCTATTTAGATTTAAAATGCTTGCAAAATGCGGTTTAGGTTGAAAATACTTACAAAATGCAATTGAAATTCAAAATACTCACCAAAATGTCCTGCTCCTTCATTGAAAGACTTACTAAAAAGCAATTTAGATTGTCAATCTTTACAAACTGCAATTGAGGTAGAAAACACTCGCAAAAGGCAATTATATCGAAAAAACTTACAAAATGCAACTTAGATGCAAAACAATCGCTAAAGGTAATTTGGGTATTCGGGGAGCCAATTAACATAAACAGTGCGGGAATCTTAAGTAGAAAAGGAAATATAATGAAAAGAAAACAAGAGGTCTGACCACTCGAAGAAGGAGGTATCAGGAAAGATGAGACAAGGGCCAAGTAAGGCGGGAAAGTGAATGGCACCCTAGGCCTTGGATACCCTAATACCGTCGGAAAAGGACAAGAGTTGACCAAGGGAGATCGACAGGAAAGAAGACGGAGAGAAGCCCGGCACAAGTAAGTGGAAGCTATGGCGGACTGAGCAGGGGTCCCATGGTCGACAACCCACGTCCTGCTATATGTGAGCCCCTGGGGGAGATCAAACTGTCGTACGGGCATGTTCTAGTACATACCGATTATACGGTTTCAGTTGGATACTAAACTAACGCTGGGTAGGGTGGCTTACTGATAAAAAACGCGAATGGACCTTCGAAGTGGAAAGCAGTATCACATCTCATACGCTTTCAGGCAAGGTGAAGGGACGAGTAGTAGTTGGTCACTAGCCGTGGCCGAGTGAGGTGCGCGTGTGCGAGTTGTGTGATCGCTTTGGAAGAGTTTACGTTTCCTAATACCGGTGCTTCCGATAGTTCCACGGGTGTACTGACCTTCCGTGTGTCTTTCGGACAATAGTTTTTCAAGTAGTGTTCCAGATAGGAAAACAAATCAAGAAACCCAGAAAACCCCGCTGAAAATTATGTCCGGATACCAGAGGAAAAACACCGTACGCTGTCAATGGGACAGGCAGAGTTCTCGCCCCACACCAGGAGAAATTCACCGCTGGATTAGCGACACCCTCCGGTTGACTGTTGACCAAGTGGAAGCCATCCAGTTAAATGCGCAAGAAAGAACCATGTACATCAAGGTAATCAGCATATCTACTTATCAAAAATTGCTAAATACTTTTGAAGCTCCTAATAAATTTCAGTATGACTCAGGAGAGGTAACTAATGTTAAGCTCTCCACAGCGGATTCAAATTTTACCACAGTGCGTATATTTAATGTCCCACTCGAAGTTCCCCCTGAAATTTTCAAATCCGTCCTGTCGAAATATGGCACTGTGAGTGACGTCAGGAAAGAACAATGGTCTTCTGCTTATCAGTTCCCGGTGTATAATGGAATACGTGCAGTCACTATGGAAATCAAACAAGATATCCCCTCCACTGAGACCTTTGGTGGCCATTCTGGCTATATATCGTATAATGGACAGAAACAGACCTGTTTAATTTGCAATTCTAACACTCATCTCCGTATAAACTGCCCAAAGAAAATGATTCCCCTCGGTATTACTCCTACCCAACAAAGACGTGTACAATATTCCGATGTTGTGACACAGCAAATGTCACATGAAAACATGCTAATTGATCAGTCAGCTGGGACACCGGCAGAAGTGGCCTCATCCACACATGACGCAGACCACGTACCTTGCACTGAACAGATCAGCGAGCTACATAGTGCCCCTGTGACTTCTGCCACCTGTATTGCAGCCATAGAGCCAACTATTCCGTCTCTACAGGCTGCACCAGAAATTTTGCTTTCACTGCACCCACCTACTCTACCTACCGACTCACTGAAGCAGGTTTATCGGGGTTCTGAGAACGTACCTAAGAAAATTAAAACAAATGCCTCGATCGCTGTACCAGCCCCGAAGAATCAAACTGGTTCTACATATGTTCCCCCAGCTGTGAAAAAGAAACAAAATCTTCCTTCTATGTCATCTAGGGACCCACGAACGCTCTCCAACGCTGATAGCCGGCCCATGAATGGCACTCATAAGGAACTTTCTCACCCTAATTTGACATAGTGCACCAGTATATTTCACACCCGTGTCTATCTTCCTTTTATTCCTTCTTCTTTTTCTCGAGTTCACCTTCCAGTATGCCTAGCACAGCTTTTATACTCCTCTTAATGGCGCAATTTCTCACTGTGGCCACAGTGAATATCAATGTAATAGAATGTCCCCTGAAATTTCAACTGTTGGAGAGATTCCTTCGAGATGCAGACATTGACATTGCTTTCATTCAAGAAGTTGCTATACCCTGCCTTCCCATATCTGCCTTCTACAAACAATACATCAATACCGGTACTAATAATAGAGGGACCGGTTTCCTCATACGACATGATATCCCACTAGAAGGTGTGCTATGTCATCCATCAGGACGCATAATATCTGGCCACATAAACAATACCACCCTGATAAATGTATATGCCCCATCCGGGTCAAGCAAACGTGTGGAACGGAAAATGTTCTTTCAACAGAGTATACTGCCTCATCTGCACGACGTTAAGGAAAAACTTATTCATGCAGGGGATTTCAACTGTATTCAACGCCTAGAGGATTCCACTAGTCCATACCAAGGTGCCGACCCGGCCCTCAAGACCCTCCTTACTTCCTTACACCTCATTGATGCTGTGGATAGTTTAAGGGTGCCCCTGCCCCATTACACCTGTATAAGTCACAACTCCTCATCACGAATTGACCGCATCTACTTTTCCCAAGAACTTATCCAGCCCAGGCGATAAGAAGTGATACCTGCCAGTTTCACTAATCATCATGCAGTCGTATGTACAATCTCTTACCCCCATCCCGTTTTTCACATAGGAAGAGGTTATTGGAAATTGAATTGCTTGCTGTTACTGGAGGAGGAATGCCAAGATATTTTCAGACAAAACTGGAATCGATGGGTCCAACACAAATGCAACTTCCGCGACTGTGCAGACTGGTGGGATATTTTAGTTAAACCAGGGATCCGCCGCGTCTTTAAGAACATATCCTACCAAAGAGGTCGGGAAAGACGGGTTACAGTTGAATTTTACTATCGAGTTCTTCGCCAGCTCCAGCAAAGATGTGATGCTGGAGAGCGTATCTCTGACCAGATTCGGGAATTTAAAACCAAGCTCCTGTCTCTACAGCAACGAACGCTCGCTCATATAAACGTGGCTTTAAAAGATCGTACAGCGCTCCCGGACGAAAGTGCAAGTGTATACCATATCGCCAAAGACCGACGTGAGTGACAACGTAAATATATCCACCGCCTCCGCACCAGTACTGGAAGTGTCGTCACCTCCCCTGACGCAATACGTAGTGAAATATCATTATTTTATCAGCAGTTCTACGCTAAGGCTCCAATTGATCCACAGCAGGCGACCCTGCTGCTTTCATCTTGCAGTAACCAACTATCTCCGGACAACAAAACTCTGCTCAACGCGGACATTACGGATGAAGAGATTCACTCTGTGGTTAAGCACCTCCCAAATAACCGCTCACCTGGAATTGATCGCCTGCCATATGAACTGTATAAACACTTCTGGCCTCTCATTGGCAAAGAATTTTGTCACGTCTTGCGTACCATTCTCCAACGTCGTGCTCTTTGTCACTCACATCACGAGGGTACCATAGTCCTCATACCAAAAACATCCTCTCCAATGGAAGTTGGAGACTTCCGACCAGTTACTCTGCTCTGCAGTGATTATAAAGTCCTTACCAAAGTACTTGCATGCCGATTGAAGACTGTTCTACATGATATCATTGGTGATGAAGAATGTTGCAGTATTCCTGGAAGAACCCTGTTAACGAACTTAGCGATACTACGGGACCTACACCTAAACGCCGAAGTGCTCCCCACTGAGCTAATGAGTTTTCTCACCTTAGATCTTGATGAAGCTTTCGACCGCATCAGTCATGAATACTTGTACATGGTCTTGCAGCACTTTGAATTTCCTGCAATCCTTATTGACTACATTCGTATGATAAATTGTAATGCTACGTCTCGAGTGCTCGTCAACGGTTTTCTTTCCCCTCTGATTCCAATACAACGATCAGTTAGGCAAGGATGTCCCCTTTCCATGCTACTTTTTGTCATTGGCCTTGAACCGTTCATTCGGACTACCCAGGTGAAGCTACAGGGTTACAAACTGTCCACACATGTTTTCGGCATGTGCGCCTATGCTGATGACGTATCAATATTGATCCTCAATAATGAAGACATCTCTCACATCGATAGCATCCTTCAGCTCTACCATATCGCCTCTGGAGCACAATCGAACCCCCAGAAAACTGCTTTGCTTCCGCTCAATACTAACTCAGTGATTACCCAACAGCCCTGGTTCCGGATAGTAAATGAGGTGAAAATTCTTGGCATTACCTGGAAGCAATCGCTTCTGGACACAGTGCAAGCAAACTGGAGTAAGGTCATTGCCAAAGTTAGGGGAGTGCTGATCCAATTTGGTCAAAGAAACCTCAATATAGTGCAACGGGTCATGGTCCTCAACGTGTTTGCGCTCTCTAAAATATGGTATGTCGCACAACTTTTCCCACTTCCCAAAATGTTTGAGAGCCAATTGTCAAAATATACAGGTTGGTTTATATGGCAAGGAATTTTGTTTCGAGTTCAACGGGAACAGTTGTATCTCCCATCCCGGCAAGGCGGGCTAGGGCTAACAGCTCATGGCATGAAATGCCGTGCACTCTTCTGCAAGAACGATATCACCATCCTTTCCCAACATGACACTTTTACGAAAGCGCTATACTAAGATCTTCGATACACAGCCCGTGGTTGTGATAGAGCTTTGCCGAAGATTTTTTAGGGACCATCAACAGCACCTTCCGGAAACTGTTCGCCAAATGCCTTCAGGGACTGTTCCAACGACGAAAAGTATTTATACCCTGTTGCGGCAAGTGGTACACTCCAAACCGCGCATCGAGGCCACCACCCTCTACGTCCATCGGCCCACTGTTTTGGGGCTATGACCAATTCTTCTGCTGTACACTCCCAGGTTTTTATCCTCCTCAACGAACTCATCCCAACGGCCCTACGGCGATATAACAGCCGTCTTGAATCTTACCCATGGTGTACTATATGTGGTCAAACTGATACGGCGATACATCGCTTCACAACATGCACGCGAGTTGCCTCCACGTGGCTGTGGTGTAAGGGACACGTATGTCAACTATTAAATGTGCCCACGGGTGACCTTGATAACAGGAAGTTGATTCGTTTGTCGGTGACCGCCTTCCCCCAAATTAAACAGACTGCCATTGTGTGGATAATGAGCCAATATGTACACTTCGTGATGGACAATGATCAACATTTCTCGTTCCTGGATCTCATGTATCACCTGCAGAAAGAGCGCTGGAAGATTAGTGAAAGTGAATAATTGTATGATAAATATGGACACTATTTGGATTTTCTTGTGATGTAATAGTATGGTATTTATCATTTCTGAAAATTATGTAATTCTGTAAAGAGCTAATAATAATAAAAAACGTAGCCGTGAAGCAATGGTTCAAGTGCGTTGAAGATAGTGGACCTGTGTTAAGTTAATGGGTTCGAATCCCACCACCGACAAATATTTTTATGCACATTTTAATCTTTGGGGATCAAATACAAGAGCATTCGTGCCACATTGGAAGGAAGTGGCCAGGGCCTTAACTTCGGAACCATCCCGGCATTAGCCTGGAGTAACAGTAGGAAACCACGGAAAACCACCTCCAAAATAGCTGTGGTGGGAATTGAACACACCTCATCTCATTTTTGCCTCACGATGCTGAGTGTACCCCGTTACAGCCTTCTGACTGGAATTAAATTTCTTGGGAGAGCGGAGAATCATACCCGGACTTCCAGGGTGATGCCAAGAACGCTGGCTGCTACACCAGGAAGAGGACATGAAAGCTAACGAATGACCTCGAAGAAGAAGGAAAAGCGGTGAAAAGGTAGATGATGAACAAAGATGAAAATGAAATCTCTACTATTACAGGAAGATTCTGGAAACACCTCTGGTCTGCCAATCCAAAAGGGAACCCCCCTTATTTGTTTTATTCGTATAACATTAAATCTTTTGAAACTGGTGCTGTTGTTGTCGTCGTTATTGCTTTATTTACAAGTTTTGGAAAATTTGGTAATCAAGCCTGTGTACATGTGGTATATGAATTTGTCTTATAATCCGTGTTATCTCTTCACGCTAGTAACGTGCGTGACTGTATTTTCCTTTGTCCATGACTAGGGTAAATGCATGTGGAATTTCGATAAAGATTCTTTACCGGTATTTTTCTGAAGAGAATGTGCAAAAAGCCAGAGAAGAACATACTCAATATGGCCGTTGTTAGCGCCAGGATACAAACCACTGCTCTCACGATTCTTTGTTTACAGACGTCCAAATCATTACAAAATGTCACGGGTCTGCATTTTCTGCGCTCTTCACATGCTAGAGACTCCGTGTGAACACACGATGTTAAAGAACTGTGCTCACCTCCAAGTTTACTCTGCAAATTTAAATAAATGGACAGCCAAGAGTCAAGAACCCTTTTATGACTCAATAACGATATAGTATCACGCAGATGTTATATATCTTTTACCGTGAAATATGGACAATTATTCACATAGGATGATGTCACCTGGTACTTGTACCTCCTTGGGTATGGCTCGTCGTAACACAGTACTACATTGCTTATAGATTAATGTTCAGTAAACTGCTTAGTGCTCCTAAACATCAAGGAATAATTTAAAAAAATATTAATTTCTGAAACGAAGTAGGATATTTAAAAACGTTCAAGGAACGTAGTCGACAAAGGAAAATGGCAGATAATGGAAACGACAGATGACAGTATGAAGGGAGGTAGCAGGAGGAGGGAAGGAGAAAATATGAATCCTGTCAGATGTTAACATTACATGCCTCAGGTGCCTGTATATTTCCAGAAAATTATCAGAATCAAAGGAAGAATTTTTCAAGTTCCAGCCTTTCTAAAATATCTGCTCATTGGACTCATTTTTAATATTACACGTTTCCTTACTACTGTAAAGTTTGTTCGAAAAGAACGAATACTGATTTCTACGAAAGAACACAGTACGTTCGCGTATCAGTATAAGAATAACATATTCAAGCAACTACCCTTGAGAAATTTCATCAACAAAAACCCTGATCAAGCCGTTCTTAATGCTGTAAAAGAGTGGTTTAACTAACAACAAGCGTCCTTCTTCGCGGATGATATTATAGGGAAACTTGTTCAGCGCAAAACATATGTCTGGACAGAGACGGTAAATATCTGTCAACTCCCTCGAAATGTCATATGTGTACAGTTGCTGTGATATAGTGTATATTGTCCAATTAACATTGTGTTCGTTTCCGTCTATGATAAATTGAGTAACACTTATATTATTATGAGTATTGTTGCTATTATTATAATTATTATTATTATTTGTATTATTTCCAAGTGGCTTGAATCTTACCTCTCTGGGATTCACGTCAGGTGTTTTATGAAATTGCTGATCCCAAGTAATTCTTAACGGGGTCCTTTTTCAGGTTCATCAATGAATTCATGGCGTAAAAACTCATTACGTAAAAATTCTGAATACTATAATGAATGGTAGCCTATATTAGCACGTTGCACAAATAAGATTGATATAAGATTAAGAATCAGAACTTCCTTGTTCGTGGGGATATTTGAAACATTAGTTTGATCATTATTTCTAAAAGGAAAAGGAACACATACAGTAGTAAAACCATACGTCAGAACACATGAAGTATTTGCATACTTTTGTAACTGACTATCAGTTGAGCCCCTTGTATTCTGCCCGAGTCTTGAGACCCACGCTGTTACATGCCTAGCCCACTCCGCCAGCCTGACGAGGCGAAGAAGAGAGGATTCCGGAAATTCGACTGAATGCACAATATTATTGCCTCTATGGATGTGTTATATACACTATAATGTATTTATTGTTCAGTGACGTGGAATTTCGGGAACCAGGTACACCAATTTTCCACGAGCAAACTGACCACCACATTTTCTACTTGGGAGACTTCAGGGCTGTCCACGCTTGTGCTTATATTTCAACATTTCTATGTAACTTGTTTTGAAGCCATCGAACACAGAATTGTGCTGGCATTTTATCGCAACTAATAACACCTCTTGCTTGTTCTAAATTCACCTGGAACATATATTTTGGTCGTCGACTATTAACTAATCATGCCTTCGCCCTTCATGGATGTTTTTCTAATTAGCAAACTGTAGCATATTGATGGCAATTTGAACGGTGCATCATCTTACCGTTACTTTAAACAACTCCAAGGGTTGTTGTTTGAGTCTTCAGTCATCTGACTGGTTTGATGCAGCCCTTCCATGCTTCCCTGTCCTGAGCTTATCGTTTCTTCTCTACATAGCTACCAGACCCTATATCCAACGCAATATGTTCAACATGTTCTAATCGTGGTCTAACCCTACAGTTCTTCTCCTCGACCCTTCCTTCCAAAACAAACTTTGCTATTCCTTGGTGTTTAAGCATGTGTCCTACGAACCTTCTCTTCATTAGCAGTCACCACAAACATTTCTCCTCTCCCAGTCGACTTAATTCCACTTCATTTTGTAACACTGTCTACCATCTGATCATCATTGTCCTGTAACACCACATTTCAAACGATTCAATTCTCCTGTTTTCTGCTGTTCCAACAGTCCAAGTGCCACTTCCATAGAGTGCCACGCTTTTTTTATATAGATAAGTGGTTTTATTTACATTGTAATAACTTTACACACACAGAAAGGAATTGTCAGTGCACAATGTGAATAGGCAATACAGAAAATAGAAGTCACTGCACCATTGTTTGTAAAGCAACACAGAAACAAATTGTCACTGCACCTTGGTAAAGGTCAACACAGAAAGTAATCGTCACTGCACCATTTTAAAGTCAAAAGCACTTATAAGCATTAAACACTCCAGGCTGACGATAAGAACTCGTGGCTGTCCAATTCAAAACATACATAACAGCCGTCCAAACGCTGCAGTCAGTGTTCCATGTTTGGCGGTTTTCCATCTCTCCCTGCGGAGGTGGTCCAAGAACCCCACCAGTGTGTGGTCCCGAGACCTGTGGCGGGAAAGGTTATAATGAATCGCTCCCGCAGTGAACCAGAGGATGGCGTTACGCTTTTCCCCAGGGGAATGTTGTACTGCAAAACGTTGCACCTTCATGCCATCGGACACGTCCAGCGGCCGTCCGCAGATTCCAGATACTGCCTGGAGGGTCCCAGTCCAGACGACTGTCGCATTCCCACACGTAGTGACCCGATGGTCTAATGTGTCAGTGCGACCACAGGCGTCACACAGGTCGACATCACTCTGCCCATGCCGAGACAGTTTTTCTCTGGTCGGCACAATTTCATTGAGGTACTCATACAATGTCGATCGCCATTCCAGTGGAATCCAGGGATTCCACAGGTTCTCCCAAATAGTCGACCAGGCTCGCGTAGGATATTTCATCTGTATATAGGGGGTGAAGAGTCTTTCGGCGAGCAGAAATCTATAAAGCACCTTGGTAGAGAGGGCGGTGAAGGGTGTGGAGACACTGGATTTCAGACGGTTAAGAATTGCGAGTTCCTTCTTGAAAACATTGCCTGGGATGAGCATCTGGGGATTCGCACCTGGGACAAGTGACTGTATGCAGACAGAGTCAAAGGGGTCCCCCATATGGTGTTGCGCTCGAAAAAGCTGTGCGGCCAGCAAGGCGGCACATTTGTGTTCAACTGCCACAAGTTGCAGTCCACCTCTTCGGAGTGGCAGGTTCATTTGATCTCGACGAATCCGATAGCGGTATCCAGACCAGAGGAAATACCCGATGTCCATTTACATTCGTTGGCAGAGAACGTGCGGAGCTGGGATTGCTTGTGCCAGAAACCATACTTTGGACAGAGCAAAGGTATTAATAAACCACACTTTCTGTATCAGGTTCAATCTTCTCGTCAGTTCTTCCTTTAATTGAAATCTCAGCGTATTTAGCCACCGGTTCCAGTTGTAGCTGACAGTTTCTGCAAAATCGGGGAAGAAAGTTATCCCCAAAATTGTACACCTGTCAACTATGGGAATGGCTAGGTTGTGCGGAGTCCTGATTGTTGTAGGCAAGCAGATGGGCATGATCGATGACTTCGCAGCATTGATGCGTGCACCTGATGCTAGGGCGTAGGTGTCCATGATGATATTCGTAGACGTAAGTTCTGACTCATCAGTAATAAAGACGGTCACGTCATCGGCATATGCCCGCAGGGTGATATGGGCACCATGCAGATCGATACCTTGGAGTTTCTCGTCCAGACTGCGGATCAGGGGTTCAATAGCCAAAACGAAGAGCACCATCGACAATGGGCAGCCCTGCCTGATGGATTTATGGACGGGAATTGGACGGGATAAACATCCATTTATCAACACTCTGGATGAAGCGGATGCATAGAGTCGTTGGAGGCAGTGTATGACGCCCAGAGGAATGTGAAAGTGACGCAATGTTTGCCAAAGATATGCGTGGGCGACCCTATCAAAGGCTTTGTTCATGTCAATATTCAGCAAGGCAGCCGCGTGATTTCCATTACCTGAAGCATAAAGAATGAGGTCTCGGATAGCAAGAATGCTATGCAGAATGGACTTCTGGGGTATCGTGCAGGTTTGACCAGGGCCTATCAAGCTGTGCAGCACACTTTTGAGCCGAAGTGCTAGGACTTTGGCCAGCAACTTGTAATCCGTGTTGAGAATAGTTATTGGTCTGTAGTCAGCAATACCCCGCACACCATTAAGCTTGGGAATCAAAAGGATAACGCCTTCCGTAAAGCCGTGGGGTACTTCATGTGTGAATAGGTAGTTGAGTACTTGGGTGACCTCATCCCCAACGAGGTGCCAGAAGTGTTTGTACCATTCATACGGCAGAGCATCCATTCCCGGAGTCTTGTTATTAGCTGTGTTTCGGAGAGCATAGTCCTTCTCAGCCTTCATGATTGGGGCGCCAAGTTGACGCATGCAGTCGTTGTCCAGGTGCCGGTCCGTAGACGTCAAGAGTTGGTTACCTGCCAATTCCGAGACTGGTTCCTCAGCCAGCATCTCCCGAAAATAGCGCTCACCCTCTGCAAGAATTTCCTCACGGGTCGTTAATATGCCCCCATCCGGTCCCGTCCACTGACGAATACACTGACGCCCTTGCGAGCGTCGGAGACGGCCAAGCTGATAAACAGTCATCTTTTCCCTGTCAATCAAGGAATATTTCTTGACATGCTGCTGCAGGGTGGCTAAATTGCTTTCTCGGACATGGCAGATGGTTGTCTTAATCGTGCGTAGTGCCACCGACACATTTTCCCCAAGTTGTTCTCGATGGTGGAGGTCCTGTAACACGGTGTCATAGAAGTCCAGTTTCCGATATAAACGTTGATTACGTTCAAAGGTTATGGCATGGCGACTGCCCTAATGGCCGGCTTCACCTTTTCTAACCACCAGTCAGCCACATTGTTGTAACGGTGTTTCAGCCGTTGACACTGCCGATACACAGCCTCAAAACGCTGTGAATCCTCTTCCCTTTCAAAGCAGTTGGTATTCATTTTCCACGTGCCTCGCCCTTGTATTGTGTGTGCAGGGGCGGCACTTCGCGCCGTAAATAAAAAGCCATTGTGGTCACTAAAGGCGACAGGGATTATTCGACAGCCGCGTACACGTGAGGCGAGCGTACTGGACATATACGCCCGATCAATCCTGGATTTAGAGGCCCCACGGCAAAATGTATATTGGATCTGGTTGCCATGTATGTGTGGCCATATATCTATTAGTTGCATGCTCTGGGTGAGTCCCTGTAACCCAGGACAGAAATTGAAGGAACCCGTCTGATCCTGGGGGCGTAAGGTGCAGTTGAAATCCCCCATCAATAGAATGGGGAGATTCGTTACCAGGTGGGGTAAGATGTCTTGCCTAAATAAAACGTTTCTCTCAGATTTATAATTGGAGCCAGATGGACTGTAAACATTTATGATCCTGACACCATGTACTGTAGCTGACGTTATACGCCCGGAAGGATCCATCACCACATCAGTTACTAGGGTGCCTTTACTGTAGATAATGGCCGTACCCCTAGCAGTGGTGCCCATGTTAACTATATAGTCATGGTCATACAGGAAGCCAATGTTGCATTCGCTGACTTCTTGCAGAAAAAGAATGTCAACATCATATTCACGTAGAAAACGGCTTAACAGCGCCTGAGTGGCCGGATTCCTCAAGCAGGAACATTTACTGTGGCATAGGTCCTCAAATGTGAATTATGGCCCATAGTTGATATCGGCTAAGAGGGGCGCTAACTGTAGATCCAAATCCTGCAGTGCCTCCCGGGACTGCTCACTATATTTAGCCCGCATCTTGCTAACGAACTCGGGGACTCCATCATGCTGACCCATTTGAGCGCACTTGCGTAGAAGTGAAATAATGGGTCCGGGACTAGGAAGGGTTGCCATATGACACAGGTCCGACATCATTTGCTGAACCTCAAGGGCTTCGCCGGTAGTAAGGCTCGCCGCAGGTGAGGCCTCTGTTGGACAACTTCTGGGGGTTTCCTGCACTCGGAAACGGGGGTCTATCTCACTGACACGTATTTCACCTTTCATCAGCTGCTTAGGCTTGTTCTGTGCTCTACGGGTTTTAACAAGTTCGGTGGCGAGCGAAGCATCGGATTCATCGGAAGTAGGGTTAACCTTGCGCTTAGGTTTACGATTTTTCACGACAGGGGTTGCGAGCGAAGCATCTGAGTCATCAGAAGTAGGCCCACGGCTAACGAGCATGCTTTCCTCACTGTCCTCAGACCAGGTGGTCGTTTTGCGTATCCCCGAAGTTTCCTGTGCCGAGCCTTCTCCGTGGGGAGAACTATGGGTAGGTTTGGCGACTGGAGGGGGTGACCGGTCAGCATCCAAGGGTTGCTGTGAAGATTCTTCCTGGTGCAAGACCACGGACTCTGGATACATGTCAGGCACACCTATGCTGCCAGCCAGGGTGACAGGCTCCGTCTCCATTGGAGGCGTGCAGTCTAGCGGGGGAAAGGCTGTATCGTAGCGTGCTTGAGTATCGCCTGGGCTGTGAAGCGGGGAGTCGTCTACACGGCGGCTGGAACTAGGGGTGACCATAGCCGCAAGGCTAGTTGTCCGTGTGTCGCGTTCAAGGCGCGTCATGGCCGAGTATCGGCGCGGACAGTCGACACGGAGATGGTCCATAGCTTGACATATGGCACATGTTTTAACTTGCCCTTCATAGCTAACCTGTCCACGATGCCCATCAATCATGAGAAAGGACGGAATTTGCTTTTGTAAATCAATGTGTATTTGTCGGATACCATTTGCAACTGGTAACTTGTAATAATGGGACCAACTTTCATTTGTGATGGATTTGACGGTACCATATTTTGCGAAATGGGTGCGTATTGTATCATTTGATAATTCAGGCGGAATATTAAAGAGCCTTACCCGCGTGGCTTCCATGCCGGCAGCGGCAATCTCTACCGAAACAGACTCCCCATTAAACAAAGTAAGCCTGCGTGTTCCCGCAAATTTACTCAACAGTTTGTCCATAATAGATTGAGAGATTACCTTGATAAATACAGAGTTGGACGGTGCGTCAAGTTGCAGGGTCTCCAGTTGGTCGACCGTGAGTTTCAGCATCTCCGCCACAGAGGTGTGAATTTCCGCTGCCGACGGACGCGTGGTGTTCCGTTGGAAGGAGCATTTCAACGTATTTTTCCTGATGTTTTGCATTTTCTTCCTGGGGTTCTATCCGATTGACAAATAGTCTGTACTAAGCCTAGGCGAAGCTATCCGGCGCACTTAACTGTTGTGTGTTGGCTGCACGCTCACTGCTCAGATGCACCAGACATGCGGGACCTCACTCGTTCGTGGCTGGAGCCACACTGACTTCAGACAAAAGCTTTCAAATATTTCTTCCTAATACCTAATTCTATATTCGATATCAACAGGTTCCTTCTCTGTGTAAATGCTTTCCTTGCCTGTGCAAAGCTACTTTTTATTTCCTCTTTGTTTCGTTCATCACTGATTTTTTTTTCCGAAGTATTAGAAGTCCCCCACTTCCTTTAGCTTTTCACCTGCCAATTCGACGTCCATAGGTGTTAATGATTTCATTCTGCTGCATTCAAATATTTCTGTTTTAAATTTATTAATTTGCATCATGAATTCTTTACTCAAGACTGCATCCATACGATTAAAAACTCATTCAAATCCTCTTTCTGACAGAATTGTGAACGGTCTTTTTTGCTCAGCATTCGCGTGTGTTACTCCATGCCAGCATTATCCGAAAACAAGGATGATCTCGTGGCAAAGATCCGGGAAGCAATTACAATTGCCACACTATGCATGCTGTCCATGGTACAAAAATACGTTATGAGGCGTACAGTGTGTTGTGCACAGTAGTTGGGTGGTTAATTAGAACATCTTGCGTAAGTAAATCGGCACACACCACCAAGAATGCAGGTAAGTCCACAATGTTTCTTTGCGATTTTTCGTATGCCGTCATTCGAATCTGTCGCCTAATCATCTCGCAGCGCATCTAAAGCAGTGCAGTTGTTGACACACATAAGGAGTTTAGACATCACTTCTGCTTTTTAGAAGCTCCTACTGTAGGCAGTAAATGATAAAGTGGTAAAATGAAGAAAAGAAATCCGACATACCATTATTCAAATTGTAAGAAATTGGGAAAATTAAATTGCGGAAAATATCGTATATTATGTAATAACAATAATAATAATAATAATAATAATAATAATAAGAAAATTACTGACGTGATGCTGGAAAGATGGATTACGTACTTAGTGAGATACAAAGAGATCCGCGCGAGATTGGGAACTTATATGAAGGTATCCAGGAGCGTGACCAGCTTGAGAGAACACTCCTCGAACATCGGAGTTTCCAACGTAAGCCGACGCTAAAGACTAGAAAGGCGTGTACAATAGAGAGAAAGGAACAACACCGTCTACGAATGAAGGAATACTGGGCTCATTTTAAAGCTACAATGAAATATTTGAAATAACGTGGTCCTCAGTTGGCCGAAACGGAAAAAGAATAATATTATTAATGAAAGAAAATCCACAGCCTGCTTCCAGTCTCCGACCGGGTCAGGAATGGAATGAATGAAGCCCCCATCTAGCGGCGAGGATATGGACTGTGCCGGCTGCCGAGGCCTGACGCACTCCTCTGGGGCAATGATTAAATGAATGACAGATGAAATGAAATGATAGTGGAGAGTGTTGCTGGAATGACAATTTGACAGGGAAAACCGGAGTACCCGGAGAAAAACCTGTCTGCCTCCGTTTTGTCCTGCACAGATCTCACATGGAGTGACAGGGATTTGAACCACGGACCCAGCGGTGAGAGGCCGGCGTGCTGCCGCCTAAGCCACGGAGGCTTAATATTATTAATAATTAAAGTAATTGATATAATAACACTGACAATAATAATAACAGTTTGGGTTTTAATTTCTCTTTTAACCCCTGTGGTTCAAGAAACACGGAAATGTCAGAATTGCGTCCTTCGATAGGATCATTAACGTGCTAGGGAATCTAATGACACACGATGGTCACATGTAAAATCATTTAAATGCAGTGAAACAGAATTAGTTTCGAAACCACTACCTCGAGTTCTGAAGGCCATTACTTATCCGACAGTTCCACACAGCCCGACAACATCGTATTCAACACCTCCACTTTATTACTTTTAACAATCCAGCAAATGATACTTGAGTACTTGTGCTGTAAATGTGCTACACATGAACGCTGTGGAAATGTGAATCCTAAATACTGTACACTGTGGTTTGTTTTATCACCCTTGTACTTCAAAACTCTCGAGTGCGCTATGTGATAGAGTTTCTATTTGATTAAAATGCATTCTTTTGATGTGCTCTTGAAGGGGGAAAGGCCCATACGAGATACCGGCTTTGCTGGAGGCGGTCATACTTTGAAAGCCAAGAGAAAATTAATTTTCTCCATTATTCAGAACCAAGTCTCCCCTTCCTCCTTTATTCACATTGGGTATACTACTCAAAATAGTTCCCTAATATTCTGCAACGAGGAGGGTTGTCTTTACCGTTGTATAATATACAAGTTAAAATAAGATTGGACTTTCTCGAATTAGCCTTCTTCCAATTCAGATTTCTACGAAATAATGTGAACCAAATAACTTCCTGTACTAACAGTATAATGAAGGATATCATTTCCATAGTCTACACTTTTCAAAAGATTTAACATAATGTGTACTGGATATAACAAAACCCATAGACCTATTGTCAAGGATCCATTGTGTAAAAGATTATTTAATTCCATCTTCGACACTTAAAAGCATTCAAATTCTGCATAAAAATAATTATAAATTGACTTTAGGGAATAACGATCCTTGAGTGGTTACTCAAAAATCTGACTACAGTCGAGATTCGATTATTATAGATAGCAAAATGGCCTTATTACGGTGACTAAACTTGTTCTGTTTAAAACCGAAGCTGCCAACGCTGTCATGATAACTGTTATCTTCACACCTCACAAAAATCCCATGAAGAGGCGCTATCTACAATACTAGAACACAACACTGAAGTACTATGCAGGGCCTACTAAAGTTTTCAGTCCATAATACTGATTCAATCCGTCACTTTTCGTAGTTACCAGTTTAATGGAGTAGGAGGTGTTCATTTCTAAAAGTCAACATGTATATCTTCTATCGTTTTCGTTACAAACACTATTCAATGGTGCAGACGGCGTCAACTATTCACCCCTTAAAGTAACAATAATTACGGAGGCCTACATGAATATAAATCACTTAATATCAGTTAATTATGCCTCCTTTACTTTGATATCGCATATTTCTGTTACGAATGACAGGAGTTCATGTACTAGGTGAATCAGCTGCTCCTAATAATATTGCTTTATGCAGCCCAAGTAACGCGTGTTGTCAAGATAGTCGATATTTCTCTGCTTGCATCCCGTATGGTAGGCTACTAATGCACTGCAAGCATATCCCGTAAGCGATACTGAGCGCTATAGTTTTCCCTCGTATCAGTCTGTAGTCACATCGAGGGAAAAGTAATAGGTTTCAGAATTGTTTGCGGGATATGCTTTCAGTGCACTAGTACCACACGGGATGCAAGCAGAGAAACATCTACCTTCCTGATAACAATGCTGGTTGGGCTGCATAAGACAATATTATTAGGGGCAGTTGATTCTCCTGGAATAAGGAGTCATATGCATGGTACTTGATTATTTATGAAACGTTGGCTAGAGAATTATATGACAGAAGGTTTACATTGCACCAAATTTAAACGCAGTAGTTAAAAGGGACGTAAAACCAATAACATTTGCATTCTATTATCATTCTATACTTACGCTGTTTTCGTAGGTTCACTTACTTCTTAATATGTTCTAATCGTATATGTTTCGTATGATATTTCGGCCCTACTTACGATATGTACCTCACTCTCACTAAATTTGCATTCTTACCTTTTTATTCACTCTATCGTGGTCTATCTTTGGAGCCCCATTTTCGGACCCTAGCGCCTACTTTGTTAGGATCCAGTACTTTTTCTTACCTTAAGTCAGCTCCATATCATCATTCTCTGGCAACATGTCAATTTACTTTATCCTTTAATTCGGTAAGCCTATGTGCTACACCCATTACTTCGATCCCTGTACGAACTTGTAATTAATCCTCTCGTACCTTTGACCGTTTTGAATGGCTCATTATATGTCGTCTAGACATTCAACACCTTAACTTTCTGCGTTCTCATTTGTAATTAGTCCAAACCTCCTTATTCTCGTTCTTGGCTCATGAGTGGCGTCAAACTGACTGAGGGAACTCGGCAGAACTCGCTCTCTTCACAAGAGTACGTTCGTTCATAGCCCTGAGATGCCTGCCTCAGCTCCTTGAGTTCTGGCACGTTAGCTTCGCATCTCTCGCCCCAGCACAAATCTATACTATCCTCTTCTACTGCCAATTTAACATCCATCTCAAGAAATTTGATACTGTATCCAGCTTCCTGTAATTAGTTAAGTATGATCGAAGATCAATCATGCTTTAGTGTGACCCACTGTGCCACATAGAGTGGTGCACACTCAATTATAAAACTAAACTTTGGCCATTCCTTTTATGGGATAAGTGAAAGGCAGCCTACTACAGTACTTCATTCATTACGTTCTCAGAGATTAAAACGACAGAGTAGCAACAGTGCATCGTCTTAAAAACAGACATGCCGGCCTTCAAGCACCTGTGCACCACCTAGTGATTTATTGGCTAGTATTCTTGGCTGACATCCTGGAGGTCCGGTTTTGATTTGATTCTGGTATAAGGGGTACACAGAGTCGTTAGGTAAACGTAAGAGGAGGCGGGTTCGATTCCTACGTCAGTCACTTTAGAAGAAGTTTCCGGTGGCCTCCTCTTCTACTCCAGTCTGTTAAATGCCAGGATGGTTTCTAACCAACGGCCACGACCGTTTCCATCCCAGTTCATGCCACAATTACAAATGTCCACACCATTCAGCTACTACAATAACGCACGTTATCAGATGAACCCATTTATATTTCTATATACAGTATATATTTATACATACGGCTGACTGCGTGGTTCAGCGGTACCGTTCTCGTCGCCTGCTCTCCCAAGGTTGCAGGATCTATTCATGGTGCAGTCAGTTGGCATTTCAGGGTGCGAAAATGCGAGGAAGCCGTGTCAGTAGATTTGTTGGCACGTTAAATTTTCCCATCGGGGCTAAATTCTGGCACCCTGGCATCTCTAAAACCCACAGTAGTTGAAAGGGGAGTAAAACCAATAACGTTATTGTATACATAGCCTACACCCACGTAGGCTACAACTGGTTGAAATGAACTTGATCTCCAACCTTTAAATGAAAAAACAGCAACAGCTTTCGCCTGCGTCCATCGTTCGATGAAATGAACCTTCGGCTCGTTTGATACAGTAAGTTCATTTGCGTCCTGGAGATGTTCTGTCTGTATCAAATATTATGGTAAGAATTCCAGTCTCACAAAACTAGCCAAATCTGACTTACTATAGCTATTTGATACTCACAATGAACGTGAGTAGCAGGTTCAGTTATGTTAAACCATAAACAATTCCCTCGTTTAGTACCTCTTTAATTTTCTGTTATAATAGTTCCCCGACATTCATTCTGCAAGGTATGCCAATTACCTGAAAGAAACTTGAGACGTATTCCTAGTAACAAGTATCAGCGCAAGTAAATTAGAATTGGATGAGAACAAAATTAGATTCAGAAGATGACGAAGGATTAGCTCTCGCATGCTTAAAAACAACCCAGTCGAGAGTTCGTGAAAACAGCGTCTTATATCAGACTACACATTTAAACTTTACGCAGAGGTAAAGCGACAGAAACCACTAAGCCCTTTTACTTCCAGCACTTCAATTTCTCATTGTCGTGCATCGACAGCAATTCAGCAACTCCCTTCCCGGCCTTTCATCTCGGGCTCAAACAGCCTATTCATCATACTTTGCCAACTTTCACTCTTTCATTTATGTACTACGGTATATGTTTTGCTGATCTAACGCGAATAAACGTGGCACTTTTCCCCGGGATAAAGTCGTTTTCATATCACTATGGTTGGTTGAATGGTTGTACTAAGATATAAAACAAATGACTCAGTGCGGATCGAAGTTCTGAAGCTCCCTACTGACGACACGATTAGGTAACTGAAGAAAGCAACTGGAAACAATGCAAGCCAGTCGCCATGATATCTCTTTGTCTCTGAGAGTTTCTATTTTTGCATAGTTTCAATTTATAATTGAAGGCTTAGTTAATTGGTCATGCACTTCACAAAATAGTTCAAGCCATGAGGATAGAACGTAGAGCATTATAATATCTGAATTCAGCGGGACTCGAAACCACGACCTCTGAAGCTTGGATTACTGACCAACTGTGCGACACTTTTGATTCTCAGTTGTTGCGGTTGTTGGCTCATTTGAGGGGCTTGAGTATCGTGGTAATGTAGCCCCGTATACTTATTGTGCGTAGAAGTTGTCTAAAACTTGTGTCACTGTGTCTGTACTAGTGTGTATATTTGTAATCGAGGCATGATTTGGGTAGGAAGTTGCAACGATCCTTCATTAGGTAACATTCCAGCATTTGCCTGGAGTAGAAGTGGGAAAACGAGGGAAACCTCTTCCAGGATAGTTGCGGTAGGAATCAAATCCTCCACTTCTCAGTTTTGCCTCGCGAGGCTGAGTACCTCGTACCAGCCTTCAGACCACAATTAAATGTATTAACAGAGCTGAGAAGAGAACCCGGTCCTCCACGGTGACAGCCAAGAATTCTATCTGGCTCTTGTCCTGCTTATCTCAAACCTATCTAGCCCACTTTCGTCATAAGAAAGCTAGGTTTAGAATATAAACTTTTAACTGTGTGTATCTGTCTAATTGTGGTTTGTAATGTGTGTGGGTCCACCCATATAACGTTGATAAGGACGTATGACTAACCTATTCTATTACGATTGCTCATTTGTAATTCCGATAATTTCATCAATCCAACATGGGGGCTGTGCAAAGTACTTCACCAGTACTCAATATCCCCAAAACTATTGAAGCAATCAAACTTAAATTCTGCAATCCAATATAAAATCTTTCGATAGATATCCTGTGTGCTTTTGAGTACAATGGTAAGCACAAAACAACATGGTGGCCACGCAAATTTTAAATATTTAAAATAGTCTTCCTGGCAATCTAATCTTCCGAGTGCAGTTGAACATGGCCCAGAGAACTTGTGTTTAATGTTAAATATATTACATAATGTGTTCAATTGCTTTGATTAATTCAAGATGAGAAGCAGTGCAAAATAAAAACACATATTTTTATTTCGCGTAACCAATTGAAGTGATCCAAATTAAACTTTGTATAATTATCCACCAAATAAACTTTAACTAAGGATACATAGCTCTATGACTTATATTTAATACATTATAGATGACTTAGGAAGCCTCCGTGGCTTAGGCGGCAGCACGCCGGCCTCTCACCGCTGGGTCCGTGGTTCAAATCCCGGTCACTCCATGTGAGATCTGTGCTGGACAAAACGGAGGCAGACAGGTTTTTCTCCGGGTACTCCGGTTTTCCCTGTCAAAATTTCATTCCAGCAACACTCTCCACTATCATTTCATTTCATCTGTCATTCATTTAATCATTGCCCCAGAGGAGTGCGTCAGGCCTCGGCAGCCGGCACAGTTCATATCCTCGCCGCTAGATAGGGGCTCCATTCATTCCATTCCTGACCCGGTCGGAGACTGGAAGCAGGCTGTGGATTTTCATTTTTTTCATAGATGACTTGCTTGTCTGGCCTAAAAGGATGATCCAATCGCGGTTAAGGTATGTCCACCTTAATGGGAGGTAAGCAGCTTGATCATTGCACCCACACTCCCCATTTGGAAAGCGAGCTGCCTAGAATCATCTTGAGCGCGGGTACCTCACAATATTGTCCAATGTCAGATTTTAACCTTTCACAATAAAACGATGCTTAGTGGTACACAAATTCATTCAATGATAAAGGGAGAAGGATATCAGAATGCCCACTATGCCAATTTTGAAATGTTATGAACAATCTCTCCCAAATTATTAACGTTTGAGAGTTGAAACTGTGAATATATTAAATATGACCCTTCTTCAAAGTAAATAAGCTGCAAATTATTATTTATCTGCACTTTGTGAAAAAATCTCTTTTAAAATATAGACTACCTTAAAAACTTGTTATTTTTTCTCGCAGAATTCCACATTTTTAATGATATGCTAATCTTTCCTAAGGAGTTAATTGCTTCTTTAACTTCTATATATTGATGTTGATGTGTGAAGAAGGTATGATTGTAACGTAAACAGTCGTTTAGATAAATATTATTAAACCTTATAGCCTATAAAATATAAATTTGATAAAGTTCACTGCAAAGTTTAGAGTTGTCCACGAAAAAACTAACACTTATCTTCTTTCAATACATATCTGCTCAATTCCCGCTTCATGGAGAAATGTACAGAAGTTCTAAATTCCTTGTGGTATTACCAGTTGGTGTCAGGAGATTTATATAAGTACTGTAATTTAATTTAATTTAAAGTGTTATGTTCTTCGGTGATCATCACACGAAGTTTCTGAGGTTAGGTTTATAGCTGCACGTTTACTTCTGTTATTTGTAACTTATTATTGGCTTATTATTTACAGGACACTTAGAAACACTTATTTACGGAAATTTTCAAAATAATTGTACGTTTGAACATTTCAACAGTACTGATATACTGATTTACTCTAGGTATTGTACCCTTGGAAAAGAAGCACTACACGAGACAGACATTCGGGGAGTGATCGGTCCATACAAGGTATAAAGAGGAGAACGTGCTTCTTATAAATTTCCAGGATTCATAAAGGAACTTAAGGCTATGAATGAAATATGACAGGTAAAAAACAAAACAATTTAATACGGATAATAACATAATCCACCCTCGTCGAAATTTAAAAATAACTGGTTCAAACACCAGTCCAAGAAAAAGCTACCTCAGAATTCAGCTTAGACAGCTGTAAAGAAGGGATACGAAACTATCACCTCAAAGAAAATTATAGTTTAAAGAAGAAAATATAAAACATACAAATAAGAACAGAAACATGTTTATTGTGTTGTGCGCGCGCCCGGACAAAGAAAGATTTGAGTACTTGACGGGAATTCACTTCCGATCGACCATACGATTAAGTCGTGAACCCCGTACTGCGAGTCGGTAAATCATGATAATTATGGGAATACACTCTAAATGGTTAATACAAAATATAAAAAACACTGACATAGTCTACCCTTACATAAAATCAATCATACACGAATAGTATATTTACACTTATTTGACTGCCGAACAATCGGTCTTACGTCATGCAAAATAACACAGAGCACCCACGTGACAACAAGGATATCGGCACGCCGTTTGCGACCTTTAAACTGACAAGTTACAATGCTTGGCAAAAATCCAAGCAACAACAACAACCAGATTAAAATGCCCCAGCGGGCTGAATACAAAAATTACATGTAACACTTCGATTAATACGGACTGAAGTAAGCAAGCTATAATTTGCCAGGCAAGCAATCTATCAATGAGTTACAGGAATGCATAGCGCGCGCGCTGCTTCCTTATCAACATTCAGAGATCTGAGTACATAGGTCTGTCAAGCTCAAATGTGCCATAGTGTGTCAGGAGAAAACTCACAGCCTCTGAAATCGCGGAAAAATACATCATAAAACATCAATTTTTCTTGACCAACCACCCATGGGTGTCAAGATCCAAATATCAGCAACACGTCCCTCAGGTACGTTTACTGAAGCATGAGAAGCAACGGAAACTGGGTCACCTTGTCCAAATCCTGCTGCCTCTTCGAAGAATATTATATAGCACACACACATCTCCATACCTGACCAATTGACCTCATTCGTACCCCAGATCCCGAATATAAATACCACACAAAAATCTAATATATGACTATAGAAAGGCGGACGGCCTTCTGTAAAAACATAAAGTTGTTCAAAGCAAAACAATCTAAGCATTTGCCTGGGTAAAAATACAAACAAAAAGACGGGAATTTCCCCCCATTGTCTAACATAAAATTTAAATGCAGTCCCATTTATCACCCTTATCTAAGGTTTCAGCCGTAAATAATCTCGCTAGTGTCTTACATTCATATGCGCAGCAACATGAAGGCAAGCACTCTATCAAACAAAGCAACGGGTTAAAACCCAAGAAAAACACACAAAAAATTAATCTAATATTTACACAAAGTCACGTGATGCTACTTAACTTATTATGTCAGTGAAACGAATCTACATGTAATCACAGCAAAGCAAAATTATTTAAAAAAACGCAATTTCCCAATTAACTACACATGATCCCTCCCCGTCAAAATTAAATAAATTTCATTAGTACTCATCTCTTTCCATGCTGCCCGGTGCCGAGATAGCACCCGCTATCTCCCTCCTTCATAGCCTAGCCCATAATGCTAGACATCAAATCATTGGATACGACACTATCCATTCTTGAGGCCATGGTAACGGTAATCTTGCTAAAGGAAATAAAGTTATTGTTATTATTTCAGGCTCCTAAATATACTGCGTAATTGAGCTACTCGATTCACCCATAAGTTAATTGCAGTGTCGTAGACTTTCACTACAATATGTGGATATATTCCAACTGATACACAAACACAATTCTATGTTGCTCGTCACGCAACACAATAAAACAATTTCAAAGTCATTCGTGCTGCCCAAGCACCCGCAAAAGTTAATCAATCAACGTGCCATGTCCTCAGACAGAATGACACCCTACTCGCTTCAAGATATCTAAAATTGTGACAGCGTCTTTTTACAGACCACAATATTTATATGATTCAATCAAATCTCACGTGGAAGGGGTAACTCGCTCCACAAAAATAGTAATAATACTCGCACACACTTCGGAGACATCTCATACAGCTTGTAAAAATCAGCATAAACAATTGACACTCGCGTGAGAAAATTGCATCGTGGGAACATCTATTTATCAGGATTCGCGCACAAACAATCTGCGCGGTCAAATTCGGCGTCTTGCTCTCATTGGCTATATTTCAAATAATACGGTGACACCAGGTTGATGACCTTTCTCCCACTCTCATGTTTGGTCATAAACACACTCTTGAGTTGGCCTATCATCTTCCTTCTCTAGCGTTTAATACCATGAAACATTTATACCTCTGGTTTGAACACATCAACGGCTACATCGCTTGCATCTGCCTTTCTCTTTTTCTTGGAACCGGCTATATTTAACCTGTCGTTGCTTCACTGGCGACAGCGGTAGCAATCCATTGTCCATCCAGACAGACTAATATTTCAAATATTACCAAACTTTCCTCCACTGAGCTGTATCTTAGCTGAAGAAATAAAATTATTTGAGGACTAGAATGTAGGCGTACATTCGAGGGCTCAGTATATTACTCAGAATCAAGGCATTATAAGGAGGCGCCCTGTCAGTTCTCTAGCACGCTTCGAGTTAAAGCATTGACCACACCCCCGTGATGACCCTAGCTGATCGTACCTCCGTCTTCAATATCTAATACTACGGTGTCTTTGGGTTATTGTAATGCTTAGTTTAGAGATCTGGAAAATACAATTATGCATTTTCGTGGACGATAGACTGACTAAGCAATATGAGGAATCAGATACTCACATGAGGGTAAATCTACGCTGCATATATTCCGGCATATCCGTCATACTATATATCTAGTCTATATTTCACTGTAGCCTACTAAAATCAATGAAGAATAGCCAATGAGGCTACCAGGTTCAATACCCATAGTTTGATCACAATGAATGTGTATTTCCAGCAGTTTCAGCTTGATTAGGCTAAAATTAAATAGACATATTGTAGTTCATTATGTATTAAGAGTTTTACGCATCTAATTGCAATACTTTGTGTGTTAAAAGTAGGCAGGTTTTGGTAGGATATCAGTCCTTTTCCTAACACTTGCCAGCAATGTTTTGAACATCTCAGTGGGCGTGCCAGCTGGCTTCACTCTTTGGCCGTTAGGGCGACTCCTTATTCCTCCTTGCACAAAAATTAGCATGAATGATGTGTACAAGAAACAGGTGAACAAACTCTCGACCACTGTAGTCACACACTACAAAATAAACATCCTTAACACATAGCTCTCAGGTAAGTTAGTAAAGAAATATTTTGCTGCGCACCACTGATACTCAGCATTTAAATGTTATTAACATATACATTTAGAACGTTATTTGATCTAGAATGTACATGTATTATGCATTAATGCGTTTGAGGAGGAACCAAGAGATATAATAAATCGAGCTTTATTAATTTTGATATATTTCCGATTTGTTTTGATGACCATCTCCCCATTAAATGGAGAGGAATAACACGGTTTTGATATGAATTATTTTTCATCTTTTCACAATTTGGGCTCATACATCATTAATTTTCATTATCAATTTTTGGCCTTATTTGCTAAATTGATTATTTTTTTTATCATTATAAAGCACTATGTTCTACACATGGTGGTGTATTCTTTGGAATACACGGTAAGATAGAATAAACTTTTACTTCTCTTTGCTATAGTTCATTCCTTCCTTTTTCTCAAACACCAACAGTGATCTTCTAAATTCTCCTTGCTGTTTATGGTTGTCATGTTACCTGTGAGTCTGTTCTAGATATATATCTTCCATGACCCACCTAGCGTCATCTAGCAGCGAATCTCTGAAGTTCCTCAATTCTTCCCTGTTCAAGAGGACTTCCTTATCAATCTGGCCACCAGATCTCGTCGCCATCGCCAGCTATCATCTCCGTGATCAAGAGAACTTCGTCTACTTTTTCACCCACCAGGCTGCGCTAGTGTCGCCTACTATCAACTCTTTGAAGACCATTTCATCAAGAGAAAATTTATTTTTGTTAAGTTGTCTATTTTTATATGTATTCCTTTTGTCTCCTACCCCCACTCTTTTCCCTTCCCTGGTCCCTCTGTGCTTCGCTGAGCGTGTCTCACTTGCACGTCGGAAGTTGACTCAGTCAGTCAAAGCTCAACTAGAGCTCACCTCGTCAACTCAAGAGGCAATCTTTCAAATTCTACGCCATGATAGAATTTTAACATCAACCGTCAAAAGGATCATCGCCTTCTACATGAAGCAAAGATAAGTACCGACATCAGGTCTTAACCTCATTCTCATCGTCTTTTAATAGCTCAGTGGTTTTATTTGGATTTTATAGACAGTGACAGTTGCTATGCGAAAATAACTGCTTTCAAGAGATCTTCTTGATCTTACTTAAACTACCATGTTTAACTTTCAACATGAAAGATTTTCTGAGATGCTGTCTCACATCGAGGGATATTTCCGAAATACCCACTGTCTATATTATCTAGCTTTCCGCCGAGGGATTCTCTACCCAATTTAACCAAGTCATCATTGCTCTGGAACCTTCCAGAACTTGCACTCTATCTACCAGTCATACTGTCATGTATTTTCCACTCACATGTGGGAATACTTTTTCAAACTAAGGAACCTTCCTTATGAACTATTAATCAATAGCTAATTTTTCTTCCTCCGTTGGAATTTTCTCTGGCGCATTCAACGATAATCTACAACTTTCTCAAGCAATAGACTCTCGCATATCTAGTGTAACTAGTTATTTTCCATCATTGCAATAACTTTCCTTGCCATAAACGTTTTGTGCTACTACAGTGAACTTTTCATCTATTTAACAGACTATAGTGAAAACAGTGTTTGTTCAACATTTCATCCGCGTCGCGTTCGTCCGAATACTATAAGTACGGCCATGAACACTTATCCTCAATCCCAATTGATCTTTCCCAAACCTCTTACTAACAAACCATAATAATAAAATTGTTATTTTAGGTCTTTTCCAATGAGGTGTCACTCTCAATAAGTGTCCTCCCTCTCTTGATTTATTTAAAACGAATTAATGTCTGCATAACTACGTGCCTGGTACACGTCTTAAATTATCTTGTTTCTCGCTTCTAATTAGGGAATACAATTCTTTCAACTCATAAGTGAGTTATTTCTAGGTTTCACGAAAGGGAAACTTGCCCCATTTGTCTCGTGATCCTTACTTAAACATAGGAGTTTTAGAAACTTCCTTTCGACTTTTCTCTTCAGGTTTCACAATAAGTGACCTGCCCTATTTGTATAATCTCTAAAAAGTAATTCAGCTTTATTATAATAAGTTATAGAAACTTCTCTTTTATTCTTCCTGCTTTTGTTGTTGTTACTTCCGAAGTTGTTACTCTTTCTAAGATATTTACCTAGAATTTCTTAAAAGTACACAACTTGTACTTGATTTATTGTCTAACTTTAATCACTTCAATTGTCTTTAAATTTTTCATTTATCTTCGCCATTTCAAAATCTTACAAAGATTTTAAAGTATATAAAAGGTTTGAAACCAAAAGAATTGTTAATTGCCTGGTGCAAGCTTTAGATGTTTTTCGGAGGTCTGTGACCCCATTTGTTACAAAATCTAAATTATATATTTGTCAAGAAACTACTACCCAACATTGTTAAATAAATTCAATCGTTCTTTCTTGCTTTATCATTTCTCTAACATAACGGTTAGGCAAGATCCCGTCTTCCTTGACTCTTCCTACTTAATGCAAATAAATCTATTGATAGGGCTTTCACCACTTGTTGCATTTGAGCAAAAACTCTTAGTTGGTAACTTGGTAAAGTCTCTCTTAGCTTTAAAAGCTAATTCTAACTGGCCAGTAAGGCAAGCATAGCTCGCTACGCCAGCTTCCTGTTTGAGGTGATTCTCTCCAACACTTATGGTTGGTTTTTCAAAATATAAGTGTTTCTCCTTGCCTAAACTTTTAGTCGGCTCCTTGCTGGGTAAAAGCTTAACCATTTCCAAATGCAACTATTGGTTTACTTACCAAAATTATTCCCAACGGTATAATTGCTTTATCCCTATCCTTTTTGGAAGAATTTGGTCGCTCTTTAGGAATTCTACAATTTCAAAAACAAAAAATATTGAAACCGATTCAAATTATTGGCATTCTTCAAATTACTTGTTTAAAAACTAACTCCTTTAAACAGATACACAATAAATCTGTTACTCTGTGTCTTGCCAGACCATCACCCTTCCCCATAGTAGGCATATGTATGCTTGAGGGGGAATACACTAAAGCCATTCTCTTGCAAACCGCCCAAGTTCCAACTGCGTTTCCCGTTAGCTTTGCCCAGGTCCCTACTCACTTTAGGTATCGGAGAGCGGATTTGCAGTGGCAGTCGCCTTTGAACACATTTAAAGTTGAAATTATAACTTTTTTAGGACTCTCCTTCTATTTCTCCATCCTTTTTCTCCAGTCCGAAACCCACCTCCTTCTCTTTATAATCTTCCCTTGGGGGTTAGGTTATTCCCAAGCTAATAATCTACCCACATGGTAAGATGTGTTGCTTACCATTCATAGTCAAATAAACCGACACGTACTAATTATTACAGACACATTCTTCCGATGAATAACGTTTAATAAGTAAGACTGTAGTATTAATTTAAATGACGAATATCAATAAAAATTTAATTAATTTCAAAGTTCTGTATTAGTATATGAAATTGTTCTTATGATTAGATTTTAATCTTTTATATTAGCAAAGTTTTCTTTTATGTAAGTTTGAAGTAATTGCATACTTATCATTTCCATGTTAATTTCATTCGGGAATAATATTTCCTTCACAAAGAAAAGCTTTTGCATAAACAATATAAGAGTGAATTGATAAATATTGATGTAATACATTCACCCGGATTTAGTAAGATCAAATATTTTTGTTCGTTATACAGCATTTTGCTAAGAATTTAAGGGTATTTTACAGATCAATTAACTGAGTAATTGATTTTAAGGTCACAAACATCCATTCTTTGTTCATAAGCGACCAAGATAAACAATTTTTAGTCACCAATACATAATTCATTTTCAAGGAGTTCATACATTTTCTGAAGAGGAACTATGGCTGATGAAAGTGATGACAGTTGTGTTAAACATGCCTTGAATAACTTTGAAGGTCAGATAATAATGTCCTAAAATATTGAAATAATTGTATATTCCTAATTACTCAATTGTTTTAATATTTTCGAATCGTCATATTTATGATTATATGTCATTGCCAGTTGTGAGCAGCAAACATAACTTAAGTTCCCAATATATACATCATTGTGCGTTATAATGTCTCAGGACTCAATTCCAAATCGTTATTACCGTCCTTCATGTGTTCTTGATTCTAATTCAATAATACGCCAAATCAAAACTTACATCAATATGGTTTTCTTTGAGTAAATGTTCAGATTACTTTCGTTTCATGCTTATTTTATTTGAATAAATGAGAACCGCCTTGTGAGACCCGTGTAGACCAGATGTCTTTGGGTATGTGTGTCCTACTCATCAATTACTGTATTTAAGAACGCTTGAACCAAATTTTTAAAAAACTTGGTGCACAAGTAACTTTAACAGAGAGACCTTCATCCAAAGTTTAGAACTACCGGCATCTTAATGTAGAAGAAATAATACCCTGAGTCTTCAACGCTTAATCAAGCACCGAGAATATTGATCATTGGATCACTTCAAATTTTAATAATGTTGACAATACCAAATTAAAATGAGAGATGGTCTAAGTTAAATGGACACTAGTTGTAATTTTCAAGGTGGTGACTGTGTGAAACATTCGTACATTAGACTATTATTATTTTGAAACTCATGCCTCAATGGAGAATTGCTAACAATAGTCAGCATGCAGAGAGTTTTGTCTAAGGACCCCACGCTTCCAAATATTGCATGTGTGTCGAATAGATCATTACGCATGGCCGCTAACCCTGACACAGAGATTTCGCGTGTTTACAGCAACTTTGAATGGAATAGTGAAGAGGAAGAAGCGGAAATCCAAAAATTATTCTTGCTATCAGTGTCAACCTTAAAACGTAGATCGAAATTATGTGTTCAGTTTATGCTTGTTTTATACGAAAACAGAGGGACAGCCGTTTTATAGTAATGGTGTGCTCTCCACAATGTGCAATGTAGGATACTCCAAGAGAGAGGAAGTGTGAATTACGCGGTTGACTACTCTTTTGTTTGACTAAACACATTTCTTTTAAAAGAAGTTTTATGGTGCCTTAAACTTCCGATGTTTAAGAGTTGCAGATTAGGGGAGTTAAAATTACGAGGTGGCTGCAGCTTACATGTTATAGCTGGTATTAACACTGCTCTTGGAACATGTATTTTGTTGAGAGAGGCAGCAGCAACGATAAGACTCTGAAATCCTCATCCACCTATGTTAACAGAAATTCAAGGTAGTTTTTGCTTTGATTGATGCTGCTCAAGGAATAAAGTCTGGTCATGTAGCATATCGATTCTGAGCTTGCAATACCAGCGTAACTTGTATTCATTATTTCCCTTGTATATACAGTACCTTCAAGCCATATGAGAATATGGAATCCAGCAGAACAAGTTTCATTATAATCATTTTACTACGAACACACGTAAAGGAAAATGAACCTTAATTACATTGTGTTACGGGAAAAGTTTTTGTATACTTCTCCAGTACGATTTAGTTAAGGTTCATTTTCATTTACTCCCGTACGCTGACAAATGGGATCAATTATATTGGCTGTGCCAGCGTGACGTCACGGTAGTATCGATACTACTCTGAGAACAATGGCACCTGGATTCCTTCTGTGTTTGTTTATCATACACGGAGAGCTTTGTATTAGTTGTATTACATAAAACAGCAGATATCATAGAATGACTATATGCACAATATGTTGATGTTTTTAGCAATAAGCGAGGTGCAGTTTGCCAGCCAAATGTCAATAAGATTAGTGTTATCTCACGAAGGATCTTCCCATAATCCGCTCATATGGTTCCCATGCCTTAACCGTACAGATCTCAAAGGGCAGCAAAAACAAGAGGAATTCATGATATCATTAAGCTCTTCGTTCCGGCAGACCTCAGCTACACATCGAGCACTTGGCTATTTAGGTTAAATGTTTAATATTGATATTCAGCACTTGGCCATTTGGGTTAAATATTTGATATTAATATTTAGCACTTGGCCATTTAGGTTAAATGTTTGATATTGATATTCAGCACTTGGTCATTTAGGTTAAATGTTTGATGTTGATATTCAGCACTTTGCCCTTTAGGTTAAATGTTTGTTATTGATATTCAGCGCTTGACCATTTAGGGTAAATGTTTCATAGGATTGATATTCAGCACTTGGCCATTTAGGTTAATTGTATGATATTGGTATTCATTACTTGGCCATTTAGGTTAAATGTTTGAAATTAATATTCAGCACTTGGCCATTTAGGTTAAATGTTTGATATTGATATCCAGCACTTAGCCATTTAGCTTAAATGTTTGAAATTGATATTCAGTACTTGGTCATTTAGGTTCCTTTTTAATATTGAGACTCAGCACTTCGCCATCTAGGGTAAATGTTTGAAATTGATAACCTATTCAGCACCTGGTCATTTAGATTAACTGTTTGATATTGATATTCAGCACTTAATAATTTAGGTTAAATGTTTGATATTGATATTCAGCACTTGGCCATTTAGGATAAATATTTGATATTGATAATCAGCAGTTAGCCATTTAGGTTAAATGTTTGATATTGATATTCAGCATTGGTCATTTAGGGTAAATGTTTGATATTGATATACAGCACTTGACCATTTTGGCTAAATTTTTGATATTGATATTGAGCAGTTGGCCATTTAGTTTAAATGTTTGATATCGATATTCAGCTTTTGGCCATTTAGTTGAACTATTTGATGCACTAACAGTTTAACTGACTAACTAGCTGACTTTTCAGTTCAAGAATACTTTTGGGTTGTATCCCAGGCGCTAACATGTTAGGTTAAGTTATGCACAACGGCTATAGCACTTGCCTTTTAAGGCTTGATGATGATGATGATGATGATGATATGGAAGCATTTTAAAAACATTAATACAATTGGACGTTACAGAAGCGTGTTCCTCCAATACTAAATTACATGGTACACACTTGGTCTGCGCTGTTCTTGATACAGGACCTGTCAACTTCGGAGGGGAAGTAAAGCCGGTGGTCCCATGTCATATATTTATGGCATGTAAAAGATTCCTCCAGTAACTAAACTTGTATGAAGCTAAATTTCTAAGTTAGATTTCGTTGAAACGCTCTATCAAAGTTCCAACGTTCACCTCTAGGTGTCAGTGACACTTGGTAGCGAAAGTTGGAACTACATGAAATTGAACGGAACTTGTAGCTCACCCCATGGGTGTCCGCTTGAAGCAGCTACAGCCTCTGGCGAGCCGAACTTGTCCTCAGATGCTCCCGGCACTAAAGCCATACGCTAAATAATAATACCTAGCTTTTCCATACTCCTTCTGCTACTAATCACATTTATTTCTATAACCACTGAAAGCCCAGTTTATACTATTGGAAATTTGCAGATAGCATATCAATATTCACCTCCATTAGTTCCCAATTATGTATATTGAAGTTGTAGCAAACCATAGTTTATGTGTAGGATTCTTCTGGTAAAATATGGATTCCTCTGTTCCATAAATGAGTGATATCCTTGATTAAGGGAGTTTTAATTTGCTGGTGTAGAGGCGGGCATGTGGACGGGCCAGGCAGGGGGTTGACTCTGCCAGTCATATATCATAATCTGTGCTCTGCATCTGACTTATTAGAACACATCCACACACGCTGCTCCCCCTGACTAATGAGGGTCCGCCACATCTTGATGATATATTTCCTACAAGGTAGACGTTAACGGTGGTGAATGGATCTGTGGCTAGGTCTACGTCATAAGACAAGGACAAGGGGGGTGAAGTGAAGTAATATTGATTCTCTTTATGATAGGAAGACTGTACTCAGCTGACTATTGATGGTCACATATGCTAGCTTGCATTCTTAACCATGCACCACAATACCACAATTACATAATTGATTGCATAAATAAACTATGAGCATTTCAGGTAGTTTATGGAATAGTAGACTGATATACAGTCAACTAATTCAACCAAGTTTACGTAATGTTAGAAATGTAAACGTTAATTTCCATATTCCTTTATTCGTCGTAGCCTATCCCTATAAGACAACGTCCGAAGAACGAGGATGTGCCAGCCAAGTTAAACGAGGGAAATAACGGAATGCTGGAACTGCTGAACAGTTTAAACCCACTAGGAGAGATGTCCATCTTTTATATATTTAGGGTAGATCGAGAAGTTCGAAAATTATGAATAGGAGATCAACTGGGAAAATGTGTGTGTCCGTCTGTCCAAATCTTCCTCTACGTGTCCTCAATATAACTTTAGATCTGCTGTGCCACACTTTACAAAACGTATTTACACATCAAGCTCAGCCTCGGGATAGTTGATTTTTAATGCATATTTTGTCACCATCTTCGCGGACGAAAAAGGGACGGCCACCTGAAATTAATTACATTGCTGAAGCTGGCTGGCTACCTGCAAAACCAATCATTGGATCCCGTTCAAATTCAACAGTCTTGTACCATCGTATGGAGAGACATCAAAAACATTACAACTTTCTTATACTAATTAATTGCAATATGATGTCCGTGCGTAATCCACAAGTTTTATGAGGGCGAATCGAAGAGGCTTTGCACCCTTTCTTTCGACAAAAAACACATACAGGTAATTAAAAATATACGTACTCTTCTACGTACTTCACACTATTTTTCCACATTGTCTCCACATTTGTTGAGACATTTGCCCCATCACAGCACTAAAATTTAGATGCCCCTGTGGTAGAATTCAACCGCCTGACTGCGGAACCATCGTCGAACTGCTGTCTTGGCGTCATCGCTGCACGTGAATCGCCGTCTTGCCAGGAATTTCTTCAGTTGACCATGACAATGCGAAACCACATGTGGTAACCAGAACCGCCAACAAGTTCCGGTCATTTCACTTGGAGAGTCTGGACCACCCACCAACCGTCCGGACCTCGCCCCTAGTGATTTCCAGGTTTTTGGTCTGCTGAAGAGGTTCCAGGCAGGACAGCGATTCACGTGCAACGATAACGCCAAGACAGCAGTCCGACGATGGTTCCAAAGTAAGCCGGTAGAATTCTTCCACAGCAGCATCTCAAATTTAGTGCTGCGATGGGACAAATGTCTGTACAAATGTAAAGAATATGTGGAAAAATAGTGTCTGGTACACGAAACAGTAATTATGTTTGTAAAATTATCTGTATATTTTTAGCCTACTTTTCACATTTTGCAAACATGAGGAAGAAGTAGACTTATGAGATCGATCCGGGAAAATGTGTGTGTGTCTGTCTGTCTGTCTGTCCTTCTGTCTGTCTGTCTATCTGTCTGGCTGTGTGTGTGTCCCCCCCCCCTATCAACTCCTAATCGGCTGCAGCAATCAAAACCAAATTTAGTATGAGTAAAGATGTGCACCGGAATATCTCACGTCCATATTTGAAAATGATGTCAGTGCTACCAACTGCTGAAAAAACGCACTAGAAATTTGAGCTCCATGTTGGATATCTTACAAGGTATGCATGGGAGCTATTCCAAAATTGGCACACATGTAGATAAGACTATTTCAGTTTAATTTCCAGGAGGCCAACCATGACAGTGTTGCCAAAATAATGTTAAGCCTTCTGATAGCTCCAATGTTTAAATGCATATAACTTCTACACTATCAATTGGATTTCAACCAAATTCTGTATGTAATATCTGTACATAAACAGATATGACGGAGCGTATTCGTAAGGCCACCAGGGCTGCCAACTGTTAATAATTGCTCTCTCTATATTTTTTCATCCAAATACCAATCTATCAGAAAGTATGCAAGCCAACAGCTTTAAACTATGCACACGTATATTCTGACATTTTAGATTAATTTGAAGTAACTTATATACGTCAGTTCTACCAACATGATTATAAACCAGCTGATAGTACCAATTTTTAAATACATGTAACTTTTATACTATCAGTTGGATTTCAACCAAATTTCGTATGTGCTATGTGCACCATAACAGATATTACTATTAGTATTGTTAAGAGCAATCAGGGCTGCCAACTGTTAATAAATGCTGTCTATATTTTTTTACCCTAATATCAATATATCAGAAAGTATGCAAGCCAACAGCTCTATACTTTGCACACGTATAGCACCTGACATTCTAGATTAATTTGGAGTAATTAATACAAGGCAGTGCTGCCAACATGATTCTATGCCTGCTGATATGTCCAATTTTAAAATACATGTAACTTCTATACTAACATATGTATTTCATCCAAAATTGGCACAACAAGATATCATAATGTTTCATATTATTTCTGACCCGCACACGCATGTCATTGTTGCCAACATGCTTTTACTTGTGCTGATAGATCCAATGTCTAACTGCATGTAACGTCCATTGGACTTCAACCAAATGTTGTATTCTGTACCTTAAGAGATGGAACTAAGAATATATTCAGTCACCAGGGCTGCCAACTGTAGTGCTCTATTAGGCTACATTATACCAGGTATATTTTGAACTAATTAGATATTTCGATATTACCAACTTAATTTCGTCATTATTCTAGATAGGTTCATATTCTGTAGAATAATCATTGGCATGAAAAGTAGGCTGTATAGTTCTTCACGGAACTTCTTGTTTGTTTGGATAAAATAAATAGGAGCAAATCTTTTCGATACACCCTCGTAAAATCGATATCTTAAGTTTCAAATGACCAATGCGCACCAATGTTGGCAATTAGACAGCTTCATATAATACATAGAAATAGTCTGAGACGAGGGTAATCCTACTTGTCATTTCGCACATCTTCTATAAGGAATACATTAAAATCGATTATCCACATTCTAATAATAAATAATATGAATAGGAAACTTAAAATATAATATTTCATGGGAGATGAACTCAACTGATGTAAAACAAAAACACGACCTAAAACATTTGACAGAGTGACAATACGAGATACTGTACTATTCATAGCGCTCAAAGCAATAACGTACAGCGTGTTCCGATTCAACACGGAACTGTAAAATGGGTTGCCTACCCACCCGCAATCGGCTTGAAATCTGCTCGCAGCGCGCTAGCGACAGGGCTGAGTTCGATTTCACTGATTGCCGCCTTCTTATGCAGCATTGCAAAGTATTTTGCTCTTTCAAAATATATTTACACAGGCTTCACAATAAGTTTGAACGATTTCTGTTTCAGAATTTGTAATTTTACGCTTCTGTTAATGGCTTTTGCAGAGCATTTCTATGAAATAAAATTTTATTTTACAACTTAGTTTATTACAACACAATTACAACATGCTTTCTCAACAAGATGGTCATCCAGCGCACTCCTCCAGACTGGCGGGAGAAGTTTTAAACCGTTTGTTTCCTGGCCGGTGGATAGGAATTGGCGGCTTTATAGAATTCCCACCACGTTCACCTGATCTGATCGTCCTGGATTTCTTCATTTGGGGCTACGTCAGGTCGAAATCATTTTTAAGAATACCACAAAACACCCGAAGAAATGGAGCTCGTCATTACCGAAGTCTTAGCGGAAATAACTTTTCAGATGTTGTCGAACGCAAGAGAGAACTTCATGCGACGAGTGGCCCTCTGCTTGGAAAATGATGGACGCCACTTCGAACACCTTATGTAAATGTCCATGTGTAGTAGATGTAACGTCTGTGATAAATTAACTTTTTTAGACGCATCGAAGACTGATAACAATTTTGTAACAAATAATTTCCAAATGGTATCTCGTTTTGTGGTATTGGGTTAAAAAGCAATAAATTGTGTTGTAAATAAAATACAACACAAACATACAGTGTGTTGTAATAAACTATGTTGTAATATAACATTTTATTTCATAGAAATGCTCTGCAAAAGCCACGAACAGAAGAGTAAAATAAGATGTTCTGAAACAGAAATCGTTCAAACTTATTGTTAAACCAGTGCAAATATATTTTGAAACAGCAAAATGCTTTGCAATGCTACATACGAAGGCGGCAATCAGTGAAATCGAACTCAGCCCCATCGCTAGCGCGCTGCGAGCAGATTTCAAGCCAATTTCGGGTGGGTAGGCAACCTATTTTACAGTTCCGTGTTGAATCGGAACACGCTGTACGATCTAAAGGAGCAATCATCACAACATTTGATTACATGAAGGTAAGACACCTCCGATACACGAGTGGCAGGCTATCGCACTGAATATTATTCACAATTGCCATTTTAATATTAAAATAATTTCCTCACTTCAATTAAACCTAGCATTTCAAAATTTACCGCAATGGCAGTAATAATTATGAGTCTTTCCCTGCTGAATATACAAGTGCGTCGATTCCATACATTAAATAAGGAGGCATTACGTACTGTTGAAGTATTTAGTTTCATAAATAAGGAAGTAGTTAATTAATTTCCCCATCACATGATGAATGACGAGTTCTTTACGAAAGATCACAGTTGCACAACTCTTCAATATGCATAATGAAAATGAAAATCCACAGCCTGCTTCCAGTCTCCGACCGGGTCAGGAATGGAAGGAATGAAGCCCCCATCTAGCGGCGAGGATATGAACTGTGCCGGCTGCCGAGGCCTGACGCACTCCTCTGGGGCAATGATTAAATGAATGACAGATGAAATGAAATGATAGTGGAGAGTGTTGCTGGAATGAAATTTTGACAGGGAAAACCGGAGTACCCGGAGAAAAACCTGTCTGCCTCCGTTTTGTCCAGCACAGAATATGCATAATAATGAGTTCAAAATCTCACTATTTAATAAATAATGGAAGTTCGACACTCGTGTAAAGGAGAGTATCTTGTAAGAGATTTGCTCTGCCTGGACATCTCATCTTCAAGGTGGAGGCCATATATATTTTCAAAATATTGAATCAGTAAATGAGGATATAATAGTGCAATCATCATAAAACTTGCTTAAAGAGAATTCTTGGATCATTCGCAATGCTAGGAGACTAAACATTATGCGCACTTCAATCTTGAACAAATAAAATATTAAATTCGATAATTTTCCACGCAATAAACTTAAAAATTCAAACTTGGTATAAAGATAGAAGATTACATTTTTCTGAAGTCACAAGAACATCAATGTCATATTTTGAAGATGATGGCCATGCTTACTAATAACATATTTTAATCTGTATATTATTGGAAGAAATTTGGTTACGGAGGGGTCTTGCCTTAGTTCATGCAATCATATTCTAATTTTTAGAAGCCAGCGTATGGATATGCTCTTGAAATGGAGTGAATAGTCGGATATAAATGGTGAAATATTGAATTTCTTTGTTGATTTACGTCCATAGTGGTGCAGCTTTCACTGACGTACAATTTACCGACCTGGTGGCTTCCTCATAACGTTACATAGGATATGTACTCCATCTAATGAGATATAATTCACTTCCACCCTCTTGAAGGGGATCGAGCTACTATGAAAGGTAACTGCGATAAGACATTCGAAGATCAAAGACCAGAGACACAATCTTGAGATACGATGACTATACATGGCTAAACTAACTGGAAAATTCATCCATATTTAACATAATCGCTCCTGAAAAGCATTTCATCAGAACGTCCTTTAATTGCAAGTGAGCCTATCCCAGTCCTAGATGAAAATTATTTATCAGTGTAACACATAGTAAAAAGAACGACGGACCTCACATGGAACCAAAATAAATCAATATAAAAAAAACAAGAAGATGTGGACATACCATCATTCATTGGATAGAAAAAAGAAGGATGTAAGCATACTTAGAACAACAGAATGACACGCAGGTGTGGGCGTAGGAAGAGATAAAAGGGATAAACACAAACGAAACGGGATGATAGCCACATACTGACGTATGCCCAATGAGTTTTAGCCTATTTTCATTTAAGAAAAATAGATTGATGAGATCACCATTTTTTCCGTGTTTGTGTGTGTATGTGTGTGTGTGTGTGTGCGTATGTGTGTGTGTGTGTGCGTGCGTGTGTGTCTGTGTGTGTTCCCCCCTAATACTATCAAAACGGCTGGAGCGATTTCAATGAAACTCAGTAAAGTCATAGTTCTATTTGGTCCGACCCCGACCGTGCCCTTCAAATTTTATTAAGTCTCTCCAATCCTACATGGCGGCTGTGCGAAATAATTCACCGGCATTCTATATATCTCCGAAACTATTAATGATATCGCCCTGAACATTTGTACGGTGATAAACCGCGATCATCTGTTTGACTCTTATACACCTGTTAAGTACAAAACGAACAAGGCGGCCAAGCGAAGTTGCAATATTTAAATAGACTTTTCGCGCGATTTAACCATCCCAACGCAGTGAAACATGGTACAACAATTAATGTCTATACATATTGTAATGCACGGAATCTAATTTAGTTCAATTGTTTACATAACTTCAAGATGGCGTCTGTGCGAATTTTAAAAATTAGGTTTTATGTTATTTGTGTCCTTACCATGCGATCATAGTCAACGTTTTAATAATGAACCTACGGAATAATCATCATCTAATAGTACATAAGTATATGGCCTACATACATAAAAATCCAACATGGAGACCGTCCGAAATATTTACACGGTTCTCAACATCTACTAATCTATTACAGAAAACAAACTGAAATTTTATATGTTGTTAAAGGCTTTGAACTTAAGTTCACCTATGGGACTTTCAATAACCGTGTGAAAACTAATCCAACTTGGCGGTGACGCGAAATTTAAATATTTAAATGGAGGTTTCTCGCGATTCAACGATCTGAGCGCAGTGAAACTTGGTAAAGTAAATGCTTCTATAAATTCTAATCCAATGACTTTTAATTTATTTCAATTGCTTTCATAACCACAAGATGGTGGCTGTGTGAAATTTTAAAATCTCTTTTTTATCTCTTGTGTCCTAACCATGCGATTGAAGTTTGAATAATACATTTACACAAAAATATCCATGTAATAGTACATAACTCTATGGCCTATACATATAAAAATCCAACATGGCAGCCATCCGAAATATTCAGATGGTTTCTCAATATTTACGAATCTATTACAGCAATCAAACTGAAATTGTGTATGTTGATAGAGACAATTTGCATTAGTAGGATATATCCCAAGAAGATATATGAGATGCAGATGCAGAGGAAACGACCAAGGGGAAGACCAAGAGATAGATGGCTGAAAGGAGTGGAGGATTTTGTCAAGAAGACAGGTGAGGACTGGACCAGAGCGACATCGGAGAGCTGGTGGGAAGAAAGGACTAAGTGGCGAGGCGTATGTTCCCAACAGACCCAACTTGGGGCTGGAAACTGTACAAGATGATGATGAAAATAGGCTGTTTAGTTCTTCACGAAACTACTTGTTTCTTTTCCAATAAGTAAAATTATTATTGAAATCCTTATTATCGGTACATATAAATGGATTCTTATTGGTTACTACATACCTTAGTCATTTGGTGAGAATTACACAGCTTTGTAATACCCTAAATAGAGCAGACCTTGTATACAGACCGCGATTGCATCCAGAGGAATTAACTCTAAGATTAGAAAAGTACGTCCACCCACCGTCTTGAACTTATGAAGTCGTTGATCTTGCGCCTTCTGCAGAGAAAGCCTCTTGTGTGTATCTACACACTTGATGCGTTTCGTCATCGTAACTGTCATAATTAGTGGATTATCGATATAAATGTCTTATATATTCAAAATTGCGGCTATGTGCTAGGTGCAATTTGACAGCTTTTCAGTAATGTTTGCAAAGTATCTTATTTGACACTCCTCCCTTACAAAGTTTCCTGCTAATTGCGCAAATTGCCATCGAGTTATGATTTTGAAGTTTTAATAGTACGATCAGCACCATCATGAATATATTGTGAGGCTCTTCTTTTGCCTTGGGCATATAAAACCCATATACGGTTCTACTTAAATATATATTTTAGAAATAAAATCTCTAAAATTAGTTATTTATTTATATAGGCTAATTCCATAATTTCAAGATGGCCGCTGCGTGCTATGTTCAGTGTCATATTACTATCAATAATTGGAGCGAGGTCATTTGTACGGTACTCCTCACTCACCTAATTCCCGTTAATTGTAATATGAAGTTATATTGTGATTTAAAGACATATTTTTTTTTAAGAATAATCCCAACCTCCGTCGCTAACGTACGGAGTCTCTGTTCTTTTGAAATTGGCATAGGAAGACACTTACAAGGTTCTACATTACTACTTATATTCGTAACTGTGGCTTGAAAATACTTAGAATTGTTCATTATTATAATCTAAATTTTCAAGATGCCCACCACGCTTTGTATTGAGTGTGTTATTCTGAGGACTTATTTCAGCAAGGTCCCATTATATGGTATTAAACTACGTAAGTTTCGTTTTAATTGCGCCATTACATTCCAAATACGAGTATAACGTTTTAATAACACACCCAGCTGCCATCTTAAGCATTTGATATAGCTCTCAATTTGCTTTGGTCATTCGAAGTGGCTTAAAATATACTACCTTATTACAGAAATCCATTATTATAGAGTTATTGATTTAATTTGGAATTTCAAGATGGCCACTGTGAGCTAACTTCGGTGTGATAATCTTTTCACTAATGCAAGTGAGAACCATTGTATGATACTCGTCTCTTGTCAAGATTCGTCTAAATTGCGCAGTTGTATTCTAAGTTGTCAGTTTATTGTTCTAATATTTCCAGCAGTCACCATCTTGATTGTATGGAGAGAGTGTTCATTCGTTTTGACCATACAAGGCCAGTTATATGGTCTTACCTGGTCACTAATTTTCGTCATTGTAGCTGTTAATTGTTGAGGATTATTTACTTCTATAGTTCATAATTTCAAATGGCGGCTACACGTAATATTCAATCTCATATAGCCACCATGTTGATAACAGAGAATCCTTATATACAGCTACCAGAATGCCAGGTACTCTGAGCATTGATACAGTGGATTGTATGTTACGGATTATAATCCTTGCTGATTCGCATGGGCACCATCTTGCATGTGTTCAGATTTGATCTACTGTACTTGTTTGGAACCCAGATGCTTCTTGCATGATGGTCTGTGTTTAAAGAATTTGTTGGATATCTGATGATTAGTTTAATTTCACTTAAATTTGGAACATTCAGGTTGCCACCATTTTAGGCCCGTTAAGATGATGGCCATATAAAACATGACTTTGCCTTGGCTTATGCTACCTCTGTACCAAAATAGCTTCAATTCGGTTCCGTCGTTTGGGATTTGCTGAGGGAAAATCATACACTCACACATACACAGACACACGTACATATGACCTCTATAGATCTCATACGTCTAACTTCATATTTTACAAAATTTGAATGTAGGCTAACAAATATAAAAATGGAAAACTTGTTTCTACAGACACATGTGAAAATCCAAAGATCAGGAACGACTAGAGATAAAAGAGTTGCATTCCTTAAAATCTAAGGAGAAATAACTAGTGTATCTTGTAAACGTTCAAAGCCCTCAGTGAGTTTCGCCTGATATTCCCGTGGTGGGAGGGTGAATTATACTGGTCAATTTTCGTTGCTCCAAATCAAAGGCCCACATAAATTGTAAATCAAAGGCCCACGTAAATTGTAAAACTCATAATTATCAATGTGTACGTCACGTAGACAATTATGGAACCTTCATAATGTAACCAAAATATTTGATAGTGTCAGTAGAAATTTGAGAACTCCACAGCAATTCAGCTGCTATTAAATCTAATTTATAGAAGCACTGCTTGTTATTTGGGCAAATTTTCAATGATACCCACCGTATGTTTCATACATTTCACAATACTATTTCAGTTGGGAACTGCACGTTTATGTATTTCAAAGATGCATGTTTGTAAGGTAACATAAGCAATGCGATTGCGAGAGCATTTCTACGTTCATTCAGATATGGTTACGATGCTAACTACAAATTTTGTCAATAATTCTAATGGTGCCGCATTATGATTTACTACTTGGCTTATGTCCGGCATAAGGATCACATGTCGTACGTCTGGTTGAAATGAACCGATTTTGTTATCTACCCAAATTCCAGAAAGATTGTCACTGATTGTCCATGTGAATATGATACATGTTAAAAAGTACAATTCAGAAAACTACGTCAAAGACTGATAATAATTCTTGATTTTAAATACAAACTATTAGCGGACCCCTTTTAGATATGTATTCTTTTTGTGGCCTCCTGAGAGACCGAGTGCAGGTCTTCCTAGTCGACGTCCGTGTGCGACCTGCGCGCCGGCTTGAGAGATGGAATGGATGAAGATGAATGGAACTGGGCAAGATGAGGAAGGAAGCAGCCATGGCCTATCGGAAGGTGCCGTCCCTGCATTTGTCTGGTGTTGAATATGGGGAAACATCGGGAAACCATTTCCAGGATCGCTGGTGGTGGGGCTCGAACCCACACATCACGTATGCCGAATCAGCAGAGAGCTTGGCCTCATGACCAAACGCTGCGCTTTAGTGAGCGTAGCCACCGCTATCTGTAGTTATTGGAAAGCGTATAAACAAAGACGTCAGTATATACAGCGCATGTTATCTCTAGTGGGTTCAGCCACAATATATTTCTAAACTTTGCAGTAGTTGTTGTCTCATTTTAGCGGCTTGGAATTGGTGATTATTTAGCCCCGTGTACTTGTGTGTGTGTAGAAATTGACCGATAACTTGTGTTATTCTGGTATCTGTAGTGGTGCTATTATTAGTAATTCAATTGAGGATTGGGAAGGAGGTGATCGTGGCTGTAAGTTAAGAACGCTCCAAGCATATTCCTGGAGTTGAAGTGGGAAGCAACGGAAAACTAATTTCAAAATGACTGAGGTGCGAATCGAACCCACCTCTTCTCATTTTTTCCCCACGTGGCTGAGTGGACCCTGTTCCTGCTTACAGATTTAAATTTATTGGCAGAGCTTGAAATCGAAGCCGTACCTCAAGTGTAACAGCCAAGAATGCTAGCCACTGCACCACTAGGTGTACGGGCATATCTTTCTAAACTTTTGTTAAAGCCTCTCTACCTATAGTCTAATTTTTCGTGGTAGTATTCGAAGAGGATTAACTTGGATGCCATCTACTTTCATTTATATAAAGGAACCTGATACCCCATCCATACAATGCTCTCTCATTTTTCAGAGCAGTGAATAATAATGGAACCTGATACCGCATCATACAATGCCCTCACATTTTTCAGAGCAGTGAATAGTATTCTTTCTAAGACTGAATATTGAATATGTAAGATGATCTATTTTGAAAGATTCTACTAGAGAAAAATAATTAATTTTAAGAGAAATGTTACACTCAGAAAAATGTGTTAATTAAATTCTCTAAATTGGATTGCGGTCACAGAAATGAATTACTTCATGAAATTCAACACTATGAGATATTCGACACGAGTACCGGCAGCGAGAAACATTACTCCTTCTTCAATTTTCTCCGCTCGATTTAATCTCCTCAGTTGTTCTTTCGTGGCGTAGCTGTTCTCATGAAATCTTTTCACCACGGTTGTGGATGCTGCTGCAGCACGTCTGGAGATCGTATTTCCGAATCCCGGCACTGACAGTGGCTATACTGAATGTGTTTTTTAAATTTGTTTATCCACACTCCCTTCTGGCAAATGCCACGATAATACCTTACTTCAAGTTCTGGGGTGCTTTCCCAAGCCCCGTCCTTGACAGAGTTACACAAACTACAACAGTCATCACAGCAATACAGGTTATCAGACAAGCTCAACTCACACCTATCTACACGAGACAGACAACCAAGTCCCAAGCCTCTCAAAACAATTAACAACAACAACAAACCAGTTATTGTGTCTTGAATTTATGTTCATCCAATTATTATGCCTTTGTCGTTTCTCACTTACATTGAACACGCAGTAGTAGTAGTAGTAGTAGTAGTAGTAGTAGTAATATTAGGAGGAGAAGGAGGAGGAGGAAAAGAATGAAGACGAGAAAGGAGTCTTTAGATATGGAATATATTTTACCAGTACTTTATGTAACGTTTCTTTCCTCTCAAATGCATTGTCCTAACGATACTGTGCCCGTTTAGACCGAAGTCCAACGACCACATATGCATGTTACCGAAAATCAGCTAGCACGAGACTCAAAAGATCTCAGGGTGCCATATGGGTGAATATACAACAACAAAACAAAATCTAACTTGCTTCACTGATTTTTCGATTCAATGCAGCAATAAGGATAGAAGGGAGATATGAAAATACCACAATTTCTAAAACTCTCATTTTATTTATAATTAAAAGTTATGATTAAAAATGCAAAAATAGCATTATGATGCATTAAAAAGATTTCACACATATTGCACACAAATAGAATTATCACCACATATGAAAACACTATTAATTTGAACTAATGCCACATTATCAGTCCTGTGGCATTGCCCAAAATTTATCAAAATTATTTACAACAGTAGGTTGTTCAGGGCAAATTTAATCGTCCAGCCTGGATCCTACTGGACTATTTTCACTTGTAGAATATTTACATTAATAAACTGGTTCACTTGTTAACTGAATTCACTTGACTGAATAAGTTCAATTGTTTAAATAAATTCCTCTCACTTTTCCAAGAATCATAAATTTCACATATTAAATCGGTATGCTAATTATCATATCTTTAAGTCATCACAAGAAAACAATAAACATTTGTCAGACATCTGAGGATCAACAAAAACCTTGTTTAAACATTTGAGCATGGATTCGAAGAACTTCGATCGTAAGAAAATTTTATTAAATCATCTGTTCTCGATCCGATAATTACAATCATGAATAGCATGATTCATTAAACCATAAATTCCATTAATTAAACAATTAACCAAAACATATTATCCATCTGACAATTAAATCACAAATTTAACTATTTAAACATTATCATTCAGATCGTTGAAAAGATCAATCTGACAATTTCCATCATATAACAGTAGTAACAAATTATTATTACCAACAAATTATTAATATTCATTTCATTATGAAATATTTACTTCCACAAAATTTAATCATTTATTCATATTTGGAATTCCTTTAAGATCAAAATTATCCGTGAGATGGAGAGTGGCTGTTTATTAAATAACAATGACAATATTAATTCAAGCTCCGGCCCATTCCACTAATGTGTTCAACAATTATCTGATCACGTTCATATTCGACCAACGGTAAGGCATCGTCAAAAACTAAAGATTTGTTTATAGCAAAATCGGATTGACAAATACAGGGTAATATATGTAGAACACGAGAAAATCATATTTGAAATTTATCCATGATGGTTGCATGAAATAACCATTGGGTTTTCTGCTTCGAAGAGAGTGTGATTCGTAATTTATACTTTCTTTTTTTTAAACATATTTTTATATAAGCCATCTAACCATCACTATGGTTGACGCTACACGTAACACCATATTCATTCATGTGATATTATTTCACTATTTGAATGACCAAAATTCACCCTTCACTACACATGATATTTTTTCACTCATTATTATTATTATTATTATTATTATTATTATTATTGTTATTATTATTATCACCACACATTACTTTGTTTATCAAGCCATCGCTTGTTTTCAACATGAAGCTTCCTAGCTCCTCCAATAAATTTATTACCAATTTCACCATGACATTAATTCATATTATTCTTAGATCATGTCAACTTTGTAAAATAGTGACATTCCCATATGATTTATTAATTACACAAATGCAAGAAAACCCTATTTGATACAGGCCTCTTATATCCCTTTTCGATAACCTTCCGCGTCTTGACATACCTTAATTCCTTAACGCAATTGTAAAATGCTACAACATTCATTCCATTACTTCAGAATGTGGGCGTGCGCAAAACCACTAACCATCGGATAAATAAACTATCCGAAGTAGTTAAGCTGTTCAAACTTCCAAAATTATTATCCACATCGATATAAAATACCATGATTATTAGAAGTTACCAAAAATATTCTTATCAATAAATCAGGAAAAGAAATTATTATTATTATTATTGTCATCTTTCAAACTGGAATTTGTTTGACAAAACAAATTGAAAACAATCAAGCTTGACTTCTTAGATGGGAAAAACGATCCATTCCTCAATATAAATAATTAAGATCGACAGATCCTACGGCGAATGACCGCGATGAAAGAAATAGAAAAACAAACTAAGATGCTCATGATGCTGTCCATAGAATCATATCGTAAAATCAGTGCCTCTGAACACTGAAAATGTTCTAACATTGGCCTCGATTGCCTCGTAGCCTAGTTTGCCACAGCAAACAGAAAATAGTTGTGTGTTGATATTTATTTTGAAAGGGAACATTCCAATTACCATAGAATAGAAGAATTTAAATGTTGCTTTCATTCTTGTAGATCTTGAAGATGTCAACCTCCTGGTTGGTTCCATACTATTTCCATTCTTCAGACCTATCGGACCCGTACGTAAATCCGTGTATCTGCCTCCATTGCTACCCGTAGTTAGTTTAACAGCTCATGACTGCTGGTTCCATAGCTGACTTGAAATACACCTGAACTGCAATGTTCATGTTGAAAGTCTCAATAGCTGCTGCTATTGGAATAAAGGGGATTCGATCTCTCAGATCCATGGTGATAAACCAGATGTAGCTTCGATACAGCTATGACACATACAGTGGGTTAGATACTCTTACAATCTTATATGCATTTGGTTCAGACCAGATGTTCCTAAGGTAACTAATCCTATGGGTAAAGATATCCACCTTCCAGACACGCGTCAGACACGGCAGGTCCCTTTTAGGCTAAGTCCTGTTGTCGGGAAATGGCTTTCTCCAGCCCCTCTAAACTCCTACGGGGTGAGATTATGCATCTCCCAAGTTGCGTCAGACACAACTGGTCCCGTTCGTTGACTAAGTGGACTGACCAAGCAAGACTGGTATCCGATGAATACTGTAATGTTGTCGTGGCTGATCGTTTAAGCTACCAAGACAAAAGCTTTTCACTGGTGAATTAGTAACAACAACTATGTTCCAATAAAAGAAATATGGCTCGTAGACAAAGTCTACCATATGTCCAATGCAGCGAAAAATTGACTAAGTGTCAACTGCATTTTGAAGTCTAACACTCGAATTCGCTCTACTAAAATATTCCAATTCCTTCGAGAACAAAATCCGCGCGCGATTCAAACTTTGCCTGCACTTCAAACATGTGCCTTGGACCTAAAATATGGACTAGTGGATAAGGGCACAATACACAAGGCTGATAACTGTGATATTGGCAATCACATTTGTGTAGCTGTCTGATCGGAGATGCAGCGCCCAGTCAAGAAAAGGAGATTAACGGTCAAGGGCACCCGACGTGCTGACCCCACCTCAAAATGTTTAGGACAACAGGGATGTTTATCAGTCGCGTGACAGGCTAGGTCTTTTCAGAGGCTAAGGGTTTGTTTCTTTTGCTTTCAAGGACAATAATATTTGACTAACTTTGTTGTGTATGTAGACGTTGGAGATAGCGTGCCAATCGGCTTTGTGCAATTAATGTACGTGAACTTTTTGTGTTAACATGTGTCCTTTGTCGGACCTTCAGTTAACCAGGGTGGAAGATGGTTTATTGACAAGTGAGTTGAGTACTATGAAATGAGACGTACACGGTGTTTTTACACGTCCAGCTCTAACATACACCTACATTCACAGCCGTGCTGTGCTGGAGTTTGTTTAATGGGCTTGTCGGTCCTTTGTTTGAACTCAAATCATGTAAGGATACAAGGGTCAAACAGACCTATATACAGTATTAAACTTTGTGTGTATCATTTGTTGCAGAAACACTTCAGAAAATTATCCCGAAACTCGTTAATATTACACAATTTGAGATGGCCACCGAAACATCACCGTGGCGATAAATAAAACTACAGGGTCATTATCTATGTGCAACGGGACAAACACGGCACGCTAAGCCGGCTGTGACTGGCGCAAATCGCGGGCGTGCGTTCCCGGGTCATCCGGTGGTGGCGCGCACTTCCACACTTTTACCAAACATGTTCAATAATGTGTATTTATAGTACTTATAGTGCTCATAGTGTGCCCGATAATCTGGCTTTGGATTGGGTGGCCCGACATACACTTCAACCCTCACCCAGAATTCGGTACAACAAGAAAGAAAAAAAACCTCGAATGTCCGAATCAATTTTGGCCTTAAAAAAACTGTGTCGGGAACGAGATTCAAGCAATCCCGGGGTCTTTATAATGATGGGTACAACTGGGGTAAAATCTCAAAATTGATCCGGTGGACACACAAGCATGACAACGAACAAGAATGACAAAAACTCCGCTGTTAAGATAAAACTCATCCACCATTTATTACAGAACCACACCACTAAATACATAGAATCACACACAGAAGCCTACCTCCGCTCGGAGACTTCTCGAAATTACTCTTGATGTGCAAATAAATAAAAATGACGCAGAAGAAAAATTCAAATTAATGAGGACAAAATCTCCGGGCGTCCTAATCTTTGGATACAAAATAACTTACGGAGATCAGAGCTATATCACCCTAGTATTACAACCATTACTTCAAAATGCTATGTCACCTCTCCGATAATAGTCCATAAATGAGCAGGTGCATAAATCTGAGAAGATATTCAAAAAAAGAAAAAAAATGTTGCCTCATTCGATCTCCTTCTAACTAAATGTAATCACCAAAATAGGAAAAAGAATATTTTATGTATGGATGTCACTGGCGTTAAAGAATTTATTTTCAGACCTTTTATTCATGTATTAAATACTTTCATTATTATTTTCACTGGTTTTCGTTCAGCTGTGCCTCACTCAGAAAAATGACTGGTTGTTGGCTTTTACATTCATCACTTTACATTTTAACATCTTTATGATCCCAGATATTTATTTTTTCATGTATTAATCACTGCATGCTCTTCACATATTTATAACTACACCATAAACATTTAAGTAGATGGCCTCTGCCGATCTGTATTATTTTTCAACTGACAATTGCCTCAAAATTTCATATACTTGAGCCTATCACGTAACATTAATTATAATCATTTATTTTATTCACCTCGCTATAGCGAGAACCTTTAGTTTCATCATAACTTCTTATTATGCAACCCTGCTATTTTATCAATGCAGTATCATTATTTACACAACCTTGTATCAGTCGCCTACCAAACGCATCTCCTCATGTTAGCATGTAAAGGGAAACCTCAGTGACGTGTGAGTGTTTAGCATAAATATGTTGTGCGCACAAAAAGTGGCCCATTAAGTGTAAATGAATCCCTTGTAATTTAAGCCTGTTCAAACCATAAATTGTCATCCAGGTTGCACCAATTCAAAGAACACAGCGACTTAACACGCTGACAGATCCCTGTACTCAAATTATATTTTAAAGCATCCATATATTTACTTTTAAACCCTAAAGAAAACTGCCTTAATCTCTCAAAAGAAAACTTAAAATTTACTATCCTATTAATCATGTCATTATATCGCATTTTATCCTTATTGATTAACTTCTATTTCGATTTTAGCCCATCTGTCCAAATCTTAGTAACCACTACCCACTAACCACTACTTAAGAATTAACATGGTTTTCAGTACCTTTCGGCCACCTCAGTCTTGGTTCCGCTGACACGTTTCCTGGGGGTTTGGGTCCACGTTCTTCCCATTGAACATCCTCCCCTCTCGTCCTGGATCCAGCTCGCGACCCTCGTGGTGTCCATGGTCCTGGCTCGCCTTCGTTTCCACGTCATCGTAACAGCTTCCACATACTAAACTTAGCTTGCCATCTCTTCGCTCGTAAAGTTCTTGACACAAAACTCGCACTGATCTGTACTGATAGCCTTTATGTCCGTCCAATACATCGCTGCAATCTTCATGTCGACTATGCCAAGTAATATCAACTCATGGCCGTGAAAATAACTCTATAACGGCACAGGTTATATCGTATGCGTCTACACAAGCCTGTACTCATAAGATATTACGTCCGTCCTTGACCTAGAATGTCGCTCTATATTTGGACTGCACTCAGCTTATCTCTCATAGTTCACTGACCCTGGACACTCATTTGTCTGGTCGTCAAACAAAAGCACATCGCTTCGTTCATATGTTCTGGGCGTCAGTTATATAGCGCACGGCCCATACAGTCCCGTACCTGGTAAAAGCTTGAGACACCACGTGTGTCTGCTCGCACTTCATTGTACAAATTACTAGTGTCCCACAACATAATGCATTATGATCTGCGTTATAATATCACCTCGCCACATTCAGCTTTAGTATTCGTTAACACAGAGCTGTCCACGCAAGAAATTATACTGATCCTTTCAGCTATGTCCCAAAAAACTGTCGGAATACCACACTGGTTCCAAGCGGCCACGATACGACTGCTACTACACACTTGTTAGGAACTTCAGCGTGCGGCGACACAAAAATAAAGATGAACTTCGTTGTACGGCGATGCAAAATGAAGTGAACTTCGCTGTACGGCGATGCAAAATAAAGGTCAACCTCGTTGTATGGTGATAGGAAAGAAAGTGACCCGCTTCTCCGGTGTGACCTTTCCACCTCAACTTTTCCTGGAGCTCATCAGCGCCCTCTACACTTCTGGAACCTTCGCCTTGTCATGCTGTCGACTATGTCCATGACGTAAAAACATCAACCTCAGGTTACTTCCGCTTGCATCCTTCCTCCTGCTATGCGACGTTGCCAGAGCTCTCAAAACCATGCGATATCGGTCACAATAGGCGATGCTGAAAATGTCCTCCCTCTCTTGTAACACACACCTGACATCTTCTGATGAAAGCATGTCTGTCAACTCTTTCATTATTTACGGAGCCTGTTTCCTTGATTCGTTTCGCGAGCCTCCTAATTGTACTGGCATTAGGCACATGTCTTCCTGGAAACTTAACTCGAAATTTTCGTCTCTTTTCAGAACAAGATTTTATGCCTTTCATATACGAATTATGGATATACACACGTTCGCGCAGTGTGAATTGGTGTCTAGGCATGACCAACAATCACTAAACGTGCGACTCGTAAGTCTAAGCTTTGCAGATACACGTCCATATGAATGACAAAACACGTGTGAACTAACGATATAAGTCAGCGGAACACGCCAACCATCGGCTGAACCACGTACGTGCGCCTGCGATCTGCGCCAGTCACAGCCGTCTTAGCTTGCCGTGTTTATCGCGGCACACATAGATAACGACCCTGTAGACAAGTTAAGTTAGCGTATAATGTCATTATAAGTCAGATAACCAATTGTGAGGGAGGGCAATATAAATAGACATGCAATCAGATGGTGCATATCGAAACTACTTCTCCATAAAATAAAATAAATCATTTTAATAGACGTATTTATAAAATTGAAACTCAAGCTGAATCAAGTTGAATTTTACTTCACTGTTTGCTGTGTAAGGAAAGGAGCTTCTTGCTGTGGTAACACAAGGCTGCAGTGGACCCGCCTCTTCATTTAGGTGATCAATCATCTTGCGCTCCTTATAGCTGCCCCTAGAACGTCAGCGCAGCCTTTATATCTTGTCATGTAATTAAGAATCTACTATTGTACCTCCTCTCTCTTCTTCTCAAACAATATTTGCATAACGCACAGGCTTCAACCCTTACGTTAACCGACGAAGAAGATGGTTTATTGACAAGTGAGTTGAGTTCTACGAAATGAGACGTACACTGTGTTTTCACACGTCTAGCTCTAACATATGCATACATTCACAGCCGTACTGTGCTGGTGATTTTTAAGGGGGTCATTTGGCCTCCTGTGTAGAATTTGCCTCATAAACTTTAATATTGTCACGTCTGTAGTAGTGTGTGTATTTGTAAGATTGGGAATAAGGTGGCCATAGCCTTACTATCGGATCCAATCCAGCATATGCTCAGTGTAGAAGTGATGATGATGATAATTGTTGTTTTAAAGGGCCTAATATCTAGGTTATCGGCCCACAGTCCGTGAATAAAGAATGCGCCTCGGATTCTTAGGACGCTTTTAATTTTACGTGACCGTTAATCTCGCGATCATAAACCACGGGACCTAATTTTTACGTGGAATCCGAACCACAGGACATGGCATTTCACTTCGAAATTCTCACATGTATTGACCAATAAACGAACCCAGTCCACCTTGGTGAGAGGCCCACATCTTGACCGCTGCGCCACCATGCCCCCTCCGGATTCTTAAAAAAATAAGGAAAGTTATACAATGATATAATACACTCTTAGAAGTATACTACAACATGGCTCTACTAGGGTGTGTATCTGTACATTGGGAATAGGATTGGGAAGGAGGCAGCCTTAGCCTAAGCTATTTCCTTGGAATACAAGAGAGGGAAACCATGGAAAACCACTTCCAGGATGGCTGAGGTGGGAATTGAACCTTCCGTTTCTCAGTTTTGCGTTACGAGGCTGAGTGTACCCCGATTCAGCCCTCACACAAGAATTAAAATTTCTTGGGAAAGCCAAGAATCTAATTCAGGCCTCCGGGATGACAGCTGCTACACCACGGGGTGGTTTTTATGATAGAAGAAGGAGAAGAGAGGAAGATTGTAGTTTTTCGTGACGGTAAATCGGGAGATCATAAGCCACGGGACCTCCTTTTTAAGTGGAATCCGAACCACAGGATTCACTTTGAAAATCTCACATGCATTGACCGGGAATCGAACCCGGTCTGCCGTGGTGGGAGGCCAACAGCTTGACCGCTGCTCCAACACGCCCCTATGATAGAAGAGAAACTTGTGCTGTATGAATCATGACTTCTGTAGTCGATTAAACATGCCATTGATATTTGAAGAGAAATATTATAAGTCACGGCCGGTTTCCCTTTTATATTGGTGTTGATCATTCGAAGACTAACTGCTTTCATTGACAATCTTGTTTCAAACTGATAATTTAGTGATTATTGTAACATTGTAACCTTTGTGCTACTTATTATGGCTAGTTCGGAAGTTGAATCTCCAAGAAAGAATAATAACAAAGGTGTTCGAAATACTGTGGATTACGCTCGTGAGAAGCGAAAGGGAGCTCGTTTATCTGGGAGGGAATATGGTACCGGGAATGATAAGGTTATTAGGATGGGTTGACACCATTGTTTGTACTGTCAATATAATGTTAATTAACCTCATGAGAGATGTAATAAGGGATTACTTTGTTTCATTAGCCTAAACAAAACTTAATAATGTAAAAAAATGCATTTTCGATTTGGTTTTTGAATGACGCAAGTCCTCTCTGTAAGAAAAGTGTTCTGTAAATCAGTTAATGCAACATTGAGGTGACTGAATAGTCAGAACATGCAATGATGTCTAGATGTGCACGTTATCACTGGAAAATACATTTCCAAGATGCCAGATTTGGATGTAATTAAGTTTTTCGTGGCTTACTAAAACTATAGAACAGGCTGTTCCAGCTGAGCTCTTCGCCAGTGAGCAGCGGAGTACTCGCCGCCTTGCGTGAGTTAACTTGCAACATGCAATACAGCTCTGCTGTGGGGGCTGCCGACACTGCGCGGTGGATACATCAAGACTGGCAGCAGACGCATGGACTTGTGTTTATGACCTTCGCCCAGTCCCCCTCCAACCGTACTCCGAGCTTCACTGCTGAGTACTCGCGTGTACGCATACTCAAACTTGTGGATTTGGAACAGCCTGCTATAGAATTAGGATTTGTCTCCATTTCCTAATCACCGATTCAATTGACTTGTTAAAATGAAAATAATTAACAAAATCGTTCATAATTTAAGCTAATGTTTAAATATTTTGAATCTAAAGATGGTCATTTGATAACAAGACGCATAATCTCCAACTTTAGTTATTGTTGATTTAATTAGATAATATCTATCATCATGGCTATGTAGCTTACTGTACTTCGATAAGTGTGGAATCTGTCCGATAGCCTGTGCCAGTGCGATGGCAGTATATTACCCTTTCACGAATTGATTGCCGGCGGTCGAGATGGGAACTATTCTTTGTTTACTTGTGTCACACGTCAGCCTGCTTCGTTGACAGGTACAGTTGCACGAGTAGGATATGACTCAGCTCCAGTAGCCTCAGTCATCATTTAACTGTCCGTGGTGACATGAGCTCTTGTGACGCGCAATGCTGCTTGACTTATGTGCAAAATGCACTCTGTCATCGCTGTGTTCCCCGCTTTACCCCGCGGAGAAGCCGCTACAATAAACAACAATCACTGGCGCAGCCACGCTCAGCGGCAATCAAATCTTAAATGGGTAACAAGTGAGTATACTTGTAATTGGGGACAAGACTTTTGCAGGAGCTAAGTAGAGATGAAACAATTAGCTCAGGACAGGGAGGCATGGAGAGGCTGCGATAAACCAGCCTAAAGATGAAGACTCGAACACATATAAAGGTGTTGGCCGACTGAAGAGTACCCTGAAGCAGTGGCGTACGCAGGATTTCCTTCTAGGGGGGGGGGGGGGTTCATTAATATAATAGGGTAATTGTGTACATTATTAACGGTGAAGATGACCTCGCTGTTCCGCCTCTCAAACGACAGTAATCATTATAATTAAAATTATATTTCGATTAATATTCATAAAAAAACAATTAAATAACCGTTCTCTTTGCATGAAAACTATTTTAGGCCTCATTTTTGGACACAATTAAAAAGGAAAAATAATTCTAAAAAATATGGAAAACAGTAACTAAATATTGAGACTGAAAGATGCAGTGGTATCATTATGACCATAGTTACGTGGTTGCTTAAGATATTGATAATATGTGAGAGAAAAATAATGTTTTGCTCTCCGTGTTCCTACTGCAATTGCTTTTGACCCTCAAAATCTGCCTATCTTGATGATTTTATCTGTATCATTCATTGGAATAAATTGCAGAAACTCCTCATGTACTGAATTATCTTTAACGAAACGGGCACACACAAATGAAAGAACCCGAAGCGACGTGAAAAAGTTAACCGATCGCACACTTCAACAGCAACACTGCTCCATGGGTAGCTCCAACACTGAAGGAGAAGTCTCGCTGCGAGTCGAGTGCAGGGCTTTTACCAAGTGAGTCGTTAAGTCGCAAAACTCATTTGATCCACTTGTGAATATGAATCATATTCATGAGAAACATTTCTCTGGACTTTGCCTCGCGTATCTATTGTGTTTGTTGTTTTCTACTTTTTTCTTCTTGCTTTGTGTTTTGGGTTTTGTGTTTGCTTTGTGCTTTTGCTTTTCTTTATTGGTTTTGGTTTTGAGTTTGTTTTCTGCTCTTGCTTTTTTTTGAATTTTGCTTTTTCCTTTGTGTTTCTTGTTTGTGTTATGTTCTTTTGCTTTTGTTTTTGATTTTCTCTTTTTGCTTTGTGTTTTTTTGTTTTAGATTTTATGTTTGTTTTCTGGAAAATCAAAATAAAACAAAACAAAATAAAATAATACAAAACAAAAAACAAAACAAAAAATAAATAAAACAATTTAAACCAAAATAAAACGAAATAAATTAAAACAAAATAAAATCAAAATAAAATAAAACAAAATAAAATAAAATTAAACAAAACAAAATAAAAATAAGAAAAATAAGAAAAATAAAATAAACTAATTAAATAAATAATTTTACGACATGATCCTTATTCACAAGTGGATTAAACGAGTTTTGCAACTGGACGACTCAAGTGAGGAACGTGACTACATTATTTAAAGTATATACTGGAGTTAAGACGCCTAACTAGCGATACCGTAAAACAGGTGATAGATGGGACAATATAAAGATTCAAGTAAAGGGATATTTCTGGGGGGGGATAAACCCCCTCCCCCCCCCCCCCCCCAGTCGGTACGCCACTGTTCTGAAGAAAGAATTAACTAAGCAAAGCTGAAAAGTATATGACATGTAAAGTAGCAATCTTCACTGTACATATCCCCATGCCATGATAAGAGGAGACGTGGAAGAAGTGCTACTTAGCAGAGTATCTTGCTTGCCATGCTACAGACTGCGATATTGCTACTTACAGTCACACACATTACACCCGGCGGACTCATCTAGCACGCCCAACACAGCGCGCGCAAGGGAGCAGACGTGACTTGCCCTGGGTGGGAGGGAGTAGGCAACAACACTGCTGTTACAACTAGAATGTACCGTATCGAACCTTGCTTGTCCCTTCCACGTAATGGGAGAAAAATAGCATTTATTGCAGGTATCACTACTCTGAGTATTCCCGTTCTGCAGAGGCCAACCTCATGAGCGGAGTTAAAGACATACAAAATGAAGTTGAATGAAACAGGGCAGAACAATAGGAAGGAGGTGGCCGTGGCCTATTAGTAGGTACCATCCCGGTATTTGGCTGCATTTGAAAATAGGAATCTACGGAAAACCATAACAAATAAGGTCCACGGCTGGGTTCAAAACTCCATCCCCCCAGGGGCTCACATCTAGTCGGACATGGGTTGGCGACCACGGAGCCCCAGCTGAGTCCAGCCAGCATTGCTTCCATTTACATGTGCCGGGCTGCTCTCCGTCTTCTTTCCTGTCGACCTCTCTTGGTCAACTCTTGTTCTGTTTCGACCCCGACGGTATTAGGGTAACCGAGGCCTAGGGAGTCTCTTCCTTTCCCGCCTTAATTGGCCCTTGTCTCATCTTTACTGATACCACCCTTCTGCGAGGGGTCAGCCTTCTTTTTCTTTTCATGTTATCTCCTGCCTTCTGTTCAAGGCCCTCAAGGAGGCAGGGTGTATGTAGCCCCACCACTTCTGGTGCACCCTGGATATTGCTACACCCTCAGGGGCTCACGGCTGGTTAGTTCGGGAGTTTTCTAACCCGAGGGGTTCCTGAGCTGGGTCCGATTTTTCCCCTTTTTCCACTGATTTTGGGCGGGTCCTCTCCTCTTTCCCCTTTCCTTTCTGCCTTTCATGGCTCTCCTTCCTTCCATGTTCCTCAATCCTCATTCTTCGAGAGTTGAGGGCATTTCTTTTCTTCCTGTCCTTTATTTACCTTATCCTTGATTTGTTTACCACTTCTACTTCTAGTATGTACTGTAAGTCTGTAGTTAGTATTAGTTTTAGTTATCATTCTCATCTCATCTTTTACTATCATCCAAACCATTAGGGGCCGATAACCTAGATATTAGGCCCCTTAAAACAAATTATCATCATCATCATCATCATCATCATCATCAAAAAACTGCGTATACCGAGTCCGCAAAATACTTCACCCCATGGCTCAATGTTATGCCTTAGCGAGCGTAGCTTTTGCGTCGGTAAAGAAAGAAGTAATTCATTTAATACGTGAATCAATTTATCGTGCATTCAAACATTCATCTGACTTAAAACTAACCGTCAACAGAATAATATGTTTCATTTCGGGTCTTTGCGACATCGTAGCCATTTAGTCCCATGTACTTGGGTGTATTTGTATTTGGTGTAGTTAGAACTCTTTGATGCAACATGAAATATAGCAGTTGCAGATTCTCAATGTTTGAAACATACCCATTGGATGCGATTGTGGCATAATTCTGGTATGGTTTGATCGGTATATTGTGTGGTTTATATGATCCAGTATTAACATACTGCTCCATCCTGCCACCGAGATTGGTACGTCATATTTTATTAGCCTGCTTGCATCGTAGCAGCGTAGTAGAGTAATACACTCTACCTTATCTAAATACCCTGAGTTCCCAACGAATCATGTTGGAACAGGAAATATTATTGTTCTCATCTACTACTGGATCTCAAAGAAAACATGGCGATATTTGTTTGAAGTTGTGCAGTTAAGTTTATTTCAAGGTTTATTCATCAAGAGAGAATACCGTACGTTATCCATGACTACACAATTGACTATTGTAACATTAAACACATAATAATTGGACAGGATGCAATAAATACGTTAATGTGTCTATAGGGCAAGGGAAAGAATATGCACACAAGAAAACATTCTGGGAAGATTCATATATTTTCAAAACTTTTAGAAAATTTTACATTTACACCTTTGAAATACAAAGTTTGACAGAGTTATACAGTGATCGAATTATAAATTTAATTAACTTCTGTTGAAAGTTGTTTCCGTTTATTCTTATAAAGCCGATTTTCCAATTGTACATAGGCCTATGGTGGATCGCTCTTGTTGATATATTGTTAGGGCATTCCCCGATGGACAACTAAAAAAAACAGGTAGCCTGTGTGTAACTAGGCCTACGTGCATTAAATTGCTCACCACGACCAAGAAGATAATTTATTGATTGATTGTTGTTTTAAGGGGTGGGACAACGAGGTCATCATCCCCTATAGTTACGAAGGAGGTCAGATGTTCTAATCCTAGTGCCGACAACAGCTATTCCGAGGATTTTTCCAAACTCCCTGCAAACAAATGTCCGGACAGTACCACCTTTCAAATCCCGTGATACCGACCACATTTTCTGATAAAAATAAATAGTTACACACAACTACAGTCACCACAGAAACACAGGCTATCAGAATAATTGAACACAGATCCAAATACATGGCACTAATGACCAAGATGTTCTAAGACCCTAAAACGAATTAACAATAACATTAATTTAAGGAAGTATTGCAAATACAGTATAATTATACAATTCTAATACTCACTGCAATTACACAGAATAAAGTTACCTTTAAGTTGACTTAGTAGTATATATTTGAATGGGACAAACTGAGAGGTTTATAGAGGTTTTTTCTTTGAAAAGGTAAAATGTACCACTGTGTGACTGTTAACTTTTATCCAGGCTCCCGTTTTAAGTACCTTTATATTCCTGGTTTTAATTCATGTACGAGAAGAAATTAATCAAGAGTTTAGTGCTTTTCAGTCGGTCAACACGAATGTACCCAAAAGAGATGGGTTATACCCTAATCCTGAAATAAATTACATGAGATTAATAAAACACTAGGATGACCAGTTTCGATCGTCAAGCGATCATCATCAGATCCATTACACTTAGGCTAAAAAATCCATGTTTGAAATACAGGTGAAAATATTTACAATATGTACAATTATTTAGTTGCAGTATTATAAAGCCTCCGTGGCTTAGGTGGCAGCACGCCGGCCTCTCACCGCTGGGTCCGTGGTTCAAATCCCGGTCACTCCATATGAGATCTGTGCTGGACAAAACGGAGGCAGACAGGTTTTTCTCCGGGTACTCCGGTTTTCCCTGTCAAAATTTCATTCCAGCAACACTCTCCACTATCATTTCATTTCATCTGTCATTCATTTAATCATTGCCCCAGAGGAGTGCGTCAGGCCTCGGCAGCCGGCACAATTCATATCCTCGCCGCTAGATGGGGGCTTCATTCATTCCATTCCTGACCCGGTCGGAGACTGGACACAGGCTGTGGATTTTTCATTTAGTTGCAGTATTGGTACTGCAACTGTCAGTGTATGCTGTTGTTGTTTGAGTCTTCAGTCATTTGACTGGTTTGATGCAGCTCTCCATGCCTCCCTGTCCTGAGCTAATCGTTTCATCTCTACATAGCTACCACACCCTACATCCGAGGCAATCTGTTTAACATATTCTAACCTTGGTCTACCCCTACAGTTCTTGTCCTCGACCCTTCCTTCCATAACTAAGCTTGCTATTCCTGGGTGTCTTAGTATGTGTCCTACCAACCTATCTCTTCTCTTCATTAGCAGTCGCCAGAAACATCTCTCCTCTCCAACTCGTCTTAATACCTCTTTGTTTGTGACCCTATCTACCCATCTGATCTTCATCATTCTCCTGTAGCACCACATTTCAAATGCTTCAATTCTCCTCTTTTCTGCTGCACCAATAGTCCAAGTTTCACTTCCATAGAGCGCCACGCTCCAGACAAAGGCTTTCAAAAATGACTTCCTAATACCTAAATCTATATTCGATGTCAGCAGATTCCTTTTTTGTAGGAATGCTTTTCTTGCCTGAGCCAACCTACTTTTTATATCCTCTTTGCTTCGTCCATCACTGGTTATTCTGCTTCCTAAGTAACAGAAATCTCCTACTTCCTTCAGTTTTTCACCTGCCAATTTGATCTCCATAGAGGTTTCTGATTTATTTCGGCTGCATTCCAGTATTTTTGTTTTACATTTATTAATTTTCATCATGGATTCTTTCCGTAAGACGGAGTCCATACCATTCAAAAACTCATTCAAATCCTCAGGCTTGTTGGCCAAGATGACGATGTCATCAGTGTATGCTAAATGCAGTATATATGTTAGGTGAAATGCTAAATGGTGATAGCTATCCGGAGATTGTACTTTAGAGAGATTATATGGTTGTAAACTATGGTTAAACTATAAAATTGTAGGCTAACTACTTATCTGATTGTCTTCCGTACTACAGCTACTCGCAATTTTCGTGCTCACTGGAACTCACTGTGCGGTCGACTGCGGTGGTTATCTTAACGACTGGTTTTTCCTGCCTTCTCCCCCCCCCCCCCCCACCTCCCTTGCCCCTACGTGCTGTGGGGAGTGATAGCGATGTGTTTATGTGAGGTGTTGCCAACCTAGATAAGATGTATGTTATTGAATGAGGTGGGTATACAACTATTAAAGACCGTGGATTAGCCCTCGCCACGCGTGGAGCATAACCCATTCGAACTAAGCGTTGACGGTCTTATGAGGACGTCCCGGCACCTTTAATACTGCCGCGAATATGGGCCTTGGTTTATTGTAGAAGAAAAGTACATCGTACACCTGATCCTGATAACATTTACCTATTAATAACCCCCTAATTTCCCCCCTTTTTTATCTAGCTTGGCTGTGTCGCTAAATTGTGTTTTGTTTCCGACAGGGTGTGTTTTTTTAGTAGCGTGAAGAGGGGTGAGCTCTCCATGAACGTGTGTTCATTTAGATTGTTGGGATTGTTTCGTTTGGCTAGGTGTATCTCGATTGCTTCCTTTATGTCAAGAGCTCTGCCTTTCGATTCGTGATGGATTATTTTAAGGTCCGACTCTATGTTGGTAAAGCTGTGCCCTGCGTCACACATATGTTCGCACACGGCTGAATGTGTTCCGTATCTTATCGCATTCCTATGTTCATTATAACGTGTGTCTACTCGCCTTCCACTCTGCCCGATGTAATTAGCTTGACAATCGGTGTCTTGGCACGTTATAGAATATACCCCTGACCTTGAATACGGGTCACGTTTATTTAGATTACTATTTAGGAGGTGCCTAGCGGTTGTGGTTTTCGTCGTGAAAGCTATCTTTATGCCTTGCTTTTTGAATAGGTTAGTGATTTTATATGTATTCGCATTCACATAGTTGAAACGCGCAAATTTTCTCTCATTACTGTCCGGTTTGGGAATCGTTTTATCTTTATTTTTATGTTTGGCTATAATTTGATTTATTTTGCTTGGCGAGAAGTTGTTTTCCTTTGCTATTTGCATAATAGTTCTTATTTCCTTATTATAGTTGTCTTTTGACATGGGTATGTATAAAGCCCTATGCACCATTGAATTGAAACCCGCTAGTTTGAGCATACTGGGGTGATTAGACTGATTGTCGATTGCATGCGAGGTTTGTGTTGCTTTCCGGAATATGGAATATGAAAGGTCGTTGTCTTTACGTTCAATAGTTATATCGAGATAATTTATTTTCCGGTCAATTTCGGATTCCTTAGTGAATTTGATAGAGTGGTGAAGGCTATTAATGGATTGGAGAATTGTTTCTTCGCTTGTTAGTTCAGTATCGTAGATGCAAATTACATCATCTACGTATCTTTTCCATATTACTATTCCCTTTGTTGAAGTCTTTTCTAAGAACGCATTTTCTAGTGCATTGATGAAGATGTCAGCGATTAACCCACTTAGTGGCGATCCCATTGCTAGGCCTTCTCTCTGTGTGTATATTTTATTGTCGAATTGAAACACGTTTTGGGTGAGAACGACCCTCAGTAATCTCACAATCTCTTCAATTTCTTTTACCGAATTGTTGGATTTTAAGTTGTTTTCGATAGTGTTGATTGCTTCAATAATCGGAATATTTGTGTACATGTTAGTTACGTCGAAGGATACTAGCCTGAAGCTAGGTTTCATTTGTAGGGTGTTCAATGCTGTTACTAGTTTCTTTACAGAGTTGATTTTGTCGTTGGAAAGACGGCATTTTAAGATTTTCAGTAACTCTTTGCTGATTTTGTAATTAGGGGCATTCCTACAATTGACTATTGGTCTCATTGGGCATTCCTTTTTGTGTATTTTTGGTTGTCCCCTCAATGACGGTATTTTCGGGTTCATGTTTATTAGTTTTGATTTTTCGGCTTTGGTCAGTATGTATTCTGTTTCTTTTAGCGCACTTTTTATTTGTTTTTGGAATTTGTTGGTGGGGTTCTTAGAAAAGACTTCAACAAAGGGAATAGTAATATGGAAAAGATACGTAGATGATGTAATTTGCATCTACGATACTGAACTAACAAGCGAAGAAACAATTCTCCAATCCATTAATAGCCTTCACCACTCTATCAAATTCACTAAGGAATCCGAAATAGACCGGAAAATAAATTATCTCGATATAACTATTGAACGTAAAGACAACGACCTTTCATATTACATATTCCGGAAAGCAACACAAACCTCGCATGCAATCGACAATCAGTCTAATCACCCCAGTACGCACAAACTAGCGGGTTTCAATTCAATGGTGCATAGGGCTTTAAACATACCCATGTCAAAAGACAACTATAATAAGGAAATAAGAACTATTATGCAAATAGCAAAGGAAAACAACTTCTCGCCAAGCAAAATAAATCAAATTATAGCCAAACATAAAAATAAAGATAAAACGATTCCCAAACCGGACAGTAATGAGAGAAAATTTGCGCGTTTCAACTATGTGAATGCGAATACATATAAAATCACTAACCTATTCAAAAAGCAAGGCATAAAGATAACTTTCACGACGAAAAACACAACCGCTAGGCACCTCCTAAATAGTAATCTAAATAAACGTGACCCGTATTCAAGGTCAGGGGTATATTCTATAACGTGCCAAGACACCGATTGTCAAGCTAATTACATCGGGCAGAGTGGAAAGCGAGTAGACACACGTTATAATGAACATAGGAATGCGATAAGATACGGAACACATTCAGCCGTGTGCGAACATATGTGTGCCGCAGGGCACAGCTTTACCAACATAGAGTCGGACCTTAAAATAATCCATCACGAATCGAAAGGCAGAGCTCTTGACATAAAGGAAGCAATCGAGATACACCTAGCCAAACGAAACAATCCCAACAATCTAAATGAACACACGTTCATGGAGAGCTCACCCCTCTTCACGCTACTAAAAAAACACACCCTGTCGGAAACAAAACACAATTTAGTGACACAGCCAAGCTAGATAAAAAAGGGGGGAAATTAGGGGGTTTTTAATAGGTAAATGTTATCTGGATCAGGTGTACGATGTACTTTTCTTCTACAATAAACCAAGGCCCATATTCGCGGCAGTATTAAAGGTGCCGGGACGTCCTCATAAGACCGTCAACGCTTAGTTCGAGTGGGTTATGCTCCACGCGTGGCGAGGGCTAATCCACGGTCTTTAATAGTTGTAGACCCACCTCATTCAATAACATACATCTTATCTAGGTTGGCAACACCTCACATAAACACATCGCTATCACTCCCCACAGCACGTAGGGGCAAGGGAGGTGGGGGGGGGGGGGAGAAGGCAGGAAAAACCAGTCGTTAAGATAACCACCGCAGTCGACCGCACAGTGAGTTCCAGTGAGCACGAAAACTGCGAGTAGCTGTAGTACGGAAGACAATCAGATAAGTAGTTAGCCTAAAATTTTATAGTTTAACCATAGTTTACAACCATATAATCTCTCTAAAGTACAATCTCCGGATAGCTATCACCATTTAGCATTTCACCTAACATATATACTGCATTTAGCATACACTGACAGTTGCAGTACCAATACTGCAACTAAATAATTGTACATATTGTAAATATTTTCACCTGTATTTCAAACATGGATTTTTTAGCCTAAGTGTAATGGATCTGATGATGATCGCTTGACGATCGAAACTGGTCATCCTAGTGTTTTATTAATCTCATGTAATTTATTTCAGGATTAGGGTATAACCCATCTCTTTTGGGTACAGTCGTGTTGACCGACTGAAAAGCACTAAACTCTTGTTTACTAAGGCAACACTGAAAATTTGGCTTCAAACACCACAAAGAAATTAATCACTTCCAAACTTTTGCTATGGCGCGGAATCGTCCAAACCTGATTTGATGGCTATAATCTCTACAATCAGAGGACAAAGACCATATCATCTTAAACGCGACCGTATCATGATTTAATCTTCTTGAATTTCACATTGGGAACAAGACAATCCCGTAAGTTCGCTGGCCGAGCATTTACCCCACAGATACTTGACGTGTCTGGGATCAGCAAAACTCACAGCCTGTGGCTCTTTCATTGCCAACGTCAAGGAGCTTTGCACCATTTAAAATCACGGGTGGAATTTAGTTTATTAAATACAGCTTGATCACACGACCTTCTCTCGCTGGCCCATTACGTCACGTACAGCACTTCCCAGTGCCATTCTAAGTCTTGGCCAGTATTTGCAACGAAGCCTTACGTTTTGCGTTTATCACGATTATACTCTACGTAAATGTTTCCACTTTACCAGGTCCAAGTTGGTGTATAATGATCCTCTCACTTGTCTGCTCCATATCACTCTCTGCTGAACGAGTTACCAGGAAGTGCATAGAATCCCTTGGGTAGTATGGCTAAAATTTAAAAAATCAAATATCATGTCAAAATGAACACAGCTGTAAAATCGTTCATCATTTATACTGACGAAAGTAACTGACGTTCAATGTCCTTCCATAGGACAATTAAGTACCCTGAAGTTAGTAACGTAAACCATATTACACTAGGAGCGTGGTGACGCAGCGGTCAAGCTGTTGGCCTCTCACCAAGGTGGACTGGGCTCGATTCCCGGTCAATGCATGTGAGATTTTCGAAGTGAAATGCCATGTCCTCTGGTTCGGATTCCACGTAAAAAGGAGGTCCCGTGGCTCATGACCGCATGATTAACGGTCACGTTAAACTGAAAGCTTCCTTCCTACCTTCCTTCCTTCCTTCCATATTACACTTTAGCACACCACACAACTTCCAGGCAAGACTGTACTTTCTTCTCATCTTAAGCCACCTCCCTCACAGATCTCTCACTTTCTCAACTTAGGATTACACTTTAACTCTTCTCGAAATACCTCCACGTCAGCTCTCAGCTGACTGGTTTGTAACCCACAAAACACCTAGCATTATTGGAAAAGTTGAGTCGATATTTTGTCGTTGAACTTATTCTATTTCTGCCATCACTCTTGGTTTGTATTGCCCTCAAATTATATATGCGTTCAAAGAATCTTAAAAAGTGTTTCTGAACTACAAGCTGGCTGTCACCTCCGATTATGGTCTTCAGGTTATTAGTGGTAGGGTGGCCATAACTGTTGAATTGAAGGAATAACATGCAGATTTTCCTAATATTGCAGAGAAACATCTACACTGGAATAGTCCATCCATTTCAAAAACCATAAAATGTTGTAGGTGTTGTAGCGCGGAATATGTAGCAACGAGAAACCTGTAGCAACGAGAAACCATTTCACTGCAGTATAGAGGCAAACACTGCATATAGAAACAAAGTTATTGCCTTCAAATGATGACTGAATTTACTGAACCATGCAATGCGAATTATTTTCTTCAAACGTATTGTAACTGAACACCTCACAGACCATGTTCATAGAAACGGTCATTTGTGAGACAGTGGACCATGAAGTCTGATAAATTTCAAAACAATTCAATTCGGCGGACAATAACAATTACTTTATCTTACTTAACCTGGAAAATATAATGCGGATTAATTTAACACTTAAAAAATTAGATTTGCATTTCTAGCAGTTAGTTATTCTTGCCTAAAGGGGTGGAACAGCGAGGTCATCTGCCCCTTATATGGTTTTCTAACTAACGGGTTTTAATTGGATCACATATTTTATTCGTCATGCGAACATTATCAGATCTAATTCACTTAAGGTTTTTAGCACTATGACACCAATGTACAACGATATATTCAATAATAATTATTATTATTACATTTTAATTTATGGAACTTCTTTTATTGTCGTGTTATTATTATTATTTTAATCAATATTGGTAGAGTATAATAATAATAATAATGATAATAATAATACTTACTATATACTGTGCCCGTTTTGTCCGCCTGGGATGGATAGGCGATCACATGCGAGTAAACATGTGTACAGAGTGAGCTTGAGATCAGGTCTCAGGGCGTCCTGGGTTTGGCTAAATTAATACGCACTGCCCTCATGTTTCCCGTGAAGGATAAAGGAACAAGATACACACAAGCATGAAGTGAGAACACAAGCATAAGGTAAAATCAATTCACTCAATTTACTATTAATAAACAGTTCCTTACAACAACAAATGAAAAACACGATAATCCTAATAATAACTGCACTGTGCTTATGGAATCAATGCACAGTGGTACTAGCAAGGGAGATCGTGATTGTGCACATCATTAATACTGAAAACATAGTCCGTTCTTGATATAGTTCATTTGGTTGACTATGGTAGACGATGATCAAGAATAATTTTTCCTCTACACAGGCTATATTGCACAATCATATAGCGACAGGAAAAATATATATCAGCATTGGTAGATGCTGCCTATGACTTTCCTATTCTAATATTTACATTATTAACAAGTTCGAAGTAGTTTCACACACTGTTCGATAATTATTATTATGACGTAACCCTCAAAACATCTGAGCTACGCTCAGCAAACAACCATAGTGAATGGGGGAGTTCATACTTCTCCCAATGCCATCACTTTCCACTTAAAAGTAAAACCATTATGCTTCATTTATAATATCCAATAATAACCTAAGGATCATGAGATCTCTTACTTTTACACAATTTGTTTATAACAAATACCATTATTGTTTATCGAAGATATTTACCATTTCAACAAGGAACCGAGCAAATGATTAGGATTCAATTGAATACCGTGTTCAATCATTTACATCATGTAGAATTATTATTATTATTGTTGCAGGTGTGTTCTAAACAGTATCAATGTTTTAAGGTGTCAATGATCCTGCTGCCTTTTAATCAGTATGGGTAAGACATCCGAGCCTACTAGATTATATTGAAAAAATAAATTCTAGGTTCTACCTCACCTACAAGTATAAGTATAAATTGAAATTAGAGCGTTCGCCTGACATGATAGACGGAATTCAAATAAATTAACAACGTCAACGATTTGATGGGAAGTTCAATGGAATGTGAGGAAATTCATGGCTCGAAAATAAGATTCACATAATAAATCGGAAGGCTTGTACCTTAAATGTTCTGTGGTGGAGGATAATCCCTCGATGCGGGTCGAAACCTGGCACCACGGACCCGTGATTGCTACATCCTAGGGAGGGGTAGTATACCAGCATTCGCCTTAATGCTGTATCCTCGTCCACAGCAGCATGCACGGAGAATGAACGGCTCTCGGTCCTCCATCCTGGAATCTTGGCCTCGCTCATCCCGCCTGGGGCCTCTCCTAGCCGACCCATCACGTTCGAACAGCTGGATAATGACGTTAGACTCCTATTAATTCGTCCTTGGCTGGTCCACATATGCTTATGCACGTCCGGCATTATGAAGGTATAGTCCACAGTTGTTAATAAATTATTAATTTTACTGTTTCGGGTATACTGCTATATTTCGTTAATAATTCCAAGTGTCCGTGTGATATTATATGCCTGGCCTATATTAAGCACAGAATTCCTTACGAGTTGATCGTGATATTTTATAAGTCCTTGACATCGTATTTGCTTATAACAACTTCACAATTCGACATATATTTCCAGTCCACTAGTATAAATTGCTTTGACGATGTTTATAGCCAGTTAAATATACAGTCAGTGGTTGTATAATAAGTCCATGACCACATACTTTCAGGTTTCCAATATTCACATAAGATGTAGATTTTTCACAAGCACAAGAGTAATTTGTGAAGCACAATAACAGTTTACTCTTCAACGCACTGGTGTAAAATAATAACCTTGACACAGAATAAGATTCCGAACAGGCGCGCAGAGTAACGTGGTAATAACGAAAATTATAACAGAAGTCTAGCCTCGCACAGCACTTCTGCAGAATGACGAATAGCGTGGCATCACAAACAAGTCAACATGTATTGCGACAACGATATATAGGCAATAACATCATGACTAATATCATGACAATAACCTCATAACTAACCTGCCTTGGCACTCCGATAGCTGGTTTTTATACCACACCAAGGTCAGATATCGACTCTCGTAGCCACATTACGTATTGCGATATCTTCCTTGCTATTGGCTCCCGCAGTGGAAGTTGCTGGAAGGATTTCTTTTCTGCAATTAATTATTGTATATTAAATACGATAAAAAACTCCAAATGATATCCAAAGTCGCTGATATAATCCATTTCCTTATATATGAGAAAGACAAGTATATATGCTACAGTGTGTCCTGGCGCCTTCTCGTGCCAAGCGCCAACTTCAAATCATAGCAGGGTGACATCTTGTAGCGACTCCGGCCTCGCCTCAGCGCGCTAGATTCAAACCCTTGAGTCACGCCAGCCTCTACACTCCGTCACGTAAGTCACATAAGGGCACAATACATACATTATTAAAAGAAATGCCATGAACTAAGATGTGAATAAATTGTCAATTGTGGATTATAATGCTTATATGATTTGCATGGCCGCCATCTTAAAATTATTCGGGTTTAACTTTGTAATTTGCATCCAAGATTCTTCTGAAATTAAAGTTTATTTTTCCAGAATTTCGCAGAGATTCATTGGCTTGTTCAGTTGTGATTCCATTGAAGCCTTGAAAACTTGGGTTGCCGCCATTTTCTTTCCGTTAATATAGCGAAGATTTGTAACATGACACTAAGGTACCCCTTACTAGTTCTACCACGGACATTCGGCCTGTGTAGGTCTCATAGGTCTACTTTTCTTATTTACAAAATTTGAAAGGAGCCTAATAAACGAGTATCCCTATCCCAGACTCGAACCTATCACATATAAGACTGGTACACCGTAGCTTTCGACTTGCTCTTATCTTCTATGTTATACTGCACCCTGGCATAAACTGTGTATGTTATCCTATATTGGATCATTTAAACATGCTCGCAATGTCCAATTCGTGTTTTACCGACTTTTCATTTACATATCAGCTGACTTAGAGAGTGCAGTCCCGGTTAAAATAGGCTATGCGTCATTCTGGCACATGTTTATGATTTTGTGTAGGAAGTAAATAGGGACATATCCATATTACTGTAGCGGAAAAACTACCTTGTGGGTGAAGCGGCTGGCATTCTTGGCTGTCGCCCCAGAGGTTAGACTTCTACTGTATTCCTGACTCTGCCATGAAATGTAATTCTGATCCGAATGCTGGAACGGGGAACACTCAGCCTCGTGAAACAAGACTGAAAAGTGGTAGGCTCGATTCCCACTTCAGCCATTTTGGAAGTGGCTTTCCATGGTTTCCCAAATATACGAGTACTACATGTGGGTGATGTAGCCGGGATGGCTCCTAACCTAAGGCCACGACTGCCTCCTGCTCAATCCTTACCTGAACTTCAAATACACTCACTTGCATATCCAAATCATGAACACAGGTTATCACACACACCAGGTATACTTAGTTAAATGACCGCGATGCCCAAGACCCTCAAATGCGACAACAACGTCGTGGAAGGATAGATAACTTCATGATGTAGGCCTATATGAAACTGATGTTTGCCTTAAACAATATTAGTAGGGGCAACTGATCTGGTATATCATATATTGGTATGCTTAATATGATAGATGACTTACCAACTTCTCAAATAGTTATGGTGTTATTCGAGGAAATGAAGAAAGTCCAGAAAGTGTAAGCAGTCGCGAAGTCCACTTCGTGCTCCACAGACGTTTCATATACACATCAGATAATTTAAAGAGCGCTTTCGTGGTTTCTATGCGGATGCTGTATTTAATACTATACATTCACATGTATTTGTTTCTTCCCGTAACATCTGTATCATAGCCTATATATCACTGACATAAGTAGCCTATAATGTTTCAAAAATGAAATGTATTCAAAAGTGATAAAACGGTTTCTTGAACTTCTGTAATGTAGCAGATTCTAAATAAGTGCATGGTTCATTTCTTGTAGTTGGTGTTATTGTTGTTTCTTATAGGGGCTATGCGACATCGTATTCATGTAGCCCCGTGTATTTGGGTATGTGTAAAATTTGTCTGACAGCCTATAGTACTGTGATTGTCTGTACTAGCGTGTCTACTTGTAATGGAGGATAGGATTTGGGTAGGAAGCGACCGTGGCCTTAAGTTAGCTACTATCCCGGAAGTTGCATGCAGTAGAAGTGGGAACCACTGAAATCGACTTTCAGGATAGGCTAACTGATGTACGAATCAAACCGTCCACTTCTCAGTCTTGCGTCAAGAGGCTGAGTGAACCCCGTTCCAGCTTTCAGAACAGAATTCAATTTCTTGGTAGAGCCATGAATGGAACCCGGGCCTCCGCAGTGACAGGTTAATTTCTTACAAAGTAGGCAAAAATCACTAACCATTATAGTTTACGTTTATTACGTAATATCTGTCGTGGCTTCTATAATGCATATGTGGTTTATTTATTTGTAGAACATGCTTATTTGATAAATTTGATAAATGATGATGCCTTCCTAGCCTATCTTCATTCATGAGAAAATAGGCTTATGAAATCAACTTTTGTCCATGTGTGTGTGTACGTGCGAATGTGTGTGCGTGTTCCCTCTAATAAAATCCAAACGGATGGAGCGATTTCAATGAAACTCAGTATCGACATAGTAGGGCCTACTATGTCATCCGATCCCGACTGTGTCCTTCATATTTTATTACGTATCACCAATCCAACATGGCGGCCGTGCAAATTATTTCACCGGCATTCTATATCTTTCAAACTATTACAGATATCACCCTGAAATTTTGTATGATACAGAATGGCACCACTAGAAATTTACTTACGTGATTTTCAAAAGCTGTTGTTTACAGTACAAACATGGTGGCCAAGCGAAGTTGAAACATTTAAATAGAATTTTGCCGCGATTTAACCATCTGAGTGCAGTGAAACATGGTACAGCAAATGTGTATACACATTGGAATGAAGTGACATCTAATTGTATTCAAATGTTTATAACCTCAAGAAGGCGGCAGTGTGATATTTTAAAATTAAGTTCTTGTTTCTTGAGTCTTAATGCCGGTGCCGTGGTGTTGGAGTAGCGCGCCTGCCTCTGACCTGGAGGCTCCGGGTTCGATTCCCGGCTCCGTTAGGGATTTTAGAAACTGACGTCAGGGCTGGAACGGGGTGCAATCAGCCTCGTGAGGACAATTGAGTAGCTGCCTGACAGTGAGGCAGCGCCCCGATCACGAAAACCAAGAATAACGGTCGAGGGGACCCGATGCGCTGATCACGTGTCACCCCAACATCGGCAGGCCAAATGGCTGGGCAGCGGTCGCTTGGTAGGTCTAGGCCCTTCATGGGCTGCAGTGCCAGGGGTTATTATATATATATATATATATATATATATATATATATCCTTGAGTCTTAACAAAGCGATAGAAGTGAAAGTTTGAATTATGAACCTACGCAATTGTTGTCATCTAATAATACATACCTCTATGGCCCCTTAATATAAAAATCCAACATGGCGATCATCCGAAATATGTTGACGGTACTCAATATCTACTAATGTATGACAGAATTCAAACTGAAATTTTGTATGATGATAGAGGCTATTAACGTAAGTCCACATATAGGGCTTTCGATAACCTGGTGGGCCCAAATCCAACATTGCGGCGACGCGAAATTTAAATAATTAAATGTAAGTTTCTCGCGATTGAACCATCTGAGCGCAATGAAATTGGTACTGCAAATGCGTACAAAAAATGTAATCCACTGACATCTAATTTATTTGAATTCTTTTCCTAACCTTAAGATGACAGCTGTGCAAAACTTCAACACATTTTGTGTCCTAATCTTGTGACTAAAGTTTGAGTAATAAACCTACGCAATGATCTTCATCTAATGGTACATAACTCTGTGGCCTACATAAAAATCCAACATGGCGACCATTCGAAATATTTAGACGATTTTCAATATCTACGAATGTTTTACAGTAATCAAACTGTAATTTTGGATGTGGATAGAGGCAATTAACATAAGCAGGATATATGAAAATAGTCTAGTTAGTTCTTCACGGAACTACTTGTTCATCTTGAAATGATCAAGAAAGTATATTATTGCTAACAGACTCTAATAAAATAAGTTATGTTTTATATTATCCAATTTTGTGTTTAAATTATATTAATAGTTTCATACTTATAAAACAGTTCCTTATATTAGCTACAGTGGCTTAACAACAGGGGTTGAGGGGTTGATTAGGGTGATTACCCCCCCCCCCATCCCAGAGCCAAGTAAATTTAAAAAAATCTATTTGATGAAATTCTCATTTTGAAATGAAAACACAATTTTCGGATCGTTGACAAACGATTGTTTAAAATATATAGTATTAAGCCAAGCAAAACTGTTCATTTCCAAACTTTTTCACATTGAGATGTGCAAATAAAACGTATCAAATGCTATCGAGATCTAACATGAAAACGTATAAGTTTGCTTTCATTGATTGTCTTATCATGCCCCCCACATAAAGCAAAAATCAATATCAAACACGTGACCAAAACACAAAGCATAAAGGAAAATTCAAATTAAGCGAACGCAGAGAACTAACACAAAACCATAACCCAAAAACACAAAGAAAAAAAGTAATATTCAAAACCAAAGCATAAAACAAACACAAAAATCAATAACAAGAATAAAAATCAAAATTCAAAAAACAAAACCATATGCAGAAAAAAACACAAAACCAAAACCAAAACAAAAATGGATACAGCAAAATTCAAAAACAAAAGCAATAGCAGGAAACAAACCCAAAATTTATAACAAGAACACAAAGAGCAAAATTCAAAAACAAGAGGAAAAGCAAATAACAAACACAAAACCAAAAATTCAAAGCAGAAAAAGAAAGTAGACAACAACAAACACAAAACTAAACACGCAAGTTGTTCAGATTTGACTCCTCTCATACCCCTCCTGAAGCAAATCTTAGTTATGCCACCTATTGATATGGATATACTTACAAAAGTGAAGCATTAGAAGCCATTTTTCAGTGTTACCTAGTTCTATCACTGAAATCATTTTCAGTCGGTCAACACAAATTGTACACTGTTTCTGTTGTTCGACTGAAAAGCTTGCTATTATACAGTATCTTTACAAAATATTTAATAAAATAGGAAACAATATCAAGTTTTTACTTCATGAAAAACGTTACCGAAAAATATGTAATTCTTCTTCTTAAATGGTTAAAGAAGAGATGTCAGGACTTGTCCCAAACATTTGCCCCAAGGCATCATCGATTTGCCAACATGATTTATTAAATAAACATGTTCTAGGAACAAACGTTGTTGGCTAGACGTTTAGAAACCACATATCGTATGCATAAAGTACTGTTTTGTCGTGTGTAAGCGAAGGCAAGGTTATTGTAGTAGGTTGTTCAATTATATCGGACGGATCGTGAGGCTTCGGTAATGGCAGTGAAATACTCCAAGTTGAGCTAAACCCAGCTTGTATGTTATGCAATTATCTGTCAGGGGCACTCTATACGGAATAGCCAACAATATAGCCTAAATGGGCATAGCGTAGACCTATTCATTAGCCTACCAGTTAATCGACTAATACATGTGTCATAAGTTCAAGTTTCTTCGCTAAGATTCGATCCCACCACCTTGCATACAAATTAAGCTAGCTTTGCAACCCATCCGAATGTATTCCTAAGCTAACATAGTAATAATAATAATAATGTTATTGGTTTTGCGTCCCTTTTAACTACTCCACCTTTTAGAAACACCGGATGCTGGAATATTACCCCATGGGGATCTTTAACGTGCCAGTAAATCTACTGACACGGCTCCCTCACATTTGCCCATCCTCCAATGCCACCTGACTGCGCCGGGATTCGATCCTGCAACCCTGGGCACAACAGGCGAGAACGTTACTGCTGAGCCACGCAGCCAGTTTAAGATAACATAGCGAATGAAATCCAGGGTCTAACTCCTGCATGAAAATAATTGATGCTTCAATTGCTTTAAAGAAGAAAATTAATTTGGCAATTATCATCAATGTCACGTGCTGGGTCCTTCTATGGACGATAAGATCTGTTTTGTTTTTATTCAACGTGCGGTAATATGCGTAGCGTTACGAATTTATTCCAGAAGGAAGTGCCTCATTCAGTCGACTTTCAATGCAAAGATTTCGAAGTGATATTTCAAACTTCCTAGCAATAAATTCAACAAAGCAAGGGTTAGCCACAGCTACGGAAGTATTTTGGGACCATTTTTGTATATTAATACTAGGGAAGAGAACCCCACACTGGCTGGTACCATTTCCTTCCTGGTTTTGCATACATGAGAACTTTACAACATGCAGGTCACCTCGTTACCTGCTACACTGCGTAGAATGAGCATCCGAACAGAGAGTGAATATATGATCCTCGCGAGACAGGAAGCCATTTTCAGGCATTAATTCCCTCTTCAGCCCTTGGTTACAGGACTTGTTTTTATGAGTGGAATGAGGTTGGTATTGTGATGGGCTTGGACCAGCAGGCGAGTGATTAGGAAAGACTCCACGCTAGCTTATTAAGGATGCGAAACGTGTAGCCCTCCTCCCTTACGTTCGTTACTTCCTTCCCCAATCCCACTGCCCCAGCAGGTGTCTTGTTGCTCTTTTCTGTCAACGTTCTCACCAAAGCCGTGTTAAATTGATCTTTCGTTAGAAATCTGATAGAACAACACTCGGCCTCCTTCAGTGCTGTCAAGTCATACGCGTTCAATGGGATTTTATTACTTCCACGGCTGTGCAAGGGTAGATATTTTCAAACCTGACAGTGAGAGTGAGTAAAGGTGGTTCTAGAGGAGTCCTGCTAATGTTAAAGAACAGTTTGTAATAAAGCATCATGTTTAATACAACCTTTAACCCAGGAACAGTACAGTGGGGCACTCAATTCCCCAGAGAATTTTCGTTCCCCGATTACGTTAAATCGAAATCCGAGATAGTCATATGAGATGTCAAATGACTCGGTATGACGTACTCTGTTTTATGGACTACGTATTTTTCCAAAATTTCCACAAATTTCGATTTTTTTTACTTTTTATTTTTATTTAATGTTTTAATTTATTATTCCCAGAAATGTTATTTATTATTTTTTATTTATTTTGACAAAGGGCCGAACTGCATATTTTGAAAATTGTCTCTTTTTGACTTTTTAATTTAATTAATGTTTTATTTAGTTTATAAATAATTTTTATTTACCATTTTGTTTGTATTTTTGATTTTGCCAAAGGTCCTAGGCGCTCGGCTACGCTGATCCGCTCACGTATGTAATATTTCCGATATCTCGTGAATCAATGATCGGAGAGGGTAAATGAAAATTATAAAAATAATAAATTGAAACATTAAAGTTAAAAAGTAAAAAAAAAATCAAAGTATAAGCTTACGGTACCGTTAGGCCCTTGGGCAAGATCTAAATTTAAAATATATGGTCAATAAAAATTATATAAATAATAAATTAAATAACATTAAAAGTCAAGAAGTCAAAATTTTTAAAATATTTAGTTACGCATTGCGTCAAAATAAAAAATAAACAATGATAAATAAAAATTAAAAACATAAAATAAAATTTGTAGTCCGTAAGGAAGGGGGCGTCATCCCGAATAAATTGACACCTCACGTGACCATCTCCGATCATTAGTTCGCGAGATATCGAATTAGAGGTCGGTACGAGGGTGGCTCAATAAAATGTTAGTTAGGATTGGCCGTAGCACACTACTCACATGGGTGTGTATTGAACGTGTCTGATAACCTTTCTTCCTGTAGGTAGCTGTAACAAAAAGTGTACTTGCATTTTTTATTGTCTAGGAATAAGATAGATACTCCGGGACTTCAATCCAGGTACCAAAGCTGCATTTTCCTGGATGGAGTGTGGAGACATTCCGGTAAAAAAAACACGCACAGGATAGCAGCTGTCAGCACTGGGATTCAAACCTTAAATCTGTGAACTTCCAGCTCCTTTTTCTAGTGGTGGTGCTCACGTTAACACACATGGTTACGGTGTTGGGGTATATTCTATGCCGCTTGACGAAGAGAGGAATTTTACATCACACATCTGTTGAGAGCTCCATTCATGGAACGTTTTTAAAGGCTAAATATTTTATCTATTTGAAAATATGCGAGTTTATTTTGTTGTTGAAATACTGTACACTTAAGGATATCCATTTAGGGCTATTCGGGAAGCTTCTTGTGACGAGGGCGAGGTATTTTAGAGTGAGCTCTGTGAGGACTGGAGCTATGCCTGCATGTCGTACACAGCCCGTTATTTATGGCAGATCCCTCGGAAGTCAAAATTAATGCGTGGCAACCACCGCTGACACCTCGATGTCAGCTGCGCTTGACAGAATGTAACTTTACGTAACCGATGGTGGAACTATCAATAAACGGAATAAGGCGAGGCCAATTCCTATCTCTGTGGTTTGCCGTAACATACGACATTCTTCACAGTATGCTAATGGAGTGTTCTTTAATGACAACACACCAACAAATTATTATATACAACTCATTCTGACACATTTCAGTGACAATTGGAATGAATTGATAGCTTCAGGTTGCCTACGAATGTGCATAACATACAGACGAAATTCCTCGCAGCACAACACTGCTGGTTAGGCACAGATAGTGACCACAAGTCTCAGAGCTGAACTTGGCGTATCTCCTGCTTACTGGTGCTAGGCACCTCATTTTCATTTTTTTTGTCTGATCTCTCCGGAAGTATTCTGTACGTTATCTAACAAGGCCTCCATGAGATTTCAACTTTTATACCACTTCTGATTTGATATTTACTTATTAATTAATCTGTCTGTCTGTTTATTTATTTGGGGCCGATAACCTCGATGTTAGGCCCCTTAAAACAACAATTATCATCATCATCATCTGTTTATTTATTTATGTATTTATTTATTTATTTATTTATTTATTTATTTATTTATTTATTTATTTATTTATTTATTTATTTATTTATTTATTTATTTATTTATTTATCGTTTGTCTCGGTGGATGCTATGCTTTCATTGCCATGCCGTAATTTAAAGGGCAAGGTTCTTGTAGCCCATTCCAACATGGTGGAGTTAAGTTAAGGGGAAAATACCGGCGAGGGAACATAGGTGTTTAGTTGATGAACTAGTAACACCGAATCATTTCAGTGGTATTCGGTTTGTTGCTTCTAGTAAATTTCCTGCTTTTCTCTTTTGTCCCTCCACTTTTCCAAATCCTGGGATCCCAATTATTCTGAAGTTTAGGAAATCTCGGTTCTGAGATTTCGCATTTTATTTGGTTAGTTATCGTTGTTTTAAAAATCGGAACAGCGAGGTCATTTCCCCCTAGAGGCTATAAAATGTATCTACTATAATCATCATTATTGGCCATCCTCATAATTTGTGGACGATTATCCCGTGGTGAGGGCAATACTATTATTAATAATAAAAATAAAAATAAAAATAACAACAATAGGATAATAATAGTAATATGTTAATTCTGCGACTATTGTTTACCATCTCTTGATGAAAGCAGTATATTTGCATTAGTCTGTTGACACAGGCTAGAGGAGAATGTGGCTTTCCACCGATGTACCAGCCTCATTCATGGTTGTGATTATTTGGAATCTACTGAGGTATGGGTGGTACTGAGTAATGACCTAAGGGCACAATTAGTGCCTGTGTGTACTGGGAAAGGTACTACTCATATGGTCAGAACTATTGTTCTGACTCAGTGAGGAAAGCAATGATGAACTACCTCACTCCTCATCTTGCCTAATACGCCTCATAATGTTGCTGCTTTGAGGTTTCGTGGGTATCTACTGACCTAACATATGGGGGTACGTATTGAGGTTCCAACCAGCCACTGGGATGACTACCTAACAGACAGATTGTTTAAAAAATGAGTGTCATTTCTGGTATAACAATAGAATATTAAAGTTTAGAATGTTGCTGATTTTCAGCAACCAGTATAACTATTACGGTATGAGGTAATATTCTGGAACTGAAAAAGGTGATATTTTCTACAGCATTTAGAGAATCTGGCACGGGGCGACTATCAATCAGTAAGCATTACTATATTTATTTTCTGATAAGGACAGGCTCCAAGTAATCGTCACTTACGCAGCGAAGCAACCACAGACAGAAATATTTTCATTTCAGGTGTTATTTTGTTAGTTTTTAATTTCTTTTAGGTCCTTGAGACATCTCGGTCATCAGCCAAATGAGCTTGGATGTGAGTAGAATTTTTTATGATGAGTGAGTGAATTTTGTGATGACTATTTATAATTGTTGGATACTGGAGTATCTGCCCCCAGGGCTTAGATAAGATACTACTCTATCCCGGCATTTACCTGGAGGGAGTGTGGGGAAAAACGGGGATAACAGTTGTCAGCGCCAATTTTCCAACCTCTGATCTCCGAACTTGTTGCTGTTCTTGAACTTGGTTATGGTGAGTGATTTAACAAACATGGCTACGCTTCCGGGTTGCCAAATGTTACAGCACGTTCACCAGAAAGCGTTCGATGATTCCCAACGAGTTTGTTTTGTAATTATTATCTGTTACCTAACCTATGGCATGGAGTGTGGACTGGTGTTGATATAATTGACGGAAACGTCGAAAACTGATTTTGGCTGCTAAGGACAACAATTAGCAGGGCAGAATGCTGCTGTACTGTTACGAATTATTTAACTAAAAACGAGAGCTGCATACGTAAATTATTAGTTGATGACTACAATAATGAATTAATTGAGTAACAAAATGTACACAGTTACCATTTTCTGATATCCCCCGTGGCTAGGGCACTCTATTCCTTTCGTCCTGTATAGCCATCAGTGAGCAGTGGTAAAGAATTAATGCTTGAAAAATATTAAATTCTGATATTTTACGAGTCATTTTGTAAGAAAAGTGGCCCTTTGATGTCTGACTGACTGCGTTGTTCAGCAGTATAGATCTTGTCTGCCGAGCACAAGATAACGGGTTCGAATCCCGGTGCAGTCAGTTTGCGTTTGAGGGTGTGCAAAGGGAGGCATGTCAGTAGATTTACGGGCACGCTAAATATCCCCTTTGGCGCGATATTCCAGAACCCTGGCGTCTCTAAAAGCCGCAGTAGTTAAATAGCATGTAAAAGCAATAACATTATTATTATTATTATTATTATTATTATTATTATCTTTGATGTCTTTGCCTACCAACTGGCTACTGCGTAGCCATACGGCATACAACTTGCGGGGAGAGAAGTTGTCATTGCTACGTGTTCCTCCTCCTGTTGATTTGGCTTTTCTGACCTGAATAACTGCTTTCCTGACCAGTAGTCCATTGTGGGCTCTGTGGAACCCACTCCAGCTTTCACGCCAGTTCCAAAATTCCTGACGGAACTACAATTATTGAACACGGTGCGCCCATGATATGAGGATGATGAGATAAACGATTGTTATATTTAGCATGATAAATATTCATAGTAAAATAATTAAGCTAACTATTTTTCGAGGGGGAGTCAGAATAATATTGTTCATTGGTGTGTCTGGGCTTGAAATAACCATTGAAAACGAAAGCCGTACGGTGTCCGTATTAGATATGTTCAAATAAAAATATCGTCTATCACTGAGGCTGTTACCCTTATTTATCAACCTAAAATATTCCACAGTTTTGACTGTATATAAAATAACATACGACAAGAAATTTCCTACTACGTCTAGTGTAAGTATGACGAATTCTGAATTCAGTGTAATATTTAATTTGCAGCCACGGCTCCTCCGACAAAGATTCGCGAGTGGATAAATAAAATAGCTCCTTGTGCTTAATATTTCTGATACAGTAAAGGATTAACTGTGTTTATTGTTCTCTACGGGTTCAGAAGTAGGGAGAGTGTGAGTTGGCTAGCCCAAAGGTCTACTAGACAATGTATAACAAAAGGAATTATTCGATAAATAATGAACTTTCATATGAACAGAAATTACTTGACAGTCCGACTGCAATTATAATGCACTGAAAAATTAATGTATTTCCATTATAGTATAATTAACACTTAAGCTAGCTTGTACTGTATATTGAGACCGTTTAGTTGATGTCAACAACCACGATGACTCAACTAACGACACATAAATCGAATAAAAAGTACCGTGAGGATCAGGTGACCTTCCAAACAGGCTAAAGCGGCACGAGAGTCCGTAGTCCACAGGGATCGTGGTACATGGTGACGATGGTCATAGACCGCCTAAGGAACGGTTCACCTTAAAACTAGACTGAGAAAATAAACATCCAGACTCATGTAAAACACCGTGAAAATTTATTAAAATTCACAAGCCCCTAGCCTAGTTCGGAGGGTTATAATCGGCTAGTCCGCAAATTAATAAATAAACTAAGATAAAGAACAGGTCCCCTACCTGAGAAGTTACTGAAAACCCTCGCGAAAGATCTAACTCACAATGATAAAGCAACAACAGCAACGCTAGGAATATGGCACGACGCAAGTCCCTAGTTCAAGTTACAAGATCAAGCTAATATCTGAATTTACATTTAACAGGGTAGCAAAACAAATCTAGGTTAGGATGGTACCATTTCGACATTTAAATTTAACATTAATTCAACTAGCTAAGTCCTATCAATTAACAAAATTTACGGCGATGACGTCCGTAAAAGAAAACAATTACATCCAAAAGCTAAGTGTACAGCCATGAAAAACAAACAATTTAATTATGCTTAATAACTATGTGCTAACAGCACACGATAAAGTAACATGTAGGGTTTAATACACTTGACATCATAAATTAATAACGAAATAGACACAGTAGTTTTATTAAAAATTCCTGCCTACACCTTGGTTTACTCTTTGTAAACCATAGTCATCTAATGTGTATAGTTACGGTGACGAATGCGCAGTTGAGACCACGTCTGACATCGCATGGCCTGAGCTCCACAAGCTACGAACTCTAGGTTCGCACATGCTTCAGGTCGCTACAAAAATGTCGACTGTCCTAGTCATTTCCTCACAAGGAAATTATCTTCAACTGCACGGCTATGTCAACAGTTCCAGAATGCAAAGAACAAAGTTAGATAGAAAGAATCGTTAGTTAGGCTTGTTTTACAACAATTATGCATTTTATTATTAGAATGTCGGTTTATAGGTTTATCGTAGGTTTATGGCGAATAACATTGACAATAGCCTGGGCACGGAGTGTCTCCAACTGAGATCATTCTCCACCAAAAAGCCTCGACTCAACAGTCGGAATATAATCAACGAGTATAACAACTCGGACACACAATAACACGGGTTACCAGCGGCGCTAAGCTCGCGTTCAATAACTCTGGGATAGGCCTGTACAACAGTTACCTTCCAGTAACATCTGGTCAACGGGATCATCCCCGGACAAAGCATACAATAACATCCTGCTATAACAGGATAGACTTCACCATCCTATAGAAAACCTTACATAACTGTACCTGTCATACGACAATACACGCAACAGAGCGTTAAACTAACAAAAACCGATCCATAAAACAAGTGATCAAATACAAGAGTGGAAACTGATTTCCATAAGCAAAGTAGCAATGAAAGGAGAAGCGAATACAAATTGTACTCTGTCCTCGTCTATAGTAGTTTTGTCTCACAATGAAGCAGGCGTGCTCTAGGTCACTGGGTTACATAACCAGTTTATTCAAGGCCGGCGAATTTAATCAATACAAAACCTGCACTTGGCCGGTTCATAAAAAACTTTACCATATGTTACGGATCTCTACAGAGTCCGTGTATCAAATGCACGCTATAAATCTGAGTATAGTAATACACTTCCGTCTTTCTACCAAAGACGTCTAAATGAAAGTAAACTTACAATAACTGAAGCTCTTTGCTTTAAAAATGCAACTCAGTAGTTGCTAGAACATCAAATAAAAACGTGTCTCACACGACACAAGAAAAATATGATAAATGTGGCACAGATTCACACACTAGATCTGCTTAATGATACGTTGGGAACCGCGTTCGATGCTAGGCAACGAAACATTCCTTCTAGTTGTTAGGTTCAAACATGACCAAGAATAGCTTCTGAGCTTATTCAAAATGAAATATAATGCATTTACAAACTGGTAGTTACTGTCGACTACCTAAATGATACGACCGTTCTAACGACAGTCAGGGGTGTAACAAAGGATGGCTGCGAAGAATGCAGTCAATTAATAACCAAGGCATCTGATTGCCATAACTACAGTCAGCAAAGACTTGAAAATTACCCCAAGTAGGGTTGAACAAAATAGCCTCAAAATGACTACGATCAGGTTCAGCAAAAAGGTAGGCATTGACGTTCCACGACGTTCACCAAGCTGCACCAGGGCTGACCAAAATGTCTGACCCCAAGGGTGTCTCACTCTAAACTGAAATAAATGACATCTAACTAATCTAGTTACATCCCTACCTAGAAAAATGGCTGACACTGAGTGTGGTTGATTCACAAACTACATTAAAACTACTATACCACCAGAAACTAGAACAAAGAAGGGGTGTGACAAAAACTCACGAAATGGAGGAGCTCTCACTCAGCTCTCTATTCCACAACAAGGGTTGTACATAAACCTCTCTGGCTCTCTGGATCGGTATCCTCCTCTTCAGGATTCCCATCTGGACTCCCCCAAAGACCAGGGTTCGATTTGTCCCTGTCGACATCTTCGTGGATATGCCTGGAAATGGCATTTTGGCTCCTTCCCTCTCGTTCATCGTTCTGGAAGTTCCACCATCACGCTGGTTCCTGTAGAAACGTCACCCCCCCCATACTGGGATGGTATTAGCCCATGGTGACTGCTTCAACCATGGTGAATAAAAGTCCAATCACGTGGGTAGCGAAATAAGTTGCGTGATTATTCATCCTCTCACTTCCAAAATTATAATGTCCGTCGTGACTATTATAGGCTTCAATTATAAAATACGACACAGCCTTAATCTTGCAGATGTGGATTAGCATGTGAGCTAATACTATTTTATAATGCTGCACGTGCTAGTGACGCTACTTTTGTATCACGCAGCATCCGTGAATTATACGACGTTTCAAAGATGAAATTTCCACTTTGGCAATTTAAATATCTCATACTATTATAATCACACTTATTCAGGATAATTGTAACACTATTACCTGTATATTTCCACTAGGCATCTGCCCTCCACATACGCGTGGGTAATATGTGATGTCACAGCAATGTTGTGCAATACACTATACTTGCCAATAATTATTTCCCAAGCTTCTTATTTAATTCACTGGACTTCATCGACAGTGAATATTAGTATTTGCTTGCTCGATGGCACCTTATAATCACTTTTAACGCTAAACAGCGGATATTCTTCTACGTCTCGTAGGACAAATGTAATTCCACGCCTACACAAGGCGGATTCTCAAGACGCAGTGCTCCGGTACTGGGTGTCTCTAGAAAGTAGGTCGTCAAAACGAAAACGTTGAGCGACTACTTACGTTCCTTTTTGCGTATCTGCAAGGGTATTACCTTACCTAAAGTAAAAATAAACATTCTCCAAAATGTTTTAATAATGCAGCATGACGAAATGGAATATTCTGAGTCTCGTAGGAAAGATAAAAATAATTAATAAGACCTCAGATAATAATTAGCAGTTTACACCAAAGTCAAAAGTGCGATTCACCGCTACTTCAAAGTATCGCGTGATCTCTCATCTTCACGTGGCTTCCTGGGTGTGTTCAAAAGTACAACATCCCCTCATAAATGCTCTGTCATAAAAAAATATCACATGAACCATAGCTCAGCGGGTTCATCTGCCTCTCTGTCGTTTCAAATAAAATGTTGGGATAACATTTTTATTTGCTTTGAAATTCATTCAAGAGTGATATTTTTTTAGATTGGCTGCATTAAAGGTTCCAATGCGTTCTCCTGTCCTAATGTCTTCTATCACATAACTTCCATTGTTTAAAGGCTGTCGGATACGACTAGGGCCATAATACAAGGATAGAAATTTCCCATATATGCGGTCTATAGGACTAGAAATTCCGGGTCTCCTTATAAGGATAAGGTCTCCTTCTACTAGTGGTTCTCTAAACCTCTGGCGTCTAGTTCTTCTCAAGCGCTTGGCAGCTTGTCTGTCCATAGTCTCTCTTGCAGCTAAAAGTCTGCCGGCATGTGATGGTTGTAAACAAGGTGGATTTACAATCACACGATCCCATATTCTCAGCGGCATCTGGTTCAAATGCAAGACCATAGGTATTTGACCAGTGCTTTCATGTACTGTTGAATTAATACATTTTGCCATAATAACAAGGACTTCAGTCCATCGCCAGTGTTCTTCTTGACAATATAATCGACAGAATTTTGCGATAATAGACATCACGCATTCTGCTGGGTTGCTCTCTGGATGTCGAATAGATGATAAAACATGACCTATTTCAAGCTCATTCATGGCATTGGCAAATTCTGCTGAGGTGTACTGTGATCCGTGATCAGTCAACAAGAATTGTGGCTTTCCTGCCTCCGGTATCACTTGACGTCTAATCCTCTGAATAATCTGATGTGCAGTAGCTTTTTGAATTGGATGAAGCATCGTATATTTCGTGAACACATCCACCGTTACAACGATGTATCGATTCCCACGACGAGCCTTAGGTATTGGGCCATACAGGTCCTGTGCATACAACTCTCTAGGTTGAGTTGGTAGTATTGGTCTAGGTTGTTCCTTCAGCAAGTGTGACGTGTATTTGTTCCGCTGGCATGCGTCGCAAGCACGTAAACACTGTCTAACGGTGGCTCCTAACCCTTTCCATGTGAAAGACTCCTTGATAGTTGCAATGGTTTTGTCTGTTCCACCATGTCCAATGGATAAATGTACCATAAGAATAACAGATTCTTGGTATCTCCTAGGAATAACTGCACGCAGTTGAGTGTGGTCCTCGTCTACAAACTTGTATAAGACATGATGAGAAATCAAATAATCATCTGCAACAGCAGCAATCCTTGCATAATGATCATCCTGTGGATCCATTCTTCGTTCTAGGAAACGGATAATATGTCTGAGTTCCTCCTCACGTCGCTGTCCTTCAGGTAAATGACGAAATCGGCGAAGGTGTTCCTCGCATTCTCCCTCGATGTCTATGGCATTAACAGTAGCTTCAGGATTCCGGCTGAGGATGTCGGCCAACACATTCTCTCTGCCTGGTCGATAAACTATTTCCAAATCGAACTGTTGGAGAAACAGCGTCCAACGTGTGATCCTGTCGCTTGCCAGTCTTGTTCTCAAGATGAAGGTCAACGCATGATGATCGGTTCCCACAATAATCCTCTGACCTAACAGAAGTTTCTGCCAGTATTCAAGTGCGTAAACAATTGCAAGTGCTTCTATCTCGGTCGTGAAGTAGTGAGATTCATGTGCTCTTAAACGTCGGCTTAAGAAAGCGATGTAATGACGTTTCTTCTCATCATCTTCTTGCAGTAAAATGGCTCCTATACCAATGGCAGATGCATCAGTTTCTAGAATAAAGTTCCGAGAGTAATCTGGATATTTTAACTGAATTGAGTCCACAAGCATCTGTTTAGCTCTCCTGAAAGCTATCTCGCATTCATCATTCCAGTTCCACCTGCAGTTCTTTTTCAATAATCCTTGCAGTGGTGCAACAGTTTCGGAATACTTCTCACAATGAGCAGCAAAGAATTGGAGAATTCCTAAGAATTGTCTCACGTGTTTCACACGGGTTGGTGTTGGAAATGCAGCAACAGTTCTAATCTTTGCCGGATTCGGTCTATATCCTTCTCCATTGATTATGTGTCCTACGAATTTCACTTCTTCCTGAAAAAATCGACACTTGTCAAACTTGACCTTAAAATTTGCCTGTCGGAGATTCTCAAAAACAAGGCGCAATGTCTTTAAATGCTCTTCTTCTGTTCCCGAAGCTATGATTATGTCATCCACATAACATATTACTTTCTGCTTCACTTCATGAGTCAGCTTGGCATCAAGTGCTCTGATTAATGCGGCTCCGGCATTTTTCAATCCTAATGGTAGTTTTTGGAATACATAAGTAGTCTGATCAAACAAGAATCCAGTATATTTCTGAGTATGCTCAGATAATCTGATATGGTAATAAGACTGAACCAAGTCTAATGATGAAAATATCCTTTTTCCTTTGAACTTCCTGAGAATGTCCCTAATCTTGGGCGGTCTGTCGTGCTCAGGAGCTAGGCGTTCATTCAAGGCTCTGGCATCAAGACAAAGTCTCAAGCTTCCATCTACCTTAACCACAGGTATTATGGGATTCAAGAAAGGAGTCGGTGATTTCTTGATTGTACCTGCTGCTTCCATCTCATGGATCTTCTTAGCAGCTTCTTCGAGATGTTTCTCGGCAATCGGATAGATCCTTTTCTGGAATGGGGAATCGTCCAGTAATACAAGATCATACTCGTAGTCTAATATCTCACCAGGTGTGGTGTCGAATATATCTCGGTATTCGTTCAGTATTGCCTCAAGATCCTCATGTGTGGGTGCTGATAACGATTCTGCCTCTTCGTCGGCATCTAGTGTCGCCTCAATTTCCTTGCCCTTTAATGCTTCGACTACGTCTACTTCGGATAGGAATTCCGGTTCTTCTTCAATTAGGCTCATCTGAATGGGTTCGTTCGGCTTGAACTCTACCGTATTCCGTCCCATGTCAATGATTCCATCATATTTTCTAATGAAGTCTGCGCCTAAAATGGCATCATGATGCAGGCCCTTCATTACGAGAAATTCGTGCAAGTACACGTGGCTCGAAATCTTCACAGTACACAAAATCTGGATTTTGCACGTTACAACGCGGTCAGGTATGACACATCTGACTCTTATAGCTGAAATGGGCAACTCCGTCACCTCAGAGTTTGCTCTAAGTCTGGCATGGCAATCGGCGGAAATTACACTAATCATCGCTCCAGTATCGATGAGTATGACTACACTGACTTCATTCAAGGTGGCTACAATCTTGGGTAGACGTGTTAATTCATAATTGTGGTTCGTCGTTCGTCGTTCGTCCAACAAGTCTTCTTGGATTGGCTCCCAGAGTAATATAGAGGCAGTTACTCGGTGCTCAACCAAACAAGAATCTATTGATTTTTCGGAGTTTTTTTTCTGTCCTGGCGAGAAGTACTGGGCTGGTTCTGCTCCGTCTCCTGCGCCGAATGTCTATTTTCCCTCGAAGTAGGGTTCCGTTCTCCCTCTTCTTGGATCTGCAATTCTCTCAATTGTTGGAGGTACTCACGGCTCTCCCGCGCTCTTCCTTTCCAATCCCTGTCTGGCTGGTATCTAGGGTCTCGATTTCTGTCGTAACCCCCACTATATCGATAGTCTCTACGGATACGTCCGTGTTGCTGATTTCTTCCTTCATTCCCTCGGCGGTTGTTTTCATGACGTCGGTTGTCGTCCGTCCTTCGGTCGAATCGCCGGTCCCAATGACTTCGCCGGTCATCATGTTGATTTCGAGTATACGGAGTGTTGTTCCATTCTCTCCTGTTATAACTGTAATTGTTATCACGTCGCCCAGAATCCTCTGTGGTTTGTGTTTGTTGTGGCGTCTGGCTCACTTTATCAACAGTCGTCAGATTCATATGTCTATCCTCGCGCCTATCAGCCTTCTGCTGACGGTGTGTAGGAAACTGTTCTGTGTTAGCGTCCAACCTTCGCAGTATCTGGTCACACTGCTGGAAAGTGGATGCCCCTGCAGCGATTAACACACGTTGTACATCCGCAGGGTACTGCCAAACAATCGTGTTCACCAAATCTTGTTCGGACAATGGAGGCTGAAGACAACGGAGCTTCGCGAGCTGTATTGCGAAGTAATTCGCATAACGAGTAGGTGTATTGGAACTGTACCTTCGAGTGTACATCTCAGCTCGGATGCTCTGCTGGATGTCGCTCGACCAATATGTTCTTAATAACGCTTCCTTAAAGTCTTGGTAGCCTGTGAATGAGTATCGGAATGCTCTGAACCAGGTACCGGCTTGTCCCTCAAGCAGTCGCTCTATAACTCTTAGTTCCCTCTCTGGAGTTACCATAGTATCACGTAAGTAGCTTTCGACATTTGCTAGGAATTCCACTGGAGTAACACCGCTCCCAGTTCCCGAGAAGCGAGCTGGTTGCTCCTCTCTTGAACGAATTATGGTGACATTTCCCTGCGTATTCGCGGGTCTGAAAGTATCTTGCATGTTACTCTGCGTAGGAGTGTTAGTCTCATGACTAATTCGATTAGATGCTGGTTGAAACGGGTGAGCGTTAAAGTTCAAGGTCTGACCTTGCGCTAAATTAGTGAATTGTGACGGTTGCGATTCCATAGGCGCGCTGGGTTGGAAATGGGTAGGCATCATTCCTCCTGATTGAGATATAGGCGTTTCCTGAGATTCTCCCATCTGTGGGTGTACGTGTCTCTCTCTTGGAGTCGTCTCGAGTCTGTCCAGGCGTCTTTCTATTACTTCAAGACCTGGGATGGTTCTGGCTGCGACTTTGTTGCCTAAGTCGTTCAATTGCAGCTCGATCCTGTCAACCTTTCCCTTGAGGTTTGTGTCTACCTCACGTATGGCCGTCCTAAGGTTATAACTGAGGTCTAACCTCTCGGTTACCGCGACTTCCTCAAATCTCTTTTGTAAGGAATCGATATCTCCTTCAACTCTGGACATATTTTCTTTGATTTTACCCACATCGTCTCTAACCTCGGCTACCTTAGCCTCGACTGTGGTCTCGTGTTCGTTGAGGTCACCTCTCAATAACATGAGGTCAATTTTGTGTTCCTCATGATGAACATCAACTGTCTCACGTAGACTGGCTACGGTTTCCGTCAATTCAGAAATATTTCTCCTGTTGGTGTTAAGTTCCTCTTTAATCTCCATCATGCCATCAACGATAGTCTTCACGTTGTTATTAACGGCATTGGCAGCTCCTCTCATCAAGATTAAACCAACGTTCATGGTTGCCATGTCCTTCTTCACATTTCCGATAAATCCCTCGACGTGATCTAGTCGAGTCCCGAATTCTTCCCTGGTATGTTCCAGATCTGCTCTCATGTCTATCTGGACTTTATTCAAGGTTATCTGAATTTGAGCTGTGTGCTCCTCCAATCGGTTTTGCACCTCCTCCCTAGCTTTATTCATCTGGGCGGTTAAGCAATCTACGCGCTGGTTAGCCTCCTGATGGTGTCGTATGACATCAACCCTAACAGCTGCTAAACCTGTCGTCAGATCATTTCTCGCTTCGATCCTATATGTGTCCATGTCTGCCCTGACTTGAGTTAAATCAGCCCTAACATTATTTACAGAGTGAGTGTTAATCTCTAAGTCCTGTCTAACCTGGTCCACATGACCACTTACAGTATTTACAGCCTGAGTATTCTGACCTAAGTCAGCAGTAATCTGTTGAAGATTGGCATTCACACCTGCCATCATCTCTCCAAACACACGACGAATAGTTTACTCATCCATAGATAAGAAATATATGAGAAAGTGAGGGATCAATTTCTACTGGAACTTACAGCTATGATTAGTTACTTGGTGGTATAAAGCTTGCTTCATTTATATAAATATCACGAGTACAGCTGGAGTATGCAAACTAAGTGCTTCTACATTTACAAAGACAACGGTGAGCAAAGCAAAGTATTACATTTACTTAGGATGAGGCATCATCAAAGAAAATCCTATCCTTCATTTATTCAACACTAAAGCCTCACCCCATGGACTTCTATCAAACATGAATGCCATGCGGTCAATTGATCTGCAGTACGACTTTCTAAGTTCGTCCCAGTCCTGTCAATTTACCATTAATCAACATTAGGATCCTCAAAAAAAATAACATGGTACTGAGGGTCACCACGTTAACGTCGGCACATGAGTTGGGCGCCATTTTATGAGACCGTTTAGTTGATGTCAACAACCACGATGACTCAACTAACGACACATAAATCGAATAAAAAGTACCGTGAGGATCAGGTGACCTTCCAAAAAGGCTAAAGCGGCACGAGAGTCCGTAGTCCACAGGGATCGTGGTACATGGTGACGATGGTCATAGACCGCCTAAGGAACGGTTCACCTTAAAACTAGACTGAGAAAATAAACATCCAGACTCATGTAAAACACCGTGAAAATTTATTAAAATTCACAAGCCCCTAGCCTAGTTCGGAGGGTTATAATCGGCTAGTCCGCAAATTAATAAATAAACTAAGATAAAGAACAGGTCCCCTACCTGAGAAGTTACTGAAAACCCTCGCGAAAGATCTAACTCACAATGATAATGCAACAACAGCAACGCTAGGAATATGGCACGACGCAAGTCCCTAGTTCAAGTTACAAGATCAAGCTAATATCTGAATTTACATTTAACAGGGTAGCAAAACAAATCTAGGTTAGGATGGTACCATTTCGACATTTAAATTTAACATTAATTCAACTAGCTAAGTCCTATCAATTAACAAAATTTACGGCGATGACGTCCGTAAAAGAAAACAATTACATCCAAAAGCTAAGTGTACAGCCATGAAAAACAAACAATTTAATTATGCTTAATAACTATGTGCTAACAGCACACGATAAAGTAACATGTAGGGTTTAATACACTTGACATCATAAATTAATAACGAAATAGACACAGTAGTTTTATTAAAAATTCCTGCCTACACCTTGGTTTACTCTTTGTAAACCATAGTCATCTAATGTTTATAGTTACGGTGACGAATGCGCAGTTGAGACCACGTCTGACATCGCATGGCCTGAGCTCCACAAGCTACGAACTCTAGGTTCGCACATGCTTCAGGTCGCTACAAAAATGTCGACTGTCCTAGTCATTTCCTCACAAGGAAATTATCTTCAACTGCACGGCTATGTCAACAGTTCCAGAATGCAAAGAACAAAGTTAGATAGAAAGAATCGTTAGTTAGGCTTGTTTTACAACAATTATGCATTTTATTATTAGAATGTCGGTTTATAGGTTTATCGTAGGTTTATGGCGAATAACATTGACAATAGCCTGGGCACGGAGTGTCTCCAACTGAGATCATTCTCCACCAAAAAGCCTCGACTCAACAGTCGGAATATAATCAACGAGTATAACAACTCGGACACACAATAACACGGGTTACCAGCGGCGCTAAGCTCGCGTTCAATAACTCTGGGATAGGCCTGTACAACAGTTACCTTCCAGTAACATCTGGTCAACGGGATCATCCCCGGACAAAGCATACAATAACATCCTGCTATAACAGGGTAGACTTCACCATCCTATAGAAAACCCTACATAACTGTACCTGTCATACGACAATACACGCAACAGAGCGTTAAACTAACAAAAACCGATCCATAAAACAAGTGATCAAATACAAGAGTGGAAACTGATTTCCATAAGCAAAGTAGCAATGAAAGGAGAAGCGAATACAAATTGTACTCTGTCCTCGTCTATAGTAGTTTTGTCTCACAATGAAGCAGGCGTGCTCTAGGTCACTGGGTTACATAACCAGTTTATTCAAGGCCGGCGAATTTAATCAATACAAAACCTGCACTTGGCCGGTTCATAAAAAACTTTACCATATGTTACGGATCTCTACAGAGTCCGTGTATCAAATGCACGCTATAAATCTGAGTATAGTAATACACTTCCGTCTTTCTACCAAAGACGTCTAAATGAAAGTAAACTTACAATAACTGAAGCTCTTTGCTTTAAAAATGCAACTCAGTAGTTGCTAGAACATCAAATAAAAACGTGTCTCACACGACACAAGAAAAATATGATAAATGTGGCACAGATTCACACACTAGATCTGCTTAATGATACGTTGGGAACCGCGTTCGATGCTAGGCAACGAAACATTCCTTCTAGTTGTTAGGTTCAAACATGACCAAGAATAGCTTCTGAGCTTATTCAAAATGAAATATAATGCATTTACAAACTGGTAGTTACTGTCGACTACCTAAATGATACGACCGTTCTAACGACAGTCAGGGGTGTAACAAAGGATGGCTGCGAAGAATGCAGTCAATTAATAACCAAGGCATCTGATTGCCATAACTACAGTCAGCAAAGACTTGAAAATTACCCCAAGTAGGGTTGAACAAAATAGCCTCAAAATGACTACGATCAGGTTCAGCAAAAAGGTAGGCATTGACGTTCCACGACGTTCACCAAGCTGCACCAGGGCTGACCAAAATGTCTGACCCCAAGGGTGTCTCACTCTAAACTGAAATAAATGACATCTAACTAATCTAGTTACATCCCTACCTAGAAAAATGGCTGACACTGAGTGTGGTTGATTCACAAACTACATTAAAACTACTATACCACCAGAAACTAGAACAAAGAAGGGGTGTGACAAAAACTCACGAAATGGAGGAGCTCTCACTCAGCTCTCTATTCCACAACAAGGGTTGTACATAAACCTCTCTGGCTCTCTGGATCGGTATCCTCCTCATCAGGATTCCCATCTGGACTCCCCCAAAGACCAGGGTTCGATTTGTCCCTGTCGACATCTTCGTGGATATGCCTGGAAATGGCATTTTGGCTCCTTCCCTCTCGTTCATCGTTCTGGAAGTTCCACCATCACGCTGGTTCCTGTAGAAACGTCACCCCCCCATACTGGGATGGTATTAGCCCATGGTGACTGCTTCAACCATGGTGAATAAAAGTCCAATCACGTGGGTAGCGAAATAAGTTGCGTGATTATTCATCCTCTCACTTCCAAAATTATAATGTCCGTCGTGACTATTATAGGCTTCAATTATAAAATACGACACAGCCTTAATCTTGCAGATGTGGATTAGCATGTGAGCTAATACTATTTTATAATGCTGCACGTGCTAGTGACGCTACTTTTGTATCACGCAGCATCCGTGAATTATACGACGTTTCAAAGATGAAATTTCCACTTTGGCAATTTAAATATCTCATACTATTATAATCACACTTATTCAGGATAATTGTAACACTATTACCTGTATATTTCCACTAGGCATCTGCCCTCCACATACGCGTGGGTAATATGTGATGTCACAGCAATGTTGTGCAATACACTATACTTGCCAATAATTATTTCCCAAGCTTCTTATTTAATTCACTGGACTTCATCGACAGTGAATATTAGTATTTGCTTGCTCGATGGCACCTTATAATCACTTTTAACGCTAAACAGCGGATATTCTTCTACGTCTCGTAGGACAAATGTAATTCCACGCCTACACAAGGCGGATTCTCAAGACGCAGTGCTCCGGTACTGGGTGTCTCTAGAAAGTAGGTCGTCAAAACGAAAACGTTGAGCGACTACTTACGTTCCTTTTTGCGTACCTGCAAGGGTATTACCTTACCTAAAGTAAAAATAAACATTCTCCAAAATGTTTTAATAATGCAGCATGACGAAATGGAATATTCTGAGTCTCGTAGGAAAGATAAAAATAATTAATAAGACCTCAGATAATAATTAGCAGTTTACACCAAAGTCAAAAGTGCGATTCACCGCTACTTCAAAGTATCGCGTGATCTCTCATCTTCACGTGGCTTCCTGGGTGTGTTCAAAAGTACAACATCCCCTCATAAATGCTCTGTCATAAAAAAATATCACATGAACCATAGCTCAGCGGGTTCAATATAAAATGCAATGCCACCGTATCCGTTGTCACATAAATCATCTCATTCTGTTTAGTTCACTGCCTAACAATTGCAAAGGAACAGACACATTGGTAGAAAGGAATATTAACAGGCAAGGATGGAAGACATGCAACACAGTACATTAGTATTAGAGGTGGAGTAGTATATTTATAAGGTGCGTTCAAAAAGTAACGAGCCGGAGGCTGTAATGCGCAAACCAGTGACGACATGGGCTAATCGTGGCGTGTGTAACGAGGTGTGGTTCCGACCAGAGCGTGGAAGGTCACAGCCCGTCGCTAGAGGGCAAACGTGCACGTCACGTGACGATACAAAGTGAGCAGCAGCAGCATGCATCAATCGTCCAACCGAGACCAAGACAATAGGCCATTCGACATGCTTCCTGGTGTAGTTGAAGATTGTGGTGCTCCCATTGGGCACACACTTTCCGCAAGTACAGTCGTTCCTTCATGATGGTGTGCACACTTCCGACGCTCAATCCGACCACGGCGGCCATGTCGTTTACCGTCACTCGGCGGTCCTGGGTAATGAGTGCATCAACCAGCTGGACGTTGTCATCGGTAATGCAGAGTGGTGCCCCAGACCGGGCATCATCGGCTAACGACACCCGTCCTTCCCTGAAGCGCTTGTGCCACGCCATGACCCTTGCAAGGGACATGCAGTTTTCGCCGTACACTTGTGACATTCGGCGATGAATTTTCGTTCCCCCTACTCCTTTCGCTGTCAGAAACCGAACAACACCTCTTTGCTCTTCGTTTGACGCCTCCATGTCACTGTTTGCAATGCGACTGGCAACGTTGGACGATTGATGAATGCTGCTGCTCGCTTTGTATCGTCACGTGACGTGCACGCGTGCCCTCTTGCCACGGGCTGTGACCTTCCACGCTCTGGTCGGAACCACACCTCGTTACACACACCACGATTAGCCCATTTCGTCACTGGTTTGCGCATTACAGCCTCCGGCTCGTTACTTTTTGAACGCACCTTATATAACGAAAATTAGTACAGATTTCACATCATGGGAAAGCAAGATAACAGATATAAATAACAAGAGTTAAGTGCTTTTCAGTCGGTCAACACGAATGTACCCAAAAGAGATGGGTTATGCCCTAATCCTGAAATAAATTACATGAGATTAATAATTACACTATTATAATCTCATGTAATTTATTTCAGGATTAGGGCATAACCCATCTCTTTTGGGTACATTCGTGTTGACCGACTGAAAAGCACTTAACTCTTGTTTACTAAGGCAACACTGAAAATATGGCTTCAAACACCAGATATAAATAAATCAATACATTACGATCTTGTTGGAATCAGTTCAGACTCACAAAAATGAAGGTCGATAGCAGCCTCTCAGTAAGGAATATGCCCTTTTCGGACACGAATGCATATTGTGCACCTGTTATTCATGCTATCTACTAAACTCTTGAGGAGTCCTTGGGGGATATTTTCACACTCCTCTCTCAAGGCAATTTTAAGGTCTTGCACGGTTCGGGGAGGGGGTGTTAACTGAGAAACTTGTCTGACAAGAGAATCCCAGGCATGCTCGAAAAGGATTCAAGTCCGGGGATTACGCAAGCCATTCCATACGTTCAATATTTTAACTTTCCAGTGTGTCTGCTACTGCAGTGGTCCATGTGGGCGGGCATTGTCGTCCACAAACAGAACGTTAGGACTTGCCGCAACCCTAAAAAGACGAACGTTGTCCAAAATTATCTAATTGCATTATAACTGTACTGTAACGGTACCTTGTTCAAAGATATGCAGCGGTGTTTGGCGATTGTGCATAATGCCTGCCCACACCATATCGCCGAGGCCAAACCAATGACGCTCATGAACAATCTGTGGTGCGTAACGTGTTCCCCTCTCTCTCCACAATAACTGGTGGCCAGAATCACTTATCACGGTGAAGCGGGATTCGTCGGAGAACATCAGTCTGGACCCACTGTTGCTGATCCCAACCAACATGTTCCTTACACCAACTAACTCTTGCTCGACGATGGCGTGGTTGAAGTGGGTGGCATTTAAGAGGCTTCCGAGCATACAAACCAGCCTGATGTAATTGCCACTAAATGGTTCTGGCAGATACAACACGTGTACCGGTAGCAGTTTGGGTGTCTGCAGCTATTTGACGAAGAGTAAGATGTCTGTTCCTTTACTCTGCATATAGCACGTCTCGCACTCTCCACTGCAATTTACTCTCATTGGTCGGTTGTTGCTTCGCATTTGTCCATCGTTCCTGGGCGATAGTCACTTATTCCTTAGCTATTGTCAGGCAGTGTAATATTAGATTTCCTACCAACATATACAGTCTTCACCGATAGAGTTAAATAAGGACTGAGGTTTTTCATGCAAAATCATGGATTAGAGAATCGCAAGCTCGTCTGCGTATCTGTACTTAAATATCCTCGTCTGTCAAATGTAGCTCTTCAGTCGGTCAACACGAATTTGCCCAAAGACTGGGTGGTGTACAATGTATATAATATATTAACAATAAGTAAATAATACTCCTGGGAAAAATTACATGTATTAGTCATGATCACTCTCATAATGGGGCAATTTTTATGATTGCGCGTTTCTACCATCAATCAGTCATCATCAGATCCTTATCACGGAGTTTAATTATGTATGAATGCCGTATAATAGAATTCAAGTGCAAGCTCTAATTTTATTTATGTTCGACCCTGACTATTATATGTCAGAAAACTGTATCATAATGATGGTCATTATAACACTATTTTTCATTATGAAACAGTTTCTCCCACCAATCAGAGCTCAAGAAACAGTTGTTTGACCAATTAGGTGAGGACAGCAACGCATCTGCGCTGAGTTCCAAGGCCTTCTAATTTACATTTCACTTCCTGGCCTAGTGTCATAGTGGGGCAATCGAGGAGGCCATGGTCAAATACAAGGTATTCTGTGCGTCCCATGCGCTCTGTTCAGTACATAAAACTGGTGAAATATCGACAGATATTTATGGATATTTATGTTCGAACATAAAATAGTTATAATAATAATCATCGAACATAAACAGTCGTATGCAACTCGCCTATAATGGTAATTAAGACTCTCGTATGGAAATTATAAAACTCGCATACGCTCGTTTTATAAACATACTCGTGTCTTAATTATTGCCATTATAGGCTCGTTGTATAATGTATTAGTATCATACTGTGTTGTTCTAATTTGTATACACGTATATAATATTCATACGTAATTCACGAACCCGTATAGAAAATTAACTAACCTGACATAACGAGATTCAAATTGCGAATCAAAATATAAACAACAATTGTACTCAATACAACATGAATATAATTAGATAACATTTTATATAAATTTAAACCTCAACTGATTGATCAGGATCTGATGATGACCGCTTATACTGTAGCTCGAAACGTGTAATCCTAAAAATTGTCCCATCATAATAGTGATCATAACTAATACATGAATCTTTTTCCAGCAGTGTTATTTACTTATCGTTCATATATTATATAGGCCTAATTTGTACCCCGTCCAGTCTTCACCGACTGAAGAGCTACAACTGATAGATTGTATAGGCAACACTGAAAACATTGGCTTTAATACTTTACATTACATATTTTCTCCAAATGAAGCCGTCAGAGTAACCAACTAAAAGATTGAGTCGGGTTTCTAGCAAAGAATGAATCACATAAAGGATTGTAATCGGCAAATAAAGCTGAATAGTATGGAGGTCTTTGTAGATGTTACAAGATGGTGCAGTTTAGCAGCGACACACATCCGTGTAATTTTACCTGGTGCTCACTGCAATGTTGTCGTCAAATGTGTCATGAAGCTGATACGTGCACAGCGAATTGCTTCATGAATTCCCTTGAGGGCACCGTACTTTAAAATGACGTTGTGTTACGAGTGTTTGAATAATATAGGTGAACTTTACTGCTGAAAACTATGGCTTCAATTAAATTCCTTTAAATTACAGCCACTTTAGACTGATGTAGCTGCGTCCAAACGAGCTCTGAGATTTATACCCTTACTAAACTGTGCTGCCTGGAGTTGTCCTCGTAGCGATCCCTGTTGGAACTTAAACCTTCATAGTCTGTATTTTTTGGAATAATGAATTCCATAAATGGGTTGAAAAGGCCCATGTTGTTGTCATATTGATCTACCATGGTTCTTTTTGAGTGATTTGAATGTTGTATTTATAATCAGCTAATCTAAAAAAAACTCACCTACGAGTTACAAGAAAGAACATAGTGAAGCGTTGAAACTCTCTCTACATACATCAGTATTTAGAAAGACCGTGCTGTAAGCGGGTAAGGGCTGGTTGATCACATACCCAAGCCGTAGGTAAATGATCCACCTCGTTGCGTACAGGCTGACATTCTTGGCTGTCACTGCATAGGCCCGAGTTCGATTCGCTGCTCTACGAGGGCATTTATTTATGATATAAGGACTGGAATGGGGTACACTCAGCCTCGTATGCCAAAACTGAGAATAGGTGTGTTCTCCTCATTCATTATAGAAATGGTTTTCCGTGGTTTCCCCACGTCTACTCAGGCAGATGTCGGGTATGTACCAAACTTTGGGCCAAGACCACTTCCTATCCAAATCCTATATAAATGTTTCACTTAGCCGCGATACGGTGAAACCCGAAGCCTTAACTTAACAGTCGCCACTTTGATGTTTTTATTATTTAACTGTGAAGAAGGAAGTTTTAAAAATTGCACATGTAGGCCTACTCTACTCATGAGGTACAGTAAGTTAGTTCTCATGTAAAGAGATTTATTTATAGACCAGCAGCCTGCCCAAGCTTCACCCGTTATCGTTAACGGTTTACTCAGCGTAAGCTTAACAGGAGCACGGACAGCAGGTCCAAGACGGAATTCAGAAAAGCCGAGGTGAACAGTGAAACTCCAAAGAAATATACTCTTCTCCGAAGTCTTAACTCGATACGACACGACAGTATGATGCTGGCTGAATCTGGGGTGATACGCTCGCTCGCTAGGTCGTTAACTCACTCCGAAGCAATTAAATTAAATTTCCACTTTATGGAGATTGTTAGAAGAAATGAAAACTTAAAAACACTTGTGGTGGGCAATGTATTAAAAATAAAGATAATTTGCTCCGGGATTTTTCTTGATTTCTTCATGCTGGACAATTCTTTCACTCATAGTTTATAAATATTTTAACGGTTTACCAAGAGTTACCTTTAAAGGCGCACGGACGGCAGATATTTCTTCCACTCAATTCACTGAATTCGTTACTGTTCGGCTTCCTTTGGACATAAATGAATGTTTTTCTAAAGAGACCTTCCCTGAAAAATCATTTACAGAAAGGTGAAAACCGCATCAAAATCCATCCAGTAGTACTCGAGATTCCCCGTTACATTCAAGAATCGGAAACTTTCTTTTATGCTATGTACAGATGGTAGAATGGGGGTAAAAATGTTTCAATTTTTTAAGTTTTGAAGGAATGCCTATAGGCATGGCAGATATTAGGGATACGGTGAAAGACGACACAAAGTATGGGCCAATTTAGAGGAATGCATAAAAATAGTTACGATTTGAATTTTGGAAATTTAGAACCTTATTTTTGTCAACAACAATGGTGTCTGTGTTTACTTCGGAATATTCATAGGGCTAGTTGTTGTACAAGATTACAGATAGACTCAGTCATAACATTAAAATCATTACTGCTTTGGCTCTTTGAGCTGTATGTTCCCCCTCACGCCACCGGTCAATTCATAATCTGCCTGTTTGACCTTCACCTTGATAACAGCCAGCTACATGTCTGTTACGTGCTGTATTGTTTACGTTTCTCATATTTATTGATTTTGGCACTCACAAACCTGTATGCCATGTCTCATTTCCTGGTTCCCGAGTTTTCCATAGTATGCTTACAAGCGATTTTGCCGAATGAGTCGCAAGTTTTCTCCTCTCTTCCTCTGAACCACGCAACTTTCTTGTTGTTGTTGATTCATTTAGGGGTGTTGTTACATCGTGGTCATGTAGCCCCGTGTACTTGGGTTTGTGTGGAGTTTGTCTGATAACCTGTGTTATTGTGATGGCAGTATTAGTGTAGTTGTAATTTAGATGAGGATTGGGAATAAGGCGGCCATGGCCTTAGTTTAGGAACCATCTCGGAATTCACCTTGAGTAGAAGTGGGGAACCACAGAAAATCACTTTCAGGATGGTTGAAGTGGGAATCGAACCCTCCTCTTCTCAGTTTCACCTCACGAGGCTGAGTGAACCCCGTTCAAGCCCTCTGACCAGTATTACATTTCTAGGATGAGTCGGGAATCGAACCCGTGCTTCCGCGGAATACAGCCAAGAATGCTAGCCACTACGCAAGGAGGCGGACACTCACCATTTACTATAGACTACGTTCTTAAGGATACCTGCGCTTCCCTTATATGCAAACCATGAAGATGAATTATATTAGAAAGTCAATATAGGCTACTTGTTATGTCCATGCCTTCTAAATGCCAATCAGATTTCGTCGTCGGCTGCACTTCCAATTAGTCTCATCTGTCACGTCCTGATGGAATTTTTTGGATTTCATTAAATACCTTCTAGACGCGTAAGAGAGGGACAGGTGGGACAAGGATATGAATCACCCCCTTCCTGAAGAAGAACTCAAGTGTCAGTCAGTCTGCACCGGGTCAAGAAAAGAGTCAGACTCAAGACGTGTGATGAGAAATGCATTAATCTCATCAACTGTTTCCCGTCAAACGTAAAATGTACTGTACCATTATTTTATGGCCTTCATGCTACAAGTTTATGAGAATCAAACTGTGACTCGTTTATCAGCAAGCCGGCGAGCGATCGTCTTGTCTTGGTTAAGCTGAGCGCTTGAGAGTGTGGGTGTAGCCGACCTTTGGCGAGCAGCACAGAGTGAGCCCGAAGAGCGGCGTGAGTTGCAAATGTATGAACTGCTTCAGCTATGACGTCAATAGAATGCATCTATGCACCTGAAAAATGAATATACAGTATTATTTAACTGCAAATAAGAGCTAATTACGTAGTGTTCTGTATGTCAAACGTTATATTAATACGGCAGGAAGATTATACATGTGTTTGTTTCCTAATGTTAAGCCCATATATGAAAAGGGAAGTTTATATCATGTCATGTGCGATTATCATCGAACTAGGACACCCTGGAGAGGAGTAAGATAGGCTTCGTCTAGCGTGCACATGAGACTACAGTGACAAATCATAATGTGATCTCGGTCGAGAGTTTTTCAATCCGGCAGTGCACGGTGAATAATGATACGTGTGACGAAAGACATATATTTCATAATTAAGTCTTACGGACTTAGAAAACTTTTCATAGCAGAGCAATTAATACAGCTATTAAGTCGATATGGGACTTAGACATTTCAGTCCAGCTCATAATATTCTTACGAGTGGGCTTGTATAATCTCCAGTACAATACAGCGCGGAGTGATATTTTCACGGAAAGACACGTGCTTGCTAAACGCCATTATGGTCGTGTTTTTAGTGTCAGATTCTGCTTATAATACAGCTGTGATTTTATTCATAGACATAAGCTGTTATCAACGTACTTTCTACATTTACAAATTATTCACTTCGTGTACGTCATGTTATCAATTGAGACGTCAGGGGGAATAAGTAAGATGAAAACAGTTGCAGTAGTCATGTCCGGCTAAGCGATGACATGAGCACTACTTGCGAGTATTGGCAGTTCTTACTGCGTAACCATTTTTCACACTGTGTTTCAAAACCGCACTATGCATAGTTGATATTTTATGGAGCTTGAACCGAATTTATATCACATCTTGAGTGAAGATGAACTTAACAATTGGTTACTTGCGAATACCTGTGGGCTACTATAAACTGATATACCTGGTGCGGGAGATGCGTGTTTGTTAACCTGAGTCAAGAGGCTTTTCGACGCGATGGCGAGTGGTCGTAACGAGGTTTGGGGCGTATGGGACTAGGGAGGTTCATGGTTCGAGACCCGGAGCCCAGGAAGGACAGCTGGGAGATGGCTTGCTTGGTTTATATATCCTTTCAACACCGCTGCAATAATCGTCGCAAGGTAGATGAACGTCAGTTTTTTAAGTAGTGGCTTAGTCGGTATTTTGGAGTAACCATACTTGCCATTCTTTTCTAGTATTGAAGCATGGCTGAACAGAGGGTTAGGCTCGATGTTCTTTGGAGTCTGATTTTATGGTCAGCCAGATTTTGGTTTGATTAACAAACACATCCATTTTTGTAGTATTTTTTGTAATTATTTTTGAGTATTATAGGAAGTCCATTTAATTGATATGCATATTTTCATGGTCGAGAAGATAAATCATTAGGGGAATATATACGTATTTTCATGAAGAGTTAAAATTAATTTATGCTTGTTGCATATAATATGAAGACATTCGTAGACTACTGGAGTGTCGTATCTACACTCAAGTTTGCATCCACGTTGATGTTATACGATTTCTGGATGATGATTACTGTATTATGATTCATATATATCAATTGGATATATTTTGCTACGGAAGTTTAGTTTTGTGAAAGCCATTAGTCTTTATCATTCTTTTCTGAGAATACACTTTATTCTTAAGGACAAGATATGTTAGCAGTGTTTCGTAATGGATCAATTAGGCGTATAAATATATATGTTGCCTAGACCCATGAAGTAGGGGCATTGTTCAACATTATCGAGTTCGTTTGAGTGAGGGGAAATCTCCAGTATTGATTTGATCAATTTCCATTTCTATTTGAAGCCACGTGTATTACGTGAGAATTTTTTAATGAATGATTTAATACAGAGTTAGTAATGATATTGTTGAAGACATGAGATATTTTTATGACCATTTACGGCCTTTTAAACACAATTCCTAGGACAGACTTTTGGGAAAGTGTATACGTATTTATATTAAATCTTGATGTAATGAAATATTGTACGGCAAAGCTTTAGACTTATTAGGGTGTTTATCTACCATCTATAATGATTCAATTCAGTTAAATGCTACAGTTTTAACCAATTTCAGTGAGCACTATTTCTTGTGCAGTATTAGAAATGATGCAAAGTATATTTAATGGTTTAGATATCACCAATTAAGGGTGCACATCAACGTAATGCATATCAGTGGATATTGCTAATTTATAATTATTGTTGTGAGTGAATATAATGTTTGTTGAAGCTTGTTATTTGTGGAATTGAGCCAATGAGTGCCAATTAATTGAGATTCTAGTGAAAATCTTCTTTGAAGGATGTATTGAAGTTAATGCATGTGTGGATTTGGAATCAGCTGTTTGGAAGTATCAAAGTAAATCTACATCATTGCAATTGTTACACTGAGCACATACCTGAATAGTAATTTTGATATTTGGTTAAAACATTCTTAATGAAGTTCTTTCAACGATGCCTGCAGGATACGTTATTCATAATTATTAATTAATTCACCTTGAATGTATGACAACATTTCTAATTAGCGTAGATGCTAGTTGGAATTAAACATGGAATTGAATATATTAAAACTAATAATGGAAGATTAATAATCAGATTGAGATGCTGCAGCTGCCAAGACAAACATGAATTACACTTAATTCATGTACTTAAGGAACGTGTAAAATATGTAAATAATTTATTTATTGATTAATAAGCAATAACATAAACTTCGTATACAAAATATGATAATAATTAATACGAATATGATGATTAAACGTAAGACAGATGATAATCCATTTATTTCATTTGGATGATATTAAGATAGGTGTACATACAGTGTTGTACAGATATATTTGTGTCAAGTTGAGCAACAGCTGACCTCGTTGTGCACTGTGCTAGCTTGATGGATTGTTTCCCCAGTCTGAGGGATGATTCAGATTTCTCTTCGCCAGAGGGCATTTTCATTTTATGTATTGTTGACAAAATTTATGAATACATTTTTTTTTCTTGTTTTTTAAATTTTATAGCGTGATGCTTTATAGAGGTGACGGAAGGTCGCGTTAAGGTGGCCATCGCTGGGTGTTTCCAGAGTTTCCCACGCTCCCGAGGTATTCCATGTGGTGGAATCTCTTGTTCTATGAGCTAATTTTCCTATATTGGCCATGGTCTTTCTTAATGCCACCTTGTTAGGAAATATTGCACCCTGTTATCACTTCTACTTGTTGGTAGGACCTGGGGATTTTTCTAGCCGGGGATTTTCCGGTTCTACGGTCCAACTGTTATCGTGGGATTCACCTGGTATTGATAGATAATTCGGGTACAGTACGTATATGAACATTTCTATCCCGTAAGTTAGCTACTCTCAGCCAAGCTGGCTGATCAGAACACCAACGTACCGAACCGGGTGTTCCTGATGCACCAGCATTTCAGTCAACACTTCTCCGTTCGCGCAACTGAGTGCTAAATCCTGACGATTTTCCCCGAACACATTGACCTGCGTTCAATATTGCCACACGTTATTCATTTGGAGAGCTAATAACAGTCGTACATTATGTCGTTACAAACAAATAGATAGTTTATGAAAGCGCTTGAAGTTGCCCGGAGGTACTGGCGCAACCTGCCCTTCAATAGGCTTCGTCAAACAGACCAATTCGAGCACGTGACAACTTGGTGGTAGAGTACGGACGGTATGTGTTGAGGCTTCAAGGTCGTGATACAGTATGTGTGGTGGTGAGTCAGAGCGCTGGAGGAGACACCCCTCAAGTAACTGAGCCGATCTGACTTGTGAATAAATGCCAACACGAAGGCGGAGGACGAATGACTGCTGTAACTTTGATAGATGAGTATACAGCAACTTTATTAAATGATTTTCAAAGCAGTGATAAACTTGAAAACAGTATGGTGGCAGCATGAGTTTTGAAATTGAATTCCCTTGCAGTTATAAGCCTAAATTTATGAACTATGACAGAGGTAGTTAGTTAGTTATTGTTGTTTTAAGGGGCGGAACTGCGAGGTCATCTGCCCCTATATGACAGAGGAAGTTCTCTTGATAGAACATCTGAAATCTAGACGGTCATGCGAAATTTAAAAATCTCGATTAACTTTCCTCAGGACTGATAACAACTATCATCTTGAAAACTTTCACCATGATATAATATTCAAAGTCGCACATGAGACAATCACGACCCGATCAAGTATGAAACTGAGATTATGGTCGGGCAAATTTTCACATTTCAACTGCCGTTTTTCGGGACGTATTACAGCTACAAAACTGCATTTTTTTACATGATAGCGGTCTCGAAGCATGTCCAGTAGGCTACACAAATTTGGATCTAGGGGTAATGACAAGCAATGAACAATATTGGCAGTCGAACAAATTAGTAAAATTTAACATCTATTTCTCTGAACCTATAATCTATAACAAGGTCTGAAATTTGTGCTCGATAGAGGACCATAAAAGAAGTTTACAGATATGGCTTTGGTAGTCGTAATGAAATGAGCAATGAACCCACATTGATTGCGCGATGTTTTTGGTGACCATGTTATCGCAGTTTAAATTGGGTAAAAAATATGTAGTTTAAACTAAACAATGTGACTGTTACTGTAATGCAATTGTTAAAAATGTGCAATATTGTGACTGTTAAATTTTGTATAAGTATACTTTATCCATCCGCATCCTATCACAGTTACTATAGGATAATTCATTTAGCTTGGATAAAAAATGACCAGTATAATATATAATAATATGCCTAATTGCCATATGATATAAACCTATTAATGTGTATGTGCGCGTATCAGTCTGTTTGCCTGACTGGTACATGTGTGTGGTGCTCCTGTTACTTTTAATTTTCTGGATTGATTGCAGTAAAAGTTAGTCAGAAAATAAAAGGAAGATTGTAGTTTTACGTGACCGTAAATCTTGTAATTATGAGCCACGGGACCTCCTTTTTACGTGGAATCAGAACCACAGGACATGGAATTTCACATCGAAAATCTCACATACATTGACCGGGAATCGAACCCAGTCCACCTTGGTGAGAGGCCAACAGCTTGAACGCTAAGCAACCACGCCCCCTTTGGTCAGAAAATACCTTTACCCCCTACGACTTCCACATACATTTAAAATTTCGGTAAGTGTTACCAATTCAACGTGGCGGTTACAGAAATTGGTCATATAATAGAGCATTATGCAACGAGCCTATAACGTCAATAATTAAGACACGAGTACGTTTATAACACGAGCGTACGCGAGTTTTATAATTTCCATACGAGTGTCTTAATTACCATTATAGGCGAGTTGCATTCGACTGTTTATGTTCGACGATAATTATTATAACTACTGTTCGAACATAAATATTCATAAATATCTGTCGAGATTTCGCCAGTTTTATGTACTGAACAGAGCGCATGGGACACAGATAATACCTTGTATTTGGCCATGGCCTCCTCTACTACCCCACTAGGACACTAGGCCACGCAGTGAAATTTAAATTAGAAGGCCGTGGAACTCAGCGCAGGTGCGATGCTATCCTTACCTAATTGGTCAAACAACTGTTTCTTGAGCTCTGATTGGTGGGAGAAACTGTCCTATAATGAAAACGTATACTATAATGAGCCTCATTATAGTACAGTTTTCTGACATATAATATTTACATTTTGACATCGTCGAACATAAACATATAAACATAAACGTTTAGTGAAAAACAACAGAAATACCCTTGTCTAAGGCCGGACTTGAACCCGCAGCAGACTCTTTGCTCTGTTTGAGAAACGCACACGCTGAATCTTATAAATCTCATAAATCTTATAAATTATAAAATCCTCATCACCATCCACAGGTCAACCACGGATATTCGTCTTTCTTTCTTTCTTTCTTTCTTTCTTTCTTTCTTTCTTTCTTTCTTTCGTTCTCTCTTTCGTTCTTTCGTTCTTTCTTCCTTCGTCATGCCCATTCAAAGAGAGGGGGCGTGGTGGCTCAGCGGTCTAGCTGTATGCCTCTCACCAAGGCGGACCGGGTTCGATTCCCGGTCAATGCATGTGGGATTTTCTATGTGAAATGCCATGTCCTGTGGTTCGGATTCCACGTAAAATGGAGGTCCCGTGGCTTATGATCGCGAGATTAACGGTCACGTTAAACTACAAGCTTCCTTTCCATTCAAAGAGAGCGATGGAACTTGTTAGTTGGCTTGATAACTTTTGTCTTCTTCTCCCAAATCTCTTCATGAACTCACCGTGTTGTTCTTACGTTATTCTGTCCATATTGTACCAGTCCTGGTGCTAGATTTCACCCTAAATGTGTGCTTATTTAGAGAGGTTCTCAATCTTTCTAGGTTTATCATAATTTTATCTCCAATATAAAACTAGTCCAGGACCCCCTTCCTTCTTCCAGCCAATTCATCGTCGAAACTTTGCATTAGTTATATTGAATAATCTCATTGTTAGTCTACTGTCGTCAATCCTAAATATGTACCCAAATACATTCAACTGTCTCCTGCGTTCAGTGTTGGTGAAATTGTCTGTGAGACTATACAGGTCTGCAGTTCGTCTCTAGACCCTGCACCGTTATTATTATTAGTCTTTTATTATTATTATTATTATTATTATTATTAGTATTATTATTATTATACCGGCTTCGGTGGCCTAGTTGGTAGCAAGCTGAACTGCTGTGCCCAAGATAGTGGGTTCAAACCCGGCCGAAGTCGTCGGATTTTTAAGTGCGTTAAAAATCCTTCAGTATACCTTCCGTCGGAGGGGAAGTAAAGCCGGCGGTCCCATATCATAGATTTATGGCATGAAAAGGATCCTTCCACAGACTAAACTTGTGTGAAGCAAAATTGTTAGGTTAGATTTCGTCGGAACGCTCTATCAAAGTTCCAACGTTCACCTCTAGTTATCATTGATATCTGGTAGCGAAAGTTAGAACTACTTGAAATTGAACGAAACTGGTAGCTCACCCTAAGGGTGTCCGCTGGAAGCAGCTACAGACTCAGGCGAGCCGAACATGTCCCCGGACATTCCCGGCTCTAAGAGACATACGATAAATAAATAATAAATCAATAAATGAATTATTATTATTATATTATAAATGTTTAATATAGGGCATTAAAACGAATCATGTTGCCACATAAACTTACCATTCTGTATAAACATTGTATTTGCTTTTTCTAATAACGATGTTTTTGAAACACAAAAATCACTTATGCAAATACTGTAATCCTAAATACGCTTTGGCGTTCACAAACAGTACAATCATGTCTCCATGCCCCAAAGGTTGTCTATGAAATTAATTACCGAAGTTCGTCTATATAATTTAAAGCTTTGTAGATGTCATATGTTACGGTTGTAGACAATGTAATTTGCCTGAATCAAATGTTCTCAGTCCTCAGAATCTCCTAACGACATCAAAGACTTCTCCGAAGCTGAACGTCAGGAAATAAAATACTGCAATCAATTCAGCAATGACATTAAATTCTAAAGCGCCTGATTTAGAAAACATACAGAGGGAATCGTTTGAATGAACATCGATGTTAAATAGAAATTGATTGCGTATTATTGAGGCAATATACGAATGAATATATCTTCTGAAATACTACCACAGACATTCTATCGTTGGTATTGACGTCGTCGCTATTACTGCAACAATCCGCCTCGTTGCAAAATGGCTATCGCATACTAAAGGGTCCACCTCGTTGCGTACTGCCCAACATTCTTGGCCGTCACCACGGAGGTCCGAGGTTCGATATCTGTCTCTACCAAGAAATTTAATTCTGAACTGAACGCTGGAACGGGGTACACTCAGCCTAGTGAGGCAAAAATAAGAAAAGGTGTGATTGATTCCCACCCCAGCCATCTTGGAAGTGGTTTTCCCTGGTTTTCACTCCAGGCAACCGCCGGGATAGTACCTAACTTAAAGCTACGGCCGTTTCCTACCCATATCCTACCTCAATTACAAATACACACACTTGTACAGACTTCACAGTGACAAAGGTTATCATAGAAATTATACACACATCCAAGTACACGGTGATATATGACGACGATGTCACAAAGACCCTAAAGAATAAACAACAACAACAACAACAACATAGTACTGATGCCATCACTTTTGATTTCAAAGGAAAGCTGGCAGTCTCTAACATGGAATATGGGCTAACGAACTACTCAGCAATTATATGTAAGATTCAAATATACTGTATAAATTGAAATGCGATTGCCTGTGGTTCGAATTCCACGCAAATAGGAGGTCCCGGGGCTCATGATCGCGAGATTAACAGTCACGTAAAACTACAAGCTTAATTTCTTGATGTAAATATAAGATAAGGGAGCGTGGGAGGGTATTCTATGGCAGGAATACACTCAACAAATACCATACGAGCTCAATGCTGATCCTGTGACATGGCGAGTAAGCACCGCCAGTAAATAAGTGCTGCCCCTGCTGCCTTGCAGGTAGGGTCGCACCCCAAAGGCTAAGGGAAGGCAAACCCTAACAGAAAACCATGGGTAGAGGGAGCTCTGTAAAGCGAAGTGAAGCCAGTCTCTCTATGGGAGTATACCCTACACAAATCCTGGCCCTCCAGGTTGGGGGTTGGGCGTCGGGCCGACAACCCACCCTGTTAAAAACGACTGTTACGAAACACTCAAAACAAGCCTCGGAGATGGATTCATATGTTGACGGACATGGCAAAGGAAAAGGACTAAGATACAAACATTTACGGATGGGGACGTGGAATATCAGAACGCTGAATGCACCAGGAGCAGTGAAGGCATTGGATGAGGAGTTGTGCAATTACAATATGGATGTGGTTGCCTTACAGGAGATCAGATGGAAAGAGAAAGGCATACAGAAGGGAGAGAACTACACTATATTTCACAGTGGGACTGGAGGAACAAAAGGGCAACTTGGAACAGGAATAGCAGTCAACAATAAAATAGTGCACGCTGTGGTTAAATATGAAGCAATCAGCGAAAGGCTATGCTACGTGAGAATGAAGGGAAGGTTTCAGAGCATGTCCATCCTCGCAGTACATGCCCCTACAGAAGAAAAGGACGACGAGGAAAAGGACTGCTTTTATGAAATAGTTGAACAAGTATACGACGGGATGCCGCAATACGACATGAAAATGGTGATAGGGGATGCAAACGCAAAAGTTGGTGTTGAAACTGCAAATAGAGGTGTGACCCTTCACAAAGAGTCTAATGATAATGGATTAAGGCTGGTAACATTTTCAACTGCAAAGGACATGTAGATCGCCAGCACAATGTTCCCACACAAGAAGATTCACCTAGGAACGTGGAACGCTCCAGGAGGGCGATATACCAACCAGATTGACCACGTTTTGGTGCATTCAAGACATGCAAGTGGAATCGAGGATGTCAGAGCAGTACGAGGAGCAGAAGTGAGAAGAGATCACAATCTGGTATTAATTAAAGTGAAACAAAGAATATCACGAGAGAAGATGACGAAAGCAGGCACACTAAAAGGCAAACTAGACGTAAGCCTACTGGAAAATGAGGAAATATGAAGTGAGTACCAGCTAAAGCAACAAAATCGTTTTCAAGTTCTGGAGGTGCTAGAAGATGGGGAAAGGAAAGAGGAAGGGGAATATAACAGCTGGGAAATATCAAATCCATTGTGACTGAGACTGCAAAGGAACACCTAAAGAAGAAAGAAAATAAAGGACAGGACAAGATATGGTTCAGTGAGGAGTGCAATGAGGCGATTAAAAAGAGAAAGAAGTACAAACAGAGGATGCTAGATAACGACACCCCACAATCCAGAGAAGAATACTTGGAGGCAGCGAGAGAAACAAGTAAAGTAATACGTAAAGAAAAGAGGCAGTTCATCAACAAGCAACTGGAAAAAGATGAAGACGACAGAAACAAGAACAATGTAAGAAAATTCTATAGGTATGCAAGGTATTTCAAGACGGGGCGCAGACCAAGAATCGTAGCAATGGAAAACAATGAAGGTGATTTGGGGGCTGGTCAAGAAGAGGGCTTGAAGTTATGGAAGGACTATTTTGAAGAGTTGTTGAATGTCCCTGAGGGAAAAGAAGTGACTGAGGAAACAAAGGCATATGAAGGACCCCAACCAAATGTGGAGGAGCCTACAATGAAGGAAATGGATGAAGCTCTAAAGCAAATGAGGAACAGCAAAGCTCCAGGAACCGAAGGCTTGGCAATAGAACTGCTAAAACAAGGTGGAGAAGCATGCAGAAAAGCACTGTATCGATTGATACTGCAAGTATGGAGAAATGAAATGATGCCCAATGAATGGCAACAAGCAGTAATATGCCCAATATATAAGAAAGGAAAAAGAACCAAGTGTGAGAATTACAGGGGCATATCATTATTATGTAGCGCATACAAGATTCTTGTGCGCATTCTCTTACATAGGCTACTACCATACATAGAGGAAAATCTTGAAGAACACCAGGCCGGTTTCCGGAAATGCATGTCAACAACAGACCAAATATTCATACTCAGACAGATAATTGAAATGACGTGGGAATTTGATAAGAAGGTATACTGCCTATTTATTGACTTCAAAAAGGCCTATGATAGTGTCAACAGAGAAAGCATCTGGAGGATAATGGAAGAATCGGGAATACCTTCGAAACTGATCGGGCTGTCAAGAATGTGCATTGAGAAAACGGAATGTAAAGTGAGAGTTGAAGGCAGGGAGTCTGAATGTTTTACTGTGGAGACGAGTGTCAAACAGGGAGATGGCATATCGCCCAGCCTGTTAAACTTGGTTTTGGAAAAAGCACTAAAAAGAGCATCTTCGATTGGAAGAGGTACGATTGTAGGTGGTGAAGTGAAACTCTTAAGCGTTTGCCGATGACATTGTGGTTTTAGCGGAGGAGGAAGAGGAACTAAAAATAACAGCTAAAGTTCTAATAGAAGAAGCACAAAGAGTGGGTCTGAGGATCAATCAAGATAAGACAGAGTATATGATTGTAACAAGAAACAATTAAGAGGAAACAGAGGGAGTACTGGCAATAGAAGATATGGAATTTAGGAAGACTAGGTCTTTCAAATGCCTAGGGAGTACAGTCAAGGCCAACAACAACATGGAGGAGGAAGTAATGAACCGGCTAAAATCTGCAGAGAGGTGTCTCTTTTCAATGAATAAACTATTTACCAGCAGGCTATTAACGAAAACAACAAAACTCCGCATTTACAAGACAATCGTGAGACCAGTATTAATGTATGGGGTGGAAACATGGACACTGAGCAAGAAAATGGAGATAAAAATTATAACTTTTGAAAACAAGGTATTAAGAAACGTTTTTGGGCCAGTATCTGAAAATGGAATCTTTAGAAGAAGAAAAAATATTGAAATACACACGCTGTTTAATGGACCCGATGTGACAGCTGTAATAAAGAGCAGAAGAATTGAATGGCTGGGACATGTCCTGAGAAGAGAAGAGAAAATGGTGAAGGGAAGCCACAAGGTACGAGAGCCCTGGGTAGACCAAAACTGAGGTGGATGGTTGGAGTCAAGAAAGACCTAGAGACACTGGGAGCCAACGAGAACATGGCTAGCAACAGAGACCAATGGAAAAGGCTAAAGAGTGAGGCAATGAACCGACTTCGATTCGTGTGGCCAACGAAGTAAGTAAGTAAATATAAGATGTGATTCTTTGTATCATCAACCCAACTGCTTTTGTGTACGGCAATTCTCCTCCAAATGACGAGACCCAATGACCTACCACATCATTTCTAGAACCAAGTCAGTTTCTGTGCATCTCGCGGGGAGGACGTGGTGATTAAGAAAAGAGTAAGGAAAACAAAATACAAGGAAAAGGAAATACCCTCTACGCTCGAAGTCCATCAATCGGGACTTCGAAGTATATAGAGAATGTTAATAATGTAGGAACGGGAAAGAGGATAAAACGAACCCCGAATTAAATGGAAAAAGGGTAAACAGACCCAGCTCACGAATACCCTCGGGTCACCAACTCCCGAACTCAGTAACCGTGAGCTCTTGAAGATGTAAATCTACATAGGGTGCACCTTGGATGGTGCCTCGTTCAGGGCATTTCGAAGTAGGCAGGAGATACCATGAAAGGAAACGAGGAGGTCGTGCCACGAAAATAAGGATTAGATGTAATTTGTCTTACAAGATTTGCGCCATCGAGTCCTCTATTTCATCTTATCAGAGAACAACATGAATACAGTGTGGACAATACAAGTATGAATGGAACTATAGCACTCGTATTTAAATAATAATAGGCTACAACAAGGTAGAGCTTACAATGCATAATACCAAACCAAACCAAACCAAACCCCGTTGCAGTTCAGTCCTTGAAGGGCCCAGGCCTACCATGTGACCACTGTCCAGCATTAGGCCTGCAGATTATGGGGTGAGCGTGGTCTGCGCGTCGGGTCCCTCGGTCATTAAACTTGGTCTCCGTGACCGCGGCACTGCCTCACTGTTACACAGCTACTGAATTGTCATCACAAGGCTGAGTTCATCCTGTTCCAGCCCTCACGACAGTTCCTAAAATCCCTGGCGGAGCCCGGAATCGAACCAAGGACCTGCGGTTGTGAGGCAAGCACGCTACCCCAACCCTATGGGGCCGGCAAAATTAATAATAACAACACCAACATATTTAAAAGCATATGCGATTGGTACTGACAAAATTGTATTGTTATAACTTATTAGCCAATGGCTTGGCCATGTTAGAACACGGAACCCCGTGAGATCTCCTACGTTAAGCAATTTTTGTCATGGTCAGAATTTAAAAGGGTGACTGGTTTTGGGGAACCACGTGTTGTTGGTGGATGAAGGGTAGGAGGAGCGGAAAGGAACTTGCCACCCTACCGCGTGTAAACTCCGGCTCAGGATCGCCTCTTCGGAGGCATAATCAGCCTTTGGGCTGGGGACCCTTCTTCATTTCCTTATTAGCAAGATACTTAATATCATGAAAGAAAAGACAAGGGCCAATAAGGCGGAACAATAAGACACCTCATACCTCGGATACCCTAATACAGTCGTGGTACGAAGAGAACAAGAGTTGACCAAGGAAGGTTGACAGGGCAATTGAAAGGGAGGAGTTAGGCACAAGTAAGTAGCTGCACTTCTGAACTCAGCTGGGGTCCTGTAGTTGCTAACCCACGTAAGCTTTGGGGGTATTCCGGATTATGATGGGGATACAGTCATTATATTTTAATTAGAGACATTCCTTCGCAACTAATGACAATCATGAATTTCTTAAAGCGGCGACGCAATCAAGCTAATGATGACACCACTAGACGCATAGTCAGTGTCGGTAATGATAGGAAAGTACTGTATATTCCAGATGCATTGTAACTTACGTTTTGGTGAATAGAGATAAGGGACGGAAGTTTGAGTCACGCATTAGGTTTAATATCCTTATTTCAATTAAATGATGTAGAGTACTACTCAATAATTACCATGTTAACTTTCGAGGCCACGTATAAAGTGCCAGACTTCAAGACGTCCATCAACGATATTAATTAGACACACCGATCATCAAATTGATAACCAACTGTAAACTCTACATGTCGTTCATTGTAAAGAGAGTCGTTGTTAATTCATTTAAGGGGCTTTTACATCGAAATAATTCAGCCCCGTGTACTTAGATATGTGTAGAATTTGTCTGATAACCTGTGTTATTGAGGTATCTGCGTGTGCGTATTTCTAATTCAGGTAAGGAAACCATCGCGGCTTTTGCTTGCAGTCTAAGTGAGAAACCACGGAAAATCACTTCCAGGATGGCTGAGGAGAAAATCGAACCTACCTCTTCAAATTTTACCTCACGAGACTGAGTGGACCCCGTTACAGCGCTTAGATCTGAATTTTACTTCTCGACAGCGCCGGGTATCGAATCTGGACCTCTCGCCCCGAACGCTAGCCGATAACCAGGAAGTGCACCGTCTAAAGAGGAATAAGGAACTAAAATACAAACCTACGTTTAAAACTAAATGCATGAAGTGAAACATTAGGCAGATCTCTTCTTCTGGTGCAGAATGTACTTGTATGAATAAATTATTAATGTTGATGTTCAATACATGGTTACCTTAGGAAGTATAGTATATGAAGAGACTTAAGGGTTCTTCAAAGGTAACAATGACCCAAGTGTAGAAAATTACTCTCCCCCTGTGTCATTCTGCTTCGGTTGATGGCTGAACGTATTTTAACCGGAATTAACACTTTTAATATAGTTATGGAGAGAAAAAAGCATGAATTATAAATCTCCTAGACCTCCCATTTTATGACATAAGTTTCTACAAAAGTGAATGTATCATAGCAAACCTATCAGGCACCGTAAGATCAGAACGTGGTCTTATCTTCTCATTGAAGGAAGATTTATCTCCATATTGAGGTACTGATTTGTCAGAAATGTGCTCAGTAATACATCAAAACAACAAAAAGTAATGCAATACCCAATGACAATCTACGGACGTTTGTTTTAGACGAGTGAAAAATCTTAATGGAAGCCTGGAGGCGAGTTACTACAGTAACCTATCTGTGTTATCTGCTGCCCCAAGCGGTCCGATGATTGACAAAGCTGTTTCACACTACTCCTGAAGTACAGTCATTGGCAAATATAATGTCGTTCTGTTCGCAACTACGTAACGTGTACTTCCGCGACGCACAATACTTCGACGTGGACTGTACTGTCTGCTCAAGTCTGGAATTCCATTAAATCAGATCGGTGGTGACAAGTGTGAAGCGATAGGGTGAGAGAGTGTGTGTGTGTAGGCTCACCCGCAGGCTTCAAGGTCAAGGGCAATCGTCTAAAACAAACGTCCGGCCTTTAATTTTGATACACTATAAATTATAGTCACCTCCTGGTGCAATGGCTAGCTTTCGCGGCAGTTACCGTGGAGATCCGGATTCGATTCCAGGCCCTCCCAAGAAATTTAATTCTGGTTTGAGGGCTGGAACGTGTGTACCTTTAGACTTGCGAGACAGAACTGAGGAGAGGTAGGTCGTATTCCAACTTCGGCCATTCTAAAAGTGGTTTTTCATCGTTTCCCATTCCTACTTCAGGTAAATGCCGAGATGATAACTAAAATTAGCCCAGTCACTTCCTACCTTGATTCTAGCCCCAATTACAAATACACACACTAGAACAGCTATCACAATGACTACATGGTGAATCAGCTGCCCCTAATAATATTGTTTTATACAGCCCAGCTAGCGTTGTTATCAGGAAGGTCCACATTTTTCTGCTTGCATCCTGTGTGGTACTACCCTTAAAGGGAATTGTTACCGCTAGACGTGGGGCGCGGCTGTTCTGTATACATTACGTCATCTCGCCTCGTTATGGCTGCAGCGAGCGGCTGCGGGGCAAGAAGGCAACGCATGTACAGTCATACAATGCGAACACCCCGCACAGCGAACGAACGACCCAGCACGAATCATGCACACAAATGACATGCGATGAGATTTCGCTGGCGACGACTGCTGCACGTCTATCGCAGGCGTGTGGCTGGGCGGAGCGCATTAGTTCTGATTTCCGCCACCGGTAACAATTCGCTGGTCGGGTAGTACTAATGCATTACAAGCATATCCTGCACTGAACACTATTATATTTCCCTCAATGTGACTACAAACTAATACGAGGGAAACATTATAGTGTTCAGTGTCGTTTGCGGGATATGCTTGCAGTACCATACGGGATGCAGGCAGAGAAATATCCACCTTTCTGACAACAAGCGTTAGTTGGACTGCATAAAGCAATATTATTAGGAGCAGCAGATTCAGCATTTATATATCTATGAGTCTATATTGTTTAAAACAAAGTCCCCGATGCGTGGATGTCATGGGTAATCTCGAGAACCACAGGATGGATTTTTTACCATTCTGCAAAAGATTTCTCCAAGAAGGTTTCGTTAGAAAAACATTCATTTATGACCAAAGCAAGCCGAGCAGTAACGATTTAAGTGAATCGAGTCAAAGAGAAACCGGCCGTCCATGCGTCTTTTAAGCTTACGCGGGGTAATCCGTTAAAATATCTACATACTATAAGTGTAAGAATTGTTTAGCATGAAAAGTTTAACAAAAATTCTCCGGTATAGCATAGCTCTATCTTTAATACATCGCCCACTATAAGAGTTCTTATGTTTCCATTTCTTTCAACAATTTCCATTCGGCGAAAATTTAAATTAGTTGCTTCGGAGCGAGTTTAGGAGCTAATGAGAGAGCCTATCACCTCAGCTTATGCCAGCATCAAACTGTCGATTCGTTTCGAGAAGTGTATATGTGTTGGGAGTCTCGCTGTTCACTTCAGTTTTCCTGAATTGCGTCTGGAATCGGCCGTCCGATTGCCTTTTAAGCTTACACTGGGTAAACCGTTAAAGATATCGGGCGAAGTCGGGGCGGGTTGCTAGTTGTATATAAATAAATATTATTCTTAACAAAACAAGCCTACAACAGATAATAGGCTACATTGATTAATCCTTTTGCATTTATTTATTCATTCTGTGAGATGGTGTTCAATATTTGTATTCTTGAAGCATTTGACGTGTACTTCTATGGCTGTTGTAATTTATTTTATGGAGCTTGGGGCATCTTGGTCATCAGTCCCGTGCATTTGGGTGTGTGTTGAGATTGTCTGATAACCTGTATTACTGGGATGACTGTAGAAGTGTGTGTAGCTGTAGTACGAACATGGATGTTGTAGGTGCCCCGGGACTTGAAGCAAGGTACTATCCCGACATTTGACTGGAGGAAGTGTGGGAAAGCCTGGGGAAAAACACACTCAGAATATCCACTGTCAGCGCAAGGATTCGTACCTCCAATCTCCTGACATACAGCAGCTGCCCTCGCGGCCTACGTGCACGATTTAACCTGCACTGCTAAGCCGCGTGGTACTTCAACAGCATCACGTTTGCCTTGGGCACTGTAATTATAGCAAGTAGAAATTGCCAGAGAACCCTTATCTGCCAGGAATCACATTCTAATTGTAACACTACTGTACGAATTCTTCAGGGAAGTGAATGTTATTCGCCTTGTTTAAGTCAGCCCCAGTATGTCTCGCAAGGAGACACTACCAGTCATTAATCGACATCGAATGAGATTCCTATGGAAAACAACGATAAAGGAAGATCAGTTTTGTTGCTGTCCACACGTTATCATCCCACTGCGGATGCCATCTCTTTGCAGTGCGATCTTCAGAGGCCACCTGAGTGAATGGGAGAGGTCATATAATCCATGGTGAATTGAACGATAAATGACTTCCGGTAAAAAAAAGAGATTTTATCTGTTTCATGGGGGAGCTCTCTTAAGGTGGAGAACAATGTGTCACAAATTTCGTTGGGAACAGTGAAGGAACATGAGACATCGTAAGTTTGTATCCACTGAACGAAAACATAAACACGTAACTCGTCCTGTGACGCTATTAGCAGTCGGGTGTTTCAACAAGTTTTAAGCTGGGATTATGCTTGCTCGGTGTACGCCTCTCATTTCTATCCAAGATAACATGAAAGGTCTGCATTAATCCAGACTATACAAAATGTTTCGAGCATTGAAATACTTCGAAACGATGCTGGTAAAAACATTGTTGTTGTTAATTTCATTTCATTTTATTTTCGATGATGTTGAAATGTAAATATTATATGTCAGAAAACTGTATCATAATGAGGGTCATTATAGTACTATTCTTCATTATGAAACAGTTTCTCCAGCCAATCAGAGCTCATTCATTGACCAATTAGGTAAGGATAGCTTCGCGCATGCGCTCAAAATCCAGCATGTCGGACATGAATTAGATGATTAGAAAGTTCAAATTGGATAGCGGATCAACCCTTGTAGTTACAATCCCAAACACAAAGACAAAATCAGCACGAACCTTTAAGGTAACAGGAAAATACTATGACATATGCAAGAAATTTATGAATCTATGTCCAGAAGTTAGCAACACAGCATCCTTATACATAAATTATCGACATGGAAAGTGAACCGTCCCATATGTTCGCGTAAATAAACTGGCGAATATGAGACAAGAAATATCACTGTACCTTAATATCTCCAATTCCAATTTCTACACAGCGCATTGCTTTCAAACGACTTCGGTGACAATATTAATGAATGCTAGATCTGATCGGCACTAGACATTATGAACGCTGTAAACAATAGCATTGCCAAGCAAAGTAAATGGTCTCTGCTTTCGAAATTCTTTGACCCACGCATGCGCTCTGTTCAGTCAGCAAACCACCCAGCACGCTCTGTTCACTAACTGAAGTTACTGAATCCCACAGATATGTATGAATATTTATGTTAAAACATATAATCTAATAGTAATATAATAAAGCTGAAGAGTTTGTGTGTTTATGTGTTTAAACGCGCTAATCTCTGGAACTACCAGTCCGATTCAAAAAATTCTTTTTTTACATGATAGCCAGATTCAAGAGGAATAGTTTAGGCTATGTAGCATTAGACTACACCTCTCAGGTAACCTGAAAGGTTGATTTTTGTTCAGTAAGTCGGTAGAACAAGCGCTCCCGAACAGCTCTATCCACATGCGCTGGCGTTATGGTTAGTGATACGTACACCGTTTCACCTATCTGAACCAAATTTGTACACTAACCCTTTGGAACACTGGTGGCAAAACTGTCTACGTGAAATGTATGTCTGACCAGTCCATTCCATGCATTTAGGCCCTTTGGTTCAAATCTACACCTTTTCCGCGATCTGAACCAAAATTTGTATACTTACCCTTTGGAACCCTGCGAGTAACACAGTCTGCAAGAAATTTCGGACAGACCACTCCATTCCCTGCATTTAGGCTCTTTGGCACGAATCTACACCGTTTCACTGATCTGAGCGAACATTTGTATACTTACCCTTTGGAACCCTGAGAGTAATACTGCCTACATGAAATTTATGACAGACCACTCCATTCCCTGCATTTAGGCCCTTCATCACAAATCCACACAGTTTCTCCTAATTGCACCAAATTTTACATATAATTTGAAACCCTGCTGGTAACACTGTCCACATGATATGTTGGACAACGCTCCCCAGTCCCTACATTTAGAATAACAGACAAAATGAACTTGAAAACCACGTATTAAGGCCCTAGAACCATTCATGTCCGTAGTAGTGTAACTGTAAGAGTATTTTAATAAGTCTATTGTTGACGGGCATTTCGGGCTGCATCACGTCACCCCTACCAGTGTTCTGGTGCAGAATTGCGAAAATAGTTGCATCTTGCCCTGTTTATAAATTTCAGTCACGGGGGGGTAATTAGTGAAAAAAGATTTCTTAGGCCCCTTTAAACAGTTATCATCATGAAAATATTATGCCTCTGTATAAGTGCAATGGTGTTGATGCAGTACATTGAGGTTATCAGCTGCAATAAGCGTTGCTGCTTTCAAATTTACCTTCATTTATTCCGAAACTTATCATTAAGCGCTTTGTGGCGATAAACGATACTATTGCTACCTCAGTAGCTCGGGACAGCCGAAGTTTTCCAAAGAGTTCTGATTATTTTCCTACGGTGCTATGCGACAAAAGACGACACTATTGGTCTCTACATTTCTAACAGCCAATGAGATATAGGCCCTAGGTAGTGTCTTTTATTTCACTTGTAAATTTGTTTGTAAATTACATGTGTCAGTGCTGAAGTTAGTAAATAGCTGTTTCCCTATTCATAATTATCATTACGGGAAAGTGACCTGAATGTTACGTCCATTATACTGTACTACATATCACCCCCACTACAAACACCACCACCACCACCACCACCACCACCGCTGCCACCACAAAAAGATATATTTTTAAAATATCGTTTTCAGTTAGTTTAAGTATCATGTGCCAGTTCTGTAGTAGTATTCATTATCATCCATAAAACAAATAAATCCACCGGGCGAAGCCGGGCACTAATGCTAGTTAAGTTATAATTATCGTCGAATATTAACTGTCGTATGCAACGCGCCTATAATGGTATTTAAGACACTCGTATGGAAATTATAAAACTCGCTACGCTCGTTTTATAAACATACTCGTGTCTTAATTATTGCCATTATAGGCTCGTTGCATAATGTACTATTAGACGCGTGGACTATCTTGGTCATCAACTCTTCAAAACATTGAACATGATTTTCAACTGAAGTCAACACTATACAACATCATCTAACCTGTGTTAATAGGTTTCTACTTCTGCTGTGGGCGAGGACTTTGCACTATAGGACAATAATGCTTGATCAATCGAGTCGGAGTGACCGATCAAGTTCCTGACACCCATGTGATACAGAAAATGTGTTGCCTGCACATAAATTTTACACTGACTGCATTGTACCAGGATTATATCACTAAATTAGAGAAATTTCCACCAAAACCAACCCTCTTGTAGCCTTGAGAGAATGAGAGCATTTTATACTCAAGGGTAAAACAATTCACCCTAGTTAAAGATAGTTTATATTTTCTGTTCAGCAAGTCTCGACATGCTACAGCATACTTCGGTACTCGAGAGCGTTGTACAGGTCATTGAACTGCCACGTAGTGAGTGGTCATTTATTATTCGCACACCCACATTAGCAATCGAGAGCTATTGTTGCGTTCCTGTTCACTACGAATGGCTGAATTCATTCTGATCCTCTTAATATTAAGCTTCTGTTCTGAATGAATAAATACACAAATATAAACTTGCAATAATCCAGACTGTGCAGAACATTTTGCGCACTGAATTTTTTCAAAACGATACTAGTTGAAACACTGTAGTTGTTTTTAATTCATTTTAAAGGCGTTGACTATCCTCGTCATCAATCCCCCAAAACATTGAACAAGATTTCGAACTGAAGTTAACACTCGGTTGGTTGATCCTTAGCCGGAGAATCACAATTTTATATCTAACTTGCACAAAGAAAGTGATGAGAACAATTCTGGAGCCGAGGATTATGAAGATCAATAGCTTTCAGGCGGTCACCCAATAAAAAATGTAAAAATTTGAAATTCAAATATAACTCAAATGAATGCGTGACTTGTTTAATCTACAGCTGCTGAATACTTCAGAATACTTGGAATGGACAGCAGCCGAGCTTTTATAACCTGGTGTTCCTGCGAAGATAGTTGTAAAATAGCTTTTTTAACGAATCGTATATTAATTGTCTGACTCTTGATTCCCGGCAAATACATTCAGATATTTCAAAAGCAAGAATTATCAACAGTACTTTGGGTCGTACAATTCCGGATGGTAAAATACTTGTCGTATCACATTCGTTGCCTATAAAAGAAAAATAATTAAATCACAACCGCAGGCCGCAAAAGAAAACCAATTCCATGTTCTAAGTACCGGTAATATAATATAAGTATGTATTGATATGAAATTCATCAGATTTGATTCAAATTGGTCCTTATTGACAAATATATTTATAAATACACAAAGGTATTAGGAGCGATCCGCCAAAAGTCAAATTCTATGCTAGAAGTTCTCTAATGATGTACTAGTCTCAACCACATTGGAGTCTTCTCCAGCATACTGTACCCATGTGTATAATCTCGATGGAAAATATGCTTCTGCCTCCAGCTAGCTTCAGGACTCGAGGGTGTACCGTCCTCCCACAGAGCAGTTGCATACTTTGAATTTGAGGCTAAAAGGTATCAACTCTACAATGATAAGGCACAACTCTATTCTAAAACTTTAATTCAGTAAATAAAATCATGGCTTTTAACAAATAAAACAATCCCCATAACCATAAAACAAAAGCAAACAAAAATTACTTTCCACAATCCACCAATATGAACATAATATAATCATAATAAATCATATCATACCACAAACCATTACCCTTATGTGAACTTCACAAAGATCTTCTAGTGCGCTGATGCACGTACAACTTCAGAAACAAACTGTACATTGATTCTACTGTCATACAATGTGACTTCTTTAATTTCACAAAATTACTGATTCATTAAACCTTCTTAATTTGACAATTATGTGTACCGTGTGTGTTTTGATCTTTCTTTTCCCACCAAATGCTTCACATGCATTAGCCTATTCTGGTGTTGCACAGCAGTCAACGTGCAACTCCATAATTATGTAAGCTACCCCTACTCCACTATTTATATAGTTCCACTGCATGCCGTTTGTGATTTCAATTTAAAACCGTTATGTTATTGTTGTGTCGGATGGTACAATCAAACTACCTTGCGCGCGTAGCCTGTGGAATCTGGTAACCAACTTCTGAAAAAGCTGTCAGTGACAGTACAAATGCACCGTCTAACCATTCGTTAGATAGCTAAAATCATGAACCCTCAGGATAATCTATAATTATCAATGTATTCTAAAACCACATGGCTTCATTACTCAATATAACAATATTTCACTTCATGTCATTAACAGGGTCTAAAATCTGTTCCTTTCAACCTTACTTTTACGGTCCGTCTGGCCGTCCCCAGACCCTCTCCCCGAGCGGTCGGCATACAATAGAAATGGGATGGGTCTCCACCATTAACTCGACCCTCGCTTTATGTCTGAAGGCTTACTTCCAAAGCAGAATAAGATTTTACAAGACAAATACTGTGCTTCCAATGACACACATATCTCACTGGCTTTTAACTGAATATTATGCACACAGGTAGTGAATGAGCTTTATATTTATTCCTACCCCGAGGATACTAATAACTGGCACCAAACTAGGCCCATTTCAACATGAAGGTACGAAGTTCGTAAAACATTGGTCTATTAGGCAACCGGTGTCTTAAATAAATTATGCGGCCAGTCCAAGCCGCCGACATTTGAGGTTCGCTTCAACAAGCCGAATCACTCAACAATAAGTTATCGGGAAATCATAGTGTCGAGGTGTCCATCGTTTGCCTCGCACCTACAGGGGATTTCAATCCGGAACATTTCATCCATCATCAGAGTTAGGGTCCAACACTAAACACTCTGGCACAAAGTATGCCCCCGGCATAGGAGATTTCATACGTAGAATAGACCACCTGGCTCCTTCACCTAATGTTACGACTTCGTCCTATAATATTAAGAGAAATCTATCAATTACTCTATAAGCTTCTCACATAAGCTGCAAATTCAATTCACTAAAAGCTCTTCCATTCCTGGCATAATTATAATCCCATTAATACAATATATTCTGATAACAAACTCTTTCTTTAATCCCGTAATGTAATCTTACTGTATAATCTTACTGCTTGGATCGCTAAGTCTTGCAATTAGCGTAACTATTTCCTGTTTACAACGATTTCCTGATGCGTTCATTAATACCTTTGATATTCATAATTGTTATTATATTATTATTCTCACTGACATAAATTACCAAATCATTCCTTATTATTATTATTATATTTCTGACATAATTTACCAAAATCATTCCTTATTATAGGTTGTTCTCACTGACATAAATTACCAAATCATTCCTTATTATTATTATTCTCACTGACATAAATTACCAAAATCCGACACAACTAATCATCTCAAAACTCGAACAACAGTGCTCGTAACATTTACATAACTGATTGCCATCTTAATTCATAGTGGTAATGAATAATCCACTTATTGATGCACATTAACATCTCAACTCTATAAAAATCAACACAATAATGATTAAACCTGGAGGGTCTACCTCCTAATCTGATTCTTACTGGCATCTTTACTGAAATCACATAACATGCAGTGGCCCATATTCTCTAATTAACCATAATTTGTGGGGTACTCACATATCTCTAGGCTCCTCATGGTGGCTTCAACCAATCATATCCTTCCAAGTCGCCCGCCATATGCAGGTTTAACGCGACATTTTTATCTTGAATACACACATTTTATGACACATATTTTCCGTTAACCACACGGCACTTTGCATTTCTATAATGAAGCTATTGCTTCCAAACATGTGACACTTTATAACACTTATTAAACCACTACTTCAAAAGATATTTTACATATGCTTTATACATAACACACGTCACTTTGTACACTTTTCATTGCTTGAAATTCCCTAGAAAAGATATCAAAATTGCAGGTGTCGACGGCATCTCCCGTGCTCCTACCAACTCCTGATTGAAAGTCTGGTTTACCTGCCCTCGGAATTCACCAACAGATTTTATACATACTCCTACGGTAAGCTTCCTGCGTTGCATAAATATGCTAACTTCCGTCCTGAGCGTTATTATTTGGTATTCTTAAAACATTACCAAATGCTTCGTAAAGTTTCTCCCAGCGCGTTCCAGCGTAATTAGACATGAATGATCAGTCGATATTTGATACATTGCGCTTAACACTGTCCATAACTTTACACAAATTATTATTATTATTTACAATAGTTCTGCCACTCATCTTACACGGTGCTTCCTAAGTGAACACGCCATTGCTCGTACTGCTGAGTGTACCTGCAGCGCGATTATTATTAAATAAAAGCTTATTAAATGCTTCACTCAAATGTAGAACTCTTTGTGCGGGCGTCCTTTCATGCACCGGACCAACATATGTTCCGCCATGACGACTGTCTGCGCCTCTCTTGACAAACTGTGACAAACTGGTGTGAGACTGGCTCCAACTAGGGTAAGACTGGCTTAAGACTGACTGCTCTGCTAAGGGTCGACCTCCTTATATTAGTTTCACACAAAAAGTAGAGCGGAATCTTCCCGCGTGATCTCGGCTCCTCTCCCAGCATGATTCTGGTCTCGAAACCATGTTCATTGGGTTCCTTTTCTTTCACTGATCCCAGAACTATCTGCGTGCTAAAGAATCGCTCGGCCAATTAATTAATATTAATTCCTTTCTCTATAGCGTGGGGACGCTACCTCACTGGGATTCCCTGGCAACCTCCTCAAATCCCGCCGCGAACAATGATAGTCCTACGGTCCTTCCGCACTTCAATAAATATGCGTCAATTTCGCAGATTAAAGGCTCTAAAATTAGCCTCCTGTCTAAAGATTCACCTGTGGGCAACTCTCATGTCATTTCGTTACTCCAATCACGAGTCATCAATGATTTTCCTTGTGATCTCTCCCCACCATTCTCAAATCCATTCTCCGTCGGGGAAGAACTGGGTCATTATTCAGGCCCTCACCCTCTTCCAGACGACAGAATGAGGTCAGAAAGATTGACTTGGCTCCACTGAACACCTCCCACAATTCTGGGCCTATTTGTAAAATGTCAACCTCTGCACTTGCAGTGCTCCAAGCCCCATATAGCCTACACCAGGGAGTCTAATAATGCTGTATTCTGCTCAATTTCCCTGCATTATTTTAATAAATAATGTCACTGCAACTGAAATCACACCAGTGATTTAATATACACTTCTCTCTAGGGGTTTTTACAATGAAACTCCCTCCATATACTTCGGGTTCGTTCCCTGGTGGAACCTTTAATACTGAGATCACAGTCTCTGAGAACCACGTTCGATTCCAGTCAACATAACCTCCTCGGGTTCATATTCCCCTTGCAAAACTTATAGAAGTCAATTGCAAGTGGCTCTCTATAAGTAACCAGCTGACTGTCTATCACTGTCTGTGTTTACATCTGGGGTCCTTCACCTCGTCTGCTGCGAGTAGGTTAGTACAGCTCCCCATTCCACGCTGCGCTCTTCCTAAGCTGTTCATTCTCCAGGCGGAGGGTCGTATTTATTGCCTCAACCTCTCTCGCCGCTGCAACCATTTCTTCATAGAATTCTCGCAGACACTGGCATCTTTGTTGTTCGTCCCTACCACTGGGCAAACTGTCTGCTTCTCGTCCCGTCTTGCCGCTCGAACTTTCAGGTCTGACTGCTTGTCTGACTTCGCTCTCCACGTTGAGTTGGGTGTGCGCTGTTAATACTTCTTCTTGTTCGTCGAATTCTTCTGGCGGATAATAAACCTTTAAATTGGCTACATTCATAACGACCTCGTTTCCAGTTTCTAAATGCTTTAACCTGTATGCATTGTTCTGTAGGTCTCTTATCACCTCGAACGGGCCGTGGTAAGCAAAAATGAACTTTTTATACTTCCGTGCCTCTGGATCTGAACTGGCTGGTTTCCTGATTAAAACTTTCTCTCCGACGAGAAGCGGTCTATGATACCTCTTCGCACGATTTCTTCTCTGACGTCTCTCCGCCTGTGCTTTGAGATATTCGAAGGTTCGTTGGATCCTCAATTCTCGACCTGGCTGTGCGTCTACTGGTAATGGAATAACACCATTCCACGGTCTCTCCGGTCTCTGATCCAAATGTAGAGTCACGGGAACCTGACCTGTCGCCTCATGTACAGTATTATTTATACAGTATTCAATTTCTTCTAGGAATTCAATCCAACGCCAATTCCCTTCAGAGCAGTAGATCTTCATGTATTTCTGGATCTCTCTCATTACTCTTTCAACTGGACTTGCCTCAGGATGGCGAATGGTAGATTAAATCTGCCTAATTCCTAGAGTTTCCAGTTCTCGACGAAATTCTGCACTCGTAGAGCAACTTCCGTGGTCCGAGAGAATGTTATCCGGCTTCCCAAGAATCGGAATAACTCTCTCTTTCAGGCGTTTCAAGACCTGCTTTGAACTTGTCTTTTGTATGGGGCATAATACCACCATTTTCGAAAATACATCCATCGCTACAAAAATGTGTCTATTGCCTCTACGTGCTCTAGGCAATGGTCCAAAGTTGTCTATGCTCAATAACTGCCTTGGCTTCTCCGGTAACAACGGGATAGGTCGTTGCCTCATTAAAAAGGGATTTGGCTTTACCCTTTGGCATAGATCACATGTCCTAATAGCATTTCTCACCGTTTCTCTCAACTTAGGCCAAGTAAATGCTTCCTTCAACAGAGCACAAATTTTGTCTATCCCTGGATGTCCAAATGCTCTGTGTGCTAGCCACACCAATCTCCTCTGCAAAGCTGCAGGAATCACAATCCTTTGACGTGTATGATCTACATCATCCCACTTGTGTAATATCTGATTATACCATACATAATCTGTTGCCAATGCCTCTGCCTCTCTGTATATTGCAGTTCCCCTTGCTAAGCGTCCCTCGAAGTAATCGATCATCATCTTCAACCACGGGTCTTCGCGTTGTAGGTTGGTAAGGTTCCTTAAGTCATCCAACGTCTTCTGATCTCGATTCTCAATCTGGACAGCTAGCGCTTCCTCTTCTCTAGGGTAACGGCTTAATATGTCCGGTATTACATTCTCTTTCCCTGGACAGTATTCTATTTCCACATTAAATTGCTGAATATACAGGGACCATCTTGTCAATCTCTGGCTAGACAAGTCTGTTTTTAACAAAAATGTTAAAGCTTTATGGTCTGTTCTGAGGACTATTTGGAAGCCATACACGAGTTTATTCCAAGATTGCAACGCGTACAAAATTGCGAGCAACTCTATCTCTGTGATCGTGTAATTTTTCTCATGGGCTTTCAGCCTCCTACTTATAAAGGCAATAAAAACTTTCTTCTCAGGCTGGTCAACATTTTCCTGGAATAGCATCGCTCCGATCCCAATAAGTGATGCATCCGTCTGTATGATGAACTTCTGGGTATAATCCGGGTATCCCAGCTTCACATATTCCAAAAGCATTTGTTTTGACCTCACGAATGCTTCCTGACATTGCTCCGTCCAATTCCATCGGCCGCCTTTCTTCAATAGGTCATGCAGGGGTGCTACTGTCGCAGTATAGTTTGGGCAGTGGTTCGAAAAGAATCCAATTACTCCCAAATACTGTCGGACGTGCTTTACTTTCGTGGGTCGAGGGAAATTTCGAATTACCTCCAATTTATCTGGGTTAGGCTTCACTCCATTTGCATCAATAACATGCCCTAGGAATTTGACTTCCCTCTGACAGAAGTGCGATTTCTTGATATTAACCTTAAAGTTAGCTTCTCGAAGGTCATCTAGCAACTTCTTCAGGTCTCTCATGTGCTCCTCCAGCGATTCTGATGTGAGTAGAATGTCGTCTACATATCTGATGGTACTCTCTTTCACTTCATCTGATAGATTGCGATCTAACGCTCTTATCAGTGCTGAACCAGCTGTTTTCAACCCAAAAGGTAGCCTTAAAAATGTGTATGTATGTATGATGATCAAACGTAAATCCTGTCAACAGACTAGTTTTCTTCTCTAATTCAAGATGATGGAAACTGGATGTGATATCCAGATTTGTGAATACGGTTTTCCCTTTGAACTTCCTGAGGATCTCTTTAATAGGTGGCACTTGGTCAAATTCTGGAATAACCTTCCAATTTAAATGTCTCAGGTCCAGGCAGACTCTGACAGTCCCGTCTGTCTTTGGTACAATTACCAATGGACTTACATAAGGCGTAGGTGTCTTCTCAATAACACCGGCCTCCAACATCTCCTGAATTGCCTCTTTCACTTTAGCATAATGCTTTTCAGCTATAGGGTAGGGTTTCTGCCTAAATGGTGTCCAATCACTGACTTGAAAAGCATAAGTGAAGTTCTTTATACGACCAGGTCTCGAATCAAAGACTTCCTTCTGTTCCAGTAATAACTGCTTTAAATTTTCCTTCTCTTTTAGCCCAATTTTCGCTTCTGCTAGCTTTTCCGAAATATATTCTTCCAGTTTGGGTTCCAAATCTTTCTCCAGGTCTGTGGCAAGTGTTTTCAGCTCTTCTTCTAACTGTTCAATAGCTAACACTTCTTCCTCAGCCACCTCTCTGTATGTATGCCATACTTGTTCACTTGACCCTGGTTCAATCTCATTGAGTGCGACCTCTAAGCCTTCAGCTTCTTCATTCACATGGAACATAACCCTGTCCTGTGCTAGGTCGATTATCACTCTGTGTCTGTCTGTTGGGTAGTCAGCCCGAAGGCTGGTTGGATCCTCAAAAGGCACCGCCGTTAGGTTATGTGGGTAGATACCCACAAAAACCCAAGGCAGCGCTATATTGAGGCGTACTAGGCAAGAAGAGGAGTGAGGTAGTTTGCCATTGCTTTCCTCACTGAGTCAGTACAGCCGTACTGTATCACTCTGTATTCCCTTATAAATTCTGCCCCAATGAGTAGGTTATAAGGCAATTTGTTTACTAACAGAAAACTCTGTGAGAAAATAGAGCCTCCTATCTGTAAATCTAGGAATACCTGATATTTACATATCATCGTTCTGTCTGGAATTACCCCTTTTATTTTGACACTAGAGATCGGTATTTTCAAAATATTCTCTCTCCGGGCTATTTCATCATATAAAGCTTGTGTCATAAGGCTCACTGTTGACCCCGTGTCTAACAGACTTCTTACTTTTAATCCTGCCACTCTTACTATTATAATAGGCAATTCTCGCTTGACCATGACTTGTGGTCCTCCTGTATCCTCGATTAGCTCTTCCGGTTTGGCTATCCAATTGACGATGTTAACAGACTTCCATCCCTCAGTCTCGAACTCTTCTAATGTTTGCGTTTTTTTTCTTCAGCGCCCGTCCCCTTGGAGTTTCTTCTCTCCTGTTCGCTGCGTTGTAGCTCCAAACTCTTAGCTCCATCTCCATATCTGTCTGGCGATGTCCTGTTCTGCATAACTTCTTGCCAGCGGACTTGTTGTTTCTGGGGCTCATCTCCCCTCTCCTGGAGGAATCGCAAAGAAGCGTGATATCGTTCTTCTACCTTGTCATCGAAGTTACTTCTTCTTTCTTGGGGTCTCCAATTTCTATTGTTGCCTTCTTGGCCATTGTAACCTCCATTGTTTTGGTACGGTTTACCCCTGGTATTCTGCCTATTCCACGAGTTTCGACCTCTTCCTCCTCTATTAGCATTCCCTTTGTACTTTGACTGCCATATTCTGGGTTCCCGTTCCCATTGCCGTCCATAGGAATCTAATGTTTCAGTGCTCGTAGCTTTGTTGTTCCTTGGAGCTTGCTGTTGGTCAGTCTGCGTGTTGGTCACGTGTACCTGTTCCACGGTTCGACTCTGACGCATCGTATTTGCTGTTGTGAGGTCCAGTTGTCTAAGAACTGTCTCCATTTCTATAGCAGTTTTCGCTTTAGCCGAGATTAGGAGTCTTTGAATCTCGTATGGAACCTGCTTGGCGATAGCAATACATAATTCCAGCTCGCTCGGTTTTTGATCCAGTTCTTTGAAGCGACACATCTGCGATATAAAAAATTCTGCATACTTCGTTTGGTTGTTAGTGCTGTATTTCTTTGCATATAAATCCAACCGTAAATTCTGTTGGACCGCTGCGTCCCAGTATCTCTTCAAAAATGCCTCCCGAAACTCCTCAACAGTATCGAAAGTGTAGCGGAAGCTGCGAAACCATAATGCACACTCCCCCTCTGTTAATTTCTCTATAGCTCGTAGCCTGCGCTCCTGTGGTATTCGCGCATCATTCAGATATTCAGTCACTTCCTTCAACCAATATTTTGGTGTCATATTACAGTGGCTACCTGAGAATTTCCTTGGTTTTTCTTCGCTTGCCCTGATGACGTTTATCACCTGGGTGTGCATAGCACTTTCATGTGGCGTTGATGCCGCAACTGGTATACCTGGCGTCATATAAGGACTTTCGCCTGGGCCTGTAGCACTCCTTATTATAGGTTGGGTTTCTAAGTCTGCCCACCTTGTTTTCCTCATATCTTCCATGCTGCCTTCACTTGACTTAGGATCTTTCAGAAGTGTTTCCTCCTGGGCGATTATCCTAGTCTCCATTTGATTGTGGCGCATCTCTGCTCTTTCCAGACGAGTAATGACTTCTTTCTCTATTCTTGTAGGCCTATCTCGATTTTCCTCGGCTACTTGAAATATTTTCTTCTTGTCTTCTTTCAGACTTTGTTTGATATGGGAGATTTCATCCTCTACATCTTCCTTAATTTGAGCAAGGGTCTTGTCGTTTGCCTCTGTCTACTGGCCTTCTCTCACTTCGAGTTCTTCCCTCAATCCTTTGATTTCTTCTCGAATGTGTCCATTGACCTTTGACATTTCCTTCTGGACCTTAATAATTTCACCTCTATTCTCCTCTTGCCTTTTGTTGACTACAACAATGTCATTCTGAACTTGGTCCAGTTCTTGATAAACTTTGCTTATCTGACCCTTCATGTTTCCTACCAGCTCTTTACTCTCGTTAACGACAGCCTTGATTTCACCTATTTCTTGACATTGACCTAATATATTCTGGTCCTGTTTCTTGAGATCACCGTTAATTGCTCTAGCATAGCTTTTCAATTTCTGGTCCCATTTAGAGTCGTTCTCCTCTAACCTCTGGTCTACCGTTCTCGTAAACTCTGAAAATTGTTTCGCTTGGCGTTCGAGATTCGCCTCATTTTGGATTTGAATATCCTTAATGTCGTTAGACAACGCTTCTAACCTACTGTTGGTTTCATCCTGAGCATGCTTACACGCTTGTAAGTTACTCTCAAGTTTGGCTTCTATGGCCTCGAACCGTTTATCTGTTTTAACCTGCATTTCCGATACAATGCTTACAACAGTTTCTGTTACTTCGGTCTTAATAACCTCTTGCATTTGACCTAACTTATTATTCAATTCAACTTTATTTGCATCTAAACGGTTGTTTATTTCAACCTGATTAGCATCTAAACGATTGCTCAATTCAACCTGGTTGTGATTAATTGCCTCCTGATTGGCATCTAAACGAGTGTTTATACCCTCCTGGAAAGCCTTAGCTTCCAGCTTATTTTGCTCGTTAACAGCATCAAAATGCTGTTTCAACCCTTCAATAACCTGCATGATCTCCTCTGCGCCTGACATTTTTACAATAATACACTTAGATATGCAGGCAGGCTTCCTGGAAAAAAATGTGTGGATATGTTTTGAAAAGAAACATAAAACACTGTACACATATTGTAACGTCGTACAAATCCTGATAATATTATGATAAATTGTGGATCTGGTATGTAGCGCTCATACCCTTGGGTAATCCTCTTCTCAATAGAGAGATTCTGCGTTACATCAAAAGCCTACTGAACTTAAAAATCACTCAAACCCAGTTTGAGGCAAAAACAATTACTATGGTTTTCCCCATGAAATACCATAAAAATCTATGGGTTTTCCCTAAATCCCATAAGCTCCACGCAATCGGTCCCCACGTTGGGCGCCATGATAATGAAATATGCATACTAGACGTATTGCATTATCAAAATTTATATTGTGCGTATCAGAGCTTAGCTAGATTAGGTGCGGTCCTCCCCTATCTCATGTTAATTGTTACTATAATAGAGTTGTGTGCATTAGATATAGACCGACTTTAGTTGTACCTATAGCTCAAATCACTGTACAGGACATCATTTTCCATGTACCCATGTGTATAATCTCGATGGAAAATATGCTTCTGCCTCCAGCTAGCTTCAGGACTCGAGGGTGTACCGTCCTCCCACAGAGCAGTCGCATACTTTGGATTTGAGGCTAAAAGGTATCAACTCTACAATGATAAGGCACAACTCTATTCTAAAACTTTAATTCAGTAAATAAAATCATGGCTTTTAACAAATAAAACAATCCCCATAACCATAAAACAAAAGCAAACAAAAATTACTTTCCACAATCCACCAATATGAACATAATATAATCATAATAAATCATATCATACCACAAACCATTACCCTTATGTGAACTTCACAAAGATCTTCTAGTGCGCTGATGCACGTACAACTTCAGAAACAAACTGTACATTGATTCTACTGTCATACAATGTGACTTCTTTAATTTCACAAAATTACTGATTCATTAAACCTTCTTAATTTGACAATTATGTGTACCGTGTGTGTTTTGATCTTTCTTTTCCCACCAAATGCTTCACATGCATTAGCCTATTCTGGTGTTGCACAGCAGTCAACGTGCAACTCCATAATTATGTAAGCTACCCCTACTCCACTATTTATATAGTTCCACTGCATGCCGTTTGTGATTTCAATTTAAAACCGTTATGTTATTGTTGTGTCGGATGGTACAATCAAACTACCTTGCGCGCGTAGCCTGTGGAATCTGGTAACCAACTTCTGAAAAAGCTGTCAGTGACAGTACAAATGCACCGTCTAACCATTCGTTAGATAGCTAAAATCATGAACCCTCAGGATAATCTATAATTATCAATGTATTCTAAAACCACATGGCTTCATTACTCAACATAAAAATATTTCACTTCATGTCATTAACAGGGTCTAAAATCTGTTCCTATCAACCTTACTTTTACGGTCCGTCTGGCCGTCCCCAGACCCTCTCCCCGAGCGGTCGGCATACAATAGAAATGGGATGGGTCTCCACCATTAACTCGACCCTCGCTTTATGTCTGAAGGCTTACTTCCAAAGCAGAATAAGATTTTACAAGACAAATACTGTGCTTCCAATGACACACATATCTCACTGGCTTTTAACTGAATATTATGCACACAGGTAGTGAATGAGCTTTATATTTATTCCTACCCCGAGGATACTAATAACTGGCACCAAACTAGGCCCATTTCAACATGAAGGTACGAGGTTCGTAAAACATTGGTCTATTAGGCAACCGGTGTCTTAAATAAATTATGCGGCCAGTCCAAGCTGCCGACATTTGAGGTTCGCTTCAACAAGCCGAATCACTCAACAATAAGTTCTCGGGAAATCATAGTGTCGAGGTGTCCATCGTTTGCCTCGCACCTACATGGGATTTCAATCCGGAACATTTCATCCATCATCAGAGTTAGGGTCCAACACTAAACACTCTGGCACAAAGTATGCCCCCGGCATAGGAGATTTCATACGTAGAATAGACCACCTGGCCCCTTCACCTAATGTTACGACTTCGTCCTATAATATTAAGAGAAATCTATCAATTACTCTATAAGCTTCTCACATAAGCTGCAAATTCAATTCACTAAAAGCCCTTCCATTCCTGGCATAATTATAATCCCATTAATACAATATATTCTGATAACAAACTCTTTCTTTAATCCCGTAATGTAATCTTACTGTATAATCTTACTGCTTGGATCGCTAAGTCTTGCAATTAGCGTAACTATTTCCTGTTTACAACGATTTCCTGATGCGTTCATTAATACCTTTGATATTCATAATTGTTATTATATTATTATTCTCACTGACATAAATTACCAAATCATTCCTTATTATTATTATTATATTTCTGACATAATTTACCAAAATCATTCCTTATTATAGGTTGTTCTCACTGACATAAATTACCAAATCATTCCTTATTGTTATTATTCTCACTGACATAAATTACCAAAATCCGACACAACCAATCATCTCAAAACTCGAACAACAGTGCTCGTAACATTTATATAACTGATTGCCATCTTAATTCATAGTGGTAATGATTAATCCACTTATTGATGCACATTAACATCTCAACTCTATAAAAATCAACACAATAATGATTAAACCTGGAGGGTCTACATCCTAATCGGATTCTTACTGGCATCTTTACTGAAATCACATAACATGCAGTGGCCCATATTCTCTAATTAACCATAATTTGTGGGGTACTCACATATCTCTAGGCTCCTCATGGTGGCTTCAACCAATCATATCCTTCCAAGTCGCCCGCCATATGCAGGTTTAACGCGACATTTTTATCTTGAATACACACATTTTATGACACATATTTTCCGTTAACCACACGGCACTTTGCATTTCTATAATGAAGCTATTGCTTCCAAACATGTGACACTTTATAACACTTATTAAACCACTACTTCAAAAGATATTTTACATATGCTTTATACATAACACACGTCACTTTGTACACTTTTCATTGCTTGAAATTCCCTAGCAAAGATATCAAAATTGCAGGTGTCGACGGCATCTCCCGTGCTCCTACCAACTCCTGATTGAAAGTCTGGTTTACCTGCCCTCGGAATTCACCAACAGTTTTTATACATACTCCTACGGTAAGCTTCCTGCGTTGCATAAATATGCTAACTTCCGTCCTGAGCGTTATTATTTGGTATTCTTAAAACATTACCAAATGCTTCGTAAAGTTTCTCCCAGCGCATTCCAGCGTAATTAGACATGACTGATCAGTCGATATTTGATACATTGCGCTTAACACTGTCCATAACTTTACACAAATTATTATTATTATTTACAATAGTTCTGACACTCATCTTACACGGTGCTTCCTAAGTGAACACGCCATTGCTCGTACTGCTGAGTGTACCTGCAGCGCGATTATTATTAAATAAAAGCTTATTAAATGCTTCACTCAAATGTAGAACTCTTTGTGCGGGCGTCCTTTCATGCACCGGACCAACATATGTTCCGCCATGACGACTGTCTGCGCCTCTCTTGACAAACTGTGACAAACTGGTGTGAGACTGGCTCCAACTAGGGTAAGACTGGCTTAAGACTGACTGCTCTGCTAAGGGTCGACCTCCTTATATTAGTTTCATACAAAAAGTAGAGCGGAATCTTCCCGCGTAATCTCGGCTCCTCTCCCAGCATGATTCTGGTCTCGAAACCATGTTCATTGGGTTCCTTTTCTTTCACTGATCCCAGAACTATCTGCGTGCTAAAGAATCGCTCGGCCAATTAATTAATATTAATTCCTTTCTCTATAGCGTGGGGACGCTACCTCACTGGGATTCCCTGGCAACCTCCTCAAATCCCGCCGCGAACAATGATAGTCCTACGGTCCTTCCGCACTTCAATAAATATGCGTCAATTTCGCAGATTAAAGGCTCTAAAATTAGCCTCCTGTCTAAAGATTCACCTGTGGGCAACTCTCATGTCATTTCGTTACTCCAATCACGAGTAATCAATGATTTTCCTTGTGATCTCTCCCCACCATTCTCAAATCCATTCTCCATCGGGGAAGAACTGGGTCATTATTCAGGCCCTCGCCCTCTTCCAGACGACAAAATGAGGTCAGAAAGATTGACTTGGCTCCACTGAACACCTACCACAATTCTGGGCCTATTTGTAAAATGTCAACCTCTGCACTTGCAGTGCTCCAAGCCCCATATAGCCTACACCAAGTAGTCTAATAATGCTGTATTCTGCTCCATTTCCCTGCATTATTTTAATAAATAATGTCACTGCAACTGAAATCACACCAGTGATTTAATATACACTTCTCTCTAGGGGTTTTTACAATGAAACTCCCTCCATAGACTTCGGGTTCGTTCCCTGGTGGAACCTTTATTACTGAGATCACAGTCTCTGAGAACCACGTTCGATTCCAGTCAGCATAACCTCCTCGGGTTCAATACGTAATACTCGTATTTGACAAGTGAGACAAGTGGTTAGTAATTGTGAGTATGGTACTGATTTTGTAATTCAAACTAAATATAATTTGTATCTATAGGGTCATCGAAAAATAATGTCAACATTTAAAATAACTGTTATAAAAAAACTATTCGAGGTAATTCAATTATTTTAATCTTAAAATGGGCGGAAAAAGATAGATTTTTTTCATACCTTAGTATATTTCGATATGTGCACCGTTCGTAGCTCGGCAAATGTCTATTCTGTAGTCAATTTCTTACCACGTACGTGCAATCATTTCAGGAATAACTGTTAAGATGGCGGCAGACATTCGCTCCCGCAGGTGCTCCGAATCCCGATTTTTTTCTGCATACACAATGTTTTTAATGTACCCCCAGAAAAGAAGATACTGAACGGCGTGGCGGTCGGGCGGTGAACTTATGGCGCACCTCCGGCCGACCTTGGCTACTGCGCATCTAGTGTGCGCATAGCAAGGTCACGCCCGCTCTACAACAAAACTTACTTTAGCCAGCTAGCGTTCAGTGAAAGAATTACGCGTTTAACATAAAGGGTTTCGGTGCTATATTTTTTTAAAATATTGGCATTATTTTTCGATGACCCCTTATTATTCCAGTTTTCATGAGAGGAGTTAATGAAATATATAATGAAATTTGGTAAATACTGCTGGGCAAGGATGTGGTAGGGAGTACGTACCGTCTTCCATTACTCATTGTTGCAAATTTGACCGGACGATACTACTAATTAGTGAAAGTGCTGGTTAACGGGAGCATCGATGCTTGTGTAGTGCAGGAAACACGATGGAGGTGTATGGAGTCCCACAACATCGGATGTCAACTCAAATTATTCCACAATGGCACACATGTAACGAACAATGGTCAGGGCTTTGTAGCATGAGCAATTTGATGGTTCTCTATCCAAATGTCAACGATACGATGACAACGAGATGAAGATAGTCTACATAATAGACTGAAGAGCCTTCACTTCATAGACAGACTTGCGCGTTGACTACGACAATCAAAGGCACCTTACGGACGACCCTCAATGAGAAGACCGCAAAAGTGCCTTGAGACACGGTACCTCATCGTCGCATGCAACCTGAATAAGCATATCGGTCTCATAGAGGAAGGCCATGCAGAGAAGAATGACGAAGGAAATACATATCTTATTTATGAAGAAACCCATCATCTTTACATCACCAAAAACTGGTTCAAAAAGCATGATTCATATCTATTTGCATATTACAAAAGCACAAAAACAACACTAGTTGACTACATTCTTTCAGGCTTCGGCACCTTAAGCAAGTGATAGACACAATAAACTTGAATCATGAAACAGTGGCAACAAAACACCGACCAGTTATATGCAAATTTAGTGCAAAGCAGCCTGAACCCACACGAGCACAAACAAAATCAGCTAATATCAAATACGTATGCTGTAAAGAGAAAGAACCAGACGACATTGAGTGTATTACACTGTCGTAAATTACAACTGTTGAAGAAACCTGGGTGGAAATGAAGGAAGCTGTCCACTATGTAGCGAATACCACTAACGGAACTATGAAACCACACAAACGTCGGAATGATGAAGTCAAGGATGCAGTAAGCAAGAAGAAAGAGCTATACCATGAGTTTCGCGTGGACCAAACACCTTATCAATCGAACGTCTTCAAAACAGCCCAGAGTGAAACAAAAAGTGTAACTTCAGTGAAAATCACTCGGTACACAGACCTCGACGAAAATGTTGCCACACGCAAAGGCGAGCAGTATACCTATCAAGCAGTCCACCAGAAAGCTCAATATATACAACGCTTCTATTGTATCAATTTCTATAATTGAAACTTTTCGATTAAAAGAAGGCCGGATAACGCAGGCGAAGTTACTTCGAGAAGATTCGAAGTGGGGAAATCCCATCTTTCCCAGTACTAACCGTCACTGCTGTCGAAAGACCTATCAAAGAGCAAAGGTTAAGATTGCTTAAGAAAATGGGCCAAGGAAGATCTAATGGCATCGCGGCAGTGCTGTTAAGTTCTTAAACGTGAGATGCGCCAGATTGTTTGATAAGACATTTTTATCAAAGTCTGTTCCACACCGAAGGTCTTCAAGCGCATGCTAGACAAGCAGTTGCGTTATATCATTCAGCTGACGTAAAACTGAACTGGGTTTGTAAAACATTGCGGAACAACCGGTGCTGTTCATGCCGTATAGCTTTTACTTGAAAAGCACTGCGACGGTGAATAATAATGTTATTGGTTTTACGTCCCTTTTAACTACACTGGCTTTTAGAGACGCCGGGGTGCCGGAATTTTGCCCCGAAGGGGATCTTTAACATGCCAGTAAATCTACCGACACGGCTCCCTCGCATTTGCGCACCCTCAAATGCCAGCTGACTGCACCAGGTTTCGAACCTGCAACCTTTGGCTCAGCAAGCGAAAACGTTACCCCTGAGCCACGCAGCCAGACACTGCGACGGTGATGGCCGATGGGAGGATACCAGGCCCACCTGCTCGACTTGACGCTAGGGTAATGTAGTTGTTATACCCTGTAGGCTACAGTAAATACATGGACATATCCCCTGAAATGAGGCAACAACCTCAACAATACCTGCAGGAGAAGGAACAAACATCAAGTCGAGGCGAGGGAGGCCTAGACTCCTCCCATCGGCCACCACTGAAATGAGAAGAACAAGCTGAAACACGTCGCTTTCCTGGATATTGAGGGGGGTTTGTTTGTGTGCGGCATGAACTGATCTAGCGGGCACTAAATTGTCCAATTACAAAAAGAAGTCCAGCTGAATGTGCCAGTTACCGATCCATTCAACGGCTGTGCCATACCGAAGTATGGGTATAGCTGATATATGCTATGGCAACAATTTACTTCCAAGACCCTGATAACTTCCATATAGCTGTCGGTTTCATCAAGGTTCAGCTCTATCACCAATGTTGTTTATTCCTGTGATGCACAGGGTTACAGCAATCCTGCACCGGCCGTTATCTTGGAGCATTCTATACGTTGTTAACGCCATATTGGCCGTCGAAAAGACGCTGGATCTTTAACGCCAAATCCAGGAATAGAATGATTAACTAGGTCAATATACGGCCGGAGGCTTAATAAAATTAAAACGGAATAACTGTTGTGAGATCCACCAGAAATAGTAACAATCCAAACCAACCTACCACGCTACGATAGCTGATGGTTGCCAACGAACTGAAGAGGTCAACGTAATGATTAGTGATGCATGGATGAAATGGCGAACGACAACTGACGGGATGTGGTAACGTCTGTTGAAAGGTCACCTAAAATTTAAGACATACATCCCGTTGCACTCTGCGGTATCGGGTGTATTCTGACCACCAGCGATACAGAACGTCGACTATCTGCCATGTAGACCAAAATGCTTAGTTGGACAGCCGGTATTACCAGGTTAGGATGCATCACCAACGAGTGAATGAAAGGGCAATTTTTTGTTGTTGTTGTTGTTACAATCGAAGACATAATGCGGTAGGGCCCCTTCCGAAGGTTAGGGAATTTGCTGCGATGTAAAGGCAACAACAGTGCACTTGAAAAAGATAGAAGGGACTATCGACACATTATTGGGCAGACACGTTCCACAACCACAACCACTTCAATATAATAAAATGAAGATAGTTTCACATAGTGGATCCTACCACCAGGTGGGACAAACAATGAAGCAAGTGATTATTTATATTGTAATTAATTTTATTATTATTATTAAAATTATTAATAATAATATTATTATTGCTATTAGATAACGTGTTTGCAGAAGTATCGTTTACTTGTATTAGTGAGAATAATATCCTAAATAAGTCTCCCATTTTTAATTGCCTCTTGTGGCATCTTCACGTAACCTATATTAATTTCACGGAGATCAAAACAATCCAGTGTAGTATATACTGAGCCCTTATCTGTATGCCTACATTTAAGTCCTCAAATAATTTTTATTTCTTCAGCTAGATTACATCTCAGTTGAGAAAAATTTTGGTCATGTTGGAAATATCAGTCTGTCTGGGTGAACAATGTAACTTGTTGATGTCGCCAGTGGAGCAACGCCAAGTTAATTATAGCCGGTTCTTATAATAAGAGAATGGCAGGTGCAAGCGAAATATCCGTTGACCTGTTCAAACGAGAAATGTAAATTTTTCCTGGTCTTAAACACGAGAGAAGGGAGCTCATAGGCCAACTGAAGATGGAGTTTGTGACCAGACATGAGAATGGGAGATAGGTCATCACCCTAATGTCACCGATTTATTTTAAAAAAATATACCCAATGAGAGCAAGACGCCAACTTTGACCGCGTGATTGTTTGCGCGCGAATTCTGATAGATAGGTGTTCCCACGATGCAATTTTCTGCACGCGAGTGTCATTTATTTGTGCTGATTTTTACAAATCGAATGAGATGTGACTGAAGTTTGTGCGAATATTATTACTATTTTTGTGGAGCGAATTACCCCTTCCACGTGAAATTTGTATGAAACACATAAGTATTGCGGTCGGTGAATAGACGCGGTCACAATTTTATCTATTTTTGAGCAAGTAGGGTGTCACTCTGTCTGTGGACGAGGCACTTTGAAAGACTAACTTTTGCGGGTGCGATGGCAGCACGAAGGACACTGAAAATGTTATTGTGTTGCGTGACGGGCAACTTATAGTATAAATGTTTGTGTATTAGGTGGAAAACTCTCCACATATTGTAGGGAAAGTCTACGGCACTGCAATTAAACTTCTGGGTGAACCGAGTAGCTCAATTATGCAGTCTAGTTAGGAGCCTGAACATAATAATAATAATAACTTTACTCCTACAGCAAGATGACCGTCGCCATGAAGAAAGAAATGGACCGTGTCGTGTCCCATGATATAATGTCTAGCATTATGGGCTAGATAATGCAGAAGGAAGATAGCAGGGTGCTATCTCAGAACCGGGCAGTCCAGAAAGTGATGAGTACGAATTAAATATATTTAATTTTGACGGGGAGGAATCATGAATAATTAATTGGGAAATTGTGTGTTGTAAATAATTTTGCTTTGCTGTGTGTAAATGTAGATTCGTTTCCCTGACATAATGATTTAAATAGCATCACGTGACTTTGTTGTAAATATTAGATTTTTTTTCTTGTGTTTTTACCCGTAGCTTTGTTTATAGAGTGCTTGCTTTCATGTTGCAAGCGCACATGAATGCGAGGCGCTATCGAGATTATTTACGGCTGAAACCTTAGATAAGGGTGATAAATGGGACTGAATTTAAATTTTATGTTAGACAACGGGGGGAATTTCCCGTCTTTTGGTTTGTAATTGCCCAGACAAATGCTAGTATTGTGTTGCTTTGTGCAACATTCCGTTCTGTATTCCTATCCTAGATTTTGTTGTTTTAATTTTTATATTATGGATCTGCAGTACAATTGGAGGTCAGTTGATCAAGCATTGAGATGTGTATGTGCTATGTGTGATAATTCTTCGAATAATGAGCAGGATTTGGACATGGTGATCCATTTTCCTTTGCTACTAATGCTTCAGTATACGTACCTGAGGGGCGTATTGCTGATATATGAATCTTGATACCCAAGGGGGTTTGTCAAGAATATGATGTTTTTATGATGTATTTTATTAAGCGATTTCAGAGCCAGGAGGCTATGCAGAATTCAGGCCGAGGCTTGGAGATTCTGGTGACACACAATATGGCACGTTGGAGCTTGATAGACCTATGTACTCAGATCCTTGAATATTGATATGCGGTAGCATGCGCGCTATGCATTCCTTTCACTAATGAGTAGAGACCTTGCCTGGTAAATTATAGCTTGATTTTTGTGTTAATTTGGAAGCTGCCCATGCCTTCATCTAAATATTTCAGACCGTATTAATCAAAGTGTCACTTGAAATTTTTGTATTCAGCCCGCTGGGGCATGTTGTTTTGTTGTTGCTGTTGCTTGGATTGCCGCCAAGCATTGTAAAGTGTCAGTTTAAAGGTCGCTGGCGGCACACCGATATCCTTGTTGTCACGTGGTTGCTCTGTTTTGTTCTTATATGACTTAAGCCCGACTGATCGGCAGTCAATAAGTGAAAATATACAATTCGTATATGATTGACTTTTTATGTAAGGGTAGACTATGTCAGTGCATTTATATTTTATATTAGCCATTTAGTGTGTATTCCCATAATTATCATGATTTCCAACTCGCAGCACGGGAATTCACGACTTAATCGTGTGTTCGATCGGAGTGAATTCTCGTCAAGTACTCAAATCTTTCTTTGTCCGACCGCGCGCACAAACACAATAAACATGTTTCTTTGTTAATTTTTGTACTTGTGATATTTTGTTAACTGTAATATTCTCTGAGGTGACATCTTAGTACGCCTCGTTTTACAACTGTCTAAGTTGTTGTTCATGAGGTAGCTGTTTCTTGGGCTGGTGTTTGAACCAGTTCTTTTTTTTTACGGCTATCTTGGGCTGGGGACGCTTGGTGAGCAAACGCACGCGGGAATTTCCGGGTCCACAGCTGGTTTGTTGGCTGTGTGTTCACTGTCTAAGGGTCGAGTGTGGGTTACTGGGTCACTCGCACGTCACTTGTGACGGGCCAATGGACCATGACACCATACAAGGGTGGATGTTTTATTGTTATGTTCTATTAGTCCATATTAAATTGTTTTTGTTTTAACCTGTCATATATTTCATTTATAACTTTAAGTTCCTTTATGAATCCTGGAAATTATAAGAAGCACGTTTCTCCTCATATTACTTTTTATGGACCGATCACGACCCCGAACGTCTGTCTTGTGTCGTGCTTCTTTTTCCAACTGATAACTACAAAATCCTACTTCAGTGCTGATTGAGTCCTACTTTTGACAGTTCATATAAGAAAATATTAATGAAATTGTGGACTGAAAATACAACTTTCATCAAGAACGAGATACATTCTCAATCAAGTTGATATCATCGAGAGTGTTGTATTAACTTGATTACGCGGCAACATTCCCCTTTTCAAAGTCTCGGACAGGAAGTTAAAAACAGCCCCTATCTTTAATGAGGGGCATCTTTGAATGCATTAAATTAATGAGGATAATAATTAGATTACCTCATGACATGGTCTGTGCAGTAATTACCCTGAGTAAAATGTGGCTTTATTCATGAACTCAGTGGAAGGTTAGTATTGAAGACAATACGCTCAGGGGCGCTAGATTAATTTCCAGAGCTTCCCACTGTTTGATTCCCGAGTGAGTGATTTTAAGTTTGATTCCAGGGATTTCAGGAAATTCGTTGAGTTATTTAGTTCCTAGGAACCCAGTTGCTCGTAATTGTTTGACTTCCGTTAGCATACACACTGTTGTGGCAATAGCATGTTTTTTTGCAAGTGTACTTCAAATAAGTCTCTTTCAACTGGTGACAGAAGACAATATTCTGAGAAAATAATCTAACCTTCTATTGTTGTTGTTGTTGTTGTTGTTGTTGTTGTTGTTGTTGTTGTCTCTTTTTAGGGGCTTTTCGGAATCGTGGTGAACATAAAACCTTTGTCCATCATTCATAACGAGGATATGCCGTTTTGAATTGTCGCCCGGTGGAGTCTTCGATGGTTGCAATATGTCAATATTTGGATGTGTGTGGAATTTGTCCGATAACCTGCGCCACTGCGACGTCAGTACCAGTGTGTGCTTGGGTAGGAAGAGGCCGTGGCCTCGAGTTGGGTATATCCTAGAATTTGCCTAGAGAAGAAGTGGCGAAAGCACGGAAAACCATTTCCGGGATGGCTGAGGCAGGAATTTAACCCGCCTATTTTCAGTTTTAACTCACGACGCTGAGTGTACCCCGTTCCAGCCCTAGCCCTCAGACCAGAACCCGGACCTTAGCGGTGTCAATCAAGAATGCTGGCCACCACGCAATGAGGCGGACAGTTATGTTCGCAGGCTCTCTCTTAAGAGCACTGTTACCATTCGTACGCACATCGGTACGTACAAAAAATCTTGTAAGAATTCGTATATGGCATGAAGTGATAAATAAAACGAAAAGAATGCATTATGGTCACCACAAATAATCGAATATGGATCAATAATTAATAATTACCATCTTAAGTGAATGGAATCACTTCGATCAAGTTATTATATTTTCTGTATAATCCGGCGGATCAAGTACCATAAACATAAACCTCATCTAATAACATGCCACAACCAGGTTCCGAATCGAGGAACTGTTTATTGCCGACAGAGTGCTCTTACACACATTGGTCCGCCTAGTAACATAGTGGCTATCACTCTTGGCTGTCACCGCGTAGGCTCGTGTTCGATTCCCGTCTCTGTCAAGAAGTTTAATTCAGGGTTGAGAGCTGAAACAGGGTGCACTCAGCCTCATGAGTTAAAACTGAGAGGAGGCGGGTTTGATTCCGACCTAAGCCATCAGGAAGTGGTTTTCCGTGGTTTCACACTTCTACTCACAGCAAATTCCACACACACCCAAGTACACGGGGCTACTTGGCCACGATGTCACAAAGCTCCTAAATCGATCAACAAGAAGGAAAAGCTCTTACTCACAGCAGATGGAAAGTCGCCTGTCGTAATTTCTCAGTAGGTAAGAGAACACTGGTGGCAATTGGAAGTAGGTCTACAGAATTTGTCTTCTAACTGTAGCAATATTTCATTTTTCATCCATGTCTAACATTGGCTCTTCTCCTAAACGATATACGAGCCGATTTAGACAAGTTCTTCACTCGACGTGATGCTCTTTCTTGAATCCAATGGTGGCCTGAATTTCACCACTGTAAATGACATGCAGTATAACACGCAGCAATATTCGATTTACGAGCTACAGATGGATGATAGAATCAAGGTGAAACCACTAGAGGTTCATATAAACACATATCAAATCAAATGCCAACATAAAGCCTTTGGCCACCATGCATAACGAGGACTTGCAGTTTAGCATCACCACACGGCGGAGGCTTCGTTGGTTGCAATCTGCTAATTCTTTTGGTTTGCTTCGTCTGGGTTGGAATGTTACGACATCAAGTGTTCATGTTAACAGCATTAGCTCGTATATATTCAAAAAACACTCATCGTCCCTTAATATGGTTGTAGTTGTTAATTCAGTTTAGGGTCTTGGGACATCTTGATCATCAGCCGCGTGTACAGTAATTGGGTGTATATTGAGTTTGTCCGATTGCCTGTATTTATGTGGTGACCAGAGTAGTGTGTGTAGCTGTAATAGGGACAGAGATGGGAGTAGCTGCCCCGGGACTGAAAAAAGGTACTATCCCGGCATTTGCCTGGAGGGACTGTAGAAATACCCGGGGAAAACTACACTGAGGATAACCAGCGTCATGGCCAGGATTCGAACATCCAATCTTCGGACTTGCTGCAGCTCTCCGCGTGGTCGTGGTGCACGATTTATCGAGCACGGCTACGTCGTGGGACCCTTAATACGCATATGATATTTCTGTGCAATATCATGTACGGTACTTATGAATTGATTTTCTTGTTACTTACCACAATTTATGGCTATTTATTGTAGTTGTATGTCATGATCATATGAAACTTGTCTCAGTAATTTGGTGGAGCTCAGACTGCATGCCGATATGAACGAGCATATACACTCACCTGCAACAAGGAGAAGACCATTATTAATATTCGGTTAACAATTTACATATGTAAAGATTATTACAATGATCATTACTACTAAATCTTTCTCAAGGGAAGAATTTCATAGAGAAAGCCTCACAAATATTAGTGAAGGAAACATATGAGGATTGTTCGCATAATATTGTTAATATAATTACCATAACATGTTTTGAATTATTTATGTCACTGATATTTGACACAGGTTCCGCTAGTATAACTGCATGGATTAAGAGTAAGGAACACATAAGTAATGCTTTATCTACAGGCTGATCTACGTCACAGAGCGACGAGAGCCCAACGTACAAAGCAAAATGTTAGGACCGGTGTGTCGGTATTTCGTACTGAGGTACACACTTGTCATTAATAGAGGTTGTATCCAACCAAGATTATCATATCGCTGTGCAGGTTACAAGAGTGATCAGCTTGATCCAGGAATAGTGAATCTTCCAATATGTTGCAGTGGATCTTAATGTATACATGCCTGTCAATCGTCATGAGGATTCGTTAGAGCGAAACAGGTCACTTCAAAGAATGTGTTGTTCAAGGTTGTTAACAACTTACAACCGAACAGGACGACCGATATCTGTGCATCTCTGCGTTGCGACGTAGTTCCGCTACAAGCGACTGCAACAAGACCTCAGGAAGTTCACTGGAGTCACGTTGTCGGTTAAGAATATAAGACAGGTAACAGGAAGGAACTTACGACCCTAATTTTCTATTACAGAAACCCTCTTAAAAGGGTAAATTCACACAGTTCGTCTTCACTTCACTCATATCCATGGCAATTGGCTGCTTCGCCATTAGATGTCAGTGTTATGGAGCAGTCTTAGGGGGCAATCTATGCTAAATGTTACGCTGCTAGTAGACAAATGCGGACAAGGTTCTATGATGTTTTGGGGAGGAATTTGTGAAAACAGCCGTAAGGATCTTGCAGTCATCCCTAGCTGCCTCACCACCTGGGAGCAAACGGAGCTGATTCTGATAGGCCATGTGGTGGCTGCTAGATACTGTATTGGCCTTGAATTGTTTCGCACGCAATATACCGCCAGAGTGCATGCAGTGGGCGGAACCCGTGATGCTTTTGAAGGCTGCACTTTGAGTAACTAAAAGACTAGATGTGACGCCCGACCTGAATTTTATCGAGCACGTGTGGGACATGTTTGACAGAACTATTCGCAGTTGTTCTGTTCCCTCAATGGCTCCCCTGGAACTTTAATAGGCTTGTGTTGAAAGATGGGAATGGTTACCGCAGAGTAATTTCCACAGACTTTTATGTAAAGCTTTGAAGCCATAATTTATAATGTTGTCTACACAAACTGCTGTTAAATTAATACCCGATGGCTCAAACATGGGCGAACCCTTGAGTGGGGAGAAGTAAGGTAGTGGAGGGGGTCACTACTCCTGCGCTTTTGGGAGACACCAACGAGCAATACTGCTACAACTGCAGTAGGAGCTGATGTGAACATTTCCGTAGAAACGAGAGAAGTCAACGTTCCTCCCCTCTCAACCACGATGCAGGACATTGACTTGTCCACATACGGAACTCGTTGGTTACGCAAATGCCATCAGGTAATTATTGTAGTATAACTCTTCAGTCGGTAAACACGAATTTGACCAATTACCGGGCTTGGGTACAAAGTATATAATATAACTCAATAAGTAAATAACCACTCCTGGAAAATATTACATCTATTAATTATTATGATCACCAATACGGCCAGAATCACGATGAATGACCCCATTATCAATAGTGATAATTAACATATGTATAATTTAAGGAGTTTTTAGGCCTCTTTATTTATCAAGTTATAATATATACATTGTACACCCACCTAGCCAATGGGCAAATTCGTTTTGATCGACTGAAGATTTACAACCAACAGATTTATGTGTTACATGGCATGTGTATGTCACGCTGGGATAAATGTTTGTGGAGTGCATGCACGACATCAAGGCTCTTTAACACTCATATCCATCTTATGGCATAGTGATTAGCAATTTTAAACGTAACTGTGGAAGGCCTGGTTCTATTCCCAGCTATACAAAGAAATTCGATTCTCGAATTATCTGAGCCTCGAAAGGCACAGCTGAAAAGAGGTGGGTTCCACTTCCATCTTAACCAACCTAGAAATGGGTTTCCATCGTTTCTCCTCACTTCAAATCCAAACGAACGCCAGGATGGGGCCTTAATTAAGGCTACGGCAAGCTCCTACCTAATTCCTAGTCTCGATTACAAATTTGTATTCTCGTACAGCCACTACAGTGACACAAGATACCAGACATATTCCATACACACCCAAGTACACGAGTCTACATGACCACGATTTCGCTAAGCCTCTAAATGAATCAACAACAATTTTTAACCGTCATAAGTACCAAGCTAGATGACAGACTTATTTTCGACAATGATGTAACATTTCCATTTGGAGTGTGAAATGATTTAGAATCAAATGAGGCTGTACTGAATACCCTAGTACTTGAAAAACCTATGCACCTCGTGGCGTAGGAGATAGCTTTGTTGGCAATCTCAGTGGAGGTCCAGGTTCGACTCCCAGCATTGCCAAGGAATTGAATTCGGGTCTGAATGTTGAAACGGGGTTTCCTCAGCCTTGTGAGGCAGAACTGTGAAGAGTTGGGTTCAATTCCCATCTGAATCCTTCTAGAAAAGGTTTTCTGTTGTTTGCTACATCCTAGTCTAGGTGAATGTCAAAATGGTACCTTAATTATTGCCACGGACGCCCCCTACACAATTCCTAAACACTATTATAAATACACACATTTGTACAGCCAACACAATGACACAGATTATCAGACGGGATCCACACACTCAAGTACACGGTGCTTAATGCCCACGATGTCGCAAAACCCCAAAATGATTGAACATTAGCAAATAATAAATTTACATCTGGTTATTGCTAGTTGTCAGTCGTAGCTCAATGCATTGTGATATGCGTTAAAATTCATGATCCGCAAATTTGTTTGAACAGTTTAAACATTATGTTGTTGTTGTTGTTGTTTGAGTCTTCCGTCTTTTGGCTGGTTTGATGCAGCTCAAAAGGCCTCCCTGATCTGAGCTAATCGTTTCATCTTAACATAGCTACCACACCCTACATCCGAGGCAATCTGTTTAACATATTCTAACCTTGGTCTACACCTATAGTTCAAGTCCTCGACCCTTACTCCCATAATTAAGCTTGCAATTCCTGGGTGTCTTAGTGTTACCAACCTATCTCTTCTCTTCATTAACAGTCACCTGAAACATATCTCCTCTCCCACTCGTCTTAATACCTTTTCATTTGTAACCCTATCTACCCATCTGATCTTCAACAATCTCCTGTAACACCACATTTTAAACGCTTCAATTCTCCTCTTTTCTGCTGCACCAATAGTCCATTGCCACTTCCATAGAGCGCCACGCTCCATACAAAGGCTTTCAAAAATGACTTCTCTAATACCAAAATCTATATTCGATGACAAGAGATTCATTTACTGTAGAAATGCTTTCCTTGGCTGAGCCAACCAAATTTTCATTAGCCTTTAACCTGCAAATTTGATGTCCATTGGGATTTGTGATTTATTTGGTGGCATTTCAATATTTTTGATTTACATTTATTAATTTTCATCATTCTTTCCTCTAAAACGGACACCATACCATTCAAAAACTCATTCAAATCCTCTGGCGTGTCGGCCAAGATGACGATGTCATCAGCAAATCACAGAATTGAAATGATTTCATCTTGAAACATCACTCCCACAATAACTTTTTCTCGAATTTCCTTCATTGCTTTTCAATGTAAAGATTGAAAAGTATGGGTGATAAGTTGCAGCCATGCCTTACACCTTTCTGAATACCAGCTTCTATCTCATGTCCTTCAGCTCGATTGTATGGATTTCAGATCACCCTCCTATTCGTGTACTTTATTCCAATCGTTTTCGTTGTTATTGCAACGTGTACAGTCTTCCTCCACTTAGCAGTCGGCGCACAGTGGGTGACGTGAGATTCCTTTGGAAGCTGGTAAATGGCGGAATTGACTCTAATCAGTTGCTAGCTGACTTGGGTTTTCACGTCCCTCAGAGAACCACCAGACGGAAGCACACGTTCGATGGGGTCAGATCGAGAATTAATGTGCACAAAAATTCATGTCTGATCCGGTTGCAGTCAACATACAGCTTGATGGAGAGTAGAAGTGCTACTGATATTCACTTCGACTCTCTATTAACTGTTATGAGAGATATCTCAAGTGGGCTGTAAAATAGTGTATTGCATATTGGGTTAATTTCTATTTGCGTTGATTGATTGAACATGTGGTCGAATGAATGGTTGATTGATTTTTTGATTGAATGTACGAGTGAATGAAGTAATGTATTTTTTGTTTGCTGTTATCTAGATCCTTGAATGTCGCTCTTGTATTACTTTCCCTAGTTTCTGAACTTTGTCTTCTTATCTTTTATTTTATGTTTTTGCCTGTTTCTGTTTACTGTTGATAGTTTTTTTCTGTAATAATTATTGTAATGTTTCTTGTACAAAGGGATTGCATGAATGAATGCTTGAGATAGGATGTTTGAGTGCGTGTCTGTATGGTTGTGGTTGCTGATTTATAATAGATTAGTGTATTGCTATTTTTGTACGTGTTTGCTGTTTTTGTTTTGTTTATAATTGTAAATTTTATTGTTAATTATTATATTGTCACTAGTGGAGTCTATCTGTCTGACAATAAAGAATACATACATACAAATGTCAAACAATTTAGTCCAATCAACGTTATCAAAAGCCTGTTCTAAGTTTTGAACAGTATACCTATGGTTAATATACTGTATAAATATAACATAAGGAGAGGGGGGGGGGGATTTTATACGACATAGCATATTGATTACTGCTAACTTCATTAGCAGGAAATTCTTGATCACAAGGTGAACGCTGCTGTTCAGTGACACAGTAGGGAATAACTGCTAACAAAGGGAGACTTATTGTGTCTTCTTATACCCTTGCATCAGTCATAAAGAAATCATGATTACTATGGACCGTCTTGTGGATGTAATTCCGTGTATAATCTAGGGAAATTCTGTTTGTGACAAAACCAAAATCAGAAGGCAATGCACAATAATAACTAAGTAGCCTAGTTAAATTTACTGGGATCCATGAATAAAATGGGAAAATGAAATGGGTTTAGAAATTGCCAAATCAATATACCGTAGTACATTCACTTTTGGACTACGATTTGATTAGCATTATGATTCCGCGTTCTACAAACTTATGTGATTTATTATTCATAACAATCATTATATTTACTATTTCTGCAGATATTCCAGTTACAAAACTATTCGATCATACCTAACACACTCACGGCATGAAGCGAGGATTGACAAACTCTATGTAGCTAGGTTATGAAGTGAAACAATAGCCACGCAAGACATAAATTATTATCAAAGGCAAAATTATTAATTACGACTACAAAGGTGTATGGTGTGTTTGTCACCCTTCCTTAGAAACATGGTATTGAACATCCTGTGTTGAATATATTATCAGCAGCTTTCGTTTCTCTTTGTCACGATGTTTAAAAGTTTGATGAGAGGCTTCACTAATCGATCGGCCATGCAAGTGGAAACTTCTCAAAGACGCAGACGTAGGCCTGAATGTCCAACTGATTGGAATGGAGGTAGTTAGCTTTAAAACATATGTCCAATATAAGGTAATATGATAGGCTGAGAATGATCGTTATATAAGTCAATGTGGGACGACCAGCATTTGCAACACTCACAATAACTTCTAAATTTAGAAATACAGAAATACAGAAATACAAGACATAGTTCACATTTCCTAAAGTCTCATGCATTTGTACTTAACGTTGTGCTTGGTAATGCATTATTATTATTATTGTTATTATTATGAATGAAATTATTATTATTATTATTATCATTGTTATTATTATAAATATTATTATTGTCATTATTATTATTATTATTATTATTTTATTTTTAATATTATGAATGTTATTATTTTACATCGTTATGGCTATCTGTGGAGTGCGATAGAACTAACTTCGCTAATGACGATTTTTTCATCTCCAAAAATCTCTTCAACTGGGAGCAGAAAATCACCCTTCGATCGAATTATTTCTTGATCCTGGTAACAATATTCTCAGAGAAATGATGGTTGTTGATTAATGTTCTGAACTGGAATTATGTCGTAAAATTTCCTCAGTAATGCCAAGTTCTTGAAGGTCTTTTTCTATTTCACAAAGCCAGTCGTTCTTGACTTTCATTGAGGGAGCAAGGTTGAGCATCCTCTTGTTGAGCCTATCATTGTTCATTCTGTGAATGTGGCCGTAGAATTTAAATCGCTATTTCCTGAAGGTGGCAGGGATATTTTCAGCATGCTGATAAAACTCCTTAGATTTCCGTTCCATCCTGATTCCTTCTAAACAGACTGGACCAATGTTTTGTTTCAATATTTTTCTTTTTTGTTTCTCTACATCTTTTATAAGAGATCTGCTTTAATGATCAAGGTTTCTGAGGCATATAGTGCTTAAGGTTTGATTACTGTGGTATAATGCTTTAATTTTGTGTTCTTCATTATTGATTTTTTGTTATATCTGTTCCAGGTGATTATATAGGCCTTCTGTAATTTTAAAATCGACTCTTTGTTTGCCTCAGTATTCAATCCTGATATCTGAATTACTTCTCCTAAGTACTTGAAGTTATTAACTTGATGAATTTTGCCAAATTTAGTCTAAATAGGCTTCCGATCTAGATAACGAGTGGATCCTTCCATGTATTAAGATATTTGGAGCCCGAAATTTGCTACAATTTGGCGAAGTCAATTTATAATAATAATAATAAGGATTCTGCACTTGCTGTTCAATCCGTACATGAGACAGCAGTGAAAACAGGACTGCAAACATCATACGAAAAGACCAGGTTCTTTGAGAGTAGGCACCCAGGGGAAGCCCATTTGATGACCATCTTTGGGAAGATTGGAAAAGTCAATCGATTCCGGTATCTTGGTGAATGGGTCTCCACAATGGTAGAGACGGAACCCCCATCCTAGACAAATGTGCAAAACTCAAGACAGCTTACCAATTGTCGCCAAGCCGTTACAACAAAAAGTGCATTTAGAAGAACGCCAAAATATGCCACTACAAAACTGTCATGAAACATCAGTTCTTATATGCTGCCGAGACCTTACTCATGAACAAAAATAGGCACCATGGACGACCGGAAAAACGTCAAAAGGCGTATCTTCCGGAAAATTCATGGGCCAAGAGTGTTCCCTGATGATACCTATCGACTGAAGGCAAACTCTATTTGTTCCAACAGTTGGAAACAGCTAATACTAGCATACGACGTAGGCGTCTGAAGTTTAACGGGCACCTTCTGAGAATGGACAACGGCAGGCTAACAAAGACGATCTTCTAACTCGTCAAAAGCTACAAGACTGGAAGCTTGTGGCTCACTGAAGTAAAAAAAAATAAGACTTAACTTCACCTGATATTTCTGATACGTCTATGACCACCCCAAATTTTGTCACATTGTTAGTTCGTGGTCGCCCCTACCAACGGTTGTTAAATATCGCCAACCTCTTTCACAGGAAAGGAAAGAAATACTCTTGGCAGGGCTAAAGATGTATTGAGAATGGAAGCGAGCATCCGAAAAGAAACAATCATAAGCACTCCTTAGTCGGCTTAAATCAATATTAATTAATATTATTAATGCTATCTTTGCTGTGTTTTATTTGTACCATTTGGGTGTTCTATAAACGAATTTTTACGTTCCACTTGTAAGTAATATCCAGCAGTAAAATCAGAACTGGATGTTAGTGACTGAGATTCAATGTTGTGTTGCAGAACAACTATCTTTATTATAGGCCGTCTTTCACAGGATGACAACGGTCTTTATCACCTCCATGTGCCAGTTTTTATCATCGCATGCAGAAACCGGTAACTTCAATGTCATTTAAACAAAGCCCTGACGAATGATTCAATTTAAAGGGATGTTGTTGACCTGTCTTCCCAAACTCATTGCCAATTGTGCTTATTCCAAATACATAAGCAATATTTGCAACTTAATGTATCGTTCATGCACTGATTTCTGTATTTATCGGCCAATTATTTAAACATTCTCCATTGGAGAGTGCCATTAGAGAAATTAAATATTTTAGTAATTTACAATATTCATCAATCACTGAATTCCTTAATTGATTTTATCTAGTATATCTAGTAAATTTAAGGAAAGGTGTAGTGACGTTTAGAGGTAAAAATATGAAATATAAAATGACAGGAATTAATGACACTTTTCCAGCCATCTTATAAAGTGTAATATTGTGGTATAACAGATGCTGATATCATCAAAATTCCTAAAAATATAGAAAGTAAATCCATTTCTAGGCGGGGGGGGGGGATAGGGCGAGGAGAGGGGATTGTTATAGGCGCTCAGAAGCAAGGCGTATTTAGTGGAACAAGTGACAGCAATATTTCACCTAGAGGGGAGAATTTCTTTTAACGATGACCAACATGGGCCTTAAATTCTCATGATAGTCAAAATTAATTTTAACTGAACTCCGACGAAATGTTCAATATATCGAAGTATCGTTGACCTGTTTTCCTCAAGCTCAGTGTGATTTGTACGTATACACAAGGGTACTGTACGTCAAGCAGTAAATCGTACTTCTATTGTTGTTTAAACTTATAAATTTAGGTTGTCACCATGGACTATGTCCGCATTTACAAATGAATAGCCTACTGTAGATGTATCATTTCTATACTAGACGCAAACACCCTGGTAGGGTAGTATTTGTGTAAAACAAAACAAACTGCAAATACATAAGCAATATTTGCAACCTAATATATATTTTGTACTCAGATGTACTGAATGTATGACACTTTTCTCAATTGGGGAGTGCAATACAAAAGCAACCACAAAACGAATAAACCTTCACACCCACAGATTTTCTTTACGGATTCGACTGCTACATCTTCCAACTTGTCTTCCAAAATGGGACAGTCAATGAGCGCGGAGGTTTGTCTACCGCCCCCTCCCCCCCCCCCCCCCCCTCCAAAGACCACCAGATATTTAAATTTCAATAAGCTGTTGGTGTAATGAAAACGAAGGCTACTCGACAAGATTGAAAACAACATATTGCATTTTTGATGCCTTTAGTCGGTCAACACAAAATAATTTAAATTATTGGAATATGCGAAAATATCGGCTTTGGTGGTGTAGTTAGTCGCGGGTTCAAACCCGGCCGATGTCGTCAGATTTTTAAGAGCGTTAAAATCCTTCAGTATGCCTTCCTTCGGAGTGGAAGTAAAGCCGGAGGGCCCATATCATAGATTTATGGCCTGTAAAATAACTTACAACTACAATTGGTGGTGTGTAGAAAAATTTGTAGGTTATATTTGGCTGGTTAGGAAGCGCTCTATCAAAGTTCCAACTTTCGCCGCTAGGTGTTAGTAACAGTATGGTAGCCAAAGTTGGAACTACTTGAAATTGAACATTCACTGATCTTCATTCATTTAATCTCTCATTAACTCCTCTCGTGAGGTTGGCGTCAGGAAGGGCATCCGGCCGTTTAAACTATCAGCCACGTAGTTCATCGCATCTCATCCCCGACCCCGTTGGCAAACGGAATTAATAAGAGGTAGACATAAGACATGATAGATTGGAATATGTGAGAATAAACTGAAATAAATTAGATTCAAATATATAGTTACGGTCTATTGAGGATGGAGAAGAAGAAGAAGAAAACTTAGGGATGACATGTTTCTCTTGTCAAGCAAGCATTATCAGATCCAAATCCGCAAGACAAATAGCTCTACAAAACACTATGGAACCTACAGTAACACCCACAGACAGCCTCTGCCCTCCAAATACAAAATACAATAAAATCCGTCAGGAAACTTAGTAAGTGTGGCAATTAATTATTCAATCAATAAGCACAAGAAAAAATAATTATGTATTTTAATGTTGCAAAACATAGAAATGACAATTGCATCAACTAACACAGTATTCCTGCCCCAAAATAATCTATGAAGGTGTAGCTACTATTGATGTGATACACTTAAGCAGTATGCCCTAAAACTCCAGTAGAATTGTAAACTAATATGCGGAATTGAACAACAAGTACTCTGTTGTGATGACTAAAAGCTATAACTACAACATAAACTATTGTTTGTCTACTGCTAATGTTTTGAAAGATCTGAAACTGATACTTATCTGAAATTGTGGAATGTCTACAGGCTTCTCAGACAACCACTCTTGGTGTAGGCTTCAGTATAATCTGTGTGTACCCCCCAAAGGGGCTCACGGCTAGTGGGACGTGGGTTGTCGACCACGGGGCCCCAGCTGAGTTCGGCATTACTTCCACTTACTTGTGTCGTGTTCCTTTCTGTCATCTTTCCTATCGACTTCCCTTGGTCAACTCTTGTTATTTTCCGACCCCGACGGTATTAGGGTATCCGAGGCCTAGGGAGTCATTCACTTTCCCGCCTTAATTTGCCCTTGTCTCATCTTTCCTGATACCCTCATTCTTCGAAGGATCAGCCTTCTTTTTCTTTTCATGATATCTCCTGCCTTCTGCTCAAGGCCCTTAAGGAGGCAGGGTGTGTGTAGCTCCACCACTTCTGGTGCACCCTGGATATTGCTACACCCTCAGGGGCTCACGGCTGGTGAGTTTGGGAGTTGGCGACACCGAGGGTTTCTTGAGCTGGGTCGAGTTTCCCCCACATTTTCCTTTGCCTCTGGAGTGGACCCTCTCCTCTCTCACTTTCCTATCTGCCTTTCATGGCTCTCCTTCCTTCCAAGTCTCTCAATCCTCATTCGTCGAGGGTTGAGGACGTTTCGTTCCCTCCTGTCCTTTATTTGCCTTATTCTCCTATTGTTTTCCATTTCTTCTTCTAGTATATAAGTTAGTAGTCAGTTTTAGTTATAGTTAACGTTTCATTTTCATCTTCACGATCACCCAAATCATTAGGGGCCGATAACCTAGAAGTTAGGCCCCTTTAAACAACAATTATCATCATCATCAATCTGTATGTACTGTATAAATAATAATCTGAGTTCTTTGAATTGGAGTAGCTTTTATTAAAGCATGTCCCTATTTTCAGATTAATGTCAGATTTCTTGTCCTTCAATAGTCCGTGACAAATCTTAAGCACATGTCATTTCTTCTTCTTCTTCAAGTACCGTGTTTGGTCCCCCGAACGTTGGCGATCATCAACGAAAAGGCGCCTCTGTCCACCGCAAGCCGGAACAATTCTTGAACAGATCGAATCCATGACCACTCCTTGATATTCTGAAGCCAGGATATCTGCCTTCTGCCACACCCTCGTCCGCCATCTATTTTGCCTTGTAGTTAGTTGAAGCAACTGATATTTTTGGCCCTTAATTACATGACCCAAATAGGTAGTATTTCGATACTTAATGGTAGACAAAGGCTGAAGATCACATTTTTCTCTTCTGAGGACATCTTTGTTGGTAACTCTATCACTCCAAGGTATTTTAAGCATTCGTCTATGAATCCACATTTCGAAGGCCTCTAATCGTTTCATGGTGTTGACCTTCAAAGTCCAAACCTCCATACTATAAAAGAGTGTCGACCAGACATAGGTTCGAGCCAATCTTTGTCAGAGCTTCAGATTAAAGTTATCATTGTTGAAGCACGAGGACATTTTCCTATACACTGCGTTCCAATTCAATGCGACTTCTGATTTCAACGTCGGGATTTATATCGTCAGTGATGATACTCCCTAGATCATTATGGGGTTTGGAGCCATTTTTCAGTGTTGCCTTAGTAAACAAAAGTTTGGTGCTTTTCAGTCGGTCAACACGAATGTACCCAAAAGAGTAGGATAATACTCTTCCCTGAAAAAAATACATGAAATTAATAAATTATTAATTATACATTCGTGTTGACCGACTGAAAAGCACCAAACTATTGTATACTCCCTAAATATTTAAAATGATGAACATGCTCGACTGGAAGACCTCTGACGATCAGAGCAGCCCAGTCATGAATTTGAGGACTAAAAACCATAAATTATGTCTTATATACAGTACATTGATTTGAAGTCTAAATTCTTCAGATGTTGTGCTGACGTTTGTTAGTAATTTTCTTCAGTTTTTATTCACATATTCATGTTACATGAATTGGAATTATTTTGTGTTTACAGACTGGAAGCTACAATATTAATTATTATCAAGGCCACACTGAGAAATGACTTCAAAGCTGTCTTTACAGAAACTACACCATTTAGAACTCATTACGTGTTAAGACTGCTCCATTAAAAATGAGGTTTCCTCTACTCCTTATTATCACCTTCTTCTTGATTCTCAATGTCCTCTCCCCATTTTCCTGGATTTTCACGCTTGTACAGGGTCATTATAATGTGCGCGAGAGTAAACACGACATGCTAAGCCAGCTGTGACTGGCGCAGATCACGGCCGCGCGTACCCGGTTCAGCCAGTGATTGGCGCACTCCGCTGATCAAATCGTTAGTTCACACGTGTTTGTCATTCATATGGACATGTATCTGCACTTACAGTTACTTCTGGAAACAGCCTAGTGCTGAAACCTTCTTTTGGTTAGGTTTTACTCTTTTAAATCCACAACCCTTTCCATTTTTTATTTCAACACATTCAAGTCCGTGAATCTGCGTTGTACAAGCTATTGAACCATTATCTGGCACCCAATTATTCCGTTGAATTCATTAATTTCTAGGAACTGCATCGTTTAGCTTTTGCAGTCAGTGAATAAAGCCCTTCACTTTTAGGGAATTTCTGTATTTACTTGTTAATGTACACGTCCATAGCATGGCTTTATCAATAAACATCGAGACTTTATCCATTACCATTTATTAAATATCTCCTGTAAACAGAGTCACAACTGAGCGGTTGGTATGTTCGTATCATTGAGAGAAACTAGACCTCGGGCGCAGCGTTGCCACTTCTTGTCCACCAAGCTCTTGTCCAAAGGAAGCTGGGCTTGTAGTCAATAATTTTAATTGAAATCCTCAGTGAGCTGACATCATATGTCACGTGGTGGAGTGAATCTTTCTCACCTTAGAAAATCTCAGGTGAGACTCGATATCGTGATCAGGGGGCTATGAGATTAATCTTCACTGATGCATCGAGGATCATTGCATCAGTTTTATAGTGAATACATGGCGATAGCTATATGGCTGATCAATGAATTTTCATACTTTTACATTAGACAGGTATTGTAAAACGTTATAGGCATAATTGTCAATGAACCAAACAACGTTGTTCTAGATATGCCAAAATCATCTAAGATAATTAATTCCATGGTAAGGATATGATTGACATTTTGCGATATGCTGGGGTTTGTTTTTCAATTTAGACTTTAGGGGTTTTGAATGCAGCGAACAGAAAGCTATATTATTAGTATGCTCGAAACATTTGTCAGATAATGGAAAGGGGGCCATGAACCTTACTTCGATCAAGTAGTTAAATGAATCCCCCTCTTACGTAAATTAAAAACTACTAACTCTCCGTATGGTTTACTTCATACCATGTTCCCTTCTGACTATCTCCGACAGAGATTAGTTATCTGACAAATGCACCGATGGATATTTTTTGTATCATCGAATACGCCACTTAGATGGTTGTGTCCTGATTAAAACTCTGTAATGATCGATGTCCTTGGCCATAAGTTAATTTTCAACACAACCAAATTAACATGAAAGCACTTACCGCTAAGCTGAGGCTACTTTACTGTACGCTGTACAATGTACTAAGGACTAGAGTTTCAGTCTAATGTTAGTCATTGAGCCATCGATGCAGACCTCCAATGAGTCACAACTCTGTGATATTAGAGATTGACGCTCAATAATTAGGAGATTACGTGTAAAGATGAGGAATATCGGACTGCAATTCTAACATTTAAAGGGACATTTGGACTGGGTGTTAATCAACCTAATTCACCTGGTGATACTCCACCAGCGAGGTACTGTAATCCCTAACTGGGAAGAATGCCAGTCGAAATTAAAGCCTGCGTTGATTAAAAATATTCACATAAATGAGATGCATTGTTAGGATTTAATGTTAATCCATTTCGACGGCGTACCAGTGCTCGTGATCTGTTTAAAAGGTTTCATATGCCCACCCTTGTAATTCCCGCAGTGAAATCCTCACCAGTCTTCTGGCCTACTATTGTATTCTCGACTGTGTTCAACATCCACACAGTGTTGGAATGTGCAGGAATTTTAGTCCAATTGTATGGACATCATTATTCGAATTGCCTTCGTCCGAGTTCTAGATTTTGTTTTCGTTGCAGTTATCGAGAGCTTGCCGTTGAAACATTCCCTCATTGGAATGCGGAAAACGTATCAGGGGCTTACTGCGGAGGGTCTGTGGGTTGGCTGCTGGGGTTGTTCACGATTGTAACGATGTCGGCTGGCGCACTAGACGGTTGCCCCAGTAATTGGGAGATCGACGGTTTGATTCCCCTAGGAGGGGAGGTTTCCCAGGATTTTTCCTTCTTCTTCAACGAAAATCCTTCCACCTTTCTTTCTTTCTCCCCCATTAGTGTGTCATTTAGCTCTCAGTTGGTTTTCAACGAAGCTGCACGAGCGACTACAAGTGACCGATTACGGTATTATTTGGGAACTGTGAAAGACTTCTTCTACAGCTGCAGTAGTAGACCGAGGAAAAGGGAAGCTAGTATCTTCAAAGTCAATAAACATCTGATAAAGGGGAGACTCAGCTATATTCGCAATAATAAGGAATTCATGGTTACCATGATAAATTAAGGGAAGGGGATTCAAACAATTAACATAGAAATTAAATGGCTACATATTTTTTACATAAATTTAGTTCTTAAAATGTTATCTGCGTTGGGTTGTCTAAATCATCTAATACTTAAAATAACACTTTGGAGGTAATTTAAATTTTCAGTAGTAACCATTTATGAATTTTTGATTGATACTTGTCACTTAACAATTTCATAGCTAAATTGTTGTGTTGTTAAGCTAAGTCCTCTCAGGTTCTCCACGAATCTAGGTGATGTGATGTCTATTTCAAATGAAGAGACTTCCCATTCAACTCGTACACTTTTAAATCCTTTATGTGTTGGTATAGTGAAATCACCAATCAGTAAAACCACCTTCTTTCTACAGTTTCTATAGTAGGATAGTTGTATCAGTAGGCCTACGTGAATATCTTAAGTTTCATATTTGAGAAGCATGGAATCGTAGCTTATTATTATTATTATTATTCAATACTGTAATCACCTCAGGATTGACCCAATAATTATGTTCTTTATACGTTCCAGGATTAATGTCCTATTTTAATATTCAAGTATATCTGCGAGGTGCAAAATTTACTCAAACTAAGATTATAAATGAATTCATCCTCATTGAAATGATAAACATATGCAATGAGGTAAATGGACGATATATATTTTCCATTTACTATTTTTTCCACTCTTATTACGAGTTAGTTGACATTTTTATCATGATTCAGAGTTCACCACGGCTGATGTATTAATGAATGCATGAATGAACCTTGGCTACTCCAGTTCCTGGAGGAACTTGGGGTTCCATTGCAGACAAGCCCTAGAAGCACATTATCCTGTATGAATGTATTCATTCAGCTGCAAAAATGGGTAAATCGTACCATAGTTTGTTTCATTTGCATGAAACTGCACCTCCAACTAGGTTAGTATTGGTTTGGGGGCATCTCCCTTATCCTCTGGATCCCTGGACCTTGGCCTTTTCCTTTTTGCATGACTACAAATAACTCATGACGGGGCAACGATTTTCGAACACTGAAGAGGATTCATCATATGCCACGATGGCACTGAGATTGGTTGAGCAATATGATTATAATGAGTCACCTCACACGCTTTAGCAGGAACGTGTTACTGTGGAACTGTTTTGAAGATGACCTTAGTTTTGTGTTATTAACGCATTTCGGGGAGTTTTGAAGCTAGTACGTATATTCCGAAGCATAGGTGACAGACATTGCAAATGCTTTAACTCGTGTAACTAAATGTCAACATTTACACGTATGATAGAGATAAAGTACTTTCCTGGATATCCACATTCAATAACGAGGTAATCCAAATGGAGTTTAGTGTGACTATAAAATGGTTTAATCGCTTAGTGGGTAGGGATTGGGCTGTGCAATGTGTTGCATACGTAATCTCCCTGAGGGCTCTGACGAATGCACCTGGGAACAATTGCCTCTCCACCTAATTCCAGACGGCCAACCACTTAGCATTAACACGGTCATCAGATTTCTCTCACGTGAAACTGTCCTTCTGCCAGTACTGTGCCCAACTCTAGGAATGGGTATTCCAAGATTCAGACACCTAGATATCAAGGGAAAGGCTACAGCCGCTTTTGAAAGTTGAGATATTTGAATATCGCGCTACATTGCTTCTGGAAGCAATTGAAAAGAATATACCGCTAAGAGCATGTCAAGTGACGTAGCGAGTATTAGCAGAGGTCGAGGCTATTTATTGATTAAATAGTTAACCATGGAGTAGAGACTTGAGACTTGGATCAGATTACTGGCACGGCCAAATGAAAGAGAATGCAATTAGTATCAAGTAAATCGGACCAGGGATACCAGAGATATGAGGATTTCCAGATTTCAGCTGATTCAGCGTGACCCTGACCGTTTTGAATAAAAGCCGGCCGGCTCAAGCATCTTTAGCTCACTTCGAAATAAGCACTTGCCTAGCAAGGTGCCGCTACGCTGAGCCAAGGCACATGGTTGCCGGATCTACGCAGAAGTTATTTTCAAAGTTGTGATAGTCACAAAAGTGCTGCGCTACGAGTGGAACTCTGTAAGTTTCCGGCAGGGAGAATCACTAAGGTGATAGTTATTTTTCGACACTGGTGAAATATTTTTATTTCTACATGGACATATGTTAGACTTTGTCTAGAATAGTATTTTGTCACAGTCCAGTAAGAACCTAATACTTGGATATTTTAGTCCAATTCAGTCAGTTTCATATTTGTAACTTGGTAACCACTTCGATCTTTCAGTATATCGAAGGCCAGTCTATCACGGTGTTGTTCATTAGCCAACGCAGGGAAACTACATGTTGCTTCGCGCATGGTAGATGGTGTGAAGCCATGCCCAGGGATCGATCTTCAGAACAGCCGTAGATTGATTTAGACTGTCAGTGTTTTCTTGTACTGAAACGATTACCGTGAGTTATGTTACAACTGACATATTTGAGAATAGATCATTTAGATCTGACCCCATTTAAGCAAACTGTTATGGCTTTAACAGAAGCCAATATTAAAATGGATCAACAGTTACTTCAAACGTCAAGAGATATTACCACTATGTCTTGTTAGACGGATTGTGGGTATATAATGGCGGCCGATACAAGGATTATACGTGCTTGTCCGATAGGGCATGTCTATGGATAAATCTGGTACAAACCAGGTTCACTACGCTTCAAGACCATCAAGAAATGTAAGCCACATTTGACTTTATATTTTGCCTAGCTAATTGGAACAAACTATTTTTTCTGCAGATGACCAACACATTTATTTTTTTCTTCGTATTTAAATCTCGCAATGATTTACGCAAGACATATTAGAGTTATTCTGAGTATTTTCAGCACTCAGAACAGTTTAGGATCGATGACCGAGCATATCGAGCATTTATTTGAATATTTCATATTTTTGGGAAGTCACGGAAAACCGTCGATGTAACTGTAAAAGTTAAATTATTTTTTTGTTGAGGAATGGATATTTTTTCCATATTCGAAGGTTCGAACATGTGGATTCTCACATAATGAGATGATAATTAAATATATTTAAAATAATGTAACTAATAATAATAATCCACTAATAATAATAATAATGATTTTCATAATTTTTCTAAATAATGTTTGGATCTTATATTTTCTAATAATCATATGTATTGAGAGAGAGCCTATGAAGTAGTTTAATCATTTCTAGTTTGGAACAGGGGATTTTCCGAAGGAGAGTGGTTAGCGCAAGCCCGCATTCAACCAACATTTCAGTTCTGGTTGAACAGTTAATATTTGCAATGAGCAAAGTATATTTTTCAGATAACACGGAGAGGCATGAAACGGGAAGCAAATGATATTTGTATCAAATATGATATTTTTGTATTTATATAAAATCATGACGTAAATACACTCGAAAGTGAAATAAAGATTTTCATAAGTATGGTAAATTCACGGGTTGAACTGAATGGTAAAATAAAATAAACTTGTAAGTTTATTAATCTTCCAGTGTTGATAACAAGCAGAGGCTTGATTTATTGTACAAATTTTGGGAAGAAAATTTATGTGTGTGGAGTAGTTGAAATGCCATTCCCAGGTGCGCATGTTTAAGTCGCAGGAATGAGGAGGTTTTTTCGAGCATCAATCAAATAGCAGGTTCGATGGCTCAGGTTTATAGGAGTATTGGAACTACACATTTGGTCGTATGAATGACCCGAAGGTTATTTCTTTGAAACCATCAGTTCTCTTTTTCAACCTTGTTTACGGATTCCATTGACTTTGATTTTGCTAGAACCCGGATTTGTCATGATAGTATTTTATTCTTCTTCCGAGGAAGACATTTGCCGTTGTTGTTGGAATATTGTGTTCTTATGAAAATAATAGAATGGGCCACTGCCAATTAAAAATAATTCTATAACCACGAATAATTTGAAGGATGTTTTCAATCCTAGTGCCATGAACTAAATGAATTTATTATGAAGCTACAATTCTTATTTCCGCATTCTGTCGAAGAATTGCAAGTTGTGAAAGTTGCTAAAATGGCCATGAATATAAATATTTTTCATAATAATGATTCCAAGTGGAAAATTGAATAGTTGAATGGTTCAACAATTTATTGATCAAGTTGATGATTCAGAAATAATATATTTTGTTAGGAACTTGAAGTTCATAATCGAGTCACTTCTCGAAACGTTTAATGTCAGAAGAACAATTAATTTTGTTGTGCTTCGCACAGTTCTTCGATGCTATGCTCAAGGTCAAATACTTTTGAGATGTTATTAATATGTGTAAATAATTTGTGTTGATTCAGAAATAATATTTTTTTTGACAATATATTTTTTGAAACTGGAAAAATAAGTGAAAGTTAAAAATTCTATGAACATTTATTCTACGAGTGTTAATATTATGTAAAAATTCAAACAGTGAACTACAGTATTTCCAGTAGAGACAATTAAATTTGAACTGGATTTAATCACAAATAAATGAATATAATTTTGGAACACAGTCTACAGGACTAATAATCAGACTTGTGTTTCCAAAAAATAATTGCCCAATGTGTTTGGAAAATTTCTGTATATTGTGTAAATAGGAGTGTGGGTCGCCACACGTGAATGATGCTGCTTTGAGCATTTTTGCAGTCAATTTTAAATTCAAAATAAAATGAGATAATTTTACATGATGTGTTATGCCCAGTTGAATCTCCTTCTATCCTTATTGTGGCATTAAGCCAAAAATCAGTAAAGCATTTTTTTTATTTGATGTCGTTTTTGCGATTTGCTTTAATCCATCTGGCGCCCCGGGATATTTTAACTCTCGTGCTGACTGATTATTGGTAAAATGCATATGTGGTCGTGCGGACTCCGGTCTAAACGGGCACAGTACTGTATACATTTCCTGATCTCAACATGGATTCCCGTTTATTCCTAAAACAATATTATTTTCTCCTCTGAAATATGCCTAATTTACCACCAGTAGATATTCCTGTCTCCTCTCAGCCAAATAACTTAAAGTAAAGTCAAGAAGCCTACGTCAATGAAACGTAGAAACAAAGATGTTGGCATCATTATCATATTCTCTATCTCCAGGTATGAAAGGTACTGGGATTTTGTAATTGATTTTCAGTCGGTCAACACGTTAATATGCCTAATTAAATTGGGCAGGTAGTATTACTTGGATTAATTAAACACTTCTTGTAAGGGAGAAATATAAAGTTTATAATTAACCCATAAAAATATTTCTAAGTTGGCAGCGTGAGTAGATATGTATTACACCCCACCGAATTTAATTGGGCACTTCAACGTGTTCACCGATTGAAACCTAACCTAATTGTTTGCTAAATTTAGAAGATTACACTTCAAAAATCTCCAAAGGCTCCAAGTTTCAAACATTGACCAAAGCATGTGCATATGCAAATCCTGCGGTACAAAATGAATTGTTGATTTATTTTGCTATATGCTATTCCACGGGCTGATAAAAATGATCGACAACTTTTACGAGAAGTACATTCTTAGGCCTATATTGAACTAAAATCAGCTTGTTTTCTTTACTTTGTATTACAGTATGCGAACAGCATAATTATCAATTGATTATAATTACCAATGGTAACCGTTGGCAATTTAAAGCATTGCTGTTGCTTTCATAATAAGAGCTAACAGTTTAATGAAGTTCCTGTTCATAAGAACGGCATGTTTAATATTTACTATTGAGAGTTTCTTGATATCAAATCTGGAAGTTTTTGTAGGACTGGGGAACAGTTGTAAGAGCATATACGCAACATATATAAGCTTGAGAAATGAGGTAAATCTTAAATGCCATAATTTTTGAAGTGTGGACTCCGCACAGTACAAAGGAACACGTGAACGTACAACTTTCCTCCAGCAGACATGGCTCTCACCTTTCAGCCACAAGAGTTTTGATAATGACAATATATTTTCTAATATAAATATCCCAGGAAACGCAAAACACTTCCAGATGGCATCACGTAACCGAAATATTATCTTATATTTTGTCACTTGTTTACGTTCTTGTTTATCAATCAATTTGTTATGAGTAGAGGTGGGCTCGATTCCTATCTCAGCCTTCCTGGAAGTGGGTTTCCGTGGTTAACCACTTCTACTCCTGGCAAATGCCGGGATGGTAACTAAATTCAGGCCACGGCAGTTTCCTACCCTAATCCTACCACATTTAGAAATACACACATTAGTACAGACATCACAGTGACACAGGTTATCAGACCACTTCTATACGTACCCAAGTGCACGGGGCTACATGACCACGATGTCGCAAAACCCCTAAATTAATAACCAACAATTTTTTATGTAGATCTTTAATTTATTATTTAAATGGCAATTGTTCAGTTATTATGTTATTTCTGTTAGTTAATTAATATCGATTAATTTTATTTTTATGATTAGCATACATTAAACTTTGGTATTTTATCAGTTTCTCAACAATTAGCCTAGTTTCCTTGTCAGTTATTTAGTAATATTTAGTTACACATTTATATTGTTGTTGTTTCATTCGGGGGGCCTGGGCATGTTAGTCATGCATCCCCGTGTAATTGTGTGTGTGAGCAACTTTTGTCTGATGAGCTGTGTTATTGTGATGACTGTGTTAGTGTGTGTAATTGTAATTGTAGGTGAGGATTGTACACTCACAAACACCTAAGTATATGCAGCTGAAATGCCCACGATGTCAAAGCACCTAAATGAAAAACAAAAGAAAAATATAAAAGAAGCATACACTAGGATATGATTCATAGAAAGTCATGACCAGTTCCCACAAACTTGTGTCTTGTAATATTTTTCTGAGTAACGCATGCGCAGTCACTACAGTAAGGAGACATTGGGTTAGATTCCTCAACTAGTGTTGTCACACCTATTTCGTACGAACGAAGGGATGGTACTCATATCAAATCAACGTACATTTACCCCCCGATTTACACAGTATATGCTACAAATACACACTCGTATAAAAACTTCAAGAAATGCAAGTTATGAGAGGAGGTCAATACACTCTTAGCAACATGAGACTGTCGACTGAGGTGGCATTAGAACATAGGCCTGTGCACTGGAACCTGGCATGTGCCACCCATCCGTCTAACTAGAAGAGTCGATATTTAATAATGCAAAATTATATTTATAGTTAAGCGGGCCAAATAATGCTAGTGCTTTTACGCCGGTTTTAACTACTCCGGCTTTTTTTGAAACCCTGGGATACCGGATTTTTTTTACCCGAGTTGTATCTTTAACGTGCCAGTAAATTGCATTTGGGCAACCTCCAATGCCAGCTGATCAAGGCTCGCTTCCTAAAGACAGCTATTGGAGTATAGTGTACGTAATATAAATATTTAAATAAAAACGCTTGAAAGACAGTCGCAATGGCATAGACAAACTTTAGGACGAGGTCGGGGCGATATCGGGAGGAAAGTCTTCGAAATGTAGGCAGATGGGATAGAAGAAGAGGTAGACCAAAGAGACGATGGCTAGTTTACGAACTCGCCGGGGAACCTTTCCTAATCGAAACACTGAGACTTACGCCATCTTTACCCTATACTGATAGTTGATGATGATGATGATGATGATAATTGTTGTTTTAAGGGGACTAACATTTAGGCTGTCGGCTCCGAATGGTTTGGGTGATCGTGAAGATTATAATGAAATGTGAACTATAATTAATACTAACTACTAACTTATATACTAGAAGACGAAATGAAAAAAAAGAGAATAAGGCAAATAACGGACAGGAGGAAAAAAATCCCCTCAACCCTTGAAGAATCCGGATTGAGGGACTTGGAAGGAAGGAGAGCCATGTAAGGCAGATAGGAAAGTGTAATAGGAGAGGGTCTGCCCCAGAGGTAATGGAAAAAAGGGAAAATCCGGACCCAGCTCAGGCATCCTTCGGGGATGCCAACTCCCGAACCCACCAGCCATGAGCCTCTGAGGGTGTAGCAATATCCAGGGTGCACCAGAAGTGGTGGGGCTACATACACCCGGCCTCCTTGAGGGCCTTGATCTGAAGGCAGGATATAACATTAAAAGAAAAAGAAGGCTGACCCCTCGCAGAAGGATGGTATCAGAAAAGATGAGACAAGGACCAATTAAGGCGGGAAAGGAAGAGACTCCCTAGGCCTCGGATACCCTAACATCGTCGGGGTCGGAAGAGAAAAAGAGTTGACCAAGTGAGGTCGACAGGAAAGAAGACGGAGAGGAGCCCGGCACAAGTTAATGGAGCGGATAGTTGGAAAAAGCTACTTCAGGAAAGAAAAGCGAAGAAAGCCGAGATTTGGACTAAACTCCCCTCAACAGAGGCTATGGTAGACAAGTTATGGGCGGACACAAACCAGGAGTTGTGACATTTCGTGACTTCAATAGCCGTCCATGGATACCAGCACAGGGCTTGCAAGTTAAGAGGCTTTCAAGACCCAAGTGACAAGTGCGTGTGTGAGTTATGCAAACGCTATCACGTTGTGAAATGCAAAAAACTACCCAAGTCAATATTAGAGTTTGGTAAGAGCGTCGAGTGACCCTATCGATATCACATCACACTGTGATCCTCTGTACTCAATGTACAATTTGTGCGCTGTATTAAATTAATTAAATGTCATCTGACTACGTCAGGATCCGATCCTGCAAACTTTGGAACAACAAACGAGAACCTTACCGCTGAGCCACACAGCCATTTCAGCCAAAGATACGAACTAAAAGGCAATGTTTTGTTGAGAAATGGCAGAAAAAAATTAAGATAGTTGACTTGGATGATAACGATGGGTCTGAGAAGTTATGAAGTGATAACAGGGCATATAAAGGTGATATAAATATTAAAATAAAACGCAAAATAGGCAGTTGCAGTAGCATTGATAAAATTTGGGACAAGGTTGAGGCCATATCGGGAGGAGAGTCTTCGAAATGGAGGTGGATGGGATTGAAGAAGGCGAAGACCAAAGATATGATGGCTAGGTGGTGTGAGAGAAGAGACGTAGTGAAGGGATTTCATAGAATGTGAAGTCTGGGATCAATGGAGGAGGAAGGGACCCACTTAAAAACTCTCACAGCCGACGGTGTACATAGAAAGCTATTTTCTTCTTCTGGAAGCTCGGACATCATGGACATCAGCCCTATGAACTTGGTGGTACGTAAAAGTTGACTGATAATCTGTGTTATTGTGATGTCTGTGGTAGAGTGTGTATTTGTAATTCAGGTGAGGATTGGGAAGGAGGCAACCGTGGCCTTAAGTCAAGAACCATCCCAGCATTCGCCTAGAGTAGAAGTGGAGGAAACTACAAAACACCACTTCCAGGATGGCTGAGGAGGTAATTGAGCCCACCTCTTCTCAGTTTTGCCACACGAGGCTGAGTGTAGTCCGTTCGAGCCCTTAGACCATGGTAATAGAGAGGAACGTGGAAGAGGCGAGAGACGGGACAGGTGTAGGAGAAGAAGCCAGGATAAGTTTCAATTGCCAATAGCAGCGAAATACGTGAAATCATTGAGCATTTGGCACTCCGACAAGTTCTGGGTGAAATGACCCGTACAATTGTGTCAGATTCTTGTCAACTGAACATTTTAGGGCAGTCATTAATTATCTTATGATAGATATACTGAACCACATACACAATTTGAGAATCAAGGCAAGCAGATAGTTACATAAGTCATGGCAACTACATTATAGCAGTCAATAAAGCAGTAGGAATAGATATTCACCTATGCGACTGAACTAGAGCTGATGATTTAATAGTACATTATGCAACGAGCCTATAATGGCAATAATTACGACACCAGTGTGTTCATAAAACGAGCGTATGCGAGTTCTATAATTTCCATACGAGTGTCTTAATTACCATTATAGGCGAGTAGCATACGACTGTTTATGTTCGACGATAATTATTATAACTATTTTATGTTCGAACACAAATAATCATAAATATCTGTCGAGATTTCGCCAGTTTTATGTACTGAACAGAGCGCATGGGACGCAGAGAATAACTTGTATTTGACTATGGCCTCCTCAATTACCCCACTATGACACTAGGCCACGCAGGGAAATATAAATTAGAAGGCCTTGGAAATCAGCGCACGTGCGATGATATCCTTACCTAATTGGTCAAACAACTGTTTCTTGAGCTCTGATTGGTGGGAGAAACTGTCCCATAATGAAAACTTGTACTATAATGAGCCTCATTATAGTACAGTTTTCTGACACACAATATTTATATTTCGACATCGTCGAATATAAATTAATTAATTTCAGTCATCGCATAATCTATTTAATTGAAACAGAAAATTCGATTAATTGCTGAAAAAAAAACGATTGAACAATTGTGCGCTTAATCAATTGGCCGTTCAATCGATTAATTAGTTGGTTGAAAGATTAATTAATTTTTTAGTCGATTAATCGACGAATTTCGCTCCTTTCCCTACTCTCTCACAGAATCAAAACAGACGTTTGATTAATTGAATCGGTCGGAGGTGAAAAGCATTACGTCAAAAAAGGACATTTTTTAGACAATTTGTATTTTAAATTATTGACCCAAGGCATAGGAAAGAATTAAGTCAGTCTTCTGTTTAAGCCAGAAACCACTGCTACATGTAGTGCGATTGGAGGAGAAAAGCATTAAGTCAACGACTTGCTGCCTTTCAGTGCCGTATTCCGTACTTTATGTTGGCCGCACTGCAAGATTCCCGCGTGTTACAGTACTATTGTAAATTGCATTTGTACAGACTTTAGGTGGTTCTTATGTTAAAAATTCATTTTAAAATAAAATATCATGCTAAATATTCATTCTGGATGGCTGTATGCCGTACTACAATGACCACAGTTGCTAAAAGGCATTAAGTCTCTTTTACAGAATTGATTTTTTTATTTTTATTAAATTAAAATTGATATTCCGCTAACAAGAATAGGCCTATAACATATATAGTTGCTTCACAACATAGATGGATAATATAGTGTGTTTGTTAAGTTCTGTTTTGTCAATGACGTTTTATCTGTCTCCTCAAAAGTAGTGAAAACTGTCTTAATGTTTTTCAGCTCCGGCCGATTTAATTGAATACAAAATATTGGATCATAAAATTTTACATAATGTTCCTTCTTTGTGAAAACGAGGCTAAAACAAAGTAAAACAAATATGCTCCTGTCCTAAATTGTGAACATTAGAAAAGAATTGAAAATCTTTGCTGAAATCTCTTTGTTTTCTTTACCCTAAACCCTCCCCAATTTTATTGATGTTTGTCCTTACTCTTGTCACTGACCGTTATTTGGGTATTGTTAACATAAATAATATTTTATTTGAATTGCAGCCAATGGCCATAGAGATGCCACTGTCACTGACACATAAAAAAGGAAGGACACTTTGTATATTTCGGCAAAAAGTAACTTTCATAGATTTTATGTTCGACCCTGACTATTATATGTCTGAAAACTGTATCATAATGAGGCTCATTATAACACTATTTTTCGTTATGAAATAGTTTCTCCCACCAATCACAGCTCAAGAAACAGTTGTTTGACCTATTAGATAAGGATACGTTCGCGCATGCACTCAAACTCTAACATGTCTATATAAATTACCGAAAGTGCACCGTCCATATGTTCGCGTAAATAAACTGGTGAATATGAGACAAGAAATAGCACTGTACCTTAATATCCTCAAATCAAATTTCTACACAGCGGGTTGTTTTCAATCGACTTCGGTGACAGTTTTACTGAATACTGGTGCTCAATCTGAACATACGGCATTGAAGCACACAGAGCGCATGCATCGATCGACCAGAGAGCTTGGAAAGCAGAGATATACTACCCAGCGCAGCACCCGATCCCAAAATGTTAGTGACTGAACAGTTATTTATGAATATTTATGTTAAAACATATAATAAAGTTATAATTATCGTCGAACATAAACAGTCGTATGCAACTCGCCTATAATGGTAATTAAGACACTCGTATGGAAATTATAAAACTCGCATACGCTCATTTTATAAACATACTTGTGTCTTAATTATAGCCATTATAGGCTCCTTGCATAATGTACTATTATGTTCGACCCTTGCGAAATGTAAATATTATATGTCAGAAAACTTTACTATATTGAGGCTTATTAGCCTATAGTACAAGTTTTCATTATGATACAGTTTCTCCCACCAATCAGAGCTCAATAAACAGTTGTGTGACCAATTAGGTGAGGATAGCATCGCACCTGCGCTCACTTCCATGGCCCCTATTTTAAATTTCACTGCGTGGTGAGTGTCATAGTGAGGTATTCCAGGAGGCCATGGCTATTTTTGTTAGCGTATGGCTTTTAGTGCCGGGAGTGTCCGAGGACATGTTCGGCTCGCCAATGTTGTAGCTGCTTAGATACGGACACCCAATGGGTGAGCTACAAGTACCGTCGGGGAGGAAAGTGGGAATGGAAGGTCGAGGAGTTGGAAGGTAGCGGCTGTGGCCTATAGTTAGGGACCAACCTCGGCATTCGCCCGGAAGGATGATGGGAAACCACATAAGACCATCTTCAAGGTTGCTGGCGGGAGGATTCGAACCTCCTCGGGAGGCCATGGTCAAATACAAGGTATTCTCTTGGTCCCATGCGCTCTGTTCAGTACATAAAATTGGTGAAATCTCGACAGATATCTATGAATATTTATGTTCGAACATAAAATAGTTCAAATTATCGTCGAACATAAACATAAATGGTAATTAAGACACTCGTATGAAAATTATAAAACTCGCTACGCTCGTTTTATAAACATACTCGTGTCTTAATTATTGTCATTATAGGCTCGTTGCATAATGTACTATTCATACATCATTCCGAAAATAAGCGTAAATCAACTTGAGCGATGACCTCTCATTTAAACTTCTTTTCATATCTCGTGTCTACTTAATCGATTTGTCAGTTAGCCGATTAATCTATTATTTGATTAAACGAATGAACGGTCAGTTGATTAATCAATTAATTGTTTTGATAAATTTCTAATTATTCGATTAATTCATTATTAAGCGAACATCGTTTATCACCAGCTCAAGACTGAAGGTTATGCCATTGGGCTTCATAATGCTAGTTCTAAAAGCGGTCCAGGTACATGAGCAAATGCGTAAGGCAAACAGAAAGACACCTGGGTAGAAAACTTTTTTATTATGCACAAAGGGAAGAAAAACTGCCTAACACACAAATATTAGGCTACCTCCAAATAATTCTCAAACTCTTCCAAACATATGGTATATTGGCTTTCACGGCCGATGAATTAAAACTCAGCAATTCTTCTAGGTTTGTGCCGTGTCTTGTGTGGGGTTTCACCTAGGACACCAAGCTGGCTCATCGGCGGGCTCTGGGTGTTCCCGCCCGGACCCCCACAGGAGTTACGAACTGCGCGCTACCTCCCTTTATATAGAGTGCAACTGCACTCCTTGACTGCGAGAACTAAAAGCTCAAGCAGCCTGAACCTCCCTATGAAGGCTTCCAAGAAGATGGTATATTGGCTTTCACGGCCGGTGAATTAAAACTCAGCAATTCTTCTAGGTTTGTACCGTGTCTTGTGTGGGGGCGGGGACACCAAGAGCCCGCCGATGAGCCAGCTTGGAGTCCTAGGCGAAACCCCACACAAGACACGGCACAACCCTAGAAGAATTGCTGAGTTTTTTCTTCCAAACATGTTTACGAACAGTGAGGTTGGTGTTGAATACCCTCGGTTGTATGTGAAACATTTCATGTTGAAACGCTGTTACGATATTCTCCTTGTTTGCAAACAACCTCCCACGTAGCGGCTTCTTCCGCTTAGTAGGCATCGGGTGACAGACTTTGTCCTGAGGGGGATCATTAACGTGCCGTTCAATCTGACACGACTATCTTACATTTAATCACTTTCAAATGCTAACGGAGTGCAGTGTTATTCGATTTCGCAATCTTGTGTTCAGCAAGCAAGAACTTGGCATTTACACCACACAGTGGGACCTCAACCTGAATCAATATTGCGTATTTACTTGAAGACTGAAACTTTTGTTGAACAATATGATGCCCAATTATTCAAAATAACGTCAACAAAGGTTTGGGATTTCGTCATGAGAGGGAATCTTCATATACAATTGGCATGTTTGATAAAAGTGGAAAATTTACCTTCAACACAAAATAACTCAATATTGCAATGTGCAGTGCTGGTGAAATACTAAAAGTATGTATTGTAAAGGAACGGAAAGAATACTACTTGGAACACGTCATACCTTCAGGAAGGACCACCTTGTGGTATAGCGGCTAGCATTGATAGCTACCCCCCTAGATATCCGGGTTCGATTCCCGCCTCTGTCAAGAAACTTAAGTTTGGTTTGAGGATTGAAACGGGGTATACTGAGCCTCGTGTGGCAAAACTTAGAAAAGGTGGGTTTGATTCCCACACTAGCCATCCTTGAAGTGGTCTTGCGTGGTTTCCCACTTCTACTCGAAGAAAATGCCGAGGTGGGTCGTTACCGAAGGCCACGGCCTCCTCCTTCCCAATTATTACCAGAATTACAAATATACACGCTAATGCAGCCAACAATATTGCACAGGTTATCAGACACACATTCAAGCATACGAGGATAAATTACCACGTTGGCCAAGCCCCTCAGTTGAAAACAACCACAACAAAACATTCCGGAAAGAGATGAAAGTCACATGGAGAGAGATCAAGTGAGTAGGGAGGGAGATTCACGATATCCCATCCACCTCCAACTCAGCAAGAGCTTCCTAACAGGAGCTGCAGTGTGAGAAGTTGTGTTATCATGGAAGATTATGGCACTGTTCAATAGTATGGACGTTTCCTTAGGATTGATACATTAAGAATGATCTGTAGTATGACCACCGTATTCAATAGCGGTGAGATGGAAGATAACTTAATCATACCGATTACCTGTAGGCTAACAGAGTTCCGTCCAGCTCCGTCGCTAAGTGGTTAGAAAGCCAGGTTTGGCCCTAGGTGTCCCGGGTTAGATATTTGGCCTTACTCTGCGATTTTAACATCGATTTCTATTATTCCCCTGGTTCGAAATATGGATGACTTTGACGTCTTGATCACCACATTATCCATATTAGGATGCCCGGATCAAATGCTGGAGTCAACTTAAAATATTCTGCACCAGCACTCCCCGAAGACCACTCGCAATTACTCCCAGCTTTCCTAGCGGGAACATGGATTGCGCTGTGGCTTTTGGCTTATGGTTATGGAACTGTGAATTCGAATGTAGATATAGCACAATAATTTAGCAATTAAATGGCAAAGCTAATAAATGGACATAGGCTAATGGGTAACTTGTGTACATTTTACGGGAATGAAAGTCACCGCTGTAGATCTTTTGAGATTTGGCACTGCTTCCATTCCAGAGACTACATAGGCATGATGTCAATATAAGCCTGTAAACATACCAAGGTAGAGAAGGAATAAGGGCACTTGTATAGTTTGCTATCATTTTCTCAACACCTCCAGTCCTGAGAGCAAAGTCATGTACAAAATCACCTGTATAAAGGAAGCAAGGCCACCTTCAGTATTCTTGGGGTAAGTATTGAGACTCTATTCCCAAATGCACTGTGTTGAATTCTCGATTCTGCCAATACATGTATTTCTGTTCTCAGGGTTGGAACGGGAACACTCAGTCCTGTGTGACAAAACTGAGGAGTGGAAGGTTCAATTCTTACCTCAACCATTCCAGAAGTGGCTCTTCAGGATTTCCAATTTCTTCTCCCTCCAGGGAAATGCCTAGCAGGTATCTAGCTTAAGGATACGGCGGCCCTCTTCACAATTAAAGATCCAAATAAAAAACTACACACTAACACAAACACAAACACTACAATAATTCTGGTTATCAGAAACTTTCTACAATATTATCAACGTACTCGCGTTTGATGACCAGGATATTTATGCGCTTCAATGCAAATGAAACAATAACAACTACGAAAAACGTTAGTAGTTTCACGTGGCTGTTAACCTTGCTATCATATTATGCCACCGACCTATTTTACGATCTACATTTCGAGAATCCAAATTCATTAGCCGGCAATCAAACCCAGTCTGTAGCAAGTGCTTAGACTGCTACACCGTCACGTTTATTCCAATGTAGGTATAATAATAATAATAATAATAATGCACGGCCGTCATACGTATGGTCTCAGTCAAGAATATGTCGACATACATGCGTCGAACAGCTTATTGTTTAGAATTTTGGAATTTATTTAGAATAAGCAATATTACATCCAGCATTGTTTAGAATTTTTGAATTTATTTAGAATAAGCAATATTATATCCAGCAACACAAGGAAATAAATACATACATATATTTTGAAGTGTTAGGACATAACCGTACATTGTTCAAGCAATCGCGTGTGCTATATAGAAATTGTCGTTGCCACTAAAACACTGTATAATTTACTTGTTTTCTTGATCACTGGAGCCCCGATATATTAAATATGTACAATCTTCATCATATCGTAACTTCCATCTAATTCTTATTATTATCCTCTACATAAACGTACTGTTCTAGAAATGTACATTCTTAGATCTATGTGATGAATATTTAATTCAGCCGAGTAAGGGAAGAATATATGAGCTATACCACATAAGGCAAGGTCTTGTGGAAGGCATATTAGGTCTACTTGTCTAATTATAACGTTAAGTGATCATGTTAAAAATATATAGCACTTTAATGCCATTGATATCGTGGGAGAATGTGATGAGCACCTAAGAAGATTGGAATATCTTGGAATAGGCCAGAGTCGTAATAACGAGCTACGGCAGATCATTCGATTTTTTTAAAGGAAGATGGGTGCTAATGATCCTAAATACACGAAGACTGCTCGTATCACTGACAACTATGTCATGTACCAAGGTCTACTTTATAAATTCGTAGACGCTAATCACACTCAACTTCGTGTATTGGTACCACCTAAGTACTAGGTAATTGTTACAGAGCTGACACACTTAACCACAGGACACTCTGGTACGGATAAAACCCTAGCTACCATACAGGAGACTTTCACCTGGAAAAATATGGGAAACAATGTTCGCCGGTATTTGAGAGTGTGTGATTCCTGCCAACGCAACAAATAGAATTCTGAGTTATTGAAAGAAGCGCCTAGACCGATATTGCCAACTGAATCTAGATAATTTTAGGCGTTGGATCTTTAAGGGCCGATCCCGTAGTCAGGTAGGGGTAATCGCTACATTGTTGTAACGCATTATGTGTTAACAAAATATACAATGTTACACCCAATCCAGAAGGCTATTGTGAAGCAGATTATCAAGAGAATCAAACGTCCAGTGATACCAGGGGCTGGGAAATCTCAATACTTACTCACGGACTATGAATCACAATTTTTCGTCAACCAAATTCGCTGAAGCTATGCAAGAGTTTAATGTTGGTCATCTGTTGTCATCTATAAGACATCCAGAGAGTAATCTTTCGAAGAGAATTATGGCTGAATTGGAGAAGTACATGCGTCGGTATTGTGCAGATCAGCATTGGAAATGGACCGAAGTTCTCATTGTCATGACTAAAATCATCAACTACACTCGTCATAAAATACCTGCGGAGTTACATTTAAACCTGAGACAGATAAGAGCCTGGCATCATATCATTGCAGTACCAGCAGGTTTAGAACCATCCAATGCAAGCAAAATCATCGATGAGAGAGTGTGTATGGAAAGACATGCACGGAAACGCCTACGTCGATTCAGGAACCAACGCTTTCATGGAGCACTGAACGTGAACGATCTAATTCTTATAAAGAGACCTGGAATCCCTATCAAACTGAGAGGGTGTATCAAAAATTTGTAACTTTATATTACGGCCCGCATCGAGTCGCTGTAGTATTTGGAAATGGGAGCTATGCAATTAATGTCCTACAGTCGGATGAGAGGATTGGACTATACAACGCTGCCAACCTGAATAAATATTATCGGGGCTAGAGTTGTTTGGAAATAAAAATTGATTACCACAATTTTTATTTGGTCAACGGAGAGGCGTATGCACCCGATTGCGTATCTTCGTTTTGGAGATCGATTGCAGCTTCAGATTGATTGTAAGAAGTCACATTGGAACAGTATTGAGCGCACTTGAGTGCGATGTCATCTCTTTGAGCACTTCGATTTGACTTGATTACCCTGCTAATTTATTTTTGGAGCATCCTGTATTTCTACTATTTTGGAAACATTTGGAGTTATTTAAAGCTATATTTTGAAATTTTGGAATTATTTAATGCACTTGGTAAAGGTATAACATCGTAGATATGCGAAACGGATTAATAAAATGAGTAGTTGAATCAAGCGGTTACAGCTTAGTTCCGCCATCTACGATGTGACACACCTGATTTGTCGACCATCGTGGTAGGGAGACGTATTTTTATATCAGTGAAGTGATACGTACGAGGAATTGCAAATCTACACGTTATCTGATAAAAGTGTGACAATATTTTGCGTCACTGCAAGCATAGTGCAGTGTGAAATTGTATTAATCAATTATTTGCATTTTAGGCAATAATTGCCAAATTTATAAGTCTGCACATGGTGCATAGACCAAAGAGCCCGCACGACCACATGGCCGCCTATTAAACATTTTATTTGAGAGCATAAAAGGCCATCCACACGAAATTATTGTGAATTATTACTGTTTAATAACGTGGAAGGAGAAACTGTGGAAAGTCCTTATTTTACAATGCAGGATTATTTCAATATCTTACGATCACGTGGTTACATCGTGTGTAAAGAGTACAGTTTTTGGTGTGCAAATATCATCCTAATGATATTATTAAAGCCTGTTGCGGAGTGATATGTCAATTTTCTAATACCGCACATGTGTGACTTCAGTGTAACCAGTATAATTTCAACACGTTATAGCTAAATTCACAGAAAATACGCTACCATCATACCATCATCATGTTTGCACATTGGAATCAAAGCCGAACACACCTGGAAATGTATCCTCTTTCTTTACGAGAGGTTAAGATGGAGTAATCTGCCATGGCTTGGGAGGGCGACGGGTGTTGGATGTGCTGGAGCCCTTAAATAATGGCTGGGATGAAGGCCATTACTCATCAAAATGATCCAGGCGAGGTTCGAACGGACTATGGCAGAATGCAAGTGAACAACGCTTCAACTACTTTACTGTTAGGGTTGGATAAAAGAGTTGATTAGTTTTAGATGGTCTTACTCAACGCACATCCTTATAGGTAGGGAAATTTTCGTTTATTTTATTACTGGTTGGTCATCATATCATTTCATGTTAAGCCATGAGGAAGGCTATTTTGTAAATAATTTTGTGTATATTTTTTACGAGCCAAATGCATTGCTACGTCATATTGTCAATTTAAAGATTTAGGAGCCTATGACATAATAGCAAGAGCAGTGGAATGCTAACAGATGGTTTTCAAGGCTGAGTGAAGGCCGACGTTATTGAATGCGAGACTGAGCTCGCTAGTTTTGTGGCAAGATTTCTCTATACGAATTGTAAAGGCTGTGGGCTATGGAATTTGTATATTTGTGTCAGCTGTGAACCTGTTTATAACCACATGGTAAGAGAGAGGAGCGGTGGCTTTGTTTTGTTATATTTTGATTACGACTTCAACGACTGTATAAGACTGAATGAAATTGTGTGTTTTGTTTGCGAGATATCGCTGGTCCATAACTTATTTCAGTACATCATTTCACGAAGTAATAGACACTGAATAATTATTGCAGTCATTAACATTTTCGACTATTACATAAGAGATCTCTAGTTCTGAATGAACCAACATTAATGCAGTTATTACGAATTTGAGTCCATGCATGGGACATTCTGTATAATTTATGATCATGTTATTGTGTTGTCTAGAGAAGTGGAGTTTTCCAGGTAGACGTCTTCGCTCGTGTTTTTAGCAATTATGTGTTTATTGTATTATTCCAGCGGAATTGTGCGCTTTTGGCATGTCGACTGATGATTGGAGACTGACGAGTCCGTGTTATTGTTATTGTTATGGAACTTACTGACCAGTGATTCACAGATTTTTTTAGGTGTTTTAGATATTTTCTCCCACACTTATAGCTACACTAGACACGTTTCATGGTCACTAAAATTAATTATACATTAAATGGATATTAATAATCATGTGACAGTGTTTTTGAATTAAACCGAGTAATAAATAATTACGTTTTTTACCTGATAATGCTAAACTTTAATTTCCTCTATGACCAATTTCTTAGAGTTTCTGATCATCGACGCTTATATAAATACACTCTTGACTATTCCCAATTTTGAGACGACGATCATCTAATGACGGGATAATTTGAAAACCCGGTGGTTAAGATGATATGCGACGTAAGCCGTGGCGGCCCGTCACTGCAGTCGCCAACACAATATTTTCCACTTCATACTCATGACCATTTCTTATCTAACAGCAAGAAATTGGGTAGGCAGGAGTGCCATTTGCGCTGAAATTAGGAGGGTATTATTTTCTTGATGTAACATTTGTGTTGTAGAGCTTTGTTACTTTTTTATTATCCAGACAGGATAAGAATGTGCATATATTTGTGTTTACTTTTTCTTTTGGATAAACGCGTCTCGTTTATCATTGATATTTTAACGTCACATAGGGGTAGCTCAGATTTAACGCAAAAATAAATGCTGGAGAGAATACCATCGTAGCTTAGCTATTCTTATTGTGCTACTGATTAACGTAAATACTACTTTGCATTCTAAACAAGTATCTTTCTCTCTAGTTGATTCATGCTTGTCATCATTGTTATTGATCAAATCTCCGATGAAATTTCTTAGGGAATCTTGGTGATTTATTTATTTATTCATTCAATTTTGTGGATAGGACTTGGAGAGGTTTAAGACAGACATTAGATAGGAGACATTTTCACATTCTTTTTTTTTGGGGCAGTTTATATTCGAATTAGTCGATTTTTATCTCTCAGAAGTAGGCTAGGGATCTGTGATTTTATCTATCAATTTAGTGTTTTTTTAACATAAACCAGGCCTCATTCCTTCATGGTTTCTTTGTGTTTCCTTGGGAATGTATTCCGCTAGGCTGGTTGTAAGAATAAAACTCTCCTATTCCCGAAACCCCCAAGTGCAGATTTCTTGTGCTAGGCCAGTCTATGAATGCATTATTCCCCGAGTCCTGTGTGTTGGTCAGAAGAGGGACTCGGAAGGGCTGTTCAAGACCGGCAGTTCCCCAAAATTCTCGTCTGATGGGCACACTATATCAGCAAACAGGCCAGATATTATTCTTATTGATGAAGTACAAAAAGCTGTTCTAATAGAAATCGCATTCCCTAACTCGCATAATCTCCAACACATTTATGCTGCGAAAGTGACGAAGTATATGACTCAACCTGAAGATATCCGACAGATGTGGCGATAGGAATTTTTCACTGTATTGCCTAGGAATTTTTCACTGTATTGCCTATCATGATCTCTTCCAGAGGGATTATGCCAAAGTCACTGAAGGGCAACCTCGATAATCTGGGGCTCCACCATAATCTGCATACCAGTATGCAGAAAGCAGTTATTTTAGAGATCTGCTCCATAGTTCGGTCGTTCCTCAACTTACCGATATGGAGAACTCCCCTCCATCTTGCAACAAATGCTGATGAAATGGTGAATTGTACCCAATGACATGGTGAACATATGAATAATAATAATAATGAAAATGAAAATAGTTTTACGCCTAATTTTCTAACTTCGCCTTTAGTGATACCATATGGTGGACTTTGCCCTGAAGGGGATCTTTAACTTGCTATTAAATATTTTGACACAGGTTTCTGGCTTTCAATCACCTTCAAGTGCCAACCGACTTCACAGAGGGTCGATTTTGCAATCTTGGGCGTAGCAGGCGAGAACCTTACTGCTGCACGGTACAGTGGGTCCTCAACCTACGTAAATATAACATAATTTCTTAAAGACCGAAATTTTTGTTGAATAATATGTATAATATGCAATGACAAATATTCTACTGTCAACGGAGGTCAGGGATGTCATAAGAGGGAAGTGTCCTTTTAGTTGTCATATTTAGATTACAGTGGGAATTTACCTTGAACTCCCAATAACTTAATATTGTAAAGTGAAGTGCTGGTGAAATACAACAACGATCTATTATACACGAGCAGAAGAATACTGCTCAGCGCACGTCATTCATTCCGGGGGAAAAAAGGCACGGGAGTGTGAACTGAAGGCAATTCATGCATATTTTACGCCCCCAAAGAGGGAGTGAAGAAGATTCCTAAGGTTACATTGCGAAGATCGAGTGAGGAGAGAGATAGAGACATACAGAAAGCCAGAGGGTGTAAACGATAACGTGTGAGATTAACTTCACAAGGGGGCTCAATGAAAAGGCTCAGAAAGATGAAGATGATTTATTTATACAGCATGGCGTGAAGAACGAGGAGTTTCCCAGTAAGCAGAATAGCCCGGATCAAATATCAACTAGCATGGCTCAGAGGCTTGGGGCGTTGGTTGGTGACAACAAGCATGCTATAGCTTCCACTTACTTGTGTCGACTTCCTCTGTGACTCTTATTTCTTGTTAACCTCGCTTGGTTAACTCCTGTTCTCTTCCATACGTGATGTTATTACGGTATCCAAGGCCTTGGATGTCTTTCATTTCCCATCAAAATAATTTATTTTAAGTTGGCAATTAAATTGAGCGGGGAATATCAAATATACATCACTCTTACTAATCGGGAACAATTATACTATTCTCTACCTGAGGGGTTTTAATTGGATAACATGCTTTGTTCGCCAGGAGAGCATAATCGGATCCTGTTCCATTTAAAACTTATGTTAATGCATATAACATCTATATAGGCTACATGAATGTATTCACATTATTATTAGTTTTATTTATCTTACGTGTTAATTTATGTCACTTTTATTATTATTATTATTATAATTATTATTATTATTACATTTTATTCTATTACTTAAAACCACTTTTAATATTGAAGTTGTCCACCTCGCTACGTAGTGGCGAGCATTCTTGGCTGTCACCGTGGATGCACAGGTTCTATTCCCGGCTCTGCCAAGAAGTTTAGTTCTGGTCTGAGGGCTGGAACGGGGTACATTAAGCCTCGTGAGGCAAAGTTGAGGGTGAATTCGATTCCTACCCCAGCCATACTGGAAGTGGTATTCCGTGTATTCTCACTTCTATTGCAGGCAAATGCTGGGATATTCTAGCATCCCCTAACCTCAAAGCAAACATTAAAATGACATAGAAGATTATATCAGATGTGATAGACCATTCCGAGCATCATATTTCACGATGCTGCAGGGAGCGAGGATTCATGCGAGGCATTCCTCCTCAAAATTTTCAGGCGTCTCTTAGACAAAGAAATTTACATTGATTCTTAAGAGCAAATTCATTGGTGTAAGGTTGGGCGAACGAGTGGGCCATGAAAATGGACCTTTTAATTCTATACAAATGTCAAGGAAGGTCTGATTGTGGAGCCCACAACAGCCCCATGATGTTGAACCGACATGCATTGACCCACAAAAGGGAGAGAACGATTAAAGATAACTATGTCTATCAGAAACACTAAGTGTCTAACAGGACGGAAGAAGATATGGCCATATTAAATAACCATCGACTACTTCCTCCCAAATCATCACTACAAACTGGTGTTGGTACCTCAAAACATTTAGTGTGGCTATTCACATCGGCAATGTGACTATTTTGAATGTTAAATTAATCTCTGGCTAAGCAGGCTTCATGTGTAAAGAGCGCATACGGTGGTAAATGAGGATTGATCGTACAGCACTGCAATAACCTTTTTTCAAAACACGATGCAATGTATGAGTGAAATCATCAAGGGTTCTAACATGCACTATCTGCGGGTGGTAGGGTACAACTGCTTATTCCGTAGTACTTTCCAAATAGTAAGTCTACTGTGCGTGCCTCCAGATTGACGTGCGAAGGACCACGTGCTTATTGAGGACACCTCTTTCATGCAATCCAGCAACGTTTCTTCCAAGGCAGGGGTCCAAATATGGTCATTTTGTCTTCTACCTTGGCCTTAGTGCTGTGGTTCCACGTATCTTGTTTCACTTACCTTTTGGTAAACTCGTGGGAACATGGTCTGAATTTAACGTACCCTACACGAGTACTTGGTCCGATACAACCGTTCTGCCTCCCGACTGCTTTTATTTTTCAGCATTAGAACAAGGTCCGCGATCATTCGTGATAGGGATGACCAGAAACTTCTCCTTCTTTCCTCCTTTTTCCATTTAGCATCTTCGAAGAAACAAGCCAGACAGAAACTCTCTGCTCGGAAAGGATCACATGACAAGGGGTGTCGCGCTGGATCGGATACACCCAAGAAGTCTTTTAAAATCTCACAAGGCAAGCATCATATTACTAAATTTAGAGAAAATAGAATAGGACGTTAGAAGTTATACAGTGATGAAAGAAATGTAAAGTTTTGAAGACATTCTTTCAGTTTTGCCTTTATAAACTGTAAGTTGTGACTCTTCAGTCGGTCACACGAATTTGCCCAAATATAAACACAAATCGTACGCGCTACAACAATTATGTAGTTAGATAATATTGAATATAAATGTAAACCTCAACTTAGTGATCAGGATCTGATGACGACTGCTTGAAAGTCGAAAAGCGTAATCCTAAATATTGCCCCATTATAATGGTGATCAGAGCTGATACCTGTAATTTTTCGAGGAGTGTTATTTACTTATCGTTCATATATTAAATACATTGTACCCCGCTCAGTCTTTGGGTGAATTCGGGTTGACCGACTGAAGAGCTACAACTGTCAGTGATGGAAATAAGTCAGATGATTCCAATAAATGAGAGAGTTGAACCTAGTCTAAGTTACATTTTAGTAAGTATAAACATTCGGATAATCTAAATATCGTCATGGTATTTCAGCTAATCCTAGGAAAGGTTGTGGAATGAGTGTCAAATTTACTCCTACAAATATAATTGTAAATTGAATTTTTAGTCATTTTGGATTTAAGAATAGTCCAGTGAATAATGGATATTATTGAACGAATCCAGCTATAATAGCAAATAGTAAGCAACGTTTCTTACAAGGCAAGGTGAAGTTTTATACCACGTGACCATCTGTGGATTATCACCTTGAACTCGGACTGCTCCAACATGTAAACAGATTGTAGTGTAAACATGCGTACATTTCTTTTGCATAGAGACTAAGTTTGATAGTGTATTTCAAAAATGTCCAACGCGCGCCTTCTACGGATGAGTTGAGTCCTGACTGGGAGGACGCAATTCTTGTTCGCCCCAGTACTATGTTTCAAAAAAGTAAAATGTGCACAGTCAGTACAGTATATCGAATCTTTCAGCCTTAGCGTTACTGAGGGTCTGAGAAATATATCGTTCAATACTTCACATTCAATGGGCAATAGAACCGATTATCAAATCCCAAATATTTAAATCACATTATTTCAGTAATTATATTGTTGTATTAACGAGCACTGTAAAATTAGTCAACTACTCTTTGTAGCTGGTGCAACTGGGACACATTTTACCAATATACGCATTTAAAAGGAGATAGAAGTTACCATGTGTGCGCCTCAGCGAGGTCAGCTGAATGTCTAGCTATAAAAAAACACGCTCTTATCAGTACCCCCCACATTGTTTTCGCATTATTCATGGCTGTATTTTATGAGCCATCAGCACGAGCAGTTAATAACATGTATAATAGTCTCAATCTTCAAAGTATTACTGAATCCAGAGGACCACGGAGTTGGCTCACAGGCCTAGCTATTCGGCAGAGACATCGCTATCTCTTCAATATGCAATTGACCCATATATTTTTATTCCCTTCATAGTTTGCTTATAATTTGAATTGACTATACATGACTATTATGTACTTCCTTTGCGGAGTCCAGTCAACATTTCATTAAATCAATAGAAATCATTTATATAAATTTAAGAGTTAAGAAAACAGCATCGTTGTCTCAACGGGTACACTTTTGTATTTATTAATAAAAAGCAGTTATATGAAGAACTAATATTGCCTAATTTCAAATACTATACTTACCATTTGAAACATCTCCCTTCAAATAAATAGATTTTCAATGTGATGGACCAAATAAAAGTCGCACAGGTGATCTTCTAGTGGTGCCCTTTATCACCGTACAAAATGTCAGTAATAGTATTAGTATTAGTAATAGTTTTGGAGATATAGAATGCCGGTGAAATATTTCGCACATCCGCCAAGTTCGATTGGTGAGACGTAATAAAATTTCAAGGTCACGGTCGAGGTCAAAAGTAATGGTATTATGTCCTTAACGAGTTTTATTGAAATCGCTAGAGCCGTTTAGATTTCTTTTGGTGGGGGGACACAAACGCACACGCACACATGTACACACACGGACAAAAGGTGAGCTTATAAATCTATATTTTTCATAAATGAAAATAGGCTAAACATTCTTTACAAATTTCGCATTGCTGTATTTTTGAACTGTTAAAATAATTGAACATTAGATACCGATGTATGAAGATATAACTAAAGATATACTGTACCAAGATTCACTACAATTGGTGCATTACATCCTCACCGACAGTAGTGGCTACGCTGGCTAAAGCGCAGTGTTAAGTCATGGGGCCAAGTTCTCTGCTGACTCTGTAGACGTGTGGGTTCGAGCCCCACCGTCGGCCGTCCTTGAAATGGTTTTCCGTGGTTTCCCATTTTCAACACCAGGCAAATGCTGGGACGGTACCTTCTGACAGGCCACGGCCGCTTCCTTCCACATCGTTCTCCAATTTCATTCACCTTAATCAATTTTCATCTCTCATCCCGACGCGCAGGTCGCCCATGGGCGTCGAATAGAAAGACCTGCACTAGGTCTCTGAGGATACCACACGAAAAAAAAAATACACCCTCAAATAAGTAATTTAAAATATTTGAAATTCATGACCACCATGCAATTAATATTCTTATCTGGTATTTGAAAACACTAGTCCTCTATCGCCATAAGAAGTTTAGATTTATTGTTGTAATACGTAGTTTTAGAAATATTGAGAAGCGGTGGAATAATTCACTTTGTGGTTGTTGGGTGGTGTTATATTCGATTTCCTTTCACAACGCAGCAGATCTATAGCTGGGTACACTTCCTTTTCGATAATTGTGACGTGATTACTTTAGTTACGAAAGATAATTTACTACTTTCACAGTGCTCAGTTGATACTTCAGGATAATTACAGTAAAGCGATTTAAATGTTTGGGGCTGGGTAACTGGTTCCATTGCTCAGTGGATGTGAATCATGGTGTAATATATGCACTTTTGTTGCACTCGTGGAATATTACAAAAAAATCGTAAGGTGTTATATCTCACATTCGAGCGTCCACTTGGTGACAGTGGCATTTCCGCACTTAGCTGTCGTCCCAGAGGTCCGGGTTGGATTCCCGGCTCTGTCAATAAATGTAATTCTGGTCTGAGTGCTGGAACAGAGTACACTGAGCCTAGTGAGGAAAAAATTAGAAGAGGTGGGTTCGATACCCACCTCAGCCATCTTGGAAGTGGTTTCCCGTGGTTTCCAACTTCTACTCCAGGCAAATGGTTCTTAACCTAAGGCCACGGCCACTTCCTCCCCAATCCTCACCTGAACTGAAAATACACATAACTATAGACACCACAATAATGCAGGCTATCAAGCAAATTGAACACACACCAAAGTACACAGGGTTACAGGACCACGACGTTCAAGCCCCTCAAAGGAAACAACAGCAATATTTCCACATCGAGGTTTCCCATCTCATTGTTCTTGTGTAATTCTTCCAACATCCCTAAAAAGTCTCCATCAATATTACGTAAGGTGATAGGCTATTTTATTCGATCAGCTATTTTAAGGAAATAAGAACAGCTTTTGAAGCAAGAATGATTTCGGGGAGTCTGAATTTCAATTGAGAGTGCCACTCGAATTTATATGTTACGTCCTCTCAAATGCCAATAGCCTGTGCTGGAACACAGTCCAACAGATAGGCCACAATGAGCAAGAACTGCATCAAATTAACCTTACAACTGGTCGAGAGAGCTTCCTTCATTAATTACACACTACTGCCAGAGTACGCACAAACACGCACGTTACAAAGAATTCACATGCGTTCGTTACTAGGTTAGTTTGATTATGACATCGTGATAAGCAATCAAGTAAGTGATATTCTCAGAATTGAGTAATTACTTTCATGAAGACTATAACAGCCTACTTTTACGACACACTAAGTTCATTAATAATTTCTTGGAAAAGGGACACCACTCACTGTCCTACAATTGAAACATAAGCTCACCGGACAAAACCTTAGTCACACCGAGCAGACATCGTTCTAGTTACGTATAATACCACCTGTAGCCAAGATAGCTGCCTTGGTCCACTTCCTGGTGTAGCGGCTAGCATTCTTGGCTGACGCCCCGGAGGTCCGGTTCGATTCTTGGTTCTGCTAAGAGAATTTATTCTGGTCTGAGGGCTGGACCGGGAGCAACTCAGCCTCATGAGGAAATATGAATATTTGCCTTAATTTGTACGCTGTGGTCGGCCCTCAACTTTCGAAGAATTATCACTCCTACGCATGGACCAGTACGTGGGCTTTCCCATACGTTTGCTAAGCTCATTCCATGCTGAGTCTAGATTTCATTCTCCTAGCCTCAAGTGATTCCCAATACACATGTCATAATACCTAGACAAATTTTCTGTTTTAAATCCTGGTTCGTATTCATAAAGGGCTGAATGAGTGGGACCAGGTCATGTTTCGAAAAACACCCCCAAAACATCACCGAACCATCTCCAGGATTAAATACACCCTCCAAACATTTGAGTTAAACGTCTCGTTGGGCCATTGGCACACTCAACGCCTTGCATCCTTTGTCTTGTCGGACTACACGACTTAACTACTATCCACGTCACTCTCGTGGTCATATGTCAGCAGTTAAAGGTCACATAATTGTGTGGTACAAGTGTAACGCCACCTACACTGTGCCCCAAAGCGACTAGTGTGCTCTTTCAAAGTGGATGCTAATATTTTGTCTAGTAAGTTGATTTGCGAAGTAACCCAGTAGGGCCAGCGTAACCTAGAACTCTGATCATACAACCTCTGTCCGAAAAGTTCGGTGAATGGGTCTATATTACGAACTGATTTTTGGCTTACCTGAAACAGCAGTTACTGTCGTCACATTGCGTTGGATGTCCGAAATGTTCAAAGACCCATCAGGGCTTTTTTGGCGACCCTGGACTCCGCCACTCCATACTTTGACGCTTGCCTTTGGGGTCGTACCTCAGGCACCAGGTCTCGTCGCCCGTGACTATGGTTCCATTCCATGGAACATTCACCCTTCTCACTGCCACCCAACTGAAGGCTATCCCTAAAGAAGAGTATGCCAGGAGTTTCCAGGACTTGTACAGCCATTCTCAGAAAAGCATAACACTCCACGGGGATTACTTCGTAGGACAGTAACTGCTGTTTCAGGTAAGCCTACAATCAGCTCGTAATATAGGCCCATTCACCGAACGTTTCGAACATACACACATCAAAAAAAGTTTTGCATCACCTCGGTTCCCAGATCTCCGGCATATAGACGTTGACTGTGTATATTGTATCAAAGATACAGTCCCTTTGACTGTTCATAGATGTCACTAAAACTGCTCAAAGATGTAAACAACCATGCATGAGCAGGGCCTATTAGACGGAGGGGGTACGACAGCCGATCAGTTCCAGTCATTCCACCAGGACGAAGGTACGCTGCTCATGTTGTCTGTAGTTCTACCATGCCTAGAAGGTCAATACCGCAGTTCGATCGCGTCCGCATTGTTACTTTGTGTCAAGAAGGGCTCTCAACAAGGGAAGTTTCCAGGCGTCTCAGAGTGAACCAAAGCGATGTTGTTCGGACATGGAGGAGGTACAGAGATACAGGAACTGTCGATGACAGACCTCGCTCAGGCCGCCCAAGGGCTACTACTGTAGTGGATGACCGCTACTTACGGATTGCCGCTCGGAGGAACCCTGACAGCAATGCCACCATGTTGAATAATGCGTTTCGTTCAGCCACAGGACGTCGTGTTTCAACTCAAACTGTGCGCAATAGGCTGTATGATGCGCAACTTCACTCCCGACGTCCATGGCGAGGTCCAGCTTTGCAACCCCGACACCATGCAGCGCGGTACAGATGGGCCCAACAACATGCTGAATGGACCCCACAGAATTGGCATCACGTTCTCTTCACCGATGAGTGTCGCATATGCCTTTAACCAGACAATCGTCGGAGACGTGTTTGGAGGCACCCTGGTCAGGCTGAACGTCTTAGACACACTGTCCAGCGAGTGCAGCAAGGTGGTGGTTCCCTGATGTTTTGGGGTGGCATTATGTGGGGCCGACGTACGCCACTGGTGGTCATGGAAGGCTCCGAAACGGCTTTACGATACCTGAATGACATCCTCCGACCCATAGTGCACCCATATCGGCAGAATATTGGAGAGGAATTTGTCTTCATGGACGACAATTCTCGACCTCATCGTGCACATCTTGTGAATGCGTTCCTTCAAGATAACGACATCGCTCGACTACAGTGGCCAGCATGTTCGCCAGACATGAACCCTATCGAACATGCCTGGGATATGTTGAAAAGGGCTGTTTATGGACGTCTTGACCCACCAACCACTCTGAGAGATTTACGCCGAATTGTCGTTGAGGAGTGGGACAATTTGGACCAACAGTGTCTTGATGAACTTGTGGATAGTATGCCACGACGAATACAGGCATGCATCAATGCAAGAGGACGTGCTACTGGGTATTAGAGGTAGTGGTGTGTACTGCAATCTGGACCACAAATGCTGAAAGTCTAGCTGTATGATGGTACAACATGCAATGTGTGGGTCTCATGAGCAATAAAACGAGCTGAAATGTTGTTTGTGTTGATCTCTATTCCCTTTGTATTTAAAGGTTCCGGAACTCTTGGAACCGAGGTGATGCAAAACTTTTTTTGATGTGTTTGTATAATGCAAACTAAATTTTACAAAAAATAGTAATATGAAACATGCATAAAATACGTATAATATAATACAAATGCAGTACCTCTCATTACCCTTGAGGACCATCCTTTTGGAAAATACGTAAATACTAAAACTACTTTAAACGCTTGCACAAGTGGGAGCTATAGAACCTAGATAGTTTCCATATAATAGTTATTATTATTATTATGAATAATAATATTTTACAAATCCGTATTATTATGAATAATAGTATTTTACAAATTCTAACTCCGTACGTTGGCGCTAGCCACTAACATTCTTATTAATTTCTCGTTTTAATTTGAGTCAGAAGAATGCAAACACAGAATGATAAATTGATAACAGATATGTCAGATTCCAGGTTACACTGGAATATCTCTCAAGCTACTGGTCGGACAATGAGACCCTCGCATACCCACATATACAGTATTATTACTACGCTTACCTGATAAGTGAAAAAGTCCCATCTCTGAGACGCTTCATTGAGAAAATGAGCCTTGTATATTACATATGGACACCTTAAATAACGTTTATATTCTTAGAAACATGTTCCTGAAGATACGGACTTTTCTCGCAACAGGGCAATGCGCCCGGAAGGAGATTAAATATTTGCCACAGCAGCGCTGCGACATTCAGCGAGGTGCGCATGCTCTCCAAGTGGTTTGACCTATTGGCTGGTTCCCGATATCAGTTCAAGGCTGGATTCCTAAGGAGGCGCTTCGTACTGAGCTGCGAGAATGTTTAGTAAAATCACATTGACAATGGGGTGTGAAATGTTGTCTGTTATCTGGTTTGTGAATGCGCAGCATGTGGCAGCAGCGAAACGACCCCAACATTGTTCAAATGTACCGAAATAGGTGACGATAGCCTCAACAGTGCAGAGATCGATGAGATCAAATAATGTGGGTTTTCATGGAAAGGCTAATTAAATAGTCTGCAAATAATCTTTCAAAAGGAATGTTCGGGATTCATCCAGTCATTTCGGATGATGGCCATGTTGGATTTTAATATTTGTAGGCCATAGAGTTATGAAAATTATTGCGTAGGTGTATTATTCATACTTCAATCGCATGATTAGATACAAGAAATAAAAACGAGATATGAAAATTTCGCAGAGCCGCCATCTTGAGGTTATGAATAAAATTGTAATGAATTAGATGTCAGTAGATTAACATTTTTTAAAGCATTTACTGTGCCATGTTTCACTGCGCTCGGATGGTTATATCGCGAGAAACGTCAATTTAAATTTTTAGATTTCGTGTCACCACCATGTTGAATTTCTGCTCACCAGGTTGCTTAAAGCCCCATAGGTTAACTTATGTTCTTAACTTTTATCAACATACAACATTTCAGTTGGATTGCTGACATAGATAAGTAGATATTCAGAACCATCTACATATTTGGGATAGTCACTATGTTGGATTTTATATATGTAGGTCATAGATTTATGTACTATTAGATGACGATTATTGCGTAAGTTCATTATTCAAACGTTAACTTCGATCGCATGATTACGGCAAAAGAAATAGAAAATTCATTTTGAAATTTCGCATAGCCGCCATCTTGAGGTTATGTAAATAATTGAACAAAATTAGATGTCAGTGCATTACAATGATTATGAACATTTGCTGTACCAGGCTTCCCGGCGCTCGGATGGATATATAGCGAGAAAAGTCTACTGAAATATTTCAAATTCGCTTGGGTGCCATGTTCGTTATGTTCTTAACAGGTATTTGAAAGTAACATATGTGAACTTATAGTAGTGCCCTTTATCACTGTACAAAATTTCAGGGTGATATCTGTAATAGCTTCGGAGCTATAGAATGTCGGTGACATATTTTGCACAGCCGCTATGTTCAATTGGTGAGACGTAATGAACTGTGTCTTGGCTACATGATTTAAGAGAGTTCTGCTCTGTTTTCACTGCTTAGTTCCCTATGGAGGCACCAAGAAAGTGATGTTTACAATATTTACAAGATGCCCATTCCTATTCCAAAGTAACTAATATCCCGGCTATCAGGACCACCCACTAGCCATTCAGCCCTTGCCCATGGTTCACAACCTAGACGTGACTGCACCATGGACAATACTTCTTTATATAGAAATTAAAACTTGATCATAAAAAGGAAAACATTTATTTAAGAAATACAAGAAATATTGAAAAATGAAGTCTGGTGTACTTCTACCAGGACGGCCCCCTGAATCTATAGAAACCAAAACTACCAGACCGTGATTATTGATGATTGAAAAACTGTCGGTTGGAACTAATGAGATAGTACGTGCAGTGGAAGAGAACATTAGCAGAAAACAGACGTGGCAGCCTATCGAGATTTAAATTGCTGTTTCTTTACAATTCTAAGATACGGCGTCATGGCATTCTGTCTCTCGAATTAATGTTCAGAAACAAGGATTCCTCTGGATCACTCACTTGTTTAATAAAGTTGGCATAGAAAGGTTTATAAGCAGTTCATTTTAGTTTTTTTACACGGTGAGGTAATGACCTTTGTCAACCTGACTGTTGTAGAGACAGGTGTATCGTATGAGACCTCTGAAAAACGACGACAATGATGACCGAAGGCACATGTCATCGCCAAAAAGACCAAACCCCAACAAAGGCTATCCAATGGGTAGATCCCGTGAAGACTGCTTTTGGGACAGGCGCAGAGTCCTGTTTGTGGACATATGCAGCACAGTGACAAGAAACGATATCAAAACCAATTGATACAAGATTTTATGTAAATAACATGTTGAAAAATAACCAGTGATGGACGAGCAAAGAGGATATAAAAAGTAGGTTGGCTCAGGCAAGGAAAGCATTTTTACAAAAAAGGAATCTGTTGACATCGAATATAGATTTAGGTATTAGGAAGTCATTTTTGAAAGCCTTTGTCTGGAGCGCGGCACTCTATAGAAGTGAAACTTGGACAATTTGTGCAGCAGAAAAGAGGAGAATTGAAGTGTTTGAAATGTGGTGTTACAGGAGAATGATGAAGATCAGAATGGTGAAAGGGTTACAAAGGAAGATGTATTAAAACGAGTGGGAGAGGAGAGATGTTTCTGGCGACTGGTAATAGAGAGAAGAGATAGGTTGGTAGGACATATACTAAGGCACCCAGGAAAAGCAAGCTTAATTATGGAAGGAAGGGTCGAGGACAAGAACTGTAGGGGTAGCCCAAGGTTATAAGTTAAACAGATTGCCTCGGGTGTAGGGTGTGGTAGCTATGTAGAGATGAAACGATTAGCTCAGGACAGGGAGGGGGGTGGATGGGCTGCATCAAACCAGTCAAAAGAGCGAAGACTCAAACAAAAACAACATGTAGCTACTTTCTCCAAAATGTACGCGTATAGTTATAACGCTTTATCGTCATCATGGAGTATTATATTGAGTGTTCTTGTGGTAAACGATAAGTGTTGTATCCTACACAGGACTCCCCGATTATTACGTTTCGTTGTAATTACGCCTTTTCAACCAGAGGAATTGATTATAACATTAGAAAAGTACGCCCATCCACCATCTTGAATGTATGGAATAGTTTATCTTGCGCCTTCTGCAGAGGAAGCATTTCATAAGTTATTACATATTTGCTGTGTCTCGCAGGCGCGGATCTAGAGTTTGGCTTTGGAGGGGGTCAGAGAATCAAAATTGTTAAGAAAAATGGTATCACTAAAAACGCAATCACAAAATAACTAAACGTACAAAACCAGACCAATTTTTTTGCAAGCTACATGGATAGAAATTTGATGCGTTTAGCGCACCAAAAATATTCGTACAAATTGCAACGGCGTGTTTTGCGACTTTTACATCGAGCTTCGAGAAAAGTATCAAGGTACGTTACAGTTACGGCAAGTCGAGTTGGTACCGACAAAGGGAGAAAGTCACAGCTTAAATTGCCAACCAAGCTTGCTGTTTGGACGTCGGCAAAATTATTGTGTTTTCGTTTTTTTGAGTTTGCAAAAAATATTGGTCTCAGTTTGGGGGGGGGGGGGGTCATGACTCCCGTGACCCCCCCCCCCTTGAATCTGCGCCTGGTGTCTCGTAATGGTAATTGTAATAAATAGTTGATTGACGATATTAATCTTTTATATACAGTATATCAAAGATGGTGGCTGCGTGCTATATGCAGTGTGACAGTCTTGTGACTAATTATAGCGCTGTTTTTTTTCCCGCTTACAAAGTTTCGTGTTAGTTTCGGGCTTGTTAGAAAATATCTTAGCATTTGTTTGTGGTAGAAATGGTAAACCACGCATGAACCACTTCTAAGGTGGCTGAGGTAGGAATTGATCTCAGTCTTGCCTCGCGAGGCAGAGTGTACCGAGTTCCAGCCTTCACAAGGAACACTCACCAAATGGAACTGACCAATTTCAATTAAACTTCACGTGCGCTTAAGGTCCAAGAAATGGTTAAACCTAAAACTTGCTTAATTATGATGATCCTGTTTACATTTCAGGCCGATATAGGCCGTTGACCACCTCGTGGTGTAACAGCTGGCAATGTTTGGCTGATAGGTCTACCCCAGATGCTCGGGTTAAATTCCCGGCTGGAACGGGTCACACTCAGTCTCGTAAGGCAAAACTGAAGGGTAAGGTTTTGATTCCCATTTCAGCCACCTTGTAAGTGGATTTCCGTGGTATCCCACTTCTACTCCAGGCAAATGCCCGAACCGGACGGTTCTTAACGTGAAGCCACGGCCGCCTCCTTCCCAATCCTCATCTGTATTACAAATACACTAATATAGTCATCACTAGGGTTCGGAAGTTTAAGACCTAAAAAGTACAAAATATGCAAGCAAATATGCCCTAAAACTAGCAAAATATGACCTAAAAACTATAAAATATGACCTAAAAAACTATGAAATATGACATGAATTTTTGGGATTGGTAGAGTCCTATCAGTAACATACAGTAGCCTAAATGCTAAATGACGTCCGTATAGGAGCGCCTTCTTGGAATCAGGTCTTCTAAATCTGCTATCTGCCTGTTCCTGGAAAATAAAGAAAAATATATCCACTACACCAGGGGTGCCCAACCTTTCTTTAACTATGGGCCACATTGTAAATAGTTGGGGGAACTTGCGAGCCAATAACTCTCTGGGAGGTTTGGGGGTTATGGATTTTTTTTTTAAATATAGGTTCAATATGGTGAGATTTGTGGCTGTCTGGCCTTAGTTTTCTAAGGATTGTTGCTGTTTTCTATATGTATTTGTTGTGGATACACTAAAATAAATTTACATATTTTTAATGTATCCCTTTAAAATAGAAGTACGATGATATTCAATACATAGGCTATACAGTACGAATGACAAAGAGTGAGAATTTATGTTCATTTGACACAATTATTAATCAAATTATGAAATAAAGTTCATGATAATTTAGTTTATTGCGACGACTGGAACTGCTTTGCGTAGGGGAGCGCGCGCACTTCTTTGTCTTAAGCTGTTTCAAAGTTTTGGAGACACGGCGCGGGCGCAGAGTGGTGGGCCGGAGAAAACTACTCGGACGCAGATTATACGCACCTTGTTAACGACGCCTCAATTTAAACAACAATGCTGAAATTATAACCAAATATGACCTTATATCACTAAAATATGACTAAACATGACCAAAACAATAAAAATGGCCGAAATATGCATTTATAGGCAACATCAAATTGCTTTAAACGTGGTCAAGGACCCGTCATTCAAACTCATTTTTCAGGTGACTAAGGTTCGGATGCTAAGGAGCTCATTTTACCCGAAATCTGCAAAATAAGTTTGAATGACAGGTCCCTGACCACGTTTAAAGCAATTCGATGTTGCCAATAAATACATATTTCGGCCATTTTTATTATTTTGGTCATATTTGGTCATATTTTAGTGAGATAAGGTCATATTTGGTTATAATTTCTGCATTTTTGTTTAAATCGATGTGTTGTTAACAAGGTACGTGTTACCTGCGTCGAGTTTCAAACACAGGGTTTCCGAATAGTGTAGTAGGCTAGATATATTTTCTTTATTTTCCCGGAACAGGCAGATAGCAGGTTTAGAAGACCTGATTCCAAGAAGACGCTCCTCTACGGACGTCTTATGGCACATCTTTCTGGACAAGTTAGATTGCGACACTGTACGCATGAGGTCACGGAACATGACGATAGTGTGCTTCCGCCTTTCAATAGGATGTCATAGTTTTTAGGTCATATTTTATAGTTTTTAGTTCATATTTAGCTAGTTTTAAGGGCATATATGCTTGCATATTTTCTACTTCTCTAGGTCTTAAACTTCCGAACCCTAGTCATCACTATATCGCAGGTTATCAGACAAATTCCACACACACACCAACACACACACACCCATGTACACGGGGCTACATGACCACGATGTCAACAAGCCCTAAAAGAAATCAACAACAACAACGATATAAGCCGTACACAATGAAGAGATCGAATGTTGGCGCGCGACGCTGATTTCCCGCATCCTTATTTGCCTCTACCTGCTCGGACGATGTGTTGTTGGCAGGGTGGAGAGGGGAAGGCCAGCTGGTTGTAGCAAGCCAGCTCTGGACATGGTGTCAAACGTAAATAGGCTATCTACTACTAACCTGCCAGGGAATTATTACCGCTAGACGTGGAGCGGGGCTGTTGTGTATACATTACGTCAACTCGCCACGTTATGGCTGTCGCGGGAGGGTGCGGAGCAAGAGAGGGAACGCATGTACAGTCATACAATGTGAACGCACCGCACAGCGCACAACCTAGCACGAATCATACACACACACGACATGCGATGAGGTTTCGCTGGTGACGACTGCACGCCTATCCCAGGCGTGTGGCTGGGCGGAGCGCATTAGTTCCGATTTCTGTCACCAGTAACAATTCGCTGGCAGGGTAGTACATACCAACGTTTTAGCATCGATTCTAATATAACCACAATTTTGGTTGATAGCAGAAGATGAAATAAAGGACAGCAAAACAAACAACCTTTAATGTCCATCCATAACAAAATTCGAAAAAGGAAATCTCTACTAAGAGGGAGGTTCCTCAAATGTACCGTAATTTTATTTCATAGGCCACGGTGGCCGAGAGGGCTAACGTGCTAACTCGTGCCTTTCTGTTATCCGGAAAGCGTGGGTTCGAGTCCCACCTCAGTCGTTCTGAAAATGGTTTCCCATTTTCACCACCAGACAAGTTGCGGGACAGTTCCTTTCAACATGCCCGTCCTTAATTAGACCGAAATTAGAGGTCCCCTGTGCGATCGGCCTGACACCATCCCCAGTTATATCTGCTGACAAAGTGTGTTCAGCTCTCAGACTCCGTCCTTGCGATGGACGCGACTGTAGAGTCTGTGGGTGAGGCCGAGCTAGGACAATAAGCGATTTTAAAAAATCACTGGGAAGCTGTATTAAAAAGTGAAGAAACTCAAAGTAACTTTGGTTATTCTACCACATAGAAGCCAGCAACATTTATACATTTGCCATACCGCAAAATTAATCCACCCCCTGTTAAAATTCGGTACAAAGTGCTTTCAGAAAAGTTCTGCATGGGTGAGCTTGGATATTTCCATGCCAAGGTGACCTTTATCCGGGGTGAATTGGTGTACCCATGTCTAATCCGCAGTGCGTAGTTTTTTTGTTGTTAATTTGTGTTATTGTGGTATCTTTAGAAGTGAGGAGCGTGATGGCGCAGTGGCTTAGCTACTCGTCTTTCACCCGGATGGCCGGGGTTCGAATCCTGGTGTCAGTGGAGTGGAATTTTCACCTGAAAATTTGCGTGGCGTCAGGAAGGGCATCCGGCCTTAAATCCCTAGCCAAAACCAAAATGAGCCTGGTTGGCTCCGGCGATCAAAATTAATTGGGGAAAGTCGAAGAAAGTCAAGTGGTATCTTTAGTAGTGTGTGTATTTGAAATGCAGGTGAGGATAGGGAAAGAGGCGCCCGTGGCCTTACGTTAGGTACCACCTCGGCATTAGACTTGAGCAGGAGTGGAAAAATTGTGGAAGACCTTTTTTTAGGATGGTTGAGTTAAAATTGTACCCACCTCTTCTCAGATTTGCCTCACGAGGCTGAGTGTACCCCGTTCTGTCCTTAGATGAGAATTGAATTTCTTGGCATAGACTGTAATAGAAACTTGACCACAGGGGTGTCAGCAAAAATTGTTAGATACCACACCACGAGGTGCTTGAGGTCATATTGAAGGAGTTATATTAATAATAGAACAATAATAATAATAATAATAATAATAATAATAATAATAAAAATCATTCGGAAAATACTGGGATCAAGACTCACTCCTGACGGGTACAGACTACAGTCAATAAAGACAAATGAGAAATAATCAAACATCGAAGTCGACATCAGAAAAAGACGATTGAAATTCTTCGGGCACATAAGTAGACTGCCGAATACCCGACTAACCAAAAGAATACTAGATTACATAATTATCATCACTCAAACGTATAACACAAAAAGACATGCGAACTGCTAACATAAGTGACACATCAGACAGAGACTCCTTCCGTAAGAAAGTGAACAACTGGGAAGTACAACCAGAGCAACCAAAACCTACACCTTTCAGACCTCAATGGTCTGACGAAAGAAAATTGGTATTCTCCAACAGAATGAAACAATACTGGCAAAATAAAAAGAACGTCAAGAATTGAGTCAAAGTGCTTAACGCCTTCCAATATTGGGAAAATACGCTGTAAATAAATAAATAAATAAATAAATAAATAAATAAATAAATAATATCACTGTACTGTGACGATAGAGACAGCTGGTAATACGTAGAAATTAGTTTCAAGACCCAATAGTTATACCAAGTGTGTTTAATGCTTTTGCAAAGAGACATTTTTATTGAACTTGTTTATTGTATACGGTGGATGAAACATATCTCATTCTCCTTGAAAACATGCAATATGCATATGTTAATCTTGTGATTAGAACTGCTTGGGTATTCAACACGTGAAACTAATGACTTGCAGGTAAGTAGAAGGCGGGAGCTATCCGCCCAAGGAGCGCTGGACCCGCCCCGCTGGCCCATAATCTCCACCAACGAGACAATTCAGAAACCACTAATGAACCTAGTTTCAACCCTTATTAGTTAACTTAGCTTATATGTATTCACTTGGACAATGAACATCAAGAAACTTCACCAATTAAACACTTACGGATAGTAAGTTTCTCACTGCTTTGTCGTAGGAGAATGTCCCGAGGCCAGCGTATCCATATCATTAACGAAGCCAAACTTGCCAAATGAAGATACGGAATCTAGTATTTAAAATTACATTTATACCTGCGTAGTACTTAACCAAAGAATATCTCAGTTTATTAAAGTGCTAGGCCATGAAGCCAGGCTCGGGTTTGAACCTAACTGTCGGAGATCCTCAGAATGGATATCCTTACTTTTTCTAAGGTTCAACTGGCGGCTTCGGTGGCGTAGTTGGTAGAATGCTGAGCTTCTATGCCCAAGATCGTGGGTTCAAACCCGGCCGAAGTCGTCGGATTTTTTAAGAGCTTCAAAAATCTCTCAGTATGCCTTTCATCGGGGGGGGGGGGGGGGGGGGGGAGGAGGAGTAAGCCGGCGCACAGTGGGCCAAATCTTGTAAACGTGGCCAAAAAGGGAAAAAGAAAAGTTTCTAGATGGGAATTTTGGACTATCAGGTTGGCTACAGTAATGTTGGGGCTACTGAATATCGGTTGTGCGGACGAGCAGTTGTTCATTTCGTTCATTATATCTCAGGTCAATCACGGCAGTTCATTCTTAGCGGTGCGTGCAGCCGGTCAGGCTACAAAATTAGTCTTGTCGTTAAAAATAAATATTTGTGTTCTGTGTTACTGAAGCGACTATTTACAATACGGAAGGTGTTCCAGTAGATATGAACTAATTAAAACACACTTATATCATTATTAAATAATTAGTTATACATGATTTTTTTCTAAATTGACTTAATACCGGAAAAATCATGAGAAAATTGCCGGATGTGCTTAAAAAATAGAGATAAGTTACGAATTCCACGTCATTCCGCTTTCTTTTGAACTGTGTCCGCAAGTATATATTGTTACCTTTGTGAATTAACCTTAAAATCCACCTACTAGTACCAACTCCGGCTTTGAGTCACGTTTTAAGTGATCTTGCAAAATGTCCTTTTCACATTATTTTTGCAGACGATTTCGAGCGGACATCAAATCGACGTTGAAATGTTTCGAGCTTACGCCATAGCAACTGCCAGTCACTACGTCAAAGAATACCCCTCGTACAACATACCAACAGCAGTCCATAGATTGTTGATCCACACACCAGATATTATTTCTTCGGCTATTTTACCCATCGGTCAACTGTCGAAGGATGCTCAAGTATCAACCGATAAGTTGATAAAGGAAAAGGCCTATCGCCTGAGATTTTCTCGAAAGTTTTCCAGAGTTAAGACTATGGAAGACGTGTTCAGGAGACTGTTGGCAACCGCAGACCCCTATATTTCTTCTCCACGCAAATCATCACCAAAGAAACTCAGGAGTTTGTCGCCAGAAGACGTTGCCCTTTTAGTTCCTGTGGTGGAAGATTATGAAGATTCCGATGCAGATGATGAGGAGACAGTCTTTGAAGATGATGATGATGATGATTCAGTTGAAGAAGCAGAGGAAGAAAAAAATGACGTTGAAAGATGAAAAGGAAGGAGAAAACGACAGCTTCTAATTATTAGTTACAAACAATGTACTACATGTTATGGTGTTTGAAGCCATTTTCAGTGTTGCTTTAGTAAACGAAAGTTGATGTTTTCAGTCGGTCAACACGATTGTACCCAAATGAGATTTATTATTCTCATGTTAATGTTTTCAGGATTAGGGAATAACCCATCATATTTGGGTACGATCGTGTTGACCGACTGAAAAGCACCAAACCTTAATTTACTAAATGAATAATTATTGTAATCGATATAAAATTATTTTTTGAAACATCTTACACCATCTGCTATCCTCTATTTGGTCCTTTCTCGAGCTTTCCATTTTCTGAGCATACGTTTTTAATCATTAACTACAACAACCCCTACATATTGATTTTCATAGAAATAAAAATAATTTGATCAATTTTGTCTGACATCTTGGATCCACCATTTTGTTTTTAAAAAATTTGAACTTATAATCTTCATCAGCAACATCCATTATTCCCGCAAAAAAATACGTTTATATGAAATTATCAATATTTGCCCGCCATCTTGGACCCGCCATTTTTATTTTTTATTTTTTACTTTTTGAGATCATATTCTTAATTGGCAACTTCGATAACCTTTAAATACTAACTTTGGTACAAATTGAACAACTATTTACATTTTGGCCACGTTTTCAAGATTCTGGCCCACTGTGCGGAGGTCCCATGTCATAGATTTATGGCATGTTAAAGAACCTTCCACTAATTACACCTGTGTGAAGCTAAATTATAGGTTAAACATTTGACAAAACGCTCTTAGGTTCCAACGTTCGTCGCCAGGAGCCGACTGCGGTGGCATCTGGTAACCAAGTTCTGAACTGGTTGTCGTTGATGGTGGCGTTAGGCGGCAAAAGTAAGAACTACTGCAATGTCTGCAGTCCTTACTTGAATTTAAAAAGAGATAACACACACTAATACAGTCATCACAATTAACACCGGTTATCAGAGAGATTCTACACACACCCAAAGTACACGGGGCTACATGACCACGTTGTCACAGCCCCTAAACTGGGGAAACAACCAACCAACCAACCAAGGTTCAACTCCTGTCAAATGTCGGAGTGGTGCCTTTTAAAGAGTTTCGGCCGCTAATTCCAACTACTACTCAGAATCATTGAAGTATTAGAATCCATTTTCAGTGTTGCCTGGTTCTATTATAGAAAGTTTTTTCAGTCGGTCAACACAAATTGTGCCAAATTGCATTAGGCGGGAATACACGAATTTATACACCCTAACTTGAAATAAATATTACATAAGATATCCAATTAAGTACCCCCTCCAATTTTGGAAATGGAAGTGTGTTATTTTGTGATAAATATCTTAAGTAATATTTCTTTCAGGTTAGGGTGTATAAATAATTGTTTTCCCGCCTAATATATTTCGTCACTATTTGCATTGACCGACTAGAAAGCTTTCTATAACACCCAGCATCATACAACTTCATTCATTTCATCTGTGAACTATTTAGATGATAATTATTAGCAACAGGAAGGATATCCAGCCTTAAATACTGTTTGTCCAAAGAAACTCATTTCAGTGATCTCCGACACCGTAGAAACATGGAGTAGACAAGCATTTTTACTAGAGCTGTCGATCAATTAAAAATTTTGAAACGTTTGAATAATATATTTTAAAATGATTACATTTCCATGTGCTATGAGGAAGATGAAATTTTAAATTTTTATTGTATTAGTGGCATGCAAGTAAAATAAATAAATTCAGAAGGATTTAAGTTAATAATATTATTTAAAATATATTTCAATATTGATTATTTATTGACACAAGAGTTTGAAGTTGAAGTTCACAGTTACTTAAGGTCACACTTCTTTGCTCCAGGACTTCAGACATGTCAGTAAGTTGACATGCTCGGAACTAAGGGCTGCCCTTCTCTTAGTAACAATGTTTCCAGCGTCACTGAACACACTCTCACACGGAACTGAAGTAGCTAAAATGCAAAGAAATTTTTTCTCTATTCGTGCGAGATGTGGAAGTTGGACTGAATGTATTTTCCACCATTGTAGAGGGTCTGCGAAGTCATCTTTTGTTTCCACCAACAACTTGTAAACTTCAGTAATAAGACAATAATAGCCTAACCGGTATTTCCTTTCCTATTGTCTATGAATGTGGTGGGGAAATCCCTCATATATCTGATTCTAGCACGCCAAATGACAAATAATAATACAATACACAGGTTTTGTGCTGCCCAAAACAATTATTTTTCCTACACCACACTACTGTTTTAATCGGTTCGATTAATCGACTAAAGCACATTGATCGATTAATCGATTTAATCGACAGCTCTATATTTTTTTTAGATAAAGTGATATTTCAAATACCACAAGCCCAAATTGTGTCTACGGTGAGGCAAAATAAAGTAGTCAGGGAATTTCAATCCAAGGATAACATAATCCTATTGATTGTTGACCGACTGAAAAGCTACAAAAAGTCAATTTGTATAGGCAACACTGAAACAAGTATGGCTTCAAATCTCTACAGAAAAAACATATTACCAAAAAAGTGTTTGCACATTAATATAATCCTAATGATATTCACAATTACACCGATGTGAGTGGAGTCCTTCCTGTACGGTAAAGCGCCACTAGAATCTAACATGAAGTCATCACTTCACAGTCAGCCGAGAAGAACAATTTAGGCGGCAAAGAGTTTGCACGCCTGTCCACCAGCATTGTTATAACGTTAAATCGTAACAAGCCTTATATTATACAGTTCCTGCAAAATGTTGTGAATTTCTTGCATGCAGAATTTGTAATAGCCTTTGCAGTGTTGTAGCATATTCTATGAATTCCAAATATTCCTTAAAGTTCTTACTAATATTACATGCATCCATACCGTTCAGTATAATCTTATTTGCAGCCAGTTTATCTTTCTTACGAAGTGACTTGATTTTTCTCGTTCAACTTCTCAGGGTTGGCACTCGTTCGTATCTTATTTATTGTTTTCTTGCTACAGCCCGTACAATAGCACGTTCACTTTCATTTGTAGCAGGTATTTTCATACCTTCCATTCTCTCTCAATCAAAAACCTTAATTAAATTGGAAATAATATACCATGCATGTTGATAACATGCTACGTGACCCAGCTAATGGTTCAAATGCACTGAACTGGCCTGTACTGTATTTCCGTCCAGTGTGGTAACATCACCGATCTCAATCACATTCTTTCCGGGTCAGGTGATAACACTTTGGTCCATCTTGAAAAATATTTGAAATTGATTGAAATTCTAATTATTTAGCTGACAGGTAGTGTGGCATCCATGGGGACTTTAGTTTTACTCGTGGTTTATAGGTAAGACTTAACTTTATTCGAATAATTTGCACTTTTCCCAAATTATGAACGAAATGAGCGCTTATCTTGAGATACCAGGGAATCCTAACATTCCACAGAAATTTAAAATTACCTCATTGTTAGCTATTTACTAGCAATCAGCGGCAATGTGAACTCAGCATAGATAGCAGGTCTGGGTATACGTGGGAAAAGCAACATACTGAAGTCGTAGTGTATATGCCGCCTACGGGTCAATTAGAAGAATATCACAAACTATAAACCAACTTGGTGCAGCTGCATTGTGGTACGGTTCTTGTCTGCTCTGACTCTAGGGCAATTGGTTGGCATTTGAGGGTGTTTGAAAGCGATGGTCCTGTGCTGGTATACTTTTTGGCGTAATAAATATCCACCTCAAAGTAAAATTCAGGCTCCCTGTCGGTGAAGCCGCAGCAGTGAAAAGGGACGTGAAAACCATAACATTTGAAGAAAACGTGTTATTATAAAAACCTTACTTTTTGAAGGCGTTTTAAATGATAAGAACTCCGTCATAAGGAAAGATTTCATCATGAAATTCAATAAATGCAAAACACAAATAATGGAACACAGCCGTAAAAAATCAGAAAACCCAAGTAGGCTACATCAAATTGGCAGGTGAAACGCTAAAGAAAGTAGGAGACTTCTGCTACTTAGGATGTAAAATAATCAGTGATGGACGAAGTCAAGAGGATAGAAAAAGTAGGTTGGCTCAGGCAAGGCAAGCATTCATTAATACAGAAAATAAATCTGTTAATATAAATTTAAGTATTAAGAAGTTGGATACTGTAGTAAGTATTAGCAAAGGGATGCCTGTTTGCCTTGATTGCTGCCGAAGAAAATCTCACTCCTGTTGGCTGTGGGAATTGTCATAATTCCTGACCTCTTTTGTGCTGTAGTTACGTATTTGCTGACTAATTAATTTGTGTATCTTCTATTCTAATTTCTATCAAAGAACCTCACATCTGTGTTCCTTTCATATTTCTGCCAAGACTTTTTACTGCGTATGTTTTCGCGACCTCTTTGTTTCGTGCAATTCTTGTTCACTTAATTACCTAGCAAATAACTTTTAATTAGTACGTTTATTATCCCCGGCTGATTTCAGCCATATATTACCGGCCCAAGTTCGCTAATGAGAACCAGGTCACTCAAAACCTTTTAAGCCTATAGAATTTCCATTCTCCTCTTTGAACAGAGCAGTTTAGAATTTCTAAACTAACCTTACGTCAAATTACAGTCCAATTATAATATAATTATTCCAACAACTGTGGTCGTAGTACAGCATTTTGTTTTAAATGTTGTTTGAGTCTTCAGACTTTTGACTGGTTTGATGCAGCTCTTCATGTCTCCCTGTCCTGAGCTAATAATTTTATCTCTCTCTATATACCACACCTTACATCTGAGGCAATCTATTTAACATATTCAAGCCTTTGTCTACCCCTACAGTTCTTATCCTCGACCCTTCCAGATCCTTCCAGAACTAAGTTTGTTATTCCCATTATCTCTTCATAGTGTACCCGGATCGTTCACACGTCCGTGAGATGTTGACGTCATTATTATAAAGCAGAGAGGTTCATTGATTTGAGAGAAGGAGCGGCTGATATTTTGAATAGCGCGCTAGGAGACTCCGAATGTTGAGGGAAGTATGCAACGTAGGAGCGAGTGACGTGGAACTGTGACGTGGGAGCTCGCCTACGTAATGAAAATAATTTTTCTAGAATTTCCTCTAGGAGAAAGAATGGAACCTAGAAAAGTAGTACAGTTTACTGGCAATTGAATGAGAAGAAATTTGAGCTATCAAACACGAAAATCCGTTCAGTAGAAGCCGAGATACGGAATGGAAGCTTCTAGAAGGAAGACCGCTTGGACTATATAAGGAGCCAGAGAATCGAGACAGTATTGTATTCCATCAAAGCACTTGCTCATGTGCGCATCTACGATACATCAAGTACGAGTGTTTACACCGTGAATCTGACCGCCGAAGAACTTAATCGCTGGACGAGCAGTCAGTGGACTTAGTTTTTGTTCAGGTGAATGAACATATATAATATCTGCGAAGGACTTAGAATATCGACTGACTTTATGGTCAATTATTCTAACCAGTCAGGGGATGATAGTTTTGTAAAGCCATTCACGGAAGTTAGCCTACAAAATGATGTGTTTCTTGTGGTGAAACGGTACATCAGGCACTTCAAATAATATCAGGAAGAATTTATTCTTACAGTTCGTTCTATGCAGCTAACAGGTGTTCCTGTAATAGCAGGCGAACGTAAACGCATTGTTCGGATATGGGACTTGTTCTCAATCTTTCAAGAGTACTATATCAGTATAATACTGTACAACATTTCAACATGTTAGACTGTACCGAGAATAACGGGAGTTTTTTTGAACGAGTGACATTATTTATCAACATGCGCCGTTAAACTACTCGAGGATAGGAGTGATATGGAGGCGAACGAAGTGATATGGAACAGCAGATGACCATGGGAGGACACTATTGGGATAGTGAACACCGAAGGACACGCTCTACCTACACAGCAAGAATGAAGTAAGACAACTATTCATGTTCTATCCACTAGCCTATAGTAGTATTTGAGAATTCCATTTTTATACTGTCACTATAAGAAATCAACAATTATTATCGTAATGAGAACGTCTATTATATTTGTCCAGGATGACAAATGGAGCTTGTAGTCCGACAATTTATTATTCTATTTTACTATTTGTCAGGACAACAGTCAGTTCATGTGATTCGACATGAAAAGTTTAAGTTATTTCCAAGGGATACAAATATATATATTTTCTTTAACTCTTATTAGAGAAGAGGCTCGATTATAACTTGGATTATTTAAATAATTTGATTTATTTAATAATCATAAATGACTGTGAAGTAAATAAGTTAATATTAAAAATATAACTACACCATTTAAAGTTATAAATAATTTATTTAGGGAGATGATAGCACCAATTTATGAATTACATTAAATGGTTAATTGTGATTAAATAGTTACTGCATTAATAATCAGAAAATTATTTTTTATTATTGGAATTAATCACAATGTGTACAGAAAATAATCAGAAAATGAGATGTTATTAATAATCATTTACGACGAGGATTTAAACATTTATTTATTATGGATGAAATAGGGCAATAATCATTATGAGGTTGTAATGAAGCAACGATTCCTAAATATTTTTCCAGTAATAATAATAATAATTTGTGGAAGAATTTAAATAATTGGAAGAATTTGAATAAAATAATTTCGTTTATTTGTGGAAAAGAAGTTTGGATTTATAAATAATTTTAAATGAATTTATGAATGAAGTGAAATAGTAAGAATTTGAGCTCAGTAAAATTTTTCAAAAGCACTACAAATATTTAGATAAAGAAAAAGAAAGCGGCAGGTATTAAATGTATAAATTAGGGAGAGATTATGTAAATGGGAGGCAAGGAGAAATTGACCAGAATTAAATACATCTTTTCATTTGGAAAAATAAAATTGAAGAACACACACAGTACAGTGACAAAATATTACAAACAGAAAAAATATATAATATAATAAAAATATAATGTTTTGTGGAGAAGAATATTTGAAGTCAAATAATATGATGATTTTAGAGTGCGAATTGTCGACACTTAAAGTTGTGGGAAGAACAAGGGGTCGTCCCGTAGTTATGGACACACATGGATGTGCGTGTGTCATTAGAAGAGCATGTGGGCTCTCAATTGTAAAAGAAGGGTTAGGCAAGTAGACCGCCCCATATTCTAGTCAAATTCCATTTAACTGGCAATTCAAATATTTAATATTTTTTCTGGATCAACTTGAATTTCCAATAGTATGCCTAAATAATTGAAGAACATGAGTCTAGATTTGATGAACCTGACCGAAAAAAAAAATCAAATGAATAGTTGCAAATGCAAAAAATAAATAAATAATTGAAGATATTTTTATTTTGTGCTTGCAAAAATAATAATGGTAACAGTAAAAATGAGCATTAAATATTCACAATATGAGAGGGTGAGAAAACGTATTGCAAATAAATTGATGAGAAATTTTGAAATTAATAACAATAATAATAAATTCTATGATTAACATTTATTTTGTGTGAGATATTATGTAAATTTTCTGAATGAGAAAAGTTTTGAAGAAAGAGATAATGATTTAATCCACTGATAGTGGATAACAACAATTTATATTGTTAACAACAATTTATGCTAATGTTCATAACAAATTTTGAAATTAGTAAATTTAAAATTTGTTTACATTGAAACAAATGAATATGAGAAAAGGAAAAGATTTATTTATCAAATTATTATGATAATGAAAAATTTATAAACAATTTTTGTATATGGAAACAAAAAATTTTATAAACACAAAAATATTAACATTCGACTTTATGTTAGCCGAATATTGATATGAGGTTGTTATTATACTTCAATGAAACAGTGAAATAATTTTTCCAATAATTTTTTTGGAAACATCATCGAATTAACCAAGTGATAATTTTTCGAAATATCTTTACAACGTGTACTTGAACAATCAAAGCAATTCTTCGTGAAATGAAACTACGAATGTGTAAATTGAGGGATCACTCGAACTCTTCATTGAATAGTGATTACCCCAGTGTAAATAATTAGAAATTTTCGTTTTTGATATCAGAATGGAGTAATAATTTTTCTGAATATCAATTTTGTGGAGTTCAAGGGTATTTTTAGGGACTGTTGATTTTTTATGTGTGATTGTTTTCTTTGTGTTTTGAGGTTATTGCCAGTCAATTTAATATTTTAACTATAAATAAATTGAGTTTTTTTAAAGAAGTGTGCTATTTTCAAAATAATTTCTTTCCTTACCGTACTTGTGGATTACCGAGATCAGGGATGCCAGATATAGACTTATATTCACCTATATAGATCCTGAGATTGATTTTCTCGTGCTAATCTGATTTCGGTATTTTACAAAATGTGGTCTTTGGATCTCGGTCCAAACGGGCACAATAGATACCACACCTTACATCTGAGGCAATCTGTTTAATATATTCAATCCTTCGTCTACCCCTACAGTTCTTATCCTCGACCCTTCCAAATCCTTCCAGAACTAAGTTTGCCATTCCTGGGTGTCTTAGTATGTGTCCTACCATCCTATCACTTCTCTTCATTGACAGTCACAAGAAACCTCTCTCCTCTCCCACTAGTCTTGATACATCTTCATTTGTAACTCTATCTACCCATCGGATATTCATTATTCACCTGTAACACCACTTTCAAACGCTTCAATTCTCCTCTTTTCTGCGGCTCCAACAGTCCGTGTTGCACTTCCATAGAGCGCCACGCTCCAGACAAAGGCTTTCAAAAATGACTTCCTAATACCTAAATCTATATTCCTTGCCAACATATCTTCTGTAGAAATGCCTTCCTTGCCTGTGCTCACCTACTTTTTATATCCTCTTTGCTTCGTCCATCCCTGGTTATTTTTCTTCCTATGTAACAGAAGTCTATTACTTCCTTAAGCTTTTCACCTCCAATTCAACGTCCATTGGGGTTTCTGATTTCTTTCGACGGCATTCCAATATTTTTGTTTTACAATTATTAACTTTCATCATGAATTCTTTCCTCAAGACAGAATCCAAACCATTTAAAAACTCATTAAAATCGTCTGATGTGTCGGCTAAGATGACGATGTCATCAGAAAATCTCAGTGTTGAAATTATTTCTCCTTGAATCTTTACCCCTACTTTGAAATTTTCTCAAATTTCTTTTCATTGCTTGTTCAATGTATAGATTGAAAAGAATGGGTGATAAATTGCAGCCTTGCCTTACACCTTTCTCTCTCGTGTCCTTCGGCTCGAATAACTGCCGTCTGGTTTCTGTATAGATTGTAGAGCTCCATCCCTATCCCTGTACATTTTTCCAATCATTTACTAAATGTTAATCTGCTTACTCCAATGAACGTTATCAAAAGCCTATTCTAGGTCTGCAAATGCCCTGAACGTTCTCTTATCCTTCCTTATTTTAGCTTTCAAAATCAGACTAAAACTTAGTTGACCTTCCCTTGTTCCTACGTTTCTCCTGAAGTCTAACTGGTCTTGAACCAACTCTGTTTCTATCCGTCTTTCCATCTTCTTGAAATTAATCTAGTCAGGATCTTTGATGCATGAGTGATCAAGCTGATCTTACGGTAATCTTCACATCTGTCAGCTCCTACGTTCTTCGGTATAAGAATGATAATACTCTTCTTGTCATTAGAGGGTACCTCACCTTTCTCATAAATCCTACATACCAAGTGAATTAACCTAATCAGACCTCAAGTCACCTTTACAGCGTAGCAACTCAGTCGGTATATCATCCATTCCTGGGGCTTTGTTTCTTTTTTAGTCTTTTAGTGCTCCATCAAATCCTTGTCTCGATATAAAATATCCCATTCACATCCTCATCGATTTTTTCCTTTCTTCCTATTACATAAATCTTAATCTCCTTACCCTTATGGAAACGCCCTATATAAACTTTCCATCTTTCAACCAATTATTCCCTATCAGAGGTTTAGCATATGAGTCCTTAATATTAGTGCACTTAGTCTTCTTTTCCCCAAAAGTACTCTTATTCCCTCGATATGCTCTATATAATTTTCAAACTTTCAGACAATTTTTAAGTCTGGTATGAGGTCAAGTATTTAAATATTGATGACATGTCCGTGAGGGTGCTTTCATGCAGAAATCGATAAATGGTTGCCAGTTTATTGGGCTCAGGTTTAGGCCAAGAAAGAGTTCGGTATTCAGGTGTTATGTAAGCATCATATCTTAGATTAGAAATAAACTCAATACAACAGCTCAATGTTTGTTGAAGCTTCATTGTTTGTCCAGGAGACGCGCCAACGACAGCAATGCCGCAGAGCATCCAAACCGATGGGAGACCTGCAATTTACATTTAATGCATTCTGTCTTGATATGAGAGGTTCTTCACGAACCGATATCGTAAGACTTGGAATACCAAGGAATATTTTCCACCTGTCAAACATCTCAAATCCTCGGCAAAGAGTCGCTCCCACGATCTTGAGAAGAGGACAGACATTCCCCTAAAGAAACTACGGATAGAAGAGATTGCCGTATTGGAAGCCATTTTTCAGGGTTGCCTTATTAAACCAATTGAAATTTAATGTTTTTCAGTCTGTCAGCACGATGGAACCCATATGTAATGGGTGGTTTCCTAATTCTGATAAAATTTTACTTGAGATGAATAAATACACTTGAATGACCCGTTTGGATCGTCAAGCGATCATCATCAGATCCTTGACACTTTGGCTATGATATTTGGTTATGATATTTACAATATATACACTTATTTAGTTGCAGTAGTAGGCCTAATTAAACTAGCACATTTAGTCAAGATATGTGATGTTTGTTGAGATACTGATAGTGTGACTGGCTTCGAGTTTGCTTGATAGCAATGTTATTAAATGGTCAGATTATTGTGGATTGTGGACTAAGCTGTTTGAACGATGTGTGATCTGTTTCCGCGTAGCTTGCACTGAACTGGAACTGGAAAGAATGCCCTTCTTTGTTACGATGTCTCTTAACCTCCTTGGCCTTTCTCGCCGCAATCCTATCCACCTGTGTTCGTCGAGCTATGTTCATTTACAATTGCGCATAATCGTGTTGACCGACTGAAAAACATCAAATTTCGGATAGATGAGAATAAAACAATAGTGTAATTGGTTTTACGTTCATAATTACTGCGGCTTTCAGAGACGCCGAGTTGTCAGAATATTGCCTTGAAGTGGATATTTGACGAACCAGTAAATTAACTAATACGGCTCACACGCAATTACGCACCCTCAAATATCAAGTGACTGTGCCGGGAATCAATCCCGCACCCCTAAAAACAGCAAATGAGAAGTTTACCACTGCATCACGCAGACAGTCGAAAGAAGAGAATCTTAATATTGATGTTCACACTTCGATTGAAAAACACAGCTAGGAATAATCTATGTACAGAAAAGTGCATGGAATGAATTTAAATCCTGCCACACAACTTTGCACACCCCAGTGTGGGACACGTCACAGCGAGATTTTGTCACCTAGACGTAACTTTACGAATGAGGTCTTTATCGTCTGTCACTGGCACCTGAACGCCAGTATCTGCGTTGGTCCCTGTGAAATATTGTAAAATGAATCACATTTATTTTTTTCTTCAAATCGTAGAGAGCAGCACGTGTAACACTGGTCACGTGTGGCGTTCACCACTGCGTGGTGAATAATGGATTGTTGCTTTCAAAGTAACCATAGCAGGACAATAAAAATATAACTGTTAATATTAACATTCACTATTCATGCGGGCAATCAAAGAGAATTGCAGGCACCGTTAAAACTTCAGGATTAATAACAATGTGCACGATTGTAGCAAACTGACCTCCATAAACAGAAAATAACTCCACGGGGAGAAATATTTTATGAAAATATGCACACGCATTCGTCATCCTGGGAACAAAAAGTAAGTTCTGCAGATTGATAACGCCCACTGGAACAACCACAGGCCTTGCTACGAAACTGAATGTCAGAGTATTCCCAACGATGGTTTAACTTTCTCTTCCACATTTCATTATTTAACATGTATATTTCTTTTATTGCATTTCTCTCATTAGCAGGCAGTTCATTGATTTATGAGAGCAGACATTAATGTAACAAAAGAACAAGAAGTATTTGAATTTCCATAAAATTCGTGTCATCTACTGCTTTAATCCTTTGTAGGTCAATGGTCGGTATATATACCACCTGCTATGAGGACAATTTTTATTTTCAAAGATGCTGATGGTTGAATCTTCCAGTGTTAATATTTCTTAAATCCAAATATTCGAGGTAATGTGCTTGATAAAATTATTTTAAATAGAAATTAAAATTGAAGAGTGAAAAAAAATATAATAAAAATTAGAATTAAAAATAAACATAAATATGCCCATAAAAATATAATAAATTTCAAATCTCAAGTTTGAGATTATAAAAATTTTAAAAAAATAAAAATTATCAATTTAAATATGAACATTAAAATGTTAAAGAAAACAAAAATTGAAATTAATAACAATTACAATTAGGTTAAAATAATTAATATGGAATTAAAATAAATACAAACAAATTATAGGGGCAGATGGCCTCTGTCTTCCGCCCCTTAACACAACAGTAACTAACGAATAAATAAAATATCTTCAATAATATTCTGCCCTGTTAAGGGTTAATGAAACGTGTGTCGTACCTGTAGGCACACTCTTGGATATGGCAAAGAGTGTTTACTACGTGTCTAATCATAACAATCATTTTACAACTTATCATATTCCTCTGGTGTTACAAAAGTAATAGGCTAATATATTATACAACTGAATTAATAATAATAATAATATTAAAATAATAATAATAATTATTATATGGTTAGTATCGACTTTCAGTATTGCCTAAGTAATCAAAATTTGATGTTTTTCAGTTGGTCAACACGATTGTACCCAATTGTGATGAGTTATTCCCTAATTTACATTTACATGAAATTATGTATTAATTTATTAATTTCATGTAAATTATTTTCAGGATTAGTGAATAACCCATCACAATTGGGTGTAATCGTGTTGACCGACTTGACAACATCAAATTTCGACTAATAATAATAATATCAAACAAACAATCTGTGGTCTATTTGAAGATTTTATTATAATTTATTATGCCTTTGCCTAATAAATATGTAATTTCCTCGATAATTGAACAATTTTCTGTCTATGATGCTATAGTTTCCTTTACAGGACACAACTGAAGATCATCAGCTCCACTGATTATTAGCGACTGAATTCTTTGGGATGGAATTTCCGAGTTAATTTGCATAGAAGATACTACTGCTGGGAAACTGTCGCATTCATGCGTGAACTTGACTTGAATCAGTTGAATCATTGTCTGCCGTCAGGGAACATTCTATGGAAGGCGTATTAGAGAGCTATACTGTGAGTACGCTTCATACTGAACCCTTATTGATCTTCGATAAATAAGTATTCATATTTACTATTATTATTACTACGGCCCAGGCAGCACTTAAGGAAGTCGACTTGGATATAAGGGAGGCTAGCATTTCGTAATGATTGCAACAGGAGGTGAACTGGTAGCTATTCTTGGGGAACGGCCAGAATTAGTCGAGTTCAAGGCCAAATTGTGCAACTACTGTACCAAAATTGGAGACATAAAGGAAGAATCACGAGGTACTCGCAACGAACATACGATTGAATCAGCCAATCGCAAGAGACCAAGCCATGACCACGAGGTGGACAGCGTCAGTAGTAAAAAGCCCGCGGAAGTGTGTATCTAAAGAACCGCCGAACGGATTAATCTCCGCTCGAGTGATTCGAGACGTTTGATTTATTTGGAGAAGAATGACACTAGTCCCATCTTTGTGAGACGAAAACTCTGGAAGTTTTTATCCGACTCCGCCCCACTCCTCCGCCCCTGTCAGTTTCTAATAAATAGTTTGGCCTGACGCCACTCGAAGTCTATTCTTTGTGGAGCCGTGAGGGGCTGACTTCACGCCAGTTAATATTGTGATTTTTACGCTCTAAAATTAGGGAAGTTAATTTATTTTGTGAGCTCCGATTGAGCTAAAGTCGCAGCGATTGCAGTATCGAATTTTAAAAGCTCGAATACATTCTTTTAAATTCTGGAATCAACTTTATTTTTGTGAGCTAAATATTTCACGCCAGTGCGTGATAACTTGTAACATTCAGTTAAAGACGACGAGTTCAGCTCTAAGGGGGGAAGTATTGTATCACCCTAATTAGCGCTCACCGGAGCCGAAGTCCACAGTACAGGACGGAAATACCGAGCGAGATAGCGACTGCTAGTGCAGCCAGGACCTTGAACTTGTTAACGAGCCAGCGGCGCGGACTCGAGATGTATATTTTATGTACAAATTGCAGTGTATTTTATATGTGTTTTTATGGTGCGTGTGTGCGATATATTTAGGGCCAGTCTTCGCTATTAATCGCATTAGGACAATTGTGGGTGAATTGAGTAGCCTGCAAGCGATTATAGATAGGTAAAATATTTAACATTGAACTTTTCTGCCAAGGAGTCGATACCAAGATGATCAGCACGTGGTTTGAAGTTGGGATGAGCTTCAACAAATCAACGCAGACGACTACTATGGAGTGCTAACTTGTCCATAGGGCGATGGGTTGAGGAGGATGTCCTTAGTTCTACAAGCAGAAGCGGTGATGTACTAAAATTGGATTATTTCAATTATGTAGTTAGATTTGGCCGGGGAACTTTGTAAATAGTCATGTTTTCTTTTCTTGTTGTTTAGAGTTTTTTTTCTTGCACCGACACTATATGTTTAAATGTCCGTTGGCGCGTGGCCAAAGTGTTAGTTTGATATTTTGTTTTTCCTTGAGTCATATGTAATGCGCGCGGCGTGCGTGCGTGATTTTTATCCTTGCAAATGCGGAACCCGTTACATTCGATAAATGGTGCTTTATTAACGTTAATATTTGAATTAGGAATGGGAGGAAATTATTGTAAGATTTTTGCTGAACAGGTTATTATTCATATTAGGGTTGCCGAGCGCACCAACTTAAAAGTAATTTGTAGAACACCTTCGTTCTAATTTTGATAGATTTTTCTTGAGTCCTTTTCAGGTGACTAGTCACGGCATAGAACGGTGGTGCCAGCATGTGGATATTATTTGTGTCTTTTTATTTCAGGGTCTGTCAAAACCCATACGTGTGATTCTGTGTGTGTTAATGTGTCTAGTGTGTGTTGATTCTACGTGAGGAGGGGGTAGTTGTCCTACCGCTCTCATATTTTTGCTGCTGTTGTATTTTTGATGGAAAGACAGGGTGCTCTTGGGAGACTGCTGATTCTTGTCCATATATTTTTTCTGACACACACATGTATTGCTGTGCTTTGGGGCACACTTCTTCGAGATTCGACCCCATGTTCTGGGAGGTCGAGGTATTTCACACGTGGGTTGACAGACATGCAGAGTTCCACAAACCGCCCGTTTTGCCTGTGACTTAATTTTGATAGGCAGTCCTATTTGTCCGACTGACCCCTGTAAGCTTTCATGTAGCAAACCTGTTCATTGTGATGGTTAATTTTTAAGCCATAATTAATTGGGGAGTTCGCCATGTGTGTAACGGCTTGTTGTACGTTGTATGGGTAAAATATTGTATTATTAACGTAAGTGTTGGCTGTTTGCCTATTGCTTTGTTTATGACTCGATTCATGTAATTTTGTGTGTCACACCCGTGTGGTGTAGTGGTAGAGTATTTGTAAATTTTGACAGCGGTCATTTGTGTATTTTTCTATTGGTCACGTGTTAATGTACTTGTGTTGATTTTGTGTGAGAAGTCCTAAGTTTTTAGGCAGTAAATGTTGCTACGGCAATTTGATTCCAATTTCACACGGAAATTTTTGTGTTTGTTTATAGTAGATTTAGGAAGTGTCGGTTTAATTTTAAGTATTGTAGTTGTGTTCCCCCGTGTCGGACTATCTCTAAGAAATGTGGATTCGTTGTCTGAAGGGTCATTCTGGATGATAACGAATCACGCATTCAAAGTACACATCGTGATGCATGTAGAACGGCATACGCACTTATATGGTCACTTTTGTATTTTTATTTTAAGGACACTTGGTCCAGGTAATTAATCTCTCCAGAGATATCGCCTAGTTTTGGCATTTTTATTAAGCGGGAGTCAATTGGGAGTTTTTGTTGTTAATTGTTTATGTGTAAATATGGTGATTTGTTATTAAATTCAGTTGTTTTAACCCTGGCTTCACTCTTTCCTGCATGTTATTTTGTTATATGTTACCCTGCAAGTTAATGAAGCGCCCTGACAGCAACTTACGAATATGAACCGTTACACCCCCCGAAACTGAGTCTCATATGCTTCTTTGCAAGGGTTCATAAAACAAAAATGGCTGCCCAAGTGGGGTTGTTGTTGTTTTTGCTTCGCTGATCTCATATTTATTTCGTTGAGAAATGATGCCAGGTCAAGCGGACATGTAAATTCAGTAAATTGAGGCGATGTTGTACCGCCATGTGCATTAGTAAAATCACTGAGTTCCTAAAGTTAGAGATATTGAACAAGGTTAGAATTTGATATTGTATTTGTTATAAACTTGTTCTGGCGCCCACATTAAAATTAGAAATTTGCATTATTAACGAACTCAGTCAAAGCAGGAAGATGTTGCCTTATATTTGACATTTAATTGACTTCGGTTAATTGGTGTTTCGTAAATTCTGTTGGTTAGGAATTTAAAAGCAGATCACTAGGGGTTATTTTGTTGTTTGGGAATAAGTGTCATTGTATTCAGTAAATTTTGTTACTGAAATTTTCATTAAATTAGAGCCAGTAATATTTAAATGTGTGACATGTATGTGTGTATAGGGCTGAAACCTTGGCCCATAACCCTGTTTTTCTCTGAATATATTCTTGTGTGTGATATGGCGAGTGTTGATGAGATTAAGGCATTGTTAGAACAGATGTCGATCCAAATGTCCGCGAAAACGGAAGAACAATTAGTGCAGATGTCCGTAAAGACGGAAGAACAATTAAAAGAACAATTAGAAGCTCAGCGGGAGCATAAAGATAAACAATTCGAAAGTCAGCGTGAGAAGAGCGAAAAACAATTACTTGATATGAGCGGTAATATTTCGGTCCAGTTAGAAGTCCAGAAATTAGACACGGACAAACAATTCAATGAACTAAACCACAAATTGTCACAACAGGCGGTAACACAAACCGAACAATTAGGAAAAATCACTAATGACATTAATCAGAGCGTTAAAAAAGTAGAGAAACTGGCAGGCGAGGTTGCGGAAAACAACATCAAACAGTTAGGCAAAATTAAGAAATTGGAGGCGAAATTTGCTTACAAATTAGTACAATTTGACGAGATGGTGGCAGATAAACTCAAGCAGATAGAGGCAGCATGTGTCAGTAACACCGCGGGAATGAAGAAAACCCAAGAGAAACTACAACAGCAAATTAATTCGGTAGACAGCAACGTGCTGGAATTAATAAAGGAAATTGATAAAGTCGAGGTTAAGGCTGAAACCGAACGGATACACTTGCGGGAGAATTTAGAGGAGCAATTAGGCAGAACACAAGAGATCATAAGAAAAGAGATGGAAGGCCAGCTAAAAAAACACACAAGAGGTCATAAGACAAGAAGTAGGAGAGCAGCTCGTCAAGACTCAGGATAATTTGGAAGGTCAGCTAATAAAAACACAAGAGGCTATAAGAGAAGAGGTGGGGGAACAACTAGTAAAAACGCAAGGACAGATACGTGAAGAGCTAGAGAAAAATCAGGAAAGCTTGAAAAGTAGGATCCGGCGAGATTGGGACCAGCAGGCTCATGCGAATAAGGAAGACAGGCTGGCAGTTTTAAAGCGAATGCAGGCACTGGAGGAAAATGTAAAGTCAAAATTACAGGAACACTCAGAATTAATCATAAAAAACGAGATTAGATCGTTAGAGAATGCGACATTATTTTCAACTGAAAATATACCGGAGAAGCAAACAAGTATTGGAAGTCCTGCAGGTTCGAAGTTGGCTGAGGACACGAGTCGGGGTCAAAGTCCCAGACTAACGACTAATGCATTCCAGCAGTACAGGGGGGAGACGTCAACACCGCAACCGAACTTGGCACCAGCCCAAGTCATCCAAGTCATTCGGGGTAATGATTTTAAGCCCGATAAGTTTAAGGAACATTCAGGAACTACTCCCAAAGCATTTCTACGGCAATTAACTGATTACTTTAAAGACCAGCACATCGGCCCTGAGAAACAATTAAGACTGGTGGAGAAATTTTTAGAAGGGCCTAGCCTAACTTGGTTTTTAAGTTTCAAGTACACGTTCACAGACATGGCTCAATTCCGCGAGGCATTTTCGAAGAAGTTTTGGAGTCCTTCGTTACAACAGGGGTTGAGAATGGACCTGTACACTCGCAAATACCATAGTACGCATCCAACCCGTTTTTCAGAATTCTTCAGTCAGCAATTGGTGAAATTCAGAGACTTTGACGACCCGCCTAGCGAGCAGAATATGGTTCTAACCATCGGGAAACAACTCCCAATGCACATCCAACAATTATTAGTCGCAGGAAACATTCAGACCGCAGTCCAAGCCGAAGAATTACTCAGACACTTAGACGAGACGAGTATGGTAAGCCCACAGACAGGAAGAAGGAATTTGGAATGTGTCAACACGGCAGAGGTAGTTCAGGGACTCCAAAATAACCACAGCCAGGGGAACCAAACTAAGACACAGTCCACAGGGACACATTTCACGCCAAGAAGACAAGATTTTGACGGCCGAAACCAGTTCCATAACAACAATCAGAATTATCAGAATAACCGCGGGAGATACAATCAGAATAATCAAAATCAAAATAATCAGTGGACGTACCAGCGGGAGTACACAAATTGGAGGGGAAACCAGAGACAAGGTAGACCTTACCAAAGAAATGGAGATGGTAGATGGAATAACGGCAGGGACTATCGCCAAGAAAATAGAGGAGATTATGGGAACAACTGGGACGAGCGATATATTGAATCCCGTAAATACTTGGATCAATTAAGTACAGAAGAAGCGGAGAAGGAGAAGTGGGGGCGTGCCATGGCGAACAGACAGAGCCCAGATAACCATCAAGGAGAGGGGGCAGAGAGTTTATTGAGGCAACAGGAGCGACAGAATGATAACCGGCGAAACACAACTAATGGGGCCCGGGATTAAAAAAAAAAACAAATGAACTGAAAGGAGACAGGCTGAAAATGGAGGTCGCCAGGGAGCAAGAAGAGATGATAGTGGCCAATATAGAAGAGTGGGTAGCATTCCCGGACGACTGCCTGGAGGAAGTGGTGAAGAACCGTGAAAATGTTATCAGACAGCTACCAATTATTTACGCGCATGTTGGAGGCATGAGGGTGAGATGTTTGATTGATACAGGTAGCCAGGTGAGCTTAGTCACTGAAATTTTGATAAAGGAAATAGCAAGAAAACAGACTGTTCCTATTATGCCGGTACCGCTAATGAAAGTCAGAGGTGTGATTCCTGACAAAACTATGAATTGTAAACAGCAAGCCTTTCTAGATCTGGAAATATTGAACCATACTTTTTCACAAACATTCATTGTTATTCCAAAGATGAACTACAATATAATTTTAGGAGCCAATTTCATTTGCGATTTTCATGCTGTGATTGATTTACATAACAACACTGTAAGCTTCAAACAAGTAGAAGGATTGGATCATGTGGGTTTAAATATGGAAGAGAATCCGCTGGAGAGAGAGGCCAATACTTGGGTTGTTGAGGAATGCACTAATGAGGCCGGAGATAAGATCTTGATGGGAGAGCAAGTCAGCCAGACAGCAGTGCTAGAAATTGACAGCCGAGATATTTCGCAGGAACTTTGGGTGCATTTGGCGGAAGAAGAAATTAGCGGAACCAAATTCGAAATTCTACTTCAGGAGCGACTTAAGGAGGCCATCGTAGGGGAATCTGATAGAAGAAGACTGGAGGAAATTTTAAGATTACATAAAGGAGCTTTTGACACCGTACCTGGGAAAGTTTTAAATTTTCAATATGCGATGCAGGTAACAGATTGGACCCCATTTAAAAGTAAATTGTACCCGATCCCAGAGAAGCACTTTTCTCAGGTGAAGGACATTATTACTAACTTATTAGATTCTGGCATGATAAGGAAAGCGGCAACCCCTTACCTGAACGCAATATTGGCTGTGACCAAGCCAAACGGATCAATTAGGCTATGCCTAGACGCGCGAGTTTTGAACAGCAAACTGCTAGTTGAGCACGACCAAGCACCTAGGATCAAAGATGTTTTGAAAGGCTTCCGTGGGAAGAAGATATACTCAAGTGTTGATTTGACGAATAGTTTCCACCATCTTGAACTTGAAGAAAAATCCCAACTGTTGACGGGATTTTTATTCGATAATCAAAGTTATATCTGGTGTCGAATGCCCTTTGGCGTGAAAACTGCGGGATGTGCACTCATTAGAGCACTCGATGGAAATCTGACTGAGGAGGTCAAGAACTTCACCACGAGATATGTTGATGACATATTAATCGCTTCTGAGACAATGGAAGAACACTTGATAAATTTAAATAAACTGCTGGACAACTTGAGAACCATGAACTTCAAGATCAACCTAAAAAAGTCACATTTTTGCCAGAGCGAGATTTTATATTTGGGGCATATAATTGATGTCGAGGGCGTGCGGCCTAATCCAGCCAAGATTGATGCTATTAAGAAATTTCCCACACCTACCAAAGTCAAACATGTTAGAGCATTTTTGGGAGTGACAGGTTTCTTCAAAGAAAATTGCCCTGGTTACACAGAAACAGTAGCGCCTATGCAGGAGATGTTGAAGAAAGCAAATCGATGGTCGTGGAACGAGGAGTGCGACAGGTCTTTTAAAGCAACGAAGGATTTATTGGAAAACTGTGTGAAACTTGGATATCCGGATTTTGAGAAGCAATTTATCATTCAAGCAGATGCTTCGTTAATTGGGATTGGTGCTATGCTGTACCAAGAGGACGCTGAAGAACCCAAGAAGAAATCCTATTTGGCATTTACGAGTCGTAAATTACGGAAACATGAGAGGAACTACACAGTTACGGAACTTGAGCTACTAGCAATTCTATATTCTCTTCAACAGTGGCGTAAGATGATCTATGGTTATTCCACCATTGTTAGAACCGACCACCATGCACTGACATTTTTATTTAAGACAACAATAGCAAGTGAGAGAGTTACACGCTGGTCCATCTACATACAGCAGTTTGACATCACAATAGAGCATTGTCCTGGGAAAATGAACGTCATACCAGATGCCTTGAGTAGAAATCCTGAGGACGGAAACGAAGTAACAGCGGAAGTTCACAATATTACCTTAACACCTAAGGCTCGTGAGTTTTTGGCAAGATTGAAGGATATTCGGAAGGAGCAAGAAGCAGACCCATGGATGATGATGATGATAAAATTCTATAGGAAGGAGTTACAACCAAATTCACCGGAGTACCGAGAAGCCAGTGCTAAACAAGCGAGATTTCACTACTTAAATAACTTGTTACATAAGTACGTGGATGAGCATCATACTAAACTGCGGATCTTAGTTCCAGCATCACTACAGAGGGGATTAACTTGGCATGTTCACGAGAACCTAGCACATATCGGCACGGATAAGACTGAAGCTACGATAGGGGAGACATTTACTTGGTCCAAGATGAGATTCACCATTGTTGAAGTAATTAGAATGTGTGACGCTTGTCAGCGCACAAAGCCGAACAACTTTATTCTGAAACAACCTCCAAGACCACTATTACCACAGAAACCATGCGAGATGCTCGCGATTGATTGCTTTGGTCCTTTAGTAAAAGGAAAGCGTGGATGTCGACACCTCTTGGTGTGTGTCGACGTGTTTTCGAAGATGGACGTGCTATGTCCTATTCAGAAGACGACATCAAGACAAGTCCTCAGTCGAATTAAGAACAAAGTCATTCCGATGCTTGGGAAGCCGGAATCCATTCTATCAGATCACGGTACCTATTTCACAAGCAATGTTTTTAGGCAAGGTTTGGAGAGCCTAGGAATAAAACACGTATTTTCAAGCATTCGTCATCCTTGTGGAAATCCGAGCGAGAGAACAATTCGCTGTGTTGCTAAGTACTACAGAGTAATGATTCCTAACGAACACAATAAATGGGTAGACAAAGTAGGGGAAATTGAGATGTGCATGAACACTACTAAGCACGAGTCGACGGGTCACGTCCCACTGATTGTACACCACAACAGATTGCCAGAAAGAACTTGGGACAAGATCATTCCTTGCCCAAGGGATCCATTATTAGCGCATGATTTGCGAATCCAGCGAACGAGAGAGCACATGAGAAACCAAGCGGACCGAAGGCTGAGACGGTACCGAGGAAAGAAGTTTCACCGAGAGTTACAAGAACAAGAATTAGTGCTGGTTCGTAGACCACCGATCTCCGACCCTAAGAACAAAGTCTTCGCCAAGTTCTGTCCGAAGTTCATTGGCCCGTTCCGGGTAATTAAGAATCTGGGTAACAATGCCTACAGATTGGAAGAAGTGAGCACTGGTGCAAAATCTGTTTTTAATAGTGCCAATTTGAAACCGTACTACAGAAGGGAACCATTTGATGATTAGGAAAGGTGATATGTGCAGAATCTGTATTGCAAAATTTTATTTTGAGAGCCAACACTCAAACCCACGGGGAGCGCCTGAGTACGCACTTTGTTTGTAAACAACGAGCAGCTGAGACGACGGGAGTGGCAACTACTTGAGGAGAAGGGGGAGACCTAGTGAAAATATGAATGACATTCCAGCGAGAAGGGAGCACACTAATTGAGTCCGAGGGGCATACACTCGAGCAGCTGAGTGAGATTTAAAGAGATGTGTTGTTAATACAGTGGATTTTGTTTTTGAAATCCAAACCAATAGATTGTTTCGAATTTCAAAACCTTGCTGAGGATAAATGAACCCTTATTGATCTTCGATAAATAAGTATTCATATTTATTATTATTATTACTACGGCCCAGGCAGCACTTAAGGAAGTCGACTTGGATATAAGGGAGGCTAGCATTTCGTAATGATTGCAACAGGAGGTGAGCTGGTAGCTATTCTTGGGGAACGGCCAGAATTAGTCGAGTTCAAGGCCAAATTGTGCAACTACTGTACCAAAATTGGAGACATAAAGGAAGAATCACGAGGTACTCGCAACGAACATACGATTGAATCAGCCAATCGCAAGAGACCAAGCCATGACCACGAGGTGGACAGCGTCAGTAGTAAAAAGCCCGCGGAAGTGTGTATCTAAAGAACCGCCGAACGGATTAATCTCCGCTCGAGTGATTTGAGACGTTTGATTTATTTGGAGAAGAATGACACTAGTCCCATCTTTGTGAGACGATAACTCTGGAAGTTTTTATCCGACTCCGCCCCACTCCTCCGCCCCTGTCAGTTTCTAATAAATAGTTTGGCCTGACGCCACTCGAAGTCTATTCTTTGTGGAGCCGTGAGGGGCTGACTTCACGCCAGTTTATATTGTGATTTTTACGCTCTAAAATTAGGGAAGTTAATTTATTTTGTGAGCTCCGATTGAGCTAAAGTCGCAGCGATTGCAGTATCGAATTTTAAAAGCTCGAATACATTCTTTTAAATTCTGGAATCAACTTTATTTTTGTGACCTAAATATTTCACGCCAGTGCGTGATAACTTGTAACATTCAGTTAAAGACGACGAGTTCAGCTCTAAGGGGGGAAGTATTGTATCACCCTAATTAGCGCTCACCGGAGCCGAAGTCCACAGTACAGGACGGAAATACCGAGCGAGATAGCGACTGCTAGTGCAGCCAGGACCTTGAACTTGTTAACGAGCCAGTGGCGCGGACTCGAGATGTATATTTTATGTACAAATTGCAGTGTATTTTATATGTGTTTTTATGGTGCGTGTGTGCGATATATTTAGGGCCAGTCTTCGCTATTAATCGCATTAGGACAATTGTGGGTGAATTGAGTAGCCTGCAAGCGATTATAGATAGGTAAAATATTTAACATTGAACTTTTCTGCCAAGGAGTCGATACCAAGATGATCAGCACGTGGTTTGAAGTTGGGATGAGCTTCAACAAATCAACGCAGACGACTACTATGGAGTGCTAACTTGTCCATAGGGCGATGGGTTGAGGAGGATGTCCTTAGTTCTACAAGCAGAAGCGGTGATGTACTAAAATTGGATTATTTCAATTATGTAGTTAGATTTGGCCGGGGAACTTTGTAAATAGTCATGTTTTCTTTTCTTGTTGTTTAGAGTTTTTTTTCTTGCACCGACACTATATGTTTAAATGTCCGTTGGCGCGTGGCCAAAGTGTTAGATTGATATTTTGTTTTTCCTTGAGTCATATGTAATGCGCGCGGCGTGCGTGCGTGATTTTTATCCTTGCAAATGCGGAACCCGTTACATTCGATAAATGGTGCTTTATTAACGTTAATATTTGAATTAGGAATGGGAGGAAATTATTGTAAGATTTTTGCTGAACAGGTTATTATTCATATTAGGGTTGCCGAGCGCACCAACTTAAAAGTAATTTGTAGAACACCTTCGTTCTAATTTTGATAGATTTTTCTTGAGTCCTTTTCAGGTGACTAGTCACGGCATAGAACGGTGGTGCCAGCATGTGGATATTATTTGTGTCTTTTTATTTCAGGGTCTGTCAAAACCCATACGTGTGATTCTGTGTGTGTTAATGTGTCTAGTGTGTGTTGATTCTACGTGAGGAGGGGGTAGTTGTCCTACCGCTCTCATATTTTTGCTGCTGTTGTATTTTTGATGGAAAGACAGGGTGCTCTTGGGAGACTGCTGATTCTTGTCCATATATTTTTTCTGACACACACATGTATTGCTGTGCTTTGGGGCACACTTCTTCGAGATTCGACCCCATGTTCTGGGAGGTCGAGGTATTTCACACGTGGGTTGACAGACATGCAGAGTTCCACAAACCGCCCGTTTTGCCTGTGACTTAATTTTGATAGGCAGTCCTATTTGTCCGACTGACCCCTGTAAGCTTTCATGTAGCAAACCTGTTCATTGTGATGGTTAATTTTTAAGCCATAATTAATTGGGGAGTTCGCCATGTGTGTAACGGCTTGTTGTACGTTGTATGGGTAAAATATTGTATTATTAACGTAAGTGTTGGCTGTTTGCCTATTGCTTTGTTTATGACTCGATTCATGTAATTTTGTGTGTCACACCCGTGTGGTGTAGTGGTAGAGTATTTGTAAATTTTGACAGCGGTCATTTGTGTATTTTTCTATTGGTCACGTGTTAATGTACTTGTGTTGATTGTGTGTGAGAAGTCCTAAGTTTTTAGGCAGTAAATGTTGCTACGGCAATTTGATTCCAATTTCACACGGAAATTTTTGTGTTTGTTTATAGTAGATTTAGGAAGTGTCGGTTTAATTTTAAGTATTGTAGTTGTGTTCCCCCGTGTCGGTCTAGCTCTAAGAAATGTGGATTCGTTGTCTGAAGGGTCATTCTGGATGATAACGAATCACGCATTCAAAGTACACATCGTGATGCATGTAGAACGGCATACGCACTTATATGGTCACTTTTGTATTTTTATTTTAAGGACACTTGGTCTAGGTAATTAATCTCTCCAGAGATATCGTCTAGTTTTGGCATTTTTATTAAGCGGGAGTCAATTGGGAGTTTTTGTTGTTAATTGTTTATGTGTAAATATGGTGATTTGTTATTAAATTCAGTTGTTTTAACCCTGGCTTCACTCTTTCCTGCATGTTATTTTGTTATATGTTACCCTGCAAGTTAATGAAGCGCCCTGACAGCAACTTACGAATATGAACCGTTACACCCCCCGAAACTGAGTCTCATATACTTCTTTGCAAGGGTTCAATACATACAATTGTAATTTCTTGTTGGGTGTCGAAAACATGCAAACGAGCTTCCAGATCTAAGGTAACAATAGCTCATACGGAGAAACATTAATTTAATGTCTGATGTAAATTTGCAAAGAAATAGCCCACATACATGCATTACTGTTCATCATAAACACATTTCTTGTTCAAGCGCTTATTTTACCAGTAGGCCAAAATAAACCATCGATGCCATCAGGAAATAAACCTGCATTCAGCTCCAGATTCGGTATTAGGAAATCGCCTGGATTTAGAGGCTGATGACCTCACTGTTCCGCCCCTGATAGTAGCAATCCTCATCGTCAACATCATCATCGAACACTTGTTTGGGAAATAGGCCACAAATGGCAAAATACATTGTCACTCCCCTGGTGAAGAAATCATTCAGATAGTCCCTTAAGACCATAACATTCTTCGAATTTCCTGACATAATAGGAAACTTCCGGATAATACTACGCTCTTCCAAGATTGACCACGTGCAACTGTGTTCACCCGTCTTTCAGTTAACATGGTGAGCATCGGATGCAGCATGCAACCTAACGACTGTATGGCAGAGCTGCTTCGGCTTTGGCAGAATATTCGAACACAAGCGGGAAAATGTTCCCGGGAGAGCTTATGTTACTTCTGATCGTGTTTGGGTATGTGTACGCCCCCACTAATACATTCCGATTGGCGGATGCAATTTCAATAAAATTTTGTACGGACTTACTACTCACACTCCGACCCTGACTGTACCTTTCAAATTTCCAACATAGTGGCAGCGTGAAATATTTCAGAGGCATTCAGTATTTTCGAAATTATTGCGGTAATCAACCTTGGAATCATTTATGGCGATAATAGACTACAATGTAACATCAATTGTGTTACTTTCAGAAACTTGATAAACCACAAAACCAACATGGCAGCCACGGAAAATTTATATATTTAAATGATATCATTGAAACCTGTCATTTATAGATTAATATATTTCTGTTCAATGAAATTGAAATGTTATAAAAATTAAAGATGGATATTTTTAGAATATATCTTGTGTCTAAAGCCCGCGATTTAAGTGAAATTTGTGGAATGAACTACTACTGTAATATTTATCTACTGATAAATACATTTATGGCTTACATAAAGTAAATTAAGGATTGCTTGCATGTCTATTCGTGATATTTCCCTAATTGTTCAAGGAATAATCTGATATCGATGAAACACGACATGGTAGATCACTACCATAGCCTAAACCTACAGGTATGTAAATCTTTATTATACTTTTCGTAAATTTTAGATGGCTCGCACGTTAAATTCTAATATACCATCTCACCCTACTCATCACTGAATGATCAAATATCCCGGTAGCAAGGCGGGAGCGAATCTCATCGGGGCTGGGCTGCTCACCGAGTGGTTTTCTTTATTTTTTTACTAGCAACCCGACCCGGCTTCGCCCGGGAACAGTTATGAATGCATTACGTGATAAGCACTTTTTTTTTCAATGTCAATGAACAACGACCAATATCCGTTTTACATCTCGGCATGATGGGTTAAAATCACTGACTGGACTATTAATTATATTATCATGGAGATGCATGTGCAACAAATTCTTGTCAGACGCAATTTAAGAATCGCGAGGTGCATGAAACACAAATCCCCCTTCCGTCCATTCTTAACTTGATTGTGAATTTTGCGGAACGAAAAGTTGACAGGTCTAATGAAGAAAAGCCAAGTTGCACTTCCAGGGAAACTCCAAACACAACCACTCTTCTCTAAAGTTTTTAACTCAACACGACTCGACAGTTTGCTGCTGGCTGTATCTGGGGCAATAGGTTCTCCCGCTAGCTAGGCTGTATCAGGGAAGATAGGACTCGCCCTTAGCTAGCTCGTAAACTGTCACCTCAGTAGTTGAATGGACACGGTTGGAGGAAATTAAAACGGAAAAACACTTATAGTGGGTGATGTATTGAAGATAGACATATGCTCTCGCGGAATTTTTTGTAGTACTTTTCATGCTGAACAATTCTTACACTCATAGTATTTAGATATTTTTAACGGTTTGCCCAGCGTAAGTTTACAAAGCGCTCAGACGCCAGGTTCATTTTCGACTTTTCCACTGAGATCGTTACTGCTCGGCTTCCTTTGATCATAAATTAATTATTTTCTACATAAATCATCCTCGAGATATCCTTTACAGAATGGTGAAAACCGCATCAAAATCCATCCAGTGGTTCTCGAGTTTACCCGTGACATCCAAGAATCGGGGACTTAGTTTTATACTAAGTGGAGATACTGTATTTCAAATTTTCATTTTACTTAATCCGTTTGCCTCATTTGCTGTTTTCAATTCATGAAGATATCAATCACGAACACCCATTCGCCAAACCAGGAGGTTTTACCATAGGAGATTTAAAAATCCCCACATTATGACCAGATATCGAGCCGAGATCCTTCGGGCCACGGTCTACGTTTCTAACCAATTAGTAACAGTTCAGGACATGAATCAGCTAAGCCAAAGGCAGAGCCAGTGGCTCATCTAGTACTGCTCGGGTCCAAGCTCTGTGGAATTGCGGGATGAGGGGAAGGGGCAGGGAAGGGTCAGGAGAGAAGAGACGGGTCTGTCAACAGCCCCCCTTGTTATCTGATATTACTTTCTAGTCCAATACTGCTAACATACGGCCGTTGCTTAAACCACTGTGGTGTTGGGAATGAGTTGAGTGAGTCACCGACCAATATATTTGCTTCTGTTAGTACGCATGGACCGGGAAACCTCATCACTCGTCACCATCACTTCTCATAGTCCGCGATCCACATTCCTCTCAAGTTCACGCTGCTTGGACCCGAGCAGTACATGATATGAGATGAGGATGATACTAATGCTAATACCCAAGTGTGGTTTTTCAGTTATTAGGTCATAAGTGCAAGCGATTAAGGTGTTCAACTGAGAGCTTAAGTGTCTGCTGCGACAGGAGTAAATTTTAGTTTTTAATACAGTACATTTTTCAATTCTTTGTCTTCCTATAAATTTAAAATTAGGTAAGTCTCTCAACTACCTCGTGGTGTTGTGGCTTGAATTCTTGACTGTAGCCCCAAAGGTCCGGGTTTTATTCCCAGATATGGCTAGAAATGTAATTCTGGTCTGAGGGTTTTATCGGGGTACACTGATTCGTGAGCCAAAACTGTTAGCTCGATACCCAACCCAGACATCATGGAAGTGGTTTTCCGTGGTTACCCCACTTCTACTACAGGAAAATGCCAGGATTTTTTTAAAATTCAAGGCCTTGGCCGCCTTATTCCCAATCCCCACCTGTATCACAAATACACGCAATAATACAGGGATCACAATAACACAGGTTTTCAGACCAAATTACACACACACACAATGCAGGCTACATGGAATGCAATTATGTCCAAGCCCTTCAAATGAAGAAAAAAACGTATCTCCCTCTCTTACTTACACATAAAATGAAGGTATTCGAAGTCAGTTCTCCACGTGTACCAACGTGTTCAGGCCGCTGAATAAGATACCGTAGCCTTCTATGGTAAAAGCCACTCCACTTTAAGAGAAGCACACCAACTGGCCGAATACTTGTGACTCTCGCTGTGGTGTTGAGGTCAATTACACGTGCTACCTTCCTTGTTTTTCCAATACCTTTTACGGTGAATCAAGAAAACCGACCTAAGGAAGATTGTATTGCACAGCGGGTTGCCAGTGTGTGGAACCTTTTAACACTGACAGCTTGTTTTTCGACGTAACGTATTTACTGCTGACCAGACAATTCAAACTTTCTGCAGCATAATACAGCAATATCTCTCAAGTCTTTCATGTAGTTCATGTACATTGTATCCAACACCGTCAGCGGTAGCTACGCTCGCAGTGCTAGGCCATGGGGCCAAGCTATCTGTGGACTCTGGAGACACGGGTTCGAGTACCACCGTCAGCCGTCCTTTAAATGATGTTCCGTGGTTTCCCATTTTCAACTCCAGGCAAATGTTGGGACGGTACCTTCTGATAGGCCACGGCTGCTTCCTTCTACATCCTTACCAAGTTTCATGCAACTTCATTCATTTCATCTCGCATTAACTCCTGTCATGAGATTGGCATCAGGAGGGGCAACTGACCGTAAAAACCATCAGCCACATAGATTTTCATCGTATCTTATCCACAACATAGTTGGAGGTAGACACACAGTACTGTCATTGCGTATAATGTACATTGTATCCAACAAGTTTAACATTGTAACGACATAGCTACAAGATGCCTGCGTTTGAACATTGACTAGCAACAGCCAGTAACAATTCCATTGGTTAATAAAATTTTAGGCTGTTCTTGTGGAGAATTATCGTACAATTTATATTTCTTTTGCATTTAATTTATTATTAGGTTCATAAACAGTACTTCACATTATACAGGCTGTTCAAATATTGTGGTATCACCATATGGTATGTCCTGTCTACGTCCAGATGCATTAGCCACTTTATAGCGCTGTTGTGCTAACAAATGAATTTTTCTGTATGGCTCTGGTGGTAACTGATGTAAAGTTATATTTCAAGAGTCTCGTTCGCATGGATAGCATTGAAAGAGGAGACATGATGCACAAATATAATGCCGCTTTTCTGAAATAACAAAGAAAGTACAAAGTGCTGGGTCCACGTTGCTCAAACAATCAACATGTACCCATACAAGCTCCTAGTATAAAGTCACGTCCTTTCAGTGGAAATTGTGGAGTAGCAACTAGCCTTCTTGACTGGCACTAATTTGGAGTATACATGCACGTACAGTGACTCTCGGATAATTCAAACTTCAATAATTTGAATTCCTCGATAATAGGTATAGGCTATGTGTATACACGTTTATGAACTTCAAAAAATAGCGAGGGCGTGAGTCTTAAAAAGAAAATATATCCCAATAGCCAATATAATTGTAGGGGTCAGGGAGAGAAAGGGCTCTGTGAAAATGTTTCAACTGTTCTGTAAGTGGCGATTAATGAGTTTAACTCTGTTCGTCAAATTTATTTTCAAAAAGAATAATCAGTTACCTTTGTTACTTTCCTGCCACCTAGGCTACATAACTTATAAACCATTTTAACACACTATGTAATTGGAGTTCAAAATATTATATGGTCTTAATTGAATTTCTAACTACGTCCCGGCCTCCTGAAAAGATATAATATCCCTCGGAAAGCTCCTTTTGGGATTTGTAAATCATTTGTATGCCAGTCACTTCCATTGACTCAAATCTCTTTTCTAAATGAGCATGGGGGTTAAGAAAATGTAAGACAGTTTGATTCCAACTTTACTTGCGCAAGAGTCACAGAATATTTCAAAGTTTCTAATTTTTATTGGCAGGTGATTGTAAAAATCATGCAATGAACAACAAAAATCGTCACTACCTTTCCTCCCTTCCCTTGTACTGTTTCAGAGACTGGTTGAGTGGCGCAGCGGTAACATTCGTGCCTGTTGTGCGCAAGGTTACAGGATTGAGTCCTGGCGCAGTCAGTTGAGAATGTACAAATGCAAGAGAGTCGTGTCGATAGACTACGGACGATATGTGGTGAGGATTCAAGGTCACAGTACAGTAGGCCTATGAGTGGTGGGCACTCGGAGCGCTGGCGGAGAAACCCCTCACTTAACTGCACCGAGCAAAAGACGATTGCATGCACAGATTTTAAGCATTATCACGCGATGTTAACAGCACGGCAGCAGACGAGTGACTGCTGTCGCTATTCCCCCACCACTGAACGGTGGCTAGAAATCTTTCTGTCCAGATCGGTCAGCCTGACCTTGAAGCCTTAACACATATCGTCCGTACTCCAAATTTACTGACACGTTAAAGATCTCCTTGGGGCAAAAATTCCGGCACCCCAGCGCCTCTTTAAGATGCCGTAGTTATAAGGGCCATAATACGATACATTATTATTATTATTATTATTATTATTATTATTATTATTATAATTATTCAGAGCCCGTTTATTCCATGATTCACTAGACGTGAATCCTCGTTTCCCAGTGTACTGTTTCTTGTTCGCGCCTAACTCATTGTTTACAAAACCATCTTAGGTATTGTTTAGGAAAAGAAAAATTCTCTCATTCATTTGGACATACGCCTTTATTTCTCTGTACTTCTCAATTACGAGTATTAATATGGAAAATGGGAAAATGGAATTTAGTATAAGATGTCTCAATTTTGCTGCTCTTCGTTGCGTCACATGTATAAATTCGCAGTTTCAGCTTTCTTTTAAAAGAACAAGAAAACTTATTGAAATGACAGGCTATCTAGCTTTGTCATGTTCAACCCAACAGCCACGTGTATAATACTTCACTTACCACTGTGTTACACAAAGAGCTATCGTGTTTGCATGAAAACGACGTGACTGTTTCAAAGAGAATTGCTTGGCAGAGGAAATGAACACCTATAGATAGAGTATACTTGTGTTCAGGGCGTGTGATTCAAATTACATTGGCAGTGTGTCGTACACACAACGTGGCATTTCCGACGTGTCACTCGAAATTCCGGATGTACAAATATTTGTACGAGCTGGTCAGTACCTTAGAAATGCTAGATCTGACCATGATAGTGGAAGGTATGGTACATTTTGCAAAAATGATGAAATAGCCGACACTTGAAATCAATTCAGGCAAATGTGTATATTAGTCCTTTTATATTTATGTATGTCTGTCCTTCTGTCTGTGTGTGTCCCCATACCAACTACTCATAGGCTGCAGCTATCGAAACCAAATTTGAAACGAGTAAATATCTGTGTCAGGATAGGCTATCTCATGGCAATATTTAAATGTGGTGTCAGTGCTAATAACTGCTGAAGAATCACAATTGCAATTTGACCTCTTTATTGGATATCCAAGAAGGTATGGTTGGGAAATGTTCCAAAATTAGCACATATAGAGGAAATTATATTTCAGAAAAATGTCACGAGTCTGTACATTACAGAGTAGTGAACATGATTCTACGCCTGCTGACAAGTCCAATATTTCAGTGAATGTAATTCCATACCATCAATTGGATTTCAAGCAAATTGCGTATGTGTTTTGAGCCGTAACAGATAGGACTAAGCGTAATTTTTAGTCACCAGGGTTGCCAACTGTTGATAAATTTCAACCTACTCAATATGTCAGAAAGTATGCACCCCAACAGTTCTGAACTTTGCACACGTACTGTATGGTTAGGCTTGCCATACGTCCCGGTTTGACCAGGATGGTCCCTGTATCTTGCTCTTGTCCCGCTGTCCCGCCCGGTTTTATCAGTGTCCCGGAAGACGGATGTAAGATGTAAAAAGTAATGAATTTATGTGTTAATGAATCTTTTATGAATCGGTTACATTTCAAAATCACATCGTTGGTTTTTTTGTGTGTGTAATTTGCTGAGTTTTAATTCACTGGCCGTGAAAGCCAATATACCAACCTTTTAGAAGCCTTCATAGGGAGGTTATGGCTGCTTGAGCATCTAGTTCTCGCAGTAAAGAGGCTCAGGTGCACTTCATAAACAGGGAGGTAGTGCGCAGTTCGCTGCTCTTGCGGGGGTCTGGACGGGGACATCAAGAACCCGCTGATGAGCCGGCTTGGTGTCCTAGGTGAAACCCCACACAAGACACGGCACAAACGTTGAAAATTTGCTGAGTTTTAACTATTTTTATGTTATAGTTATAGCTTTTAACAATCATCACAGCTTTCATAGGTCATTCCCGCTTATTAGTTTACAATTTTACAGTAGTTTAGTGCTTATTGATTGACTGTATCACAGCAATATTGTACACCTTGAGAGATTAGTTGGGGAAGGAAGACTGTTTATTGATGGGATCGTCATTTCTAAGTTTAGTAGCATTAAAATAAATAGTTATTTTTAAGTGTGCTTAATTCCTATACAGTTATCAGTATTAGTTAACACACTTACAAATTATTCTCAATGGAGAGCCTCCGTGGCTTAGGCGGCCGGCCGGTCTCTCACCGCTGGGTCCGTGGTTCAAATCCCGGTCACTCCATGTGAGATCTGTGCTGGACAAAAAAGAGGCAGACAGGTTTGTCTCCGGGTACTCCGGTTTTCCCTGGCAAAAATTTCATTCCAGCAACACTCTCCACTATCATTTCATTTCATCTGTCATTAATTTAATCATTTCCCCAGAGGAGTGCGTCAGGCCTCGGCAGCCGGCACAGTCCATATCCTCGCCGCTAGATGGGGGCTTCAGTCATTCCATTCCACCCGGTCGGAAACTGGAAGCAGGCTGTGGATTTTCACTAATTATTCTCACTGGGTTATTTGATTTGTTTCTTGGAGGGCAGAGACTTTCTGTGGGTGTTATTGTAGGGTTGGTAGCAGGGGGTGTCAACCAGATAGGGATCATTTGGCACCTTCGGTGTAGTAGCACGTGCCAGTCGTATGGAGCGCTGTATGTCGTGTATATCGTGTTGCCAACATATGCATGATACAACGTTGTAATTAAATTGCAAACATATCACTATATTTAGTCAATAAATATACACATAATTCCTAATTGACATTTCCTTGCAATTATCTTGCTCACAGACGATAATTACGGCACTTATCATTAAATAAACATTATTTCTACTGGGTTGGCGGCACTGACCATGCCATGGCGGCCCTATTTATGTGTTATATGTAATAATATTGGCCGTATACAAATAAGCTAATGTCGTGTTCTATCTCATCTTTCTTATATCAAATTGTCTTCGTGGTAATGAGAAGTGAACAGTTCTTCTTCTGCTACGCCAAGTAAGTACGCTTATTTTAAGATTTTAAGTAAAAACGTGTTTCCGCGCGTGCAAAATATACCGTAGCCTAGTTTTGAATTTATATTAGACGCAGTGTACAGGTGACATTCCACTTGACATGTTAATTAACTTTCACTATTATTTATCCCACAGGTAGGCCTACCAAATTCTGGGAACAAACAAATAGTAAATTGCTGTTCTCGAAATAGCAGAGGAATGTGGCAATTAGGCCTACTCTCCTTAGAAATGACCAGGTAAGAGTCTATGTTTCCGTAATATTTTCAACTTGATTACATCTTGCAGAGATACGTCCAGTACCATGAGCCTATTGCATATGTTTACTCAAGTTCTTGAGGTGTGTTAATAATTCATTTTATATTGCGGTAGATTAAAAATGTCATGATTCTTGACAACGTGTCGAAGCTTTAATATTTTCCCATTCCTTGAATTTCAAATTATTATTGGTACCGTATTCAAAAAAGATCAGTTCTTGTACATGTTAGCTACTGGTGCTGTGGAAAGTACCTATTCAATTGGTAGAATAGGTAGTAATGCCATTACTAATGAAGAACTGTAATGTTCTGCGACCCAAATACCATTCAAATGCACCTGTCCTCCTCTAATAAGCCAAGAACAAACAAATGTTTAGATGTGTTTCCTTGCATATTCATGCTATGGGCACTTTGTATTTATTTTTGTTGATACACAGGAAAATAAGCTGTACGGTTTATGTTATGGTAGGAATGCAGTGTTTGGGCTGGGTGTTCAGTTGGTCGAATTGGTAGTAATGGCAATACTGATGTAGGACTGTAATTACAGGTTATTAATACTTAACATTCACCCCCATGATCTAATAGGTTTAATGGCCTAGGATCATATAGTCTTACCAATGTGTAACTATATACATTAAGTTAATGTGTTCTTGTCCTGTGGAACGAAGTCCAACGTGAATATACTTTTGCTAAGTCAATGGTGCTAGAGTAGTCGACTCGTGTAATGTTCTGCGACCCAAATACCATTCAAATGCACCTGTCCTCCTCTAATAAGCCAAGAACAAACAAATGTGTAGATGTCTTTCCTTGCATATTCATGCTATGGGCACTTTGTATTTATTTTTGTTGATACACAGGAAAATAAGCTGTACGGTTTATGTTATGGTAGGAATGCAGTGTTTGGGCTGGGTGTTCAGTTGGTCGAATAGGTAGTAATGGCAATACTGATGTAGGACTGTAATTACAGGTTATTAATACTTAACATTCACCCCCTTGATCTAATAGATTTAATGGCCTAGGATCATATAGTCTTACCAATGTGTAACTATATACATTAAGTTAATGTGTTCTTGTCCTGTGGAACGAAGTCCAACGTGAATATACTTTTGCTAAGTCATGGTGCTAAAGTAGTCGACTCGTGTAATGTTCTGCGACCCAAATACCATTCAAATGCACCTGTCCTCCTCTAATAAGCCAAGAACAAACAAATGTGTAGATGTGTTTCCTTGCATATTCATGCTATGGGCACTTTGTATTTATTTTTGTTGATACACAGGAAAATAAGCTGTACGGTTTATGTTATGGTAGGAATGCAGTGTTTGGGCTGGGTGTTCAGTTGGTCGAATTGGTAGTAATGGCAATACTGATGTAGGACTGTAATTACAGGTTATTAATACTTAACATTCACCCCCATGATCTAATAGGTTTAATGGCCTAGGATCATATAGTCTTACCAATGTGTAACTATATACATTAAGATAATGTGTTCTTGTCCTGTGGAACGAAGTCCAACGTGAATATACTTTTGCTAAGTCATGGTGCTAAAGTAGTCGACTCGTGTAATGTTCTGAAACCCAAATACCATTCAAATGCACCTGTCCTCCTCTAATAAGCCAAGAACAAACAAATGTGTAGATGTGTTTCCTTGCATATTCATGCTATGGGCACTTTGTATTTATTTTTGTTGATACACAGGGAAATAAGCTGTACGGTTTATGTTATGGTAGGAATGCAGTGTTTGGGCTGGGTGTTCAGTTGGTCGAATTGGTAGTAATGGCAATACTGATGTAGGACTGTAATTACAGGTTATTAATACTTAACATTCACCCCCATGATCTAATAGGTTTAATGGCCTAGGATCATATAGTCTTACCAATGTGTAACTATATACATTAAGTTAATGTGTTCTTGTCCAGTGGAACGAAGTCCAACGTGAATATACTTTTGCTAAGTCATGGTGCTAAAGTAGTCGACTCGTGTAATGTTCAGCGACCCAAATACCATTCAAATGCACCTGTCCTCCTCTAATAAGCCAAGAACAAACAAATGTGTAGATGTGTTTCCTTGCATATTCATGCTATGGGCACTTTGTATTTATTTTTGTTGATACACAGGAAAATAAGCTGTACGGTTTATGTTATGGTAGGAATGCAGTGTTTGGGCTGGGTGTTCAGTTGGTCGAATTGGTAGTAATGGCAATACTGATGTAGGACTGTAATTACAGGTTATTAATACATAACATTCACCCCCATGATCTAATAGGTTTAATGGCCTAGGATCATATAGTCCTACCAATGTATAACTATATACATTAAGTTTAATGTGTTCTTGTCCTGTGGAACGAAGTCCAACGTGAATAGCCTATACTTTTGCTAAGTCATGGTGCTGAAGTAGTCGACTCGTGTAATTTTCTGCGACCCAAATACCATTCAAATGCACCTGTCCTCCTCTAATAAGCCAAGAACAAACAAATGTGTAGATGTGTTTCCTTGCATATTCATGCTATGGGCACTTTGTATTTATTTTTGTTGATACACAGGAAAATAAGCTGTACGGTTTATGTTATGGTAGGAATGCAGTGTTTGGGCTGGGTGTTCAGTTGGTCGAATTGGTAGTAATGGCAATACTGATGTAGGACTGTAATTACAGGTTAATAATACTTAACATTCACCCCCATGATCTAATAGGTTTAATGGCCTAGGATCATATAGTCTTACCAATGTGTAACTATATACATTGTGTTCTTGTCCTGTGGAACTAAGTCCAACGTGAAAATCCAATAAAACCATCGAACCATTGGCCCGATAACCCCACCCTTATCTGCCAATTTTTATTTTATACTCTTGGTAAGTTAATAAGTGTTAGGTTCTGTCGATGATATTCTGTAACAGTGAGATAGATACAAGACAAATATAATTGATTTATTGTATGCCAATGTAATGGTTGATATACCCATAGGTAGTATTTTATTCCCACACGTTATTTACAATATTTTTCAACACGTAGGATGCCAATGTCTAAGCTTACATGGAGGGATTTTTTCATCAATTGATTCTGTAATAAGACCACCTTGTGCTGTGGTTGCTGCCACTCCTGAGGTCCTGGGCTAGTTTCCAAGCTTGATTAAGTAATTTAATTCTGTTCTGACTGTTGGAACGGCGCACACTCATCTTTGTGAGGCAGAACTCAGAAGAGGTAGGTTCGATTCTCACCTCGGCCATCCAAGAAGTGGTTTTCCAAGGTTTCCCCACTTCCACTCCAGGCTAACGCTGGGATGGTTCCCAACTTAAGGCTACGGCTGCCTCCTTTCCAGTCCTCACCTGAATTACAGGAAGTATACACACTACTACAGATACCACAATAACACAGATTATCATACAAATCATACACTCCCCCAGGGGCTCACATCTACTGGGACGTGGGTTGGCGACCACGGGGCCCCAGCTGAGTCCCGCATTGCTTCCACTTACTTGTGCCGTGCTCCTCTCTGTCTTCTTTCCTGTCGACCTCACTTGGTCAACTCTTGTTCTCTTCCGACCCCGACGGTATTAGGGTATCCAAGGCCTAGGGAGTCTATTCCTTTCCTGCCTTAATTGGCCCTTGTCTCATCTTTTCTGATGCCCTCCTCCTGCGAGGGGTCAGCCTTCTTTTTCTTTTCTTGTTATCTCCTGCCTTCTGCTCAAGGCCCTCAAGGGGCAGGGTGTATGTAGCCCCACCACCTTTGGTGAGCCCTGGATATTGCTACACCCTCAGGGGATCACGGCTGGTGAGTTCGGGAGATGGCGACCCCGAGGGATTCCTGAGCTGGGTCCGGTTTTTCCCCTTTTTTCCATTGCCTCTGGGGCCTTTCGTGGCTCTCCTTCCTTCCAAGTCCCTCGATCCTAATTCTTCGAGGGTTTGAGGGCATTTCTTTTCCTCCTGTCCTTTGTTTGCCTTATTCTCCTTTTGTTTTCCATTTCTTCTTCTAGTAGCCTATATAAGTTTGTAGTTAGTTTCAGTTATAGTTTACATTTGATTTTCATCTTCACGATCACCCAAACCATTAGGGGCCGATAACCAAGATGTTAGGCTCGTTAAAACAACAAATATCATCATCAACAAATCATACACACTTCCAAATACATGGGGCTAAATGAATATGTTAACGAAAGCCCTAAATGAATTAATATCAAAAACACAATGATTCTTTTAAAATGTAGTTAACTTACAGTAGGTGCAAACATACACATGTCAGCAAATTCAAGTTCCCCGTTTCAAGCATTAAGTTACACATTTATTCAGTTTACTGTTTCAACATACACACTGGTATGTGTTGTAGGAATTTGCGGTTCATCGGTGTCAGCCTTTACATCAAGGAGGAACTAGGTCCATTATTATGTGCTGGTCCCTACTGTTATACTTTGGCAAGAAAGAAGAAAGGAACATGCCTCAACACATACTTTTAGGAGGACCAGATTTGATTACTGTATTTTTGCTAAGTTTGATCTTGGCTCTTGCTGTTATCTTCTCTTCATTGACAACTTTTTAAATAAAACATGATGAATTCTAGCAGTATTGAGTGTTTTTCTTGTTTTTCATTGGCAGTCCTATTTCTCCTTTCCCCTTAACAGCACATCATGGAATGTACTGTATTAGTGTGCGATGTTAATTTTTGATGTAGCCTACTTACTGCATTTCACCCTTCAAAATTTTTAACTGGATATATTTTAAAGGGCATATGAAATGAACTACTGTATAGAAATTTTGTGATATCCAATTCTTTTTCTGTCCCCTAATGTATTTGGCACTAATTACACTAACAATTTTAGTGTGATGAGGATCTGGTTACACCACCTGATTCCTTAGCATTCTCTCTTAAAATTTTACTGTTATTGCTAACAGCATCAAGCATTTTAAAATATAAATTTTCTCCCTTCCCAGTACTTTTCCTTTGTAGTTTTTTCTAATAACTAATTGATTATAGGCCTAATTGGGCCATTTTTTAAGCTGAGTAATAATATGCTGCAGGCATTGTAGTAGCCTAATTTTTGTCACCAATGCAATATGTTCCAATTGCAACTGAAAGAAATTTAAACATGTATATTAGTGATGAGGTTATGTTCTAAATGCTGTGATTGTTCATTTCAAAGTTCTGGAATTCACAATTTCCCACTTTGTTATTATTTTTATTAATTTTTTTTCTGTTATAGGTATTTTGAATGTGATTTATTTCTTGTAGATCATATTATTATCTCCACACTTAAAAACGTGCCATAAGTATTGGGAGATTGTGATTTTCGGAACATTGAAGTGGGCAGAGCATTTAGGACGGAAATATTTAGCGGAACGAGGGGAAGGGGCAGGGTGGAGGGGAGGGGGCGGGAGGGTTAGTGTTTACGAGATCTGCTCATAGGTGGCGCTACCGGTCGACATGTTGCTAGTAAATCAGTCAACCACCAGACAGCGCTGAAGTCTTAGGTACCAAGAATTAGCATCGCTGTTGGCCATCTGTAATAGTAGGTAATCTGTGGTTGGTAGTGTTTTATACAGCTATTTGTCTTGTAGATTTTAATCTGATGATGCTCGCTTGACGAGCGAAACATTCTATCCCTTAGTTTTTTCCTTCTTCAATAATTAATACATTTTTTTGCGTATGGCTTTTAGTACCGGAAATGTCCGAGGACATGTTCGGCTCGCCCAAGTTTGTAGCTGCTTCTATGCGGAGACCCATGGGGTGAGCTACAAGTAACGTCGCGTGTACTGGGTGAGTTAGCCGTGGTCGTTACGGCATGACTGCTGGCAGTCGCACACATCTGGGAGGCTAGGAGGTTCAAATCCTCCCGCCAGCAACCTTGAAGATGGTCTTCTGTGGTTTCCCATCTTCCCTCCAGGCAAATGCCGGGGTTGGTCCCTAACTATAGGCCACAGCCGCTACCTTCCATTTCCTTGTCCTTACATTCAAACTTTCCTCCCCAGACAACACTGCACACGTGACGGTACTTGTAGCTCACCCATTGGGTGTCCGCCTCGAAGCAACTACAAAAACTGGCGAGCGGAACATTTCCTCGGACACTCCCGGCACTAAAAGCCATACACTAAAAAAAACGTTGCGTGTGGAGTGTTGTCTGGGAAGGAAAGTTTGAATGTAAGGACGAGGAGTTTGAAGGTAGCAGCTGTGGCCTATAGTTTAGGACCAACTCCGCATTTGCCTGGAAGAAAGATCGGAAACCTCAGAAGACCATCTTCAGGTTGCTGGTGGGGGGATTCGAACCTCCTCGCCTCTCGAATGTGAGCGACTGCCTGCAGGCACGCATTAACGACCATGGCTAACTAACCTGGGCTCCATAAAATTGTTTATATCTTTATCAACTGTAATTTCTTCAGGTTATGTTTTCTGAATATTCCAGTAATTGGAATAATTTTGTGTTGACCGAGTGAAAGTTAAAATATCAATTGCAATAAGGCAACTCTGAATTATGTCTACAAACCTATGTTTATTGCTTGAGGACTTCAGACACAAGCTTTGGACAGCTGAAAATGTGTTAACGGGTGGTACCTTCGATAATGGTGGGACAAATTCAAGCGCAATAATAACCCCATTTTGATATCTTATCATTTGTTTTTGCTCATTGTCTAAAATGACTACAATTCTTACAAATTGGGTTACAATTTCGACATTGTTAACTTATATTCGATCGCAGTGTAGATCATAAACCAAAAGTATATAGTCCAACACATGGAAAATCTATTTAATTGACATTAGAGTTTGGTGGTGTGATAAACAAATGGCGTATACGATAAGGCTATGTTGGTTTCCACACCGAACTGCTTGTTTTATTTTGATATTTTATTAACAAATCATCGACAGATAATTGAAGTTAAGCTTAAATATTTTAATTATAATTCTGCATAGACTACTGTGGGAGGGGCGGATATATGTTTGCGAAAGGAACGGATTGATATAAATCCGACATCCCGCTCTATATAAATTCTGGCGAAGCAAATACAAAGGTTAAGAAGTTATCACCACATGGCCTGCTTAAACGTAACATACCTTAATGCTTATCTGCCTGGCGTTCACAATAACCCAGTAAGAGGATTGTAACAACGCTTGTATAGTCCGCATTGATTTACGCGAAAAACTTCCGCGCTTCTAAACCTCAAGCTAAATCACAGTGCAACTCAGTTTGTTGGCTCCGATAGTAAAACGTAATTTTACTCGAAAAATCTAGTCGATATACTTTTCAAAAGTTCTGTAAAAATAACCTGGAAACTAATTAAAGTTATATCTCAACTTAACTTATACGGAACAGATTATGTGATTTTAAATACTCCAGTAGTTTTCACTCGCGCATTATAAGCTCAAGTTCTTAGATCATAAGGGTCAACTACATTATTGTGCGATTTACATACAAAGGAGCTTTTATCTGGCCGTAAAATCCCACGCACTTGCCAGCGTAATGAAGCCGAATCTGGAATAATGTGCGAGTGTATGGGGATGTGCTTCAGCTATATGACGGCTTTTACTGTACGATACACAGGAAAGGATTCATCCGTTTATGGCCTTCATGCCTTGCCTATTAACACTAATACAGCAAAACCTTACAATTGGTAGTACAAATAGGCATGTACTAACTCTAAATGAGAATATTATATATTATGTTATAATATCACTAACCGACTTGTCTTTGTTCTATCTTTGAACATACTACTTTTAGGTTGGTTCCTTAGTTCAGGGGCTGCAACAACGCGGTCTTGTAGCCCCGTAATATCCTACCTCTTTGGCATTCTCAATAAGTTACACGTCTCATGGACGGAGTAAAATTTCAATCCTGAGTGAATTGTTCCCAAATAATGCCCTTGTCTGTAATTGTTGTTTTATTTCATTTAGTGGCTTCGGACATGAGGTTGATTATCAAAACGGAATAGAACATAAATAATAATAATAATAATTAATGAACCAAAACAGCAACTTAAATAATGTATCAAAGATTAGAATTTCACGACCGAAATTATACAAATGAAGACCTTCAGCAATTAGGTGTGCATAGGCGCAGGTCGCAGGTTAGATAATAATTATATTATTGGATTTACGTCCCTTTTAACCACTGCGGCATTTAGAGACACTGTGGTGCCGGAATTTTGAACCGAAGGGGATCTTTAACGTACCAGTAAATCTACTGTCACGGCTCCCTCACAATTGCGCACCATCAAATGCTGACTGACTACGCCAGGATTCAATCCCGCTATCTTGGGCTCAGCTGGCGAGAACGTTTTCGCTTACTGTCGACCAAAATAATATGTGCACCCGAGTTTGAAGGTTTTTTGTGAAGTAACCTATAGACCTTCATAAAATCTTTTTGATGTATAAGGATTACAACGCGACCAAGAACTACATTTTCCAACTACCCCGAGCCGAGAAAAAGTTACCTTACAAAAATGACCTTACAAAAATGATAACAACTTTGTTTCTTGAAAACACAAAATTTTGAAATTAATAAACCATTTAAACAACATTCCAATGTATATTGTGATAAAATTTGGATTCAATCTGATGACGGGTTTGTGAGATAATAATTCTTAAATGTGATGCATGGTTGAAACACGCTTAAAACGAGCACTTTTTGTGTTTCAACTGCGATAAAAAAATATTAAAATATAAATTAAAATTTCTAAACCTACATGAACTACCGTAAAATGGAACGACGGAAATGATGATATTATTTGATTTTATATAGGTCTATTGGTTACTTCACAAACAACCTTCAAACTCGAGTGCACATAATATTTTGGTCGACAGTAGTCACGCAGCCAGTCTCGCAGTTTCGAGACCCGGAAACGGTCAAATATTTTATTTCTCTAGCTTCCAACTACTTGGCTTACAATATGTGTGCATTGCGCGACCTAATAACAGGTGCAAGCTAAGTAAAATGTGAACATCTGTGCGACAACTGTGCTTGAATAAGATACTCTAACGTTTTTGAGTGCTCATAACTCTCAGTAGAAATCAGTGTGCATGCTCTAATTTTATTATATTGTTTTGTAGCTGAACTGCTTAAACGTACATAATATTCATACGTCGATCGCAAAATATAATACAACATCATTATTTTCAAATAATCAGATTCATTGCGGGTCAGTTTTACTAACATAAACAAGACAAGCTCTGCAAAGTAAAGCTAAAACCTGTTTCTAAATACTGTATTTGTATAATTTTAAACTTCAACCGTAGCAATGAAGATCTGATGATGACCGCGTGTTGGTCAAAACGCGCAATCCGTAATTCCCCCTTTATCATTGAATATGATTAATACCTGTAATTTCTTTCAGGAATAGTGTGTTTTATATACCAGGTTAATCAGGAGCCCCTAATAATATTGTTTTATACAGCCCAAATAGCGTTGTTATCAGGAAGGTCAACATTTCTCTGCTTGCATCCCGTATGCTACTAATGCACTGAAAGCATATCCCGCAAACGATACTGAACACTATTATTCGTCCTTCGCTGTGAATAGTCTAATGAATGAAAATCCTCAGCCTGCTTCCAGTCGACCGACCGGGTCAGGAAATGGAATGAATGAAGCCCCCATCTAGCGGCGAGGATATGAACTGTGCCGGCTGCCGAAGCCTGTCGCACTCCCCTGGGGCAATGATTAAATGAATGACTGATGAAATGAAATGATAGTGGAGAGGGTTGCTGGAATGAAATTTTTGAAAGGGAAAACCGGAGTACCCGGTGAAAAACCTGTCTGCCTCCGCTTTGTCCAGCACAAATCTCACATGGAGTGACTGGGATTTGAACCACGGATCCAGTGGTGAGGGGCCGGCGTGCTGCCGCCTAAGTCACGGAGGCTCCCGAATAGTCTAATATGAGAGAAAAGTAATATTGTTCAGTATAGTTTGTGCGATGTGCTTGCAGGGCAACCATATGGGATGCAAGTAACGAAATATCGACCTTCCAGACAGCACACTTGTTTAGTTAGGTTGCATAAAACAATACTCTATTATGAGGAGCAGCTGATTCACCCAGTATAGTTACCCTGCACAACCTAATTGGGCAAGGTGTGTTGACTGACTGAAAAGTACACATTGATAGCTATCAAGATGATACATTACATTTAACACATCTTAAAAGAAGCAATGTTGAGAGATGCCTCACGAGCCTGATTGCACATCATTCCAGCCTTCAGACCTGAAATGAATTTCTTGTAGAACCGGGAATCGAACCTGGATCTCAGAGGTGATAACCCTGAATGTTAGATACTACATCTGCCCAATATAGTCGTGGAACTAGCCTTAAATCACATAGCTATATCAAGTTATAGTTATTTTTGTCTTAAGGGGTGGACAGCGAAGTCATCTGCCCCCATGGCTATAATGGTTGGTATTTAGAACTAAATATTCGCAGATATTAGAAAAGCTACAGCGGTAGCAATTCTACCTAACGTGCAATGGTAGGCCGTTGGGCCAAGCTATCGGCGGAATTGGTAGGCGTGGTGTTCGAACCCCACCGTCGGCCGTCTTTGAAAGTGTTTTTTGTGGTTTCCTATTTTCAAAACCTGGCAAATGCTGGGATGGTTCTTCTGACAGGCCATGGCCACGTCTTTCCACACCCTTGCCAAGTTTCATTCATATTCACTCATTTCATCTCTCATTAACTCCTCTCCTGAGGTCGGCGCCAGGAAGGGCATCTGGCCGTTAAAACAACCCTCCACATAGACTTTCATCGCATCCCATCCCCGACCTCGTTCAAAACGGGAATTATAAGGGGCAGACATACAATTCGCAGAAATAAATAGAAATATATGGACAGCAAGGACGATACCATTTATTAAGCTTCAAAAAGTTGTAATATTTTCAACTCCGTTTCTGTGAGTGCCATGTGCCGTCCTATTGAGTAACTGCCTCTCTCCCAGTCCGCTTCAGTCCAATGGTTCCATCACGTGGCGCATCTCCACTCCTCTTGTGTTATTTCTCCTTTTCTCTCCACTAAGCTCCTAATGCTCAGTTTTCTGTTTCAATTAACAACGATTGGAAATATGACGCGACCATTGATCCATGACCGCAGAGTTTGTGAGTCAGAAAGCAATGGCTCGAGGAGGCTTCCCACGCGTCACTCAATCACAAATGAAAGAGCGTTATTTATTTTCAGAGAATTCAAGTTATCATTTTACTGTCAATTATTTTGGCGATCATTGTTTGGAAATTTAAATTCATTTTCAGTCACTTCCTCTAGTAGTGGAAAAGCCTGGCAATTTGGTGTTAGTGGCCATATAAATCCTTGTTCATAATTTTTGCGCCGTCATGCGGAGAGCTATTGATCAATTCACTGTGGCCAGTTACAGCTGTTGTCAACACTTTTATTTACAAACCTCAATAGTGCAATTTATTCCCGATATTCCACTGTCGTTGTGGAATCATTCATCGCCTCTCCTTAATTGATTAAATATATGGTGTTTCAGAAAATAATACAAACTAGAACTCTCGCATGTGTATAAACCACCAGCCATGCTTAATTGGAATGCGGGCTTGACGCGACACAGTTCTGGCAGAAGCTATCGTCTTGTTAATTTTTGAAATTAATTAATTAATTTATTATTAAATTAGAGTAGTCTCCGTGGCTTAAGCGGAAGCGCACCGGCCTCGCACCGCTGGGTCCGTGGTTCAAATCCCGGTCACTCCATGAGAGATTTGTGCTGGACAAAGTGGAGGCAGGCAGGTTTTTCTTCGGGTACTCTGGTTAGCCCTGTCACAATTTCATTCCATTATCATTTCATTTCATTTCATCTGTCATTAAATAAATCATTGCCCCAGGGGAGTGCGACAGGCTTCGGCAGCCGGCACAGTTCATATCCTCGCAGCTAGATGGGGGCTTCATTCATTACATTCCCTGACCCGGTCGGTCGACTGGAAGCAGGCTGTGAATTTTTATTATTAAATTAGAGCGCAATTCGTCACAGCGGAGGATAATTCCTATCATTCTATTGAATACTCATTTGTCACAATCGGTTACTTGTATAACTGGCAGCGTGTTGCAATGGTAACTTTCTCACCTACTGTTCCCGAAGTTGCAGAATCAAATTCTGGCGCTGTCAGTTGGCATTTCTGGGGGCGCAAATATGACGGAGCCGTGTCAGTATATTTACTGGCACGTTAAAGATCCCATCGGGGCAAAATTCCAGCATACGGTGTCTCTAAAGTTGTTAGTACTTAAAAAGGACGTAAAGCCAATAGCATTATTATACACCCTCTGTCTGGAAATGTCGGTGAATGGGTCTATATTACGAACGAATTGTTGGCTTACCTGAAACAGCCGTTACTATCCTTCGAAATAATCCCCGTGGATGGTTATGCACTTCTTAGAACGGCTGTACAAGTCCTGGCATAGTCTCCCTGAGGGATAGCCTTCATTGGGTCGTCACATTACGTTGGATGTCCGAAATGTCCGAAAACCTCTGGCCCTTCAGGGCTTTTCGGCGACCTTGAACCCCGATACTCCATACTTTGACGCTTGCCTTCGAGGTCGTTCCTCAGGCACCAGGTCTCGTCACCCGTGACGATGGTTTTCAGGATCATTCCATTCCACGGAACATTCACCCTTCTCACTGCCACCCGTCGAACAGGTGTGCACGTTAGGTTGCATAAATTCACCCTTCTCACTCCTGCCCGTCTATCAGGTGTGCAAGGCAGGTTGCATAAATTTACGCTTCTCTCTTGCTTTCAATTTAGAGTTCTGACGACCCAAATTGAAGGCTATTCCTAAAGAAGACTATGCCAGGAGTTTTCAGGACTTGTTCAATCGTTCTCAGAAGTGCATAACCATCCACGGGGATTACTTCGAAGGACAGTAATGGCTGTTTCAGGTAAGCCAACAATCCGTTCGTAATAAAGCCCATTCACCGAACTTTTCAGACAGAGTGTGCAGGTTACTTGTGAGCATACCATGTCCACCCGCCTGGCTTGACCGCCATTCGGGCTGGACAAGACACAGATCTGGCGGGGGCTATAAACTTGTTTATTTGTTTAAACGCAATTTATAAACAAATAAATATATTTCCTGTGACTTTTCAAGAAAAGCAAGATTTGTCATGTACACTTGAGAGGATCAGTAAGATATTCGCACAAACCGTGTTTTCTAACTCCCTGTTTTTTAAGAGCTTGAATTTTGTGAAACATACACCTTGGAGTTTTATATACAAGTTGAATCAGATGCCCCTAATAATATTGTTTTATGCAGCCTAACTTGCGTTGTTATCAGGTAGGTCGGTATTTATCTGCTTGCATCCCGTATGGAACTAATACACTGCAAGCATATCCCGCAAACAATACTGAGCCCAAATATGTTTTCCTCGATGTGACTACAGACTAATACGGGGGAATAAAAAGATACGAGCCTTTGAGTAGTCGCATATGATGTGTAACATCTGACATGTTATCCTACTCGTACACTACACAGCTTGGACATTCTTAAAATGTTAATTTACACTCCATTTTCTTACTGGTACTACGATGAATGTATAGATTGGTTTGGAGAAATGCTACTGTCACATTTGTGGCGCAGCGGTCAAGCTGTTAGTCTCTCACCAAGGTAGACCGGGTTTTATTCCCGGTCAATACATGTGAGATTTTCGAATTGAAATGCCATGTCCTGTGGTTGGCATTCCACGTAAAAGGGAGGTACCGTGGATCATGATCGTGAGATTAACGGACACGCAAAACTATAAGCTTCCTTCCTTCCTTTTACATTAATAATTCATAATAACAAAGTGACACACAACGTCGACAGTACTCTCAAATACTGTGAGCACATTCCTCAGTAACTATAACATTCATTATTCTCAAGGCTCTCGTACAGTTCGTCGTAAACAATCAAAACATGGCTTCCTACAATCATCAAATGATCTAGTCACACATATGATGAAAATACAGCTTTTATTCCACTCATATAACAACATTCGGTTATGCATTTAATATTTGACTACTCACCCACAGCTTGACAATAATGCCGCTTACTTAATTTTCATTTGTCGTCTTTGTCCTACCCCATGTGATATTCAACCTTGAACGTGAAGCTTCATAAACTCCTCAATGACAAATGAAAGTCGGTGAAACATTTGCCACTGTGCTCGTCAAACCAGTGCCTGCGAAATGCACTGTCTACTGTATTGCCATAACATTCTCGCGCTAAAGAGCACACACTGCCTTGTTTCCAATACACACATTTTCAATTGTACTGTGCCCAACTCTAGGAATGGGTATCCCAAGATTCAGACACCTAGATATCAAGGGAAAGGCTGTAGCCGCTTTTGAAAGTTGAGATATTTGAATATCGCGCTACATTGCTTCTCGAAGCATTTGGAAATAATTTACCGATACTTGGATGTCAAGTGACGTAGCGAGTAATAGCAGAGGTCGAGGCTATTTATTGATTAAATAGTTAAACATGGAGTAGAGACTTGAGACTGGGATCAGATTACTGGCACGGCCAAATGAAAGAGAATGCAATTAGTATCAAGTAACTCGGACCAGGGATACGAGAGATATGAGGATTTCTAGATTACAACGTGATGACGCGTGACCCTGGCAGTTTTGAATAAAAGCCAGCTGGCCGAGGCATGGTCAGCTAACTCCAACACAAGCACTTGCAGAGCAAGTTGCCTCTACGCTGAGCCAAGGCACATGGTTGCCGGATCTACGCAGAAGTTCTTTTCAAAGTCGTGATAGTCACGAAAGTGCTGCGCTGCGAGGTGGAACTTAGTAAGTTTACGGCGAGGAGAATCACTGAGGTGATTGATTTTTCTACAGACATTGGTGGAAATATTTATATTTTCACATGGACATATGCTAGACTTTGTCTAGAAATAGTACTTTGTCACAGTCCAGTAGTAACATAATACTTGGATATTTAAATCCATTTCAGTCAGTTTTTCAAATTTGTAACTAGTTAACCACTTCGATCTGTCAGTACACTGAAGACTAGTCTATAACGGTGGCGTTCATTAGTCTACGCAAGGGAAACTACAAGTTGCCTAGCGCATGGTAGATGGTGATATAATAAACCATGCCCAGAGAACGATCTTCAGAACAGCCGTTGATTGGTTAGACTGTCAGTGTTTTTCTTGTACTGATAAGATTACCGTGAGTTATGTTACAACTGACATATTTAAGAAGAGATCACTTAGATCTGACCCTATTTAAACAAACTGTTATGGCTTTGATAGAAGCCCATATTAAAATGGAACCACAGTTTATTCAAACGTCAAAAGATACTACCACTATATCTGACTAGACGAATTGTGGGTATATTGTTTTAGATCCCTTGTTTGGGGGTGGTTGGATCTAAAAGACAGAGTTGTTGTGTTAATTTATAGAGCTGTGCCTAAAAGGGGGTAGCTTCCCTTGGCAGGGTAAGCTGACCAGTGTAGAGTGTTGTTGTGTGCTAGGAGCTAGGGGGCGCTCCTATAAATAATGTAGTAGTGTTTTAGGGGATGGGACTCAATGAAAAGGGTCACCGTGCCGGTCGCTCAGCTGACTGGCTTATTATATAACTGAACGTGCTTGTATCAGCTAAGTGGCACGCGCTGCTCCCTAGCAGCCGGGCCGCCGCGAGAAATACAATGATGTCTGAGCTAGCACTATCAGACTACCGTGTGTCACGTCTAACCGTGACGGGAATCAGGAAGGGCGTTGGGATGTAAAGAGGCGTATAAACAGTAAGGCGAGTGTAGAGTGTTGACCAAGTGTTTATTGGTCCGTGATGTTAAAGTATGAGTCCCTTGTAGGGAATGTAACAATGTTCACAATGTGAAAGTACAAGCTGTGGATGAAGGTTACAAAAGTAGGAAATCTGAACACGACTGACTCACCTCTGATGACACCAGCGTAGCCTTCGGCCGTATCACTGAAAGACTGATAATGGAGAGATCCTTGTGACCTCCTTAGGCCTCCTTTTATATTCTTGGGCGCTATGCTGTCAGCAATGTGATGGCATAGCTGCCCCAGTTAATAATATGTCGCTGTGTGTAATAATTGTGCAAGGATTGAGCTGCTTTCTAGAATGGCAAGCTGTCCTTGCGGCGTTGATGTATGTTGGCCTGGCTTTACGAGGGTTGCCCGTTAGGATATTTAGATAGATGCTGGGGGGATGGTCTCCAAGGAGTGCATGCCCCTGGGGTACTGTACAAGCCTCCTTCCCTATTTAGTTCGCGTCCCCGCGAACGGGAACGGAACTTGAGGTTGGGATGCTGATGTAGTCGTTCCTGAAGCCCCCTCGTATCGTCTGGCGGTGTCTTCCTCGTCGTCGGCGGCGTCGTCGTACAGAATGGGTGATGTCGTGAAGTGTAGGTGTGAGATCAGCCCGTGTTCAGAGGGGAGGGTTATGGGATGTACAGATATATGTATAACACTGGCATTGGCATTGTGAAAATGGAAACTGACATTGAAAAGAAATTGACATTGAGAAAAATTTGACATCGAGAAAAAATTGACATTGAAAAAAATTGACATTGAGGAAAATTTGACATTGAAAAAAAAAATTGACATTGAAAAAAAAAATTGACGTTGCCATTGTTGGCATGTTGCGAGTTTCAAAAAAGGAAAAAAAACATGGTTTTGATAGTTACATAGTTGTGCAGGGAGGAAAAACCCTGCTAGACGAGGAATTGTGCCGTCTGGCTCTATGTTGGGGAAAAAGTGCTCCCTGCGAAGAGAAAGATAGAAGAGAATAGAAAAAATGGGTGTTCCAGGGTGTAATTTAAGGGAAATATTCAAAGTATTTATTGGTTGGGGAAAAAACGGAACACCCTGACAAATTTGGGCGTTAGTAGAGTAGAAAGGAAAAAACAAAGCCGTATATTCAGTGTTGCCATTATGGCAGCGTTGAATGGCGTGACATATTGTTTACATTTAATTTACAAGCATGATATTTTGAATGGCGTGACATATTGTTTACCTTTAATTTACAAGCATGATATTTTGAATGGCGTGACATATTGTTTACCTTTAATTTACAAGCATGATATTTTGAATGACGTGACATATTGTTGACATTGAATTTACAAGCATGATATTATATATATATATATATAAATAAGAATCTTATTATTAAACCGGTTTGCTCATGAGCCTGGTACCTTTCATTTCGTAGACCTCTTTACCTGGCCTTTGTATACCATTCGCTGATTCTTTCCTGGCCATTTTCCACTCAGCCGTTTTATCGGAGTTTAGTGGCTAGGCCGCTAATTCCTTTTCCATTGAGCTTATGTCCTAGTGGTTTTCCCGCCGTGGGTTGGGAAATTCCACCTTGGCGTCGAAGGTTCGGCCCTTACAATACCTGTGCCGCCCTTAGACGCCGAAGTCACGCCTTATTTGCGTGTCATCTGGTTTTCGGCGCTCATCGATGCCCAGTATCCCACGGATACTGTGCTTCGGTGGTCGCTACGCTGTCACCTTTAGGAGGTGGAACGGAAATTGCCAAAGAGTGTATGTGTCTGTACAAGAGGGAGAGAGTGTGGTATTTTTTTGTGTTGGGATATATATATACAACAGGTTTGTGGACAATTTTCGTCATCTGCAAAACAAAATGTGTTAATGGCCATATATCTGGAAACATGTACATTCAGTCGCTTCCTTGCTTTCCTGCAAATAGAGTGTATTAATACATATAGCAGTTCCATCGCTGCGCATATTATATAAAATCAATTATGTTGCCACTTAAGTCTAACTTAATCTAGGTTAGCCTATGTTAGTCTAGTTTAGCCTAAGTAGGGTCGGGCTTACCTTGGTAACGGATTTTTAGTCACCAAGTGCCGAAATTTTACCTTGATATATACATAAAAAAAATTGCCCTAAGTGTAGACTTATACTGTATTGTACTGACTTATCACTAGGTATCATGGGTTGTCATGAGATGTCATGAGTTTGCCATGAGTTTGCCATGAGTTTGCCATGAGTTGTCATGAGTTTGCCATGAGTTTGCCATGAGTTTGCCATGAGTGGCCATGAGTTGCCATGAGTTTGCCATGAGTTTTCATGAGTTTGCCATGAGTTTGCCATGAGTTTGCCATGAGTTTGCCATGCGTGGCCGTGAGTTTGCCATGAGTTTGTCATGAGTTGCCATGGGTTGTCATGAATTTGTCATGAGTTGTCGGACTTACCCTGATGCCGGGTTTGTGGGTCATCAGGCGCCGAACGGCGTTACTTAGCGTTATCTATTTTAATTATGGTCTAAATAAAAAAAAATGCTATTTCTAAGCCGAAAGGGTTGCCTTAATCTACTGCCGAAATGTGCTGTGCCATACCTGGCAACAGCGGTGAATAAATTTGCTTAATCCTAGGTTGCGTGTCAAATGCAACCGTCTTACAGCTAAATTTGGCCTAGAACGATCGCCTGAGGCAATTTGCTTCCCCAGGACACCACCCGCACGAGTCCCAGAAACACCGGTTGTCTCTAGGATCGCTGGATTCCGTTCCCTTAACTCTAGGTGTCGACGTCTATTACTAGTACTAATCCAGTCGCAGGCGGCTTACGGTGCCACTAAGCAAACCGTTTCGCCCGCTGTACTTATCATTTCTTTGCCGTTGCCATTGCGTATGTAGTCGTAGTTGGGCCGCCCACGTAACCCTTATGAGGCGCTCGCAATGCCCCTCTCTTAATGCCCATTGGCTGCCCGATGCATCGCCATTTATGTGGGCATTGGACATTGTCGTCCAATGGCATAATATTGTCTTCGCCTTTGTCGGCAATCGTGGTCTGCTTTTCGCAGTAATCTTCGCCTGTATCGGCCGTAGTAGTATGCTTTTCGCATTAATATTCGCCTGTATCGGCCGTAGTAGTATGCTTTTCGCATTAATCTTCGCCTGTATCGGCCGCAGTATTATGTATCTCGCAGTAACATTTCCCTCCAACGCACAGGAGTTTTGCTTCCCGCTATGGAAGCCGTGCCTACTAAAATGTAAACTTAACTAGAAGTCTAGTCATAATGGGGTCGTCTCTAGGGATAGCTCCCGAGTCCGGCGCGGAGTGAGCTATTTCTCCCGCCATTCTCAGAAAGTCTCCCTGCAGGTCTTGGCTTCGACGACCGTGGCACAAAGTGGGTGTAGCATCCCTTCCTCCCAGGGCGGTTTATGCGCACCTAGGATTCCAGAGCTTGCCCGGCCAGGCCGCGAATGCTTTGACCTTACGTGGTTCGTCTGTTTGGTCTAGCCGTCAAGTTAAGTGAGGTCGCTGCGCTGTCGAGCCAACTGGGGTAAGGGTCCACATCACCTTCCCCAGCTCTGCTCCAGTGTGGTCCCTCTGACCTTCGGCTTACGCCGTTGTCATCAATCAGAGCGTATCAGATTCCTTTGTAAAAAAAAATGTGGTCGTGACCTGTGTAAATAGTTTAATCTCTGTGTAAGATGTAAAATATTTTCAGTGTTGCGGGGTTGTAGATCTTCTAAGTACATAGACTACTTCTGGTCTACCATTGCTACGTCAGCTTTCCAGCAATAATGCTCTCTTTACCTTAATGGAGGTGTTAGTAGGGTCTGTGGTGTCTGGTACCCTGTTAGTAGGATCTGGGGTAGTTATTTGTTGAGTGGGCTTAAAGTATGGTAGGAAGGGGTTGCGCACCTTTGGGTTCCACGTTAGTGGTGGCCTGGAACCGGTGATGGCGCTGGGATGCTCCTATAGTGAGTGGACTGGGGCAGGTGTCCCCTGGATTGCAAAGATATAAAAATTCCATGCAGGTTTGATATTAAAATCCCTGGTAAATGGATGGGATACTCATGCAGGTGTCTGGATATGAGGCATCTGCACTCATATAAGGATAGGTGTAGGTTGAGGCATAATATCAATATATTCCTGTCATGCGGGAGTGTTTAATTAATAAAGAATGGTTAGTATATATATCTATGGCCTCATCTCTCATTTGGAGACGCGCATTATGCTTATTTAATTTTTGCCGACCCACCCCTAATACTCAGGTGGTAGCATCGTGATCCAAGGCGTAGCATGCCTTCTGTTTTAGACGCATGAAGTCCATCAACCCCTTGTGTGTACTCTGTAATGTAGTGTAGCTGTTTTGGTTGTGTTCATATGTCTGCGTTGGTTGATGTTGGACGTGAGAGGGTTATTGGAAGGGAATTGGGTATTAACCATGGTAGCCTGCTGTAGTATGTCGGTAATCCCTCGCGGATTATCCACCTATGGTTTGTCATCCTCCCTTGGTCCATGTTGGCTTTCTATCCGCGCCTTGGGATAGTAAAGCTTCACGACCTAATCTGGTCTGCCATTTGTAGTATAAATGTGGCCAGTGGTCGTAGTGCGACTGGCCATGTCCTAGTCATCTGTAATGATTCCTATGCCTTACGATCGATAAAAGAAGTTATTAGGGGGGAGATCTTGTCTGTGTTTGCTCCTAATTGTTGAGTGCATGTGCGTGTGTGTGTGACTATGTTCCGCTACACCACGCGGACGGTTGGTCTGTTACAGGCTAAGTCGTAATATGTATCGCATGTATGGGCGGGAGGCGCCCGTGGCCTGTCAACGTCTTGTCCATTGCCAAGTGCTTTTGCGGTGTAATAAAAAAATGCATGTTATTATGATTGTTTTGCGTTTTTAATTTCACGGTCACTGCCGATACACAATAGTGTCTTGTCACTAGCAGTGTTGCAGTATAGCGAGTCTGCAAGTCAGCAGTTGGTATGTGTAATGTCAGGCTGGGATGTTATTGTTTGTCATCCGCTGGCATGTGCTTTCCTGCACGTATGCAAGTGTGGTCATTGTTTTAGATTCCTAGCGGACTAATGTAGCAATTCATCCTATTTAGCTAATGATGTTGTGTGGCCATTGTTTCCTAAGACTTGTGTCTTCCGAAATTTTCCTACCTGTGTTTGGGAAATGTATTTTCTATGTCTGGTGTAATTCGAAATTTTATGTCTGGCTTTTGGTGGGAGGAAATGTAGTATTCCCTGTTCATGTATTTGTATGGGCCAATTTCGGTGTGTTTGGAAGCCTGGATAATTGCTTTCCCTTGTGTCTAATTTTTACTAGGATTGGAACCCGTGACCTTATGTCATTCTCTGTGTTCTATGTCTGCGTTGTGTTTCAGGGTTTGAGGCGTCGCCAGTGTGGTTTTTGCTTGTGTTTCGCGTACCAAAAATACCGTTGGATAGTTAGTTTTTGGTACGAGTGTGGTGTGTGGTCATGGGTTCGGACCCGGTTGCCTGTAAAGACTTGGTGTGACCCTCTCTGTGCCGCATATGTTATGGCACATGTACTGTGTATTTGCTATGCGCAAACGAAAGTACTCATGACTGTGAGGAGTTTGCGTATTTTTGAACTCTCCTCGTAGTGTAATTTTGGAAGTTATAGGGTCCTTAGATCGGACGTGAATGATGCGTTCATTCCTGTTCACTAGGAACTGGCTTAGTTCGTCTGTATGCGTGAAGGTCAGCCAGTCATGCGTGCGTTATCACTGACGCGATAGTGTCCAATTTCACTCACGTGTGCACTACCTTGTTACTTGCTGGACAATGCTCTGTGACTGTATGTTTGTGTCTCTCCGCCTGAATGCTATCTCTGTAATTGTGAGTAGTGCTTCTCGCATTGTAAAAAAAAAAGACTTGTAGTTTAACGTGCCCGTTGATCTGTAGATCATGAGCCATGGGACTTCCGTTTTACGTGGAATCCAAACCACAGGCCATGGCATTTCACTTCGGAAATCTCACATGCCTTGGCCGCACCGTAAAAGAACCTCTTACTAACTACCTTTGTGTCCCCAATTGTGTGTTACTGTAACGTGGTTCGAGTATGTTCCTTATCCATGGTACCCAATGTCGTTATGCACGAGTGTCTCCGGGCCGCTAGTCGCGTGTTTGGTGACTATGTGCCGGTGAGAAAAAGTAATGTTAGAGGCAGTGTTATATGTAACGGATGCCTATGTATTAAATATATGTACAGTTTAACTTGGCCATCTTCCTTTCTCGGGCCGAATGCGTGAGGCAAAAAAAAAATTTTTCCATGCCCCGCTCTGAATTAAGAGAGCACTTTGAAAAGGTATATAAAAAAAATATACTGTATCTCGCCTGTATTCTGCTTTATGGTGATTAAAGCGGGTTGCCCGACGGCGATAGTCTGTCACAATTATGTCGTAAACACTATGAAGAAAAAAAATGCTTAAGAATGGTAAGTAGGTCCTGATCGTACTATCCACCTAGTAGGTGACGTTAGCACTATAGTAATCTGGTTACATCTCAGGGAAATCTACCGACACTGTCTAGTACACATTGGGAAGGCCATTGCAAGACGTATTTGATACGTTTGTATCACGTCACGAGCAAGGCCAGTGCACTGTGGGAGTCGAACCTCCCTTCCAAAGCAATTGTAACTCACCAAAATTACAGTGTCTCGCCCCGGTGTGCAATTGGGCTTTTCAGTTGGTTAAAGCACACCTCACCAAATTTTTGAAAACTAGTTTGCGATTCTTAATTCTTGCCACGCTTACGGCTTTCGCTCGTCACAAGAGAATCTATCAAACTGTTGAACCGGAACACAGAACACTTAGTCATTTCTACCCGGAAAGACCCGCTTAAGATCTATGCTGTGTTTTATTGCTTAAGCTGTGTTCGGAATATCTCTTTCCGGCCTTAAGCCGCGTAGCTCACCTGATGGGCTTCTACTTGGCTTTGGATATTAGTACTTTACGTTATCCAAATTATAATATGGACCAACCATGCTCAATACCCATGGCTGGCCTGTGAGAGAAAAGAAAAATGTTAAGGGCCCAAAAAAAATCAAGAAGGATTTAAAATTATACATCTTTGGTTTAGCCATGTTGCACTGCATATACGTGGAAGAAAAAAAATGTGCCGTTTACGTTAGTGAGTCTGTATGTATGTCCCTACTATAGGTTCAAGTGATATTGGATTGTTTCTGTGTCCCTGGTGGAAGTCGTTACTCCGGTCCGAGCGTCCTTGCTCGGAAAGATGAAGGGTTCTGCCCTGTTATGAGATTATAGGCCCCTGAAATCCACTGAGGCGCTTCTTTGCCATTTTTCGGGGGATTTTGTAGCAAAGTAAGCCTGGGCCTACTTCCACCGTAGCGCGTGTCTGTAGGTTTGAGCGTGCCTGTTTGCGAGGGCCTAAATGCGCTCCGCGCTATCCTAGTAGAGTTTACGGGGGTGTGTGTGTTTTCGACCGATCTGTTCTGTGGGGTAGGTAATAACACTTTTCCTAATCCCCGTGTACTGTGTGGTAGTGCCCGGTCAAAATGTGCGTGCGTGTATCGTGCATCCTGAGGGACTAATACCGGTGTTCGCCTTCGTTCTGGCAAATTTGCCCTTTGAACTGGCGGTAAAGGTCGCTTAATGGCTTGTGTCTGGCCTAGCAATGTGGGGGCGTGTAGCCTGACCGCTTTCTGGCCTGCGGCCACGGCAGATTCCTGCCATTGTGTTAGCCTATCTGTGTGGGTGTATGTAGGCATTATGTGTAGTGGGGCGGGTTCTATGTCGTCTGCCCATGACGTGGTTACGTCCCGTTGTCTCCCTGTCATGCTATGTGTGTCTGAGAGTCCTGGCTTCACCTCCCTCTCGCCCCTTTGTTCCGAGGGGGTTGTTCTAGGCTCTGCCCCTCGGTTTGGCAAAATTGCCTTCCGATCCGGAGCTGAAGGACATGTGTTTGTGTAACTTTGTACTTGTAGCCTATTGGAGCCTAACCTGGCCGTCTTCTGGACTGTAGCCATGGTGACCTCCTTCCCATGTGTGGCAGTACATGGCGAGAGGGACATCCTCGCAAATTGTCGAGTTAGCGTATCTACGCTTATGTCCTCTCTCGGCTGGGCTGGTGGCCCTACCATGAACTCAAAAATGGCCTTGTTGGATTGGAGCTCACGGTATTCGTCCCAAATTTGGGTGTACTGCCTATTGAGGCATATGGCCTGTTCAGCGACTTTTGTGCCCTGTGTCCCTATCCGTCTGTGTTCCTTGATGAGTGTCTCCCATTGTTGGAACATAAACTCGTGTCGGCAGTGTAGTTGCCAGTGTGCTTTTATGATTTGTGTGCGGAGGGTGGGGATTTTCGCCCGAATCTTGCGATTCTTAGCGCTGCGGAGTGGCCGGACAAGGGCTCTTATGATCCGCATGTACTGGGCGTGCAGGAGCTGCTGAAACCTTCTGAGGTAGTCCTGCCTAGTTTCAAAAACTCTGTGCCAGGCAATTAATTCCTGGTACTCCCCAATGCTCCTTAGCACAGCTAGGCGGTATAGGGGGGCCATGTTGAATGAAGTGTATGTGAATAAAATACAAATAAAATATCTGTGCGTGTTTGACAGTGTATCTTCGTATCTGTTTGATTCTTTCTGGGGCTGGGGGGTTGGTTTAGTATGAATCTCCCCTGTGTAGCTAGTTTGGAGCAAAAATGGTGTTTTTTGTCTGGGGATTTTTTTTTTCACTATTTGCTTGGCTTTTTGCGGTACGGGAGGGGTCGTTTTAACTACGAGGGCTCGTTGGTTGAGTCCTGTTCTCTATGCGTAGTACCCCGCCTCCACCAGTGTTTTAGATCCCTTGTTTGGGGGTGGTTGGATCTAAAAGACAGAGTTGTTGTGTTAATTTATAGAGCTGTGCCTAAAAGGGGGTAGCTTCCCTTGGCAGGGTAAGCTGACCAGTGTAGAGTGTTTTGTGTGCTAGGAGCTAGGGGGCGCTCCTATAAATAATGTAGTAGTGTTTTAGGGGATGGGACTCAATGCAAAGGGTCACCGTGCTGGTCGCTCAGCTGATTGGCTTATTATATAACTGAACGTGCTTGTATCAACTAAGTGGCACGCGCTGCTCCCTAGCAGCCGGGCCGCCGCGAGAAATACAATGATGTCTGAGCTAGCACTATCAGACTACCGTGTGTCACGTCTAACCGTGACGGGAATCAGGAAGGGCGTTGGGATGTAAAGAGGCGTATAAACAGTAAGGCGAGTGTAGAGTGTTGACCAAGTGTTTATTGGTCCGTGATGTTAAAGTATGAGTCCCTTGTAGGGAATGTAACAATGTTCACAATGTGAAAGTACAAGCTGTGGATGAAGGTTACAAAAGTAGGAAATCTGAACACGACTGACTCACCTCTGATGACACCAGCGTAGCCTTCGGCCGTATCACTGAAAGACTGATAATGGAGAGATCCTTGTGACCTCCTTAGGCCTCCTTTTATATTCTTGGGCGCTATGCTGTCAGCAATGTGATGGCATAGCTGCCCCAGTTAATAATATGTCGCTGTGTGTAATAATTGTGCAAGGATTGAGCTGCTTTCTAGAATGGCAAGCTGTCCTTGCGGCGTTGATGTATGTTGGCCTGGCTTTACGAGGGTTGCCCGTTAGGATATTTAGATAGATGCTGGGGGGGATGGTCTCCAAGGGGTGCATGCCCCTGGGGTACTGTACAATATGATGGCGGCGGATACAAGGATTATACGTGCTTGTCCGATAGGGCATGTCTATGGATAAATCTGGTACAGACCAGGTTTACTACGCTTCAAGACCATCAAGAAATGTAAGCCACATTTGAATTATATTATGCCTAGCTAATTGGAACAAACTATTTTTCTGCAGATGACCAACACATTTTTTCTTCGTATTTAAAGCTTGCAATGATTTACGCAAGACTTGTTCGAGTTATTCTGAGTATTTTCAGCACTCAGAACAGTTTAGGATCGATGACCGAGCATTTCGAGCATTTATTTGAATATTTCATATTTTTGGGAAATCACGGTAATCAGCCGATGTAACTGTAAAAGTTAATAATTTATTTTTGTTGAGGAATGGATATTTTTTTCCCATATTCTAAGGTTCGAACATGTGGATTCTCACATAATGAGATGATAATTAAACATATTTGAAATAATACAAATAATAATAATAATCCACTAATAATAATAATAATAATAATTTTTATAATTTTTCTAAATAATTCTTGGATATTATATTTTCTAATAATCATATGTATTGAGAGAGAGCCTATGAAGTAGTTTAATCATTTCTAGTTTGGAACAGGAGATTTTCCAAAGGAGAGTGGTTAGCGCAAGCCCGCATTCAACCAACATTTCAGTTCTGGTTGAACAGTTGATATTTGCATTGAGCAAAGTACATTTTTCAGATAACACGGAGAGGCATGAAACGGGAAGCAAATGATATTTGTATCAAATAGGATATTTTTGTATTTATATAAAATCATGACGTAAATACACTCGAAAGTGAAATAAAGATTTTCATAAGTATGGTAAATTCACGGGTTGAACTGAATGGTAAAATAAAATAAACTTGTAAGTTTATTAATCTTCCAGTGTTGATAACAAGCAGAGGCTTGATTTATTGTATAAATTTTGGGAAGAAAATTTATATGTGTGGAGTAGTTGAAATGCCATTCCCAGGTGCGCATGTTAAGTCGCAGGAATGAAGAGGTTTTTTCGAGCATCAATCAAATAGCAGGTTCGATGGCTCAGGTTTATAGTAGGAGTATTGGAACTACACATTTCGTCGTATGAATGACCCGAAGGTTATTTCTTTGAAACCATCAGTTCTTATTTCAACCTTGTTTACGAATTCCATTTAGACTTTGATTTTGCTAGAACCCGGATTTGTCATGATAGTAGTTTATTCTTCTTCAGAGGAAGACCTTTGCCGTTGTTGTTGTAATATTGTGTTCTTACACAAATAGTAGAATGGGCCACTGCCAATTAAAAATAATTCTTTAACCACGAATAATTTGAAGGATATTTTCAATCCTAGTGCCATGAACTAAATGAATTTATTATAAAGCTACAATTCTTATTTCCGCATTCTGTCGAAGAATTGCAAGTTGTAAAAGTTACTAGAAATGGCCATAAATATAAATATTTTCTTAATAATGATTCCAAGTGGGAAATTGAATAGTTGAATGGTTCAACAATTTAGTGATCAAGTTGATGATTCAGAAATCATATATTTTGTTAGGAACTTGAAGTTCATAATAGAGTCACTTCTCGAATGTTTAATGTCAGAAGAACGATTAATTGTTGTTGTGCTTCGCACAGTTCTTCGATGCTATGCTGAAGGTCAAATACTTTTCAGATGTTATTAATATGTGTAAATAATTTATGTTGCTTCAATGATAATAATATTTTTCGACGATGTATTTTTGAAACTGGAAAAATAAGTGAAAGTTTAAAATTCTATGAACATTTATTCTACGAGTGTTAATATCATGTAAATATTCAAACAGTGATCTACGATATTTCCAGTATAGACAATTAACTTTGAACTGGAATTAAATATTAATAATTTTGGAACACAGTCTACAGGACTATTAATCGGACTTGTGTTTCCAAAAAGATTGTCAAATGTGTTTGGAAAATTTCTGTATATTGTGTGTAAATAAGAGTGTGGATCGCCACACGTGGATGATGCTGCTTTGAGCATCCTTGCAGTCAGATTTTAACTTCAAAATAAACTGAGATAATTTTACCAGATGTGTCATACCCAATTAAATCTCCTTCTATCCTTATTGTTGCATTGAGCCAAAAATCAGTAAAGCATTTTTTTAATTTGATGTCGTTTTTGCGATTTGCTTTAACCCATCTGGCGCTCCGGGATATTTTGACTCTCGTGCTGACTGATTATTGGTAAAATGCATATGTGGTCGTGCGGACTCCGGTCTAAACGGGCACAGTACATCCAGCTAGCAGTGCGTCTTCACTTCCGTCCGATCCACTTCCGTTCGATCCACTTCTGCCCGATTCACTTCCGTCCGATCCACTTCCGTTCGATCCATTTCCGCCCGATTCACTTCCGTCCCCAATTTTCAAAATCACTCCCACAAAACTATCCAGCAACCGAGCGGAAAGATGTTACACATCAATAATACTGTTTGCAGGATATGCTGCATTACTTAGTACAATACTGGATGCAAGCAGAGAAATATCGACCTCCCGGACAACATGCGTTAGTCGGGCTGCATACAACAATATTATTAAGGGCAGCTGATTTACCTTGTTAATGATAACACTCATGCCAACGTAGGACTTCGAACTTCTGCTTCACATGTGTAAAAGTTCAGTCTTCAAATACAAGCAGAATGTCCACAACTGTAGATTTGTAAAATAAAACAGGTCAAATCCATGCCAGTGAAAAACTTGCAGCTCCTGGTTAATTAGGCTACTGCTGAAGTCATTATGCCACAGGCAATTAATGTTCACATCTTGCTTAATGAATGATTATTATGCTGTTAATTCATTTAAGGGCTTTGCGCCAACGTGAGCATTTAATACCGTGTACTTAGGTATGTGTTGGATTTATCGTATAACCTTTGTTATTGCGGGGTCTGAATTAATGGGTGTATTTTTAAATTGAAACTAGGATTGGGATAAAGTTTGCCGTGACCTAATGTTAGGAACCATCCCGGCATTTTCCTAGAGTAGGAAATGGGAAGCCACGGAAAACTACTTCTAGGATAGCTGAGGTGCGAATTGAGTCCGCCTTTCCTCAGTATTGTCTCACGATGCTGAGTGAACCCTGTTCTAGCCCTCAGACCAGAATTAAATTTCTTAGCAGAGCCGGGAATCACATTCGAACCTCGGGGGTGACTGCCATGAATGCTAGCTGCTACACCATGAGGTGGTATTTAATGAATATTTGATCACCTCATGGCTAGAGTCGTTGACCACCAAAATTAAGGTCCCAGGTTCGATTTCTCCTTTAGTCACCTTAGAATTGGTTTCCTGTAATTTTTCCACATTTACTCATGTAAAAAAATGATGGAGTGTTAATTAACTTGATGTCATGGCTGCCTCCCCCCAAATACAGTACTTCCTCCGACTACTAATGCCATGAGCAAAGATAGCAGAATATCGCAGGATATTATGTACATTCAAAAGCCCCTAGAATATAAGAATGAAAACTACTTCAAAAATCGCTAACGCAGTGTACTCATTGTTGATACGAGTTTATCTAGTAGGACAACTTAACCAAAACTATTCTATTGATTTGACTCTCATGGTTTGCAATCTGGTACTATAATTGCTCTGAAGCGGACAACCTTTTATGTAACTTAATGAAACCCAGGCATAGTGACTATTAATTTTGGCTATCACCGTCGAGGTCCGAGTTCTGTTCTCGACCCTGCCAAGATATTAAATTTTTCCGAGGGCAGAACTACGAGTATAGAGAGGCGGATTCCATTCCATCCTCAGTAATCATAGAAGTGGTTTACTGTGGTCTCCCTACTTCTGTTCCAGGCGAATGCCGGGATGGTACCTAAATTGAAGTGACGGCCACCTCCCACCTCCATTCTACACACAACCATGTATACGGAACTGAAGTGACCTCAATGTCTATCACCTTGAATGAAACAAAAACATTCAATTGATTGGAATACCACATACGTGAAGTGAACCAACTCTAAGAAGCATTGGTTCGAATTCTGGGCATTGCAAAAGAACTTGACGTGTGATTCCATCCCACCAATCTAGAAACAAAATAAGCATATTCGATTCAGGAAGTTTTTAACTTGATGTGGAGGCAACGAAAATGTTTCCACTGCGTGCCTGGAATCTCACCTCTTCTCCTGTACATGGACTACCGTCCTCTGACCCATGTCTAGAGAGTCTCCTTCCAATTTGTTTCCGGAACAGGGTTGCGTGAGGGAATTGCTGTTACCTGCGAGCAGCTCTTGTTAACTTTCCTTCTCTCGCCACACAAGAACACATCACCTGAACTCGTCGAAATCCTTGTTGGGTTTCCTTTAACCTACACATAATTCGAACCCGCTTAACTTTAGAGATATCCATAAAATTAATTTACCCGAATTAATTACGTTAACTCTCGAATTAATACCTTTTACGTTTAATGCCTTAGCGTCTATACTCTAAAATCTGTACCCATTTTCTAGTCACACATTGAAAATGAATAGTCACGTATGAAATAAAATAGTCTCTGAATACTTAACGTGTATTGATACACCTGGACTATCTTTAAGGTATTTTTTATTAGTATCGTGTAGGAAGCCATTCTTCAGTGTTGACTCAGTTAATAAAATGTATGACTTTCAGTCGGTCAACACGATTGTACCCTGAAAAACATTACATAAGATAAATACATTCAGTTGGTTGACCAGCTTCCCTCGCCGAACGATCAACATCCCATCCCCTACACTCAGGCTAATAAAGCTATGTCTACATATAGGCCTGAGTGGGTTAAGGTATTTACAATGTGTGTGCATGTATGTCTACCCCTTATTATTCCCGTTTCCAACGGGATTAGGGATGAGATGCGATGAAATTCTATGTGGCGGATGGATTTTACGGCCGGATGCCCTTATTGACGCCAACCTCATGAGAGGAGTTAATGAGAGATACAATAAATAAAGATGAATGAAACTGGGCAAGGATGTGGAAGACTGTGGCCGTGGTACCGTCCCAGCATTTGGCTGGAGTTGAAAATTGGTAACCTCGGAAAACAATTTCAAGGATAGTCGACGGTGGGGTTCAATTCCACGTCCACCGAGTCCATATAGAGCTTGTCCCTATGGCCTACTGCTGCCCATTAGCGAGCGTAGCTACCGCTGTTGGTCACTAAGGTATTACCAATATATAATATAATGTATACACTTACTAGCAACCCGCTCCGGCTTCATCAAGGAACAGTTATGATTGCATTAAGTGATAAGCGCTTTTTCGATGTCAATGAACTACGACCTACAGTATATCCGTTGCACGTCTCGGCATGATGGGTTAAAATCACTGACTGGACTATTAATTATATCATCATGGAGATGCATGTGCAAAGAATTCTTGTCAGACGTAATTTAAGAATGGCGAGATGCATGAAACACAAATGCCCCTTCCATCCAATCTTAACTGGACTGTGTATTTTGTAGAACGAAAAGTTCACAGGCGAAATGAAGAATAGCCGAGTTGCACTTCCAGGGAAACTCCAAACACAACCACTCTTAACTGAAGTCTTAACTCAACACGACTTGACAGTTTGCTGCTGGCTGTATCTGGGGTTATTGGGTACTCGCACGCTAGCTAGGCTGTAACTGGAGTCATAGGCTTCCCCCTAGCTAGCTCGTAAACTGTCGCCTCAGTTATTGAATGGAGATTGTTGGAAGAAATGTAAACGTTAATCATTTATAGTGGACGATGGATTGAAGATAGAGATATGCTCTCTCGGACTGTTTTGTAGAGCTTTTCATGCTGAAAAATAGTCTTAAACTCATAGTAAGTTATATTGATATTTTAATGGTTTGACCAGCGTAAGCTTAAAAAGCGCACGGACGCCTGGTTTATTTTCAACTTTTTCACTGAAATCGTTACTGCTTGGCTTTCTTTGATCATAAATGAATTATTTTCTACATAAACCTTCCTCGAGATATCCTTTACAGAATGGTGAATACCGCATCAAAATCAATCCAGTGGTTCTCGAGATTACCCGTGTCATCCAAGAATCGGGGACATTGATTTATACTAAGTAGAGATTTAGCTACAGAAGCTATTATAAACTTGGTCAACTTGTCAAAATCGTTAGTTTTGTGTGATTTTGTTATGACGTTGTTGGGGCTGTCGACCTGCAGATTTGCTTGCTTACGGCGATACTCAGTAACTCGCATATACAAGGTCGCTCATTTGCCCCGTTCAATGTACTTTTGAGTGTATCACATGTGCTAATGATGCACGGGAGGTCTAATAACTGAATTCCTAAGGGGTATACTTTAGTGCAAGCAGGTTACGTCAGGACGCCAAGAGATAACAACCAGACCTCACTGCATGTTCCTGAGTGCTCTCGTCTAATGCACCCCATTGCGTTATGAAACCTTGAGCTTTGACGGCATTACGACCAGCATCTCGATAGATTAGTGTGATGTTTGTGTACTCGTCGTTGCTGAATACGAGAAGCCTCCGTGGCTTAGGCGGCAGCACGCCGGCCTCTCACCGCTGGGTCCGTGGTTCAAATCCCGGTCACTCCATGTGAGATCTGTGCTGGTCAAAACGGAGGCAGACAGGTTTTTCTCCGGGTACTCCGGTTTTCCCTGTCATCATTTCATTCCAGAAACACTCTCCACTATCATTTCATTTCATCTGTCATTCATTTAATCATTGCCCCAGAGGAGTGCGTCAGGCCTCGGCAGCCGGCACAGTTCATACCCTCGCCGCTAGATGGGGGCTTCATTCAATCCATTCCTGACCCGGTCGGAGACTGGAAGCAGGCTGTGGATTTTCATTTTCGTTGCTGAATACACCAGTCATTGTCAATATTCTGCCAGCAACTGTTGTGTTGTTGTACCACATATGAGCCTATTGCGCTCTCAAATGCGAGCATTCATAACGCAATGGGGCACATAAGACGGGTAGGACGGGTAGTGCTGAGGAACAAGTAGCGAGCGGCCGCCTGGCTCGTATTATGACGTGGAAATCATTTATTAGACATCCCATACAGCAGTAGTGTATGCGGGACACTTATAGGCAGATTGTAAGGGGGTAAATGAACCACCTGGTATGTACACATACTGTCGACCAAAGTATTATGTGTACTCGAGTTTGAAGGTTGTTTGTGAAGTAACCAATAGACCTGCATAAAATCCAATACCATCAACATTTTCGTCGTTCTATTTTACGTTAGTTCATGTAGGTTTGGATTTTTAAATTTCTATTTTTATACTTGGTATCGCAGTTGGAACACAAAAAGTGCCCGTTTTTAAGCGTGTTTCAACCATGCGTCACATTTAAGAATTATTATCTCAAAAGCCCGTCATCAGATCGAATCCAAATTTTAACACAATATACATTGGAATGTTGTATAACTGGTTTATTAATTTCACAATTTTGTGTGTCCAAGAAACAAACTTGTTATCATTGTTGTAAGGTAACTTTTCCTCGGCACAGGGTGGTTGGAAAATGTAGTTCTTGGTTGCGTTGTAATCATTATACATCAAAACGTTATGCTTTATGACTGTGAAATGCGTAAATTAATTCACTTATTTTATATCGGTTTGTATTTGTACGAGGAAATAACACATGGTTCTCCAGCTAGCCGCTCCGGTAAAAGCTGTACAGCGTTGCTGAGATGGAGCCCATCACTTCCGAGCGAGACGCGCCATGATGCGTGAAGAAATACAAACCGATATAAAATAAGTGAATTAATTTACGTATTTCACAGTCACACAGCATAACGTTTCGATGTATAAGGATTATAATGCAACCAAGAACTACATATTTCCAACCACCCCCAGCCGAAAAAGAGTTACCTTACAAAAATGATAACAACTTTGTTTCTTGGACACACACAATTTTGAAATTAATAAACCTCTTATACAACATTCCAATGTATATTGTGTTAAAATTTGGATTCGATCTGATGACGGGGTTTTGAGATAATAATTCTTAAATGTGACGCATGGTTGAAACACTCTTAAAAACGTGCACCTTTTGTGCTCCAACTGCGATAAAAACATATTAAAATATATATTAATAATTCCAAACCTATATGACTTAACGTAAAATAGAACGACAAAAATGATGATGTTATTGGATTTTATGTAGGTCTATTGGTTACTTCACAAACAAACTTCAAACTTGAGTGCACATAATACTTTGGTCGACAGTAGTCTAGACATAATACCTTGAGTGTAAGGGACCTGATGATGATCGCTTGACGATCGAAACTAATCATCCAAGTGAATGTATTTACCTTGTGTATTTTTTTTTTCAGGTTTAGCGCATAAAACCCAATACAACTGGGTACAATCCTGCTGAACAATTGAAAATCATAAATTTTGATTGCAATTATTCTATTAATTTCATCACGTCCTTATGTTATAACGTTTCTAATTATTTTGTAAAGTATATATTTATATAAGCAGCTAAAGAACAAGATTGGAATTTAATTATTTAAATGTAGGTTTAATTTGTAGCTGTGGTTACGTGTACTTTACGGTGGAGAAAGTGGTTGCATCTTCTTCTTCGCAAAAGCTTGTCACATCGCGTTTCTTCTTCCCCCCCCCCCCACCCCCCCCCCCCCCTCCCTAGGGTTCTCTCCCTCTCAACGTTGCCTCTCCCTGGGGAAATGTTAAAAAAAATGGATTGAGCACGCCATGGGGAGAAGTTGCAAGGGAATAATTGTAGCCTGAATTCCAGGGCAGCATGCATGGCTCGTAGCAAACGTGAGCCTGTGATCAGCGAACATAATGAAAGAAATCTTCTCGTAAACGTGGGCTACTAAGCGCCTCTCTACTTGATCCATAATGAGGCACTAAACAGTCATACACTTATTAATAGTACAGAAGACATTTGAGAAGAGAAAGTACTATTATTACTATCTCAAATAATGAGCAGTCTTCTTCCGTCATCTATACACTCATTGAGAGGTGTTGAATGCTCGCCTAGAAGGTATGCTCTTTCCGACTTCGCCAGGGTTTTAACAAGAATATATACCGTGGCAAAATGAACTAAGGCCATGGGATGTCGGTGCTGTCGGCGTTAGCTCCACCTGTGGGATGGAGAGCACCTGAGGAGGGGTGGGAGACTTTGTACATGGGCATCATAAGGAAAATTAATCCCATGGATGTTGTCATAATTTTAGAGACAACGTTGTTAATTGCTGAATGTGGAGTCGAGAATATAGGACTCGTGAGTACTCATATGTTATACAGTAACTTATAATAATCTCTACTTAGTATAAAACACAGTCCCCGATTCTTGGATGTCTGAGGGAAATCTCGAGAACGACTGGATGGATTTTAATCTGGTTTTTACAATTCTGTGAAGGATATCTGGAGGAATGTTTCTATAGAAGATAATTTATTTATGATCAAAGGAAGCCAAGGAGTAACAATTTCAGTGAAAAATTCGAAAAGAAAACTGGCGTCAGTGCGCATTTTAAGCTTACGCTGGGCAAACCGTTAAAAATATCAATATACTATGAGTGTAAGAATTGTTCAACATCAAAAGTTCTAAAAAAAAGTCCGGGAGAGCATAGATCGCCCACTATTAGTGTTTTTAGATTGGACGGAGGGGGGATTTGTGTTTCATGCACCTCGCCATTCTTAAATTACGTCTGACAAGAATTCGTTTCACATGCATCTCCATGATAATATAATTAATAGTTTAACACATCATGCCGAGACGTAAAACGGATATAGTTCGTAGTTCATTGACATCAAGAAAAAAGCGCTTATCAGGTAATGCATTCATAACGGTTCCCGGGCGAAGCCGGGGCGGGTTGTTAGCTCAAAATTTAATAACGATGGCACTTAAATTCAGACGTTATACATACTTGATAAGCACGAGGGCTGTTTTATAAGTAACACCCGTTGAGATATTACGCCGTTGCAGCGCTGCGGTCGGCATTCCGTGCAGGTGCGCTGTGTACCTGCATCTATTGGCAAGGCTGAGACGTTATTACGGCAACAGTCGCCCATGTGTGGGTGTGTTGACAAGCTTTTGAAATGGCATCGCCGATCGTGAGTGTCGCCGACCCGTAAATGCAAGAGAAAACATCCCTGTAAGATATCCTGCCGTTTGGCCACCACTGTCAGGCAAATTGCGTATGTGCTCAGGAGAACTAGTAAACCTATGCAGTTCTCCTGGTAAGCACGCAATTTACGAGTCGGCGGCCCTCGCGATCGGCGGTGCGATTTCAAAAGCTTGTCAACACACCCACACATGGGAGACTGTTGCCGTAATGGCGTCTCAGCCTTGCCAATAGATGCAGGTACACAGCGCACCTGCACGGAATGCCGACCGCAGCGCAGCAACAGCGTAATATCACAACGGGTATTACTTATAAAACAGCCCTCGTATAATGAGTTTGAAGACGAGGATATATCAGCACATGAAGGAGGCTGTTCAAGCAGGTAAGACTTCACTAACCGTCCAGTACAGTAAAAGCGAATATGAATTTTCTCCACTCTGAATGTTGGGGCAAGCATATTATAAGATGTTGATTGCACCATACTGGAGACCATTCATCAGGACTAATACAGCCGTGGTTTCTATTCCAATAGCATAACAATGAGTCTCCTCATTCATACCGTAATTGATACAATCTTGCTGCACTGCATTAATTTCACGTCCTCACTATAGAAGCATTTGAAATGTGGTGTTCCAGGAGAATGATGAAGATCGGATGGGACGATATAGTAACAGATGAAGAGGTATTAGGACGAGTGGGCGAGGAGAGTTGTTTTTTGCGAAGGCTACAGAAGAGATAGGTTAGCAAGACACTTAATCAGACACCCAGGAATAGCAAGCATAGTTACGGTATGGAAGGAAGGGTTGAGGAAAAGAACTGTAGGAGTAGACCAAGGTTAGAATTTGTTAAACAGATTGCCTCGGATGTAAGGTGTGGTATCTATGTGGGGATGAAATTATTAGCTCAGGACAGGGTGGCATGGAATCCTGCATCAAACCAGTCAAAAGACTGAAGACTCAAACAACAACTATAGGTGAACATCGTATAGACAATGCTCTAGGCATTCAAATCAGTCAACCAGTTTAAGCTCCTTTCAACTAGGAGAAACGTCCTGAACCACAGTGTTTGTAATCAGTGAGTATGGAAAAACTAGTTGCAAGCTATTGGCCTAATTAGCTTCTGCTTCACCCAGTAGCAACACTAAAGTTACACTGATGGTGTCTAGTAGACATAACGTCGGACCATTTTTCATGAGTTGTTTAATTTTCTTCCTACATTTTTACATTTACCTGAATGTTTTAATTGTGCACCTATCGACATTCTGAAGTTACCTCTGGTAAAATCAAGATTTCATGAGATACAGAATTGCACCTCTAACGAAGGCTATTACAATTATGAAAACTTGTTTTGAATCCGCGATAAGGTCTTGTGACTGAAATATTTTCGATATTGATTTATGATCGAGGCTTGAAATGTGCGTGTGTCTGTGATCTCATCAGATTTTCTGATACTGTAGAAGGGAATTTCGTTCAATTTCCCGAAATATTTGATCGCGATCTCTGATTTGAGAAAGGTAAAAATTAAAATATAAACTTCTGGATGTCCGAAAAATCAAAATAAGTGTTGGTATAGGATAGGGTCTCCTCCACCCGCAGGATCAAAGAAAACTTTTAACTAAGGAATCTACTTATCCTTTGTTATCAAATTATTTTTTTCATTATTTTTCTCCTATTTTTAGTGTTATTGGTTTGAATGGTTTATCCTTTTGGGCATGATGAGTTTTTGCTCGTTAGCGAGGAGATAGAAAAATCATTGAGACACCAGTTCTGTATAAATGCACAGAGAATTAAATGGACGTAAATTAAAAGTAAGTACAGTAAGTATATATGTAACAGTCACTTGTTAGTAGATTTATTAGCTGGTTATAACATCCTCTAGGCAACATTGCGACACCCCGGCGTCTCCAAACCACACATTTTTAAGGGACCCTTGTCCCAGATTACTATTTTTATTATTATAATAATTAATGTGACGCGTTCGGGGTTCGCTCTTGAATAAACACACTCAACTGGTAGCGTGTAGTACTCAAACTCATTTTATGAATATTTCATTCGTGTGCAAGCACATTCTAACTTACCGAGGCCTCGTGTTGAATTCCAGCGCGAGTGATAGGAGAAGCAAGTTTGCGCGCTACATTCGACGAAATGCGCGCTGACCAAGCTGTCGGGTCCGCTTCGTGGTGAAGTGGCTAGCATTCCTGGCTGTCAATCCTGAGGCTCGAGTTCAATTCCCAGCTCTACCAAGAAATGCAATTCTGTTCTGAGGGATGGAAAGAAGTGCACTCCGCCTCTTGGGGCTAAATTGAGGTCATCTCAGTCATCCTGGAAATGGTTTTCCGTGATTTTCCACTTCAATTCCAGATGGTTTCGGACTGAGAAGGTTCCTTAAAATAATTCCATGACGTTCTCCTTCCAAATCCTCAACAGAATTACAATTGCACAGACACAACAAAAATACATGTCAGAGAAATTTCTAAATTTATTCATTTATTCATTTATTCATTTATTCATTTATTTAGTTATGTAAGTTATTGTGTTTGAATCCATTTGTAAGTGTTGCCTTCGTGATCGATATTGATTGCTTTTCAATCGGTCAACACGATTGTACCCAATTGCAATGAGTGTTTCTCTAAACCTGAAAAAAGAATACATGAGATTAATAAATTAACTTTGATAACTTATTAATTTAGCGATCATTAAACTCAAGTATTTTTTCGGGCTTAAGAAACACCTATTGAAATTGGGTACAATCGTGTTGACCGATTGAAAAGCAATACATCTTGATAAATAAGTTATATACACAACCAAAAATAGGCTATACTGAGCTAAGTGACCACTATGTCCATGCTTCTCAAATGAAACAACTCCAAGCTGTCATTGGTTTCGTTGAAAGAATAATTTATGTAAGAGAAATGCAATCAACGTTTTCCGAAAAGGGAGAAAGACATTATTAAAATAAAAAACAGAGTTCTATGCGCCGAATATATAAATTTACACCTTGAATTCTAGCGAAAGAAATCGTTTGCTTAGATAGCTGGCAATGTTTTCTATTTTTCGAAAGTGCAATAATGTTTGCGTTAGTATTCTTAACCCTCATTAACCGAAACTAATTATAAAACTATTTATCCAACAATCTGCAGAAATCTAAGGAGCTAATTACAGATAAAATTAAATGAGTGTGTCAGTTCTTGTGCGTTGAACCCACTCAATGTGCATATTTTCATTCTCTGCTTCTTACATTTCAGTCTTCTTCCTGGTGTAGCGGCTATCATTCTTTGCTGTCTCCCCAAAGGTCTGGGTTCGATTCACGACTGCGAAGTTTAATTCTGGTATGACAAATACACACACTAATAGAGATACCACAATAACACAGGTTATAATTTATTTTTGCTCACATCTAATTTCGCGGGGCTAAATGACCACGATGTCGAAGCCCCTCAAATAAAACAACAACAACTAATGTTACATATCAACAGCCCACGCTTCTTAATCGCAGCAACCGAAGACATATCACTAGCGAATATCTACGATGAGCTTTGACAACCTCGGCCACCTTCGGTCGCAGTTCGGGGAGACCCATGACTCTGAAGGATGGCGCCTCGACCAGCTAAGGAGTCTGAGGTTGGCACCTCTGCCTTGGTGCATTTATTGAACGTACGCTTGGAATTGCTTTAGAATTTTGAACCATGATCATTTTGTTAAGTGAGAAGTAAACGTTGTGCAACATCGCAAAAAAAAAATATATCGATCGTTAGAGCTTTGCACAAGAATACAACGGAGCCCAGCCGTTGGGTCATTGACCTCCTTGTGGGCCCCTCTGCGGAGCTTAGCCAGACTATTGAAGCCACTGTTAATGGCTTGCATGTGCATATGTGCTGGCTGTCCACTGGGAAAAATACTGGTAGCCTTTGTTTCTAGCAGTGCGGACCGCGATAATACAGAGACCTGTGGGGGATAACAATATGGCACTGACACTTTGTTGTGCTGGGACAGACAGCATTTGTAAAAATAACTTCAACAATCCGCCAAGTACTACAGATATGGAGAGACCTTATCTGATACCACGCATGTTGTAATTGTTGTTGATGGTTCTACTACGGCATTTGTAACATCGTGGTAATGAATATCCGTGTGCTTGAGTATGAGTAGAAGTTGTCCGATAACCTGTGCCCCTGTGATGTCGGTACCAGTGTGTGTATTTGTAATCATGGTAGGATTTTGGTAGGAAGCAGCCGTGGCCTTGCGTTAGGTACCATCCCTGCATTTGCGTGAAGTAGCAGTGGGAAACCTAGGAAAACCGCTTCTAGGATGCCTGAGGTAGGAATCGAACCCACTTCTTTCCAGTTTTGCCTCACGAGGCTGTGTGTACTCCGTTTCAGCCTTCAGACCAGAATTACATTTCTTGGCTGAGCCGGGAATCAAACCCGGGCCTCCGCGGTGACAGCCATGAATGATAGCCACTAAAGGTACGCAACAACAGTACGCATGTTAGTAGGAACAGTTTTTAAATTTTGTGTCAGATAACAATAATAATGATAATAATAAACATTTTCATAATAATAAAATATACCCTGATACCAAAAGCCTCCGTGGCTTAGGCGGCAGCACGCCGGCCTCTCACCGCTGGGTCCGTGGTTCAAATCCCGGTCACTCCATGTCAGATCTGTGCTGGACAAAACGGTGGCAGACAGGTTTTTCTCCGGGTACTCCGGTTTTCCCTGTCAAAATTTAATTCCAGCAACACTCTCCACTATCATTTAATTCCATCTGTCATTCATTTAATCATTGCCCCAGAGGAGTGCGTCAGGCCTCGGCAGCCGACACAGTTCACATCCTCGCCGCTAGATGGGGGCTTCATTCATTCCATTCCTGACCCAGTCGGAGACTGGAAGCAGGCTGTGGATTTTCATTTCACCCTGATACCGTCGGTGTTGAACGAAAACAAGGGTTGTCCAAGGGAGGTCAGCAGGAGAAATGACCGAGTGGTACCCAGCACAAACAATATGCTAGACACATCTCGGGTCCCGTGGTCACAAACCCACGTCCCATTATTGTGATATCCTCAGGATAGGCGGGAGTCTTAAGAGCCAAATGTAGTTGTAACCCCTCCCTATGTACTGTATACATGCAACTACTTTCCGATCCACTTATTGGCTCCTGACTAACCTCAGCATCATTTGGCAGGAAAATCACATCAACATTTCTACGAGTATTAGCAAATTGTATAAGTATTGCAATCCATATGGGTCAACTAGACTTTCCTTGGTTTTTGATCACTCCCCTGAAACGTTTTTCATCCCTGTGGAAAATTTTCTGTGTGTGTCCGACATCATAAAACGTACCTAAAACCTTTCTAACTATAATTTTATAGATACATCTCAAGCACCCTTGCCATGTAACTAAGTTGAAGTGATAGAAGCCATTTTTCAGTGTCGCCTAAAGCTTTGTGTTGACCGATTGGAAAGCTTTCTTTGATAAGTAACTGAAAATAGGCAGAAGAGTAATTTTTGAAAACGGTCTATTATTAGACACAAAGCCGATGTGAGAAATTCCATCTATGGCCCTAGAGATCCGGTTTCGTTTCCCGGCTCTGCCAGTATATTGAATTCTGGTATGAGGGCTGGTAGGGTAACTCAGCCTCATGAGGCAAAACTGAGAAGTGGTGGGTTCGATTCCTACCTCAGCTATCCTGGAAATGGTTATCCGTGGTTTCCCATTTATACTCCAGGCAATTGTCGGGATGGGTCCTAACGTAAGGCTACTCTGTAGAAGCTGTCTGATAACCTGTGTCACTATGATGTCTGTACTAGTGCGGGTATTTGTAATTCTGGTAAGGATTTGAAAGGAGGTGACCGCGTCCTTTAATTATGAATTATCCCAGCATTTTCCCGGAGTAGAAATGAGAAACCACGTCAATACGTTTATTCTAGCCTTCAATTAAAAAACTAATTATTATGCTGCCTTTTCATAGTCAAAATACTGCGGCCCTTTAATTTAAACCAATTCCAAGATGGCTGAGATGGGAATTAAATCCTTATCTTCTCAGCTTTGCCTCACGACGAGGCTGACTGTAACCCTATCCAGCCCTTAGAACAGAATTAAAATTGCTTGGCAAAGCCGGGAAACAAACCCGGACCTCCGGGGCGACATCCAAGAATGCTAGTCACTACACCACTAGGTGGTTTAGTGCAGTTGTATTTACTGAGTTAATATGTGGCAGATTATCACACAGACAATTGATCTAACCTAGATTAAAAAGAGAAAAATATTTGAAAATAGGTGTTTTTTCACGGAATAATGTTACGAGCGAGCAAATATACTTCTGCCCTCGGTCCGTTTATTGAAAAGATTTGCTGTATGAAAGCGGGAGTACATGATGTAATTACTTCACCAAGGGTCTTGAAAGCACCAAAGTGAATTAATCAGTCCCCTTGTATAAGGTAACCATTAAAATTGCTTGGCAAAGCCGGGAAACAAACCCGGACCTCCGGGGCGACATCCAAGAATGCTAGTCACTACACCACTAGGTGGTTTAGTGCAGTTGTATTTACTGAGTTAATATGTGGCAGATTATCACACAGACAATTGATCTAACCTAGATTAAAAAGAGAAAAATATTTGAAAATAGGTGTTTTTTCACGGAATAATGTTACGAGCGAGCAAATATACTTCTGCCCTCGGTCCGTTTATTGAAAAGATTTGCTGTATGAAAGCGGGAGTACATGATGTAATTACTTCACCAAGGGTCTTGAAAGCACCAAAGTGAATTAATCAGTCCCCTTGTATAAGGTAACCACTTTGTCGTACAACCACCAATTTCTATGTGTTGTACATTGCAAACCATTGTATAGAGAAGGAAGGTAATAAAATTCATTTAAATTAAATTGATAGAAACTGCACTCGTGTTTACTGACAACCCTAATAATTATCAAGGGCTATTTTATTATTATTTGAAAATACACAGTAATGGATCATAAATGGAAATGAAAGTTGTATAGTAACTTGTTGATAATCAACAAATCTATTACTCTTTGGTTACCCACATGTATAAGTAGTTCCGTAAATATCTAAATAGCCTATTTTCATATATCCAACTTATGTTAATTGCCTCAATCAACCTACAAAAGATTAGTTTGATTGCTGTAATAGATTCGTAGATATTAAAAACCATCTAAATATTTCGGATGGTCGCCATGTTGTATTTTTATAAATGTAGGTCATAGAGTTATGTACTATTACATGAAGATTATTGTGTAAGTGTAATATTCAAACTTCAATCATATGATTAGGACTCAAGAGATAAAAACGAGAATATAAAATTTCGCACAACCACCATCTTGTGGTTATGGAAACAATTGATATAAATTAGATGTCAGTGGATTTTATAAGCATTTACCGCACCACGTTTCACTGCGCTCTGATAGTTAAATCGCGTGAAACGTCCACATAAATATTTAAATTTCGCGTCGCCGCCATGTTGGATTTGTGCTCACCAGGTTACTGAAGATCCCAGAGGTGAACTTATGTTCATTGCCTTTATCATCGGGGCCGATAACCTAGATGTTAGGCCCCTTAAAACAACAATTATCATCATCATCAACCTTTATCATCATTCAAAATTTCAGTTTGATTGGTGTCAAAGATTAGAAGATATTGAGAGCCGTCTAAATATTTCGGATGGTTGCTATGTTCGATTTGTATATACGTAGGACATAGAGTTATGTACTATTAAATGACAATTATTGCGTAGGTTCATTATTCAAAGGTTGATTTCGATCGCATGGTTAGGACACTGGAAATTAAAACTTAATTTTAAAATTTCGCTCAGCAGCAACCTTGAAGTTATGTAAACAATTGAACTAAATTAGATATCATTGCATTGGAATGTGTAGAGACATTTGCTGTACCATTTTTCACTGCGCTCGGATGGTTAAATCGCGTAAAAAGTATATTTAAATGTTTCATTTTGGCTTGGCCGCCATGTTCGTTTTGTACTTAACTGGATTTTGTGAGTCACATAGGTGAACTTCTAGTAGTGCCTTTCATCACCGTACAAAATTTCATGGTGATATTGGTAATACAGATTGCCAAGGAATGTTCTTCGCAGCGGCTACATGCTGATAAGTGAGGTAGCGTCAGCAGTTACGTTAGCAGCACGGCTGCCACTTGTATCAAAACAAACAAACAAACAGTAAACTTCGTTCTCACCACAGCCATACCTAACAGATGCTGGAAGTGTTGTTCTTGTGTTTGAAGACAGATTTCAACACGTCTGCACATATTGTCGAAGCCTTTCATTAAAGTTTCAGGCGTAATGGACTGCACATAATGATAATCACTTTAAGATTATCAATCATTCTTGGATTAGGTTGTGGGCCGAATACACAAAATTCACGTATCAAATCTCGAACGGTATCCCGGTTTGGACACTTTGAATTAAGAAGCCGCCCCTGAAATTCCAGTTTTACATTTTCTGTAAACTGATCGCCTTCGCGAAATACGTATTCCACCAAAAAAGCTCTGTCTTCAGTAGTAAACATTACCGCCTGTAGCCTATACTGTATTCAGTGGCACTCTTCCAATAATCTATCTGAACGCTCGCTTACTGCAATACACACTGACGATTTTGAGAGCCTACAGCCCACACGTGTATCCTTTCACTTTCCACTACCCTGTCAATGACACCGTGCTGCCAACTAAACTGCTAACGCTACCTCTCGCAGCAGCATATAGCCGCTGCGGAGAACATTTACTGGCGCCCTGTAGTTTCGGAGATATAGAAAGCCAGTGAAATAATTCGCACAGCCGCCATGTTTGATTGGTGAGACGTAATACAATTTGAAGGTCACGGTCGGGATCGGACGAAACAGTACTATTACCACACCTAGTTTCATTGAAATCGCTCCAGCCGTTCAGATTTTATTAGGGGGACACGAACACACACATACACAGACACACAGACAAAAAGTGATCTCGTAAGCCTATTTTTTTTTCATAAATGGAAATAGGCTAAATATGTGATATTATTGAGGCATTAAACGGCAAAGGAAAAATAAAAAATTAACATACTGTATAAGAATTCATCCATCTTAAACACTTAACATATAAAGTAATTGAGTTATGCACATTTGCATTCCCGGTCAATGCATGCGAGTTTTTCGAAGTGAAATGCCATGTCCTGCGGTTCCTATTCTACGTAAAAAGAGGCCCCATTGTTCATGATCACGAGATTGACGGTCACTTTAAACTACAAGCTTCCTTCTTCATCTGCAAGTTTAAAGGTGTGTATATGCTCTAGAAGTACACTTCCAACGGGAAGAAAAATCTCCAGGGCTGTTCAATCTTACTTTCCAAACTGTTCATCTGTAGTTGTAGTGGCATCACATAGAGATAGAGCGCGACACGACTCGAACAAAGCTGCACAGGGATTAAGAAGAGTCCCATGTGTTATGCTCAACGACTATACGCAGTGAATACTTCATGAGCTCAAAGCAAATTGAGAAGCTTATTTCCAAAAGATACCAAATCCAAAAAATTCGAAATTGAGATTATGATGGAAAACATATGTTGGTAGGAAACTCCATCATATGAAGGAAAATAAATTGCCAAAACGACCTAAATCCATAAAAAAGGGCATTAAAAATCTTGTTTGATGCCAATAAGTACCAAATCCTGTGACCTGAATGTGCCAATACGTACCGTATCCATGCCGCCAATGAGAGCCATTTCTCTTAGTACTGGATAATATTTTCCATTGTCCAGTTCACAAGTTATTTACCATATTCATGTTCTTTAGACACAAACTACAATCATAATTCCAGAAGTTCAGCACTGGTAAGTTACTTTGCTTAATTTTCATTGTTTTGTTCAATTTTATTTAATATTATTTAAATAATCTATGCTTTCACTGTAAATACCTTAAATACAATCAGTTTTCTCGAAGATTCTGATGACTGCAGTGGAATTTATGACTTTCCGTTGAAAGTATTTAGAGTTTCAGTGCCAAAAAGGACCAAATCCATCATTTTCTTTGAATATTTCCTAAACTGCAAAAGCCTAAACAGAAATACTTTGTATAACAATGCATTTATTCTATCTGAACTTAATAAAAGTGCTCAAATGTACTTTCAGTTGAAATTTTACACTCTGAGCGTTATTCCACTCTCCTGTAAAATATTACTTTTTGGATTTGGTACCTATTGGAAATAAGCTTCTCAATTAGGAAATGTAAGCTGCCTGCATAATCTTTTAAAGAAACACATTTTAGGGCCAAATAGCTTTTTAATTACTCCTATTTATTACTGGCAGTTTTACATTGTAAATTTCTATTGATAAAATTATCATATTAAATGACCATATTGTACCATGATGGCGTAACCTGTTGTGAACAGTGCAGCAATTTAGCATATCCACAATATCATATGCATAAATAAAGTACAACGTGAAAAACACGGCTGGAAATGAAAATAACAAAGTCTGACCATACCACCGCACCAATACAATAAACGTCCCATTGTGGATGTGTACCTTATTGTTAAAGATAATGCTTTGCGTATGATCTATCTATAATACTACTGGATCGATTAGGTTTGGTTAGGTAGACTAGACTAGGTTAGCTAGACAAGGTTTGGTTAGGTTAAGCTATGCTTACCATCTTTATGTTGGTGGATGCGCGCGGCCGCCATCTTGTGTGTAGGGCGAGGCGGTGAAGGGAGTAGGACCCGCAAAAAAAAAAAAACAACAAAAAACACTACTATTAAACATAACATTTTAGACTTCTGTGTGTTATAAGTTTAGATTGTTGATAATTCATTTAAGGGGCTTGGGACATCTTGGTCATCATCCCCGTGTATATTTGGGTGCCTGTTAACCTGTGTTTCTGTAATGACTAGTAGCTTGTGTAACTGTATTGAAGACACGACTAAGTACGTGGCTCAGCGGTAACGTTCTCGCCTTCTATATCCTGGGTTGCAGGATCGAATCCGTGAGGAGTCATTTGGCATTTGAGGGTGCACAAATGCGATGGAGCCATGTCAATGGTCTGCTAACCTCATGTAGGTGAGTTTGTGCGTGGAATCTGCATATTAACCTAAGCCATTGTTATGATGGCTGTTATATTATGGTGCGTATATTGGTAATTAACGCTAGGATTTGGAAAGATACGGCCTTGGCCTTAAGTTAGGAAATATTCCAGCATTTGCATAGTTCTTCGCAGTTCTTCCTCACGAAGCTGAGTGTGCACCGTTTCAACCTCCAGTCTGAATTAAAATTTCAGGAATAGAATCCAGTACCATTGGATCCTGAGTCTCAATATATACCATGAGATAAAAGAGAAAGCAGCTGTATCTTCTTTACTGATCATCCTGTTTTTTTGAATTAGTATGTGTGGATAGTTACCGGTCTTAGCCTATGATGGTGAACTGGATTGCTCAAGGTTTCCAGGAAAATAAAATAAAGAACCAACAATCCATTCCCTGGAGGAAGTGTTGCCAATTGTTGTAAGCGTCGAAACTTTAGTCCCCGACATGCGAATATTTCAGTCACCCATCCCTGTTCATGGAGCATGCATTGCGTCTCTCAGGTATTGTGCTGGATTTTTGTGATGCTTGGTAACAGTGTACGTATCAGTTGTGTATGATATTTGTGGAGCCTATAAATGATTTTAAATATTTAATTAGAATTGTCGGACTTTTTAGCCGTTACCATTATTAATTTTATAATTTTCTGGTTCAATGACCATGGAATTGCGTGTTAATGAGCGAAATTATTTAGATACCTTCAGTTTTAGTTCATACTGCACGTCGGTTAACGATAAAATCAGCCGCATTGCGTTCATAGCTTTTATACATAAAATGCACACGTACGCCATGTCAAGTTACAGGCTAGTTTTAGGCCATTGTTTTTGAGCAGAGACAAGCAAAGAAAGCATTTATACAGATAAGACATTTGTTGACATCAAATATAGATTTAGGTATTGGAAATTATTTTTTGTAAGTCTTTGTCTGGATTGAAACTTGGACTTTTGGCGCAGCAGAGATGATGAGAATAGAAGCATTTGAAATGTGGTGTTACAGGAGAAGAATGTTGATCAGATGGTGAGATAGAGTAACAAGGAAGAGGGAGAAGAGAGACGTTTCTGGCGACTGCTAATGAAGAGGAGAGATACGTTGGTAGGACACATACTAAGTTACCCAGGAATAGAACATTTATTAAAGGAAGGAATAGTCGAGGATAAGATAATAATGATATGATGATAATTGTTGTTTTAAGGGACCTAACATCTAGGATATCGGTCCGTAATGGCTTGGGTGATGGTGAAGGAAGAGAATGTAATGAAAACTATAACTAATGCTAACTTCAGACTTACAGACTAGAAGAAGAAATGGTAAACAAATACAGAATAATGCAAATAAAGGGCATGAAGAAAGGAAATGCCGTCAACCCACGACGAATGATTGAGGGACATGGAAGGAAGGGGAGCCATGAAAGGCCAATAGGAATGGGGAAAGGAGAGAGGGTCCACCCCAGAGGCAATGGAAAAAGGAGGAAAAACTGGAACCAGCTCAGGAATCCCTCGGGGTCTCCAACTCCCGAACTCAACAACCGTGAGCCCTTGAGGATGTAGCACTATGGAGGGTGCACCAGAAATGGTAGGGCCACACACACCCTGCTTCCTTAAGGGCCTTGAGCAGAAGGCAGGAGAGATGAAGAGAACAGAAGAGGTCTGACCCATCGAAGAATGAGGGATGAGGAAAGAAGAGACAATGGCCAATTAAGGCGGGAAAGTAGAATATTCCCCAGTCCTCAGATACCCTAATACCAACGGGGTCGGAAAAGAACAAGAGGTGATCTAGGGAGATCGATAGCAAAAATGACAGAGAGGAGCCTGGCACAAGTAAGTGAAAGTAATGTCGAACTCGGCTGGGGTCTCGTGGTCACCAACCCACGTCTCACTAGTCGTGAGCCCCTGGGGGATTCAGGATAAGAAATGATGGGATAGACCAAGTTAAGAATATGTAAAACAGATTGCCTCGGATGTAAGGTGTGGTATCTATGTAAAGATGAAGCAATTAGCTCAGGACAGGGCGGCGTGGAGTGGTGTATCATACCAGTTAAATGACTGAAGACTCAAAAACGAACAACAACAAATACATTAGATCACTTTAACTACAAGTATTATCATTGGAATTTGTAGACTTCTTGATCGTTTGAATACCAAATACGATAGCAATTAGGTCGTGTTATGTACATGAAGTACAAGCCATATGTTAAATATTTAGATCGTAGGCTTTCGCGGCTGGTGGCTAGTTTATCATCTAGGCTTACAGGATGGAGCCACGTCGTATATCGGTGATTATTTCCCGATTACGGACACCAACTCGTACCTAACCATGATTAAGGCTGCTGCAATTTCAGCCGAAACTAGTTCTCGGAATTTAGATCTGTCCAGAACCATATCACGTCATGTCTCTTGCCTGAATGTCTTTATCTACTTCAAGCAGCCAGTTGGTCTTAGATTTCTTTGAGAGAGTGAGATTTAGATGATAAGATGATAAATATAAAAATAGTTAATTCAAATGTTTCATGCAACGAGAATCGTCTGATTTCCAGGCTTAAGCTTTTACAACGCGTAATTGCTCAGTTAGTAAGTGCATCGGACTGGGAATCTGAAAGTCGCAGCTTCGAGGCCTGGTCGCGAGAAACATTTGAACTCTGTGTTTAACACCTTGATGGCGTGAACTTCATGTACTGTACCCGATAATCCGGAAAGGATCCTGTTGGAATATCCATTGCCCCCGCTGGATTGCCTATTTCTAACTGCTCCGGCAAATACTGCATTAGAAATCGCTCCCAACACGGCCTTTAGGGATTTACAGACAGCAATTACAAGAATATTGTGGATCAACAACCAACTACACGGGGCACTCACCTTTACTTACCTCTCGGGGACTGGGAACTCAGCTTCGCCTACACTACATCCACAATACTCTGCTCCTTACATTTAAAATGAATCACACTCCAACAACAATGGAAAACAATCTGAACAAATTTATTAACAAAAGGGTAAACTAATCTACTATAAATAAATAACAATAAACGAATTTAACAATTAACATTAAGATTAAAAACACGCAAACATTCACACCTCCTTTCAACTCTACATCTTACTACAATGCTGTATTAAAAATTATGAGTATAAAATCTTGGCTTGTTCTAGGCCTATACAGCGTAAAAATAAAAACGTTTATTGAAGCCTCTTAATGGCATTACAGACACATGGTTTCATTCACAAGCCTGCGTTGTAGAAGGCACGTGCAGAATCTACGTTTCATCAATGAAACAACGGCACCATGCCGTACTCAAAACTGGTTTATACAATAAATACAAGGCTGTGAGTCTACACCTGTTATAGTATGTCATCGCTCTCCAATGCTAACGGTGAATCATTCTCGCTAGCCCACGGAGACTGCTTGTGCGGGCATTTATAAAACACGTAAAAATTAACATTTAGATCTTACAAAAGTTCATATAACTACTCCGTTTCTTAACCAATCATTCTAAATTGTTTTATACACACTTACATTTGCACACCGCAATTGTTCTAGACCAATACGGTTCCACACCTTCTCTTAACAATGAAAAATCATTCACACCAAAAATATCCGCTCATAAACACACACTGTACCAAAACAATTGATTAATAAATCCTACTAAATTATTTAACTAATTAAATCATTTCCACAAAAATTATTTACATGTAATATGTTTATAATAATATCAATTATCTAGTGTTGCTAACGCGACACTTTCGAGATTAAAATTTCTCGGTTACAATATAATTCTTAACTAAATATATACACTGGTTTTTCACATAACCATCCTTCTCTAACGTTCTGTAGATTTAATATACTGCATACACATCGTCTTATATAGGTTTCATTACATTATCGGTATAATACAGTCGACTAATTAAGGTAAACTGTACGTAATTACATAAATTCGGGATTAATAAAATTTAATAATGGTATTATAGACGTGAGTAGACAATCTTTCTCATGTTGAATTTCCGCTGAAACCCTCCTGTTAACACAGCTAAATCGTTAATTCACAAGAACTGGACTGCTTGTATACAACGGCTCTTATCATGATACATGCCTTTTATCAAAGAACAACAATACTTTGACTTCCTTAAAATGCGGAATTCCCTCGTATGAGCACCCCATAGCTCTACAAATCCTCATATAACAGTATATATGGCATAAACAATTATCATCTACTATGTTAAACAGTAACCAAAAGGGATTAATTGTATTAACAAATCTTATGTAGGAACTTCTCTCAAATAATGGCATGACCCTCAGTATCATTGCACATGACTACTGGACTACAATTATACATGCGTAAGTTCTTCAAACGAAACTTCCAATTGTAATGAACGATATTAGACAGTCGTGATTAACCTCCTAAAGTTTACTCTACAACAAGATAATTAACTGTTAACTCGTCTGTCGCAAATACATGTAATAAAAACAAGAAGTTCCGTGAAGAACTATACAGCCTACTTTTCATGCCAATGATTATTCTACAGTATATGAACCTATCTAGAATAAAGACGAACTTAAGTTGGTAATATCGAAATATCTAATTAGTTCAAAATATACCTGGTATAATGTAGCCTAATAGAGCACTACAGTTGGCAGCCCTGGTGACTGAATATATTCTTAGTTCCACCTCTTAAGGTACAGAATACAAAATTAGGTTGAAGTCCAATGGACGTTACATGCAGTTAGACACTGGATCTATCAGCACGCGTAAAAGCATGTTGCCAACAATACCATGCGTGTGCTGGTCAGAAATAATCTGAATTATTATGATATCTTGTTGTGCCAATTTTGGATGAAATCCATTTGTTAGTATAGAAGTTACATGTATTTTAAAATTGGACATATCAGCAGGCATAGAATCATGTTGGCAGCACCGCCTTGTATTAATTACTCCAAATTAATCTAGAATGTCAGGAGCTATACGTGTGCAAAGTATAGAGCTGTTGGCTTGCATACTTTCTGATATATTGATATTAGGGTAAAAATATAGACAGCATTTATTAACAGTTGGCAGCCCTGATTGTTATTAACAATACTTATAGTCATATCTGTTATGGTACACATTGCACATACGAAATTTGGTTGAAATCCAACTGATAGTATAGACGTTACATGTATTTAAAAATTGGTACTATCAGCAGGCTTATAATCATGTTGGTAGAACTGACGTATATAAGTTACTCCAAATTAATCTAAAATGTCAGAATATACGTGTGCATAGTTTAAAGCTGTTGGCTTGCATACTTTCTGATATATTGGTATTTGGATTTAAAAAAATAGAGAGAGAAATTATTAACAGTTGACAGCCCTGGTGGCTCTTAAGAATACGCTCACTCATATCTGTTTATGTACAGATATTACATACAAAATTTGGTTGAAATCCAGTTGATAGTGTAGAAGTTATATGCATTTAAACATTGGGCCTATCAGAAGGCCTAAATTTATTTTGGCAACACTGTCATGGTTGGCCTCCTGGAAATTAAACTGAAATAGTATTATCTACATGTGTGCCAATTTTCGAATAGCTCCCATGCATACCTTGAAAGATATCCAACATGGAGCTCAAATTTCTAGTGCATTTTTTCAGCAGTTGGTAGCAATGACATCATTTTCAAATATGGACGTGAGCTATTCCGGTGCACATCTTTACTCATACTAAATTTGGTTTTGATTGCTGCAGCCGTTTAGGAGTTGATAGGGGGAGACACACACACAGCCAGCCAGACAGACAGACAGACACACATTTTCCCGGATCGATCTCATAAGACTACTTTTTCCTCATTTTTGCAAAATGTGAAAAGTAGGCTAATAATACCCCTGTTTCATCTCACTTGTCAAGCTTTAAATTGTTTATCGTTGTAATATCATGTCCACAAATGACGTGATGTTGCACAAATAGGATAAAATAGCACACATGCTATTTATAGTGTCAGATAGAATTCAATCTTGACCGGGATAAACTAGCTTTGAATTCCTAGCCAAAGATTTGAATAATCTTCTATCAAAAGGTATTTCCTCTAACATATTAAATGAACAAAGCTCTTAAGCTTTACAAATAATAAGAAAGGTTTGTCAATGTCGTAATGTTTTCCCACTCTACACAAAGAATGTTCATATGGCTTAAGACTTCGGTCTTATCAAACGACTAGTATTTCTTAGATCGTCGATAGTTTATGTACGATAATGATATAACGATATTTTTCGATGTTTCTTCTTTTCTTGATGTTATATGTTATTACATTAAAGTGCTGAAATTAAATTTAATAAGAATTTACTTCGAAGCTATGACACAATGTCGGTACTTGGTTTAAATGAAATTATTAAAATTCGAGAGTCGAAACGACTAGTCTCCTATGAGGCAATATGATTCCTCAAACAAAATATTAATGTCAGTTCCACAACTAATCCGTAGAATAAAATTGAAAAATAGATAAAAGGCAATCATCTTCTAAATAATCTTGAAGTGTAAAAATCTCAACACACATCTGAAGTGTAAAATACATAAAAGCACTGAAATACATGAAATGAAAAAATATAGAAATATGGAATAAGATCGCCGAAAACATGGAATAAGATCGCTGGCTCAGAATGCTACTAATCAAGCTCTATATAACAATTGAGATACACTAATACCTTATTTGGACGAAAACTTGAAGATCAATGTAAGTATTCCCACAATACTTTAGATGTTTCCTCAGTACAAGACACTGAGATGGATCTGCATTCGAACCTCGGATCTGCGACCTCAGAGATAAGAAAATGTCTCTCTCTGGAATTCACCAACATTCGACATCCTTCTGGCAAATTCTTCTGTGTTGCTGGGCTACCGTAGCTTCTTGACAAATCTCTTCTGTATAGTCTTCATTCTCCGTCGTAAATATGGATTAGCTTCATCATTGGAATATAATTATGGAAATATTCATATAAATGGTGAATGAAATGTTTCCATTGCTAATTGATGTTATATTAGTGTTCGTAGACTGACGAAAATGCACAAGATGGACCGTATACTACGTCTGTATTCAAGAATACGTTGTCTAACGAAGTTCTATCGTTGTATCTTAATTCCTGTTATTGAATATGTCTCTGGCGCATGACTGTTTAGTCCATCATATCAACAATATTAATTATGCTGAATGATAATGTTTGAAGAATAATGATAGTCATTCTATTAATGTTTGTGTTGCGCCAATATTAAAAGTTCTCCACCACTGTTCACTTGAACTGCGTTCGCCAACTTCACGTTGCAATTTATAATGATATTCAGCTTTGTTTCCAACACATTTGGAAATCTAACTTGACAGGCTTATATTGTCGAAACGGTGAATATTAAAACGCTCGACTTTTCACAATATATAGTAGGTGACCTGTTCTTTATATATATTCGCTTATTTAACTTCAAATCTCAATTATGTAAGAGATATAATCAATACAATGTTCCTCGCAACTTCACGTAGAATGGAAGTGCGGTGATCTCTAACGTTCCCCCTACCTATCCTCGCGTCTCCACAAGTCGACAGTCGTCGCACTCGGACTAAGCTTTGGGATCCCCGTTAACCCAGTAAAAACACTTCCTCACTCTTCAAAGTCTGCTGGAATAAGAACATCGATCCTTGGATCTCCCTCTCCAAGTCGAATTTTTGGCGGCCATATCAATCTCCCACCATAATTTTAGCGCGTAGATTATTAATGCTTATTACTGCGTAGATTAACCGATCTGTGGTTTTTAAAGTATCAGACATTATTTCTCTTAATATTCTCTTCATTACCAAATAAGAAAATTTTCTTCTAAGGGCCTAAATGCATAATTTCATCATATTGTGTAATTAAAGTTGATCCCGTCTTCAATAAGACCTGTTCTCATTGGCTCTGGACTGGGATCCAATAGCATAATTTATAACAATATTTATAATATTAATTTCCAAACTCGCTGTTGCTATGCTAAATATAGCCTTCTAGAAGCGTCCATTGTGCAACATATCACGTGATCGGGCTCTCCCACAGTCTCGCGCTTGTAACACTACACTCTTGTGTCACACTTCCAGAAATTATATTTGCTAGTTAAATTTTATCATGGGGACGGAAAATACTCTCATTTTGTCCCTAAATAATTCAATTTACGGGGGCAGTACATGTCATCAAAATTCTTCTCATGTATCGTGAATGATCAATAATACATTATGATGATGATGATGATGATGATGAAGATAATATTAATAATAAAATTATTATCATTCGGAGAGAATATCTCGGACACTTTCAGGAAAAGTCGTTTGAAATTTGATCGGCATATTCTCATAATGAGTGATTACAGACTGACTAAATCTCACTCTTTTTCGAAGTGAAATGCCATGTCCTGTGGTTCGGATTCCACGTAAAAAAGGAGGTACCGTGGCTCATAATCCCAAGATTCACGGTCACGTAAAACTACAATCTTCCTTCCTTCCTTCCTAAATCTCACTCCCTCAAAGAAATCTAAGAACAGCTGGCTGCTTGAAGTAGATAAAGATATTCAGGCAAGAGACATCACGTGATATGGTTCTGGACAGATCTAAATTCCGAGAACTAGTAGGCAATCATCAATTTTCAAACCACCCAAATATTGCATACAGGAGGAGCGCAGAAAGAGTCTTAGTGATAGAGGCATGATTTCTTCGTACTAATTTTTGAACGATTTTGTGAGAAGGATACTAATTTTCGCGTTATTTCGCGAAATAGACATTGCTGTATCGCTTCTATTTCGATTTAATGAAATTCTAAACTTAATCATTAATGGTTTCATAATTATGGCTCTGAATTATTTGTATGAATGGTAGATAAATGAATTACTAAAGGAAGGAAGATTGTAGTTTTACGTGACCGTGAATCTTGTGATTATGAGCCACGGGAAATGAATTACTAGTAAGCATCCAATATTATTTTATTATATTCGGGGAGCGTGTTGGCGCAGTGGCTTAGCCGCTCGTCATTCACCCGGACGGCCGGGGTTTGAATCCCGGTGACAGCGGGCTGGAATTTTCAACTGAAAAATCACGTGGCGACAGGAAGGGCATCCGGCCTTAAGTCACCAGCCAAAACCAAAATGAGCCTGGTTGGCTCCGGCGACCCCAATTAATTGGGAAAAGCCGAATAAGGTTTAAAGTTTATTATTTTATTATATTCCCGACTTTGCATTAATTTTAATGCTAGCAGTGACTGAATTATTTCAATTTGTTGAATCACTGTTCGCTCTTCTCTTTCTTTTCATACATACATTTGAAACAACATTTCAAGCTCGTTATTCACTGCAGATTTCGCTGTAATATCTCGCTTATCGCGAAACAATTCAATTTCACTTTCAAAATGGCCTAATCGCTTTAATTCGCTTTAATTTGCGAACATAATATCCTTATTTTCATAACCAGAAACATATGATTCGTTAAGATATCCCAAAATCGCCTCAAAATATTTTTGTCGGTTTTATCGTTAATGCGAAAAAATCATGCCTCTACATACTGAGAAGATTAAGATATTTTGAGAGGACAAGAACGCATGATCAGCTAGATAGTCTAAATAGCGTTCCATAGACGGGCATAACGATGCCAAATAATAATAATAATAATACTGTTGCGGGTCTGACGTCCATTTTAAATACTACAGTTTTAGGGATGCTGTGTTGCCGCTATTTCACCCTGGGCGTGTCAGTAAATCCACTGACATGATCTTTCGAATTTAAACACCCGCAAATGCCAAGTGGCAAACCGGGATTTGATCTCGCAACCTTAAGAAAAGCAGGTGACATCGTTACCGCTGCGCTACGCAACCTGCCGTAAATGATCAATCCGCTGAACATGTGACAATCAACGTGTGCCAGCAGAGCAGTTACTTGCTACAGCCATTTCGTAGATGTCATGGTTAACGTAATACTAAGAACTGCATTGACTGAACTATCCGTGTGTAGATTTCTTGTGTTGGTGTCATTTAGTTGAAATACTAGAAGAAATACTTTCATTCTTCCCTAATAATGTATTAGTAGAATCAATCTTCAGTCGGTCAACATGGGTCAACTAAGTAAGTAACTAACCGACCAACCAACTCACTACCTCGTGTTGACTGAAGGAAAAGCGATTCTACTAATCACTTAGGAGTCCCGCAGCGTAGTCGTGATCGTTAAAATGTGCACCAAGGCCACGACGGCAACTGCAGCAAGTCGGAGATCGCAGGTTCGAATCCTGGCACGGCCAGTGCCTTTCCTGAGGGTGAGTTTTGCCAGGTTTCTTTTCCATACTCTCTAGGAAAATGCTGGGATGGTACCTTACTTTCTTTCCCGTGGCTTATGATCACGAGATTAACGGTCACGTTAAACTACAAGCTTCCTTTATGGTACATTACTTTCCCCCTGGGGATCACGACAAGTGGAACGTGGTTTGGTGACCACGGGGCCCCAGCTGAATTCAGCATTACTTCCACTTACTTGTGCCGGGCTCCTATCTGTCATCTTTCCTATCGACCTCCCTTGGTCAAATCTTGTTTATTTCTGACCCCGATGGTATTACGGTATTCGAGGTCTAGGGAGTCTTTCACTTTCCCGCCTTAATGGGCCCTTGTCTCATCTTTCCTGATACCCTCCTTCTGCGAGGCGTCAGCCTTCTTTTCATTTTCATGGTATCTCCTGCCTTCTAATCAAGGCCCTCAAAGAGGCAGGGTATATGTAGCTTAACCACTTCTGGTGCACCCTGGATATTGCTACACCCTCAGGGGCTCACGGCTGGTGTGTTCGGGAATTGGCGATTCCGAGGGATTCCCGAGCTGGATCCGTTATTTTCCCTTTTTCCACTGACTTTGGGGCGGGCCCTCTCCTCTTTCCCTTTCCTATCTGCCTTTCATGGCTCTCCTTCCTTCCAAGTCCCGCAATCCTCATTATTCGAGGGTTGAGGGCATTTCTTTTCTTCGTGTCCTTTATTTGCCTTATCCTTCATTTGTTTGCCATTTCTTCTTATAGTATGTAAATTTGGAGTTAGTACTGTATTAGTTATAGTTTTCATTCTCATCTCATCTTTCACTATCACCCAAACCATTAGGGGCCGATAACCTAGATGTTAAGACCCCTTAAAACAACAACTATCATCATCATCATCATCATCATTACCTTACCTCAATTCCTGGGGAACTTTCCCCATCCCAGTTCTTTGTACAGTTACACACACAAGTAAAGTTATCACCTTAATACAGGTTATCAGACAAGTTCAACACACACAACTACACAGGGCTGATGACCAAGATGTCGTAAGCTAAAAAAATGAATCGCCAATAACAATCATTTCGACGTTTTGTTTCGAATCTCAATTGGGCGGAATGTGATTGAGATCTTATTAATTTTGTCTAGTAATTACGAAATGTTATAAGTAAGGTCGTTTGCGAGACAACACGGCATGACTCAGAGGGCTTTGAAGTGTTGCCACTCTTCAGAAATGTTACTTCCTGTGCGAGGTATTTAACTGACGATTTGGGATTCGAAGACGGACTCTCTACCGCTGATCCAACGACGATGCCAATGGTTACAGTGAGCGATTACAATAGCTGCAAATTTAACTTGTACAGACACTCAAAAAGGGGATGGGTGTATGGTATTTTATTTGTTCCTACTAGCCACCTCTCACATGTGGGAGTGTATGCGTACCCCGCGGTGTAGGCGCGCAATTTCAATCACTCACCTCGACCGAGAACGGGAACCTGCTGCATGTACAGGGATCAGAGGGCTGGAATCGAGAGGCCGTCCTGAGTTTTTTTCAGCAGTTTCTTCCAAATTCCCTCCAGGCAAATGCCGGGTTAGTACCTTATGTTTAATCCCAAGGAGCCTAGCCCACACCAGAACCTAATTATTAGAGTTACACACTACCACAGAAACACAGTTTATCAGACAAATCGAATACATACTAAAGGACAAGGGACTGATGATTCAGATATCCGAAGCCCATAAAATGAATTGAGGCGTACACTGAAAAGCGTAGGAAATGACCCTTAAAACACTAGGCCCGTAAGGGCGATATTCCAAGTGAAATAAAATGTCATGTTCCTTTGACTTTGAATGCCTCAATTTCGAACGAGTCCAGGAGGGCGATTCAAACGCTGTTAAAAACGGTTTGGCTGTATGACTAACATTATTAGCCTATTCTAGGCAATGGAATGACGGAATAATATGAAATAGAGTACGCCTTCGAAGTATTCTTTTCCTTAAATTTGTACTACCAACTCTCAGATGCCGGTTATCACAAAAATCTTCACATCTGTGCCAGGGATTATAAATATGTATTACGAGTTCCAGTACTGGCACTGGGCGTGAGAAACAAAAAACAAATATATTTATTCTTGTCGTTATTGATATCCTGTATACACCAGGTGAATCGGCTGCTCTTAATAATAATGTTTTATGCAGCCCAACTAGCGTTGTTGTCAGGAAGGTCGATAATCCTCTACTTGCATCCAGTATGGCACTAATGCACTGGAAGCATATCCTGCAAACGATACTGAACACTATTAGTTTTACCTCGATGTGACTACAGACTATTACGAGGGAAAAATAGTAGTGCTCAGTATCGTTTGCGGGATATGCTTGTAGTTTTTTTTGGTCGTGTGGCCTCCTGAGAGGCTGAGTGCAGGTCTTTCTAGTCGACGCCCGTGGGCGACCTGCGCGTCTGGATGAGAGATGTAATGGATGAAGATGAATGAAACTGAGCAAGGATGTGGAAAGAAGCGGCCGTGGCCTGTCAGAAGGTACCGTCCCAGCATTTGCCTGGTGTTGAAAATGGGAAATAACGGAAAACCATTTCAAGGACGGCCGACGGTGGGGATCAAACCCACGATTCTACCGAGTCAGCAGAGAGCTTGGCCCCATGGCCTAACGCCGCACTTTAGCCAGCGTAGCCACTACTGTCGGTATGCTTGTAGTGCATTAGTACTATACGGGATGCAAGCAGAAAAATATTGACCTTCCTGACAACACTAGTTAGTTGGGCTGCATAAAACAATTTTACTAGGGCCAAATGATTCATCTGGTATATAGGGGATTGGGACATCGCAGACATGTATCCTGGTGTGGTTGAATGTGTTTGGAATATGCATTACAACCTGTGTCATTGTGATGTCTTTAATATATCTTAGGTTTGGGAAGCAGGCAACCGTGGCCTTAGATTAGGAACCATTCCAGCATTTGCCTAGAGTAGAATTAGTAAACAATGAAAGAACTTTTAGGCTGGGTGTGGTGGGAATCTATCTTAGCTCTTCTCAGTTTTACCTTATTAGGCTGAGTGTACCCCGTTCCAGCTTTCAGGTCAAAATTAATTTTCTTCTGAGCCGGGAATTGAACCCGGACTTCAGTGGATGACACCCAGGAATGCTAGTCACTACACCACGTGGTGGTCACGACCGAAATGTCTCCGATCACCAAGCCCTTAATTGGAAGAACAACTACGTACAATAAAGCACCTGTCCCTTTCTGGACACGTAGCTAATCTTCCAAACCCAGTTAATAGGCCACCGCCGTAACACTCAATCGTAATGCCCTGCTCGTATGCTATATAGCTTAAAATTACAAATCCTCACTTTTCCATTTTAGTTATTTACAAACTCTGATTGATTTAGTGACCACCCATCCCACAAAATAGCACTTTATAACACAATACGTTTAGCCCATAAACGCTCTAAATACACTTACCTTTTGATTTGAGTATTTAATTGTATCAACGGCTTTAAAGCCAACTTAACATGCCAGGTAGGTAAAGTAATTGCATCATTTACCACCACGCAGTTCATCAATAATTTAATAAAGTCTCCTTTAATGAACACAAGTGGATTATTGGTGGCCGTCCAAACATTTTATCTGGTAACGCACGTGCTTCACATGAAATAGGTTAGGTACCATCTCATCTCACATTACCCCAAATGAGCATTAGTCAGCCTGTGACTGGTTGTATCCTCAAATCAGGGACCCGGAACAGAACGTAACGCGGAACGGAACTCTTGTCTATATGGAACGGAGAAATTCCGTTATCTCCAAGGTTATTTCCAAGTGGTAACGTTACCGCTGTCTGTTCCAAGCGTAACGTTACCGTCCTGGAACGGAACTGATTCTGAAACCGTACCCGGTATCTGGAACAGTGGAACGTTAGCCGAGCCTGTACCGGTACAGCATATTGGAGCCGGGTGGAACGTTACGTTGTCCCGTACCGAAATGAACAGAGGAATATCCGATACGTTACAGTTCGGAACGTTCTACTTATAATAACGGAACAAACAGACGGAACGGAACGTTACAAATTTAACGGGATTATATTGTTACAAGGCTGCATTATGACGTCTCAAGGTCAAGCAGAAGGCGTGCGATATAGCTGTTATTTTTATTGGGACGACGTGCATGCATTTACTCACTCAATCCCATTTTCCCGCTCACCTCACAGCACGCCAGCCTTCTGTTTCAGCTAATGTAGAGATCCTGTACCCCAAAAGAAGCTGCGTGACTCCGTCCCCTCGTTGTGATCGGTTGATCAAAATATCTTTGGGATACCGTACACGATTTGTGAGGTAGGGCAATGGGCAAAGCACAGTGCTATCAAGCGGTTCCGTGGCACCTTTTCCGTATATACCTAAGTATATCTAAGTTGCGGGAACACCGTAGTATTTGTTTGTACTTCAACGTTGATTATCACCGAGACATGAGGTTTGAGACCACATATAAAATTTATACATTTCAAGCTGCCTGGATTTGGAGAGGCGAGTACAGACGATTCTCTAGTTTAATCAAATTTTGGTTGGCTTACATATCATTGACAATCATTTCATGTCTCTGCTTTCAGAATAAGGCTATATATTATGACTACCCACATCGTCACTCCAAGAGCACAACGAAATACTTATTATTAGACTATTGTTATTATTATTATTATCATCATTACACAGTTATATTATTTTCATAATTATTAGTCAATAATGATTATTATTAGTATACTATTATTATTATACTTTTTATTATTCTAGACAATTGAGTTTGTACAAAAATTCGCTATCCAGCAACAGAGAAACTACCTTATACTATCGGGGCGCAGTTAGCCTATTATTAGGGACCGGATTCTTAGGTTCTTATCTATTTTTCCCATACTTCTAAATACTTTTACGAATCACACTGAAATTCCGTACTACCTAAAAAACTAAATGATACGCGAGTACCTAAAAATAACTAATTGCAGTTTTGTACCATTTATTGTAGTATATTTCAAATTTTGTCCATAATTCTTGAAATTAAATGTGAAGATAATGTTTATTCCTAGCTCCAGTTGATTGAAAGCAATCCTACCCACAGGAAAAATGAAATATTCTCAGCACTTTCCAGCTTATATATTATTGTTTGGTTATTTACCGAGAGGAAAGAGCGAATAAATCTCTTATTATTCCCAAGAATCCAATATTGTAAAGAAACAAAATTATTTGAACGAGATAGAGTGTGAAAATCATCTCTGACATCCTTGGCTTTATTGCAATCCCTAAAAGTGTAAAGTTATCGGTGATAATTTGATTACGCATCATTATGTAAAATATTTACTCTCTCGTTGCAATCAGATTGTCTACTAACAATGAGGTATTAATTTTAAGCCTTATGTAATGTATGTCAACTTTCGCTACCCTTGAAACATAAGAACCTATTGTAAAAACCCATTCTACCTAATAAAAACCTAAAAAGAACAATTTTATGTTTTTGAAAACCTAAAATGACAATTTTAAAAACCACCAAAATCCGGCCCCTATTTATTATATTCTGATGGTTGGGTGGTAGGTCATCGGACTCTGTACTGGGATAAACGCCAGGAAAGAAGATGGTTGGGTGGTTTCATAAGTATGAAAACAGAAACATGGAAACAGAAGAGTAGAATAAGGCAAACCTCAAGCTGCGACACGTTTTCACGAGGACCTCGGCCCATGGGTTTGATCACAGACTCTGCGCAGAGAGAGGATTCCACACCTGCACCATATGTGGACACAGTAGCATATACTGTACTCACCTGCCAAGCTAGGACAAACTCACTAACTTTCTATTCTCAGAATGAAAACTTGTAACATTCACCCTATTGTTAACATCTGAACGCATTGTGTTTAAGAAATATTGTTATAACTCAGCAAAAAAATGGTATTAATTGTCCGCTTTGAAACTATTTTACCACATTTTCCAAAATGAGGGAATGGAATGAAACCTGGCAAATTTATTCGCGGAAACGCACCCATACAATTTGGCAAATTTTTAAGATCTTCTACCCTTATTAAATTACGTCATAATTAACCCCCTCTAAACGTAGGAAAAATGAAAGGTTGTGGTAAATGCGATAGTACTGCGGAGTTTCGGCTAAGGAGTGTTGGAACTTCACGGACTTGCTATTGTATATAGTTACACCTCCGAACGGAGGCACCCGTGTTCCCCTTAGGACCTCCGTGTAGATCTAACCGAATTTCCTGACACGGGACTTGCCATGGAGGCACCTCGCTAGTTGTCCGGATCATACAGGGCCCACAGCCACTCCTATTTCAGTACACGAGCTATCGAGTCTAATACCAACCGGCCGAGTGGTTCGAGGCTGGTTGGCGTACCTCTGGTCGTATTGGGTACTGACGAGCCCTCTATAGTTCGAATATTGCGGCATTTGACGCACATTGGTAGTATATGCTAAAAGCATAAGTTGGCGTCGATAATTTAGAGGTGGAACACCCGATTCGGCGAGTCGGCTGGGTATAGGGCTGGTCCGGAAGGCACCAGTAGCCGGCCTAACGCCACTATGGTGGATACTGTCCAGCATTTTCAAGGTTGCCGGCCTTTCTGAACCGTAAGCCTCAGAACCATAGTCTAGCCGGGACACGACGAGGGCTTGGTAGAAAAGTAGCTGCACCGCTCCGTCAGCCCCCACGTAGTGCTACTAAGAAACTTGAGCATGTTCAGTTTCCTGAGACACGCCGTTCTTAGTTGCCGTATATGGTGCTGCCACGTTAATGTGCTGTCAAAATGGAGCTCCAGGAAGCGATAAGTGTCAACCAACGGCAACGCAGTATACCTGAGATGTAGTTCAGGATGTAAGTGTAGCCTTCGGAGCCGACAAAAATGGACGTCGGAGGAGTTCGCTGATGAAAACCGGTCGTGAGCCCACCTGTCGACCCGGTTAATAGCTATCTGCAATTGCCGTTCCACGATTGACATACTTCCAGAGCTGTAAAGCAGAGCTAAATCGGCTACATACAGCGATGGAACTATTGTGGGCCCGGTGGCGGTAACAATGCCGTTTATGGCAACCTCGAACAAGGTGACTGAACAGAACCCAGAGGAACTTCGTTTTCTTGGGTATAATATTGCGATATGTTCTACCGACCCTTACACGGAAGAGTCGGACTACATGAAATTTGCAATGAAAGTCGGTAGATTACCACGGAGTCCCCACTCATGAAGGGTGGAAAGGATCTCGTGTCGTAGGCAATTCAGAGAAATGCCTCGTGTATGGCGCTCGAAAGTCGCACCAGATGGGCGGTGGTGGACATATGGGAGCGAAATCTAGACTGGTACCCTGACAGTAAGCCTCTCTCTTCCAGGAACCACACCAGTCGACCTTTCACCATCTTTTCTCGCAGCTTACATAGGGCATTTGACAGGCAAATGGGCCTATAGCTGCTGACAAGTTTGGGATCCTTTCCAGCCTTGGGAACCGGTATCACGATCCACTCTCGCCATTGAGATGGAAACTGCCCATCAAATCCATATACGGTTGAAGAGGACCAACAATTGCTTTATACTGGATTCGCAAAGATGTTTTAACATTTGATTCTGTATGTTATCCGGTCCGGGAGCCGTATCCCTACACAGTGAAAGCGCACTGCGCAGTTCCCAATCAGAGACTGGTACATTGTAGGACTCCAAAGCAGCAAGGGGTGAGCCCCCGCCTCTAGCTTCAGAGTCAGAAACGTAGGATCGTAACTCCCAGAACAGGATACATCATTGAAGTGCGATCCAATACTGTTGGCAATGGCGAGTTGGTCCGTGATGATGTCTCCGATGATGGAGACTCCGTGTGCCATCAATGATATCGGGAGTCCGGAGATCCGACGAAACTTTGTCCACACTTGAGATGAAGGAGTATGTGTCGTCATAAACAACACATACTTTTCCCACGTCGTTTTATTACTCTCCCGAATCAGATATCTGGCTCTAGCACGCATCCTTTTGAAGGTGATAAGGTTGGCCATAGTGTTTTGCCTCCGATAGCATTTGAAAGCACGTCGACGATCTTCAAAGGCTGCTGGAATCTCGGCTGTCCACCAAGGGACAAGTTTCCGGTGGGAGTTGTCGGATGAGGAAGGTATTGTTTCCTCAGCAGCAGCCAAAATAACTTGCGTTATGTGAATGGTATGATCATAGACACTCTCAAAGGTATCTTCGGCAAAATCCGCACGTGCTGTGAAAGTTGTCCAATCAGCCCGACGGAGAAGCCATCGACTTGGTAATTCGATGGCTCTCTGGTTCGGAAAAGTAACGATAATCGGGAAATGGTCACTAATACAAAGGTCGCCGTGTACACCCCACTGTAGCAGGGGAACCAGCGCACGACAGCACAAGGTGATATCGACACTTGAATAAGTGCCGTGTGCAATAGAGAAGTGCGTAGGTTCCCCTGTGTTCAACAAATACAGCTCCAGCCGCCTGATCAGTCTCTCAAAATCTCTCCCTCCATCACTAGTGGTAGCGGAGCCCTAGATGGTGTTGTGGGCTTTAACATATCCCAGAAGGAGAAAAGGAAAGGGGGAGGGGGAGCTGAGAGACTAAATCCACCAGCTGGTTTCAATCCAGTTGAGAATCAGGTGGAATGTACACGTTACATACTGTTGCCATTACTGGCAACGAAGTACGAACTGCAACTGCTTCTAGCTGAGTACGCAACGACACCTCTTCACTAAAGAGGCTAGAGTGGACGAGAATGCAGACGCCACCGACGGCCACAGCTCCATCCACTGGGTCTTCAGAGAAGAGTTTGAAGTAACGCATTATTGTTTCATGTCCAGGACGAAACCTGGATTCCTGAAAACAGACAATGGTTGCCGAAAACGAAGATATTAATTGACGTAACTCATTGAGATGACCAGAATAGCTATTACAGTTCCATTGTAAGTAGAAGTGGGTCTTCTACTTACGCTTGACCGTTTGCCACCATACCCCATCTCTAGTTGGAGATGATGGGGCAGGAGAGCGCACCTCAATCTCCACATCTCCATCCGAAGACGAAGATGGAGCGGGCAGTCCCCTGGATGGCGTGCGGTCCTCGTCGGACTTCACGAGTCTCGCTCTTGGGGAAGAGCGAGAGCGGTGTCGAGGGACTTTCTCCCGGTCCGAAGACTGGGTGTCTGTCCCCGACACGTCCCGAAGAGATTTCTTTCTTGATCGGCGCTGACGTCTATTTGGGGAAGTAGATGGTCGCTTCCCCACAGACGCCAGTTCCTTACAAAACATGGCCGCTCCTGCTGACACCGCTCCACTGCTGGTGGTGGGAGTGGAATGGCCATCCGATACCTGAGCAGTCCTGTCTCTAGGAGAGGAAGAGAAACGGCGCTGAACCGTTCCTCTCTCCTCCACCGATGTATTTTCCTATTTTTAGGGGAGTTCCTCCATACGGACGAGTTTGGCTTCAGCCGGCTTCGCTCCCTTGATGGTCGTGGGAGTGGGAAGGCCAGCAGAGTCAGTAGCCACTCCGTCAGGAGGAGGGCGAGAGAGACGGCGACGAACCTTCTCTCTCATCTCAACTACTACTTTTGTCATATCGGGTGGACTGGAAGAAGGACCAGCCCTGGTCGGCAAACTCTTCTTTCCCCTGTTAACTGGGGAAGACGTGTTAACCGACCGGTTCGAAGAAGAAGAAGAGGACTTCTCAGATTTCGCCGGTTTAGATGGTATAACTGTCGCCTTCTTTTCCTTGCCCGAAGAAGGTTGTGGGACCTCCTTCGGGCAGACAATTTTCGCTGATACAGCGAGGGGTGATTTCAAATCTGCTGAATTACCAGACGTCGAGGGTACTACACTGGGAACTGTGACAGCATGGGTGAATGAGGGCGTCGCTGCGGCCACTAACGTCACCCGAAATTCGGGGGCATCCATATCACGGTACCTCTTGCGAGCATCGTGATATGAAAGCCGATGCAATGTTCTGATTTCTTGGATTGTGGCTTCTTTACAGAACTCAGAGCACTGCTTCGATCGTGGAGAGTGACTTCCTTGGCAGTTAGGACAAATCGGGGGAGGCGTACACCGCTCACACTCATGTGTCCCTTTGTCACACTCTCTACACACGGCCTTGGCAGTGCACCTGGCAGAAACATGCCCGAATTTCTGGCATTGATAACAGCACATAGGTGGAGGGATGTACGGTCGAACATCGCAGTGGTTCGATGTGACCTACATCTGCTTAGGTAAAACATCACACTCAAAATGGAGAATAAAAGCGCCGGTATCGACGCTATTCTCTCCAATGTTTCGGGTGATGTGCCCAATCTTGGTGACGACTATCTTCCCCAGATTCCGCAACAATGCCACATCGCTATTCAAAATGAGGTTACGATGGAAAATAACTCCACGGACCTTATTCAGCGTTTCGTGTTTTGAGACCTTAACGGGAATTTCGCTGAAATGCGTGCATTCCAGCAACGTTTCGGTTTGCTGTCGGCTAATTGTATGCAGTAGGAGCTGTCCGTTCCGGAGCTTGGAAATCTCGTTTAGATCTCCAAATTTCCCCTCGAATTGCTCGGAAAAGATGATTGATTTCACCACTTTGATATAATCCCCGTCTGTCCTGGTAGCTACCAGGTAGCGAGGTGACTTGTCAACAGGGAAACGTGCATTGAAAGTTTTATCTCTGATCCGACACTCAAGAGACGGCTATTTAAGGGGGCCACCCTCTGATGATTTATTGGGCCGCTTTCGCGTCATCCCGAAATCATCCTCCCCGAATACAACCTACTCCGAACGAGGGTCATCACTGTGGGCGCCACCCAGCCAAGGCAATACCTACCCGGCATAGCAGGTATTGCCCGGGGTCCCAGTGCCTTGAATAGGCACTTCCCCGTCGGCAGTGATATGTTTGGCGCAATTATTCAGCCGTGCAGGGACCTCCGTTGTGAGGCAGATACCACTGCAAGGGTACATGGCGCACCCACCTGACGGGATGGGGAATACCGTCCAGGCTTTCTGGCCAGATGGTCAAGTTGGTGGCCCCTCCCCAGGCAGCATGACGTTTATTTCTAAGGGTCAAACCAAAAATGGGACCGGAAGTCGAAAAAGACCTTTTACGACAGGCAGGGGATACCGTAGATGAATATTCTCTTCCTATCCACAGGAAGTCTTCAAAATCAAAGTCAGTCATGTCAGTCTGTCTTGTCGGCCCTATTAGTGGCCTCCTACGACAAGCAGAGCATACCGTGTGTGTATTCTAACCCGCAACCCACACGGGTTGTACCTAAAAGGATGTCTGTCGCACCCAATGGGGATTATCCCCACTCCAGTAATGCATATTATGGCGATAAACGGTTCCATTGTTGTGGAATCGTGCTTCTCCGTAAATAAGATGGTCGCTAGAAAAGCCGGATCAGTTTCCACAGAAAGCCACCCGGGCTTCGAAATCATGACCATGTATCTCCAGGTGTAAGTGCAGATGGTACGGGTGAAACCAGTGGGTGTGCATTATCCGCATAACAGACGCTCGGCTGATGTTTGTCTCCAGTGCAATGGCCCGTGTGGTAGTACGAGGGTTACGCCGGATAGCGTCAAGCACAACCTCTTCATTGTGAGCAGACGTCACGCGATGATCTCAAACAGGCCGTGTTTTTCTCAGGGATCCAGTATCTCCCAGGCGTCTTTCCACACTCCAAAACACCATGCCTGTCGGTCGTTGTCTATCCGGATAGAGTTCTTGGTACAGGCGATACGCCTGGTATGCATTCTGTCGAGCTCTTCCATAAATATAACATATTCATATACTGATCGCTGGAATACATCTCGAGGCAGTGAATACGCTTCGTGTTGTGAATTACTTCGAAGGAGCGAGTTCGCGCAGCTACATACTGACTTGCCATCGCATGTTGTTATCGTTCCAATGGGGCACACTTTGCCCTAACTGTGGTCTACGAAGCTTGGAACATGTACGACGTAGCTAACTGGTTGCCTGTGCCCTAGCCAAAGACAATCACCTCCTCATCCTCGTCCAATCCAGCACCATAGCTTATGCAACGATACACGCGGTCTTCTTTTCTTTTTCGTTTTATTTCATCGCTTACCCTCCAAGCTCGGCTTTACCCTCGGACTTTGCGAGGGATCAGTCCTCTACCGTCGAATTCCAGGACAGTGTCTCGGAGCTGCAAACTTGAGCGAGCCGAATATGTACTCGGACACTCCCGGCACTAAAAGCCATACGCTTAAAAATATAATATAAAAACATGAAGATTATTGCGTAAATGTATTATTCAAACTTCAATCGCATAATTAGGACACAAGAAATAACAAGTATTTCCGTGAAGAAATGTATAGCCCGTTTTCATTTATCCTGCTTATGTTAATTGCCTCTATCAACATACAAAATTTCAGTTTGATTGCTGTAATAGATTCGTAGATATTGAGAACCGTCTAAATATATCGGATAGTCGATATGTTGGATTGTTATATATGCAGGCCTTAGAGTTATGTACTATTACATGAAGATTATTGTGTAAGTGTAATATTCAAACTTCAATTGCATGATTAGGACACAAGAAATAGTAAAAACGAGATTTTAAAATTTTGCACAGCCTCCATCTTCTGGTTCTGAAAAAAATTGAAATAAATTAGACGGCAGTGGATTAAAATTTGTATAAGCATATACCATACCAAGTTTCACTGTGCTCGTCCTCTTAAATATTCGCATTTCGCGTCGCCGGCAGGTTGGATTTGTGATCACCAGGTTATGAAAGTTCCATATGTGAACTTATGTTTATGGACTCTATCAACATACAAAATGTCAGTTTGCTGTCAGATTATCAGATTTTGTGATCCGTCTAAATATTTTGGATGCTCGCCATGTTGGATTGTAACATATGTAGGCCATTGAGTTATGTACTATTAGATGACTATTATTGCGTAGGTTCATTATTCAAACGTTGACTTCGATCTCATGATTGCGACACAAAAAAAAATCCATTTAATTTAAAAAATTTACACAGCTGCCATCTTGAGGTTATGTAAACAATTTGACAAAAAATGATGTCAGTGCATTGCAAAGTGTATAAACAATTGCTGTACAATGTTTCACTGCGTTCGGATTTTTAACTCGCCAGAAAAGTATATTTAAATGTTTCAACTTCGCATGGCCGCCATGTTCGTGTTGTAGTTAACAGGTTTCTGAAAGTCCCTTGAACAATTTTGTAGTAGTGCCTTTTATCACCGTACAAAATTTTAGGTTGATATGAGTAATAGATTCGGATATATAGAATGCCAGTGAAATATTTCGCACAGCCGCCACGTTATATTGTTGCAACGTAATAAAATATGTAGGGCACGGTCGGTGTCTGCCAGAATAGTACTATGACCTTACCGAATTTAATTGAAATCTATCCAGCCACATAGATTTTATTAGTGGGAGGTGGGGGCACACACTCGGGCGCACACCACGACAAACGGTGATCTCATAAGCCTATTTTTTCATAAATAGAAATAGGCAAAAAATAGATTTTAAAATTGACACTGGTGCCATGTCGTGGTTAAAAAAACAATTAAGTTTGATTGCTGTCACAGATTAGTTGACATTGAGAATTGTCTAAATATTTCGGATGGCCACCATATTGGATTTGTATATACTTTGTAGGCCATAGAGCTATGTACTATTAGATGATGATTATTGCGTAGGTTCATTGTTCAAACGTTGGTTTCGATCGCATGATTAGGACACAATAAATTATACCTTAATTTTAAAATTTTGCACAGCCGCCATCTTGGAGTTATTTAAACAATTGAGCTGAATAGGATGTCAGTGCATTACAAGGTGTATACCATTTGCTGTACCATGTGTAACGGCGCTCGGTTGGTTTAAATGCGAGAAAAGTCTATTTAAATACAACAACTTCGCTTGGCCGCCATGTTCGTTTTGTAAAGAGGTTTTTGAGAGTCCCATCGTTACACTTCTATTAGTGCTTTTTTCCACCATACAAAACGTCAGTGTGATATCTGTAATAGTTTCGGAGATATGTAATGCCGGTGAAATATTTTGCACAGTTGCCATGTTGGATTGGTGCGATGTAATAAAATTTGAAGAGCACAGTCGGGGTCGGACAAAATAGTACTAAGACCTTACTGAGTTTCGTTGAAATCGCTCCAGCAGTTTAGATTTTATAAGGTAGAGGAGCGAGGCGACGGACGCATGCAAACACACATATACGTACACACATGCGGACTATATGTGATGTCATAGGCCTATCTTTCATAAATGTAATTGAGTCGCCTAGATGCAAAAGTGTCCATGTCCTCCATAACTGGTTTTGTGAAAAAGTGGAAAATGTGTTTTTACTGGGTGGATTGGTATAAGCCTACACTGTTTGTCATATAAATAAGTATGAATTAGTACTAATCTGCTTGAGCTATTGTCAAAAAACCAGGAACGCAATGCTTGCCAGATATAAGCAAAATAAAAATGGACATGGACACTTTTGCATCTCATTTTGCCGATGGACACTTGTGCATGCAACTGTAATGGACATGGACAGTTTTGAAACAGTTTTGAGACTATGTGAAGAGAAGACATGTGATGATCCTAAATCTAAATTTTTGTATTCAATTTTTAATTTATGGAATGAACATAAACCTAAATTTGTGCTTTTTTTAAGTACATCGTGTAATATCTGCCACGCACTTAGTACATCATACCTGGAACAATGTCTTGATCCTCTCCTGCTAGCCTAATAAGTTCTTGTAGGCCTACTATAACAGAGAGTTAATCTCCCTCCAGGACTCACCATAGTGTTTCTCGAGGAGATTTGAAACATTTTCCAGTTATTTTTCATTAATGGTCACGGGAGAGTTTGTTAAGCAGCCCGGGTTTACCTGTTTATAGTGTAGTCCCCGTTTGCATACACCCATTGGTTCATTGATGTCAGACCTATAATTAGGCTCCCCTTGGACGTGAATTACAATCTGTGAATTCCGGATGATGATGACTCTTTTTACTTTTGTTATCTGGAAGGGGAACGATGCTGCGGATTGGATGACGTTTTGAATGGCCCTTTCCAGTCAGCTATCTTCCAGTCTCTCCCTAGTTTGTGGAGGGTCCCATACTCTTCCAAGATGTTATCGTTGAAACTATCGTTTCTCGTTTCCGCAGTTGCCTTTTGATGAGCCCAATCAGTCTATCCGAAGGCATGAATGAATATCCAGTAATGGGATAATTCAATTCTATTTTGTTGACGCTTGTTGCGTGTTTGTACATCCAGTGACACGGCATCTAGACAACTATTGCCCAGGGCACCGATCGGCAATTAAGCCCAAAGTTTGTATGTTGCTCATGTCTGTATGGCAAAAACAGTGGTAGAGAGCTGAGCATATTTCATTTGACCCTTTCTTACCTGCGCTCTCAAGCCATGTGCACATGAAGACATTATTAGTGGTTAACCTTGATTTGAAGAAGAACATACTATAATGGCAAGATTGTATAGGTATAATTGCCTACTGTAATAGACACTCTGATCAGATATGTCAATTCCTTTGGCAGTCGAAAGACATGGGCAGAAATTGTCTCGCATTTCCTTCAGCGATGAATAGAAACAACTTGCTTCACTGATCTTCACGGCGTACTCGCTTCCTAGAACGGTCAGGTGTTGTTTCCGCAATGCCTTGATCAACATTACTGACATGTTTCATATTTATTGTGACGAAAACAGTGCGTATAACTTTCAGCATAAACTTTAAAACACACACAAGGGCTCAATGTTTACATACATAAGACGGCCATTTTGTATTAGTCATCTGACTTCAATCTTCATTGCGATTTGTGGAAAGGGACAAGGCAAGTTTTGAGCCCCACTTACGTATGGACATGGACAGTTTTAAATCCAACCACACTTTTCGAGAGCTGGTATTCATAGGACATGGACAGTTTTGAGCATAAATAGCATTTCAGGCATGCGTAATAAGTCTAGCTCTACACTCCAGTGTTGCCAACTCATTTTTTTTGAAAAGTGGACATGGACAGTTTTGCATCTAGGCAACTCAAATAATAAAGGAAGCTTTTCAGTCGGTCAACACGACTCAATAGCTTTCATTATTAGAATTAAGCATCACTGAAAAATGGCTTCTATCACTACTAAAAGAAAATAGGCTAACAAGTAAACGAAAAGCAAGAACGGGAGGTTTAATTTAGAAAAGAAATACTATTATTGGTCACAAAGAAGCTAAAGTTTGGTGTGTAGGTTACACTCTGCCTTATATGGCAACACTGCGAGAAGGTGAGTTGGATTCCCATCTTAGCCATCTTAGAGTGGTTTTCCATGGTTTCCCACTTCTACTTCAGGAAAATGCGTGGATAGTTCCTAAGTCAAGGCCACGGCCTACTCCTTTCCAAGCCATGCCATCATTACAAATACACACGTTACTACAGACATCACAATAACAAAGTTTAGGCCTATCAGACAAATTCCATAAAAACCTCAAATACATGGACCGATGAACAATAGCCTATGTTCCAAACCTCTATATGGAGCAACAATAAATATTTCGAATCAATGGGATCCATCGTATTGTTTTTAGGAAACATATTTCTAACGTAGGCTACAGTATGACCGCGATCGAATCGAGCAAAGTGCCTTGCCCTGTCTGATGCGGCACGCACTCAGACTGAAATCAGTATTTTTATTTTTATTTTTATTGATATTCCAAGAAGTAATTATCCTATGTTTGAATAAATAATTTGCCTGGAATTGCATATGGTATCGTTCAAACTGGGATAGTTGTTGACGCAGAAAAAAAAGGATCTTTTTATCAGGGTTCTAGGTACGACAGTAGATACTGAAAAACATCCTTAGGCTAGATAGAGTATTTCGATATCATGAAATAAATGCCCCTAGATAAGATAACAGGTATGTGATTGATGTAGTTGTTGTTTAATTAGGCTATTATGTGACAGTTTGTAATAACCAGCGTAACAGTGTAATAAACGCAGTGTTACAATTGCCGTGGAAACTAAATAGACTGTGTAATAGCCGTAATAGTCTACGTAAAAATTCGGTGTAATAGCCATAATGGTTTTAATAGCTAGTGTACAGTAGTACCGGTAACAGTCCTGTAATAGTCTGTAGGCCTACATACATTTTGGGAAATGCTGCTGTACTGTTACAGGCTCTGTACCGTTCCACTTTCCGTTGGAATATGAGAACCTGGAACGTTACGCATAGATACCGGGTGGCTGGCTGGTATAACCTGGAACGGTACACAGTCTAACCGGGTACTGATGGAAACGTTACTCTATTTCGATAACCAAGAACGGTACGCAGAGTAACATTCCAACTGGTAACGCTGAGGAATCGTTCCAGTCATGTACCGTTCCATACGTAACGTTCCACTAACACGTACCTTGATGCTCGGTACAGTTGGGAGTCGAGTTCTGACTGTACCGTTCCAGGGCTGTAACGTTCCACATGCTCGTACCGAGTTCCAAGTTACAGTTACGGAACGATACCGCAAGCCAGCTCGGGGCCGCGGTATGGCATACGTAACGTAACGTGGAACACAGCGGTACGTAACGCATTTCAGTTCTGTTCCGGGTCCCTGCCTCAAATATCATCACAGTGGGTAATGGGGATAGAAACGAACTAAAACACAAGACGTATTTAGGCGTACTAGACAAGGAGACGAGTGTGGTAGCTTGCCATTGCCATCATCAGTGAGTCAGTATAGCAATACTAGCTCTAAACTCTAATACTATCCAAAACGTTACGGCAAAAGCTAGGCAATTCACAAGAAGTATATCTCTTGTTTTGATTTCCGGGGAGACGGAATGCCAGGTCCTGTGACCTGGCATTCCAAAAGACAGACTTTAACTACTAATTTCTCACCCTACAACTTGTACTGGGCGCAATCTAGAGACAGGCAAGTTATTTATTAGTAGTATTATTACATTTATTATTATTTGGAATATTATCATTATCCATTGGTGTAGCCGTGCACGTGCGAGTTAACTAGTTCACGACCGCAGTGGGGAGGTGCAGTAAATTAGGAGTTCGGAAGTATGAATCCCGATTATTGCCAGTGCTGTCCATACGTCCTCCAGGTAAATGTCAGAATAGAGCCTTATTTCACACACAACTGGAGTCATCACAGAAAGTCAGGTTGTCAGACAAGTTCAAGAGCTGATGATTAAGATGTCCCAATCTAATAGAATGAATAAACAAAAACACTATTCCAGCTTCAAATCGTGGTCAAAATGCCCTTGTTGTTAGATGTGTGTTGAACTTGTATGTTAATCTATATTTAAAGGTGGGTCTTGAAGGAACTGTAATGGAGCCGTAGTGTTGCCGTTCGCCTTTCACCCTTTCGGCTGGGGTTTGGATCCCGGTGAATACATGGTGGATTTTTAAATCACGTGACTATTGTAGGAACGGCTTCCCGCATTAAATCCCCAGGTTGGCTCAGTTGACTACGAATAATTGGGGAAAGCTGTTAAAAATAACGTTTATTGAGGTGTGTGTAATCATGTGAGCACGGTACTTTTAATTGAAACTGGGGTTGAAAGGAGGTGCCCGTGGCTCTAAGTTATGATGTAACTTTTGCCTGTAGTAGAAGTCAGAAAACCACTTGCATCATGTGTGATATAGGAATCTAACCTACCTCTTTTAGGAGAAGATGACCTTGCTGATCCGCCCCTTAAAATTTCAATAACTAACAAACTAAATAACCTACCTCTCCTCAAATTTGCCTTACAAGGAGTCATCCTTCGAAACTTGAGACCAGAATTCAATTTCTCGTTAATGAGACAGCGAAGAATACTAGCTTTAGGTGATCTCAGAGTATTGTAACAACGTTTAGAATGAGTGGCAAGTCTAACCTAATGGTCCATAGACGCAACTTTCATTCCCAATGGCTTACACACATTGACCCTGAAGAACGTCTGCGTCATAAAATTTAAACTTACATGTGACTTTGAGCTCAGTGTAATTAATCTGGTTCTCTATGAATCACAACGTAGGTCTCATATACTGGTGAGATTAATTTATTGAGAGTCATTCGAGACAAAGATGTCCTGAATTATAACTTACAAGGGAAATTTGATATCGTCTACCCCCCGATCGGATTGTAATTGGCAAAGGATATTCTTGGATTTTTTCAGGATTTGGGAATAACCAATTACGATTGGGTACATTTGTGTTGAGCGACTGAAATACATCAAATTTCGATTGACATTAAGCCTCTATTTAAAGCCTTGAAAAGACGCGGAACAGGGAGTGAGCGCGTGGAAGTGGAAGGCAGGCGGTTGCCTGGTCACTTCAACAAGGAAGCCAGCGGACGGCTTTCTTCCATTTCCACGTGCTGACTCCCTGTTCCACGCTTCAGCAATCGAGGCTTTATGTTCTTTTGTGCCGACTTTTTTTTTTACCACCATCGTATGGAGTGTCCTAAGACCATCTGGTCGGCGGTAGACGCTAGCAGAGTTCCCTTTTTAAACTAGGCTGATTTTAGGTGTAAAATTTGCAGATAGCCAGATTTAACTCAAGGTGCAAATTAATACCCTCCACAAAAAAAAAAAAAAAATGACACTGTGAATAATATTATTAACAACGGCTATCGAGAAGTAAACTGTGTTAGCAAAACAGTGTTTTTCCCTTCAAGTTACAACCAAATGGTTCATCTGCCAAGTTCTGTTCGATTTGTCAACAAGTGCTCACAAGATATTTAGAGTTGTTGTTGTTGATTCATTTAATGAATATCGTGGTCATTTAGTCCCGTGTACTCAGGTGAATGTAGAATGTGTCTGATAACTAGAGGTATTGAGTTGTCTGTAGTAATGAGTGCAATTGTTTTTCAATTGTGAGTTGGGAAGGAAGCAGCTTTGGCCTTAAATTAGGAACGATCCCGGCATTTGCCTGGAGTAGAAGAAAAACCGTCTCAAATTGAAATACATGTATGTAATGTTAAATATTCGTAAAAAGACAAAGAGGCTAATCTTATCCTATAAGTTTTATATGAACCACATGGACAGGGACGCGTTAGAGTGCTAGAATTGTTATGGGTTCACACTTGGACGCAAGATTCAATGAGCTAAGAAGGTGGTAAGTTTATATTTGGTATCATATTACAAAGTGCTAGCAATGTTTTAAGCTCAGTTTGGACAGCGTGTGTCTAAGCACCAGAAATGGTGTACTGTGCAGTCCTCATTTGGTAGCATGTCCTGTGTGCAGGAGTTGCGGTGATGAAGGGACTGGGCCGTCCCACAGGGAACCTCCCATTTAATGGTAAAGAGCTATAATTTCTTCTATGCTGTGAAATTATTTTTGCGCATCACGCTGTTAAGGTCTGGACGCCAGTTACTCCGGATGGGAGCATTGACTGTCTGGATAATGAAGATTACAGCAAGGTAGCCTAAATTAAGGGAAATGAACACGAATACTAAACTAAAGGCTCTAACGTCTATTTCCACTGATGTGGTTAAAGACACGCCTCCCCTGCTTGTGCTCATCGAGTGAGGACATCCGATTTGAGCTCACGAGGGGAGGATGCGATGCGTGGGGTACTGATTCGATGATGATGATAATTGTTGTTTTAAGGGGCCTAAAATCTTGGTTATCGGCCCCTAATGATCTGGGCGATAGCGAAAATGTTAATGAAACGGAAAACATAACAAAAATTAATCTGGACTGAAAATACTTACAATATGGAACTCAGATTGAAATTACTCACAAAATGTAGAGTGGAAATACAAAATGTACCGGTAATGTAGAAGGAAATTGCTCACAAAAAGAATTTAGATTGAAAAATACGCACAAAATGTTGTTTTGGTTCCAAATACCTACAAAATGCAATGTAGATTCGAAATACTCAAGAAAATGCAATTGAAATTCAAAATACTCAAGAAAATGCAATTGAAATTCAAAATACTTACAAAATGCAATTGAAATTGAAAATACACAATGCAAGTTAGATTGAAAATTGCCGGTTCAGATTCAAAATACTCACAAATGCAATTAAAATTCAAAATACTTGCAAAATGCAATTGAAATTGAAAATGCTTACAAAATGTATGGTTGATTCAAAATACTCACAGATTCAAAATACTCACAATATGTGGATGCACGCGATTCAAAATACTGTACTGTACTTACAAAATGCAATTTCGATTTAAAATACTTACAAAATGGAGTTTAGATCAAAATTACTTACAAAATGTGGGTAATATTTAAAAAAAGGGTAAAAACAAACCACAAAACGTAATTTAGACACCGGGAGCCAATTCATAAAAACAGGCCGGGAACCTTAAAGAGAAAAGGAACTGTAATGAAAAGAAAAAGAATGTTGATAACTTGAAGAATGAGGGATCAGGAAAGATGAGACAAGGGCCAACTAAGGCGGGAAAGTGAAATACTCCCTAGGCCTCGGATACCCTAATACCGTCGGGGTCGGAAAAAAACAAGAATAGACCAAGGGAGGTCAACAGGAAAGAACACGGAGAGGAGCCCGGCACAAGTAAGAGGAAGCAATGCCGGTCTCAGCTGGGGTCCCGTGGTCGTCGGTTACCGATTTCGAACCATCTTTATTAGGCTACACGTGTAGGACATGACCAGGCGTATACCAGGAGCAAGTATTAAGGTGCGCTTCTCTGCTGTTTCCGAGAAATGAATTGGCAATTCGTACAACTAGGTGTCTTGAATGATGTTAATTTTGCAGTCAATTGAAATAAAGTCTTATGTGAGCGGGAAAAGTGAACGTTTGTGACATTATATAATGCAAATACAATTTTGTATTATACACGGTCAGGTGTTTTCAATTATACTGTGTGTATACGTTTATACATTGAAGGCCCAGTCTGTTCCGTTCATTGCACGTCTGTGAACCATCAGAGCAGCCCGTACCCTGCAAGCAGTGACTCTGCTATGGGTATTGGTTGGAATTGCCAATGTTTTCAAGAAAGAAAAAAAAAACAACACCTTGTAAAGGCTCACCGGTGGGATTTGAACCAGCGATCCGGTGCTTACGAAGCAGCGCCCTTACCGCGGCACCACGTGATCGTCGGCTTCTTGCTAACGTACAACGCACATGGACGCCGCACTGAAATTGCGAATAATTAATTTCTCGAAAGCTGCTGAGGAGCGCACCTTACTACTTGCACCTGGTATTTGCCTGGCCATGCCCTGCACGTATAATAAAGATGGTTCGAATCGGTGACCCATGCATCGTATCCACCTCTCGTCAGTGCTCAATAACCGGGTGAGTTAGCCGTGGTCGTTGCGGCATGGCGGCTGGCAGTCACTCACATCTGGGAGGCGAGGTGGTTCGAATCCGCCCGCCGGCAACCTTAAAGATGGTCTTCTGTGGTTTCCCATCTTCCTTCCAGGCAAATGCCGGATTTGGTCCCTAACTATTGGCCACAGCCGCTACCTCTAACTCCTCGTCCTTACATTCAAACTTTCCTCCCCATACAACTCTTCACACGCGACGGTATTTGTAGCTCACTCATGGGTGACCGCTTAGAAGCAGCTACAAATTGGCGAGCCGAACTTGTCCTCGGACACTCCCAGCACTAAAAGGCATACGCTAAAAATTAAAAAAATAAACAAAAAGTGCTCAATTCAAGGCTGTCCACAAAATATCGCCAGACAATGGAGGCTTGTCCTGATTGGTGTTCGACATATAACCTCACACCCGACATTCGTTCCACTCACTCACAGTTGGCCAGTTACGAGTCGGAAAGTTGGCATTTGAGCTTTAGAGCCATTGTTTAAGAGGCGCCACAGTGCCAGAATTGTGACTCAAAAGGGGATTTCCACTATTTTCATAAATACTCTGCACTTTCGCATTTAAACATAGAAATACCATGATGGTACCGGGTGAGTTAGCCGTGGTCGTCACGGCGTGGCTGCAGGCAGTCGCTCAAATCCGGGAGACGAGGAGGTTCGAATCCTCCCTGTGGCAACCTTGAAGATGGTTTTCTATGGTTTCCCATCTTCCTTCCAGGCAAATGCCGGGGTTGGTTGCTAACTATAGGCCACAGCCGCCACCTTCCAATTCCTCGTCCTCACATTCACACTCTCCTCCCCAGACATCACTCCACACGCGACCGTATTTGTAGCTCACCTCATGGGTGTCCGCATGGAAGCAGTTACAAACTCTGGCAAGCTGGACATGTAAGCTGGACATGTCCTCGGACACTCCCGGGACTAAAAGACACACGCTAACAAAAAAAGACATGCTGGTATTCAATTTCAAAATATTTGCATTGGGCAAAGAAGGCAGTCAATCATTGCACGGTTATACATAATCAGCAAAAACTAGAGAGATTTGAACGGCGTTACCACAACTGTCTTGAACTCTTAATGAGGCAATCAAAACCTTTCTAATTCATGGCAAAATATTTATGAGTGACTATTAAAAGAAAATTACCTCGATTTTCCATCGAAGTGAGTGTGGCAATTTTCCAACCCTTTTTTTGGGGGGGGGGGGTATTTTCTTAATCAATCTATAGGACGATGCCATTAATCCAATGCACATAAAATACGAAGCATGTGATTAAAAGAGGAAAGTGACCAAAGTCGGACCTGAGTCCCTAAGTCGGACCCCTGCATTATTTTGCTTGGACAGTGCTGCCGCACGGTAGCACAATAATGCATGTGAGGATATGAAAGGAAATGTTATGTTGTGGAAGTGGCAGCACTGGACTGTGGGGAGTATCCCGTCAGTTCTGCCATTACTGGTTTTCATGTGAGTGGATGTTTTTACTCGTGCTAATGGAATAGTGATTGTTTTATATTTCAAGGAGGGTAAGTCACATTGTGTTTACAGTACTGTCTTTAGTAAGCGATACACTTGATAAATGTTGTATTTGCTTGTCGAATTACCTATTCATTTTATTTTTCATAGCCTCGAAAATATCAAGTACAAGATGTCCTAAGTAGGACCCCCGCGGCTTTCCTAAGTCGGACCCTTAAAGTCCTAAGTCGGACCCCTAATAACCCTGAGTTGCACTCCTGAAATTAAAATTAAAATTTCTTGGGTTATATTTAAGCCATTCAAAACATTGTTTCAGATGACCCAAAAAAATATCAGGTTAAGACTGCTTGAGCTTTTAGTTCTCGCAGTCAAGTGGTGCAGTTGCACCTAATATAAAGGGAGGTGGCGCGCAGTTCGTCACTCCTGTGGGGGTCCGGGCGGGGACACCAAGAGCCCGCCGATGAGCCAGCTTGGTGTCCTAGGCGAAACCTCACACAACACACGGCACAAACCTAGAAGAATTGCTGAGTTTTAATTCACCGGCCGTGAAAGCCAATATACCTTCTTTTTGGAAGCCTTCATTGGGAGGTTAGAGCTGCTTGAGCTTTTAGTTCTCGCAATCAAGTGGTGCAGCTGCACCTAATATAAAGGGAGGTGGCGCGCAGTTCGTCTCTCCTGTGGAGGTCCGGACGGAGACACCAAGAGCCCGCCGATGAGCCAGCTTGGTGTCCTCGGCGAAACCCCACACAAGACACGGCACAAACCTAGAAGAATTGCTGAATTTTAATTCACCGGCCGTGAAAGCCAATATACCATCTTTTTGGAAGCCTTCATAGGGAGTTTAAGGCTGCTTGAGCTTTTAGTTCTCGCAGTCAAGTGGTGCAGCTGCACCTAATATAAAGGAAGGTGGCGCGCAGTTCGTCACTCCAGTGGGGGTCCGGGCGGGGACACCAAGAGCCCGCCGATGAGCCAGCTTGGTGTCCTAGGCGAAACCCCACACAACACACGGCACAAACCTAGAAGAATTGCTGAGTTTTAATTCACCGGCCGTGAAAGCCAATATACCATCTTTTTGGAAGCCTTCATAGGGAGGTTAAGGCTGGTTGAGCTTTTAGTTCTCGCAGTCAAGTGGTGCAGCTGCACCTAATATAAAGGAAGGTGGCGCGCAGTTCGTCACTCCTGTGGTGGTCCGGGCGGGGACACCAAGAGCCCGCCGATGAGCCAGCTTGGTGTCCTAGGCGAAACCCCACACAAGACACGGCACAAACCTAGAAGAATTGCTGAGTTTTAATTCACCGGCCGTGAAAGCCAATATGCCATCTTTTTGGAAGCCTTCATAGGGAGGTTAAGGCTGCTTGAGCTTTTAGTTCTCGCAGTCAAGTGGTGCAGCTGCACCTAATATAAATGGAGGTGGCGTGCAGTTCGTCACTCCTGTGGGGGTCCGGGCGGGGACACCAGGAGCCCGCCGATGAGCCAGCTTGGTGTCCTAGGCGAAACCCCACAAAAGACACGGCACAAACCTAGAAGAATTGCAGAGTTTTATTATAATTTAATCTCAACCAGATACAATGTTATAAAACATAGCAAAGAACTCACCTAGCTAAAATTCAAATTTAAAAAAGATGAAATTAATAACAATACAGGTAAAAAACAAAATGGGGGTCCGACTTTGGTCACATTCCTCAACTAATCCCATTAATCGTATCACTCTGTTAATACAGTAGGACATTCTATGAGATAAACTAGCTTCCGACATAGCGCGCTAACAATACACCGATAATTAGTCTATTATTTCTAATAAACGGAATACCGCTGATAGCATCAGGCATCTTAAGTTCCCGATCTGTAAATACCCTGAATACTGTAAACTATTGACGCAAACCTTCTGCCAGCAATTATGCCTTGACAAAGACTACTTTAACGACAAAATTATATGGTGTTTGGAACCATTTATCAGTGTTGCCTTAGTAATCGAATTTTTTTGTTTCTCAGTCTGTCAACACGATTGTACCCAATTGTATTGGATGTTTCCCTAATCATGAAAAAAGCATGGTTCAGTGCAGACAGTGAGGAGAATATCTGCTCGCATCCAGACCACAAACCACTCTTGCAGCTACGTTCACAATCCACTCTAACCTGACCATTTGACAGGAATCACAAAATCACACTAAGCAAGCTAATTTGAAGGTCGATCACCACTTTCAGTATCTTAACAAAAAATCGCATATAACTAACATATATTGACTAGTTGTGTTAGTTTAACTACTAGGCCTACTGCAGCTAAATAAGTGTACATTTATTGTAAGTACTATCATCCATAATTGTAGACATAGATTTAATACCATATGTGTAATGGATCTGATGATGGTTGCTTGACGATCGAAACTGGTCATTCAAGTGTATTTATTAGACTACTGTAATCTCATGGAAAGTTCTATCAGGATTAGGGAAACACCCAATACAATTAGGTACAATAGTGTTGACCTACTGAAAACCATTATATTTACACAGAATGATATGGAAATTTGTACTCGATTAGTCATAACAGAAACCTCAGGAGCATTCACGGAAACAAAACGACATGTTAGCACTGTTATCTATTGTGTACCATACAGACCTGACCTTCTTTTTGGAAGCCTTCATAGGGAGGTTAGAGCTGCTTGAGATTTTAGTTCTCGCAGTCAAGTGGTGCAGCTGCACCTAATATAATGTGGGTGTACCGTCCTCTTTGTCTGTGCCGCTAGATCGCTACATCTTAAAACACGTATTGCGCACCTCTGCAAATACATTTACTAAATAATCACTGATTGTTTCCTACCCAAAGACAAAATGGAAAAAGACCAACCCTCGTTGATATCAAACGGAGTAAAAGAGATAGTTGAGTGAGTGAACCCTATAATGGTGTGTGACCTCTGAGGAGGCCTTGTACAGGTCATTGAGCTGATGCCTTTCGGCGACCAGCACGTCTTGATAGGGGGAAATAATAGTGATAACATCACAGTCCCCAAATTTGGGACTGAAGCACAGAAGATTAAAATCCTCGTGGCCTGCACATAAACTGATCTTGGAAACATTAGTGCAAAACACTTGGTGACGGGTGTGATGACAAAAATGTCTGAAGCCCTTAAATGAAGTTACAACATCAGCAACATATGTGGCTCAACCTCAAATTTAATTACATACTTGACAATATGATCGATTGTTGGACAAATAACATCGGCAAGGCAGCGTATGGGACTAATTCATAGAATATTTGTTTACTGATTGGAGCCGAGAACTGTAAATGTGCTAGCTGACGGGTCGTGACACATATTTCAGGGTTAATCAGAATTCAACTGTCAGTAAGAAAGTACCGGGTGAGTTAGCCGAGGTCGTTGCGGCATGACTGTTGGCAGTCGCTCACATCCGGGAGGCGAGGATGTTCGAATCCCCCCGCCGGCAACGTTGAAGATGGTCTTCTGTGGTTTCCCATCTTCCTTCCAGGCAAATGCCGGGGTTGGTCCCTAACTATAGGCCACAGCCGATACCTTCCAACTCCTCGACCCTCCCATCCAACATTCCTCCCCAACGGTACTTGTAGCTCACCCATTGGGTGTCCGTCTCGAAGCAGCTACAAAAACTGGCGAGCCGAACATGTCCTCGGACACTCCCGGCACTAAAAGCCATACGCAAAAAAAAAAAAGGAAGTAAGTGGCTGGCGAATTTTGAGGTCTTGAGAATAACATTCTCCGGCATAGCTCAGTCCAGTACAAATTACAAATGAGTATTGTATGAGATGCTAAGTTCTATATAACAGTGAATGAGAGGTATGAACTAAAGTCTAGCCCAGATGCTAATGTAAGTAACCGTTTCCCCGACAACTGAGAACATGGCATTCAACTTTACTTCCTAGCCATAATATTAATGAGATGGAAAATAGAAGCAGTGATGAGATCAGAGAATATTCGCTGAAGTTTTGAATATCTTAGCTATTTGTTTATTCCTGCTCGCTTCAACTTATAACGTTTGGAGTTATACTCTAAGTCTAAGTAAACAAAAAGTACTTAGTTTCTCACATTTAACCTTCCGTTAGTCGTGCTCTAATTTCGACACGGTAAGTCGCATGGCATCTAGGTGGTGACATTGGGATTTAAATTTAAGTAATCACCATTTCCTGTGGACATGTTTAATATAGTTCAGTTATACCCTCTTGTAAACCTGTCGTCGAAACGAAATCAACGAAGCAAACAGTTAAAGCTCCTCAAATTCATGACAAGATGGGATTTTTCCAGTCAATTGCCCCACAAGTCCTTCAGCATTATCCTGTTTGCATGTAAAGTACCAGCCAAACACAAAAGCCCTAGGAAAGCCTTTATTTCAATAATATCGTTCACTTCTCCATCTCTTCCCACTTCGAAAATTTTACTTTACGTATATAGTCGACTGGTTTTTATATCAGTATGTAACATTCCATCTGTTATAAACAATTACCAACATTTACGTCACGTGCTGCACCAATAACACCCGACAGTCTGGTGAGCAAATTATGTGGAGCTGTTTTCCTCCTACGATTAGGTTCTGGGTGCTTACATCATTTCCTGGCGGAAAAGAACACATCCCTGCGAAGAAGTTCATCTTCCGCTCTTATCTCCTCAGTATCAAAGCTATCTTCTCAGCCAGAAGATCTTCAGTATCAGTATCACTGTCCTCTTCATTCTGTTGCTATTAATCAAAATTATCATCATGAAGTAAACTGTGCACTAATTCCAAGACGGTAGTATTGTTTAGATCGAAAAACCAACAGTTACCAGACATAATAAAAATTGGGAAGATTAGGTTCGCGTGACATCCTGTAGGTGCCAAAGTTCAGTAACTCAACACGAATACAGTATTATCAACAATGACAACTTCTCAGCAGTTCAGGCTGCTATGAAGAAACCGTGAGTGGAGGTTCATCAGCCGGATGCGCTGTTAAGTAGTGCGCGCAACACTAGCGCCGGCGCCTTCTGGATGCGACGCGACTGACGGAGGAATACAGAGATATACAGGACTGTAATGGCAGATAATAATAACTAGTGGACCTATGCGAGAACTCTCGCATGTGTATATACCACCCGCCCAGCTTTACTGTTATGCGGGCTCTACGCGACACAGTTCTGGCAGGGACATTCTTCATGTTTATTGTTTAAACGCACTCTTTAGACAAATTGTCAATATTTATGATATCAGAGTGCAATTCGGCACTGCGGCGAGTAATTCTCTTATCATTGAATGCTCATCTGTTACTATCGATTACTTGCGAGCGCTTCATCTGTATATACCACCCACCCACCTTGACTGTTATGCGGGCTCTACGTGACAGTTCTGACAGGGGTATCATCTTGTTTATTTGTTTAAACGCACTTTATAAACAAATAAATATTCTTTCGTTAACTTTCCAAGTCATGCAAGATTTTTCCTGCACTATAGTGACGAATTGGAAGATTTTGGCACTATACGCACCTTCAAACTCCCTCTGGTTTAAGAGATTGAGTTTGTGAAACAAACTCCTACTGTCGGGGATAAAGTATAAATACTCGAGTTTAGACGTCGAAAAGAAGACGTTACCCGTAGTCTTACATAATAACAAGCAACACCAAACTTTTCCATATTTTGTTCTGCGTTTAGCTCTGTAGAGTAAACATTTGTATTGTAACCCGTTAAAATTTTATAGCTGATTGAACAAAGAAAGTACCGGTTTCTTTACCAAGTCTAACGGAGCGCTCACTGAGAAAGATCATTACATTAAAAGTATTAATCAGATCGTAATGAAACTTTAATGCGTCTTAAAGGAACTTATTGTTAACATGTATACGGAGTTTTAATCTGATCTGAAGGTCCTGAAAATAGTTGTTAATTTTGTAAACCAACTTTTTGTCGGGCCGTGGCAGTATGAAATATGGCTTGTTATGAGGCTCATGGCAATGCAAGGCTAAACGAAAAAAAAACTACTTTTCATCTACACGTGATTGGTGATTTTATATGGATTGATATTTAGTCGGATCATTGTGTGCGGTGAGGGTACCATAGCGGGTGGGCAATGTTGCCAGTTCACTAACTCGAACTCACGGCGCACTCGATCTGGCGCAGATCTTAAATATCAGTTCATCCTATTTATCGGACAGTGATTTTTCAGACGGTTGATAAACCAGCAGTTTTATAGTCTCTTAAAGTGTAAATTACTTCAAACATTTCATCTTGGCCGTATTGTCTTATAATAACAGCTTTTCAGCTGGCACACATTTTTAAACCTGCCATCGATGGGTGGTCCAAAGCTCCCATGAAAAAAAAAGGCGATGGTTGGGAAATTCTTCTGAAAGAAAGCGCGTTTCTCTAATACAAAATCACTAAACAACAAAAATTCGCAGACCGTACGGAATGGTACGCGCGCATTTTGTTTCACTGGGCATCGTCGCACGAGTTTCCTTGGCCGAGAGCATTGTTCCCGTCACTAGTTACGATACTTGCTTCCCACATAACCACCCGATTAAATATCAATCCAACAAAATCACCAATCACCTGTAAATAAAAATTAGCTTTTCGTTTAACCTTGCATTCCTATGAGCTTCATAACAAGCCATATTTCATACTGCTACGACCACCCAGGCGAGAGAAAAAGTTGGTTTACAAAATTAACAACAACTATTTTCAGAACCGTCATATGAGACTAAAACTTCGCATACACGTTATCAATAAGTTCCTTCAAGAAGTATTAAAGTTTCATTACGATCTGATTAATACTTTTAATGTAATGATCTTTCTAATTGAGCACTCCGTTAGACTTGTAAAGAAAGTGGCACTTCTTTTGTTCAATCAGCTATAACATTTTGACGGGTTACAATACAAATGTTTACTGTACATAGCTAAACGCAGAATAAAATAAGGATAAGTTTGGTGTAGCTTTCTTCTATGTAAGACTACGGGTAACGTTTTTATTGACGTCTAAACTGGAGTATTTATACTTTTTCCCCCGACAGTAAGCATTTTATACATATTATGATGATGATGATAATAATAATAATAATAATAATAATAAATAATAATTCTAATAATGACAACAATAAAAGAGTGATGTCACGCAATGCAAAACTGAAAAATTACAAAACCGTTGTCCTCCCAGAAGCTCTATATGCACCAGAAACCATAACAATACGAGTTCATTCAAGTGTTGAAGACATTGAAAAGCATGAACGCAAAATTCTTTGAAAAATATTTGGCCCTACTGTGCCCGTAAGAGACGGAGCGAACAGGCTGGACAGGCGATCACACTGCACAAGAAAATTTAATTTGATTCAAAAGACGAACTGTAGACCTCTATGTCTCACAGACAGTTTCACAAACACTGTACGAAAGAAACGATTGAAAATTTTTGGTCACATGTTTAGGTTGGACGACAATAGACTAACATAACGATTATTCAATATGATACAAAAAATTCGAGATACATTGGCTGGAGGAAACAAGAGGGATCTGAAGAAGTAATTCTTCGGTGAGAACATAATGGAAAGCTGAGAGATCTTCAGAACCTCTGTAATTAAGCACATATTTATGGTGAAATCTAGCAGCAGGAGTGGTACATGATGGACAGGAGGACACAAGAGGCAACACAGTGAGTTCATGAAGAGATTTTGGGAAGAGGATGACAAACGTCATTGATCCAACAAGTTCCAACGTGCTCTATGAATAGGCTTAACAATGAAAGAAGAATAATGATAAGAACAATAATAATTAAGTTATTATAATAATAATATAATCGTATGACCTCAGCTACCGTAGCGTAGATCTCTTAAGCTAAAGCAAGGAAGGCGATCTACACACCAATTTCGACGTTCTATTTAACACTGCTATCTAGCAGTGAAACTAGAACTGAACAGGGTAATCTGTGGCTGAGATTTCTTTAATTCGGTCTTGTAATGACCAAATATGATACGAGGGATGTTTTACGAACCGACATCTTACGACTTGGAATGCTGCATTTTTGGTCCGCCTTTCAAAAATGGGACTTCCTTGGCCGGGAATCAAACCCGCGATCTTGAAATGATGACGCGGACACATCAAGGAAGAATTACCGTAAATAACGAATATATTTTATTGAGGAATCGATGTTCATAGTCAAGAGTAGAAAGATCCACCAGTTCTTGGATCTAGCGAACATTTTCACCATTGTAAAGTCGTTTTACGAGTACAAACATGTACAATATTTGAGGACGCATACAATGGATGATGCATTGAGTATGTATATATAATCCACGATTCAGTCAGTGAATCAATCAGGTTTTTGAATATACTTGCACCAGTGGAACTTATCTCTAGAATTAGTTCTGTAACCTCAGTCACCACTGCAGCATGCAGCACGCTCCACCGATTCCATGCTATGGAAAGTAAGGAATGTCGCGCCGTCATGTTAGCCGAGGATTTATGTGGCGAACGGAAGAGGACCGTATCTGCGATGAGAGCCACTGTTCCAGGCCCCTGTCTGCAGTTTATTCGCGATAAGCCCTCTGCCACTCAAAGCAAATATTAATCATACTCATTAACAAGTTTCCTTAGAGTAGAAATTTTGGGATTTCGTAAATTACACAGAAGTAAACAAAAGGCTTTTCTGTTCGAAGAACAAGGCATTAAAATAGCATTTTTAACAAAAAGCACAACACAACCAGAAAGCATCTGCACAACAGTAATTTAAATAAACAAGACTCTTATTCAAAGTCAGGGGCATATTCCATAACGTGCCAAGACACAGGGTGTTAAGCAAATTTCATCGGGCAAAGTGAGAGAAGAATGGAAACAGGATGCAATGAACACAAAAAACGCGATAAAATACGGGACACACTCAGCCGTATGCGAACACATGCTCGACGCGGGACACACTTTCATTAATATTGAAACCGACTTCAAAATAATTCATCACGAACTGAAAGGTAGAGCTCTTGACATAAAGGAAGCAATCAAGATTAGAGCCGGGCAAAAAGCTCTTGAGTTCCGATCGGTCTCGTAGGACGAGAATGAAGAACGGAAATGCTGGTTCCGGAACTGGTATTACCGATAATGTGGGCTCGATAACGATAATTCTCGACATTATCGCTCGTTCTCGCTTGGGCAATATGGCGCTGCCTGAAGGCACTGAGGCTTGTTGTGTAAGGATTCAATGGAAATTGTTCATTCCGTTGACTGGAGTCTGCGAATTGGAACAATCCACTCAACTTCAACGATATCATATGAACAGACTACCTAAGGTATATTGAGCATATCATCCTAATAACATATCGAAGGAGATGTTGATCGTCAGTTGGTATTATTTGGTCATTCAGCGAAAGATAATTCTATTTGACGTGTACATATTTTTCCGTGTAATGCCACATTCAAGCACTATGTAACTTTCTCGTAATCGAACCTGAAAAATCATGTACTCGCTATATTACTAAAGCCCCTGTGATGCAACTGTGTACTGTCGTTTCATTTTGTAGTCGACGTAAACAATAAAACGTAACGAAAAAAAAAAAATTCCTTCCCCTACCACGTATCGAGCCCCAATCCTTTCATTCACGAGTTCAACGCGTAACCAATTTAGCTACTGAGACTCTTATACACCGAGGGATAATGTCACAAACATACACAGTGAAAACTTTTGTGTTAGATACTTGACTCTCTTAATGCTCCTACCAGTTTGAATAATATTCTCTAGTCGTCCGACATACGAAGAAATAATGTTCATCTTCAAGAATAAGATTGATTTTATCTTACGTCATAATGTCTTTGCCATATGCTTAAGCCACCGCCATTTCAATCGCGTTCCTACGAACGTGCTCACGCGTTGCATCATGGGTGATAGTGAGAGCAACGATGTTACCTTGTGATCGAACGAGACTGTGCAGAATTGGACCAAGTGGCATTCCCGCGGTAATGAGTTGTTCTTAGTGCAACTTCCGTCGCACTATTCTCACTGAAACTGTCATATCTTTGGCATTTATGGACAAACTGGCAGAAGTACCCATTCTTCGAACGGTCTTCGGTATTAATAACCTGACGTAATCAAATGAGCTACTGTTGCAATGGTTAGGGACTTGGAACCTGTTTGTCGACAAAGATAAATGATTAGTTGAAATATGCTCTGAAACTAATTTACCTAACGTGTACCTCCTGACGTGAAAATAAAATTGAAAACCTCGCAGACGAAACGCAATACACGTCACATAATAACTGACCCTCACTGTTGTGTCAAGTCCGCATCCAGAGGAAGACACCTTTAATAAATTATAAAGGCTTGTGGTGCATGAAAATTCAGGTTTTTTTTAGCCTCCAATGGCCCAAATTCCTAAAAGCAAAAAAATAAAATAAAAAATAAACTATTTCAATCCAGGAATTTTTGAAAATAATGTTGCTGTTTGAAGATATAATAGACCTGTACGACATATTGCACGTTTAAGTCTTTTGAAAAAAATATAGGGTACCCCTTGACCCCCTTAAGCACATTGTTGGATTTTACAGTTTTTGTTGGTTCCGCGATAACCTTATAGCCATTTGCAAGCTTTCACTGAAATTTAATAAATGGAGTGGCATTACTTCTTGCAGAAATAGATGGAAAGTTTGATGTAACTTTCTGAGACACTGTTGTCATGGTTACTGGCTTGCATTCCTACAATAGTTTATTAAATGAAATTTGTTTTCTGGGAATATCTCAGAAAATCTTGGTTTTAGAGCCTTAAAATGTAGTTTTCGGGGAACCATTACACCTGTTTAGGGGCCCCGAGTTTTTTCTGACACCAAGGGGCTGAAAATAAGCTTTGTCTCGTCGTTGTAGGCCGTAGTATAATAATAATAATTATAATAATAATATAACAATATAGGGATATGGAAATAATAGACCTTCCGTACCACACCAGCACGTGTAAATCGCGTGAAAAAATTCTGGAGTACCCCTCGACCCCCTTAAGCGCATTATATGTATTGATGAATTTTACAGCTTAATTTGGTTCCGTTATAACCTTATAGCCGTTTGCAAACTATCTCAGTAATGTAATAAATGGAATTGTATTGCGTCTTACAGCAATAGATGGACCTGCGAGTTTCTGTTGCCATGGTTACCGGCTTGCTTTCTTTCATTATTGTATTAAATGAAATTGATTTTCTGGGAATATCTCAAAAACTGTTGGTTTTAGGGCCTTAAAATGTGGTTTTCGGGGCCGAGTTTCCTTTCTCACATTGAGGGGCTGAAAATGAGCTTTGTCTTGCCCTTCTAGGTCTATTTCAGCAAGTATTTTAAAGGGATAGGCCCCCCTTTTATGAGAGGGACAGAGAAGAGTTACATCAATGATTAGTGTCGTGCCTCTGAAGGATATCTCTACCAAATTTTACGTTGATCCACCCAGCCGTTCTCGAGTTATATGGTAACAAAATTGTCCACAGACAAACAGACCGACATACAGACAGACAGACAAAAAATTATTTTCGCGCGCATCGATCATAAAACAGTCTGAAACGCGTCAATAACTCAAATTTCTGTAGAAATTCAGAAAAAACAGACAAACTTTCATTCTTATATATGGGCCTATATAGAGATCAGCGAGGTGTTTGCACTGACATGATTATTACACCACATGCCACAAACTGATATTGCTTTCAAGCACAAAATCAGAGTTTTTGGTCGATGAAATTAGTTGAAACATTTTAAGCGAAATATTTTGCAAGTGTATTTTCACCATCGTAGCTTATTTTGGCACTATAGTTGCCTCGAATAACAACCACTTACAAGGTGGAGAAGAAGGTAGAAAGTATTCTTTAAAGCAAATTCCTAGTCAGTAGGGCTAATAACTCGTGAGCCATACACGTGAGGCTTTCTTTCAGCTCTTCTCCGATACGTAAATTTTTTGAGTTTTATTTTACTTTTGGGGCTACAACATCGTGATCATTTTTGTGTTCTTGTGTGTCAACTTTGTCTAATAACCCGAGTTATTATGGTGTCTGTAGTAGTGTGAGTATATTTGTAACTGAGGGTAGGAGTGGTAAGGAGGTGGCAGTGGCCTTGAATTACGAACCATGCCACAGAAGGCGGGTAGATATTTGATGTTGAATGCGGTACATGAATATCCCGTCAAGTAGGCTTCAAATGTTTATATTAATTTTAAATTAATGCCTGCGCGTTTGATGCAAAACGCTATCCTATTAAATATTAAAAATGCATGCAGATACTTGAACCAAAACCAACATTCATTTAATTGTCAAACAAGAAAACAAAAATAATTAAAGATAGAGCTTCATTAATCTAAATGATAGACGATATACTGCGTGAACAGGATCACATCCAATATGCATTGATAATTTTCATAATAGTGGTTTACATCCGGAGTTATTACAGAAGGCTTTGCCCGTGCAGCGGCGTGAGTGACACGTCCAGTGGCTTGAGTGAGTCTGCTTTTACCTTTAAATAAATAATGCCGATAACACCGAGAAAAAAGAAGTTCCGGTATTATCGAGACTTTTAAGGTTCCCACTCAGTACCTGTATTATAGAGACTTAAGATTCTCATTCAGCGGAGACACCTGGCCTTGAGTGCGCTTGGTGTGGGACGATTCTGACCATGTGGCAATTTATGATCCCGATCGGAAATAGAGCAAAATTGCCCGGCTCTAATCGAGATACACTTAGCTAAAATAAACAACCCCAATAATTTAAACGAACACGCATTCAAGGAAAATTCACCCCTCTTTAAACTAGTAGAAAACACCCCCCGTCGGAAACAGGACACAACATAACGTGGTAGTCAATCTTGATCAGGGATTAATTAGGGAACATGTGATTGGATCAGGATGTATGATATATCTTTTCTTCAATAAACCAAGGCTGGCATTAGCGGCACTATTACAGATTCCGCGACATTATCATTTGACCCTTTGCGTTTAGATATGGCTCTTTAGGTTATGCCTGGCGAGACTGGTCTTCAATAGCTGAAGATGTGCAGTATACAGTAACATACACCACATTAGGAAGACTACATTTGGCAACACACAGTTACATTTGTTCGATGAACACAGACACTTAGGAATGGGAGAGGGGGGAAAGCCTAGGAAGATAAGAGATACTTGCGCACAGGAAACTCCCCCCCCCCCCCCCCCCCCAGTTGAGAGCAGACAGTGACGAAGTTAACTGCTCTCATCCGGACCGTGTATGACTCAACCAGACACGTAGCCTTTACAATAAATCCTGAACTCACCATTTAACAACAATCACATAGCCTATTCACACTAAGCATGCAAATTTGGAGGTCGATTATCACTTTCAGTATCTTAAGAAAATATTTACTAGTATTATTTTAACTACTACTGCAACTGAATAAGAGTCCATATTGTAATTACTCTCACCCATACTTTTAGACTTTGATTTATTAGCCTAAGTGTAATGAATCTGATGAAGATCGCTTGAAGATCGAAACTGGTCATCCAAGTTTATATATTAATATCATGGTTTATTTTTCAGGATTAGGTAAAATCCCATCACAATTGGGTACAGTCATGTTGACCGACAAAAAATCATCAAATTTCGAACATTAAGGCAACACTGAAAATGGCTTCAACACCATAATGTAATGAAATAATTTTTCCATTGACAACACTCTCCCCTTCCCCCCCCCCCCCCCCTAATATGATGCCTGACAGGGCAAAGTGTTCTAAAAGGGGGAAAAACTGAAATTGATATAGATCATATAACTTGTCTTTAGCGATGACATAAAAATATTTAGGAAAAAAAATATTTTCGGAAGTTTTGGCACTGAGATAATTTTGCCCATCCCCACGCTAGAGATATTAGGGTACCAACCACGCATTTTTCTGAAAGGAAAAATGGAAACTACACTCACAAGGGAAGTATCAGGTAAGACAGGTCGAAACCTATCTTAAAACTTTGTGGTCGCTATCGTTGTACTAGAAGAAGACAGCGTGTGGAAAATTAGCCGCTAGATTGAACGGCAAGGCTCCAAAATCCTGTGGAGAATCTCTCACATAAATCACTGGGAAGTAGCGAGTACCGCACCTGTTGGAATGGACTGCCCTGACTGCCCAAGCACTCAAGGCCGGTGAGAAACAGCCGTACGCTCCAATCAGCATATACTACTCTGATTGTCACAGGGATGTCCAGCTCCTCGAGCCGTCTTGCCTGCGTACCAGAATGTCAAGTTTTCGAAGTCTTGCAGTTCAATCTGGTGACTGATCTTCCGCACGTTGTCCTCTTGTAATACAACGATTGTGTCTCAAAAGTTTCAAGATAGGTTTCGACCAGTCTTACCTGATACTTCCCTTGTCAGGATGGGGATGGCCACTGTGAATGCCTGAATTCAAACCTGCTTTCTACTAAGTTCAATCTCCCCCTTGCAGTCGTGATGCGTGATTTAACACACAAGGCTACGTTGCGGTATATGTAAATACATGATAAATGCGGTGAGCCACGCTGTATCAGGTTTAATCAAATCACTTCACATGTCACCACTTGTTTGAATCACCCTGAAGAAACAAAGTTCAGACCAAGATGGAGCCTAAACTGTCACACCCACAATCTGGCAGAAATCAGTAATCCTATCCCTTGGTCACCGTAGCACCTATTATGAGTCACATCCGGAAAGGAAGTTTCCCTTTCTTTTTAGGGAACATAGTTATATGCAAAATTTTATAGGCAACAGGTACAGCAGTGTGTCAGCTATTATTTGTTCAACAAGTAGGTTGTTCTTCATAAATTATGCCCCGATTCTTTGTTGTGCTAGTGTTTCCCGTGAATCTCTATTTGCAATATTAATTTGATCTCTTCTCTTAACCGACAGTAGTGGCTACGCTGCCAAAAGCGCAGCATTAGGTCATGGGGCCAATCTCTCTGCTGACTCGGTAGACGCGTGGGTTCGAGCCCCACCGTCGGCCGTCCTTGAAATGGTTTTCCGTGGTTTCCCATTTTCAACACCAGGCAAATGCTGGGACGGTACCTTCTGTCAGGCCACGGCCGCTTCCTTCCACATCCTTGCCCAGTTTCATTCACCATCATTCATTTCATCTCTCATTTACTCCTCTCATCAGGTTGGCGTCAGGAAGGGCATCCGGCCGTAAAAACATCGCCACAAAGACCTCCATCGCATCTCATCCCTGACCCCGTTGGAAAACAGGAATAATAAGGGGTAGACATAGCCTACATTTGATCTCTTCTCTTGTTGTTCCTCCCTTATCCTATGTAAATGTGCATTTACCATTCCCCTAATATATACTGTAAATAATGTAATCATTGCTCGATTCTCACTAATTGCCATCTTGTGTACAGTACATATATAAATATAACCCAGTGTATATAATTATATTGGGGGCTCAGACGCATCCCGAATGAGAAGTGGGGCTTTGCTCTTTTCAGAGACTCCCTACAGTGTACTGTAAATATAGTGAAAGGCACAGATAAATAAATATGAAATGAAAAAAAAATTTAAAAGCACCAAACGAATTGAGACACTTGTCATAACATGGCATCAGCTTTTCGTAGTCCAGTGATATAGAAGTCTGCCACCTGCGAATGGAAGACCAGGACAGCAACTGTTCTGAAGACGTTTGCTTGGGAGCTGTTTGACCATCCATCGTACAGTCCTCAACTTGCTCCCAGAAATTTCCACCTTTTCTTGCACCTCAAGAAATTTCTGTTCTCCGATCTGAATTTTCACACTGACGAAGAGCTGAAGACTAATATCACACGCTGGTTCCATTCGCAGGCGCAGACTTCTATGACACAAGTCTACAAAATGTGATACCACGCTATGGCAATCGTATTATATATCACGCTAAGGTGTATGTTTCACGAAACCCAAGCTCCTAAACCAGAGGGAATTCGGAGGTGTGGTTTGTACCAAAATCTTCCAAATCGTCTCAATAGTACACGAAAAATCTTGCATTTCTTGAAAAGTAAACGGAAATATAATTTATTTGTTTATAAAGTGCCTTTAAACAAATAAACAAGACGATAGCCCCTGGTAGAACTGTGTCGCGTATAGACCGCATAGCACTAGGGCCAGGTGGGTAGTCTGTACACATGGGGCGCACACAACCCATTATGCGAGAGTTCTCGCACGTGTCCGCTAATATTATCTTAATTCGTTTGGTGCCTATGTCGAAAAATATCTGACACAATGCTGTATCTGTTACCAATCAAGTTTAGCATAATTATAACTTAACTATGTTCTGTTAAAAAAATAGGAAAACTTAATTTCTGGATTCACCTCGTATTATGATTACTGTATTATTATTATAAAGATAATTATTAGTAGCAGTAGTAGTAGTAGTAGTAGTAGTAGTAGTAGTAGTAGTAGTAGTAGGGTTTCCCTGTTAATATTTACTACACGTTCGTGAACAACTTGCGGCGTTTAATAATAAACTTATTGCATGCTAAATTTCCTGAAAAGCTTGCTGTAATTACTGTAAAATCAATGTCTTTGTTTTAAAAGCTCATTGTTTATTGGCCTGTAGTAAACTTCATTGTGTACCTAACTGAACGAGTCATGCTCAAACAGATATCTTTAAAGCCAGCAAGCGATCAAGTCCGTCACACACAATAATTCTTTTATTGCTCGATTCCACTACGTCCTGGAAGGCTTGTAAGGTCGAACGGCAGTTAAAGAGGTAGCACTGAAAGCAATCTTTAATCACTGAAATATCACACAATCAATGTGGTAACAACGGACTTCTAAGAATGTCGCCATGAATAGCACCTCTTCTTTTGAAGCCAAGGTCGGAACATTGACTTTATTCCTGTGTACATTCAGATAAGTGCAGGTTTGCCTTTCACAGATAGCTCTGCATTCTCTTGTGTACAATAAAATATTGTTTATCAGGCAGTCAAAATGCTGACGGGACCCCATTTCACTTGCACGTAATATTAACACAAATGATACTCTTAACTTACCCTTGAACGTGTTTAGTTGAGGTTTTGCAAGGGTCATTTTTAGGCAGAATATTTAATGAAATTAATGCTTTTCAGTCAGCCAACACAATTTTACCAAATTGTAATGGGTGTTCGCCAAATTCTGAAAGAAATTTACATAAGGTTAGCAACTGAATTCACATGGATGACCAGTTTCGATCGTCAAACGATAATCATCATTATTATCCTGTACACTTACGCTGATAAATCCCTGTCTACAAGTATGTGGGTAATGGTCGTGTTGACAGACTACAAATTATTAATTTCCATTTCTAAGTCAACACTGATAATTGGCGTCCAAAACGATGATAATAGATTAGATATTATCGGTCTTCTATCTATTTATTGAATGAAGAAAAGCAACGCTTTCATAGAATCCAACACGGCTACACAAACATTTAACTTCCAACTTTCCTTGGACAAGTTGGCTTAGTTTCTTTTTTAAATATGTTAGATGTTAGGCCCCTTATTATAATCATCATGATATTTCCATTTCCTTGTTTATCAATAGCTTAGGTTAGAATAGAACGTCGCAAACTCCCCCGTTTTATAGAAACTTTGCACTCATGTAATTCACACCGTAAGATTTACAACTCTGATGGTGTTTTTTTTCTAAAATTTACTAAGAGCAAATCTTGAAAGACACAAAATGTAATAATTTAAATTAGCTTGCAAAATGCAATGTTCTGCATAACAAATATAGGTAAATAAATAAATAAATAGATAAACAATTAGAAAAACAAATAGATTACTATATAGATAAGTAAACAAATAAATAATTAATACAAAAATAAATAAAGAAATAATTTAAAACAATATGTAAATAAATTAATAGATAAACAAGCAGTTCCGTGAAGAACTATATAGCCTATATTAATATATCCCACGTACTTTATTTGCCTCTACCAACATACAAAATTTCAGTTTGATTGCTGTAATAGATTCGTAGGTATGGAGAACCGTCTAAATATTTCGGATGGTTGCCATGTTGGATTTATATATTTGTAGGCCTTAGAGTTATGTACTATTACATGACGATTATTGTGTAGGTGTATCATTCAAACTTTAATCCCGTGATTGGAACACAAGAAATGAAAACGATATTTTAAACTTTCGCACAGCTGCCATCTTGTGGTTATGAAAACAATTGAAATTGGATTAAAATTTGTATAAGCATGTTTCACTGCGCTCGGATGGTTAAATCGTGAGAAACGGCCATTTTAATATCTAAATTACGCGTCACCGCCATGTTGGATTTATGCTCACCTGGTTATTGAAAGGCCTCTATCAACATAAAAAAAAACGATTTGATTGGTGTCATAGATTAATAGATATTGAAAACTATCTAAATATTTCGTATGGTCGCCATGTTAAATTTTAATATATATAGGCCATAGAGTTATGTAGCCTACTATTAGATGAGAATTATTGCGTAGGTTCAATAAACAAACGTTGGCTTAGTTTGCATGATTAGGACACACGAAATTAAAACTTAACTTTAAAATATCGTACATCCGCCATCTTGTGAATATGTAAACGATTGAACTAAATTAGATAGGCTATCTGTGCATTAGAGTGTGTATAAACATTTGATGCACCAAGTTTCACTGCGTTCGGGTCGTTAAATCGCGAGAAAAGTCTATTTAAATGTTTGAACTTGTATCGCCGCCATATTCATTTAGTAGTTAACAGATTTTTGAAAGTCACATGGGTGAATTTTTACCTGTGCCTTTTACCACCGTGCAAAATGTCAGGGTACTGAAATCGCTCCACCCGTTTATATTTTATTAGAGGTGTGGGAGGGGGGGGGGGACCAACACGCACACGCATACGCACACACACACACACATACACACGGACAAAAGGTGAACTCATATGCCTATTTTTTCATACATTAAAAAGGGTTCAGAATGGATGGCTAAGGAAATAAATAAGTAAACATATAAATAGATAAGCAAAGATGTAAATACATGTATATCTATTATATACCACAAAGCACTTTACTGTTGTAAGTAAATTTTTGAAAATGTAACAAAAGTTTAAGTAATCTGATGTTTATTCATGGGCACTCGAGGGATATTTACTTCATAAATGACTAGGTTTTGAGTAGTTTTTAAAAAATAATTTTGAAGGTGTAATTACTCTAGCCTTCGTGATATTCATGCATTAGTTCAGCATTGCTCAACACAATCATATGCAACTCACATACAGCTGACTCTTTTCATTCAACGGCAGTCAGTTTGCAATCGTACTCACCTAGAAACGAAAAAATAACATGATTATTCCAGGTCTACATTACACCGCAAGGAATCTATCGTTTACAGACATAGTTCATACAACTTTAAGCAGCCAGTTTGGATGCTGTGGAATGAATAGGCTACATGAAATTGTCAGCACATTCATAAAAAATCACATTTCCATAAAGGAAGGTAAGTTTACAGTTTCATTAATAAGAATTAGTTCCTTTCACGCAAAGTCATATTTTTACGGGGACTGTTGAAAACAGAGAAAGGGTGAAAATATTCCGTAAGTCGGTTTTCCATCTCCTGTTCATGGGACGTTTGCGAAATACATTTCAGTCATCCATAGAGCTCTAAATATGTATATTCCCAGGCTGTGAGCAAGTGTTATCTCTCAGTACTGTCGATCTGAAAGGATATTAATGATGACATTATTAAAGTACATAGGCTATCGGGTCGTACCTATCTACTGGAAGGGCGTGGTGGCGAAGCGGTCAAGCTGTTTGCCTCTCACCAAGGTAGATTGGATTCAATTCCCTATCAGTGCATGTAAGATTTTTGAAGTGAAATGCCATATCCTGTGGCTCGGATTCCACGTAAAATGAGGTCCCGTGGCTCATGATCGCGAGATAAATGGTCACGTAAAAGTACTTTTTCCCCCCTATCTATTGACAATGGTTTGTTTTCAAGAAAACTCCACAATATGCTGTAGTGTCTTCAGTTACCGACACAAAGTTTGATTGCGATTAAGTTTGTCTTCTATATTTCGATAATGATCTAGAATCTAGATGATTCCAATATCTTCTGGTCTATTTCATTATATGTGGCAGCGTCTTAAACCCTTTCACCCCAGGCCTGCCAATCGTATTAACGAATTCAGTTTATTAGCCATATCAATATCTCGTCGTTACTTTAATTTGGAAACAAAGGACTAATGTATTCTTCAGCTGATCTTAACAATAAAATGGGTCTATACTGCTGCTGTGTTCACAGTTTTTGGAACATTCATTAGATTAAGAGAAGAGTTAGATCCATCGTGAACTATAGGTGTAGCAGTGATACCATGGAGACCGCTAGTTAAGTTATTGGCTCCACCAGAGATAATATATGACTTGACGTTGTGCCCGTTTAGACCGGAGTCCGCACGACCACATATGCATTTTACCAATAATCAGTCAGCACGAGAGTCAAAATATCCCGGAGCGCCAGATGGGTTAAAGCAAATCGCAAAAACGACATCAAATTAAAAAAATGCTTTGCTGATTTTTGGCTCAATGCAACAATAAGGATAGAAGGAGATTCAATTGGGAGTAACTCATCCTGTAAAATTATCTCAGTTTATTTTGAAGTTAAAATCTGACTGCAAGGATGCTCAAAGCAGCATCATCCACGTGTGGCGATCCACACTCTTATTTACACACAATATACAGAAATTTTCCAAACACATTTGACAATCTTTTTGAAAACACAAGTCCGATTAATAGTCCTGTAGACTGTGTTCCAAAATTATTAATATTTAATTCCAGTTCAAAGTTAATTGTCTATACTGGAAATATCGTAGATCACTGTTTGAATATTTACATGATATTAACACTCGTAGAATAAATGTTCATAGAATCTTTAACTTTCACTTATTTTTCCAGTTTCAAAAATACATCGTCGAAAAATATTATCATCATCGAAGCAACACAAATTATTTACACAAATTAATAACATCTGAAAAGTATTTGACCTTGAGCATAGCATCGAAGAACTGTGCGAAGCACAACAACAATTAATTGTTCTTCTAACATTAAACATTCGAGAAGTGACTCGATTATGAACTTCAAGTTCCAAACAAAATACATGATTTCTGAATCATCAACTTGATCACTAAATTGTTGAACCATTCAACTATTCAATTTCCCACTTGGAATCATTATTAAAAAAATATTTATATTTATGGCCATTTCTAGTAACTTTTACAACTTGCAATTCTTCGACAGAATGCGGAAATAAGAATTGTAGCTTTATAATAAATTCATTTAGTTCATGGCACTAGGACTGAAAATATCCTTCAAATTATTCGTGGTTAAAGAATTATTTTTAATTGGCAGTGGCCCATTCTATTATTTGTGTAAGAACACAATATTACAACAACAATAACGGCAAAGGTCTTCCTCTGAAGAAGAATAAACTACTATCATGACAAATCCGGGTTCTAGCAAAATCAAAGTCTAAATGGAATTCGTAAACAAGGTTGAAATAAGAACTGATGGTTTCAAAGAAATAACTTTCGGGTCATTCATACGACGAAATGTGTAGTTCCAATACTCCTACTATAAACCTGAGCCATCGAACCTGCTATTTGATTGATGCTCGAAAAATCTCCTCATTCCTGCGACTTAAACATGCGCACCTGGGAATGGCATTTCAACTACTCCACACATATAAATTTTCTTCCCAAAATTTATACAATAAATCAAGCCTCTGCTTGTTATCAACACTGGAAGATTAATAAACTTACAAGTTTATTTTATTTTACCATTCAGTTCAACCCGTGAATTTACCATACTTATGAAAATCTTCATTTCACTTTCGAGTGTCTTTACGTCATGATTTTATATAAATACAAAAATATCCTATTTGATACAAATATCAATTGCTTCCCGTTTCATGCCTCTCCGTGTTATCTGAAAAATATACTTTACTCATTGCAAATATCAACTGTTCAACCAGAACTGACATGTTGGTTGAATGCGGGCTTGCGCTAACCACTCTCCTTCGGAAAATCTCCTGTTCCAAACTAGAAATGATTAAACTACTTCATAGGCTCTCTCTCAATACATATGATTATTAGAAAATATAATATCCAAGAATTATTTAGAAAAATTATAAAAATTATTATTATTATTATTATTAGTGAAAAATGAAAATGAAAATCCACAGCCTGCTTCCAGTCTCCGACCGGGTCAGGAATGGAATGAATGAAGCCCCCATCTAGCGGCGAGGATATGAACTGTGCCGGCTGCCGAGGCCTGACGCACTCCTCTGGGGCAATGATTAAATGAATGACAGATGAAATGAAATGATAGTGGAGAGTGTTGCTGGAATGAAATTTTGACAGGGAAAACCGGAGTACCCGGAGAAAAACCTGTCTGCCTCCGTTTTGTCCAGCACAGATCTCACATGGAGTGACCGGGATTTGAACCACGGACCCAGCGGTGAGAGGCCGGCGTGCTGCCGCCTAAGCCACGGAGGCTTCATTATTATTATTATTAGTGGATTATTATTATTATAATTATTTGTTATATATTTAATTATCATCTTATTATGTGAGAATCCACATGTTCGAACCTTCGAATATGGAAAAAATATCCATTCCTCAACAAAAATAAATTTAACTTTTACAGTTACATCGGCTGATTACCGTGATTTCCCAAAAATATGAAATATTCAAATAAATGCTCGAAATGCTCGGTCATCGATCCTAAACTGTTCTGAGTGCTGAAAATACTCAGAATAACTCTAACAAGTCTTGCGTAAATCATTGCAAGATGTAAATACGAAGAAAAAAAATGTGTTGGTCATCTGCAGAAAAAAAATAGTTTGTTCCAATTAGCTAGGCATAATATAATTCAAATGTGGCTTACATTTCTTGATGGTCTTGAAGCGTAGTAAACCTGGTCTGTACCAGATTTATCCATAGACATGCCCTATCGGACAAGCATGTATAATCCTTGTATCCGCCGCCATCATATACCCACAATTCTTCTAGTCAGACATAGTGGTAGTATCTTTTGACGTTTGAATAAACTGTGGTTCCATTTTAATATGGGCTTCTATCAAAGCCATAACAGTTTGTTTAAATAGGGTCAGATCTAAGTGATCTAATCTTAGATATGTCAGTTGTAACATAACTCACGGTAATCTTATCAGTATAAGAAAAACACTGACAGTCTAAGCAATTAACGGCTGTTCTGAAGATCGTTCCCTGGGCATGGTTTATTATATCACCATCTACCATGCGCTAAGCAACTTGTAGTTTCCCTTGCGTAGACTAATGAACGCCACCGTTATAGACTAGTCTTCAGTGTACTGACAGATCGAAGTGGTTAACTAGTTACAAAATAATGAAAACTGACTGCAATGGATTTAAATATCCAAGTATTATGTTATTACTGGACTGTGACAAAATATTAATTTCTAGACAAAGTCTAGCATATGTCCTTGTAGAAATATAAATATTTCCACCAATGTCTGTAGAAAAATCAATCACCTCAGTGATTCTCCTCGCCGTAAACTTACTAAGTTCCAACTCGTAGCGCAGCACTTTTCGTGACTATCACGACTTTCAAAAGAACTTCTGCGTAGATCCGGCAACCATGTGCCTTGGCTCAGCGTAGAGGCAACTTGCTAGGCAACTGCTTGTGTTAGAATGAGCTGAAGTTGCTTCGGCCAGCTGGCTTTTATTCAAAACTGTCAGGGTCACGCGTCATCACCTGATATCTGGAAATCCTGATATCTCTTGAATCCCTGGTCCGATTTACTTGATACTAATTGCATTCTCTTTCATTTGGCCGTGCCAGTAATCTGATCCCAGTCTCAAGTCTCTACTCCATGGTTAACTATTTAATCAATAAATAGCCTCGACCTCTGCTATTACTCGCTACGTCACTTGACATCCAAGTATCGGTAAATTATTTCCAAATGCTTCGAGAAGCAATGTAGCGCGATATTCAAATATCTGAACTTTCAAAAGCGGCTACAGCCTTTCCCTTGATATCTAGGTGTCTGAATCTTGGAATACCCATTTCTAGAGTTGGGCACAACGTGAGGTTTGGAACGTGGTGCACTAAGCCTCGTGAGGGCAAATAAGAAGCTTCTTGATATGGGAAATTTAACATACCATGGTCTTTCACCAAGGTAATATGGCTGAGAGTGGCATCGCACTTGCCTTACAATCCACTATCAATGGACTAGATCAGCACCGTCCAAGGTCGAGCCGCAGTGTGCGGACAGTGTGCGTCTCGGAATAGCAGACGTGCAAGGGAGTGGTATGAAAACGAATTGATAATGAAAGACACGAGTTACATTGCAGGGCACGTCTCTAATAATACGCGTGCACCGTTGTTTACCGTGACCACGACATTGCACTGTGCATTCACAGCTGTGCAGCTGTGCGACTTTCCACAGTGTGAGGCACTCTTGACGCTGCCGGACTAGCTAGTAGTCATCCTTTGATACGCACGGTATTCATGGTATGTATTCTTCTTCATCAGCAACGGTGTCCCAGGACTTAAAACCAAGAACATCAGCCAACTGTGTCCAATTTTGTACTTATCCAATTAACCTTTAGATCAGGGGCCACATAGCCTACATTTCATAGTGCAGAATTTTCCTAAATAGGCTATTTAAATTTAGTGCGCAAATGCGCAACACTTGGAGTAAAGGAAAATTTCATTTATTTACAAAACAATGTAATGCTAGCCTTATACTGGTACCCTACAACCAACGGTAGATGAAATTCAGACCAGGATTCATCACTGGTCATTCCGTCATTTGAAAGTGGAGCCTGCGAAATTCATTCGTGATGTATCCTGCTGATTGAGCCATTTCATTATCGTGTCTGAGAATAAATTTAGCGCGCATTAAGATGTTCTGAATCTATTCCCCGGCATTTAGGAGTTCATGGACTATGAAAATGTCATTTGGTTCTTCACACTCCCTCCAGGTAAATGCCAGGATAGTACCTAATTTCAAACTCTGGGACAGTTACCTCATCCTTGTCCCTAATACAGCTACTCATACCATTACACGCATAACATAAATAGAGGTTATCATACAAGTTTAATACACACGCAACTACACGGGGCTGGTGACCAAGATGTCCCAAGTTTCGTAAAATAATTAATAACAACATACTTGCTGCAGAACATTTGTCTAGGAATGTTCACCAGTGGCCCATATACAATAGGCTACGTACACGTTCATCACGCTTAGGGAGGAAACACATGGCGGTCCAATATGGACGTTACCGCCACGAGTGAACAAGCGACCATATGTTTACAAGGGAATATGGTGAGCATGAGCCTCCCGATCACTCTAAAACATTCAATGCATGTTCGCCAGACCACGAAGTAGACATCTGTGAATGTAATGTATCCAGAAATGCACTAGAGCTACCCCGTCAGAGGGACCTCCTCGTGGTGTAGCGGCTAGCATTCTTGGCTGTCACTCCGGAGGTCTGGGTTCGATTCCCGGCTCTGCTAAGGGATTCGATTCAGGTTTGAGAGCAGAAACGGGGTCCACTCAGCCTCGTGACGCAAAAATGAGAAGAGTCAGGTTTGATTCCCACCTCAGCCATCCTGGAAGTGGCTTTCCGTGGTTTCCCCACTTCTATTCTAGGTGAATGCTGGGATAGTTCTTAAGTTATGGCCATGGTCTCCTCCTTTCCTATCCTTACCTGAATTACAAATACCCATACTAATACAGTCATCACAACAACACGGGTTATCAGACATATTCTACACACATCCAAATTACACGGAGCTAAATGACCACGTTGTCCAAGCCCCTCAAAAGAAACTACAACAAAAAAGATACGAGCCTTACAATAGTCGCATATGATGTGTAACATCTGACATGTTAAAGCCTCCGTGGCTTAGGCGGCAGCACGCCGGCCTCTCACCGCTGGGTCCGTGGTTCAAATCCCGGTCACTCCATGTGAGATCTGTGCTGGACAAAACGGAGGCAGACAGGTTTTTCTCCGGGTACTCCGGTTTTCCCTGTCAATATTTCATTCCAGAAACACTCTCCACTATCATTTCATCTGTCATTCATTTAATCATTGCTCCAGAGGAGTGCGTCAGGCCTCGGCAGCCGGCACAGTTCATATCCTCGCCGCTAGATGGGGGCTTCATTCATTCCATTCCTGACCCGGTCGGCGACTGGAGGCAGGCTGTGGATTTTCATTTTTCATCTGACATGTTATCCTACTCGTATACTACACAGCTTGGACATTCTTAAAATGTTAATTTACACTCCATTTTCATACTGATACTATGATGAATGTATAGATTGAATTGGTGATATGCTACTGTCACATTTGTGGCGCAGCGGTCAAGCTGTTAGTCTCTCACCAAGGTAGACCGGGTTTTATTCCCGGTCAATACATGTGAGATTTTGGAATTGAATTGCCATGTCCTGTGGTTCGCATTCTACGTAAAAGGGAGGTACCGTGGATCATGATCGTGAGATTAACGGACACGCAAAAATACAAGCTTCCTTCCATTTACATTAATAATTCATAATAACAAAGTGACACACAACGTCGACAGTACTCTCAAATACTGTGAGCACATTCCTCAGTAACTATAACATTCATTATTCTCAAGGCTCTCATATAGTTCGTCGTAAACAATCAAAACATGGCTTCCTACAATCATGAAATGACCTAGTCTCACATATGATGAAAATACAGCTTTTATTCCACTCATATAACAACATTCTGTTATGCATTTAATATTTGACTACTCACCCACAGCTTGACAACAATGCTGCTTACTTAAATGTCATTTGTCGTCTTTGTCCTACCCCATGTGATATTCAACCTTGAACGTGAAGCTTCACAAACTGCTCAATGACAAATGAAAGTCGGTGAAACATTTGCCACTGTGCTCGTCAAACCAGTGCCTGCTAAATGCACGCCTACTGTATTGCCATAACATTCTCGCGCTACAGAGCACACACTGCCTTGTTTTCAATACACACATTTTCAATTGTACAGCCAGCTGGCAGTGCGTCTTCACTTCCATCCGATCCACTTCCGTTCGATCCACTTCCGCCCGATTCACTTCCATCCCTTTTTTTCTGGCAGTGCGTCTTCACTTCCGTCCGATCCACTTCCGTTCGATCCACTTCCGCCCGATTCACTTCCGTCCCCAATGTTCAATATCACTCCCACAAAACTATCCAGCAACCGAGCGGAAAGATGTTACACATCAAAAATACACCTTGACAGAGCAAAATTCTACGTGTCTACAATACGGAAGTTGACCTGAATATTTCAGGTGAATGTTCAGATCTCCTCAACTGGCGGCGTGGCACAGCAGCAGTGTGCCCAAGGTTGCGTGATGAAATCCCGGCACAGTCAATTGGCATTTGAAGAGACTTAAATATGACTGACCTGTGCCAGTGTGCCAGTAAGTTTACTGGCACGTTACAGATCCCTCTCGGGGCAAATTATAGGCACTCTGATATCTCTAAAGCTGTAGTAGTTAGATGGAATGTAAAACTCACGGCATTAACATCATGGGGCGTGATAGTGCAGTTGTAAGGCTGCTTTTCTCTCACCAAGGCTGACCAGGTTCAATTCCCATACAATACATGCGAGATTTTTGAAGTGAAATATCACGTCCTGTGGATCGGATTCCACGTAAAATGGAGGTCCCGCAGCTCATAATCGCGAGATTAACGGTCCGGTTAAAGTAAAAGCTTCCTTCCGTGAACATGATAATATCTTCTCCGACCAATCGCACTACTAAATCCACCACCCCTGTAAGCTGTTGGTGGTGAGAGGGCCTACGATACACGCTGGATGAAGTAGGCGCAGCAGTGTGATTGTTCGGAGAGAGAATGTGCGAACAGCCACCTTTGCAGGTTCAAGTCTCACGTTCAGACACGTGGAATTCATTCCTCATTATGGGCAGCATAAATGAACTTCGGGTTGAAATATTTTCACATATGTTTACTTTCCAATCTTAGCATCAATTATATAAGATTTTCGTGAGATTGGGAGAATTACGGTTGTGTTGCTGCGTTGTGCGAATTATTCAAACTAACAGTCTGACTGTTAAGATTCTTTTTATATGAATGTCCCTCGCAGTTCGATCGGATTTCATGACACCAGTTGACCTCCTGAGGTCTCCTTGCAGTTTACTGGCAGTGGCCCTACGTCAACGAAATCCAAACTATCGGGCAGACATTGGTCTTGTTTACATGCGTTTTTGACCTTGTCCAACCTGGCTGAAGGACTATCCCTTCTTGCTGTAGTCAATCCATACATGGTGAATGGCTATTTAGATCTTCCACAACATGATGAACTATTTAGCCCTCTTCCACGTGACGGCTTGCAATATTTCTTTCTCGTTCCGAAGGCACATTGTATGCCCTCGTTCGAATGATATCTGCGAAATGATAGCTATTCTCATTTTATTTCTACCTAACATACCGGTAATTACCATGCTCAAACGTTACAAGAATAGCATGAAGGAGATATTGGTTGGTATGAATCGATCACGTCACATTCGATTTGTTATGGCCACTTCTATTAAAATGTGTCTTATTAGCAAGGACGTACCAGACGGTACAAAGTCGATATCATGACTCGGTAAACGTCATACCATGTAGGTTGGTATGACTTCCCAGGAATGATATTGGTGATTATCACTGATATTTGAATGGCACACATGTATTTGTGTTTTCAAACGTGAGGAAAGACGTGTGATGTGATTTTATTAATATGTATAATACGTTTGCCGGAGGGAGAGTGGGAGAAAGCATTGAAATGAGGAAGGGTACAGTAGACGAGATACGAAACTGATTCTACTATATGTAAATTACTTGCAAATGTACACTGGTATCTTCATACTTCCGAATGAAACAATCCGTGATGGTTAAGTTGCTAGAGGAATGTTTTAGTGCTCTAGAGGAAACGCCAATTAGGAAGGAAGTTACCATTTTTAATACGAGTATATTCATAAGCAGTTTAAACAAGGAGAGGGTAATAGTGAAGAGTGTAACACTCTTATGATTCTTGAATAGAGCACGCTTAATGAGGAAACTGACAGTGATTATGGTCATGATCCAGCGTTGCAAGATGAGTCACATGCAGAAACTGGTCTTACGTTAGTTAATAGCCCCTGTGTAGTAGCCTGTATTTCTTCATACTTTCATCAGCATTAGGTAGGAAGTGCACATGTTTCCTTTGGAATGGTCTTAAAATCTGGATAAAGCAGGCAAAGAGAAAGAATCCTAACCAGTTGTGTCCTCCTGGTTTAGAAATTGACAAGCCCAACCGTGCAACGTTCAATTTGGCAATGACTCGAAAAATAACTTATTAAAAAAAGATTTTGAATATTCATTTAAAACTCCATGCAGACAGAAGGAAATCTTGCATAAATTAATAACGAGTTTCGAAATTATTTCATCGCAATGAAACAAAAATTCGGTTATACATGACCAAACGATAAGAATATGGTGATGAATGCTAATAATAAAATCGATTCAAACACCTTAATGTTTAAAGCGTAAAGAACTCAGTTCAAAAGATTCAAGAGAAAAGATCGCATATGATTACAAACTTGATTAGCAACGGCACTGCTGATGCTGCTGAAATGCAAGAAAAAGTCGAAGTTGGTTTTAATAACAAAGGACATTTCATTTATAAACACTATATTTCTCCAAAGCAGTTACTGAGTGCAGATCGGTCCACAATTGGTAATGAGTTGCATTATGGAAATCTCTTGCCTGTAAGAGAAGCAGGACTGCATTGGTGCTATTGTTTCAGTTGCAGCAAGAACAAATTAATACATGGCAGTTCAGCTATATGTGATGGATAGTGCGCTATTCCCACATATGTATCTTATTGCTTTGGGATCCAGTAGGCAGTTTCCACATAGAATGGCATTTGATTTACATAACGGGAAAGCAAACAAGCAAATCATCAGGCATGACCAAACGCAATTTGAAAGTTTTCTTTGATTATTTGTGTGGTCAAATTTGCAGCGTAAGGATTGTATTTTCCGTTTAGTTGACTCCTGACCATCAAACTAAGATAATGATGGTTCCAGTGAGACAGTTCAGATAAATGTTGGGCTCCTTAAGGAACGTATTATTGCTGGCGCAACACGCTGATGTATTATTCTCTCGTCCATTTAAGAACATGGCAAGGTCTGTTACCGATGAACTGACATTATATCACAACCTTAATTAGTGGCCCTCGTCGTCTGAAGTCATTTGTATATTTCCAGTTTTCAGCCAATATATTCAAAAACATGGTTTGCTTTTTAATCATGCAAACATTCCAGCGAGCATCCAGGACCAATTTCAAACACCTTCACATTACTGTTTTGAAAGTAGATCTAGGAAAGTGTTCCACGCGAAAATGTAGCCACATGGTCAGTGCAAAAAGTATTTGTGTGTTTACCACTCTTCCATTATGGGTAAGTGCTATTGCACATTCAATAAACATTACGTACTGTAGTCATTACTGTGTTATGAAAATTCTTACTTCATTACATGATGTTATATAATGAGATTTACAGTTCTTTATTTAGTCCATTATTCAGAACAGTTGTGGTATGTACTGTGAAGTCAAGGCACATAATGGTTCGCATGTTTTAGTGGGTCCATTCATGCCTGTGGATACGCAACATATCCCAGCAACGGTGTTACCGCATATACCACATTTGTTACAGTACCATCGTGTACATTCCGAGATAGAACCGTGTTTGCGTTCTTGAGAGCGGAACGATGCCCATACAACTGCAGTTTAAGACCTAATGATTCCACGTATTTCTGCACAGAGATGTCCATAGATACGTTGCAATCATGGAATGAAGAGAGCTCACTGAAAATAGTTAGCAAGCATCCCATTTAAAACAGTCTCTATTACCCCTTAATATATCTTACCTTCCAATACTTATCATACCCTCTAATGGGTCCAACAGAAGCTCGTACATGATAACTAGATTTCAAAACTAATCTAAATATTGTTGTACTGCCAGTTTTCACACCAGCTAATGATGCATTCTCTTGGCTGGTTAAGTTCCAAACAACAGTTTACTCTTTCGTAGCAGCTCTATTCTCATCAAGGTATTTACGGTATATAAATTTTGAAAGCCTGATGATTCGATGCGTCCAATAATGCCATAATGTCTCAGAAATAAATACTACTGCTAGTGAAATCTGTCGAAAACAATGTCCAGACTGGTGGATTAGAAATGCACGGACTGGCCTTCTCGGTGACAAATCACTCTTGATAATATATTATGACTTTTTATTTCAAAATCCGGTTCTGAATTTAGAATAATATGTTGGTAATCATTGATTAGGCTAAACATTCAATATCTGTGTTTCGGTCCATGAAGTATTCTACACATTACTTAATGTTAAGGCATTTTAGTTCGATTTTCCCAGAATGCTGAAATAATTATGACATTCCTCAATTTCCCCGTGTATATTTCAAATAGTTTTATACGTTACAGGGTTGCCACAATGTAAATTCCTAACTTATGACATCATTAAACTATCTAGTCAAAGCATTTGAATGAAACAGTCAATGCTTCAAAAAAACAAAGATGGTTATATCTGTCAAACCGTAGGGTTAGATTATCTCGATGTTTCTCCATTTAAACCAACAACCACTATCAGAACCATCCCTCAAACATCAGTCTAACCTAGAGGGAAAAATTAAGAAAATTCTCTGGTAGTAACGTTGGTATTGTCAATAGATGATAGAAATGCGGCACGTTCACAGGGCCAACTGTGGACCCTAATGTCGGACACGTGGAAGATTCTCCCGGTCAATGAAACATATTTCTGGAGGACGACCACCTCCATACCTCGACTAACGAGGGATTTCATAATGGTGGCTGGACGTCAAATTTACCGCTCACCCATTTCAGACCTGCAAATAATATACACCACCGTTTATCTCAACGTAAGGGGCTATAAGAGTCGGGGTGAAGGAGCCTAGCATAACGGACTTTAAAACAATTCTGTCGATAGCTGGGGCAATCTTGTATTCTCCGACTCACAGGCGAGCACACTACCGCTGAACTACCGGACATTTGAAGGCTCAGTCAAACAGAAAGCGAAATGCCCGCGCGAGCCAGGCCGCCTGACCGCTGTGAAATCTGTATTGTGTAATATTGCATCATCCTGGTTAAACAGAAGGCGGTCTACCACTGCGGTCCAACTTAGTTCGCGCTGGGCAAGTGAACAGTTGTGTTTTTCCACTAAGTCCGCGTGGGCTGGGAGCATGGATGACGAAACGGATAAGTTAATTAACCTTTGCGCGAATGCGTTCTACAGTCATCCCTAATACCGGATGAGTCTCTTGCCCCTTATGTTTCTAGTTTTTGGCCACACTTCCAACGTAGCTTGGTCGACAGTTACCCGCCTGTAGCCAAACCACAATGACCCTTAACGACTTTACAAGATTTATGACGACATGGAAGCAAGTCCTTTTACAAGAACATGTGTGAGACAAGTGATTATACAATAGATAATTATACGGTTTCAGTTGGATAAGAAATTAACGCTGGGTACGATGGCATATTGATAAAAAAAAGCGTGAATGAACCTTCGAAGTGGGAAGCAGTATCACATCTTATACGCATTCAGTCAAGGTGAAGGGGCGAGTAGCCGTGGAGCAATAGTCCAAGTACGTAGAAGGCAGCGGACCTATATTTGGGAGGAGGGTTTGAATCTAACCACCGATAAATATTTTCATGCACATTTTAAGCTTTGGGGATCAAATACAAGGACATTCGTGCCTCATTTGAGCAATATTATGTGGTATCCATTAGGGGATATACACCAATCAGCGAACTCCTCATCAAAACGTTTCAAAATACACGCTAAAATATGCGAAATATAAATTTTTATCCTGTAAGAACGACCAAAGCGTATTTTGACCCCCTCAATGTAAGACACAAAGCTCGGGAGCCTATAAAGGGTCGCCGAATCCCTCATTTTAAGGCCCTTAATTTAGAAGTGTCTGTGATATTCCCAGAAAAGTTACTTCAATGTGATGAACTGATGAAGGAATGACAAGCTCGTGACCATTTGAACAGTAGCTCAATTGATAATGTCTGCTTATAAATACCGAAGACCGTTCGAAGAACGGGTACTTCTGCTAGTTCGAAAATATACGAAAAACGGTCTGGAAATGACTTCAACTCGCAGCATAGTTTGTAATACCTACCTAGCTCCATTCTTGTTTCATTAGTATCATGCACCCATTATCTTTTTCGTCTCGTTAGACTCAAAGCGAACAGGAGAATCAATTCTTCTTCGTCCGAGAATCTGCTAGACATGTTGAATTAACACTACGAACAGAAAACTGTGATATGCCCTTGATCACGATTGTTATCATTTTAAATGGTCTTGTCGACTTCGTCGTTACGCTGGGGTCTGGCGTTACGTTACGGTGACGGGACAAAATGTACCCAGATGCACTGAGGTGTGTGACGTCATAGTACCGCTTGGTGCATGTGTTCCCGACAATCTCTACTTTGTTAGTATAAGACAAAATCCCCGATTCTTGGATGTCACGGGTAATCTCGAGAAACACTGGATGGATTTTGATACGGTTTTCACAATTCTGTAAATGATTCTCGAGGAAGGATTCTGTGGAAAATAATTCATGTATGATCAAAGGAAGCCAAAAAGTAACGATTTCAGTGAAAAAGTCGAAAACAAACTTGGCGTCCGTGCGCTTCTTAAGCTTTCGCTGGGCAAACCGTTAAAAATATCAATATACCTCGAGCGCAAGAATTGGTCAGCATGAAAAGTTCTGCAAAAAGTCCGCGAGAGCATATCACTATCTTCAATACATCGCCCACTATAAGTGATTTTAGACTGGATGGAAGGGGCACGTTCCCGCGCGCTCTGGTGAGCGTGACGGCATCCCGCGCGCTTGACCTAGCTTTGCCCTTGGTTTGCACTTGCCGTTCGCGAGTAATTTGAAACAAGGTAAAGTATTATAAAGCAAGATAAGTATTATGCAGATAATTTTCTAACATGTCAAGAGTCTTCGGCTTCGAGCGAAGAGAGAAGCCTCCAACCTTTCTAGCATTTTTCAGCATTTGTAGCATTTAAAATGATACACACTGGTTCGCCTTGGCTTGTCCGTAATCAGTTGGACCACCCCAGTCCGTGATGGGCTGTGGTCGTTCCGTTCGTGCGAGCAGTCCGCGTCCTGTATACACACTGGTTCGCCTTGGCTTGTCCGTATTCAGTTTGACCACCCCAGTCCGTGATGGACTGTGGTCGTTCCGTTCGTGCGGGCAGTCCGCGTCCTGTATACACACTGGTTCGCCTTGGCTTGTCCGTATTCAGTTTGACCACCCCAGTCCGTGATGGGCTGTGGTCGTTCCGTTCGTGCGGGCAGTCCGCGTCCTGTATACACACTGGTTCGCCTTGGCTTGTCCGTATTCAGTTTGACCACCCCAGTCCGTGATGGGCTGTGGTCGTTCCGTTCGTGCGGGCAGTCCGCGTCCTGTATACACACTGGTTCGCCTTGGCTTGTCCGTATTCAGTTTGACCACCCCAGTCCGTGATGGGCTGTGGTCGTTCCGTTCGTGCGGGCATTCCGCGTCCTGTATACACACTGGTTCGCCTTGGCTTGTCCGTATTCAGTTTGACCACCCCAGTCCGTGATGGGCTGTGGTCGTTCCGTTCGTGCGGGCAGTCCGCGTCCTGTATACACACTGGTTCGCCTTGGCTTGTCCGTATTCAGTTTGACCACCCCAGTCCGTGATGGGCTGTGGTCGTTCCGTTCGTGCGGGCAGTCCGCGTCCTGTATACACACTGGTTCGCCTTGGCTTGTCCGTATTCAGTTTGACCACCCCAGTCCGTGATGGGCTGTGGTCGTTCCGTTCGTGCGGGCAGTCCGCGTCCTGTATACACACTGGTTCGCCTTGGCTTGTCCGTATTCAGTTTGACCACCCCAGTCCGTGATGGGCTGTGGTCGTTCCGTTCGTGCGGGCAGTCCGCGTCCTGTATACACACTGGTTCGCCTTGGCTTGTCCGTATTCAGTTTGACCACCCCAGTCCGTGATGGGCTGTGGTCGTTCCGTTCGTGCGGGCAGTCCGCGTCCTGTGTACACACTGGTTCGCCTTGGCTTGTCCGTATTCAGTTTGACCACCCCAGTCCGTGATGGGCTGTGGTCGTTCCGTTCGTGCGGGCAGTCCGCGTCCTGTATACACACTGGTTCGCCTTGGCTTGTCCGTATTCAGTTTGACCACCCCAGTCCGTGATGGGCTGTGGTCGTTCCGTTCGTGCGGGCAGTCCGCGTCCTGTATACACACTGGTTCGCCTTGGCTTGTCCGTATTCAGTTTGACCACCCCAGTCCGTGATGGGCTGTGGTCGTTCCGTTCGTGCGGGCAGTCCGCGTCCTGTATACACACTGGTTCGCCTTGGCTTGTCCGTATTCAGTTTGACCACCCCAGTCCGTGATGGGCTGTGGTCGTTCCGTTCGTGCGGGCAGTCCGCGTCCTGTATACACACTGGTTCGCCTTGGCTTGTCCGTATTCAGTTTGACCACCCCAGTCCGTGATGGGCTGTGGTCGTTCCGTTCGTGCGGGCAGTCCGCGTCCTGTATACACACTGGTTCGCCTTGGCTTGTCCGTATTCAGTTTGACCACCCCAGTCCGTGATGGGCTGTGGTCGTTCCGTTCGTGCGGGCAGTCCGCGTCCTGTATACACACTGGTTCGCCTTGGCTTGTCCGTATTCAGTTTGACCACCCCAGTCCGTGATGGGCTGTGGTCGTTCCGTTCGTGCGGGCAGTCCGCGTCCTGTATACACACTGGTTCGCCTTGGCTTGTCCGTATTCAGTTTGACCACCCCAGTCCGTGATGGGCTGTGGTCGTTCCGTTCGTGCGGGCAGTCCGCGTCCTGTATACACACTGGTTCGCCTTGGCTTGTCCGTATTCAGTTTGACCACCCCAGTCCGTGATGGGCTGTGGTCGTTCCGTTCGTGCGGGCAGTCCGCGTCCTGTATACACACTGGTTCGCCTTGGCTTGTCCGTATTCAGTTTGACCACCCCAGTCCGTGATGGGCTGCGGTCGTTCCGTTCGTGCGGGCAGTCCGCGTCCTGTATGATCGAGCTTGCGACAGACGCAGCATGCGGCGAGAGCGTCTCTGTGAGCTCGGTACCGGGAGGCCCACCATGATATCATAGCATTTTGCCGCTACAACCCGGTATGAATGGCACATGCTGCCACGACTTGTGCTGTAGCTATACGAGATGAAGTTTCCCGACACGGGCCATAAGCTTTTTCCGTATACACGATTATGTTTCTTCGACAGGGACCAACATGCTATATATAAATAAAATTCATGTGGCAATTCTTTAAACTTATGTTATACGTACACTGAAAATGTGACACCACTAGTACAGCCATCACAATAACACAGGTTATCACACTACCCCCCCCCTCCCCACACACACACACACAAATACACGGGGCTATATGACCACGATGCCGCAGCCCCTAAAATCAGCAACAGCAAAAAAAGTGACCCTCTTATGTCATGAAAGTAATACAGTTTCTCTGTTTTCACTAGGTTAAACCAATAAATTCAATTTACTACATAAATTTAGGTCCATATTTAACTTAAGCAAACTTAAATTATTGTCGTTCCTTAATGTAGGGGCTTAATACATCTTGGGCATCAGCCCCGTGAACTTGAATGTGGGCTGAATTTCTGTGAAAACCTACGGTGACAGTAGTGGTATGTATAAGGTGGGGATAACCCATACTCTTGATGGCCGCTGTTAGGGACGAGATTCTAACTACGGTACTCGGAAAAATCAGCTACCCAGTTCAGCGTGAATCTTGCATGAATTGGCTTGGTGAGTGGTAAATTTGTTGACCACCGCGTTGCGCAGTGAATAGCATTCTTGGCTGTCAACGCGGAGGCCCGGGTTCGATTCCAGACTCTGCCAAGGTGTTTAATTCTGGTCTAAGGCCGGAATGGGGTACACACTGCCTCCTGAGACAAAGCTGAGAAGAGGTCGGTTCGATTTCTACCTCAGCCATCCTGGAAGTGTTATCCGTGGTTTCTTACTTCTACTCCAGGCAAATGCTGGGAGGCCACGACCGCTTACTACGCAAATCCCACATGAATTACACACACTGGTGACACAGGTTATCAAACTAATCTTACACACACGTCAAGTACATGGGGATTCATGGCCATGATGTCACAAATCCCCTGCAAAAATCAACAACAACAAAATGTGTTGACACAGATTCCAAGTTTCTGCCTGACAAATCGTGAGTTGATAGATTTGTGGGTGCTACCCTTACAATTATACCAACTCGAGCTATTGCGTCTCAATAAAGTTCTGAAGTCGCTGTGATTTAGAGTCTGTGAGACATTGGCCTACCTTGCGAGTGTTCATGAGAGTTATTTAGCCATGTATCCATCGCACTTTCCCGAACATGCTCAATAGGAATACGGTCTGTGGACACCGGGTTGCAGTGTCTCAGTGGATGTGTTCCCTTGATAGTGGTTTATTTCAGATCGGACACAGTCTCTTTGAACCGTAACGTTTTCCAGTATGAGCAAGGGAGAGATAAACTAGACTGGCTTGATCAACTAATCGACGAACTGCCCAATTGGAGCTTCAGATATACTGTATTGTATCTCCCTCTAATCACCTTTGACAGAACCCTCTCTCCAGTATATGAATGCGACGATCTTCTTTGTACAGATTAGCATGGGAACGTCCAATGATCGATGTTGCTCTTTGCAATTACGCACATATGAGCAAAAAGTACGTCAGAAATTAGGGACATATAATCCGGGTTTCTCCCATAGAGGCTATAGCCTCGATCAAGAAGTAAAATAAACATTGTGTTTTATTAATACAGCGTTTAGTGATGTTTGCTTTTTTTGGAGGGCATTTCGATTACCTTGCGTTGTAAGTAAATGGAAATTAAGCTGATAGGAACTCAAATTATTTTCACAGGTGACCTTTTTACTGGGAAAATATCTATGAGCTTTTGCCTTCAACGGTGACTTGGCCATGCATCCTTGCTAACTATATGGTTAACGATCAGAACAGGCGTCAGCTTTGCTTGTAGCATCTGAAAGAGTTCATTCTGAACCTATACTGTACTAAGGGTAGTCAAGGTCGTTGCCACATAACTTTATATGGTGCAGCCTGTAGTGTTCTGGGACACGAAATTCAGTTGTAGGGTAATTGCGTCACTCTGCTTGTGGTTCATGTCTGCTACGAACACAGCTCTAGATCAAGTGACTGTCACTGGCATCCTTCATAATTTTTATTTGCCTTTTCTTCAGCTTATCGCAACAAATACCCGTAGAACGTTAATCTACTTTCCTTGCGATTTCTTTGATGATTGTATCTCCATCGTTCTTCCTTCCTTATGACTTCATTCTTTAGTTTTTTCTTCAAAATAATACCCAATATCCACCTCAATTTCCTGATACCAGTTATTTCTGGAATGTCCTCATCTTTTCTTCACAGTATCCATGTTTCTGACTAATAGATGATAGACTGTGTTTATTGCCAGATGGCGCATTCCTGCGCGAACCCAAGAGATTAGAAGGGAAAGGAGGAGAATAAGGTAGTGGAGGGGGTCACTGCTATTGTGCTCCTAGGAGACATACTAACGCAGAATACAGTAACATTTGGACATTTTCGTAGCAACCAGCCAAGTGAACTCTCCTCCTCTCTCAATCACTCTGCAGCACATGGACTCGTCCACATACGAAACACATTGCGTGCGCCTGTGTCATCAGGTAATAATCGCAGTCGAACTGGTCTTACAATAATTGTATAGACCTTACTTTTCACCTATTTTGTCATCTTTCTGTCGCACATCACTCTACGTCCTCCTATTTGTTGCAGCAAGTTTATATCCTTGCTTTCACCTCATCTCCATGTACATCATCAACATTTGACATTCAACCTAGGTATATAAATTTCTGCACATATGAAAACAAAGTTCCCCTAGTGTCCGTAATATAGACTGCATCTATGTCCTTGCTACTAACCACTACTCTCATCTCTAGGCTTATTTTAAGAAGTTGTCGTTGCATTTCTTCTTACCACAGCAACACTCTTAGCTCTAGGTCCACATCAGTCACTACTGTTATTAATAAGTCATCTCAAAAAGCAGCTCCCATATTCCCTAATTTGCTCGTTGAGGACTTCCTTAACTATTTCAAATCAGAATGGTTTCAACGCTGATCTTCGATGTAAACCTACTTTGATGTCAAATGGATTTGTGGCCACACTGCTCACTGATTTTGAAGTACCCTCATTCATTTCCTTTATAATTCTGACCATCTATTTTCGTTATTTCGTTATTCCTTTCCTTCTAATGCACCAGAACATCATGTCTCGGTGCATTCGCTCATGCCTTTCCAAATCTACGAAGGCATAATACAGATTTTCGTTCCCTTATAGGGTCTTCTCTTGGAATTGTCGAACGACAGGATGTAAATGTTCAAATAACATGAATCTTGGTGAGAGGGAAGTATCATACAAGAGACAAAGCTAGCATTAGCCGCAAGACTATCAAACTGAACTTAGCAAACAGCCGCCATCTTGATTTTACACGGGATTAAAATGGAAAACATTCGGTGTCGTGAGGTAAAAATAAGAAGACTGGGTTAGATTCCCACCTTAGCAATCCTGGAAATGTTTTTCCGTGGTTTACCACTTCTACTCCAGGAAAATGCCGGGATGGTTCCAAACTTAAGTTCACGGCCGCCTCCTTCCCAATCCTCACGTGAATTGTAAGGCCATACACTAACTCGGTTATTACAGTAACGTAGGTTATCAGACAAACATTTCACACACTCCCAAATACACGGGACTAAAAGACCACGTTATCCAAGCCCCTCAAAGAAACAATTGTTGTTACATTTAGGGGGCTTGGGCAACGCGATCATTTAGCCCCGTTTCCTCGATGTGCCTAAAGTTTGTCTGATAACCGGTTTCTCTCTGATGTGCTGTAGTAGTGTGTGTATTCTATTTGTTATTCAGGTAATGATTGGATAGGAGGCAGCCGTGAACTTAAGTTAGGAAGGAAGGAAGGAAGCTTGTAGTTTAACGTGACCGTTAATCTCGCGATCATAAGCCACGGGACCTCCGTTTTACGTGGAACCCGAACCACAGGACATGGCATTTCACATCGAAAATCTCACATGCATTGACTTAAGTTGGGAACCATCCCGGCATTTGCCTGGAGTAGAAGTGGGAAAAAACGGAAAATCACTCCCAATCTGGCAGAGGCGGGAATAGATCCTACCTCTTCTATGGTTTGCCTCACAAGGCTGATTGTACCACTTTCCATCCCTCAGACCTGAATTTAATTATTTTTCATATCTGGGAATCCAACCCGGACCTCCGGGGCTACAGCCAAGAATGCTAGCCGCTACACCACGATGTGTACATAAATGAAACAACAACAACAACAACGATTATTTTCTATGCTACATGTGTGTATGTATTTCTGCCCCATATTATTCACATTGCCAGGGAATCGAGGTTGAGGTGACAAGGATGTTTTTCATTTGGTATATGATTTTTTGGGCCTGATTCCAGGCGCCAAATTGTCAGAAGAGTAAATGAGAGATGACATTTATCAAGATAAGTGGAATTTTGCTAGCAGATGGTTAATCTTTTGTTGTTGTTGTTGTTATTAATTACTCTGAGGGGTTAGACATCTTTGGTCATATGTCCCGTGTACTTGGGTGTGTGTAAAGAAAGTCTGATAATCTGTGTTTGTGTAGTGACGCTGGTACTTGAAATGTAGTTTCTCTCGAGGCATTTTTCTGGAGAGAGCGTGGAAAAAAACTGGGAAACCACACTCATGATTGCCACTGTAAAAGCTGGGATTCAAAACTCTGATCTCCAGATTTGCTGCAAGTCTCCATTGCGGTCGTGGTGAGCGATTCAACACGCACGGCTACGCTGCGGGGTGCAGGTAGACGGAAGAAAGTGGTGGTGGCATATTATACGGACTGCCCCGGCATTTGACTTGAGTCGGAAATTGAAAACCGGAGATAGCCTTGTGCCTCGACACGCGTAGCTACCCCGATCGATGAAGAATCCTTGCTACATCTGGTATGGCATGTCATATACGATAACTCTTCAGTCTGAATGTGTGGACGTGTGCACTACAGATAATGTTAACGCGCCACCTTGCTCATGCATATTCAAGCATCAAGAAGAGTTTCTCCAAGATTTGCGCCACCTTCATCTCTATGCTACTTGCCATTTTGAACGGTGAATATTTAATTGCGCACGTACCTTGCTCTCCAACCGACCCTGGTGCTGGTAATAGCAATATATTTCCTTATCTCTGAGCCACGATTACTAGGAACTTTCTCTGCCAATTTGGCTGCAGTATTAAAGCACGTAGTTATGGACCAGAGCCGCATCTCTAACAATAGCTTGTGCGTCTAACCTAAAGGATTTCTAGAGAGTATCCACGACTGCTTTAGGTTCTATATTTTATGTTTAAAATGGGAGTCAAAGAGTCAACAAAGTAACCGTATCAATTTTATGACTGTGCCTGACACAGATATTGAACACCAACTATACACAATGAATCATGGACTTCTTTCCTACGAGAAAAAAATCTTTGTTGTTTCCCTCCAATTTTCAAAACTTTCCCTACCTTCGAAATGTCTTTCATTGTTTCCATCATATCGCCCATGACTATAAAGAATCATTAATCACCGCGGAGGCCCGGATTCGATTCCCGACAAATTCTACACACACCCAAGTACACGGTGCTAAAAGTCCGCGATGTCCAAGCTCATTAAATGAAACAACAACAACTACAACAACTTTTCTATGAATGTCCTCGTTTGACATTTTTATTTATTTGTAAAGAATGTACTCAGGAAATTTATATTGTGATGGATTATTATTAATATTAATTTAAAGGTATAGAATGAGTTGCAAACTATTAACACTATTTTGACAAAACCTCTGTTTCCCACTTCAAACCGTAAAACTATATAATCCTTGAAACCAAAGAAAAGCAATACAGGCGATGAACGTGTAATGCATGTAATTTTTTGGCTTCTGTTATTTCCAACCACTCATCCAGCAGTTAATAAATTCCATATTATAGTTTAAGGAGTAAATTTTCATGTAAACTATTTGCACTGTTGTTTCCACTGTGTTTATATTGATTCATGCTGGTTGGCACAGTTGTATTATAAATAAATCAGACGCATATACACCTACGCTTGAGGCTGGACTACAACTTGCAGCACATTCAATACATTGCATATTTCCGAAGGCTCTACACTGGCCATGGGCGGCTGGTAACATGTAAACGGGCAGAGCAGCAAGTAAGAGGAAATAACTAGTCTGCCTGCCATGCCACGCGAGCCATACAGAGTTGGTACTAAATGCCGGTGAACACGGAAAGAGATAACGGGCAGGAGTTTGCTCATGTCTAATTATGCATATGTGTTTGTGGGAAGAAGTATACCAATGATACTATGTTTCATTTTCGGCACTGCTGAATTGGATTCATATCACTAGGGTTGTAGCACTGCCTGATCATTTTTTTTTCTGCCGATCTCTTAGATCTGTTATCATGGTGTAATGTTGGGCATACGCAATAACACGATTGGGCCTCAGAAGACTACGTGAATCCAAGGAAGACTGCCACACTACTCCTAGTCTGAAGAGTGTTTGAGAGGCAATTACACCCTCAGTAAAATTTTCTTTGTTAAAGGCCATGAGATGCTACTTCTCAAATCAAACAACAACTGACATGTCCTCACAAGACTGAGTTCATCATGATACAGCCCTCACTTCAGTTACTGAATCTCTGGCGCAGCCCAAGTTGAACCCGGGAAATATACATATACATGTATATACATATACATATACTGTATATGTATACAATTGTCTGATAAACTGATTTGTTGTAGTGTCTGTAGGAGTGTGTTTATTTTTAATTTAAACTGTATTATTGTATAGGAGTGTTTTTTTTCTTCAAATTAAAGCTAGGTTTGGGTACAGGACGGCCGTGGTTTATAATTGGAAACAATCCCAGCATTTTCCTGCAGCAGAAGTAGAATGCCATAAAACACTTTCAGGATGGCTGAGGAGAGATTTGGTCGATCCCACTTCTTCGTTTTGCCTCACGAGTCTCTGTACCACATTCCAGCCCTCAGACCAGAATTAAATTTCTTGCCAGAGCTGGAACTCAATCACAGAACTTTGGGTCCACTTAATAAATGGCGTGAACAATTGGATTTCGTTTCCAAAAGGTATTATCAAGTTATCTTTTTTTTGCCACTTCCTATTTGTATATTTTTCACTATTTTGTTTGAAATTATGCATATATTTGGGACTTAACCTAAAGTTAAGGACATCATAAATACTCAAGCTGTAGGCCAGACTCAAGCTTGAAGCAGGCATATTGCTCATCACCACACGCCAGCGAGCTGGAAGCTTTTTTCACAGATGAGCCTCGTTCAGTTCCCGGCTCCATAATGAAGGATTATATCCGTGTATACGGTGTAGTATTGAGTCCCCTCAACTACCGCCGTATGTGGTCTCAAGGTACTTAATGAGACCCCTGATCCAAAGGCCATGTATTCTATTCCAGGCTCTGTCAGGAAATGGGTTTTATTCCCACTTCAGCCGTTAGCAAAGTGCTTTTCCGTTTATTTCCCACTTCCACTCTAGGCAAATACCGGCAATTTTCTAAATTGTGGCCTCTGCTACCTTATTCAAAATCCTTGGCTCACATATTTGTACAGCCATCACAAAGACACAGTTTAGAAGACATACTCCACAATACGGGGTTACATGGCCAGGCTAATGCAAAGCCCCTAAATGAGTTAAAAAGTACAACCACTCCAGATGAATGAAAAATAACACAGGATAACAGACGGATTAAAGACATGAAAATAAATGGACCTGATGACTACAATGTCCTGAGACCCTAAATAAACTACAGAATAATTCCAATAACAACAATTTAACAGGGAGGAAAATACAATTCAATGAAATGTCACCACTCTATGGCCTCCCTAAATATTAGGTCTCACGCGATCATTCTAAACTACCTGAAATCGTCATCTGATTAATGCACATTTAACAAGCGTATCATTTAGTTTCTCAGTACGTATAGGATCGGTGTTTACAGTGCTGTTACACTTTTTGCAGAGGATGGCAGGCAGCATTTTAAACAGCAGTTAACATACAAATGAAACGCTCACGGCGGTCCGTGTTTAATTGGCCATTGCATCCCCAACATCCCCCCCCATCCCCCCTCCAACCACACCATGAGGAGCATGACGTACAAAGTGAAGGTGAGGACGAGGGTGGAGTGAAAAGTTTCCAAACACAGCCACGGAAAGCTAGTACGAATAGCTGATGTGCTTTTTCATGATGTCTCAAGTCCTTGCTCAAACGGCAACAATAGATATCCTACGATACATTAAACATCGGAACTGATCCTGTGCACTTCAGAAATATTCATATTTTCAGGGTTTAGCAGAGCTATCTGGTATTATGTATCAGCCCCTTAGTGTAGGGGTTAGCGCGCCTGCCTCTTACCAGGAGGCCCTGGGTTTGATTCCCGGCTCCGTCAGGTACTTCAAAATCTGACGTGAGGGCTGGAACGTAGTGCCCTCAGCCTCCTTGAGGACAATTGAGTAGCTGTCTGCCAGTGAGGCAGCGCCCCGGTCACGAAAACCAAGATTAACATCAGAGGGGACCCGATCCGCTGATGCGATATCTGCAGGCCAAATGGCTGGGCAGCGGTCGCGCTGTAGGCCTAGGCCCTTCATGGGCTGTAGTACCAGGGGTTATTTATTTATTATTTTATCCAGTATTAGGTATTTTTCACGTAATTACCTGCGGAACGTGTTTGCTTACTACCCTACCAGGGTATTGTTACCGCTAGAAGGAGAGCGCAGCTGCTGTGTATACATTACGTCATCTCGCCTCGTTATGGCTGCAGCGAGCCGCTTGCGGGGCAAGGGGGGGGGGGGTACTCATGTACAGTCATAGGCTACAATGAGAACACACCGCACAGCGCACGGCCAGCATGAATCAGGCACACAAGTAACGTCCATCGCAGGCGTGTGGCTGTTCCGATTTCTGCCACCGGTAACAATTCGCTGGTCGGGTAGTAATTTTATTCTTCCTTATTTATTTAACCTAATGCGACTAGCTCAGCGCCCAATTTAGCAGCCCTTTTCCCATCATGGGGAAACGAGGCTAATCATTTATATTTATTTAGGTGCAAGGGACACCATTTACATAACGTTTCTGTTAAATTTGTGTAATGAACTGTTTCATTGTATTATTTTCCATTAGCGAGGCGTACCTGTACTAACACTGTGACGTCAAACATAGGAGCCTACTATCCGAGGTTTATCTTGGTAGGAAAGTGCAACTGATTAAGATAAAACTATTCTTATGAACGTCACTGAACGCCACCATCACTAGAGAAGTAGGAAATTCCAAAACAGAAATGAGCTTTTCCTAAAGCAGCTGAAATATTTCTGGAAAATTAATTCATTTGCGCATGCATTTTCATTTCAGTCTCTTTTGTCTATTAGCGTCCATTATTTCGCAATTTTCTCTGCAGAAACTGCGGCTTCCTTTGCTAGGTAATCCCTCCTCTGCAATTCTCTTCACGTGACCCCACCATCTGAGTTGGCTCATACGAATATTCTCATCCAACGTGTTCATTAGTCCTTCATTAAGAGTAAGTTACCCTCCTGCCTTTATTCTCATCTGTTTGTACCAGCAATCATTCGTGCTACCTCATATCAGTTACCTCCAGCTAATCTCTGAGATATGGGTCATTCTACAAATAGGGGCACTTTATCGTCGCATGGCTGTATAGGGGTTATTATTCTAACAACACCGTTCTATGAAAAATATATCATTATATACATAAATATCATACAAATAGACTAGTTTTGAACAAAAATTTTGGAATTGCACAGTACCAAAAATAATAATAATAATACGCAATTTGTCACTAGCATGGATATCCCTAGCCATAACTTCCTAAGTGTTTGCTATTGTATTTATTGAAGTATGAGGTTTATTTGCCTAACGAATGCATAAATTTGACTACCAGATATACGTTGACTAATATTTTTTAAAATCATGTTTAGAACCAAATAAATAAGCCGGTACAATTTTTGAAAATCTGTCCCTGAAGTATAGTATCATTAACGTAGACAAAAATAAAATGGCGCCAGAATGGGAGGGGTTTTCATTTTGCACTGGGATAATGTGTGTGTCGCAACACTGATCCAGGTTGTAATGGTGGACTGTGTCTTGCTAAAGTGGTTTGTTGTTGTGATGTTTAGCCTATTTTCATTGATAAAAAATAGGCCTATGAGATCTCCTTTTGTCCGTGTATGTGTGTGGATCCCCTTCTAACATCTAAACGGCTAGAGCGATTTGGATAAAACTTGTTAAGATCATAGTACTATTTTGGCCGACCCCGACCGTGCCCTTCAAATTGTATTATGTCACACCAATCTAACATATTTCACCGGCATTCTATATCTCCGAAACAATTACTCATATCACCCTGAAATTTCGGATGGTAATTAAAGGCTCTACTCTAAGTTTACCTATGTGTCTTTCAAAAACTTTTTAACTACAAAACGAACATGGCGGCCAAGCGAATTTAAAATATTTAAGTAGACGTTTGTCTCGATTTAATCATTCCAATTCAGTGAAATATGGTACAGCAAGTGACTATACAAATTGCAATGCACTGACATCTAATTAAGTTCAATTCTTTACATAACCTCAAGATGGCGGCTGTGCGCAATTTCAAAATTATGTTTTAATTTCTTGTGTCCTATTCATGCGATCGAAGTCAACGTTTGAATAGTGAACTTACACAATAGTCCTCATCTAATAGTACATACCTCTATGGCCTACATATATTAAAATCCAACATGGTGACAATCCGAAATATTTGGACGGTTCTCAATGTCTATTAATCCATGACAGCAATCAAACTGAAATTTCGTATGTTGATAGAGGCTATGAAAATAAAATCACCTATGGGACATTCAATAACCTGGTAAGCACAACTCCAACATGGCGGCAACGCGAAATTTAAATATTCCAATGGACGTTTTACGCGATTTAATCATCCGAGTGCAGTGAAACTTGGTACGGTATATGCCTATATACATTTTAATCTACTGGCATCTAATTCATTTCAATTATTTTCATAACCACAAGATGGCGACTGTGCGAAATTTTAATATCTCGTTTTTACTTCTTGTGTCCTAATCATGCGATTGAAGTTTGAATAATACACCTACACAATTGTGGTGTTTGAAGCCATATTTTCAGTGTTGCCTTAGTAAACAAGAGTTTAGTGCTTTTCAGTCGGTCAACACGAATGTACCCAAAAGAGATGGGTTATGCCCTAATCCTGAAATAAATTACATGAGATTAATAAAACACTAGGATGACCAGTTTCGATCGTCAAGCGATCATCATCAGATCCAATACACTTAGGCTACAAAATCTATGTTTGAAATACAGGTGAAAATATTTACAATATGTACAATTATTTAGTTGCAGTATTGGTACTGCAACTGTCAGTGTATGCTAAATGCAGTATATATGTTAGGTGAAATGCTAAATGGTGATAGCTATCCGTAGATTGTACTTTAGAGAGATTATATGGTTGTAAACTATGGTTAAACTATAAAATTTTAGGCTAACTACTTATCTGATTGTCTTCCGTACAACAGCTACTCGCAGTTTTCGTGTACACTGGAACGCACTGTGCGGTCGACTGCGGTGGTATCTTAACGACTGGTTTTTCCCTGCTTTCTCCCCCCTGCTCCTACGTGCTGTGGGGAGTGATAGCGATGTGTTTATGTGAGGTGTTGCCAATCTAGATAAGATGTATGTTATTGAATGAGGTGGGTCTACAATTATTAAAGACCGTGGATTAGCCCTCGCCACGCGTGGAGCATAACCCATTCGAACTAAGCGTTGACGGTCTTATGAGGACGTCCCGGCACCTTTAATACTGCCGCGAATATGGGCCTTGGTTTATTGCAGAAGAAAAGTACATCGTACACCTGATCCAGATAACATTTACCTATTAATAACCCCCTAATTTCCCCCCTTTTTATCTAGCTTGGCTGTGTCGCTAAATTGTGTTTTGTTTCCGACAGGGTGTGTTTTTTAGTAGCGTGAAGAGGGGTGAGCTCTCCATGAACGTGTGTTCATTTAGATTGTTGGGATTGTTTCTTTTGGCTAGGTGTATCTCGATTGCTTCCTTTATGTCAAGAGCTCTGCCTTTCGATTCGTGATGGATTATTTTAAGGTCCGACTCTATGTTGGTAAAGCTGTGCCCTGCGTCACACATATGTTCGCACACGGCTGAATGTGTTCCGTATCTTATCGCATTCCTATGTTCATTATAACGTGTGTCTACTCGCCTTCCACTCTGCCCGATGTAATTAGCTTGACAATCGGTGTCTTGGCACGTTATAGAATATACCCCTGACCTTGAATACGGGTCACGTTTATTTAGATTACTATTTAGGAGGTGCCTAGCGGTTGTGTTTTTCGTCGTGAAAGCTATCTTTATGCCTTGCTTTTTGAATAGGTTAGTGATTTTATATGTATTCGCATTCACATAGTTGAAACGCGCAAATTTTTTCTCATTACTGTCCGGTTTGGGAATCGTTTTATCTTTATTTTTATGTTTGGCTATAATTTGATTTATTTTGCTTGGCGAGAAGTTGTTTTCCTTTGCTATTTGCATAATAGTTCTTATTTCCTTATTATAGTTGTCTTTTGACATGGGTATGTTTAAAGCTCTGTGCACCATTGAATTGAAACCCGCTAGTTTGTGCGTACTGGGGTGATTAGACTGATTGTCGATTGCATGCGAGGTTTTCATTATGTTATGTTTCATTAATGGTATTCATTGAAAATTGACATGAAATTTAAATAATAGTGAAATCATATTCCAACTTAATCATGCGAACAAAGATAGAAAATATGTGATGTGAATGACAGACGGTGTTTAGTTTTACTCAAATAGCTGTTTAATCTACAATACATGGATGACAGACAATCGGGATTAGTGTCAATAATTCACGAACTTCGATCATTGTGGTCTAGTAAATATATGCAGATAGATCAACGCACACACTTGTTCGTTGATGTTTTCCATTACAATGCTGTAAATTGATGTTTTCGCTGTTGTTTATTATAGTAAATGAATAGTCTGTCATCATAGCATACGAGGGAAGTGTGGCATGAATTGGATTTGAAAACTTTCCCCGCTATGAATTTTAATATTTGTCATCAACAAATTTCACGTGTGCACAAAATATCTAAAACATCTCATTAAAACACTATTAGACATGCTTTTACTGGAAAACCTCTCCTATTGCTACCACTCCGTCGTAAAATAAAGTGAGCTTGGTGGCGCAATGGTCAAACTGTTTGCATCTCATCAAGCAAGGTAGACCGGCTTGAATTCCGGCCAATACATGTGAGATTTTCGAAGTGAAATGCCATGTTCTGTGGTTCGATTTCCACGTAAAATACAGGTCCCGTGTCTCATGACCGCGAGATTGACGGTCACGTAAATTTACAGGCTTCCTTCCTTCGTAAAATAAAACGGTTTTCCTACAGTGATATTGTTGCTTATTGTTGTTTTTGTTGTTGTTGCTGTCGTCATTGATTGACTAAAGGATTAGAAACGTGTTGTTCAACACTTTTATATTTTCTTCTACAAAAACAAAAGTTTGGGGCTTTTCAGTCGGTCAACATGAATGTACCCAAAAGAGTACATGAGATTAATGAATACATGTAATTTTTTTCAGGTTTAGGGTATAATCCAACTCTTTTGGTTACATTCGTTTTGACCGACTGAAGAGCACCAAACTTTCGTTTTCTAAGGCAACACTGAATAATGGCTTCAAACCCCATATTTTTTTCATTTACTTGTGAAATTGCCTGATAACCCGTTAGCTGTCACCCCTGAGGTCAAGATTTGATTCCCATCTCCTCCAAGATATTTAATTGAAGAAGGCATATGCAAAACAGCGCACACGTCCATCGAACACAGTTTTGAAAAAAATATATTCTTTTTGGTTATTTATACAGACTTCGGATTTTTTGCCAGTGCTATAAATGACTCCCAGGAAGTTTGTGTGAGGGTATTGGTTTTGTATGTCTAATCTCTTGTTCCAAAACAATATATAAAGTACTTGGACATATGTCATATTGCAACTCTCTGTAATTATTAAGAAATATAATGACATTTTCAATTAACAAAACAAAGGTTCTGAGCAAAATAAATTAAATATATTGTTATTTATGATTTTCTAATCACTGTCAGTGTCCCAAAGTTCACTGTCACTCTCTGTATTATCACTAACTTAATAAGGTTTTCATACTTCCTTGCCAGCTCTTGATGGGATAACATTAACCCACTAGGGATACTGTCTATATACTTCATTATGTATCTTGCATTTGCCACTTTCATAGGTGCTGTTTCGCAACTGCCTTAATTTTTTTCCTACAATTATAAGGACCTCCTTATGGAAATTTAAGTTGTTTTGCACTGTACATAATGCGTAGCTTTCTATTCCGGTCTCAACTCATTTATGGTTCAAAGTGGACTTGCATGTACCTTCTTCAATTCTTGTGTGAGGGATTAAACGCGGTACACTTACCCTTGTGAGGCAGAACTGAGAAAAGATGGGTTTGATTCCCAGTTCAGCCATCCTATATGTGGTATTCCAGGTTTATTTTTCGTGTGACTTCCTGGGAGGCCTATTGCAGGTCTTTATAATTGACGCTCGTGGGCGACCTGCGCGTCGTAATGAGGATGAAGTGATGATGAATACGTCACATACACCCAGTCCCCGGGCCACGGGAATTAACCCCAGGAGATTAAAATCCCTAATGGGAATCGAACCCGGGACCCATCGGGCTAAAACCTAGGACGCTAACCAATTAGTCATGGAGCCGGACATTCCATGGGTTATCCACTTGTACTTCAAAGCAAGCGCTGGGTTGGTTCCTATCTTAATGCTACAGTCGCCTCCTAACAAATTCTAGTTTTAACTACAAACAATCACACTCTTACAGGCATCGCAATGGCACATGGGTTTGGTTCCCTGCTCATCCAAAAAACTAAATCTGGTCTGAAGGCTGTAATGAGGTACATTCAATTTCGTGAAGATGAACTGAGAAAGGTGGGATCGATTCCCACGTCAACCACCCTAGAATTGGATTTCCGTGGTTTCCCTATTCAAGTCCAGGAAAATGCAAGAATGGTTCATAATTTAAGGCGTCGTTATATATGGTGAGTTTCTTTTATAAGGGTTTGTGAACTAACTAAGAGGATTATGCACGAGTGTACACTTAGAACAACTCAATATAACATATTAAAAAAATAAGCAAGCAGTTCAATTGTATTAAGTAACCTATATGGTTACTTATCTGAGCGAAGCAGTTGGTTGGACAGGTGTTACGCTATCGCGTGTCTACTCCCGACAAACGAACTGTATATCACGAGATTTAAACTGCGAATCGTAATATAAACACCAAATAGACGCACGACACTTATTATACTTCGAAAATATTTATATATAAATTTAAACCTCAAAACAATTATCAGGATCTGATGATGACCACTTGAAAGTCGAAAAGGTATTCTTAAAATTATTCCATTATAATAGTCAGCATAACTAATACATGACTACGACCTGGCCATGTTGAAACACCGGATCCCATGAGAACTCTGCAGTTGAGCAGCATTGGGCCTGGTCGGAACTTGGATGGAATGCCGGTTCTGGGGGACCACGTGCTGTTGGCGGGGAGAGGGTAAGGAGGAGCGGAAAGGAACTAGCCAACCCTACCGCACGTAAACTCTGGCTCAGGATAGCCTCTTTGGAGGCACGGGCCTGCCTTCGGGCAGAATACGCAGAAAAAAACAAATGCATGCAAAATTATTGTCCAGGAGTGTTATTTACATATTATTCATATACTGTAATACGTACATACATTGTACTCCACCCAGTCATTGGACAAATTCGTGTTGACCGACTGAAGAGTTACAACTGACATTTTGTATAGGCAACACTGAAAGCATGCTTTCAAAACTTCACATTAACGATTTTGTTCTTTGTCATGACGATGCGTTTTCTGACCTTTTAATTAAAAATTCGGAAAATGTTTATAGAGTTAGAAGCAATTAAATATGTATTTAAGCAACTCAACACCATACTTATTAGTATTACTAACGCAAATTTTGATATTCCAAATAAGGTATCATAATACCGTCCCCCATATCCTGTCATTACCTATTCATTTATTTTATGGAAAACTTATTGTTACAGTACCTTATAATAAATCCATTGAGATATGAGTAATACGTTGAAACATTTTTTCACAAAAGTTACCCATCCGGACAAAAATCTCAAAAACCACGGAAAACCACTTGGAGGATGACTGAGGTGTGAATTGAACACACCTCATCCTAATTTTGCCTCAGGAAGCTGAGTGCACCCCGTCCCAGCCCTAAGACCAAAATTAAATTTCAGAATTGCAGAAGGGACAGATTTAGATCTCTAGTTATAACAAAAGTTGAGATGGCTTCTAATCAAACAACTACAGCCGCACGGCTGTATTCAAGTAGTAAAAAATATTCAATTATCAATGTAAATCATCAATCGCTGTGATGTAAAACGTACTTTGAGGAGTCAATATAATTATTTGAAATTGATTTGACACTCTTGCAACTTCTCACATTAACTATATTAATTGAAAAAATTACAGCGCAATCGACCTGTGTTTCATATATAAAATTATGAATGGTTTCACAAAATGTAACATGCTACAAACCTACTTCGCACCCCGCATTCCCTCCCGCTCAACACGTCAGGACCTTTCACATCATGTACATCACCCACGTCTCGAACTGCAGAAGTGCTCTATTTTCTACCGTCTACCTACCCTTAGCAACTTCCTTTCAAACATTGACATATTTTCTCCCTATAGAACATTCAAACATAACATTAGAAGATCCCTTTTACCCTTAATTCCTAACCCCGCCCCCTCCTGACCACCCTCCACCTCAATCATTCCCTGAGGCTCTCCTGAGATTTGTCCCTTGCTGATATCAATGCCATTTGTTACTTGCTGTTGTTTTTAATATTATTTATAACTTGTTAAACTATTAGTGTAGAATGACCTTTTCATGGTCGTATCAAATAATTATTAAATAAATAAATAAATAAAAAGTACAAAGAAGGCGTGTCACTGCCAGTAATCAACCGAATGGTTCTGAAGAGTTTCCTGCTCAAATCGGAAGATAATAGCACTGTCCACGGAAGTTAAATTACCGTTTAAATCGTTTAAATTATCTCTGTGAAATAAGACGACAGAACCTTCATTGGGAACTTTCCTCGTATTTGGTAACAACCGGTTTACTACTGACATACATACAAGTCCTTCATTGGCTTCCCTTTTGTTCCAATGTTAAGTTAGTAATTGCATCAGGGATGCGCATCTAATCTGAACAGCATTCAATGTGTAATGGGGTTTTGCATGCAGGTAGACTAAGGGTGCAGCGTGTAGTGGGGTTTGTCAAGCTTCCGCGAGATGCGTTAGGCAAATGAAAGGGTATAATGTGCGAATCACATATACATGAATTGCTACACACGGACAATGGAACACTGCAGTACACAAAGCACTATGAGCTCAACTGAGCGCATTTCGTTAAGTAGGAACTCGCCATCCATTACTTGTTGAATTGGTGTGTATTAGTGGGGAGTAGATGGGTTGAATTCTTATCCTCTTAAGATTAATACCACCAATGTGTGAAATATTATTTTTCTGATTTCAAATCAGAAGTATAATAATTATTCTGAATGGCATATCGACAGCAGTCGTAGGAAACTTGAGAGCGTTCGAGTGTTAAAATGGAATTACTAAAGAGAGTTTTCCTATGGAAGGGTGACCTGTTCCCTTCTGCTGCCCCTCCTGTCACAGAATCCGTAAGATGTTCATCTGAAAACGTACCAAACGGCACAGAGACTTTACAATTCCTATCAGAGACGGGAATCGAAACTTGGACATCAGGGATGATAAAAAAGGATATCCACACCACAAAGCAGTTATGAGTCTTACCATGCCAGAAAATGACATTTGTCACACAATTCATAAATGGATCACTGCTCTTAAATGTATTCAATAGACTACATAAGATAAGAAAATATTTTTGCCTTTGGCAATGTAATAATATTCCGAAAGGTGATTACGAAATTGCAATTAAGTGGACGGTTTTGCCTTTTGCACTGAATGAGTTGTTGTTTTATATTCATTTAGGGACTTTGGCACGTCATGGTCGTGTAGTCCTGTGTACTTGTTTGTAGAATCTCTCACAGATCACAGTTGACTCCTTACCGGTAATACTACTTTGCACCGGTAGATGTACACACTAACTCCGTTACTACAGCAGCACGGACTCTCAGAAACTACATGGGGTCGATGTGACAACCATATTTCAAGACCTTTAATGCAGCAAAAACTATTTGAAAAACATCGCAGAATTTCACATATAAAATAATAATTCTTCTTTTAAAAATATGATTTTTTCCACAGCTTTCTGTAAATATTTTTTTATTTAAATAGTGGGTCATTGATTGATTTTATAAAGGTTTATAAGAGATAAAGAAAAATGCAAATTTAGTCAAGCAATTTCATCAGACGACCAACAACCATGAGAGAGATTCAAGAGAGATTCCAGCAGATTGTATTGCTGTTGAACGTGTCGTCATACGATTAAAGATGAGCTGTTGGCGGAGATGCATTACGTAGGGGTGAGCACACATTGCAGGCATGTCCCGCTCGACAAAATACACTACGGTATCGGCTTATGTGGAAGTTTACTTTCCATAGCCATTAAACACGAAGGGATGACGTAGATAAAATCAAATGAGCACGTGAGCTAAGTGGAATTACAGCTGACCTATCTCTCCTACACGTATCTGGTAGAAATAAAAACAGACAGCTGCAGCAACACTCGCTAGGCAATTGGTAGTACTGTGGAGTCTATAAGTAGACATTTTTGTGTTGGTTTAGGCAAACATTTCACGATCTAGTTATGGCAACACTGAAAAATGGCTTCAAAACATCACATGCATTTCACGTGCAAAATTATGCTTAAAATCCATAAATTAGCATGGTAGTTGTATGCAGTTGAACATTATACGCCTGCATAAAATTATGTTGGTAACAATAAGTTTGACGATTTACTCTATGTAGGCCTAGCCTATGTCTTAATATTCTTGGATTTACACTGCGCAAAGTTTGAATTTTCTTCTGTACACATATTCCAAGATATTGGCTCTAGGGTCAAAAGTCTTGAGATCGTTAATAGACAGTTGGTATCCCCGGTGACTCTCAAATAAGAACAGTTATACAAAATTCCCCATTTGCCTCGTACAATCTACCTATAAGTGTCCTACGTGTTCCTCAGTGCTACCCGTCTAATGCGCCCCTTGCGTCATGAAACCTTACATTTGAGAGCATAATAGGCTCATAAATATGGTATATCAACACGACAGTTGCTGACAATATATCACCGATGGCTGGTGTATTCAGCAACAACAAGTTCATGGATATCATACTAATCTATGGACAAGCTGGTCGCAATGCCGTCGAAGCTACATAACGCAATTGGGCGCATTAGACGAGAGCACTGAGGAACATGTAGCGAGCGGCCGTCTTCTTGTTATTTCTTGGCATTCTGACGTAACCTGCTTGCATAAAAGGATACCCCTTAGGAATTCAGTTATTAAACCTCCCGTTCATCATTAGTACATTCAGGACACCTGAAAGAAAAATGTACGGGGCAAATGAGCCACCTAGTAGTTCCTAAATCATATACTACATTGCACGTATAATAAACAATTAAAATAAATATGACAAGAACATTTTAATTAATTGATATAATATGCAAAATTATATGATTGGATGTTCAGTGACGATGAAGAACTAATATGAGTATAATCAAATAATCCTATTATAGCCGAGAGGATTAGTGACAAATTATAATAATTTGTCTATGTTGTGTTGTGCTTATTCATTAATTAATTAAACCGCTGTTCTAGGGAATACATATCCTATGACATTAATGTGAGTTAATGGTTTAGTTCTGTAAAATGATAAGTAAGATTTATTTCTTTTATATTTACTGAATCATTTTATTAAAATGGCAATTAAGCATTATTCATTTCATTTCTTGTCGTCATTAAGACCTTTCAAGATGAAGCAGATCCCGCGACGGCATTTTGAGAACAACTCATCTGATTTACGTAAAATCTGCTCTAAAATATGATGTTAACTTGCATGTGAAACTTCCTAGCGCTACGTTCATTGAAACACCAAAAGAACCCATAATTTTGCATTATTGTCAAACATCCTTATTTGATGATTGGAGAGCGTATTGTCACAACTTAGATATTATGAAGAGTATTAATGTCATAGCAGAAAATACATAATTGCGTTTGCTCACGAAAGAAATGCCAGAGTGAGTATTTATTCGCGCCAGTATTTTCACTGTGGTGACACCCCGAGACCCCTTTGATATAACCACCTTACCAATTCCTAATTATATTGCACTATACAACCAGCGTAGTTCTTAATTCTCTCCTTATTAATAACTCTCAGTAGTGCCCGGCTTCGCCCGGTGGATTTATTTGTTTCATGGATGATACGGAATACTACTACAGAACTGGCACATGATACTTAAACTACCAGAAAAATATATAACTTTTTGTGGTGGTGGTGGTGGTTGTAGTGAGGGTGATAATCAGTACAGTACAATGGACGTAACATTTAGATAATTTTCCCCTAATGATAATAATGAATAGGGAAACGGCTATTTACTAACTTCAGCACTGATATATGTAATTTACAAACAAATTTCTAAAAATGATTAGAAAGAGGAGTAAGTGAAATAAAAGGCACTGCCTAGGGTCTATATCTCATTGTCTGTTAGAAATGTAGAGACCAATAGTGTCGTCTTTTGTCGCATAGCGCCGAAGGAAAATAATCAGAACACATTGGAAAACTTCGGCTGACCCAAGCTCCTGAGGTAGCAATAGTATCATTTATGGCCACATATCTCTCAACGATAAGTTTCGGAATAAATTACGGTAAATTTGAATGCACCAACGCTTATTGCAGCTGGTAACCTCAATGTATTGCACCAACACCATTGCACTTATACAGAAGCATAATATGTTCATGATGATAACTGTTTTAAGGGGGCAGAATAAATCATTTTTCATTAATTACTCCCCGTGACTGCAATTTATAAGCAACGCAAGATTTAACTATTTTCGCAATTCTGCACCAGAACACTGGTAGGGGCGACGTGATGCAGCCCGAATTGCCAGTCAACAATAGACTTATTAAAATACTCTTACAGTTACACTACTGCCATGAATGATTCTAGGGCCTTAATACATGGTTTTCAACTTCAGTTTGTTTGTTATTCTAAATATAGGGAATAGAGAGCGTTGTCCAAAATATCAAGTGGACAGTGTTACTAGCAGGGTTTCAAAGTGTATGTATAATTTGGTGCAATTAGGAGGTACTGTGTAGATTTGTGATAAAGGGCCTAAATGCAGGAAATGGAGTGGCCTGTCCTAAATTTAACATAGCCTAAACTATTCCTCTTTAATCTGGCTATCATATAAAAAAAGAATTTTTCGAATCCGACTGGTAGTTCCAGAGATTAGCGCGTTTAAACACAAAAACAAACACACAAACTCTTCAGCTTTATTATATTTGTATGGATAACAATAATAATAATAATAATAATAATAATTCACAGGTTTTGAAACAGAAGTCAAATCATTATTCCTGATCCATCATAGTTCGTACAAATAGTGTATATTGTGATGGCTCATTATCATAGCCGGTTGCCTTTCAACCGGATGGCGGGAGTTTCAATCCCAGTCACTCCGAGGCGGAATTTTTACCTGAAAACACACGTGGTATAATGAAAGTCATATGGCCTTAAATCCCAGATAAAAATGAAGAAGGGTCAGTTTCATCCAGGAGATCCTAAATAACTGAGATGAGTCAAAGAAAGTGTATTTTTAAGTCAGAGAGTTCAATAAACTGATGTGACAATGTGAAATAAATACACTACGATTTAGCAAAACATACCGTACTGTAGATATTCCTATGAACAGAAAGTGCCTGCTGATGTTCTGAACTTTACTAAACTGTTATGTTAATCGTAAGCTGTACCGCAGGTATGATATTGTATAGTGGTGGTTTGCGAACCTAGGACTCATATGGATCAAGACCAGCCTACCATCGTTGCTGCCCGTGTCCCCGAACTATACATGGAAGCATTCATCATGAGAACCAATTCCCTATCAAAAGACTATAAAGGGTGCCTCGGGGAAAAGGAATATCATATTAATCTATCTATAGAACATATCAGGAAGGTATAGAAAAAATAAGGGATTTTAACCAAATAATTTACAATTTCTCCACCTTTCTAGTACCATAATATTGATCACATATAAATCCCCATTCTACTAGGGATATACACCGAGTGACTCAGCAGCCCCTTCCAATACCGATTGCTCTAACCCAACTAACACGTGTTGTCGGGAAGGTCGATAATTCTCTGCTTGCATCCCATATGGTAGTAATGCACTGCAAGCATATCCTGCAATCAGCTCTGAACAATATTATTTTCCTCTCGATGTTACTACAGACTAGTACGGTAGAAAATAATAGTGTTCCGTATCGTTTGCGGGATATGCTTTCAGTGCATTACTACCAAATGGGATGCAAGCAGAGATGTATCCACCTTCCTAACAGCACGCGTTAGTTGGGTTACAGTAAACGATATTGGAAAGGGATGCTGAATCACCCGGTTTATACAGGGTGTTTCAGAAATACTTTTACAAACTTTGGGGATTGGTTCCTTACACCAAAACAAGAAAAAACGTTCATATACTGTGCCCGTCTGTGCACCTGGAGCGACAGACAACCACATGCGAGACAGCAGTGAACACAGTGTTAGCGCGAGATCTCTCTCAGGGCGTTCTGGGTTTGGGCGATGATTACCAACACTGTGCTCATGCCGCTCGTAAAGGAAAAAGGAAAGACATGACATGCAATTGAGAATTGAAGACCATGTTTCAAGACGAACCAATTCACAAAAAAAAATCATTAAATTCCTGCATTCTTGCAGAAGCACAAAAGTAGCACACGCATTCAATAGCAGATGTTATGTCTCTCTTATATGAAAATAAACCATAGTCGTATTTAAAATTGTCCATATCTTGACTATGTTTATGAATTACACTTCATTCTTTAATTTATACAAGTCGAGATGACTTAAATAATTTTTCCGTATTATGTTGCATAGTTACTCTATTTTACTATTTACTAATAGTTCTGACATTAGCACGGATTAGTTCACACACAATTCTTCATTCAATTATTTAATAAACACACTTCTTAACGCAGTTATGTCAAAATGTCATGATGACTATTACTTGGGCACAGCAGTTAATTTTATAGCAGACAATTGAGAACAACAATAATAATAATATCTGGTTTCATGGAGTTCATAACTTTAAAGATCTAATGCAAGGACCATGAATTCATATGACCATAAAATTTACATGACAATATTGCTTGTAATAATCCATGATAATTTGAGCTATCATATCATAGGGAAATCTTTAGGATTTTGAATACACAGAAGCATTATGGGACAGGAGACAATTCCCGCAACTCCCATTTTATTTTTTCATCAAAGTATACAGCTTTCGGTGGATTTCGTATACAACTCCTCTAATCTCCACTCAACACGAGGATCTGGGCCTCTTTAAACAACCTTTACAAAGTGCCTTAGCAATTTAACTTCTATTCTCAACATCCTAAAAGATAACAAATATTAAGCATTCAAATGGATATCAACAGTAATAATTATTCAATATTTTATTAGTAGCTTTTATGACTATTATTCATTTGGAATATCACTTCCATCATTATTTATAGAATTCAAGATTATTATTATTTATTCATTCAGAAAAAATATTTCTTTTTCTTATTATTATTATGAGACATGTTTTTTGTCATGCAGAATAAAGATTATTTAATACATCTAATCATTGAAAATCTGCTGCTTTATGAATTGGGATAGGAATCCTCATATTATTTACTGCAAAAATGAAACATTGAGGATTGCACCTCGGCCGCAAGTCAACCCTGACTATATGGAAAAATTACGCCTAAAAATATGCAACCATTCTAACTGTACAAGAGTTACTTAATAAAGAAAGTGAATTGGTCTATCAGAACGGAGGAATATTCATGGCTCTCTGAAATGTTTAAGCTTGCGGAAGTCTACGTTATCATGTTTCCGTGGCTATCAGACCTCCCTCGATGCAGATCAACTCCACGCACCACGGACCTGTAAAGTTTAACATGGGGCATGATGTGGCGTTCAACTCCCCCGGTGCAGGTCGACTCCACGCACCACGGACCTGATAAGTTGAAACGCAGGGCATTGGGGTATGATGCAGCATTCTGCTTGACCTACGGACCTCAGCCGCAGGTGGCTTTATTCCTCGATCCTAAGGACATCCTGGTCTGGTCTCCTCACATCCTGCCTTCTAGCCGCTAGTCATCTCCATGGACTGGGATAATGAAATTATCCTATCTTGGGACTGGTATCCATGCGCATGAGGCATGCTGCTAGTAATGTTCATGTTTAATAATGGAGTTCACTGGTATGACCCCCCTGGTCTGACGGGACAGGCAAATAAAAATAATTCCAGGTGATAATTTATTTGTGAATATAGGTGGAATCTGTCCTGATATTTCCCCGTATAAAAATATAAGTTGTGAGGGTAGCCTGTTAGCTTTTGCAAATGTTCGATTGCTAACTTATGAGGTGGTCCCAGTTCTTAACAGTTTATTGTTGGTAGTGGGGACTATACACAAAACCACAGTGAAATACTTGTAAAATACAAGTCGCACTCACATACCTTTTGATGTCTTGAAGTGTTCTATCAGGTGCAGAATTATAAGTTTGAAGCACTGTAAATTATGGCTATGTTCACCAACAACGTCGCACCTAGGCTATGTCCAAACGGACAGAGTAACGTCGCACTAATTGCCTAGTTCGAAGGAGCACTCGCTCATACTGACGTCGTATTCAACTAAATCGGTGACACACACACACTTCATGGTTCGATGACGGGCCAGACTAGGTCCGAATGTGTACTTGACCTGTGTCAAGGCCGGTTTTTATACCGTCTCACGGGCGCATATCGATCATTCAACTCGCATTACGTAATGCCTGATCTTCCATATCAATGGCTGTGTTCACAGAACCCTCCAGAAGGTTTGTAATTTCCAATAGAATATCTTGAGTAAGCAAGTATATTACTCCCCATACAGTACTGAAGCGTTGAGATAAGTTTCTTCTATAACATAAGCTTATAACGAATATGCCTTCAATATCCGCTAGCTACACGTGGAACATGTGGCCGGTTCAAAGCTTGCGTTGAGTTGGCAGCTAGACCTTGACTCGCTGACGTCACGAGCGCGCTCTCTTTAAACTGACGCCGGACCATGACATCGTAAATGGGCACAATACACATATGTCCCAAAATCATTCGTTTTCTCTTTATTAATGAAAGAACATTGTACAGTGACACATTAATTGACAGCCTGTTTGGAAGTGTTTAACACATGAACTCATATCAAAAAAGGTTCCTGACACCATAGATACAAATCTAACGGACCGTGCAAGCCATGGAACGGGTCCTCCTCTGCCCAACCATCTGGCCTGGAAGATCTCCGTCACTGCAGTGCGAACAAGGTTACAAAAGTGTGCAGGAGCCTCATCATGCATCCTCCACATACGTTGTCGTATTTGCAGGGGCACATTGTCATGCAGTAAGTCTGAAAGATTGTTCTGGATAATGTCTCTGGAGACAGCACCTGTAAGACGTGCTGGTAGAACGTATGGACCTACAATGCCAGCCCACACATTAATCCTAAACTGGTGCTGATGGCGAGCCTGTCTGGAACAACTGTGCATTTGACAGTTTTTATATCTGTCGGTGTCAGGAACCATTTTTGATATTAGTTCATGTGTTAAACACTTCCAAACAGCCTGCCAATTAATGTGACACTGTTCAATGTTCTTTCAATAATAAATCGAAAACGAAGGATTTTGGGACATAAGTGTATATGATTTTTTTTCTTATTTTGGTGTAAGGAACCAATCCCCAAACACCCTGAAATTCTGAAACACGCTGTATACCAGGTGAATCAGCTGCCCCTAATAATATTAATTTATGCAACCCAAAGAACACGTGTTGTCAGAAAGGTCGATATTTTTTCTCTGCTTGCATCGCATATGGTATTAATGCACTGCATGCATATCCCGCAAGCGATTCTGAATACTAATATTTTGTCTGCGTAATATTCTGTATTCACATAGAGGGAAAACTGGTATATACCAAGTGAATCAGCAGCCCATAATGATATTGTTGTATGCAGCCCAACTAATGTGCGTTATCAGATAGATCGATATTTCTCTGCTAGCATCCGTATGGTACCAATGCACTGCAAGTATATCCCGCAAACGTTGCTGATCACTATTATTCTCCCCTAGATCATAGTACAGTATTTGAAAGGTCTGCAATCCCACGTTAATCACGCATTAGTTGGGCTGCATAAAACAATATTATTAGGAGCACCTGATTCACTCGGCATATCTAACTTGCACATGAAAAGATTAACATACTAAATTTATATCTCTCATAATCAAAAATCATAAACTAAGAGATATACATATATCAATCTCATAACGATTCAACACGTCATCAATTGAAAAATGAAAATCCACAGCCTGCTTCTAGTCTCCGACCGGGTCAGGAATGGAATGAATGAAGCCCCCATCTAGCGGCGAGGATATGAACGTGCCGGCTGCCGAGGCCTGACGCACTCCTCTGGGGCAATGATTAAATGAATGACAGATGAAATGAAATGATAGTGGAGAGTGTTGCTGGAATGAAATTGTGATAGGGGAAAACCGGAGTACCCGGAGAAAAACCTGTCTGCCTCCGTTTTGTCCAGCACAGATCTCACATGGAGTGACCGGGATTTGAACCACGGACCCAGCGGTGAGAGGCCGGCGTGCTGCCGCCTAAGCCACGGAGGCTCTACGTCATCAATTAACAACTATAAAAGACTCCTTGGCCCAGGTGACCATAACTCAAGCTCAATTCATCGTCTAAGACAACTCATAAATCATGCCATAAAGATACCAATATAACACACTAAATTAATAGCGGGAACAACCAATCTCCTTTGCTGTTTGCGATTATAAGTGATGATATGCCATCCTATACTTTACAATTTGCTTAGTCTGATCAGAATCTGCAAATACCGATCTCACGTTAACCTTATATTCACATTATGCCATGAATGTTCCCGAGTAGTTTCAACATAAAAATAACATTATATTATGGCGTTATATAACTCAATTATTTCCACGTTATGTTATTACAGTTTTATTTCTGAAATTTATCTCGACACCCTACTGCATAGATAAAGTGATATTCCTTAATGCAAAACTTGATATTGGTTACAAGACGAATCTTTGTATAAATTACGAAACGATACATCAATTATGAAAATAATGATGTAACACAAGCTAATTAGACATCCAGATGGGCAGATTGTCATACTACCTTAATAGGCTGGTGTTGGACATTTCTGCGTGAAGCTACGCTGTTTCTTTCTCTATGGTGGTATAGCTTGCAATCATGACGTCTCAAGAATCGTTCTTCGTCTTCCAGTAGCTGCCTGCACAACACCTGTTATTGGAAATTCTATTTCGGTAATTATCAATCCATGTTACAGCAGCAGATTGTCTCGTAGTTGAAGACTCTTCCCTTTTGTTTCACGATTTCACACTATCTCTTCACTAACCGTTCCAATGCTGTCATGTGAGCAGAATATTTACAAAACGCTGTGTCACAACTCCCTGTTTCATTCGTACAGTGTTTCAAGTTCACCAATGAAATGTTTATTCCGCGCTCCTATTATTGCTATTCCGGCCTGAAATTGCACCACAGGCTCTAATGGTTGGTCTGTATCACACTAACATGTAACGTTATTCAAAGTCTCATTTTATTACTAACGCATGTTAACAAGTCCAGTCTTGTTAATATCATATCAAGTTGAAACACACAATATGAACATCATATGTTAAAATAATAATGCCCATCACAGTTCTTAACACTCGTTCTGAAAGTCTGATTATTGTATCGCTGTTTACTAGCACATACATATCCAAAGTTCCAGGAATAACGTACAATAGATTTCTTTGAAACGTAAGTGTTCAATCTGATTGAAATGCAGTACGACCTCAGCTGGAATCCTATATCCATAGCCATCATAATAAGATCCATAATCTTATATTTTGGTTCTGTTTTGGCATGTTAAAATTGTATAGGCTAAGTTCCCGCATCTACAGGAGTGATAAGCAGGGCGAACGGTAGAGGCCAGGTATATAATGTGTGTCCCACAGAGATACAATGATATCGTGGTAGATGCCCTAGCTGACTACTTCCCACTACCCATTTCCCCGCTATTAACTCTTGTCGATGCGTTGCTCAATAGAGCAAAGTTTAACTATCCAAACCAGGTGCTAAATATAGGATTAGGGATCGAATTTTACTATCACTCAACAAATCAATCCCACTTAAAACATTGTATCACATCTCAGTCAGATCGTACACTTACAGTTCCAAATACACTGTATAAAAAATAAAATAAAAACCACGCACCGGGAAGACGTCCGAATGTAAGGAAAATACGTATGCAAAGAGATTTGGACCGAACATGCAACTGATTAAAGCTTCGTGTCCAATGAATGAATAGCGGGAGCTCCCGCCCATCCGAACTTCGTATGCATCAGGTGTAAATAAGGCGCGATTCTGAAGCGTATGCTCAAAGTAGCTGTTGCATTTGACTGCGATATCTGAACGTTGGCTGTAAGAATGCCACGCCGAAGGATTCGTGCTCATTACGAGCAGATTTCAGAGTTTGAAAGAGGTCGGGCGATCGGATTGAATGAAGCTGGTTGGTCGAATCGAGCTGTCGCTGGACATTTGGGTCGAAGTGATGCGGCGATCTGACGATGCCGGCAAGCGTGGGTCAGCAACGGCATGCATCAGCGTCAGGATGGCAGTGGTCGACCAAGGGCCACAACAACGGGGAGACAGAGCGATTGTCAGAACAGCTGTCACAGTACCGGAGTCGTCGTACGCCTGAGCGACAGGAATTTGCGCTCGCACCGCCCGTTGAGCTGCTTACCACTCAGGCCTGTTCACCGTCAAGTCAGATTACAGTGGTGCCGCGCTCGAGCAACGTGGAACTGCGCTGACTGGGGACGTATATTCTGTAGTGACGAATCCCGTTTCTAACGGTGCCCTGACGACAACCGCAAACGTGTTTGAAGACGTCCAGGCCAGCGTGGGGATTCTGCCTTGACTGTCGCACGCCACACAGCCCCACAACAGGGGGTGATGGTCTGGGGTGCCATCTCCTTTGATAGCCGGAACCCTCTGGAAGTCATTCTTGGCACACTGACAGCACAGAGGTATGTTGATGACATTCTACGACCGGTTGTGTTACTGTTCCTTCAGCGACATCCTAGCCTTACTTCCCAACAGGATAATGCCCAGCCGCACACGGCAAGTGTTGCTATGGACTGTCTTCAAGCTTTTTCTATCCTTCCTTGGCCAGCTCGGTCGCCTGTTCTCTCTCCCATAGAGCACATTTGGGACGTAATGGGAAGGCGATTGCGAACATCCCGGAATGTCGCCGATTTAGCCCAATAGTTGGAGACTATTTGGCAAGAAAATCCTCAGGACACCATCCGGGAAATTTATCAGTCCATGCCACGTCGAGTGACAGCTTACATCCAGGCCAGGGGTGGGCGAACACCATATTGACGTCCTCACTTTGTAACGCTCTAACTCTGCAATAAATCATTCGATTGTTCTGCCCTTTTGATCGTTTGTTTGTCGATGTCTGTACCTCACATCCAACGATTTGTATCGCCATCGGACAATCCCTTCCTGGTGAGTCTATTTTTAGCCTACTTTTCACATTTTGCAAAAATGAGGAAAAAGTAGACTTATGAGATCGGGCAAATGTGTGTCTGTGTGTCTGTCTGTCTGTCTGCCTGTCTGTCCTTCTGTCTGTCTGTCTGTCTATCTGGCTGTGTGTGTGTCCCCCCCTATCAACTCCTAAACCGCTGGAGCAATCGAAACAAAATTTGGTAGGAGTAAATGTCTACACCCGAATATCTCACGGCCATATTTGAAAATGATGTCAGTGCTACCAACTGCTAAAAAATCGCTATTGAAATTTGAGCTCCATGTTGGATATCTTGGAAGGTATGAATGGGAGCTATTTCAAAATTGGCACACGTATAGATAATAATATTGCAGTTTAATTTCCAGGAGGCCATACATGGCAGTGTTGCCAAAATGATTATAAGCCTGCTGATTGGTCCAATTTTTAAATGCATATAACTTCTACACTATCAATTGGAATTCAACCAAATTTCGTATGTTGTATGTGTACATAACCAGATACGACTGAGCGTATTCTTGAGACCCACCAGGGCTGCCAACTGTTAATAACTGCTCCTAATTTATTTTATCCAAATACCAATATATCAGAAAGTATGCAAGCCGACAGCTTTAAACTATGCACACGTATAATACCTGACATTCTATATTAATTTGGAGTAACTTATATACGTCAGTGCTACCAACATGATTCTAAGCCTGCTGACAGGTCCAACTTTAAATACATGTAACTTCCATACTATCATTTGGATTTCAACCAAATTTCGTATGTGCTATGTGTACCATAACATATATGACTATGCGTATTCATAAGAGCAACCAGGGCTGCCAGCTGTTAATATGTGCTGTCCCTATTTTTGTTACCCTAATATCAATATACAGTATCAGAAAGTATGCAAGCCAATAGCTCTAAACTTTGCACACGTATAGTACCTGGCATTCTAGATGAATTTGGAGTAACTAATATACGTCAGTGCAGCCAACATGATTCTAAGCCTGCTGATAGGTCCAATTTTAAAATGCATGTAACTTCTATACTATCTAATGGATTTCATTCAAAATTGGCACAACAATAGATCATATTATTTCAGATTATTTCTGACCAATACATGCATGACATTGTTGCCAACATGATTTTACGTGCGCTGTTAGATCCAATGTTTAACTGCATGTAACGTCCATGCTATTCATTGGACATCAACCAAATTTTGTATTCTGTACCTTAAGAGATGGAACTAAGAATATATTCAGTCATCAGGTCTGCCAACTGTAGTGCTCTATTAGGCAACATTATGCAAGTTATACAGTATTTCGAATTAATTAGAAATTTTGATATTAGCAACTTAATTTCGTCATTATTCTAGATAGGTTCATATACTGTAGAATAATCATTGGCATGAAAAGTAGGCTCTTTAGTTCGTCACGGAACTTCTTGTTTTTGTTGTTATGCAGTGTACTTCCTTGTTAGTCTCATTCGATGGTCACAACTGTAGGTCTCTCGATTTTTTGCCTACTTTTCACATTTTGCAAAAATGAGGAAAAAGTAGACTTATGAGATCGATCCGGGAAAATGTGTATCTGTCTGTCTGTCTGTCTGGCTGTGTGTGTGTGTGTGTCCCCCCCCCCCCCTATCAACTCCTAAATGGCTGCAGCAATCAAAACCAAATTTAGTATGAGTAAAGATGTGCACCGGAATATCTCACGTCCATATTTGAAAATGATGTCAGTGCTACCAACTGCTGAAAAAACGCACTAGAAATTTGAGCTCCATGTTGGATATCTTGCAAGGTATGCATGTGAGCTATTCGAAAATTGGCACACATGTAGATAATACTATTTTAGTTTAATTTCCAGGAGGTCAACCATGACAGTGTTGCCAAATATTTATAAGCCTTCTGATAGGTCCAATGTTTAAATGCATATAACTTCTACACTATCAATTGGATTTCAACCAGATCTTGTCTGTAATATCTGTACATAAACAGATATGACTGAGCGTATTCTTAAGAGCCACCAGGACTGCCAACTGTTAATAATTGCTCTCTCTATTTTTTTATCCAAATACCAATATATCAGAAAATATGCAAGCCAACAGCTTTAAACTATGCGCACGTACAGTATATTATGACATTTTAGATTAATTTGGAAAAACTTATAAACGTCAGTTCTTCCAACATGATTATAAGACTGCTGATAGGACCAATTTTTAAATACATGTAACTTCTATACTATCAGTTGGATTTCAACCAAATTTCGTATGTACTATGTGTACCATAACAGATATGACTATAAGTTTTGTTAAGAGCAATCAGGGCTGCCAACTGTTAATAAATAGTGTCTATACTTTTTTTAAACCCTAATATCAATATATCAGAAAGTATGCAAGCCAACAGCTCTATACTTTGCACCTGACATTCTAGATTAATTTGGAGTAATTAATACAAGGCAGTGCTGCCAACATGATTCTATGCCAGCTGATATGTCCAATTTTAAAATACATGTATCTTCTATACTAACAAATGGATTTCATCCAAAATTGGCACAACAAGATATCATAATATTTCAGATTATTTCTGACTAGCACATGCATGGTATTGTTGGCAACATGCGTTTACGCGTGCTGATAGATCCAGTGTCTAACTGCGTGTAACGTCCATTGGACTTCAACCAAAGTTTGTATTCTGTAACTTAAGAGATGGAACTAAGAATATATTCAGTCACCAGGGCTGCCAACTGTAGTGCTCTATTAGGCTACTTTATACCAGGTACATTTTGAACTAATTAGAAATTTCGATATTACCAACTTAATTTCGTCATTATTGTAGATAGGTTCATATAATGTAGAATAATCATTGGCATGAAAAGTTGGCTGTATAGTTCTCCACGGAACTTCTTGTTCTAAGTGCATATGTCCACTTAGTTACAAATCATTGAATAATCTTAAATTTTCTGAGTCCGAATGGACACATATACAAGATACGCCTGACACAGTTTGCCCTAACTGCATACTGACGATGGTAATGCAAGACCTCGTAAGTCACCAAACAGCTCCTATTGATTTTCGTCCGTAACCCCAGTATTCATGCCCTAACCACCAGTACTTTATATTTAAGCTCCATTGCCCTATGCACTTGGCCTTAGAAAGCGCAATCTTAAACACAGTGTATGGCGCGTATGTATTTCAATATAATATGTCTAGGAGTCAGGACCAGCTACTGGGAAGAGAAAGGCAAGGCACAACATAGTGGCTTACAAGGTGTTGTATTCTCGCCGTCGATATTACATTCCCTCTCCAAGATCCTCGGCACAACTATTAATCACACCTGTAGCAATTTCCCGGAGTTCCTTCATAAGTAGCTGACCTAGCGCAACGGCACTGACCTGGCCACGGTAACCCCTTTTATATTAGTTTGACCTCACATGATCTGTTGGTAGATTGTAAAAGAAATTCCTATTTATATGCTTAATTAACTCTTAACAATAATTACGCGAAATAAATCATGATAATTATCTTAACAGACTAATTATCTTGATTTATGTTACTGTTTGGAGCCTGCTAATAATGACCAGATATAATGTTAACGGTATATACAGTATTATATGATTGACTTATTCCATGCATGTTATATTCATAATTTAATGTTTTCCAGTCGTCACCCTGATTGTACCCTATTGTAATGGTTGGTTCCCTAATCCTGAAAACAATTACAAGAAATTAACAAATACACTTGGATGATCAGTTTCGCTCGTCAAGCGATCATCATCATATCCGTTACACTTAGGCTAACACATGTAGGCCTATGTCTACAAGTGTGAGATATGATATGAGTCGTCCAGTTGCAAAACTCGTTAAAACCACTTGTGAATAAGAATCATTTTCATAAGAAACGTTTCTCTGGACTTTGCCTCGCGTATCTTTTGTGTTTGTTGTTTTGTACTTTTTCTTTTTGCTTTGTGTTTATGGTTTTTGGTTTTGTGTTTGCTTTGTGCTTTTGCTTTTCTCTCTTGGTTTTGGTTTTCTGTTTGCTTTCTGCTGCTGCTTTTTTGAATTTTGCTTTTTGCTTTGTGTTTTATGGTTGTTTTCTGTAAAATCAAAATAAAGCAAAACAAAATCAAAATGAAACCAAACAAAACAAAATAAAACAAAATAATCAAAATAAAATAAAACAATACAAAACAAAAAACAACAAATTAATTAAAACAATTTAAAACAAAATGAAACGAAATTAAATAAAACAAAACAAAATCAAAATAAAACAAAACAAAATAAAATGTAATTAAATAAATAATTTTACGACATGATCCTTATTCACAAGTGGATTAAACAAGTTTCGCAACTGGACGACTCATATTTAAAATATACACACTTATTTAGTTGCAGTAGTGATTAAACTATCACAACTAGTCAAGGTGTGTGATTTCTTATTGAGATAGTGAGAGTGGTGTTTGACCTTCTTGCTTACTTAGTGTACTGTAATTATGTGATTGTGCACTTAGCGGTTTGAGTGATGTGTGATGCGTTCCCGTGCTGCTGCCCGCACCCTTGCCTGTACTGAGTGTTATATTCAATGTTATGTTCAATATTTAGCCGAAACATATTTGAGCGATTAGTGGTATTTTTTATCGATTGTTGAACGATAATCATTGTTCCAACTGTGGTCCCTAACCTCAGAAAAACCAGTTCCCAGCACATACATCTTACATTGAAGACTCGGACCACCAAACGAATGTTTAAGCCGAATGACACAATATCACCAAACCAGTCGCTAGTGCAAGCCCCCTTATAGCATCAAAAGCGCTTCGCCACCGTTCACTGATGAATGCTAAAGTGCATTCTGACTAGGAAATGGTACCGTAATTTACCTTAATTCAATAAACCTGAAAACAATTGCATATTCAATAGCTTCTGCATGGGAAAGTTTTAGTCCATCTGACATTTTGAATTTCTGGAAGATATATTCCACTGAATAAAACATCACTGATGGAAATTGCTTTTTCGACGGTTTCATTAATAGACTACTAATATAGAGCCTGCGAACGCAGCTCGCATTCTGCAATGTATTGCATGACTGGATAGAAATTAGTTGTCATTGTTGTTGTTGTTGTTACCATTGAATCATTTGAAGGGCTTAGGCATCTTGATCAGTTAGCCCCATGTACTTGGGTGAGAGTTGAAATTTGCTAATGGCCTGTGTTATTGCGATGGATGTATAGTGTGTGTATTTCTAATACAGCTGAGGATTGGGAAGTAAGCGACTGTGGCCGTAATGCCTACCCAGCATTTGCCTGGAATAGAAGTGGGAAACCACGAAGAACATATTGTTGTTGATTGTTTTGGGGCTTGTGAAATCGTGATGTACTTGAGGGTGTGTGGAAATTGAATCATAACATGTGTCATTGTGATGGCTATGGTAGAGTGTGCATTTGAAATAGAGGAGTGTCTGAAAGAAGGTGGTCCTCAAATTAGGAACCATCACGGCATTTGCTTGTAGTAGAAGAACCACAAATACCACTTCTAGGAAAGCTGAGGTAGGAATCGAACCCATCTCATCTCAGTTTTGTCTGACGAGGCTGAGTAAAACCCGTTCCAAACCTCAACAAAATTTCGTGATAGAGTCGATAATCCTAACTAGGCTCTTTAGGTCAGGAATATCAAAACGTACCCATAGACCACAGTTGGGGGACACCACTATTAAACAGTTGGGCCAATTTTCACGATAGGATGGTGTTTGAATTTATAGGAAGTGAAACCTAACTTAACACTATTCATTATGTGGTAATAGTTCTTATCTTTTGTCATAGATCTCAATCAATTTTTAGCCTATTTTCATTTATCAAAAATATGCTTATGAGGTCACCTTTTGTCCGTATGTGACCCCAGTAATAAAATCGAAACGGTCAAATAGATTTCAATGGGACTCGGAAAGTGCATATTACTAACTTGTCCGACCTCGAGTGTGCTTTTTCAATAGTAATACGTTTCACCAATCCAACTTGGCGACCGCACGAAATATTTGGTTGGCATCCTATATCTCCGCAACAATAACGGATATCACCCTATAATCGTGTACGGTGATAAAAAAAAGTACTACTAGAAGATTATCTATGTGATCTTCATTAACCTGTTAAGTACAAAACGAACATCGCGGCCAAGCGAAGTTGAAATATTTAAATAGTCTATTCTTGCGATCCATCCACCCAAGTGCAGCGAAACTTGGTACAGCAAATTTGTGTACACATTGTAATGAACTGAAATCTAATTTAGTTCAATTGTTTACATAACCTCAACATGGCGGTTGTGCGAAATTTCAAAATTATATTTTTATGTCTTGTGTCCTAATCATGCGATCCAAATGAAAGTTCGAATAATGAACCAACGCAATAATCTTCATCTAACTGTACACAACTATGGCTTACATATATAACAATCCAACATGGCGACCTTCCAAAATATTTAGACTGCTCTCAAATTCGACGAATCTTTTACAGCAATGAAACTGAAATGTTGTATGCTGATAGAGAATCTTAACTTAAGTTCACTTATGGGACTTTCAATAACCTGGCGAGCACAAAAACGACATGGCGGCAACGCGAAGTTAAATATTAAAATGGAATTGTCTCGGTACTTTTCATCCGTAAGCTGTGAAACTTGGCACGGTATATCTTAATACAAGCTTTAATACAGTGACGTCTAATTAAATTGAATTTTATAAGAACTTAAAATTGGGGGCCGTGCATTTTTAAAATCTCGTTTTCATTTCTCCTGTCGTAAGTAAGGCCAGTAGGATATATGAAAATAGGCTATTTAGTTCCTCACGGAACTAGTTGTTAATGTTATGCTTACCAGCCAGATATTTTTCTCGCAAAATTCGCTGATTGTTTTTTCGTGTAAATAGGTCGTTTATTGGCGTGCGGCATTTCATTATTTAATAACAGTACGCGATTATGTAATTTGGCCTGCCCTTTACATCCCTAGATAATTTAATACAGCCGCTGCAGCACAGTCAACTACTACAGGATTTTTCCAAGCCCGTACATGGAAGATAAGCGATTTGATCTAACAAATGGGCAAGATTTTTGATGCGAGTTGAGCATAATGGTCAGTAATTTCTATCTACGCTTACATCGATGCCATTCTAGTTGAAAACAAACAACAGTAGCAATGATCCTACGGAAGAGTACAACTACAGTACATAAATACAGTGTTAATATTCGCCCATTCCACCAACCCAGGGGGCGACACGTTTGTGTATCTTACAGTAGTGCTGCCATTGTAGTTCGAGGTGTGACGCAGCTCGCGAATGTCATTAAGCGAAAGAACGACAATTGAATTGTGTCTTCAATCCAAGAATCTTAGGTTTTCAATATTAAATGAAAAGAATGCAGAGTTGATGATGATGATAATTGTTGTTTTAAGGGGCCTAACATCTAGGTTATCGGCCCGAATGCAGAGTTGAAAATATATGAAAAGCATACGATGCATTCAGTAAAGGATAGCTGGTGATGTACTAATACAGTAGAGATTGCCATGCATATTTGAAAAAAAAAAGATTTCTCAACTAAAGTAGTGCAATGAATTAGATTTTGACCTATATTTTTAACAATACCAGTAAAATCAACGGTACCAGTCTGAATTATACAGAAATAGGGAAAGCAAATGTGGTTTTATTGTTTGTGATATTTGCGAAGGAACGTTCTCCGATTGTTTGCTCGTAACTCGAATAAGAAATACAGGCTTGTGAGGACAATTGTGTTCAATTCAAATGCGTCCTATTTTTAGCAGCCCACGCACAGCCGACTGTACTCAATAGCCCACCAAGAGATTTGTACAGGAACATTTTGGTCATCAGCCCCGTGTAGTTGTGTGTGTGTTAATCTTTTTCCATAATCTGTATTACTGTGATGACTATAGTAGTGTGTAACTGTACAGGAGTCAGGGGTGGGTAGGTGTGCCAGGATTAAAAGTAAGGTACTAACTCGGCATTACCCAGGAGGGTGTTGGGAAAAATCCAAGAAAATACCACACTGAGGATAGCCACTTTCAGCACCGGCATTCGAACCTGCGGTATCCATACTTGCTGCAGCTGCCCTCGCGACTGTGGTGCACAATTTACGGAGCACTGCTACGCCTCGGTTCTCTCAGTTAATGCTCGTGGGACATTTAATGTGAAATGTCAAGACCCTTATAACGTATTCCACATTAATGGGAGATTAACGGTCACGCAAAACAATATGTTTTATGACCTTCACACGGGCAAAATGGTTTACCTGTGAACAAGGCTCAGACAGGGGGAATATACATTCTTATTTCAGGGCTAAAGTAGGCCTCAGGTTTACAATTCTCCTGCCAGATTCAATGTTCATTAACTTCTCCCTTTTCCGCTCTTGCATGCGGCAATATGTGATTGTCTCAGCACTGGTGACGTATAACCCATATTCATGACGCTGCCGTGATGACCATTTGTTTACAAAACTGTCATATCGCTGGTGGTAAAGGAAGTGATAGTTTAGTGTATCAGGAGAGCTATTTCCGTATTAGGGACTTAACAAATTGCGAGCTTCAGTGATAAAGGTCCCTCCCACTCCAATAATAAATGACATGACAGGATTATAACTGTCACATTTTGCTCAAAAGCCTAATTAGAGAAAAGAGAGCAATGGATGATGCAAACACGTTCGGAAACCGTGCCTGAAAATCCTTTGAATGAAAGGTAAACTATTGCCTTTTGGTATGTTTATGTTGGCTACATGCTCATCTGCCGACTTTCAATCATATGACTCATACATTAAAATTACACACCTTTATTTAATCAAACACATTTATATATAAATCATATATCTCTCTGGAACATTCCAACCATATATAACTTGCAAATGATTTTTATATCGCAATATCAATTTATACGTTTATTATAGAGAACAAAGGAAACGCATTGCTCTGTATTACATGTAAACAGAATTCCATAGCTGATAACATTTTACTTTTTCAAGTAAAGAAAAGGAAGTCTGCCTTTGATGGTATGGGAAGCTCGAGGTATTAATCACCGCAGCATTAGATTTGTTGAAAAACTGCGAGTCGAGAGACCCAGGAAAATTAGGGGATTTTAATCGCTGAGAATACAAACTGTTGCTTAAACACTTCTAAATAGAGTGTTGCTAAGAACGTAGAGGAGCTGTAAAAACAGATCGGTGGTGGAGGAGATGAATCTTAAAACATTTAGGAGCGGGGAATTACGTTTCTTTACAGTTCTGTTGAAATGAGATCAAATGACAGTGTGTATAAATGTGCGTGCCGAGGTAGTCACCACTTTATAATTTGATAAGTCGTGTACAAATAACAGCATCTCGTCTTCCTTATGTCTGCAGAGACTAACAGTCTTGGGCTACAGATAGTTCAATCCCTTAAATTATAGTTCTCAAAGTATGTTCCTTTGCAAGAATGGAGCTTCAATTGAAACATAACCACAAATATGGTTTTATTGCACATTTATTCCTCAAACGGTTTAATAATAATAATAATAATAATAATAATAATGCTAATTTTATTAGTTGTATGACGCTTTCAGCTGAGGCTTATTAAGACGCTGGGGTGCAGGCCGCTTAGCTCGACATTCCAGTAAATGTACTGTGTTGATATTGCATTTTCATTAAAGGGCTTTGCGAAATCATGGTCATGTAGCCCCGTGTACTTTACTGTGTGTAGAATTTATCTGATAACCTGTGTTATTTTGATGAGCGGCCGTGGCCTTAAGTTAGGAACCATCCCGTCATTTGCCTAGAGTTGAAATGTGAAACCACGGAATACCACTTCCACAATGGCTGAGATTGAAATAGAACCCACCATTTCTCAGTTTTACTTCACGAGGCTGAGTGTACCTCGTTCCAGCTCTGAAACCAGAATTAAATTTCTTGGCGGAGCCGGGAATAGAAACCCAGGCCACCGGGGGCGAGAGCAGAGAATGTTAGCAGCAACACCAGCAAGTGGACTTAGTAATTCTACTGACACGGCTCCTTCGCATTTGCACACCCTTAAATGCAAACTGACTGCACCAGGAATCGATCCTTCAACCTTGGACACAACAGGCAAGAACACCACCACTAGTTCACGCATCCACTGTCTCAAAGAGTTTGTAGAATGTTAATGCAGATCAGTCATAACCAACTAGATGATCTCGCAATTAAAAAACGACGAAGCAAAACCCACAATGAATTCAATCAAATAAATAATAATGTCCTATGGCCTCGGGAGTCGGGTGCATGCTTTGTTATTTGACGCCCAGGAAATAGCTTTCATGTCAAATTTTGTTGTTCCTTGGAACGCTATGAAAGTCAAGGAGGTTAGAAATCTAAACTCCTTGACACTAGCGCTTTCTAGTAGAGAAAGGAGGAACTCTCTTGTGTTGGCGGAAAATCCCGAGATTAATTTTGCGACTATGGACACGGCCTACTTCGTTCAAATGGGTTCTTTAACATGCCAACAACGAATGACATGCATGCCGTGATTTTTGTCGCCTTTCAAAAAAATCACTTACCACGGCCAGGAGCGAACCTGCAAGCTTGGGGGGGGGGGGGGGGGTTGGAAGTCGGACACGATAACCACTCACCCACCGTGGCAGGCCTTCATAGCAAGCATGTGGAGATCATTCTTCCCCTTAAAATGAAGTTATTATCCTGTCGCCTCTCCTCAATATCCTTGTAGTGGCTTAAGTGAATTGAAGGAGGCTGCACAGAAATAACTTATGTCAATAACTCTTTATGATCAATTCACCTCTCACCGCACATCATTCTGAGTCAACCGCTAATGAGCCGACCCCGCGACGTAGCCGTGCTTGATAAATCTTGCACCATGGCCACGCTACAGTTCAAGCTCAGGTGCAAATCCCGGCGCTGACATAGGCTATAATATGTGTGGTTTTCCCAGTTCTATTTTTTCACTCCCTCCAGGCAACTGCTATAATAATACCGTGTTTCATTAAAACCCAGCAATTATTCTAGTTTAAGGCCGTATCTTGTGTGGGGTTTTGCCTAGGAACACCAAGCTGGTTCATCAGCGGTCACTCTGTGTCCATGCCCGGAGGCCCACAGGAGTAGCGAACTGTGCACTACTCCATCTTTTTGGAAGCCTTTATAGGGAGGTGAAAGACTGCTTGAGTTTTAGCTCTCGTAGCAAAGAAGCACAGTTGCGCTTCATAAGAAGGGAGGTAGTTCACAGTTCGCTACCTCTGCGGGGGTCCGGGCACGGACACCGAGATCCCACTCATGAGCCAGCTTGGTGTTCCTAGGTGAAACTCGACACAAGACATAATCCTAAAAAAATAACTTGAGCTTTAATTCGTTGGGCGTGAAAGCCTATATAGCACCTTATTTCATGTTTCTGGGCACCTACGTCATCCCTGTCCCTAATAGAGTTACTGTAGACACATTACTACAGTCATCACCGAAACACAGGTTATCTGACACGTTCAATACACACCCAATTGCATGGGCCTGCTGACCAAGATGTCCCAAGCCCCACAAATGAATTAGCAACAACATTGCCGCTTTTGAATCCATTTTTCAGTGTTGGCATGGTCATCGAAATGTAATGCTTTTCAGTCGGCCAATATGATTGTACCCACTTGTAATGGGTCTTCCCTAAATTCTGGAAAAATTACACTTGATTAATAAATCCCATGTAAATATTTCTCTGTCATTAATCTCATGAAATCTCTGAAATCATTAAACTTCAATAAACAACTACATATAATGAACATGGCTCCAGGCTGAAAGGACCTAATTCCGTAGTTTTCTCTTATGATTTCTCAATTCTATGGTGTAGTCTATGTAATAATAGTACATTATGCAACGAGCCTATAATGGCTATAATTAAGACACGAGTATTTTTATAAAACGAGCGTGTGCGAGTTTTATAATTTCCATACGAGTGTCTTAATTACCATTATAGGCGAGTTGCATACGACTGTTTATGTTCGACGATAATTATAACTTTATTATATGTTTTAACATAAATATTCATAAATATCTGTTGAGAGTCAGCCACTTGAATTTTGTGATTGAAGAGCGAGCGCTGGGTATATCTCTGTCTTTCAAGATCTCTGAACGACCGACGAATGCGCTCTCTTGTGCTTGCAATGCCATATGCAGGCCATATGTTTACATCTGCCGTCCCTCAGTAATATTGTCACCGGAGTCGTTTGAAGGCAATGAATGCGCTGTGTAGAAATTAGTGTTGGTGATATTAAGGTACAGTGCTATTTCTTGTCTCATATTCGCCAGTTTATTTACGTGAACATATGGATGGTGCGTATTCCATGTCGGTAATTTATTATAGTTCGATGTTGTGTTTATGTCCGACATGTTGGATTTTGAGCGCATGCGTGAAGGTATCGTTACCTAATTGGTCAATGAACGAGCTCTGATTGGCTGGAGAAACTGTATCATAATGAAAAACAGTGTTATAATGACCATCATTATGATAGTTTTCTGACACATAATAGTGAGGGTCGAACATAAACACACTTTTATCATCTTAGCCAGATTATAGAACAGTTCAGGTTCGTACTGTATATAGAGTATATATGGGAGGGGGTGGGGGGCATCCAAGGCTTTGGGGGCATGGAATAGCCCCCCCCCCCAAAAAAAAAGGGGGAGGCGGTTTTTCCTCCCCGGGAAACGTTTGTATAATTTGGTGTAAAATAAGATTTCAGGTTATCTGGCATCACTGCCTCAACCAATTTGTTGTGATTCATTATGTTTGATTAATGTCAAACACACCTAAGAAAATTTTATGTTACATTTTACACTGGTCAAGAAACGTTTTGCATATTGCAAGCTTACGTATTTGTGGACTAAATATAATATACGTGCTTTATCGGATAACTGTTTTGTTTATTTATGTAGCGTATGGCATTTCATATGAATCACAACAACAATAATAATAATAATAATAATAATAACAATAATAATAATAACAAATACATATGGGGCGCGTTTTTTAAGTAAACCCCGTTGTGATATTAGGCTATGCCGTTGCAGCGCTGCGGTCAGCATTCCGTGGAGGCGCGCTGTGTACCTGCATCTATTGGCTAGGCTGAGATGCCTTTACGGCAACAGTCGCCATGTGTAGGTGTGTTGACAAGCTTTTGAAATGGCATCGCCGATCGAGAGTCCCGCCGACTCGTAGACAAGAGAGAAAACTCCCTTGTAAGATATGCTGCTATTTGGCCTCCACTGTGAGGCAAATTACGTGTGTACGCAGGAGAACTCCATGTTTAGGAGTTCTCCTGAGAACATACGCAATTTGCCTGACAGTGGTGGCCAAATGGCAGCATATCCTGCAGGGGAGTTTTCTCTCTTGTCTACTGGCGACCAAAGTATTATGTGCACTCGAGTTTGAAGGTTGTTTGTGAAGTAACCAATAGACCTGCATAAAAGAAAATAACATCATCATTTTCATCGTTCTATTTTACGTTAGTTCATGTAGGTTTGGAATTTTAATTTATATTTTAATATTTTTATCGCAGTTGGAACAAAAAAAAAAGTGCACGTTTTTAAGCGTGTTTCAACCATGCGTCATATTTAAGAATGATTACCTCAAAAACCCGTCATCAGATCGAATCCAAATTTTAACACAATATACAATCGAATGTTGTATGACTGGTTTATTAATTTCAAAATTGTGTGTGTCCAAGAAACAAAGTTGTTATCATTTTTGTAAGGTAACTTTTTCTCGGCTCGGGGTGGTTGGAAAATGTAGTTCTTGGTTGCGTTGTAATCGTTATAGATCAAAAAGTTATGCCGTATGACTGTGAAATACGTAAATTAATTAACTTATTTTATATCGGCTTGTATTTGTACGAGGAAATAACACATGGTTCACCAGCTAGCCGCTCCGGGAACAGCCGTACAGCGTTGCCGAAATGGTGCCCACACGCATCATGGCACGTCTCGCTCGGAAGTGATGAGCTCCATCTCAGCAACGCTGTACAGCTTTTCCTGGAGCGGCTAGCTGGTGATCCATTTGTTATTTCCTCGTACAAATACAAACCGATATAAAATAAGTGAATTAATTTACGTATCTCACAGTCATACAGCATAACTTTTTGATGTATAACGATTACAATGCAACCAAGAACTACATTTTCCAACCTCCCCGAGCCGAGAAAATGTTACCTTACAACAATGATAACAACTTTGTTTCTTGGACACCCACAGTTGTGAAATTAATAAACCAGTTATACAACATTCCAATGTATATTGTGTTAAAATTTGGATTTGATGTGATGAAGGGCTTTTGAGATAATAATTCTTAAATGTGACGCATGGTTGAAACACGCTTAAAAACGTGCATTTTTTGTTGTCCAACTGCGATAAAAAATATTAAAATATAAATTAAAAAATCCAAACTTACATGAACTAACGTAAAATAGAACGACGAAAATGATGATGGTATTGGATTTTATGTAGGTCTATTGGTTACTTAACAAACAACCTTCAAACTAGAGTACACATAATACTTTGGTCGACAGTAGGAGTCGGCGGGACTCTCGATCAGCGATGCCATTTCAAAAGATTGTCAACACACCCACACATGGCGCCTGTTGCCGTATTGGCGTCTCAGCGTTGCCAATAGATGCAGGTATGCGGCGCGCCTGACGGAATGCCGACCGCAGTGCTGCAATGGCGTAATATCGCAACGGGTTTTACTTTAAAAAAAAAACGCGCCCCATATGTACTTATTATTAAAATAATTAATATTATAATTATTATTATTGTGATTCATGTGAAATACCATACGCTACATAAATAAATAATACAGTTATCGTATAAAGCACGTGTATTATATTTAGTCCACAAATACTTAAGCTTGAAATATGCAACATTTTTTTTGACCAGAGTATTAATACAGTCATCCTGCATACTCTATAGTATTTAGACAGAAGGAATGACCATTACTGTTTTGATTTGAGGCGCATGACCTTGCTGTTCCACCCCATTAAACCCCAATAACTAACTCATTTGATTTACAACATACACTATAATATAAAGTCAAAGTTTCTTCAAACATTAACATATTGGTTTATAACTTGGTCAGTGATTTGCATGTCTCTGTGTATAGAAAACAATACTAGACCATAGAGTCTGATTTCAGAAGTAGAATTTCTAAAGTATGTTTTCAACCTTCTCAAACTCGGAAAACTTCGTTCGGTTGTGGCTACAGAGAAAGACAAATCTGCCAAAATTTTTATAAGGTTATAATTGTCAGGGAAAAAATGTTTTGTCACACGCTTCAAGGGCACTTGTTGCTGTTCTTGGTAGGTTCATAAGCGTGAAGGCTCTGGAGAGTAATAAGAGGTTATGTTGTTACACATAAGATCAGAGCAAATTGATTGATACACAATTTACATCATACTCTCGCCTCGCTTTGCAACATTTCCATATGTCCTTTAGTAACAATAGTACATGGTAAGTATATTGGTTATTAATGTCTTTAATTCATAAACAAATAATATATGAGGCAAAATTTCGGGGTGAGGTGGCACCCATCCCCACCCCTTTCCCCTCTGTACATACATTAAAAATATATCACTGGAATAATTATCTTTTTCTGGTGAGCATCTTAATAATGATAGTGGTGCAACTTAGTCTATATTAGTGTATTTGAATGTGGACCAGCTCGAGCGAAGTGTATCGGACAGAATTCTTGGTTGTCTCCCCCGAGGACCGATTTCAATTCCCGCTTCTGCCAAGATTTTGAATTCTAGTCTGAGTGATGGAACGAGGTTTACTCAGCCACATTAGGTTAAACTTTAGAAGAGGTGGTTTCGATTCCCGCCACACCCTTCCTAGAAGTGGCTTTCTGTGTTTTCTCACTTCAACTGCACGGAAATGACAGGATGGTACTGAGACCGTATTTTGCTGTGAGTCGGATCTATGTTGTACAGGAGTGTATTCAGATGAATTCCTGCGGCTCTATTTACAAGACATACACCGCATTGATACTCTGTGGCGAGCTTAGGAGCAATTCGGCAGCCCGCACTACATCCTTCGAACATGTGCTATGTTTTTAGTACAAGAGATGACTACAAAATGGAGGCAGCTCTAACGTCAATTTGATGCAACCTGATATATTTTGATACAGTATTTTTGAAACAGAACAACAACTGGTAAATGCATTATATTAAAAGAAGAGGAATCTTGAGAGTATTTTACACATAGAAAAAAGCATATGGCAGAATATCGGAGTATTATCGAACACTAGCCAGTGTCGGTATCGACTGTCAATGTCGTTTCGCAACGAACAGCATTATGGGTCTCGCAAGAGCAGTGTGAAAAATCCGGGAAGGCAATGAGGTCAGATCACATTATACTTTGCTTGGGGTACAACACTCCTGTCTCGCGCAAGCAATGCGGTCGTTTACGTACTTAAAGTTTAGACGTTCGACGCGAAGTTGAAACCAGTGCAGTTAGACAGTTCGTAACGCAGCATTTTTGTCTCGACTTGTTATAGCTTGAGATTGTGTTAGTCTTCATTATTTAGGAGCAGTGAACTCAGTCTTCACTAGGACTTGTGATATTTCAATGCCAATACAAGACTATACTCCACAATAGTTCAGTACAGTCTATATATTATCATCATGACTACAGAACAGAGGTTGAATGAACGAGTACTTCATCACGACATGTTAAAGTCACGAATGGGCTAGAATGGAAAGAAGGAATGCAATACAATAGTGGAGATGACCACCTAGGATGATCACTAACATCAATTATGAAATACTACAACAGCAGAAAGCTTTTTAAGAAGAGTTGGAAGGCGCTTTGGAAAAGTTGACTGTACATTCATACTGTGACTACATGAACTATAATGGCATTCCACGAATAGGCTACAGAACATCTTAGGAACGTGTGAGAACAATGAACTTGTTGCGCGAACAGCTGTTTTTATTTTTCAACCGTTCGGGATCGGGGTTCGGTTCTCTTCAAGATCCAGTCGTTTCGAGAACTACGCGACCTGATGAACGAGGGTTCAGTTCCAGAACGAGAACAGTGTGTTTTAAGCATATTCCAATTTCAACGAGATGGCATCGTACAAGGTAGCTGGCAACCATTTTCACAAGTAGACAGTATGGATTAGACATACTCTAGAGTGTTCCTTTTTCACCAATTTTTCTTAAGTAGTTAGAAAATGCATTCCATGGCTAGACCCGATACTTCATCGCTTCTGTCTTGTAGTGTATTTTATTTTGTAGCAAACATTAATTTTTATAATGCTATTTCAATGCATTATTTTACTCTTTTTCTTATTACATTATGGGCATTTAATAGAACAATATGGTTTGTTGAGAAGACACATATGAAGAGTAGGAAGAAGACTGCGATAACTTTATATAAGAATAGTTTAACTTATGTTAATTTGAAGCATGATATTTTACGACTATTATGTGAAAGCTTATTTAATCTTAATAATGTGTGGAAAAATATCTACAAGCTACTGAGAGCTTATGTATGAATAAAGCAATGATTGTTTGAGGAATTTGATTGTAATAAGGGGATATTAGACATCGATGGATGGTCTATATCATATTTTTCCAGTATAAATTAGCTATTGAGCTATTAATGAGTGCACTTATGTGTATATTTTGAAAGTGCAGTATAATCACGATTATAGATACTAGAAGGCTAGTATAAAATTAATGAATCCAACATTTAAGTAACACTAGCATTGTAATAATTAATCTAGAATGGATTGTTCAAATTGATGACATTTGTTTTTAAAGAAAGGTCTAATTGGAAAGACGAGTAATAATATTTGTATAATCATGTAATAATACTGACTGAAAGCTTAAGAGATAATAATATGATTAATTGTGAGATTTAAAATGTTGTTAACATTTTTATGCAATGACAATGCGTTCGATTAACAACCGTTCGTCGAATAAGACATGATTTGAACATAACAAGTACACTAGAATGCTTATTGATGGAGTTGAATATATAAAACACGAATAATTTGAACGTGAACTAAAATGTAGAAAGGTAAATATTGCCATGAACTTACAAGGTTTATTTAATATGTGTAACAAGGGTAAATAAACATGTTTAAAATTTATTAAGATTGTTTTACATGCAGTTATGATGCTATCACGTTAATAGCATTTTCAACAAGATTCGATGCTAATGGCATTAAGACGTCATTACGCTTCAGTGGAGGCAGATTATTTTTGTTCCGTGGAGAGGTATTCCACATTGCAGCAGTTTTTGGATAAATAAACTGTTGGTTGATTTTAAATGCTTCGGATGTCTTGGTCATTTATACTAGAAACAGGATGTGCTACGAGGACCAGTGGGTCAGTTTTTAGAATGCCTAGCACCACGCACGAGATTAATTTAATTATTTTCAGTGTCTTGTTAGTTCACTTTGAGCTATTTTTCGTTTTTATTTCATCGACCACTGGCATCTTCTTATCGCATTCTTTATAAGAGAGGTATCCTTATCCCGGATTGATCCTAGTTGGTAGAGTTTTGGGGGGTATTTCAGCTGGGTGCTTTCAGATTCTACGATCCAGCTGTTCAATCGGATTTCAACAGGTAATACCACGTGAATACGGGTACAGTACTGAACGTATTGCCACGGACCCCTCCTTTTAAAATCCTAACCCCAATCACAAATACGCACACACACACAAGTACATGGAACCACAAACCCTTTGTGGCAAACCCCCTAAATGAATCAGCAACAACTACAGTATGTATAAAACCTGAGAAATTGTTCCCTTACGATCTTTTGAAGCATCAACTAGTTTGTTTATTAGATATAGTTCATTGTTCCAATAGACTGTGGTGTGCGAATGTGTCTGCTGGCAGCTGCATTGTTTATTAGATATAGTTCATTGTTTCATTAGACTGTGATGTGTGAGGATGCATATGAGTGTGCCTGGTGACAGACTGTTTTATTGGTAGTATTTTGTTGTTGGTAGAACTTGAGTATTTTTTCGTTACTAGAATTTTGGTATTTAATTGTTAGTAGAACGTTAGTATTTTGTTAGTAGAAATGCTCTATTACTTATTCTGAAAGGGAGTAGCAGCCTTTCAGAATAAATCAATTCTTTACTTGTCTTATAGACGGCTAGGATATTGATAATATAAGCCAACTAATGGCTACACTGCGATCTGCTGCACGGCTGAAAGCAACGGGAAACTACAGCCCTAAGGCTATTCCCGAGGATATGCACCTCTCTATGCATAATTACATGTGATGATGGCCTCCTCCCTTGTAAAATTCCAATCCGGAGGTAAACTAGTCCCCCGTTTGGATCTCCGGGTGAGGATTACTCGAAAGGGGGTTAACATCACAGAAGTGACAAAGAGGAAATCTTATATTCTACGAACCGGAGCGTGGAATGTTAGAAGTCTGCTAGGAAGTGGAAAGTTAGAAAACTTGGAAAGGGAAAAGGATAGTTTGAGGTTGGATTTGGTTGGGATTAGTGAAATGCGCTGGCAGGAAGAACAGGACTTTTGGTCAGCAGACTAATAGGGTCATTAGCACTAAATCAAACAATGGCCAAGCAGGGGTTGGTCTCGCATTGAGTAGGAAACTTGACAGCGGGTGGAATACTATGAGCAATATAGTGAACGGATTATTGTAGCAAAAATCGATACAAAACCTACGTGCACCACAGTGGTACAAGTCTATATGCCTACCAGTCAAGCTGATGATGAAGATGTTGAAAAGGTCTACGAAGAAATAGAAGAAATTCTGAGGTATGTCAAGGGTGATGAAAATGTTATAATAATGGGGGATTGGAATGTTGTGGTAGGAAAAGGAAAAGAAGGGAAGATAGTAGGAGATTACGGATTAAGTGAAAGGAATGATCGAGGAAGCAGGCTGATGGAATTCTGCACCGAGCATGAGTTAGTCATAGCTAACACCTTATTCAATAACCACAATAGAAGAATATACACATGGATGAGACCAGGAGATACAGGGCGTTACCAAATCGACTTCATTATGGTCAAGCAGAGGTTTCGAAACCAGATTTTGGATTGTGAAACATATCCCGGTGCTGAAATAAACTCCAACCACAATCTAAATGTTATGAAATGCAGATTAAAGTTGAAGAAACTGAAGAAAAGTGAAAAGCCAAAAAAGTGGGCAATAGACAGACTGAAAGAGAAGGATGTAAACGAAAGATTCAAGAAGAGTATAAAGGAAGGACTAATGAAAAACCCTAAACAAACTTCAATTGCAGACGAATGGACACTTTTGAAGAATGAAATAACAAAATCCGCAGAAGAAAACATTGGTAGGAAAGAAAGAATAGGCAGAAAACCGTGGATCACTCAGGATATACTAGAATTGATAGATGAAAGGCGGAAACACAAGAATGTAAAATATGAAAAGGGGAAAGCAGAATACAGACATCTGAGAAATGAGGGTAACAGGAAGTGCAAGGTAGCGAAAGAAGAATGGTTGAAAGAGAAATGTGCAGGTATAGAAAATTGTCCGAAATTAGGAAAAGTAGACACAGCTTATCGAAGGATTAAGAATACATTTGGGGAAAAGAAAACTAAGTCCTGTAATATTAAGGACAAGTGGAAAGCCTCTAACAGATAGGGAAGAAAAGGTTGAGAGATGGAAAGCTTACATAGAGGGTTTGTATAAAGGAAAGGAGATAGAGAATCATGTAATGGAAAGGGAGGAGGAAATTGATGAGGATACAAAAGGAGATTTAATATTGAGATCAGAATTTGACAGAGCATAGAAAGACATAAGCAGGAACAAAGCACCAGGCATAGATGATATACCGATTGAGTTGCTACGTTGCATAGGAGATGAAGGTCTGATCAGGTTATATCACTTGGTGTGTAGGATTTATGAGACTGGTGAGGTACCCTCCGATTTCAAGAAGAATGTTATCATCCCTATACCGAAGAAAGTAGGAGCTGACAGGTGTGAGGATTACCGTACAATCTGCTTGATTACTCAAGCTTCAAAGATCCTGTCTAGAATAATTTACAAGAGAATGGAAAGCCAGATAGAAGCGAAATTGGGTGAAGACCAGTTTGGTTTCAGGAGAAATGTAGGAACAAGAGTGGCTGTACTAAGTCTTAGGCTGATTTTGGAAGGTAGAATAAGAAAAGATAAGAGAATGTTCATGGCATTTGTAGACTTAGAAAAGGCTTTTGATAACGTTGATTGGACTAAATTGTTTGATATTTTGAAAATGATTGGAATAAAGTACAGTATAGGGATAGGAGGGTGATTTACAATCTATACAGGAACCAGAGAGCAGTCATTCGAGCTGATGGACATGAGAGAGAAGCTGGTATTCATAAAGGTGTGAGGCAAGGCTGCAACTTATCACCCATACTTTTCAATCTTTACATTGAACAAGCAATGAAGGAAATTAGAGAGAAATTTAAAGTGGGAGTGAAGATTCAAGGAGAAATAATTTCAACTCTGAGATTTGCTGAAGACATCGTCATCTTGGCCACCACGCCTGAGGATTTGAATGAGTTTTTGAATGGTATGGACTCCGTCTTGAGGAAACAATTCATGATGAAAATTAATAAATGTAAAACAAAAATATTGGAATGCAGTCGCAATAAATCAGAAACCTCTATGGACATCAAATTGGCAGGGAAAAAACTAAAGAAAGTAGGAGACTTCTGTTACTTAGGAAGCAAAATAACCAGTGATGGACGAAGCAAAGAGGATATAAAAAGTAGGTTGGCTCAGGCAAGGAAAGCATTTCTACAGAAAAGGAATCTGTTGACATCGAATATAGATTTAGGTATTAGGAAGACATTTTTGAATACCTTTGTCTGGAGCGTGGCACTCTATGGAAGTGAAACTTGGACTATTGGTGCAGCAGAAAAGAGGAGAATTGTATCGTTTGAAATGTGGTGTTACAGGAGAATGATGAAGATCAGATGGGTTGATAGGGTTACAAACCAAGAGGTATTAAGACGAGTGGGAGAGGAGAGATGTATCTGGCGACTGCTAATGAAGAGAAGAGATAGGTTGGTAGGACACATACTAAGACATCCAGGAATAGCAAGCTTAGTTATGGAAGGAAGGGTCGAGGACAAGAACTGTAGGGGTAGACCAAGGTTAGAGTATGTTAAACAGATTGTCTCGGATGTAGGGTGTGGTAGCTATGTAGAGATGAAACGATTAGCTCAGGACAGGGAGGCATGGAGAGCTGCATCGAACCAGTCAAAAGACTGAAGACTCAAACAACTAGGAAACTTCCAACTTCTGGTTTATATTGATCAGTTATGGCGATTATAAGGGAGTTAGAACTCTACTTCTGTTCCATCTCGAAAAATTGAGTGTGGAATAAAGCCATATTTATGTGGAAAACCTGCATCTCATGAGACTTCGAAGGCGTCAAATATTTGATGTTGAGAATATCAGTGCTCGCCTATTTTCGGCAGCCGTGTGGTAAACCCCAGATCTGCTGCACATCGGCAGTCTTAGGAATATAATCTTCTTATGAAATGCCATGCCAATTTGACCACGCTTCTCAGAACAATGGCTGTTAATACATCAACTCTCCCCTACCAGCGCGGTAGGGAGCCTTCCCCCCTCCTAGTTATGATGTTATTGTGTCTTTATTGCTGTCGTGATTCATAGCTTCTCCGAATCTAGTTGGAACTCTCAAATATTCTAACCAACAGCCTCTCTCATTTATCCCAGTTACAATTGTTGTTGCTTAATTTATGGTCTAAAATGATCTTAACAATCAGTCATGTGTGTTTGTGTTTGAATCTTGATTTTCTTTCACCTCACGACGTAGCCATGCGCGTTAAACCACACACCATGCCTGCGAAGAGAAGCTGCAGCAAGTCCGAAGATCGAAAATTTGAATCCCGCCGTAGACAGCAGCTATCTAGAGTGTGCTCTTTCTCCGAGTTTAGTCACACTCCCTCCAGCCAAATGCCGGGATAGTAGCTCATTGCAAGTCATGGGTTTGTACCCCAATGCCGACCCTAATAATTACTGCTACACACCCTATTAGTCACAATGGATACATAAGTTATCAGACATATCCAAGGCACACTCTAGTACACGAGTCTGATGACCAAGATGTCCAAGAACCCTAAAACGAATTAACTAAAACAACAATATTATTTAGATAAGCATTCAGCTTACTCAATTTTAATGGGACACCCAGGACTTAAATTAAATATTGTTCAATTACTTACCTGGAAGCTCACTCTGCGGGTCAGTCATAATGTGTCCTCCTCCTGATATAGAGAACACGGGTTCGATTCCCGTCCAAAGAAACAGATTCTTGAAGAGTGGCAAAAATAACACCGTACTCCGAGTCTCATGTTATCACCTCGCAAAGGACCTCTCTTATCACAATTGGCGATAACAAGAGAAAATTAAATAAATCTCAGCCACATGTTGCCTGTTAAAATTTTGGTTTTCACTGCTAGATGGCAGTGTTAAACTTAACGTCGAAATTGGAGCTACTGTTAGTTTTGTCAAAGTACTTGAGATGTGACCAAGTCACCGTGTTGGTTATCAGACCAATTGCCTATGTCGAAGCGTGTCAGTATTAAAGCTTAAAATACAACTCACACGAGTCGATGAGTTTTGAGTATCCCACAATGGTACAAGTCTTACCTTAATTGCGTGTGAAGGAAGTAGTAAGAAAATGTATATTGGAAATGTATGGTACAACGGATATTTCTGGAATTAATTCAGGAATTGGCTAGAGTCAGGCAGGACTGGTAAACACCACGACATCTGTAAAGCATCATGTGAGAAGATAACAGGTCATCAGGTCACGTATGTGAGCAATAACCCTTAAGAAGATTGCCGTTATCCTACCTAATATTGTCAATAATCCATGCAACAGCTAGCTTTATTGATCAGAGAAGCTTACCTTGCTTGTACATACAATCATTTGCTTATGCTTACTACGAGAATAGAAGCTAATTCTATCAAGTCTTGCTTTCATTCAAGTAGATAGTTATTGGTACGTAATTCTTAATCTTGTAGTTAAATGTTCCCATTTTTCTGCAATGTCTTTTCTCAAGTGTGCTTACCCTTAGCAACTCCCTTCCAAACAGTATCATATTCTCTTCTTATAAAATATTTGATCAAAACAATAGAAGATCCCTTTCACCCTCAAATCCAAACCCCTACACCTCCTGATCACGTAATATTACAATCTTCCCCGCAACTTTCCCAACATTTGTCCCTCGCTGTCATCACTGCCATTTGTTGCTTATTGTTATTATTGATATTATTCAAGATAAGTTATACTATTAGTGTATAATGACCCTGTCAAATTTGTATCTAATAAATAAATGAATAAATACATTAATTGAAATGCCAACTCCTGTTCCCCACAAATAAACATAATACTTTTCGTAGCTGTGCAATACGCGTGAACGTGCAAATGTTGGAGCGAGCAATGACGAGAACATTGATCTTTCCCATCGATAACTGTCTCTCTGGGAAAAGGTTCACATGGCTTAATGAACACGTATACAGTAATTGTTCGGGCAACTAGCCTCACGGCACAGGTTTGCACACTGTTGTTACGAACACGTGTTCACTTCGTGAGAAATGCAGATTGCTGGTAAAGAATGATATTTTAACTTTCAAGTTATATATCTCTAGCTGTCACAATGGTACTATTTGAATCTATTGACTGATTATTCATCCTACAACTAGGGCTTTAAAACGGGGCGAGAGTGTTGGCTGATATCGCGAGAGAATGAGCAAGAGAGGAATATGATTTTCGCTTCACCTAGCTCGCTTTCATTGTGCTATTGTTCTGTGACGTTCCGCCTACGAGAGAAGTTCAAAGAGAAGGCAAGCTGTCTTTCTACATTTCTTTCAAAAAATATTACGTTCCTGTTACATTCGAAAATCATCGCGTTTAACAAAGATTCCAGGTTTATGGTCGTGATAACTCGCTACCAGACAGCGGTACAGTGCTGAGGTGCTTGAGATCCAGATGTGCACAACCGAGCTCTCCATTCTACGTCTAAACAATCCCATTCATTCACAGGATTCTGACGATCACACATACACAGGGGTTTGGAGAAGAGCACTCGCTGTGAACGTGCCTGCTTTGCATGCACTCAAAGTATCATTTTCTTGACCTTCTAGTGCAGTGTTTCTTAAATTTTTGATGTTCGCAGCAACCTTGGGAAGAACATTATAAATTTAGGGCACCCTTCTTGGAATTGTTAAACAAACTGCAGTTTAATGTGTTAAATAATTGAAAGATGATATAATAAGTAACGTACATAATAACATAATACAATAAAATTGTACTAGAATCATTCAGTAAAAATAATAGAGTATTGTTCGATTAATCATTAATAATAAATGTGAAACATTTGACTGATGCTCAGAGAGCAGATACGTGATATGGGGCCTTACAGTTGACAATGAAGCATGCAAATCAACCCTAAGGTTTTGCAGTGTATTTGTTGCTTTGGATTTCATTGTCACCAAAGCAGACTTTTATTCTTCTGTCAAAGTATCGGGAATGTTCGTGAGGAAACTAGTAGTTTATACTGAATAGGGAATATTCTGGAGGGATTGGCTGGAATACAATCTGCCGGGTACAAGCATAAGTTAAAAGAATGATCGAAGTAAATAGATCAGTGCCACCATCTGTCCTACATGAGAGTAATTAATTTGACGTATTTAATTTCAAGATTTTTACAAGACTTTGGGCTTGAATCTACCGTATTTTTTCTTTGGTGTACTTCAATGCCTCGCGGCACCCAGGGAAGCACTGTTCTACAGAGAGGAAAGCAATGCTTTGCGAAGGGCTGTCAAGAAGGCAGGGTGAGTGGGGTGACATACGGTACTTTCAATCCCTACAAGAAGTCCGCTACAAGTCAAAAATCATCACCAAATGTATTTGTATGGTAATAACCGGATAGCCGGGCCCCGTGGTGTTGAGATAGCGCACCAGAGTTCCCGTGTTCGATTCCCGGCTGCGACAGGGATTTTAGAAACTGACGTGAGGGCTGCAATGGGGTCCACTCAGCCTCGTGAGGTCAATTGAGTAGCTGTCTGACAGTGAGGCAGCGCCCCGGTCATGAAAACCAAGATTAACGGCCAAGGGAATCCGATGCGCTGACCATATGTCATCCCAATATCTGCAGGCCGAATGGTTGGGCAGCGGTCGCTTGGTAAGCCTAGAACCTTCATGAGCTGTTGTGCCAGGGGTTGTTGTTCTTTACTAGCGGATAGTGTAAATCACCTCAATAGAAGCGAACAGTCAGCAGCAGTGCACAGTACCTAAACTGGCATTATGATGTCACAGACCACGTCCCAGCAGCCAACATTTAGGCCATTAATATCTCTAAAACCACTGAAGTAGAAAAATGTTAAGCAAATGTTGTTATCCAAAGTTTTGAAATTAGTTTCATATTTGACAAGGAAAAAGGTTGGTTGGTTGGTTCCTTAGTTTAGGGGCTGCAACAACGCGGTCTTGTAGCCCCGTGTACTTTGACAAGGAAAAAGGATTACGTTCCGTTTAATAAAATAATGTTTTTAAGAAGACAAATTTCAAATTGTATTGCAGTATATGTAGTCCCTAATGTTTTAGTCCTTTACATGGACACATTCCCGTGAACCCAGATATTCATTTTCCTGTACCATTACGAAAACATTTCTAATCACAATGTGAGGTAAAACACCCTGTATGGAGGGATAAATGTTAGTGTATTCTAACGAACTACTTACTGTGAACCACAAGCTAGTGAGATACCTAGCTGAATTATGTGGAGGGTTTATGGGATAGGGTCTGAGTTTCCTATCAGAAGGATATAAAATTACAAACAAATTCCTTTATTCTGTGTCAGTGTTTGGCAGGCCCTGGATGCTTGGGTTTCTAGCATGTTACGTTAAGCACTTAGAGAATGCCCTGTACAGGAATTGCGAGAGCTTGACTGACGGCCTTATACACTGCGGAAACGCTTTGAATTGAATCCAGGCCATTTGACATACCATTTGATGGTTGGGAATGTGTACTTCGAAATCTCCTTCTCCATATTCTAACGAGGACATTAATGCAATTTCCACAAATAGGAGTTGAAGAGGTCTGTATTAGAGCAAGTAAGGTAAAAGATAATTTTGTCTTACTATGTGAAACGTTAAACTTGCCTTGCTCTAAGACTAATGAACAGAATACACCGTTATAGCACCATAGAAACTCGGTTCAGCTAATCACAGTAGCACAAAATCATAAACACTCCATACAGTAGCGTTTTTGAATGGTATGGACTCCGTCTTCAGGAAAGAATTCATAATGAAAATTAATAAATGTAAAACAAAAATATTGGAATGCTGCGACAGAAATCAGAAAGCCCTATGGACGTCAAATTGGCAGGTGAAAAGCTAAAGAAAGTACGAGAAGTTTCTTACTTAGGAAGCGAACAAACAGTGATAGACGAGGAAGGAGGATATAAAAAGTAGGTTAGCACAGGGAGGGAAAGCATTTCTACAGAGGAGGAATCTATTGGCATCGAATATAGATTTAAGTATTAGGAAGTAATTTTTGAAAGCCTTTATCTGGAGCGTGGCACTCTATGGAAGTGAAACTTGGACTGTTGGAGCAGCAGAAAAGAGGAGAATTGAAGCGTTTGAAATGTAGTATTACAGGAGACTGATGAAGATCAGATACCCATGGAAGGAAGGGTCGATGACTTGAACTGTAGGGGTAGACCACGGTTAGAATATGTTGAACAGATTGCCTCGGATTTAGGGTGTGGTAGCTATGTAGAGATGAAACGATTAGCTCAGGACTGGGCTGCATCAAATCAGCCAAAAGACTGAAGATTCATACGGACAGTAGCTTACGTTATGCTAAAAATAGGTTTTCCAAACTGATTGTGGTTTAATGGCACACTTATTTTACTGGCTGCGTGACGCAGCGGTAACGTTCTCATCTGCTGTACCCTATGTGCAGGATTGAATCCTGGTGCAGTCAGTTGACATTTGAGGGTGTGCAAGTACGAGGGAGCCGTGTCAGTAGAATTACTGGCGTGATTAAAGATCCCCTTCGGGGCAAAATTCCGACACTCCGGCTTCTCTAAAATCACAGTTGTTCGAAGGGACGTAAAACAAATATATTTATTATTATCGCACTAATTTAAAGAAATCCCATGCAGCCTGGGTAAAGTCCAATAAAAAAGTACGAACTGGAATATCCACATTGCGAGAAATAATTTTAGTACAACGGGAAACAGTCTACACATCACATCTAATAACCGAAGGATATGTAGCCTCAGTTAGCTCTTTTGATTCACGCCTATTCCTGTTAACAATTACTATACTTAGAAGCAACATTGGCAAATATTTGATGAGTAAGTGGTGTTCACATTGCATGTGTTTCATAGCCTGAAATTTGTGCGTAACTATGGCGAGTGGGAGGTGGCATTGGTACGATGTAATAATTACTGCCATAATGCCGAGACTTTGCGTCTGATTTCAGCCCTTTGTGATACCATCGTTGACGGCAAGACATGCCTCTACGACGCTCACGGATATACAGTACTCAAAAGAAGTTTTGCATATTGCAAGTTAGTGACTTGTTTGTTTTGCTATGCGTATGTAATCACATTATACATAATATCGGGTTCATACAAAGAAAAACAACACACAATATGCTCTGCAAAAGAGACAGATACACACAACGAATAACTGATCACGGAAACATCCTTTTCAATTTGGAGCATATAAATACCGTGTATGGTCACCGCGAGCTCTAAGGCATGCTTGCAGACGACGAAGTATACTGAGCACCAACGAATCCAACGTGGTTTGGGTGAAGATTATCCCACTCTTGGACAGCAGCTTCAATCAGTTGCTGAGTGTTTTTTGAAGGATTGGGACGGTGCGAAATTGCCCTCTTGCGCTCTTTCCAAACATTTTCAATAGAGTTCATGTCCGCAGAATAGGCAGGCCACTCCATTCTCTGTATGCCATGCATCTGAAGGAACTGATTGACTAACTTACTGTAGCTCGATGGGCACGAAAATTATCGTCCACTAGTGTGAAGCCCTCACCCGTTGTGGCAGCAAATCCTGCAACGACAGGTTCAAGGATGTTGTCTCTGTACACCAGACCAGTAATGTTACCGTGGATAGGAGTTAGAGGCCACGTCGACCAAACATGATTCCACCCCAAAACATGACAACCTCCTTGTTATTGCTGCCCTTCCAGGTTTAAACGCACGTGAAATCTCTCATCCACTCGTCGTCACACTCGAATTCTCCTACTGTATGTGTGCAAAGCAATGGAGACCTCATCCGTAAAGAGAGTGCGCTTCCAATCTTCTTGCTGGCATGTCCGATTAGTTGTTGCCCACCTTACGTGAGCTTCCTTGGGCTGTGGCTTCAGAGGAGGTTATGGTGCAGGTACCCTTGACATCAGCCCTGCTTCATGCAGCAAATTGCGCACTGTCTGACTGGACACATTTACTCCAGTTTCCCTTCAAAGATCATGACCGAAGGACGTGACAGTACCCACGCGCATAGGACGTGCTGAAAGCAACAGATACCGATCCTCACTGCGAGTGGTTTTTCGGGGGCCTCCAGTTCTTTGTCGATCAGTAACAGTTTTGGTCTCCCTGAACTTTTTCCACACCCTCAAGACATCACTTCGACTCACTCCAACACGAGTGGCCACATCCACTTGTCGGAGTCCCTCCCGAAGCAATGTTACAATTCGAATGTGGTCTGACACGAATGCGAATTCTTGCCATGTTTGCATCATCGTCCCATCACCCATGTGTAATAGTCATATTAAAAACTATTTTAGGGAACTGTAATTTCCTCAGTTAATGAAATTCGAGTGAGGACGTAATGTGAATGTGTGAAGATGGATATTAGTCATCACAACAGCAAACTTGTGAACGACAGTGGCGACGGAATGGGCAGTGAATAAGATTCATACACTGACAGATAAAGCAGGCGTATGAGGTATATGCTCGTCTTGGCTCCTTTGTGTTTATTATCAGCCAGGGGTGGATGTTGTTAAAATGTGAAATTTTATTCTCGCTGTATCGGGATGCTGTGCGACATCTTCTCACTCTGTTACAACCCTCTCGATGATCTTCAGGGACACCCGTTCTCTCATTCGTTAAAGGTATCTCAGTTGCAGCATGTGTGTGCATTTCATGTGTAAGTCTCTAAATGGGTTTCAAAGTCTGACATTTGTACATAAGTGCATGCACGATCAGTCGAGCTACAGTGTATAGGCCTACGTATATATTCGCGACTTGATTGCTCTTACTAATGTTTCAGTGATATACATTGTATTGTAGTTTGAGTTTTCAGTATTTTGACTGGTTTGATTCAGCCCTCCATTCTTCCTTGTCCAGAGCTAATCGTTTCATTTCTACATAGATATCACACCCTACATCTGAAGGCAATCTGCTTAAAATATTCTAACCTTGGTCTACCATATAGTTCTTATCTACGAGCCTTCCTTCCATAGCTCAGTTTGCTATTCTTGGGTGTCTTAGTACGTGACATACCAACCTATCTCTTTACTTCACTGGCAGTCGTCACAAACATCTCTCCACTTCCAATCATCTTAATACCTCTTCATTTGTAACCCTTTCTACCCGTCTGATCTTCATCATTCTTCGGTAAACTACATTTTAAACGCTTCAATTCTCCTCTTTTCTGCTGCCCCAACAGTCAAAGTTTCACTTCCATAGAGTGCCACGCTCCAGACAAAGGCTTTCAAAAATGACTTCCTGATACCTAAATCTATATTCGATGCCAACAGATTGATTTTCTGTAGAAATGCTTTCCTTGCCTGTGCTAACCTACTTTTTAAATTGTCTTTGCTTCGTCCATCACTGTTTTTTTCGTTTCGTAAGAAAACTTAAGTCCCCTATTTCCTTTAGCTTTTCACCTGCCAATTCCATGTCCATGTGGGTTTCTGATTTCTTTCGACTGCATTAGAATATTTTGTTTTACATTAATTTTATTAATTTTCAATATGAATTCTTTCCTCAAGACAATATCTATACCATTCAAATACTCATTCAAATCCTCAGGTGTGTTGGCTAGGATGACAATCTTATCAAGAAATCTCAGAGTTGAAATTATTTCTCCTTGAATCTTTACTCATAATTTGAATTTTTCTCCTATTTCCTTCATTGCTTGTTTAGTGTATAGATTGAAAATTATATGTGATAAGCTGTAGCCTTGCCGTACACCTTTTTGAATACCAGCTTCTTCCCCATGTCCTTCCGCTAGAATAACCGCTGTCTTGTTTCTGCATAGATTGTAGCTTGGCCCTGCGGAGCTAGTGCCTGTAGTATGTTCTATCCAGCTACACCCTTGCGGACAGTCTAAGAAGTAATCCACAAGCGTGTGACGTCATGTCCTTCGCTCTCCCCACCTGTCGCTAGCGACGTGTGCGAGCGAGCTGTGTATAGTATGGTGTTATACCCTGCGAGTCAGGTTAGTGCTTTTAGTGCCTCACGATCCACCCTTACCCTCTTACACCGTGTATGCTGGAACTCGTCAGTATAGGCGCGCGCGGTCAGGCTTTCCTGGCAGGGTTTCTCAAAACCGTTATTTTCTACTATTCATATTATTCATATTATTATTATTAGACGATCATTACTAGCAATAACATTTCATTGGGCACTGACCCCGTATTTTTCTGTTTGAAAATTATAAGGAGTTGAATATTTTATTAGCATGCAAAGTTTGGAAAGCTGGAAGTGTGACAAGGCTTCAAGCGGTGTCAACTCTGTTACGTCGTCATTGGCGAGTCGAGCGGGCAGATCAGTTCTTTTTAAAAATAAACTAGACAAGCGCGGCCCGGTACAAAAAAAATATGACTTTCACCACGCGTAAAGATAGCTACGATATAATGGAGAGGGAATTTAATGACGTGACCTGAACGAGGGAATGATATTTCGGCTATTAAACAAAGCAGTTTGGATGGAACCTATACATTGTTATCAGCATCGAGGCATTAACTAAATTGGGAATAAATAATGGAAAGGTGTAGTCACCGGAAGATGATACACTCTGGAGACTTAAATCGACCGATTCATACAGGTGCGTAGGGGAAGGCCTTCTTTTTCTCTAATGAATGCAATAATGTGTACTCCATGTCAAAGAAGTGTAATTTCGAGCAGCACTTCCAAGCCTTCCTTCCCTTGACGCCCTTCCCAATTTGATTGATGTTTGTCCTTCCACTGTCACTGACTCTTATTTGGTTATTGTTAACATAAAAAAGGAAGGACCCTTTTGGCCAAACATTACTTTTAAAGATTTCTATTTCCGAAAAAGAGCGTAAGTCAACTTAGGTCAAGTTTTCCTATATCGTGTCTACTAATGAATTAATCGATTCTGTGGTGAGTCGATTAATTCATTATTCAATTAATCGAATGAACGATTAGTCGATTAATCAATTAATGGTTTTTGATCACATCTAATTATTCAATTAATCGATTATTATCGATTAACTAAACATTGCTTATTAGCACCTCTAGTGAAAAAAATGAAAACCCACAGCCTGCTTCCAGTCTCCGACCGGGTCAGGAATGGAATGAATGAAGCCCCCAACTAGCGGCGAGGATATGAACTGTGCCGGCTGCCGAGGCCTGACGCACTCCTCTGGGGCAATGATTAAATGAATGACAGATGAAATGAAATGATAGTGGAGAGTGTTGCTGGAATGAAACTTTGACAGGGAAACCCGGAGTACCCGGAGAAAAACCTGTCTGCCTCCGTTTTGTCCAGCACAGATCCCACATGGAGTGACCGGGATTTGAACCATGGACCCAGTGGTGAGAGGCCTGCGTGCTGCCGCCTAAGCCACGGAGGCTTACTTATTAACACCTCTAGTATGTTACATTATTTAACAAGTAGTTCCGTGAAGAACTAATAGCCTATGTTCTTATATCCTTCATATGTTAATAGCATCTATCAACATACAACATTTCAGTTTGATTGCCATCATAGATTAGCAGATATTGAGATCAGTCAAAATGGTTCGGATGGTCGCAATGTTGGGTTTTAATATATGTAGGCCGTAGAATTATGTACTATTAGATGACGGTTATTGCGTAGGTTCTTTATTCAAACGTTGACTTCGATCGCATGATTAGGACACAAGAAATGAAAACCTAATTTTAAAATTTCGCACATGCACCATCTTTATGTTACGTAAACAGTTAAACTAAATTAGACGTCGGTCCATTGCCATGTGTATAAGAATTTTCTGTACCATGTTTCACTGCGTTTGGATGGTTAAATCGCGGGAAAATACTATTTTCATGTTTCAAATTCGATTGGCCGTGATGTTCGTTTTGTACTATACAGGATTTATAAAATGACATAGGTAAATTTCTAGTTAAGTCCTTCATCACTGTACACAATTTCAGGGTGATACCTGTAATAGTTTCGGAGATATAGAATGCCGGTGAAATATTTCGCACAGCCGCCATGTTGAATTGATGAGACTTTTAAAATTTCTATGGGTCCGGCCAAGTTCGAACAAAATAGTACTATGACCGTACCGTGTCTCTTTAAAATCGCTCCAGTCATTTAGAATTTATTAGCGGGAAACACCCACACTCACACACACACACACGCGCGCGCGCGGACAAAAGGTGATCTCATATGCCTATATTTTTTCATAAATGAAAATAGGCTAAATATATATATATATATATGACCTATTGCTGGATGTAATATGGTTTAATCGCCAAGTGAACAGACTGTTTCTCAAGTTACTGTGATTATATACGCAGAATGGTGACAAACCATTGACAAACAAGTACAGTAAACTCCCGATTATCCGCGGAATTGACTGGCGCGGATTCCGCGGATAATCGAATTTCGCGGATAAGCCGAATATTGCTGGTAATGGTTAAACAAAGGTCGAAGGCACTAAAAATCAACACACAAGTGCTTTGAATAAGTTGATTATACAATAAAAGGACGTACTTGATAACAAAACTCAGTCGATGTTATGTGTATTATTAAAAAGGCTTGTTTACTGTTTAACAAAAAAAATCGGTCATTTGCTTTTGCTTTTTCGCAGTTAAACACTTTGTACAGTGTGTGTATACCGATATACAGTACAGTACTCTTCAGTAATACTGAACTACTGTACACGTTTTGTACTGTACTGTATTTGCGATTTACGATTATAATTACGTTTAAGTATTTAGTAACTTTATTTCAACTTTTGAGAATGATTTTCAGTTTCAAAACCTTCCTTTTTTATAGAATGTTCTCCTGCAGGCACCGCGGATAATCCGCAAAGCGGATAAACCGTCCGCGGATAATCGAGAGTTTACTGTACATTGATTCGATGATACTCTTTTTATAGCAACAGAATTGATAGCCCATTCTGCAAATAAATATCTGACAGTTATCATGACTAAATTATTGTGACTTCGAGGCATAAGGTTTTCTAGAACCCACTGTTGGAAAATGGAAATCATTAGAGAGAAATTTCTCACGGTGTTATTCCTCTTGGTGTTTCAACGGCGTGAGGAGATCGTGCGACTCGCAGAGAGGGGGAAGAGAATGGGGTTGGCTAAATCTCACTATATCTCGCTTGGGTTACCTGAGTCCTGGCCAGGGACCCGGAACAGAACTGAAATGCGTTACGTAACGCTGTGTTCCACGTTACGTTACGTATGCCATACCGCGGCCCCGAGCTGGCTTGCGGTATCGTTCCGGAACTGTAACTTGGAACTCAGTACGAGCATGTGGAACGTTACAGCGCTGGAACGGTACAGTCGGAACTCGACTCCCAACTGTACCGAGCATCAAGGTACGTGTTAGCGGAACGTTACGTATGGAACGGTACATGACTGGAACGATTCCTCAGCGTTACCAGTTGGAAAGTTACTCTGCGTACCGTTCTTGGTTATCGAAATAGAGTAACGTTTCCACCAGTACCCGGTTACACTGTGTACCGTTCCAGGTTATACCAACCAGCCACCCGGTATCTATGCGTAACGTTCCAGGTTCTCATGTTCCAACGGAAAGTGGAACGGTACAGAGCCTGTAACAGTACAGCAGCATTTCCCAAAATGTATGTAGGCCTACAGACTATTACAGGACTGTAACCGGTACTACTGTCCATTAGCTATTAAAACCATTATGGCTATTACACCGAATTTTTACGTAGACTATTACGGCTATTACACAGTCTATTTAGTTACCACGGCAATTGTAACACTGCGTTTACTCCCGTGGCTCATAATCACAAGATTCACGGTCACGTAAAACTACAATCTTCCTTTTTGTAACACTGCGTTTATTACACTGTTACGCTGGTTGTTACAAACTGTCACATAATAGCCTAATTACACAACAACTACATCAATTACATACCTGTTATCTAATCTAGGGACATTTCTTTCATGATATCGAAATACTCTATCTAGCCTAAGGATATTTTTCAGTATCTACTGTCCTACCTAGAACCCTGATGAAAAGATCCTTTTTTCTGCGTCAACAACTATCCCAGTTTGAACGATGCCATATGCAATTCCAGGCAAATTATTTATTCAAACATAGGATAATTACTTCTTGAAATATCAATAAAAATAAAAATAAAAATACTGATTTCAGTCTGAGTGCGTGCCGCATCAGACAGGGCAAGGCACGTTGCTCGTTTCGATCGCGGTCATACTGTAGCCTACGTTAGAAATATGTTTCCTGAAAACAATACGATGGATCCCATTGATTCGAAATATTTATTGTTGCTCCATATAGAGGTTTGGAACATAGGTTATTGTTCATCGGTCCAAGTAGTTGAGGTTTTTATGGAATTTGTCTGATAGGTCTAAACTTTGTTATTGTGATGTCTGTAGTAACGTGTGCATTTGTAATGATGGCATGGCTTGGGAAGGAATAGGCCGTGGCCTTGACTTAGGAACTATCCACGCATTTTCCTGGAGTAGAAGTGGGAAACCACGGAAAACCAATCTAAGATGGCTAAGATGGGAATCCAACTCACCTTCTCGCAGTGTTGCCATATAAGGCAGAGTGTAACCTACACAGCAAACTTTAGCTCCATTATGACCAATAATAGTATTTCTTTTCTAAATTAAACCTCCCGTTCTTGCTTTTCGTTTACATGTTAGACTATTTTCATTTAGTAGTGATAGAAGCCATTTTTCAGTGATGCTTAATTCTAATAATAAAGGCTATTCAATCGTGTTGACCGACTGAAAAGCTTCCTTTATTATTTACATTTATGAAAGATAGACGTATGACATCACATATAGTCCGTGTGTGTGTACGTATGTGTGTGTTTGCATGTGTCCGTCGCCTCGCTCCCCTCCCTAATAAAATCTAAACTGCTGGAGCGATTTCAACGAAACTCGGTATGGTCATAGTACTATTTTGTCCAACTCCGACTGTACTCTTCAAATTTTATTACATCTCACCAATCCAACATGGCAACTGTGCGAAACTATTACAGATATCATCCTCACGTTTTGTATGAAGGAAAAAAAGCACTAATAGAAGTGTAACGATGGGACTCTCAAAAACCTCTTTACAAAACGAACATGGCTATACCATACCAAATCATTTTAATATACAGTAATCAATATTTTATTAACACAACTCAACATCGCATCCAAAGACATTCCAAAGACACTAAACTCAAAGATAACAAAATCAAAACTATGTAAATCAAAACACTGTCTATTTTGTACATCAAAACACTGTTTTTTTTTTTTTACAGGAAGTAGATTGCTCGAAAGAGCTTTAGTTCACTTTCTCCACATTCTCCCACCTTGCAAAAGGTAGTTTTGCAACACACACTCATAAACTGAAGTAAACATTCTAAAATTATAGTTGAACATTGAGCTCAGGAATGTGAACCACTATAAGTCTAGTTTCTTGAGTTGCCTAACAGTTCTACCACAACGAGTCTTTAATTCACTCTCCTTTTCAGTTCCTGAGTTACTGCAGGGAATATCTTCATTAAGGACCGGCTCACTTAGTCGGTGTTGTGAAGTGTTGATAGAATCACCTTTGTTAAGACAGTTTATCTCTAACGAATAAAGTCGCTGTAGGCTACTGGACGAAGTAGAATGCCAGTTGCTGTCTTAATTTTAACCAGACGAGTCACATTGTCTCTTCCAGGTAACAGCTCCACCACTCTCCCTAAGGGCCAGTTGATACGTTTCTTGTTGTCGCTCTCCACCAGTACTATGTCTCCTACTTGTATGGATCCTTGTTGCTTTTTGCTCCGTGATCGGAGAAATCCCAGGTATTCTTTTTTGAAGCGATTTCTCAGGCTCTCCCGAACAGCTTGTAGATAACGCCATCTGTCGTTTAAACTGCTGGTTTGAATTTGGTCTAAGTCGGTTACATCATTACCCTCTAGGCTCTGTAGGAACATGGAGGGTCTGAGTGGCTTGAGTTCATCTTCTTCAGAAAGATAAGTCAAAGGTCGATTGTTCATCAGGTTCTCACAATCGCACAGAAGAGTACACATTTCCTCATAATTTAGGCAAGCTTTACCCAAATTACGGCGAAGCAAATCCTTTAGAATCTTAATCAACCTTTCCCAGAATCCTCCCCACCAGGCTGCAGTGGGAGGGTTCAGCTTCCATTTAATCTTCAGAAGGCTGCGTATCCTCTCTATTTCAGTCCAATCCAATTGCTCCATGGTTCTGCGAAGTCCGGTGAAATTCGTTCCATTGTCCGAATACATGGTATTCGCTCTTCCTCTTCTTGCACAAATCGGCGTAGTGCTTGGATATACGCTACTGTACTAAGTGAAGTGATCAATTCCAGATGTACAGCCCGATAAACTGCACAAGTGAATATCGCAATCCATCCCTTTTCTCCTCCTCGTAGAAACACAGGGCCGGCCAAGTCTGTGCCCGTGATCTGGAAAACACTCGATGCCTTGATTCGATCCTGTGGCAACGGAGGAAAAGGTACCTCAAAACCCTTAGCAGAGTTACGACGACAGATCACGCATTTCCGAACAACTGCTGCCACCGTCCTTCTTCCTCTAATTATCCAAACCCTTTGGCGCAACAAAACAAGCAGTGTGTGCGTCCCAGCATGGTTATGGAATCGATGAAATTGTTCAATCATTCTTTCAACCATCACATGTTTTGATGGAAGTACAACTGGATAGGTATACTCAGGAGTGTCGTCAGAATCAACGACTCTTGACTTCATGCGTAGAATTCCTTCATCGTCTGTGAACACCTCCAGATTCTTCAATTGTTCTTTTCTCTCTTCTTCATAAAGCGTTTCCTTCTGGATAAGGAAGTACCGTTTCTTCTCAGCATTGAGAAACTCTTCGCTATCAATTTCCGTTGATACGTGGTCTCGACGATTCCTTTGTTTCAATCTCAAAATCCAAGCAATGGTCCTAACGATTTTGATGTATCCAGAGAATCGTGAACTTAATTGCAGTAAAATAGTTTCCACAACAGTGTTCTTAGCAGCTACAACTGTCTTCCTCCTTTCCCTGTTGACTTCTTCCAACAATGGTTCAGGACGATTAAATACCCATTCTTCTTCTTTACATTTAAGCCAAGACCGACCCTCCCACCATCTGGATCTCCAAAGTTGTGTTGGTGAACACCCTCTAGACAGGAGATCTGCTGGATTGAGGCTGCCCGGTATGTGTCTTCATGAACTAGCCTTACTGTACTCATGAATTTCCTTTACCCGATTCTCTACGAACACCGACCAAAGCCCTTTATTAGCAATCCAAGCCAAGACTACTGTTGAATCAGACCAAAACACTGTGTGTATGTCATTCCGGTGTAGGCATCGAAGGCTTAACCGAGACATTCTAACTCCAAGGAACGCTCCCATCAGTTCAAGGCGGGGTAGTGTCAGTTCTTTGAGAGGCGCCACTCTAGATTTAGCCTTCAGAAGACTCAGTTTGATCTTACCTTCTTCTTCCGTTCTCAGAAATATGCAACAACCAAACGCTCTTTTGCTAGCGTCCACAAATACATGCAAAGTGCTGTTGTCATTCAGGAAAATCCTTCTAGGTATCCGACAGTCATGTAGGTATTGCAACTGCTGAGTCTATCGACAGAATTCCTCACAAATGTCTCCTGGTAAAACCTGATCCCATCCTATACTTTTCTGCCATGTCTTCTGCAGAATGAGCTTGGGAATCAGAGTTACTGGGGCTGAAAATCCAATCGGATCAAATATTTTTTGCACGCTGGATAGTACCACTCTTCGGGTTACTAAACCGGTAGTCGGGCTGAAGTTACATCCAAGTTCATCTACGTCGCAATACCAACGAAGTCCTAAGACATTCTCAGTTTTACCAACACCACAATCAAAGGAATTCACCCATCCCCTCAAATTGAAACCTGCGGATAACTTCAATTCTTGTGCCTTTAAAATAAAGGGTCCAATTTCTTCCTTTGAAGCGACTCCAGTAAGACTGTTGTCCACATAAAATGCAGGTTTCATTTTTGTAGCTACTTCCTTCAAATGAGTTGGGGGCTCTTCTAGAAGGTTGTTCAGTACAGAAACCAATAGGAAGGGACTGGAACAAACACCAAAAACCACACGGCAATGTCGAAAAGTGGTAATCTTATCATTATCCCACCAGAGAAAACGGAGCATATCCCTGTCTTCAGGATCAATTATAATCTGCAGGAATGCCTTCTCTATATCAGCTATTAGACCTATAGGATAGGTTCGAAAATTGGTCAGCACTGATGGAACAAGGTCGATGAGGTTGGGTCCAGGCTCGAGGCAATCATGCAAGGAATGACCATTTCTGTCGTCCATCCAAAACCTCGTTTTCAACACCTTCGATAATCCATTTGTTTACCCATTCCTGTAACACCTCATCATAATCCTGAAATTTCTGCATCACTCGTAACTTTCTTGAAGTGTTCAAAAATCGTTTCTGAGAAATTTCACGATTCGTTTCCAGAGAAGTACAACCATCAATCCAGGGTAGTTTGACAATGTAGCGCCCAGATTCCTCTTCTCTCTTCACAGTCCTATCGAAGAACACCTGAACTTCTTGTTCCCTTTCTTCCTTTTTTATCTGTTCGCCAGGATCTTTTATACCCAAAGTCTCAATTTCCCACAAATCCGCCACTCTTGTTGATTGAGTTAAAGTAAGTAGAGTGTAAGACGAGGCAGTAGTTGAAGTGATCTCAGAAGAGCCCATAAGTGTCCACCCTAAACAAGTTCTCACAGCTACTAGACTCTTGTTTACATGTAGAAAGTCTGGCGTGATTATCTGAGCCCACACGTCAGCTCCTAACAATACCTGAATGTCAGTACTGTTGCCACCATTATCTTGGCCAACATCACTAAGTTAAACTCCCTTGTCCCTCAGTAAATTAAACAAGTCAGCATCAACTAGGGGAGCACCTCCACAGATACTATCAGAGCCTAACACTGCAACCTCACATCTGTTTTCCTCGTTCATACCCAGCAAAGTTGCTGTTTTCCTACCTCCAAATAATTCTTGACTTAGTGTTACCTTTTCAGTTTGTTCCAACTCTTAATTTCTTAGCACAAGACTTCTTTATGTAGCTTCTCTGCGATCCACTGTCACACAGAACTCTTACTCTGTGCGTGGATCCACCAACAACTACTCTAGCAACTAAAGTCTTCAGATAGGTCACATGTCCTTTATTACTACCTTCCATCATGCTAACTGTTTTTGGAACCGAATTACCTTTTGGTTCATCTGAGTCTGTTTTCGCACACATCAAAGCGTAATGTTTCCCCTTGCAAAATGGGCACTTCACAAACATCTTACATTTAACACTGACATGTCCCGGTCGTAGACACCTAAAACAAGCTCCCTTTTTCTTTAACGTTACTTGGCGTTCTTCTTGAGAATAATCAATAGTTACAGCACAGTCTTGAGAAAGATGTGAGGTTCTGCCACAGAATATACAAGCTGTATCTTTGTTATTTCTGTTTCCCTTACTAACTGAAACATCCTCTATTGAAATTAAAGAAGCCGCTGAAGGTATGTCCCTATTCTTAGTCTTGGTCCTATCATCTTGCTTAACTCGATCCGTCCTCTCGTTAACTTCAAAAGAACTATGTCTTAGCTTAAGCCGTTCTTCACCTTCTACCTTAGTCTTTAAGAAGGCTAACAATTCACTCAAGCAACAGTCAGGTTCCTTGGTAGACGTTTCTTTTGATACACGATACCTGTCCCAAGTTCTAAACATAACCTCTGGCAAGGCACTCTCTACTAGTGGAAATAACATTGCAGAATATTTCTCCTTTGTTACTCCCAAGGAATCAAGTGCTCTAAACTGTCCCTCCAGACTGTCATACAGTTGGGCGCTGGATCTTAAACTATCCTTCTTTAACACCAAGGATAATAGTTCCCTAACATAGTACTCAATGAGCAACTCATCCTTCCCATACCTAGACTTCAACAATTCTATAGCCTTTTTGTAGTTTTCCTTTGAAGGAGAAAAGTTTTCTACCAACTTCTGAGCACACGAACCAGGTTCCATACACTGAATCAAATAAACAAATTTATCTTCATCTTTAAGGCTGCTATCTTCATGTATTTTAGTAAATTGCGCCCAAAACCCAATCCAGCACTTCACGTTTCCGTCAATTTTTTTCAGTTCTAGTTTTGGTAGTCTTAGTAGTCTCTGATTAGAAGTACGTGAACAGTTACTCATTTTAGCTTCATAAACGGCTTGATCTCCAACTTGTATAGCCTGCACTTTTCCCTAACCTTAAAATATTTCAAGTCGTACTCACTGCAATTGTTGATCTCTGTTTCAAGCACGATGTCTTCAAGGTCTTCCTTTAGCAGCAGCTCATTGCAAACTTCATCATCCAGACGTTTTAACTTCTCGTAGCGTTCCACAAGTGAAGCATATCTGCTACGAATCTCCACGTGGTCACCATCAGCAAGCGCCAACAGTTCTTCAAGCTTGTTTACCTCACGTGTAAATACGCCGCGTAATACTCGACGTTCGGTCATCGTTGTTCTGTTTTATTTGATGTTGAGATTGCCAGTAGTCCTGTCACGGTCGCCAGTTATATACCATACCAAATCATTTTAATATACAGTAATCAATATTTTATTAACACAACTCAACATCGCATCCAAAGACATTCCAAAGACACTACACTCAAAGATAACAAAATCAAAACTATGTAAATCAAAACACTGTCTATTTTCTAAATCAAAACACTGTCTATTTTCTACAGGAAGTAGATTGCTCGAAAGAGCTTTAGTTCACTTTCTCCACAATGGCGGCCAAGCGAAGTAGTTGTATTTAAATAGCCTTTTCTCGCATTTAAACCAAACGAGCGCCGTCACACATGGTACAGCAAATGGTATACACCTTGTAATGCACTGACATCCTATTCAGCTCAATTGTTTACATAACATCAAGATGGCGGCTGTGCGAAATTTTAAAATTAAGGTTTAATTTCTTGTGTCCTAATCAAGCGATCGAAACCAACGTTTGAACAATGAACCTACGCAATAATCATCTAATAGTACATAGCTCAATGGCCTACAAAGTATATAAAAATCCAATATGGTGGCCATCGGAAATATTTAGACGATTCTCAATGTCAACTAATCTGTGACAGCAATCAAACTTAATTGTTTTTTTAACCACGAAATGGCGCCAGCGTCAAATTTTAAAATCTCGCTTTTAGCCTATTTCTATTTATGAAAAAATAGGCTTATGGGATCACCTTTCATCCGTGTGTGTACGTCCGTGTGTGTGCCCCCCCCCTCCCCACTATTAAAATATAAGTGGCTGGATAGATTTCATTTAAATTCGGTAAGGTCATAGTACTATTCTGGCCGACCCCGACCGTGCCCTACAAATTTTATTACGTTTCAAAAATCCAACATGGCGGCTGTGCGAAATATTTCACTGGCATTCTATATCTCCGAATCTCAGAAGACTTCTGTTACTTAGGAAGCAAAATAACCAGTAATGGACGGAGGAAAGAGGATATAAAAAGTAGGTTGGATCAGGCAAGAAAAGCATTTCTACAGAAAAGAAATCTGTTGGCATCGAGCGTGGGCTCTATGGAAGTGAAAATTGGACTATTGGTGCAGCAGAAAAGAGGAGATTTGAAGTGTTTGAAATGTGGTGTTACAGGAGAATGATGAAGATCAGATGGGTAGATAGGGTTACAAACGAAGAGGTATTAAGACGAGTGGGAGAGGAGAGATGTTTCTGGCGACTGCTAATGAAGAGAAGAGATAGGTTGGTAGGACACTTACTAAGACATCCAGGAATAGCAAACTTAGTTATGAAAGGAAGGGTCGAGGACAAGAACTGTAGGGGTAGACCGAGATTAGAATATGTTAGTTTGCCTCGAATGTAGGGTGTGGTAGCTATGTAGAGATGAAACGCCTAGCTCAGGACAGGGAGGCATGGAGAGCGGGATAAAACCAGTCAAAAGACTGAAGACTCAAACAACAACATCAGCCGATATGAATGAATTGATAAATATCAAAGACACAAGATAAATGTATAGCGTAACACTAAAAAGTCCCTTGGTATTAAACCTTATATGGTGCACCAAAAAGAAGGATGGAAAATTGAACGCCTAAATCAACATACCGTAACATGATGTATGAAAATATGATAAAATAATCATTTGCATCAAATTTCAAACAAATATTAATACTCTAAAAATGCCTGATTTTCCTACAGACCACTGCCAGTGGAAGAACGTGGCTAGTATTAAGGGACTTTTTTCAAGAAACATTGTGTGTCTGTGTGTGTATATGTCTGCTCCCCTCTATCAATTGAAACACGAAATTTTGTACAGAGGTAGCACTAGAAAGGGGCACCTCAGTGTCATTTTTATTTTGCCGCCATCTTTACCAAATCTCAATTGTGGCTACTCAATTGGTCAAAACTTAACATTAATAAACAACTAAACTAATCATCAGGGACCCAGAACAGAACTGAAATGCGTTACGTACCGCTGTGTATGCCATACCGCGGCCCCGAGCTGGCTTGCGGTATCGTTCCGTAACTGTAACTTGGAACTCGGTACGAGCAAGTGGAACGTTACAGCCCTGGAACGGTACAGTCGGAACTCGACTCCCAACTGTACCGAACATCAAGGTACGTGTTAGCGGAACGTTACGTATGGAACGGTACAGTCGGAACTCGCCTCCTAACAGTACCGAGCATCAAGGTACGTGTTAGTGGAACTTTAGCTCCTTTGTGACCAATAATAGTATTTATCTTCTAAATTAAACCTCCCGTTGTTGCTTTTCGTTTACTTGTTGGCCTATTTTCATTTAGTATTGATAGAAGCCATTTTTCACTGATGCTTAATTCTAATAATGAAAGCTATTCAGTCGTGTTGACCGACCGGAAAGCTTCCTTTATTATTTACATTTATGTGTGTGTTTGCATGTGACCGTCGCCTCGCTCCCCTTCCTAATAAAATCTAAACTGCTGGAGCGATTTCAACGAAACTCGGTAAGGTCATAGTACTATTTTGTCCAACCCCGACTGTGCTCTTCAAATTTTATTACATCTCACCAATCCAACTTGGCGAAATATTTCACCGGCATTCCAAATCTCCAAAACTATTACAGATATCACCCTGACGTTTTTTATGGTGGAAAAAATCACTAATATAATTGTAAATAAGGGACTCTCAAAAACCTCTTTACAAAACGAACATGGCGGCCAAGCGAAGTTGTTGTATTTAAATAGACTTTTCTCGCATTTAAACCAACCGAGCGCCGTCACACATGGTACAGCAAATGGTATACACCTTGTAATACACTGACATCCTATTCAGCTCAATTGTTTACATAACTTCAAGATGTCGGCTGTGCGAAATTTTAAAATTAAGGTTTAATTTCTTGTGTCCTAATCATGCGATCGAAACCAACGTTTGAACAATGAACCTACGCAATTATCATCATCATCTAATAGTGCGTAGCTCTATGGCCTACCATGTATATAAAAATCCAATATGGTGACCATCCGAAATATTTAGACAATTCTCAATGTCAACTAATCTGTGACAGCAATCAAACTTAATTGTTTTCTTAACCACGAGATGGAGCCTGTGTCAAATTTTAAAATCTCGTTTTTAGCCTATTTCTCTTTATGAAAAGATAGGCTTATGAGATCACCTTTTGTCCGTGTGTGTCCGTGTGTGTGCCCCCACGCCCCACTAATAAAATCTAAGTGGCTGGATGGATTTCAATTAAAATCGGTAAGGTCATAGTACTATTCAGGCCGACCCCGACCGTGCCCTACAAATTTTATTACGTTCTAATAATCCAACATGGCGGTTGTGCGATATATTTCACTGGCATTCTATATCTCCGAATCTCAGAAGACTTCTGTTACTTAGGAAGCAAAATAACCAGTGATTGATGGAGGAAAGAGGATATAAGAATTAGTTTGGCTCAGGCAAGGAAGGCATTTCTACAGAAAAGGAATCTGTTGACACGGAGCGTGGCACTCTATGGAAGTGAAAATTGGACTATTGATGCTGCAGAAAAGAGGAGATTTGAAGCGTTTGAAATGTGGTGTTACATGAGAATGATGAAGATCAGATGGGAAGAGAGGGTTACAAACGAAGAAGTATTAAGACGAGTGGGAGAGGAGAGATGTTTCTGGCGACTGCTAATGAAGAGAAGAGATAGGTTGGTAGGACACATACTAAGACACCCAGGAATAGCAAACTTAGTAATGGAAGGAAGGGTCGAGGACAGGAACTGTAGAGCTAGACCAAGATTGGAATATGTTAAAAAGTTTGCCTCGAATGTAGGGTGTGGTAGCTATGTAGAGATGAAACGCTTAGCTCAGGACAGGGAGGCATGGAGAGCGGGATAAAACCAGTCAAAAGACTGAAGACTAAAACAACAACATCAGCCGATATGAATGAATTGATAAATATCAAAGACACAAGATAAATGTATAGCGTAACACTAAAAGTCCCTTGGTATTAAACCTTATATGGTGCACCATAAAGAAGGATGGAAAATTGAACGCCTAAATCAACATACCGTAACATGATGTATGAAAATATGATAAAATAATCATTTGCAACACATTTCAAGCATTTATTAAAACTCTAAAAATGCCTGATTTTCTTACAGATCACTGCCAGTAGAAGAACGTGGCTAATATTAAGGGACTTTTTTCAAGAAACATTATGTGTCTGTGTGTGTATATGTCTCCTCCCCCCTTTCAATTGAAACACAAAATTTTGTACAGAGGTAGCACTAGAAACGGGCACCTCAGTGTCATGTTTATTTTGCCGCCATCTTTACCAAATCTCAATTGTGGCTACTCAATTGGTCAAAACGTAACATTAATAAACGACTAAACTAATCATCAGGGACACGGAACAGAACTGAAATGCGTTACGTACCGCTGTGTTCCACGTTACGTAACGTATGCCATACCGCGGCCCCGAGCTGGCTTGTGGTATAGTTCCGTAACTGAAACTTGGAACTCGGTACGAGCGTGTGGAACGTTACAGCCCTGGAACGTTACAGTCGGAACTCGACTCCCAACTGTACCGAGCATCAAGGTACGTGTTAGCGGAACTTTAGCTCCTTTGTGACCAATAATTGTATTTCTTTCTTTTGCCTCCGTGGCTTAGGCGGCAGCACGCCGGCCTCTCACCGCTGGGTCCGTGGTTCAAATCCCGGTCACCGCATGTGAGATCTGTGCTGGACAAACCGGAGGCAGACAGGTTTTTCTCCGGGTACTCCGGTTTTCCCTGTCAAAATTTCATTCCAGCAACACTCTCCACTATCATTTCATTTCATCTGTCATTCATTTAATCATTGCCCCAGAGGAGTGCGTCAGGCCTCGGCAGCCGGCACAATTCATATCCTCGCCGCTAGATAGGGGCTTCATTCATTCCATTCCTGACCCGGTCGGAGACTGGAAGCAGGCTGTGGATTTTCATTTTCAATAGTATTTCTTTTCTAAATTAAACCCCCCGTTCTTGCTTTTCGTTTACTTGTTGGCCTATTTTCATTTAGTAGTGATAGAAGCCATTTTTCAGTGATGCTTAATTCTAATAATGAAAGCTATTCAGTCGTGTTGACCGACTGAAAAGCTTCCTTTATTTTCTACATTTATGAAAGATAGACCTATGACATCACATATAGTCCATGTGTGTACGTATGTGTGTGTTTGCATGTGTTCGTCGCCTCGCTCCCCTCCCTAATAAAATCTAAACTGCTGGAGCGATTTCAACGAAACTCGGTAAGGTCATAGTACTATTTTGTCCGACCCGACTGTGCTCTTCAAATTTTATTACATCATACCAAACTAACATGGCAACTGTGCGAAATATTTCACCGGCAATCCATATCTCCGAAACTATTACAGATATCACCTTGACGTTTTGTATGGTGGAAAAAAGCACTAATAGAAGTGTAACGATGGGACTCTCAAAAATCTCTTTACAAAACGAGCATGGTGGCCAAGCGAAGTTTTTGTATGTAAATAGACTTCTCTCGCATTTAAACCATCCGAGCACCGTCACACATGGTACAGAAAATGGTATACACCTTGTAATGCACCTTGTAATATTCAGCTCAATTGTTAACATAACTTCAAGATGGCGGCTGTGCGAAATTTTAAAATTAAGGTTTAATTTCTTGTGTCCTAATCATGCGATCGAAACCAACGTTTGAACAATGCACATAGGCAATAATCATCAGCTAATAGTACATAGGTCTATGGCCTACAATGTATATATAAATCCAATATGGTGACCATCCGAAATATTTAGACGATGCTCAATGTCAATTAATCTCTGACAGCAATCAAACTTAATTGTTTTCTTTACCACGAGATGGCGCTAGTGTCAGATTTTAAAATCTCGTTTTTTTGCCTATTTCTATTTATGAAAAAATAGGCTTATGAGATCACCTTTTGTCCGTGTGTGTCCGTGCGTGTGCCCCCACCCCACACTAATAAAATTTAAGTGGCTGGATAGATTTCTATTAAATTCGGTAAGGTCATACTGTAGTAATATTCACGTCGACCCCGACTGTGCCCAACAAATTTTATTACGTTTCAATAATCCAACATGGCGGCTGTGCGATATATTTCACTGGCATTCTATATCTCCGAATCTCAGAAGACTTCTGTTACTTAGGAAGCAAAATAACCAGTGATGGTTGGAGGAAAGAGGATATAAGAAGTAGGTTGGCTCAGGCAAGGAAGGCATTTCTACAGAAAAGGAATTTGTTGACATCGAGCGTGGCACTCTATGGAAGTGAAAATTGGACTATTGGTGCAGCAGAAAAGAGGAGATTTGAAGCGTTTGAAATGTGGTGTTACAGGAGAATGATGAAGATCAGATGGGAAGAGAGGGTTACAAACGAAGAGCTATTAAGGCGAGTGGGAGAGGAGAGATGTTTCTGGCGACTGCTAATGAAGAGAAGAGATAGGTTGGTAGGACACATACTAAGACACCCAGGAATAGCAAACTTAGTTATGGAAGGAAGGTCGAGGACAAGAACTGTAGGGGTAGACCGAGATTAGAATATGTTAAACAGTTTGCCTCGAATGTGGGGTGTGGTAGCTGTGTGGAGACGAAACGCTTAGCTCAGGACAGGGAGGCATGGAGAGCGGGATAAAACCAGTCAAAAGACTGAAGACTCAAACAACAACATCAGCCGATATGAATGAATTGATAAATATCAAAGACACAAGATAAATGTATAGCGTAACACTAAAAAGTCCCTTGGTATTAAACCTTACATGGTGCACCATAAAGTAGGATTGAAAATTGAACGCCTAAATCAACATACCGCAACATGATGTATGAAAATATGATAAAATAATCATCTGCAACAAATTTCAAACGCATATTAAAACCCTAACAAGAAGTTCCGTGACGAACTATAGAGCCTACTTTTCCTAAAATTAAGTTTCATACCAATGATTAAACTAGTGTATATGAACCTATCTAGAATAATGACGAAATTAAGTTGTTAATATCGAAATGTCTAATTAGTTCGAAATATACCTGGTATAATGTAGCCTAATAGAGCAGTACTGTTGGCAGCCCTGGCGACTTAATATATACATCTTCGTTCCATCTCTTAAGGTACAGAATACTCAATTTGGTTGAATTCCAATGAACTTTACATGCAGTTAGACTCTGGATTTATCAGCACGCGTAAAAGCATGTTTGGCTACAATGTCATGCGTGTGCTGGTCAGAAATGATCTGAAATATTATGATATCTTGTTGTGCCAATTATGGATGAAATCCATCTTTAGTATACAAGTTACATGTTTTTTAAAATTGAACCTATCTGCAGGCATAGAATCATGTTGGTAGCACTGTCTTATATTGATTACTACGAATTTATCTAGAATGCCAGGTGCTATACGTATGCAAATTATGGAGTTGTTGGCTTGCATATTTTCTTATTTATTGATATTAGGGAAAAAATATATAGACAGCATTTATTAACAGTTGGCAGCCCTGATTCCTCTTAAGAATAAGCATAGTCATATCTGTTATGGTACACATAGCACATGCGAAATTTGGTTGAAATCCAACTGATAGTATAGGAGTTAGGCCTACATGTATTTAAAATTTGGTGCTATCAGCAGGCTTAGAATCATGTTGGTAGAACTGACTATATAAGTTACTCCAAATTAATCTAAAATTTAGGTACTAAACGTGTGCATAGTTTAAAGCTGTCGGCTTGCATACTTTCTGATATTTTGGTATTTGGATAAAAAATAGAGAGCAATTATTAACAGTTGGCAGCCCTTGTGGTTCTTAAGAATACGCTCAGTCATATCTGTTTATGTCCACATATTACATACAAAATTTGGTTGAAATCCAATTGATAGTGCAGAAGTTATATGCATTTAAAAACTTGACCTATCAGAAAGCTTAAAATTATGTTGGCAACATTGTCACTCATGGCCTCCTGGAAATTAAACAGAAATAGCATTATCTAATTGTGTGCCAATTTTGGAATAGCTCCCATGCATACCTTGCAAGATATCCAACATGGAGCTCAAATTTCTAGTGCGTTTTTTTCAGCAGTTGGTAGCACTGACATCATTTTCAAATATGGGCTTGAGATATTCCGGTATACATCTTTACTCATACTAAAAAATGGTTTCGATTGCTGAAGCCGTTTATGAGTTGATAGGGGGGGGGGGGGGAGACACACACAGAGACAGACAGACAGACAGACAGGTAGCCAGACAGAAACACATTTTCCCGGATCGATCTCATAAGTCTACTTTTTCCTCATTTTTGCAAAATGTCAAAAGTAGACTAAAAATGCCTGATTTTCTTACAGATGCCATTAGAAGAACGTGGCTAGTATTAAGGGACTTTTTTTCAAGAAACATTGTGTATCTGTGTGTGTATATGTCGGCTCCCCCCTATCAATTGAAACACGACATTTTGTACAAAAGTAGCACTAGAAAAGGGCACCTCAGTGTCATGTTTATTTTGCCGCCATCTTTACCAAATCTCAATTGTAGCTACTCAATTGGTCAAAACTTGACATTAATAAACGACTAAACTAATCATCAGGGACACGGAACTGAACTGAAATGCGTTACGTACCGCTTGTGTTCCACGTTACGTAACGTACGCCATACCGCGGCCCCGAGCTGGCTTGCGGTATCGTTCCGGAACTGTAACTTAGAACTCAGAACGAGCGTGTGGAACGTTACAGCCCTGGAACATTACAGTCGGAACTCGACTCCCAACTGTACCGATCATCAAGGTACGTGTAAGCGGTACTTTAGCTCCATTGTGACCAATAATAGTATTTCTTTTCAAAATTAAACCTCCCGTTCCTGCTTTTCGTTTACTTGTTGGCCTATTGTCATTTAGTATTGATAGAAGCCATTTTTCAGTGATGCTTAATTCTAATAATGACCGACTGGAAAGCTTCCTATATTATTTACATTTATGAAATATAGGCCTATGACATCACATATAGTCCGTGTGTGTGTTCGTATGTGTGTGTTTGCATGTGACCGTCGCCTCGCTCCTCTCCCTAATAAAATCTAAACTGCTGGAGCGATTTCAACGAAACTCGGTAAGGTCATAGTACTATTTTGTCCAACCCCGACTGTGCTCTTCAAATTTTATTACATCTCACCAATCCAACTTGGCAATTGCGCGAAATATTTCACCGGCATTCCAAATCTCCGAAACTATTACAGATATCACCCTGACGTTTTGTATGGTGGAAAAAAGCACTAATAGAAGTGTAACGATGGGACTCTCAAAAACCTCTTTACAAAACGAACATGGCGGTCAAGCGAAGTTGTTGTATTTAAATAGACTTTTCTCGAATTTAAACCATCCGAGTGCCGTCACACATGGTACATCAAATGGTATGCACCTTGTAATGCACTGACATCCTATTCAGCTCAATTGTTTATATAACTTCAAGATGGCGGCTGTGCGAAATTTTAAAGTTAAGGTTTAATTTCTTGTGTCCTAATCATGCGATCGAAATCAACGTTTGAATAATGAACCTACGCAATAATAGTCATCTAATAGTACATAACTCTATGGCCTACATATGTTACAATCCAACATGGCGAGCATCCAAAATATTTAGACGGATCACAAAATCTGATAATCTGACAGCAGTCAAACTGACATTTTGTGTGTTGATAGAGGCTATAAACATAAGTTCACCTATGGAACTTTCATAACCTGGTGATCACAAATCCAACCTGCCGGCGACGCGAAATGCGAATATTGAAAAGGATGAGCACAGTGAAACTTGTTATGGTATATGCTTATACAAATTTTAATCCACTGGCATCTAATTTATTTCAATTTTTTTTTCAGAACCAGAAGATGGAGGCTGTGCAAAATTTTAAAATCTCGTTTTTACCATTTATTGTGTCCTAATCATGCAATTGAAGTTTGAATAATACTCTTACACAATAATCTTCATATAATAGTACATAACTCTAAGGCCTACATATATAACAATCCAACATGTCGACTATCCGATATATTTAGACGGTTCTCAATATCTACGAATCTATTACAGCAATCAAACTGAATTTTGTATGTTGATAGAGGCAATTAACATAAGCAGGATAAATGAAACTGGGCTACACATTTCTTCACGGAAATACTTGTTATTTATTGTGTCCTAATTATGCGATTGAAGTTTGAATAATACATTTACGCAATAATCTTCATGTTCTTATATTATATTTTTTAAGCGCATGGCTTTTAGTGCCGGGAGTGTCCGAGTACATGTTCGGCTCGCTCAAGTTTGCAGCTACTTCTATGCGGACACCCATGGGGTGAGCTACAAGTACCGTCCCGTGTGGCGGTTGTCTGGCGAAGAAAGTGTGAATGTAAGGATGAGGAATTGGAAGGTAGAGGCTGTGGCCTATAGTTGGGGACTAACCCCGGCATTTGCCTGGAAGGAAGATAGGAAACTACAGAAAACCATCTTCAAGGTTGCCGGTGGAGGGTTTCGAGCCTCCTCGCCTACCGGATATGAGCGACTGCCTGCAGTCACGCCGTAACGAGCACGGCTAACTCAACCGGTATCTTCAGGTAATAGTAGTCTACAAAACTCTATGGCCTACATACCGAACGGTCCACTGGCCCCTTGCGATCCAGTTTTATGCATTCTGTCACATGTACTACAATTCTGAAAGACATAGGTCCCTCCCCCTAAACCGGGGTAATATAACGAGATGTGTGTTTACGGGCTAGAAGACAGCAGGAATCGTGAGCGCCACTATTAATTCAGTATGGGTACCTCGAATGAACCCGTTAAACGAGCCGAGATACGCAGAACACACACTTGAAATCAAGAGGTGCACGCACACACCGAGAGCAGGTATTGTATAGACCGGGAGGTGCGCGCTGCAGGTCAAATGTCGCAGTAGCTCACATGGCACGCGCGCGATTGGAGTTGCCTGGCAAGTGGCAAGGTTATATACTTAATCGTTTTCACAGACTGATTAGTTTTTTTTTTCGTTATCTTTTTACCCTCCTGGGTTGGCTTTTCCCACGGACTAAGCGAAGGACGGTGTCCTGCAGCTTGAGGCTCTGAATCAGGGGATACAACTGGGGAGTGTGACTAGCAATTCGCCCAGGCGGCCTCACCTGCGAAGTGAACAGGGGCCTGATGAGGGGATGGGAAGAGTGAGAGGGATAGGCAAGGAAGAGGGAAGGAGGCGGTCGTGGCCTTTGGTTAGGTACTGTACCTTTCCAGCATTTGCCCGAAGACGAAGTGGGAAACCACGGAAAACCACTCGAAGATGGCTGAGGTGGGAATCGAACCCACTCTACTCTTCTCCTCGAGGCTGAGTAGACCCCGTTTCAGCCCTCATACCACTTGTCAAATTTCTTGTTAGAGCCGGGTATAGAACCTCAGACCTCCGGGGTGGCATTTATGCACGCTGACCACTACACCACGGAGGCGACACGATTTGTTTATTTGGCTCTGTAAAAGACCATGTCACTGCGGAGGCCCGGGTTCAAATCTCTGCTCTGCCACGAAATTTTATTCCTGGTCTGAGGCCTGGAACGGGGTTCACCCAACCTCGTGGGGCACACAGACTTAGTAGAGGCAGGTTCGCTTCCTGCTTCAGCCATCCTAGAAGTGGTTTTCCGTGGTTTCCCACGTCTCCTCCAGGCGATTACTGGGATGGTTCCTTTCGACAGGACCACGGCATCTTTCTTCCCACTCCCTTCGCTGCCCTTTCCTTCATTAGACCCAAGTTCGTGGTCACTTAGGCGATTGGCTTGTCACCATCCCCAGTTGTATCTGCTGTCAAGGTGTGTTCAGCTCCGAGGCACTGTCCTGGAATTCGACGGTAGAGGACTGATCCCTCGCAAAGTCCGAGGGTAAAGCCGAGCTTGGAGGGTAAGCGATCAAATAAAACGAAAAAGAAAAGAGGACCGTGTGTATCGTTGCATAAGCTAAGGTGCTGGATTGGACAAGGATGAGGAGGTGATTGCCTCTGGCTAGGGCACAGGCAACCAGTTAGCTACGTCGAACATGTTCCAAGCTTCGTAGACCACAGTTAGGGCAAAGTGTGCCCCATTGGAACGAAAACAACATGCGATGGCAAGTCAGTATGTAGCTGCGCGAACTCGCTCCTTCGACGTAATTCACAACACGAAGCGTATTCATTGCCTCGAGATGTATTCCAGCGAAGAGCATATGAATATGTTCAGGCGCGGATCTAGAGTTTGGCTTTGGGGGGGGGGGGGGTCAGCGAATCGAAATAGTTAAGCAAAATGGTATCACTAAAAACGCAATCACAAAATAACCAAACGTACAAAACCAGACAAATTTTTTGCAAGCTACATGGATAGAAATTTGATGCGTTTAGCGCACCTAAAATATTCGTACAAATTGCAACGGCGTGTTTTTCGACTTTTATATCGAGCTTCGAGAAAAATACCAAAGTACGTTGCAGTTTCGGCAAGTCGGGTTGGTACCGACAAAGGGAGAAAGTCACAGCTTAAATTGCCAACCAAGCTTGCAGTTTGGACGTCGGAAAATTTTTTTGGTGCGAAAAAAGCCCCAAATTCCTATTCGTGCATTGCTGCACATTCATCGTGACATCACTATAAACATCGATTCAGTAATCACAAGGTTTGCTAAACAAAATAGACGAGTTGATTTTGTTATATAAATACTCGTTTTTATAAAACAGGTATGAAGTAGTAAATAAGTACAGTTGTAACAGAACATAATAATTGCAATACAGAAATTTTCAGTATTGAATAAAATGAAAAAAAAAAAAACTGTTTTTCAGTTAAAATTCGTTAAGTTTCATTTGTCTGGTTATTGTGTTTTGTTTTTTTGAGTTTGTAAAAAATTTGTTCTCCGTTTGGGGGGGGGGGGGCATGACCCCCGTGACCCCCCCTCTTGAATCCGCGCCTGAATATGTTATATTAATGGAGGAGCTCGACAGAATGCATACCAGGCGCATGGCCTGTACCAAGAACTCTATCCGGATAGACAACGACCGACAGGCATGGTATTTCGGAGTGTGGAAAGACGCCTGGGAGATACTGGATCCCTGGGAAAAACACGGCCTGTTTGAGATCATCGCGTGACGTCTGCTCACAATGAAGAGGTTGTGTTTGACGATATCCGGCGTCACCCTCATACTACCACATGGGCCATTGCACTGGAGACGAACATCAGCCGAGTGTCTTATGCGGATAATGCACACCCACTGGTCTCACCCGTACCATCTGCACTTACACCTGGAGATACATGGTCATGATTTCGAAGCACGGGTGGCGTTCTGTGGAAACTGATCCGGCTTTTCTAGCGACCATCTTATTTACGGACGAAGCACGATTCCACAACAATGGAACCGATTATCGTCATAATATGCATTACTGGAGTGTGGATAATCCCCATTGGGTGCGACAGACATCCTTTTAGGTACACCCCCGTGTGGGTTGCGGGTTAGAATACACACACGGTATGCTCTGCTTGTCGTAGGAGGACACTAATAGGGCCGACAAGACAGACTGACATGACTGACTTTGATTTTGAAGACTCCCTGTTGATGGGAAGAGAAAATTCATCTACGGTATCCCCTGCCTGTAAAAGGTCTTTTCCGACTTCCGGTCCCATTTTTGGTTTGACCTTTAGAAATAAACGTCATGCTGCCTGCGGAAGGGCCACCAACTTGGCCATCTGGCCAGAAAGCCTGGACGGTATTCCCCATCCCGTCAGGTGGGTGCGCCATGTACCCTTGCAGTGGTATCCGCCTCACAACGGAGGTCCCTACACGGCCGAATAATTTCGCCAAACATACAGGCCGGACGTTTGTTTTAGACGAGTGAAAAATCTTAATGGAAGCCTGGAGGCGAGTTACTACAGTACCTGTGTTGTTATCAGCTGCCCCAAGCGCTCCGATGATTGATAAAGCTGTTTCAGACTATTGCTGAAGTATAGTCACTGGCAAATATAACTACGTAACGTGTACTTCCGTGTCGCACAATACTTCGACGTGGACTGTACTGTCTGCTCAAGTCTGGAATTCCATTAGATCAGATCGGTGGTGACAAATGTGAAGTGATAGGGTGAGAGAGTGACTGTGTACAGGCTCACCCGCAGGCTTGAAGGTCAAGGGCAATCGTCTAAAACAAACGTCCGGCCTGTATCACTGTGCATGCCGAGGGGGAAGTGCCTGTTCAAGGCACTGGGACCCCGTGCAATACCTGCTATGCCAGGTAGGTATTGCCTTGGCTGGCTGGCGCCCACAGTGTTGACCCTCGTTCGGAGTAGGTTGTATTCGGGGAGGGTGATTTCGGGATGACGCGAAAGCGGCCCAATAAATCATCAGAGGGTGTCCCCCTTAAATAGCTGTCTCTTGAGTGTCGGATCAGGGATAAAACTTTCAATGCACGTTTCCCTGTTGACAAGTCACATCGCTACCTGGTAGCTATCAGGACAGACGGGGATTATTTCAAAGTGGTGAAATCAATGATCTTTTCCGAGGAATTCGAGGGGAAATTTGGAGATCTAAACGGGATTTCCAAGCTCCGGAACGGACAGCTCCTACTGCATACAATTAGCCGACAGCAAACCGAAACGTTGCTGGAATGCACGCATTTCAGCGAAATTCCCGTTAAGGTCTCAAAACACGAAACGACGAATGAGGTCCGTGGAGTTATTTTCCATCGTAAATTCATTTTGAATAGCGATGCGGAATTGTTGCGGAATCTGGGGAAGATAGGCGTCACCAAGATTGGGCGCATCACCCGAAAGATTGGAGAGAACAGCGTCGATACCGGCGCTTTTATTCTCCATTTTGAGGGTGATGTTTTACCTAAGCAGATGTAGGTCACATCGAACCACTGCGATGTTCGACCGTACATCCCTCCACCTATGTGATGTTATCAATGCCAGAAATTCTGGCATGTTTCTGCCAGGTGCACTGCCAAGGCCGTGTGTAGAGAGTGTGACAAGGGGACACATGAGGGTGAGAGGTGTACGCCTCCCCCGATTTGTCCTATACCAGACCCAAAACAACTGTGAACATGGGCTCGCCCTTTAGCGTGCGTCCAGCGGAGCGCTGTTGCCACAGTGAGACTGGCAGAGATGACACAGCTCTACGCTCGCAGTATACACACGACCTTCCCCCAGAACACAAGGCGCTCCGAATGCAAGCGCATGTACGAGCTGGGGGACCTAATCCTACGAATATCTATCCTCACAACGGATTGCACACAATGTGATATGAGGCAGATATAAGATGCCACACAAACGTTATTCGTGAAAGTGACCACCAGCGACCAGCATTCTTGGCTGTCGCGCAGGAGGTTCAGGTTCGATTCCCGGCTCTGCCAAGCTGGGAAGATGTAGGTAAAATTCCTACCTCAGTCATCCTGAAAGTGGTTTCTCATTTATACTCCGGGCGAATGCCGGGATGGTTCCTAACTTAAGGACACGGCCGCCTCCTTCCCAATCCTCACCAGAATAATAATAATACACACACTCTAATACAGACACCACAGTAACACAGATTTTCAGACGAGTATACGGGGCTAAGTACCAATATGTCCAAGCCCCTCAAATGAAACAACAATTACAACGTTATTATATCACATGACGTAATCTACACCCCAAGCCATTCTGAGTAACATTGCTTGGTAGCCCTTTATAAGGTAATAGAAACAGAGAATACAATTTTTGGGATCAGTTTTTGTTTATTGGAGACCACCTTATGGTGTACTGGCTAGCACATTGCTGTCCATTCTTGGCTGTCACCGCGGAGTCCCGGGTACGATTCCCAACAAATGTAATTCTGGTCTGAGGGCTGGAACACGGTACACTCGGCCTCGTGATGCAAACCTAGGAATATGTGGGTTGGATTCCTACCTTAGCCATCCTGGAAGTGGTTCTTCTGTGGATTCGCACTTCTACTCCAGGCAAATGCCGGGATGGTACCTAACGTAAGGCCATGGCCGCTTCCTACGCAAATCCTTCCTCAATTACAAATATGCACACTAGTAGAGACATCACAGTGTCACAGGTTATCAGATAAATTCCACACACACCCAAATACACGGGGCTACATGACCACGATGTCACAAAGCCCCTACAACAATAATAATCAACAACAACAACAACAAACAACTCTTGCTGTCACCCATGATGTCCAGATTCGATTCACGGCTCAATCAAGACATTTAGTTCTGGTCTTAGGGTTAGAACCGGGAACTCTATGCCTCGTGAGGTAAGACTGTGAAGAGGTGAGTTTTATTCGACTCAATTTTAAAAAAGAAAACATATTTGCCGACAACACAACAACACAGGTTATCAGATTTTGTGTTTTCACGTACTTCTGTATTCAAAAGATTCTTTAAAAGGCCGTATACCCTGAAAAATATTGTTCTTGCCTCGCTGTTCGACTGCCACTCGACTTGCTACGGAACATTGTTATGAGTTCAAAACTTCAGCTCACAGCACTAACTTCTATATGCTCCACTACTGAATTGATACAGCCATGCTGTCACTGTTATCTTCCCCAGCGAAGCGAAATATTTCAACACCTAACCATTCTTCGCTCTAATTATCCCTTCAGTTCAAGAGCAGATGATATCTCCCGAACGGCTGGTCGTATCGTCATGGGGTTTGCACAGTCGGCTTCAAAATGTTTAGCTCTGTAACATAGGTTCATCTAAATAATTGGATAATTAATTATTTTCGTGCGCGGAGAGAAATAGGGATTTCGTACGGCACAGCGAGCCCAAATTGCGTAGTTAACTAGGCAACGCCGCGCTATGCAATTGGCTGGCGCGGGTGAGCGCGTGAATCTGGCTCCTCCCTCATGTTCACAGTTGTTTTGGGCCTGGTATAACTGCCAAGGAAGCCACTCTCCACGATCGAAGCAGTGCCCTGAGTTCTGTAAAGAAGCCACAATCCAAGAAATCAGAACATTGCATCGGCTTTCATATCACGATGCTCGCAAGAGGTACCGTGATATTAATGCCCCCGAATTTCGGGTGACGTTTGTGGCCGCAGCGACGCCCTCATTCACCCCTGCTGTCACAGTTCCCAGTGTAGTACCCTCAACGTCCGCTAATTCAGCAGATTTGAAATCACCCCTCGCTGTACCAGCGGAAATTGTCTGCCCGAAGGAGGTCCCACATCCTTCTTCGGGCAAGGAAAAGAAGGCGACAGTTATACCATCTAAACCGGCGAAATCGGAGAAGTCCTCTTCTTCTTCTTCTTCTTCTTCTTCTTCTTCCTCCAACCGGTCGGCTAACATGTCTTCCTCAGTTAACAGGGGAAAGAAGAGTTTGCCGACCAGGGCTGGTCCTTCTTCCAGTCCACCCGATATGACAAAAGTAGTAGTGGAGATGAGAGAGAAGGTTCGTCGCCATCTCTCTCGCCCTCCTCCTGACGGAGTGGCTACTGACTCTGCTGGCCTTCCCGCTCCCACGACCATCAAGGGAGGGAAGCCGGCTGAAGCCAAACTCGTCCGTATGGAGGAACTCCCCTACAAATAGGAAAATACATCAGCGGAGGAGAGAGGAACGGTTCAGCGCCGTTTCTCTTCCTCTCCTAGAGACAGGGCTGCTCAGGTATCTGCTGGCCATTCCACTCCCACCACCACCAGTGGAGCGGTGTCAGCAGGAGCGGCCATGTTTTGTATGGAACTGGCGTCTGTTGGGAAGCGACCATCTACTTCCCCAAATAGACGTCAGCGCCGATCAAGAAAGAAATCTCTTCGGGACATGTCGGGGACAGACACCCAGTCTTCGAACCGGGAGAAAGTCCCTCGACACCGCTCTCGCTCTTCCCCAAGAGCGAGACTCGTGAAGTCCGACGAGGACCGCGCGCCATCCAGGGGACTGCCCGCTCCATTTTCTTCGTCTTCGGACCGAGATGAGGAGATTGAGGTGCGCTCTCCTGCCCCATCATATCCAACTAGAGATGGGGAATGGTGGCAAACGGTCAAGCGTAAGTAGAAGACCCAATCCTACTTACAAGGGAACTGTAATAGCTATTCTGGTCATCTCAATGAGTTACGTCAATTAATATCTTCGTTTTCGGCAACCATTGTCTGTCTTCAGGAATCCAGGTTTCGTCCTGGACGTGAGACAATAATGCGTTACTTCAACCTCTTCTCTGAAGACCCGGTGGATGGAGCTGTGGCCGTCGGTGGCGTCTGCATTCTCGTCCGCTCTAGCCTCTTTAGTGAAGAGGTGCCGTTGCGTACTCAGCTAGAGGCAGTTGCAGTTCGTACTTCGTCGCCAGTAATGGCAACAGTATGTAACGTGTACATTCCACCTGATTCTCAACTGGATTGAAACCAGCTGGTGGATGTAGTCTCTCAGCTCCCCCCCCCCCCCTCCTTTTCTCCTTCTGGGATATGTTAATGCCCACAACACCATCTAGGGCTCCGCTACCACTAGTGATGGAGGGAGAGATTTTGAGAGACTGATCAGGCGCTGGAGCTGTATTTGTTAAACACAGGGGAACCTACGCACTTCTCTATTGCACACGGCACTTATTCAAATGTCGATATCACCTTGTGCTGTCGTGCGCTGGTTCCCCTGCTACAGTGGGGTGTACACGACGACCTTTGTGTTAGTGACCATTTCCCGATTATCGTTACTCTTCCGAACCAGAGAGCCATCGAATTACCAAGTCGATGGCTTCTCCGTCGGGCTGATTGGACAACTTTCACAGCACGTGCTGATTTTGCCGAAGATACCTTTGAGAGTGTCTATGATCATACCATTCACATAACGCATGGTATTTCGGCTGCTGCTGAGGAAACAATACCTTCCTTATCCGGCAACTCCCACCGGAAACTTGCCCCTTGGTGGACAGCCGAGATTGCAGCAGCCTTTAAAGATCGTCGACGTACTTTCAAATGCTATCGGAGGCAAAACACTATGGCCAACCTTATCACCTTCAAAAGGATGCGTGCTAGAGCCCGATATCTGATTCGGGAGAGTAATAAAACGACGTGGGAAAAGTATGTGTTGTTTATGACGACACATACTCCTTCATCTCAAGTGTGGACTAAGCTTCGTCGGATCTCCGGACTCCCGATATCATTGATGGCACACGGAGTCTCCATCATCGGAGACATCATCACGGACCAACTCGCCATTGCCAACCGTATTGGATCGCACTTCAATGATGTATCCTGTTCTGGGAGTTACGATCCTACGTTTCTGACTCTGAAGCGGGAGGCGGAGGCTCACCCCTTGTCCTTTGCCAGTGCTGTTTTGGAGTCCTACAATGTACCATTCTCTGAAAGGGAACTGCGCAGTGCGCTTTCACTGTGTAGGGATACGTCTCCCGGACCGGATAACATACAGAATCAAATGTTAAAACATCTGTGCGAATCCAGTATCAAGCAATTGTTGGTCCTCTTCAATCGTATATGGGTTGATGGGCAGTTTCCATCTCAATGGCGAGAGTGGATCATGATACCGGTTCCCAAGGCTGGAAAGGATCCCAAACTTGTCAGCAGCTACAGGCCTCTCAAATGCCCTATGTAAGCTGCGAGAGAAGATGGTGAACCATCGACTGGTGTGATTCCTGGAAGAGAGAGGCTTACTGTCAGGGTACCAGTCTAGATTTCGCTCCCATATGTCCACCACCGTCCATCTGGTGCGACTTGTGAGCGCCATACAGGAGGCATTTCTCCGAATTACCTACGAAACCATATGGCGCTACGAGATCCTTTCCACCCTTCATGAGTGGGGACTCCCTGGTAATCTACCGACTTTCATTACGAATTTCATGTAGTCCGACTCTTCCGTGTAAGGGTCGGTAGAACATATCGCAATATTATACCCCAGAAAACGAAGTTCCTCAGGGTTCTGTTCTGTCACCTTGTTCGAGGTTGTCATATCTTTTGGCCAAAGATGCTACATTAAGATTGTTTTTTTTTTCTCTCTATTATCTTTTTTCCACTGTTGTAAAATTAACTGTCATGGCATCCAGAAGTGTCAATAAATGGTTGTTTTGAATTGATATATTTTCCTTAAATATAAAAGAAGAAAGTATCTGCGATACGCCGGTGAGCGTAAAAGTAAAATAAGTGGCGACCAGTGATAGGATAAATATATCAATATATTTAAATTATGGAGACAATCCAACGTGAACCGGATCGAGCGATAAAGCTACGTAAGGTAACACGGGCGGCGTTTTCGAGGCAGTTGAATAACCTCAAAGGTGAAATTGATGACGTCCAGATGACAGCTCATGAAAAGCGAAGGAAAGTTCAGGTTTCCCTTTCTTTACTTCGGAAGAAAAATGATGAGCTCCTGCAGCTGGATGGTAAGGTCGTAAGTCTAAAACTTGACGTCGGCCAAGAGGACTTGGACGACGAATGTAGACTTGCCGATGACTATCAACGTCAATTTCTTGATATAGAGGTGAGTGTTGAATATATTCTACCTTCAGGAGGTATCGCTCAAGACAACAGTGATTGTAGCAGTGTAGATCTTGTGAGTAAGAGAAAATTCAAACTACCTAAATTAGAACTAAGGAAATTTGATGGCGATGTAGAACAGTGGATACAGTTCAGGGGCCAGTTTGAAAAGATAGACAAGGATCCGGATATTGCACCGGAAGATAAGTTTCAATACTTAATGCAAGCTACAGTGAAAGGGTCTCGTGCTCGAGAAATTACTGAAAGTTTTCCACCTATTGGGGAAAATTATACGAAGGCAGTAGAATGTTTAAAGAGCAGGTTCCGTATAGATAATCTGTTGGTTGAAGTTTACGTAAGAGAGTTGTTATCTTTAGTTCTTAAGAAATCTTCCACTCCCGGTGATGGCAATTCAATGTGTAGCCTTTATGACAACTTGGAATCGCACATACGGTCACTTGAAACCTTAGGTGTTACAACAGATAAGTGTGCATCTATGTTGTATCCTTTAGTAGAGTCATGTTTGCCTGAGGAGTTTCTTAGGGCCTGGCAAAGAAGTTCCAATTTTGCACACACACGTGATTCGAAAGATAGGTTAGACAATCCTGATAATATTGTTAGTGAAGTACTTAAACTAGGAGGTAGGGCCGTGGCACGATACTTAGAGGTGATGTTTAATGTGTCCATAAACAATGCGCAAATCCCGGATGACTGGAAAAGAGCTACGGTAGTCCCAATATTTAAGGGAGGGAGCAGATTTGAATTGGGCAACTACAGGCCGGTTAGCCTTACGTCCATCGTTTGTAAACAGATGGAGCATCTCATTTGCGACTACTTGAGGGAACAGTGGGAAACATTATCATGGTTTAATGATAGGCAACATGGATTTCGGAAAGGTTACTCATGCGAGAGTCAGATGCTATCACTTTTTCAAGATATTAGCGAATCGTTAGACGATGGAGTTTCAGTCGACGCCGTAGTTATAGATTTTGCGAAAGCATTTGATGTCGTGCCGCATGACATACTACTCCATAAATTAGCTTCGACGAAGATTGATAGAAGAGTAATTTTATGGATCCAAGAATTTTTGACGGGTCGTTCCCAGAAAGTGAAAGTTGAAGGCCGATTCTCGGATGAAATTACCGTAACGTCGGTTATCCCTCAGGGCAGCGTAATCGGAACTTTGTTATTTATGGCGTTTATAAATGACTTACCAAATGGGATTCGCAGTGACTGTCGATTGTTTGCGGATGATTGTGTAATATATCGAAAGATACATGACTCACAAGACAATGCAGTACTTCAAGATGACCTGAACCTGGTCTATAAGTGGGCGATTGAAAATAAAATAAAAATAAACACAAGAAAATGTAGTCTAATAAAAATAGGGAAAGTGCGAAGGCAAGATTTTCAATATAACATTGGCTCGGAAATTCTTGTAGAAGAAGATTCTTGCAAATATTTGGGCGTTCACGTAAGAAATGATATGAAATGGAGTAGTCATATAGGATGTGTAGTTTCTAAAGCTTACAAATCCCTGCACTTTGTAATGAGGGTATTAAAAGGAAGTAGTACCTCTGCTAAAGAATTGGGATATTTGTCACTTGTAAGACCTATTCTGGAATACGCCTCGGCGGTTTGGGATCCATATCAAGTAGGGCTCATAAATGAGTTGGAAATGGTACAAAGAAAGGCCGCTAGATTTGTGCTCAGTGACTTTAATCCCAGGAGCAGTGTGAGCCGTATGTTAAAGAAACTTGGGTGGGAATCACTTGAGGCTAGGAGAATGAAATCTAGACTCTGCGCTATGTACAACACGTATACAAATCAACCAGCATGGGGTGAGCTTAGCAAACGCATGGAAAAGCCTACTTACATGGGTAGGAGCGATCACCCTTTCAAGGTTAAGGGCCGACCACAGCGAACAAATTATGGTAAATATTCTTTCGTAAACCATGCCATTGAGAATTGGAACTCTCTACCTGCCGCAGTCTTAGAGCCTTTTCCCAAACATATAGGTGTGTTTAAGAAAAGACTGACTATTTGTGTAAATACTCCAGTTTAATTGTTAGTGAATTGTTATGTACAATTATTTATTTGTTATGTATATCTAATTTGCCACCGGGGGACACACCCCCAATTGCAAATAAACGAATGAATGAATGAATGAATGAATCTCATGCTATTCATGAAAAGGGAAGTGGAAGCCGAGGAACGGATCAGTTTAGCAATTTCCGGTTTTGGAATCAAAGATAATAACAGGAGTAGAGACCAACCCAAATTGTCAGAGCACATTGCTACTGCAGCTGACTTGTTAAACACTAACCCAGTTGAGGAGAGGAGAGGGTACTGTATTTTTTGTGGAGGTCAACATGATGCCCTTAATTGCTTTAAAGCACACTAATTAGGTCTATCTGAGAAACAGAAGGTCCTAAAGGACAAGGGTGGGTGTTTTAAGTGCTTTAAGAAGGGACACTGTGTCAATAAATGTAAAGCCATAGTACGGTGCATTATTTTTAGTAAGAGCCACCAAGTTCTGATGTGCCCTGATTTACCTCAGAATAAACAAAATATATCCCATAATAATGTCGAACACAGGCAATCCGGGGGGAAGAATGAACAAAAGACAAATTCGCTGAGTAATATTTCTAAATATCCTAAAGTTATTTTGCAAACTTTGGTTATAAAGATGAAAGGTATTGGCTCTTCCTTCTCTGTTAGAGCCTTAATTGACTCAAGATCCCAAAGATCCTACGTTAAGAAAGACATTGTTAAAAGATTAGGTTACACTCCACTCAGAACTGAAACAATTAAACATGACCTTTTTGGGGGAGTGAAAACGAGTGTTAATGAACATTCATGTTACAAAGTAGAAATTGAAAGCCTGGATGGAAATTATCAATGTAATTTTGAAGTATTGGATCAGGTTTTAATATGTAATGGCATCCCTTCGGTCAAGAAAGGACCTTGGTTGAATGAACTTGAGGAAGGGAATATCAGCCTAACAGATATTGGGGATGAGTCTAGGCCTGTGGACTTGCGGATTGGAGCGGATGTAGCGGACAAACTTCTGACAGGAAATATTAAAGTTCTATCTTCTGGTTTGGTTGCTGTGGAAACAAATTTAGGCTGGACTTTGATGGGGAAAGTTCCACAACAATCTTCTGTTAACTTGGCAGAAGAAGTTACAGCTCTGTTTGTTAATGAGATCAACGATCGCTGGAGCCTAGATACCATTGGAATCTCAGACTCAGCTGTTAAAATGTCCAAAAATGAAAGACAGCTTCAAATTAGAGATGATTTTCTAAGAGGTATTACTGTAAATGATGAGAGACATTACGAAGTTTCATTGCTATGGAAAGAAGATAGCTTGGCTCTTCCTAGTAACAGGGAGCTAGCACTCAAAAGGTTAGAATCTACCACTAGATAGCTTCAGTCTCAAAATCTTCTCATTTCATACGATGCAGTTCTAGCTGAGTGGGAAGAACTGGGAATTAATGAAGAAGTACCAGTCAAAGAAGTAGGGAATTATGGACACTACCTACCACATCGAACTGTTATTAAGGAGAATAGCACCACCAGAGTTCGTCCTGTATTTGACGTGTCAACAAGAGGTAGAAATGCTCCTTCTCTCAATCATTGTTTAGAGTGTGGACCCAATCTGATTGAACTGATTCCTTCCCTGTTACTAAAATTTCGGGAAGGGAGATTTGGGGTGACAGCTGATGTAGAAATGGCTTTTCTGCACATAAGTGTTCGTCAAGAAGACAGAGATTTTCTTAGGTTCTTCTGGTGTGATCCAAATGACTGGAAGAATATAAAGATATTTCGGCATCGGAGGGTGATATTTGGATTAAAATGTAGCACTTTCCTTTTAGGAGCAGTTCTTGATTACCATTTGGACAAGGCAATGGAAGATTGTCAATATAGTAAAGGACAGATATCAAGACTCAAACAGAGCCTTTATGTGGACAATGTTGTAACCAGTGTTGATACTGAATCAGAACTGAAAGAATTCATTAATGAAGCACGTGATATAATGCAGGAAGGAAAGTTCGACCTCAGAGGTTGGCAGGCCAACAATGATGCTTTCATTCTTGTATGACGGACAGCGGTGCTAGGTTTACGATGGGATTTGGAATCTGACAATTTATTGTTAAACTTGGAATGGTTACATAACCATTAATTGGGAGTGATCACGAAAAGATCTATTCTGTCAGTTGCACAAAAGATATTTGATCCGATTGGCATAGTTAGTCCAGTACTTCTAGTTCCTAAATTGTTATTACAAAAGATATGGCTAAGTGGTATATCTTGAGATGAAGAGGTTACTACTGATATTAAGGACCAATTTGTAACTTGGTATTTAAGCCTTTTTCTCCTGAAAGAGATGAGAATTCCACGCTGGTTTCATTATTCCAAGAACCACAGGGATGTCAGTCTACATATTTTGTGTGATGCTAGTGCACAGGCCTACGTTGCAGTAGTCTTCATACGACTACAAATTGACGGTGAGAGTAAGGTACACCTTCTTGCAGCCAGAGCAAGAGTAGCCCCATTAAACACAGTCATCATTCCCCGACTGGAACTAATTGCTGCAACAGTGGGAGCTAGATTAGGTAATTCAGTGCTAGAAGGACTAAACTACCAAGATGTCAAGTTGAATTTCTAGACTGATTCGACAACGGTTTTAGCATGGATTCTATAGGAAGAAACATGGACTGTGTTTGTCAACAATCGTGTTAGAGAAATCCATCGGTTGACTTTACCAGAGATGTGGAGATATGTTCCTGGCCATTTGAATCCTGCAGATCTTCCTTCAAGAGTTGTCTGGCAGAAAAATTGTTAGCACTTCAATGGTGGGAGGGGCCAGAGTTTTTACGAAAGGACCGGCCAGAGTGGCCTGGTGAATTTCCACCTGCAGAGGCAGAGCTGATTTTGCAAGAAAAGAGAAAATCAACTCAAATAATGAGTTACTTTGTAGATACTTCATGTAGCACCCCAAAACATGTAAATAATGATCAGTGCAGGTACCACGATTTTAATTGGTATTACTTATATTTTTCAAGCTATGGAAAAATAATTCGGTTGGTTGCTTGGATAAAGAGGTTTATCCAAAATACGCGAAGAGCAAACCTTACAAGAGCTCGTGGAGAATTATCATGTGAGGAGATAATGTCAGCAGAAAAAATAGTCGCAAGATTGGTACAGGAAGAGCCTTTCTCTTCAAAAAATGACAAAAGTCTCATTAGCCTAAATGTGTTTAGGGATGAGAAGGGATGTCAAGAGTAACCACTAAAAGTGGTAGAGCTGTAATTACACCAAAGAGATTAGATTTATGATTACTGTATTTTGAGGTAATTATGGTTATTTATGTATGGTTGAGTTGTTCTTCCACCAACTCAAGGTGGGAGTGTGTCATATCTTTTGGCCAAAGATGCTACATTAAGATTGTCATTTTTTTCTTTATTATCTTTTTTCCACTGTTGTAAAATTAACTGTCATGGCATCCAGAAGTGTCAATAAATGGTTGTTTTGAATTGATATATTTTCCTTAAATATAAAAGAAGAAAGAATCTGCGATACGCCGATGAGCGTAAAAGTAAAAGAGGTTGCCATAAACGGCATTGTTACCGCCACCGGGCCCACGATAGTTCCATCGCTGTATGTAGCCGATTTAGCTCTGCTTTACAGCTCTGGAAGTATGTCAATCGTGGAACGGCAATTGCAGATAGCTATTAACCGGGTCGACAGGTGGGCTCACGACCGGTTTTCATCAGCGAAATCCTCCGTCGTCCATTTTTGTCGGCTCCGAAGGCTACACTTACACCCTGAACTACATCTCAGGTATGCTGCGTTGCCGTTGGTTGACACTTATCGCTTCTTGGGGCTCCATTTTGACAGCAAATTAACGTGGCAGCCCCATATACGGCAACTAAGAACGACGTGTCTCAGGAAACTGAACATGCTCAAGTTTCTTAGTAGCACTACGTGGGGGGCTGACGGAGCGGTGCTGCTACGGTTCTACCAAGCCCTCGTCGTGTCCCGGCTAGACTATGGTTCTGCGGCATACGGTTCAGAAAGACCGGCAAACTTGAAAATGCTGGACAGTATCTACCATAGTGGCGTTAGGCTGGCTACTGGTGCCTTCCGGACCAGCCCGATACCCAGCCAACTCGTCGAATCGGGTGTTCTACCTCTAAATTATCGACGCCATCTTATGCTTTTGGCATATACTACTAATGTGCGTCAGTACCCAATACGACCAGAGGTACGCCAGCCAGCCTCGAACCACTCGGCCTGTTGGTATTAGACTCGATATCTCGTGTACTGAAATAGGAGTGGCTGTGGGCCCTAGCCTACTTTTCACATTTTGCAAAAATGAGGAAAAAGTAGACTTATGAGATCGATCCGGGAAAATGTGTGTCTGTCTGTCTGGATGTGTGTGTGTGTCCCCCTATCAACTCCTAAACGGCTGCAGCAATCAAAACCAAATTTAGTATGAGTAAAGATGTGCACCGGAATATCTCACGTCCATATTTGTAAATGATGTCAGTGCTACCAACTGCTGAAAACGCACTAGAAATTTGAGCTCCTTGTTGGATATCTTGCAAGGTATGCATGGGAGCTATTCCAAAATTGGCACACATGTAGATAATACTATTTCAGTTTAATTTCCAGGAGGCCATACATGACAATGTTGCCAACATAATTTTAAGCCTTCTGATAGGTCCAATGTTTAAATGCATATAACTTCTACACTATCAATGGGATTTCAATCAAATTTTGTATGTAAAATGTGTACATAAACAGATATGACTGAGCGTATTCTTAAGAGCCACCAAGGCTGCCAACTGTTAATAATTGCTCTCTCTATTTTTTTTTATCCAAATACCAATATATCAGAAAGTATGCAAGCCGACAGCTTTAAACTATGCACACGTATATTCTGACATTTTAGATTAATTTGGAGTAAATTATATACATCAGTTCTACCAACATGATTATAAGCCTGCTGACAGTACCAATTTTTAAATACATGTAACTTCTATACTATCAGTTGGATTTCAACCAAATTTCGTATGTGCTATGTGTAACATAACAGATATGACTATAAGTATTGTTAAGAGCAATCAGGGCTGCCAACTGTTAATAAATGCTGTCTATATTTTTTTACCCTAATATCAATATATCAGAAAGTATGCAAGCCAACAGCTCTATACTTTGCACACGTATAGCACCTGACTTTCTAGATTAATTTGGAGTAATTAATATAAGTCAGTGCTGCCAACATGATTCTATGCCTGCTGATAGGTCCAATTTTAAAATACATGTAACTTCTATACTAACAAATGGATTTCATCCAAAATTGGCACAACAAGATATCATAAAATTTCAGATTATTTCTGACCAGCACACGCATGGTATTGTTGGCAACATGTTTTTACGCGTGCTGATAGATCCAGTGTCTAACTGCATGTAACGTCCATTGGACTTCAACCAAATGTTGTATTCTGTACCTTAAGAGATGGAAATAAGAATATATTCAGTCACCAGGGCTGCCAACTGTAGTGCGTTATTAGGCTACATTACACCAGGTATGTTTTGAACTAATTAGATATTTCGATATTACCAACTTAATTTCGTCATTATTCTAGATAGGTTCATATACTGTAGAATAATCATTGGCATGAAAAGTAGGCTGTATAGTTCTTCACGGAACTTCTTGTCTTACTTACGAAACCACCCAACCATCTTCTTCTTTCCTGGCGTTTATCCCAGTACAGAGTCCGCTGCTCTACCACCCAACCATCAGAATATAATAAATAGGGGCCGGATTTTGGTGGTTTTTAAAATTGTCATTTTAGGTTTTCAAAAACATAAAATTGTTCTTTTTAGTTTTTTATTAGGTAGAATGGGTTTTTACAATAGGTTCATATGTTTAAAGGGTAGCGAAAGTTGACATACATTACATAAGGCTTAAAATTAATACCTCATTGTTAGTAGACAATCTGATTGCAACGAGAGAGTAAATATTTTACATAATGATGCGTAATCAACTCGCCTCCGTGGCTTAGGCGGCAGCACGCCGGCCTCTCACCGCTGGGTCCGTGGTTCAAATCCCGGTCGCTCCATGTGAGATCTGTGCTGGACAAAACGGAGGCAGACAGGTTTTTCTCCGGGTACTCCGGTTTTCCCTGTCAAAATTTAATTCCAGCATCACTCTCCACTATCATTTCATTTCATCTGTCATTCATTTAATCATTGCCCCAGAGGAGTGCGTCAGGCCTCGGCAGCCGGTACAGTCCATATCCTCGCCGCTAGATGGGGGCTTCATTCATTCCATTCCTGACCCGGTCGGAGACTGGAAGCAGGCTGTGGATTTTCATTTTCATGCGTAATCAAATTATCACCGATAACTTTACACTTTTAGGGATTGCAATAAAGCCAAGGATGTCAGAGATGATTTTCACACTCTATCTCGTTCAAATAATGTTGATTCTTTACAATATTGGATTCTAGGGAATAATAAGAGATTTATTCGCTCTTTCCTCTCGGTAAATAACCAAACAATAATATATAAGCTGGAAAGTGCTGAAAATATTTCATTTTTCCATTAGGTAGGATTGCTTTCAATCAACTGGAGCTAGGAATAAACACTATCTTCACATTTAATTTCAAGGATTATGGACACAATTTGAAATTTACTACAATAAATGGTACAAAACTGCAATTAGTTATTTTTAGGTACTCGCGTATTATTTAGTTTATTAGGTAGTACGGAATTTCAGTGTGATTCGTAAAAGTATTTAGAAGTATGGGAAAATAGATAAGAACCTAAGAATCCGGTTCCTAATAATAGGCTAACTGCGCCCCGATAGTATAAGGTAGTTTCTCTGTTGCTGGATAGCGAATTTTTGTACAAACTCAATTGTCTAGAATAATGATAAATATAATAATAATAGTATACTAATAATAATCATTATTGACTAATAATTATGAAAATAATAATAACTGTGTAATGATGATAATAATAATAATAACAATAGTCTAATAATAAGTATTTCGCTGTCCTCTTGGAGTGACGATGTGGGTAGTCATAATATAGCCTTATTCTGAAAGCAGAGACATGAAATGATTGTCAATGATATGTAAGCCAACCAAAATTTGATTAAACTAGAGAATCGTCTGTACTCCCCTCTCCAACTCCAGGCAGCTTGAAATGTATAAATTTTATATGTGGACTCAAACCTCATGTCTCGGTGATAATCAACGTTGAAGTACAAACAAACACTACGGTGTTCCCGCAACTTAGATCTACTTAGTTATATACGGAAAATGTGCCACGGAACCGCTTGATAGCACTGTGCTTTGCCCATTGCCCTACCTCACAAATCGTGTACGGTATCCCAAAGAAATTTTGATCAACCGATCACAACGAGGGGACGGAGTCGCGCAGCTTCTTTTGGGGTACAGGATCTCTACATTAGCTGAAACAGAAGGCTGGCGTGCTGTGAGGTGAGCGGGAAAATGGGATTGAGTGAGTAAATGCATGCACGTCGTCCCAATAAAAAATAACAGCTACATCGCACGCCTTCTGCTTGACCTTGAGACGTCATAATGCAGCCTTGTAACAATACAATCCCGTTAAATTTTTAACGTTCCGTTCCGTCTGTTTGTTCCGTTATTATAAGTAGAATGTTCCGAACTGTAACGTATCGGATATTCCTCTGTTCATTTCGGTACGGGACAACGTAACGTTCCACCCGTCTCCAATACGCTGTACCGGTACAGGCTCGGCTAACATTCCACTGTTCCAGATACCGGGTACGGTTTCAGAATCAGTTCCGTTCCAGGACGGTAACGTTACGCTTGGAACAGACAGCGGTAACGTTACAACTTGGAAATAACCTTGGAGATAACGGAATTTCTCCGTTCCACATAGACAAGAGTTCCGTTCCGCGTTACGTTCTGTTCCGGGTCCCTGGTCCTGGCACCCCTTCGTCTCAATAGCGACATCACACATGGAATTGCGTATTGATCTCAAGCTGCAAAGTGATTTTCGGAAGGTAGTTAAAATGTTGTTGGTTCAGCAGGTTTTCTAATTGCTGAATCGTAGGATTAGTTTTTGTGTAGCTCAAGTGCTAAGACAAAGACAAAGATTTTTATATTTCACGTTTTTCTGGCAATAATCAAGCAAGACGTTTCTCTTACCCCCACCAACTCAACAAATATCTGGCAGCGAATATAGCCTATGGTCAATAACGTTCATAGTTTGTAAGTAATCTGTGATTGCAGACGAAAGTGATGTACAGCTTTCTGTGCTCCCGGAGTACATATTGAGACTGTATTCCTAATGGTCGGCGTCCAATTGACGGCTTTGCCACGAAACCTAATTCTGGTCTGAGCCATCCTAGAAGTGCATTTCCATGGTTTCCCACTTCTACTTCAGGCAAATGATTCCTAATACAAAACCACGGATGCCCCCTTCCCAATACTAGCCTCAGCTACAAATACTGACATTAATACAGTAACCACATTAACGAAGGTTATTACACAAGTTCTTTACACACCCAAGTACATGGGGATGTATGACCACGAGGTCTACGCCACCAAAAGGAAAATAAAAAAGAAAGTGACAAGGTCAGTTCCACTTTTTGATAGATTTACAGCATGTGAAATACGTATCGGTCCGTATGTTGTAGTTTTTTAGCATGTGGTACACATGGAGTAAGAGTTATGACGAATGACCAACTAGTTCACTTATAAGAAGAAGTGACTACTATTAGCATGGTTATAAAGTTGTTAGGTATATTCATGTAATAATATGATATAACTGTAAAATAGTAATAATAATAATAATAATAATATTAATAATTGAAATCGAAAATGGTATTAAATATTACCACCAATATTCAATTAATATATTATTGTATATTCTTTAATATAACAGGACTAGTTCGGACCACAGTGTGATCATCATCAGCAATATAAAGTTGCAGGAAGAAACTATAAAATACAGTATATAACATTTTGAGATATTGAAACTAAATGGTAATTTAAAGATTCTCGTAAAATATAACAAAATATACAAAGTAATTACATCTAAAATATAACCAAAACTATATTAAATCGTGCAGCATGGCCGAGAGGGTAGCTGCAGCAAGTATACAGAGAGGAGTTTCTTGTCCCAGCATTGACAGCGGCTATCCTGAATGTGGTTTTTCCACGGGGTTTTCAACACTCTGTCCAGGAAAACGTCAGGATAGTACCCTACATTAAGTCGTGGGGTATCTACCTCATTTCTGTCCCTAATACACAATACTACAGTCATCTCATAAATACAGCTTATCAGAAAATTTCAACTTACATCTAGCTACACGGGACTGATGACCAGGATGTCCCTTGTGCCTAAAATCTGTTAACAACAACAACGACTACTAATACAATCGCCTCTAACCTGTAGATTCATGGATACACTCAATATCCTTTACAGAGTAAAATTAATTCAATAAAGCCTAGGCCATGTAAAGGGAGTTAAATGCTCAAAACAGTTATTATAATTATTATTATTATTATTACTTTCCTCTAAGCATACATGTTAATGGATTTAATTCTCTCGGCTGAAATGATCCGTTTCCCGCCTGATTAAAGATCGAAGCATAGTAATTTATCTGAAAGAGGCTTTCAGGCCATAGAGTGATACGTTCTATTTATTCTTCTGTTTTCTACAGATGGGTGGGCATTCTTCCATTATCCTGTGGTGAGCTGTGTCGCTTACATGAAGGAATGTTGTGGGCTACGTCAGCTCAAATCTGTTATCCCATTCATTCAAAATGACTGTGCGGTCATTTGATGAAATAACGTTGGCTCTGAATGAATCCCAATAACCCATCGAGCTTGGAAGTAACGATTGAATCGATTTCATTTTGCGAAATTTCATTTCGTTGACTGGAGCGTATCTACCTGATGTATAATTGATACCTATTCGCATCCCATTTGATTGCTTGCGGTATTTCTACATAAGTGAAATGAGTAGGCCTGCTGATCTAATCAATGAGATTCCAAAATACTGATTGGTAAATGTACTGAGCAGTTATGGAATTGATTGCAATACCAACATTCGGTTCGTGTAAAGACATTCATAAACAAAGGTATTTGTAAGTTTCATGTACATTATGTCTTTCGCCCATTAACTTGACTATCAGAAAATATGTTGCATTCCAGATTTCAAAGAATTAAATTGGGCGTAAGTCTAATTTAGGCCAACGGCCTAGCCGTGTTGAAACACTGGATCCCATGAGAACTCCGCAGTTAAGCAACATTGGGCGCCGTCGGAACTTGGATGGCATGCCGGTTCTAGGCACTGCGCGCTGTTGGCCAACATAAGGGGGAGCGGAAAGGCCCTGGCCACCCTACCGCACGTTAACTCCGGCTGGGGGTAGCCTCTTCGGAGGCTCGGACCTGCCTTCGGGCAGAATACCAATTAATTTTTAAGTCTAATTTACCTAAATACTATTTCGAATTATTTAGATTACTGTAAAATATGTCGGATAGCTTTTGCAATAGTCAATCCGATAGACAGAACGACATTCGTAAAGCACATTAGGTAGCCTTCACTCACAGTCTCGAGTCAGTTTTCCAAAATTATTACAATTAAAATTTGGAGTATTTTTGGTCATTACTAAATCACAACCAAATTATCAGAAACATTCCGAGGTTTAAAGGTTGGCGCAGAACCCATAAAACGGAGGGGACCTCTCTCAGAAGATTGGAGGAAGGCACTGAGTGATGGGCTCAATAGATACTGGCAGGACATTGAAGCTGGCAGATGAGCAAGGGCAACACAGTTATCTCGTAGTCAATTCAAAACTACATCCTTGGAAATAGAAATAGCAACGCCATGAAGGAATCGGTCGATTTTGTTGATTTTTCTGGGTAAGCTATGTGAACGATAACATTTTCAGGCATGTTAAATCGTCTATACCAGTCTCCCTATGTGATTGGTCGTGTTAGAACCACCTCCAGTAAGCGAACCATAGTGAAGTCGAGCTGACTTGCAGTCTGTGCTGCGAACAGTTTCCTGTCAAAGATGTCTCAAAGACAGGGATTAGCACATTGTCGCAGTTTGAGAGCACTCAGAATTGGTCTGTGTGAGAATGGATTACCTCCAGGAAGTGTAGCTGCACGTATTGGTGGAAATGAAGTGGCAGCCGTGGTCAAATAAGCTATGCATACTCGCAGACCCAGAACAGGCCCAAATCGACGGACAACTGTGAGGGAGATCGATGCATCATTCAGTTGGCCCGGATGGACCCACGCGCAACAGTTGCGCAAATTCCAGCAATAGTGGCGCCCCACGCTACACAACAAACAGTTGGGAATCGTCGGCGTGTAAAAGGCTTAGGAGCCCGTGTTTCTTCAGATGTCCTATTGACCCATCCTATCGCTGTGGAACCTTTGCGTTGAGTCAAGAAAGATAGACATGAGTCGACGAATGGCACAGTGTATTCTTTACTGCTTCGGTGCTGAATCGGGATTGCCCCCTGTAATCGCCACAATCGTCTGCGTCCACAAACTGGGGAGATGCACTGCCCACAACTCATTGTCGAGAAGCAAACAGGGTCAACACTCCACATCATGATCCAGCAGCTATTGTATTTAATGGGAAATCACAATTAGTGATTGTTGAGGGCATTGAGACTGCTTGCTTGTATGATTACAGGGTACTCATTCCAGCCGTGTTCGCTATGATGCGTACATTACGAATGGGATTTTTCAGCTGGGCAATGCCTGCGTTCACACTGCATGAAAGCCTCACAGTGGCCCGCCAGTTCCCCGGACCTTATCTTTGTTGGGCAAGTGCGGGACATGATCGGTTGACAACGGGCCAACAATCCTCAGCCACCTACAGTTTTGAAACAACTGTCCCATCCAATGTAGCAAGCATGAACTAGAATTACTCAGGAAGCAATCCAGGGCGTTATTGACTCCCTGCCTCGATTAATTCAGCACTGTATTGCAGCTCGTGATGGAGACATCCTGTATTGAATTTTTCCACATTTCAAGCATAGGGGTCTAAATATGTTATCATCGAATTATAGCCAGTCACCCTGCATTTTCAGTTGCAGCAGTGAAGCACCAATCATATTCGGTTTTACAATTTCAATTTTCATTAGTGGATCATAAGAAATTTCACTTCTGATATTAATGATCGTGTGGCCTGCCGAGTGCAGGTCTTTCTAGTTGACGCCCGTGGGAAATCTGCGCGTCGTAATGAGGATGAAGTGACGATGAAGACGTGAAATACACTCAGTCCCCGAGCCACGGGAATTAACCCCAGGCTCGGCCGGGAATCGAACCTGGGGCACTTCAGGCCAAAGCCCAGCGCGCTGACCATTTTCCACGGAGCCGGACTTCCTGATATTGATATTAATGTAAAATTGACTAGCTTTGCGCACCCATAACTGACGGGTGGTCTTTTGTAGTGTGTTGTGTTTTTTTCATTTTTATTTTATTTTTGGAAACATTGGCAATTCGTACAACTTAAGGTGTCGTAAATAATGTTTATTTTGCAGTCAAGTGTAATAACGTGTTATGTGAGCGGGAAAAGAGATGATGAAATCATCGTGTGGTTGTCAACGTTTGTGACATTACATAATGCACAGTATCGGCATTGCAAATACATTGGTATTATACACAGTCAGGTGTATTCTATTATATGTATACATTTATACATTGAAGGCCCAGTCTGTTCCGTTCATTGCACGTCTGTGAACCATCAGACCACCCCGTTCCCCGCAAGCAGTGACTCATGCTATGGGTATTGGTTGGAAATTGCCAATGGTTACAACAACAAAAAATAGAAACACAAAACACTGCGAAGGCTCACCGGTGGGATTCGATCCAGCTATCCCGCGCTTACGAAGTAGGACTCTTTCCGCTGCTCCACGCGCACGTGTACTAAAGAAGGTTCGAATCGGTGACCCATGCATCGTATCCTCCCCTTGTAAGCTGCCGGATTTAGCGGACCCTATTTGGTCATCACCGTGTGATTTCGAAATTTCATTTTTTTTTTATATTGTTCTGTACAGAATTCAGTGCTAATTAAGTAATGGCGTTATGGCGACAACAATAAACATTTAACAGTGGTAATGACCAACAGTTAATTAGTCCGCACGCAAATCCTAAAGAAATAACGAGCTTGATTGGGGCACCTGAATATCGCATTTATCACGACTTCATGCATAATCGCCGTGGTAGCTGATGCTAGGCACAAACTGCAAAGCACGTGTAACCAAAACCAGCTTGTCTGTCAATAAATATTATTGACTGAAAATGTTCATAGCTAACTTTCCTATGACGTTTACCCCCAGACAGTTTCCGTCATAAACCAAGCGCATTGAACTACGAAACTATAAAATGTAAGGCTTTTGTCTAACCCCTGCACATCTGGGAATTTGACAAAAAAAATTGTATTCAAGAGCCAGAATGCATTTCCAGTTTTGCCTAAGTAATCTGTAAAGAAAAATGGTTTTCAGTCGCTTAACACAAATTTTTCCCAATTAGATTGGGAATAACAATTATTTAACACCTGAAAGAACATTTCATGAATAATACACTTATTAACACACTTATCGAAAAAATGGGGTGAAAATGAATGAATTAATTATGAATAAAATATTCTGTTAATAGTGTGATCTATTTTTGATGTGTAACATCTTTCCACTCGGTTGCTGGATATCTTTGTGGGAGTAATTTTGAAAAATGGGACGGAAGTGGATCGGAACGATCTAGCTGGCAGTGGTGGATCGAACGGAAGTGTAAGACGCACTGCCAACTTGATCGATCGATCCAGCTGGCAGTGGTAAGAGAAACAATGAGCGTGCGGTGTCGGAAATTGATACCATGACGTACTCTCGGCCATGTGGAATGTATATGACATATTGAACGGTAAACGCTCATGCAAACTCTGGTATCAAGTGTTTGAAACAAAGCAGTCTTCGTATCAGTATTTAAATGGTGAAATGCCTTAATATCAAACATTGTAAGTAGTCGGCATTGCCGGTATTATGTTTCTGCACAATGGTTATTCAAATATTAACCCACATAACGGTAATGCAGTCATCAATATAATATAATCGTTGTGGTTACACGAATTGAGCAAGCTTTCGAGAACTATTGTGGAATACATTCTCTTTACTCACAAGAGGGCCTATTCATAAGGCATTTTAAACTCAATTTAACGCAGGAACATTATCAAAACAAGCAAAATATAAATGAAACCTAATTCCGTAATGCAGTATTATTGGATCGTGGAAATAAGTCACCATCTTGTGCACAACATTTGCGTAGTCGAAATAGCCGTGGGGTTAGAGTCTATGGCTCTGAATCTAGATATCTCGGGTTCTAATCCCGGACGGGATAGATATTTTTGCTACCAGATTATCATTTTAAACGATATTTATCATATCAATATGATTCATTTTAACAGAATCCATATGAAATTACGTGTTGGTCTGTGAATCAAGAGGTCCTGTTTATAGGGAATTTAAGGTTATAAGCGGTGTCGCGTCTATTAACCTAGTTAATCCATATCGTATTCTTTATTTAGGCTAGTGCTGGTGGAAGTTACAAATCTAAAAAAATGAGTTCCGTATTATAAAACACTCACTTTTTCAATAGATACCGGTGTATCAACTATTTCACGTGAGGTTTCTTCCATGTCAGATGTTACACATCATATGCGACTACTGTAAGGCTCGTAATTTTTTTATTGGTCCCTCAATATCAATCACATTGGTCTATTGTTATAGTGTTTTCCATTTTCTTTGTTTACTAGTAATTAATTACGTATTTTACCGTTTGGTCGCGGGTCTAATTAATTAGTCCATCGATTGCAGATTCAATGTTTTTATATAAAACTAGAGGTCCTGTACCAGAAATTTCGCATGTGTTAAATGACCCACCTTGCTTAACTGTTATGCGGGCTCGAAGCGACACAGTTTTGGCAATCATTCAAACCATACTGAACCCTATTATTTTTCCCTCGATGTTACTACAGACTAATACGAGGGAGAAATATTAGGGTTCAGTATCGTTTGCAGGATATGCTTGCAGTGCATTAATACCATACAGGATACAAGCAGAGTTGTGGTGTTTGAAGCCAGAGTATTAGCGATCTTCCTACCAATACGCGTCTGTTGGGCTGCATAAGAAAATATTGTTAGGGGCAGCTGATTTACCTGGTATATGACTGGAGTATTATTATTATTATTATTATTATTATTATTATTATTAGTAGTAGTAGTAGTAGTAGTAGTAGTAGTAGTAGTAGTAGCAATTACAGTAAACAGTTTGTTTATTTATGCCCAATTTTACATTTTTTGGTCCTACCAAGCTAACGCTTGTCGGTAGGTGCCAATTATAGTTACAATATATATGTTAACAAACACAATTAAATGTACACAATATACAGTCCAATCTCTCACATTCCAATTATTTAATATAGTGCCCCTAATAATAATTCACAAAGATATTCAATCAGCTCCTAACAATTAATATTGGTTAACATTATTATAATATGTTAATATTAATATAATAAAGAATTTGCAGTAAACTATAATATTTTTACCCACCTTAAAAGAACAATTATGTTGTTACAATTGTGAAAACTTAACTTAAAACTTAAAATACAAATGTTACTATCATGTTCATAGTCTAATACATATAAAAACAGTTGTCCACTTAGTCTAAGGAGTTATTTAGTATCCAATTGTTGATATCTTTTTTTGTTTTTGACATACTCTGAAAGACCAGCAGTAAATGTGGTAGCTCGTTAAATAGAAAAAGTACCATGTAAGCTAATGTTCTTTTGCCACATTCATTATTTGTTTTTGGAATAACAAAATGTGAATTCTTACATCTTGTATCCTTTTGATGTTTTAAATTATCTTTGAAAGTACCGTACTATTAAAAAAAATCCATAATTATCATTAAATATATTAGGCCTCTGACAATTGGAGAACAATATCACTGGTGAGTTTAATCCATGCCTTTCACCATGTCTTACAAAGAATTTAAGGAAACATGTCTGAATGCTGGTAATTCTATTAATATAAATATTTGAAGCAAGTCCCCAAGCCTTTATTCCATATCGAATTATACTTTCCACTAATCCATAGTATGTCATTCTTAGTACTGAGGTAGGCATATTTTGCCTCGGAAAAATGTACTTAAAATTATTCTTAGTTTGGAAGTAGTAGTAGTAGTAGTAGTAGTAGTGGTAGTAGTAGTAGTATTATATTTATATATTCATACGATTGTCGTTTCAGTATTGTTACTGGATAGCGGGTAGTTACATAATATGAACAATTTTCCTGATACTTGGATTTCTATGTGGCATGTAAATTATATTTGATATTTTGTGTTACAAACTACACACATCAAAAAAAGTTTTGCATCACCTCGGTTCCAAGAGTTCCGGAACCTTTAAATACAAAGGGAATAGAGATCAACACAAACAACATTTCAGCTCGTTTTATTGCTCATGAGACCCACACATTGCATGTTGTACCATCATACAGCTAGACTTTCAGCATTTGTGGTCCAGATTGCAGTACACACCACTACCTCTAATACCCAGTAGCACGTCCTCTTGCATTGATGCATGCCTGTATTCGTCGTGGCATACTATCCACAAGTTCATCAAGACACTGTTGGTCCAAATTGTCCCACTCCTCAACGACAATTCGGCGTAAATCTCTCAGAGTGGTTGGTGGGTCAAGACGTCCATAAACAGCCCTTTTCAACATATCCCAGGCATGTTCGATAGGGTTCATGTCTGGCGAACATGCTGGCCACTGTAGTCGAGCGATGTCGTTATCTTGAAGGAACGCATTCACAAGATGTGCACGATGAGGTCGAGAATTGTCGTCCATGAAGACAAATGCCTCTCCAATATTCTGCCGATATGGGTGCACTATGGGTCGGAGGATGTCATTCAGGTATCGTAAAGCCGTTTCGGAGCCTTCCATGACCACCAGTGGCGTACGTCGGCCCCACATAATGCCACCCCAAAACATCAGGGAACCACCACCTTGCTGCACTCGCTGGACAGTGTGTCTAAGACGTTCAGCCTGACCAGGGTGCCTCCAAACACGTCTCCGACGATTGTCTGGTTGAAGGCATATGCGACACTCATCGGTGAAGAGAACGTGATGCCAATTCTGTGGGGTCCATTCAGCATGTTGTTGGGCCCATCTGTACCGCGCTGCATGGTGTCGGGGTTGCAAAGCTGGACCTCGCCATGGACGTCGGGAGTGAAGTTGCGCATCATGCATCCTATTGCGCACAGTTTGAGTTGAAACACGACGTCCTGTGGCTGAACGAAACGCATTATTCAACATGGTGGCATTGCTGTCAGGGTTCCTCCGAGCGGCAATCCGTAAGTAGCGGTCATCCACTACAGTAGTAGCCCTTGGGCGGCCTGAGCGAGGCCTGTCATCGACAGTTCCTGTATCTCTGTACCTCCTCCATGTCCGAACAACATCGCTTTGGTTCACTCTGAGACGCCTGGAAACTTCCCTTGTTGAGAGCCCTTCTTGACACAAAGTAACAATGCGGACGCGATCGAACTGCGGTATTGACCTTCTAGGCATGGTAGAACTACAGACAACATGAGCAGCGTACCTTCGTCCTGGTGGAATGACTGGAACTGATCGGCTGTCGTACCCCCTCCGTCTAATAGGCCCTGCTCATGCATGGTTGTTTACATCTTTGAGCAGTTTTAGTGACATCTATGAACAGTCAAAGGGACTGTATCTTTGATACAATATACACAGTCAACGTCTATATGCCGGAGATCTGGGAACCGAGGTGATGCAAAACTTTTTTTGATGTGTGTATAAATAACCCCTGTCACTAAAGCCTCGGTTCCCATCGGCCGTTTTCCTTGGTTTTCGTGACCGAGGTGCTGCCTCACAGTCAGACAGCTACTATATTGTCCTCACGAGACTGAGTGCATCCTGTTCCAGCCCTCTCGTCAGTTTCTAAAATCCCTGGCGGGGCCAGGAATAGAACCCGGTGCCTCCAGGCGAGAGGCAGGCACACTACCCCAACACCACTTTGCCGGCATTTCAAATTATACTGGATATGAATCTGTAAATTGTAAGTTGTAATCAAGGCAATTTTGGTCGTTAATCCCAGAGGTAGTTCTGTAGCTGGAAAGTTACTATGACTAAGGGTTTTCCTGGGCTGGAATTACCGATCTGAAATGGAAGTCCGGCGTGAGGCTAGTGAGTGTAATCCACATTCAAGGACAGAGAGCGAAGATGTATTGAATAACTGTGACTGCACCAATATCAGTAAAACCGGCATAAATACAAATATTTAGCCGAAAATTAAAATGTACAGATGGAAATACCATGATATATAGAGACTGGTTGACATCATCCAAACATTCCCTAGATCCACTATGAAGTTTGATCATCAATATTTGATTTGTAGTTATTCATTTAGGGGGTTTGCCACATCGTGGTCATGTAGCCCCGTGTACTTGGGTGTCTAGGATCTGTCTGATCAATTGTACTAGATACTGAGGCTAGGATTTGGAATGGAAAAGCCTAGCATTCCCCTGGAGTAGAACTACAAAACCACAGAAAACCACTAAAGTTGTTGACTGATTTAGGGATTTTGTGACATCGATTTCATGTAGCCCCGTGTTCCTGGGTGTGTATGTGCGCGATTTTTCTCGTAACCTGTGTTATTGTGATGGCGATATAAGTGTGTCAATTTGTAATTCAGGTGAGGATTGGGAAGGAGTCGGCCCTGGTCTTAAGTAAGGAACAATCGCGGCATTTTCCTGGAGTAGAAGTGGGAAACCACGGAAAGCCACTTCCAAGATAGCTGATGGGAATCGAACACATGCCCTCCCAGATTTGCCTCACTGTTTACCCCATTCCAGCCCTACAACCAGGGTTTAACTTGCTTGGCAGAGCCGAGAATCGAATCAAGACTTCCGGGGCGACGGCCAAGTTTGCTAGCCGCTAAACCACGAGGTGGAAAGAAAATTCTAGCATGGCAGATAATAGAATGAAACACATCCATTCTCAATTTTGGCTCATGAGGCTAAGTGTACCCCCACTCCAACTAACAGACGAGAATTTCAGATTTGGCAGGCACAAGAATCAAATCTTTGTATTTGAAGTCACAGAACATACACCGATACCCCAGAAGGCAACTATTACTTTATTTATAACCGAATTTAGCACAGCTTATTACAGTCATTAAAATGATTCCGCTTGAAAAATACATTCAGTACGTCTGTCTATTGGCGAACAGGAACAGTAAGTTAAACATGTCTTGTTTAGATAACTGAAGAAGCATATCAAGATCACTGAAAGGGTGCTGACGAGAGAAGCCAAGCCCTTGTTGTAAGCACGGGACAAGAGGTATCAGTTGATCACGCGATTCGTGTTCTCTTCTTGCTCGTCAGCGATCCCCTCCTTGGCGTGTCTGCTGATTGCTGAGGCTATTCAACACGCGAGTGGCATCAGCTGTACACAATACTCTGGCTAGATTGAGACGAGGTGTTAATTATTAATCCTAAAGAATTAATAACACCTAGTGCCACCTGCTTCCTTCTACTGTTATCGATACAGGATGCTACGCACAAAGACATCTAGTTGATTGGCTTTGATTTTTTGATTCTTCTTCGAGAAGCTTTATCGTATTCAATTCCATTTATTAAATTAATGAAATATATTGGGAGAATTGATGTAATAGTGAGAAGTTAAAGACTAATGAAGTGGATTTCTCCAGGCAGTATTGGGAGTGGGGTCTGTGAGAAGGGTGTGGCTATTATTAGGAATAGAGAAGAAGGGATTTGAGTTATTTTTGTCACAAAATATGGAGGAAGGAAGAAATCATTAACACCGTGCATTGGAAATGCAGGGCATATAAGGTGTTCACAAATGCCATACCAATAGTGACAGATTTGGCAATGGAGACAACAACGAATATATTTCATTAATCGAGCCGGTGTCGAAAACTCATGTTGAGTGAGCACAGACAATGCGTACGTACGCGAGTGGTCACGCAAAAATTATCTCTCTAGGGCTACATGACAACCGAACTATATTCTACCCCTATAGACTCGGAGGAGGAATTACTTGGTCGAATTCTTGCAGCGGCCAGTCACATACATAGCACACAATACAATATGCATCACTACGTCGATACCAACTATGCTCTGAGGTTAATGGTGCTAACTTTGAGCATTTATCAAAACATTGATCAGAACAATAAAGTACTCAATAAACATTTAACATTGCTCTATCATCAATCACACCCTATGGCCTCCTGCTCACACAATATTTCTGAAAACAGGTTGTTCAACGAAATTCGAGTATATTTGTTGCTGTCTCCATCATATCTATCACTTTGGGCATGGAATTTTTGATCATCCTACATATAAAATGCTGTCTTCGGAGATCAGGCATAATAGGGGATACTGTAGCAAAGCATCGTGATGTTTAATGTACCAGTAGCTAAGAAAATGTAGAGGCGTCATATTGAGTAGGCTTACTAGTTACTTTGATCTATTTCACTAATTATATTTAAAACAAATGGCATGCGATCCCAGGAGGGATTTGATGTCCACAGGTGAGCTACGTGTCGTGATCAGGATGAAATGAATGATGACGAAAACCAGTCTCCGAGACAGGGGAATCAACCTTAGCAGGTTGATTTCCCCACAGCTTGGCTGGGATTTGAACCGGATATCAGAGCAATACCCTGTTAGCTACGGGGTCGGGCAATCTTTAATATTGCTCATTGTGGTTGCCGTTTCATTTGAGGGCCTTGGATATCATTGTCATTTAGCCCCGTGTACTTGGGTGACTATATAATGTTCTCTGATAACCTGCGTTATTGTGATGGCAGTGTTTCAGCTCTCAGATCAGAATGAAATTTCTCGGAAGAGCCGGGAATTGGATCTGTGCCTCCGCGGTGATAGCCACGAGGCGGACACTACAAAGCAAATTCTGATCCTCGATATGTCACCTCTATTTTCTTCCTTTTTGTTGTTGTTTTTGTTATTGTTATTTATTTAGGAGCCTTGCAACATCGTGACCATTTGGACCTTTGCACATGGGTGTGTGTAGGATTTGGCTGATAACCTGTATTATAAACATTACTGGGCCAGGAGATGACTGCAAAGAGGAGAAAAATTAAATCATGTCCTTTACTAAAAGTTATCACTATAATGTATATAACCTACTTAGAGTACTTTCAATTTTTGGCTAAAACTTTGAACTTACAGTATACCATATGATTTGTATAGTCTGATGACCAGATAATAAAAGCTGAGTTTCATTTTTATCATTTCTGTCCGTCTCTATTGTTCGACTGTTTGTTTGTGTCAGTGCTAATGGAGTAGACAAGCAACGACGGACATAAACACATTCGTTGTATTTCTTTCAATGTGTGATGTGACAGTTCTGGTCTCCAAACTGCGGATGATGAACACAATTTGTAAAAATTATTGAACAAGCAACTTCCGTTTTTTCGTCTCTACATGGACAACTAGCACACTATTCCTATACAAGACGCTTGTACAATGGGGTCCCTTGTTTGGAAAGGATTTCAATGACGATGAGTCCACGACTTGAGCTTTTTACATAGTTTTTAAAAATTCTTTAACCATTTTATGTCCATTTGTTTTAATTGCCATGACGATGTGAAAATCTTTAAAACAAATTATAGAGAGGTCACACTGATCAACCATAGACTGTTTTATGAGAATTTTATTAGTGCTATTGACTGAAGACGGCTCAAAATGTGCCGAAACTTGTATCAAAGTTTATAAGGACATCGTGTGTTAAAAAACAAATGTATTGTAAAGTGGATATTTTTATAATATACAAATAGAGTATTTACTTAAAAGGTATCCCTGTAGGAAAGACAAGCTACACATCATTTGTATAATACTCAGAAATAGCGGGTGAAGAAGAAGACTTCCTCCTTTCTTTTAAACAGTAGGTTTCATTTAGAAGATGAAAAACAAAGTAATTGGAAGTTTAAGTATGAACATTTTCAGCCAAACTCTAATTGAACGAAAACTCACTGAGATAAATGGTAAAAGCTGTCCAAGGAAGGAAGGTAGTTGCGCAGTCTGTTGTAATTATCTTACATTACAGATGGCCTCGCTTTTATGACAAGTGCTGACTTAAGCCTTCTGTCGGCGCAGGGCGAGGCATTAAGATGTGACGGTGAGGGAGATGTGACATTCGTGTTTCCCTACCAGACACCTTATTTTTTAAAATCTGTGTGCTGGCTAATTGTTTCACATAATAACTGTTTGATATTTTCTTTTGTCATAAGCCCACGGCCTTGCGGTGCTCGTTAAATCGAGCATAAAGACCGCACGGGGAGCTGGGGCAAGTCCAGAGATCGTAGGTTCGAATGCTGGCGCTGACAGTGGCTATCTTGAGTGTGGGTTTTCTCCGGGGTGACTCACACTTACTCCAGGCTAATGCTATAATAGTACCTTATTTAAAGTCATGTGGCACCTACACCCTACCTGTCTATAACAGAGCTACAGACAGAGTTTGCACATAAATGCAGGTTATGAAACAAGTTCATAACACTCCCAACTACACGGGACTGATGACGAAGATATCCCAAGCCCCTATAATGAATTAACAAACAATAATTTTGTCATAGCGCCTCCGTGGCTTAGGCGGCAGCATGCCGGCCTCTCACCGCTGGGTCCGTGGTTCAAATTCCGGTCACTCCATGTGAGATTTGTGTTGGACAAAGCGGAGGCAGACAGATTTTTCTCGGGGTATTCCGGTTTTCCCTGTCACAAATTTCATTCCAGTAACACTCCCCACTTTCATTTAATTTCATCTGTCATCATTTAATCATTTCCCCAGAGGAGTGCGACAGGCTTCGGCAGCCGGCACAGTTCATATCCACGCCGCTAGATGGGGGCTTCATTCATTCCCATTCCCTGAACCTGTCGGTCGACAGGAAGTAGGCTGAGGATTTTATTTTTTATTTTTATTTTGGCATGGTAAAAATGTAATTGGCATTCTGCCCGAAGGCAGGTCCGAGCCTGCGAAGAGGCTTTCCTCAGCCGAAGTTTACGTGTGGTAGTGTGGCCAGGACCTTATGTTTGCCAACAGCGCGCAGTACCTAGAACCGGCATGTCATCCAAGTTACGACCACGCCCAATACTGCTTAACTGCGGATTTCTCGTAGGATCCGGTGATTCAACATGGCCAGGTCGTTGGTCTTTGCCATGGTACACATTGGAATAGGTAGCTTTCATATGAAATCCTCCTAATACATGGAGCTACATGACCACAATGTCGCAAAACCCCTAATGGATCAACTACAGCAGCTTATTGACATGGATGTCAATCGTATATCACATCTTCTGCTAGTGTGTGAACGAGTGTGCGAATAGATAATTACTTGTACTATAATGTGAAAGCTTCTACAGGATTTTTGTAGTAACTAGTTACTTTGAATTGATGTTCAAACTAACCAGAGATAGGCAAACGCATGAAGTCGAAAGAAACTCTTGGACGAAAAGCAGCGGCTACTGGAGTGTCTTCCCGACACATGTTATACGTATATACAGTTATTCACCTATGTAGCCCAACTGATATATTTTCTCATCAGTTAGATTTATATCCTATCTTCACCCTGGTAAAAGTCAATAATGTGTTCATAAAATAACAAATAGCTTACTTTTCTAGCGTTAAGAATTACTAAAATAATGACATAAATTGTTTTATATAAATATACTGCAGTCTCTCACCTGCATGGGATGAATACGAGTGGCAAAAGTCGACAATATCTCAGTTCGAGCAACGGGCTAACATCAGGTTCTACCAAAAATTACTGACATCCGCTAGAGAAACATTTCAAATTTATGAAAAAAGTAGAAACGATTATTAGCAGTGTAATTACATTACAATCAGACCATTACTTTTAAATAAAAAGCATATTGAAATATGCTATTCTTAGAATTGTTCAGATATGTTTGTATAGTGCTCGAGAGGCACAGAGAACTATAGCTACAGAACCACACAAGCCTAAAACTATTGTTGATGTTGATTCATTTAGGAGCTTTGCAACATCGTGGTCATGAACCCCGTATACTTGGGTGTGTGTGGAATTTGTCTGATAACCTGTCTTATAGTGATGGCTGCTTTAGTGTGTGTATTCGTAATTCAGAGAAGGATTGGGGAGGAGGCTGCCGTGACCTTAATTTAGGAACAATCCCGACATTCGCCTGGAGTAGAAGTAGTAAACCACGGAAAATCTTTTCCAGGATGACTGAGTTGGGAATCGAGCCCGTCTCTTCTCAGTTTTGCCTCACGGGACTGTGTGTACCTCGTTCCAGCCCTCAGACCATAATTAAATTTCTTGGCTAAGCCTGTAATCGAAACCGGACTCCGCTGTGACAGTCAAGAGTGCTAGCAACTACGCAAAAGGGGGTCTAAAACTATAATTTCCCAAGTTCTCGTTTTCATTTTCCTTTTACCGATGTAACCACACCGTTGAATATGGAATATATTGCAATGCAGGTGGTTGAACGTTACACGTCAATTTATATAATGCTCCTGAAGGAAAATTCTTCAGAATGGAACGGCAGATTGAAACCGACTTGGGTGACGATTAGGCCTAGATTGGTTTAAGAAAAAATGTATGATCAAGGGAAGCTGTGCTTAGTCTCAGGCTGATTTCGGAAGGTAGAATAATGGAAGATAAGAGAACGTACAGTACATGAATTTTGTGAGTCAGAAAGGGCCTTGGGTAAAGAATGGAATACATTATTTGACATTTTGAAAAGAATTAGTATAAACAGAAACCCCTATTGATGTTGAATGGACAGGTTCAAATCGGAACCAAGTACGAGGCTTCGGATGCTCGGGGAGCAAAATAAGCAGCGATGGACGAAGCAAAGAGGATGTAAAAAGATGTTACCACAGGCAAGGAAAGCTTTTCTACAGAAAATAAACCTGCTGAAATCAAATAAAGATTTAGGTATTCGAATGTCAATTTTGAAAACCTTTATCTGAAGCGTGGCGCTCTATGGAAGTGAAACTTTGAACTTGAGTGTCGCGAAAAGGAGAAGAAGAGAAACACTAGAATTTTGGTGGTACGGGAAAATGATGAAGATTAGATGAGTAGACCTACATAGGTAGATAGAGTGACAAATGGAGAGGTATTAAGACGAGTGGGGGAGGAGAGATTTATCTTGCGAATGCCAATGAATACAAGATGTAGATTACCAGCGCATATACTAAAGCTCCCAAGAGGAGAACATTTAGTTATGGAACGAATGGTCGAGGAGGAGAGCTGTATGGGTACGATATGGTTAGCATACTGCTGAACAGATTCCCTCGGATGTAAGGTGCGATATCCATGTAGAGATGAAACGATTAGCTCAGGATCGGGAAGATTGATGGCTGCATCAAACCTTTCTGGACACTGAAGACTCAAACCTCACACACTCAAGATAATGTGCGAATGTGCATAATATGAGCATTGCAGAGACCATTTGAGAATGACAATTTACTTGACGAACCCTGTGTATGAAACCGATCCATGAGAAAGTGAGCTTATTTTATTAACTCCTAATGCCAAAATTGAGCAAAGCATTGTCTATATATCCGCTTTCTTATTTAACGCTTGATTTATTGGTTGCAGTGCAACAGATTAATTCCAATAATAGGCCTACCAGGTCGATCATCAAACAGTTCAATTACTCGGCTTGACTGTTCGACGAGGTATGTTTGATCTCAGCTTATAGCAAGAGATTTTAAAAGATAATCCCACGTCGAAAATCTTGAATAAATGGACTAAAATTTACGACTCTATCTGGCGCAAAATCCTGTAAAACATTATTCTCTCTTCGTCTTTTTTATACAGAGTGATTCCTAATTCCCAACACACAGCTTTTGATTTTGAGAGGGGACTGGCTGTCTGTTGGAAGAACTTTGAAAAGGGCCTTGTCCGGAAGTGCATTACCTCATTGCTACACCTCTGCCTCGTTGCCAAGTGGGTAGCTGTCACCTCACGAGTCGCGGGTTTGATTCCCGGCACTACCAAGACCTTTAATTCCTAGTCAGAGGAGTTAAACGTGGTACAATTAGCCCCATAAGGCAAACTGAGAAGGGTCGGGTTCGATTCCTACTTCAGTCATCCTGAGGTTGTTTTCCATAGTTTCCCACTTCTACTCCTGGCAAATGCCGGGATGGTACATAACTAAAGGCCACGGCCGATTCCTATCCAAATCCTACATCAATTACAACTACACACACTACTACAGGCACACAGTGACACAGGTTATAAGACAAATCCTGTACACACCCAAGTACATGTGGGTAGATGTCAACGATGTCGTGAAGCCCCTAACAGAATCAAAAACAAAATGACATTGTTACACGTAAATCAAATTCAAATTATTTCCATAAAATCATCCCATCAGATGCAACGACAGGAATGAATGGCGGGGAAGTAAGTAGAATCAGGGCAAGGAATGTTTGAGGGAGAGTAAGAGAGCGTCCACACTCTGCCATCTACTGCCCTGCCACTGACTCACGTCGATGTGGGCTTCCAATGAGCAAGAGGTACCTGATTGATTACTAAATGTACGATTAGGGATAGAATGTTTGTATCACTGACTAAAACAATCCGACTGAAGAAGTTGTACCGCATCTCAATAAGATCGGACGTTTACAGTTCCCTTCGTATTCCAATGTCAGTGAAATTAAATCATAATCAGAAAATCAATAACATTCAGGTATATAGGCCTACTTGCCTTTCATAAATCAAGTACTACTCGTTTATGACTACAAAGTTAATTCAAAACGAAAACAAACTGTTTAACCTAGATTTATCTTAATGCTACGGCTGACTAGCTGAAGAAGTCTGCTAATTTCGCACCTTCACAAAATTAGAAATGTACCTCAGAGAGTTGAAGGGAAAATTAACAGCATTATTTGCGGTGCAAACTGCTTGGTGAATACAAATCTTGCTGCCAACCCTTCACCATTTGTTCCTTAGCCCATAATACTCGTGCATAGTATTAATTAGGTAATGTTAGTCATTATGTTTACTGGAAGAAAGACGTTCATTTTATCCTGACCATCCAATGCATAATGTAGACAAATATACTGACTTAATCAACAAACTTAGGTTTCATTTAAAATCTAACATAGAGGCAACTACATATTGGTTTATTGATGCTGAGATTGGAAGGAGTTTGTGTTTTCCAGTTGGTAGCTCTTTTCATTTTATAATTAATTTTAAGGTCATGCTACAAAGACGGCTGTATCATGGGGACTGACTACTGATCAAATGTTATTATACATGACGTCTTCGTCAAATTTATTCATATATTTTGTTTGTGCATATCCATTTAGATATATATTCGGAGTATTTAAAGATCACGATTTTCCTTTATAACCCATTAAGTTGCAAGGTTAGTAGAAGTGGAGATATCACAATGAGACACGCCCATCATCATGCCCCGTCATTAAGATGCTTCCTACTCATACATTCTGTCGAAACCTATCTAGACAGGTCTGGTGCTAGCATAGTTAATTCTATTTTGTTTAGTTAATGGTGAACCACTGTTCGATCTTACATAAGCTGCAATTATGTTAGAGAAGAATTCCATATAAAAGACCTCGCTAGCCATAATCATAAGGAATATTACACGGAATATAGCATGCAGTGACCATCTTGAAATTATTCATTCATTTACTTCATTTGCAAATGGGGGTAATTCCCCGGTGGCAAATTATGAAGCACAAAATAAAATAATTATATACATTTTAGAATGATGCTTATAGTTTTACGTGACAGTTAATCTCGCGATCTTGAGCCACGGGGCCTCCATTTCAGGTGGATTACGAACAACAGGACATGGCATTTAGCTTCACAAATGTCACATATATTGACAAGGAAATACATTTTAGACATACAATATCTAAATCCAATAAATTAAGGTACAATTGCGTAATTAGCAGAAAACCTTTTTTCGGGATGTATGATGGACTGTCTAAACCAAACATGTCCTTAATTATTGTCATATTCCACTGAACACGTTCATAGTTCTAACATAGTGAGCTACCGGTACTTGTTTTCATACTCACGTCATCTCTTTTTTTTTTTTTTTTACGTCTGGCTGCGTGGCTCAGGGGTAACGTTCTCGCTTACTGAGCCCAAGGTTGCAGGTTCGAAACCTGGCGCAGTCAGCTGGCATTTGAGGGTGCGCAAATGCGAGGGAGCCGTGTCAGTACATTTACTGGCACGTTAAAGATCCCCTTCGGGGCAAAATTCCGGCACCCCATCGTCTCTAAAAGCCAGTGCAGTTAAAAGGGACGTAAAACCAATAACATTATTAACATTATTATTATTTTTTTGACAGGATATGAGTGTGCGAGCCCTTAACTCTAAGATTAACAAACACTTAGCTGTCAGATACGTGGAGGATGAGTAAGGTATTTCACTTTTACAAGTTGCATTTATAAGAATGTGGGTTTTATCCACGTGTTTAAGCGTGCCTTCTTGGATACCAGTGGTTTATAGCATAGGCTACTATTTACCATATGTTATAATTTATAACGTTAATCATGAAATGTATTGATTGATTAATAAAAGAGTGGCCGATTTTCACCTTCAAGACATGTGTGTAGTGATGTGTGAAGCGATCACATTTTAATGTCAATTGAAAATATTATCCCATAGGTGAGTTATATTTTCAAAATATTGTTAGAGATATTGTGACTAAGCGTTCACAGTGACGCAAGCTAAGACGTGAAACAAGACAACACCAACAAGGAGATGATTAATTTCTGGATTCCTGGCTATGTCGACAAATCTGAGTCAACTCTTTGACTATTCAATTCTCAATCCATCCAAAGATATTCTGATATCGCTTCTTCTTTCAATTTCTCTTGATTTAATTCATACATATGACCCCATAACTTCATACAACTCAATATTACAAGTATTAAATACACATGAGCATGGATTTGATGGCTGGTAATTCAGTAATCATTCACTCAATATAGGCATTCCAATCAAACAGTGCATAATGGCGTCCACCTGCACGATGAGACAGAGCATACAACAAGGGACAAGTACTCTCAGCTTGTGGCAACTCCTGGTCCGATATAGATTGCATGTTAATCATGGAATATTAACAGCTGAGGCCATCTCGATATGTGTATGTGTGCCTGAACACTAATAAGATGTATAAGGAAACAGTTCCCATTCACATAATTAGTTGTGAGGGGGTACCAAGCATTATAGGGAGTGTAGAGGTACTTCTTGGTATTTTGATATCGCTCGCCATCAATGAAGAGAAGAGTTCGTATGGACCTCTGAATACCGACTGAATAATTATCAAAGTCTTCAATACAAACGGCGCGTCGTCTCCGTGGGGGCCTCATACATATCTTTCGAGTTGATGCTCGTATGTGACCTGTGTATCATGATGAGGATGAAATGAATGATGAAGTCGACACAAACTCTAAATACCCTAGCGGGAAGGATTAACCATATAAAGTCAAAATCACATGACTTCGTCAAGAATCGAACCAAGTTCTAGTGTTCTAACTTGCATTATTGTTCATTACATCTTCATATCATTACTACAAGTTATCCTATGCCCAACTCTAGCCCAGTATGTGCAGATGCTGAAAGCAGAAAGAATTGAAAGTGTAACTCATCCTTATTTCAATACAAGAGTACTAATGCCCCATAATGTTTAACTATTCCATTTGGAATCCTATTGTTTAACAAGTCGTGGTATGTTATAGTCACTTGCAAGTAAAAACTGAATATCAGCCCTCATGTAAATGTAGGAGTGATCGGTAATACGGTGGGTTTTTACTGGAGTTATCTGGAGTTTGGAGGACTAAAAGTTACATTGTTTGCAAGTGATTCCATTTTTCTCTAATTGGGCAAGAGAGCTGCACATAGGTGTCGCAGAATTTATTAAAAGTATGAAATGATTGCTGATTGTGAACCAATTAATAGCGAACTAAAGAATATCCTCAGCAATAGACGATGCTGTCAAAAAGTTTTACGCTGAAGCAATGGCTCGTTTAAACGCTCAGGAGTTAGCAAAGTCTCTAAGAAATCCCATGAGTACAGTGCACGGACAAAAAGTGAACCTTATTTATTATGTTTCACCTCAATTTTCCGGTATTTCATCTGTAGTAAATGACTAAAACGCAAACGAACATAAATGGCGGCTGGAGGTTAAGAAGAAACTTAAAGTGAGTGAACAAACGAGCAGCGAAACAATCGCTGAAGTGGAATATTGCTTCGAACCTTATAAATGGGTGAAATCATTGTGTTAAACTTGAACATGAGGCCATCCCGTAGATTCAAACCCATATCTCAAACATATCAGCCAGGTGCTGATTTCCTTACAATGGTTTACGACCAAGGGCAGCTCACTTCAATATCATAAGATTTCGAGACACTTCAGTGTGTTTCACTAGACATAGAAGATATTTCCCTTATCTTGATTGCCGATATTTAAGTATCATAAGGGGCTTTTTCAAGTCCAACGCTTTTTGTATGACGTTTGGCTCTGAGAGTGCTATGGTGTTGCCATTTATGATAAAATTATCTTGGTGATGTCCACTAAATTACTCTTCAGTATTCATTTTACGCGTATCTACGGACCTAGAAGTGTATTCCCCAGAAGAGCGTACAATAACTGTGGTGCTAACTGTAATCACACCATTCCGGGAAGCAGCAAATTAACACTCAAATTCTTAGGACGGTCTCTATCTAAAATATTGTTCTAATTTTTGAATTAATTTTGAATATTGGTTTGCTGTTCAATCCTCATCATTTCATCACACTAATGTCTCTGAAGGTATTCCCTGCATAATTGTTCGAAAGTGCATTGAACCCTTACTTCACCACAATAGAAAAGAAAACAAAGAGGCAACAGTTGAGACTGGTTTGTTCAACCAAAAGAACGCGAAGCCGTATATGCCCGTTGTAACCTGAGAAAATTGAAGAGGTTATCTGATTTTTTTTACCATACCTAATTTGAAGGAAAAAGTTTGGGGAAGAATCCTAGGGGACGACCAAGACAATCGTATCTCAAGAACATTGTCAAGGAGATGGAATGTGGCTCGTATGCCCACATGAAGAGAACTGTTGAAGACCGTAAGAAATGGCAGCAACGACTAAGCTTTTGGCCTTTAGAAGCTGATGATGATGAATTGCTTCAACGCAAAATGCATATTCGGTCTTCTTATTGACTCTTCGCAGAACAATATTTATTGTACGATAAATCTGATTTTATAAATTCTCTGACAGAATTCACTTGGGTATATATAAGACTCCAAGCCAGCGCATACAATGTGAAGTTCCAAAACATGAAAATAAGGCTACAATCAGGTAATGCCCATGGTTTTTCCCACTTAGTCCGATTATATAAATTGATCGAGAATAATAATTTCGAAAACCCTCACATCTCTTAGCCGGGAATAAAACCTGATCCACTTTGATGAGAGACAAACAGATACCCAGCTCTGTTTGACGCATCCTGATAAGGACTAATCTTATAATTTTATTAATGCAGCCAATGACCATTTATTCTCTTTTCAGGGTGGGTCAGGGCAGTGATTTTGGAAATAAATCACCCGTGGATCTATTGGAAGGAACCGTTCTGGCATTTGCCTGTCGGTGAAAATGGGAAACCACGAAAAACATTTTCAGGACGATCGAGGTGGGATTCGAAACACGCTCTCCTGATGCCAGCGAGGCACGAGGTAATGCGTTAGCGCTCTCAATCCTCGCGGCCGGTAAGGACTAAATTTACGATGCAATTGATAAGTGAAATGTTTAACTAAAGCGAAAAATGTGTCATGTTTGGTTCTTGGAGAATGTTGATAACATTCCAAACTACTGTATATACAAATGCAGGCAAGGAAGAAAGAGATATCGCGAAGCATGACTCCTAATGCGAACATTTTATTCTCCGGCGAAACACACATTTGCCGGAATAACTCTGGTTCCACGTTAATTTGCTACGGAACTGTCACCCACTGGAAACGTCGGCGTCGCCGGGAAGTACTAATTAAATCAAGTTTCAAACTTTTGCTTCATCTTTTGCGACAGCCGTGGTAGTGTTATTTTGATGGTCTGCACGGACTGCTGGGTTTGTTTTCCAGCGTATTCATGTTTGAGGTTCACAGTAGAAGAAGAATATCTGGCCAGCTTTTCAGATCGGATTCAATATGAAATAATAGTGGTGATAAGTCACGTTTATAGCTCATTTGAAAGTGGTCTATTTTCTATTTATATTTTCAGCAAAAGAGAATGCCCTTCTTTCGTTTTCTCTCGCGCTGTCCATAAAGTACTAGAATTATCTAAGCTGCACGAGTTCAGGGACAACATTTCAATTCTAGCCCCACAAATACAGCGTGTTTAGAAAACGTGGTGCCAGCTTTTAGGGCATGTTATATGGGACGTAGAAGTTTAGATCTGAACATTATCGTGTTGGAAGCCATTTTTCAGTGTTTCATTAGTAATCTGAATTTATTGTTTTTCAGTCGGTCAACAATATTGTACCCAATTGTAATGGGTGGTTCCCTAATCCTGAAAGAAATATTAATCTTATGTAAACTTTCTTCAGGATTAGGGAACCACCAATTACAATTGGCTACAATCACGTTGACCGACTGAAAAACATAAATTTTCGATTTAAATCTGTACTCGCTACTTTCCTCCCAAGCTAGTTGTGGAGCTAACGGCAATATCGTACACGTTAGCTGGGCTAACATTCATTGCCTTAGTTTTTTCAGAAGACCTCAGAAATGTTAACTTAATTATGAACTAGAAGGGTGCTCCTGGTACAAGATTCAAATAACACATAAATATCCAGCAAGATGTGCATCAGTATGTAGTTTTTCGAATATGGCATCAGTTTTAGAGTCCGAAAATGTGTCCCAAAGACAAGAACAGGACGACCACGAGTAAAATTCAGACGCGTGTACCGTTATTTGGAGATAGCAGAACCATAGGACTTCACTGTAGCAGACCTCTGAACTCACGGCAGCCTCTGGAACAGTTGTGTCGAGTCAAACTGTGTACAGAAGGCTCAGTCAGAGAGACCTTTACTGATGGTAACCGGCTGTATGCGTGTGCACAGAAGACATCTATAGTAGAGTGAACAACATGTCATCTGGACACCCAGAAAGTGGGCTTGTTCATGAATAAGCTCCGATTCGGGGTTCAGAATAATTCAGGAAGGGCTTGTATCGGATGAGCAACTGGAACACAGTTTTGGCCCTCAAATATTGTGGAAAGGGGCCAATATGGATGTGGATTAATAACGGTGTAGGGAGGCATAAGATAAATACTCGAAACCCACTCCATGAAGTTGTATGGATAAAATGCCAAGGTTTGCGTTCGGTCAGGTATCGTGACAAGATGACGGCACCTCATGCTCGTTTGTCTTAGGTACTGTAAGCCAAGCTTCTGCTCTGATGAACGATAATGCACGTCCTGATAGAGCGCAAACGATTGTTCAGCAGAGAACACAATGGCAGTTTGGGCTGTTCTTTCATTAACAACACACCAACAAATAATTACACAATGTCTACTTTTCATTTGACTATACCTGACAGAATTTTGTGATAGGCCTAATATAATTCACCAGAGGAAGTGATCTATGTTTGTTCCTTTAATTTTTTACACCAGTTAGCATCAATCTGAATCACTTTATTTTATGATCGTGCGACTCTTGGAATGACCTGGGAACGATATGTGATTCGATTTCTGATTGTGGGGACATTTGGTTTTGCAAGGTGTATAAAGTACCAAAGATTGATTGTCCACAGCACATTTCAATCTGGATGAAATCACATCTAGGAAACAACTAATCTTCGACAATTCTGGTTACAGAGTAGTTCTAACACTAGGATAGAAAGCAACAAGTAGTTCCGTGACGAACTAGAGAGCCTACTTGTCTTAAAATTTAAGATTCATGCCAATCTATATAGACCTATCTAGAATAATGACGAAATTAAGTTGGTAATACTAACCTTATTAAGTACTGCAGTTAGAATACACCTGAAGTAGTGTAGCCTAATAAAGTAACTTACTACAGTTGGCAGCCCTGGTGGCTCATTGGCATATGCATAGTCATATCGGTTGTAGTACGCATAGTACATACGAAATTTGGTTGAAATCCAATCGACAGTATAGAAGTTACATGCATTTACAAATTGGACCTATCAGCAGGCTTAGAATCATGTTGCCAACACTGGTATGTATGGACTTCTGAAAATTAATCTGGAATGTTATTATCTATATGTTTGTCAATTTCAGGATAGTTCGCATGCATAACGTCTGAGATATCCACCATAGAGCTCAAATTTCAATTGCGATATTTCAGCAGTTGGTAGCACTGACGTTAATTTCAAACAAGGCCGTGAGATATTCAGGTATAGTTATTTACTCTTAAGAAATTTGGTTTCGATAGCTGCAGCCGTTTAGGAGTTGATATGGGGACACACACACACACACACAGACGGACAGACAGGCACACATTTTCCCAGATCAATCTCATAAGTCTACTTGTACCTCTCTTTTATGAAATGAGAAAAGTAGGCTAACAATTTCCGTCTAGAGCAGCGGTTCCCAATCTGGGGTACGTGTACCCCTTGGTGGTATGCAACGAACCGGTTAGGGGTACGCCAAAAATAAACGGCAATGAGGGGCGCCATGTTCCAATCGTACGTGTCAGTCGTAAAGTACCAGCGCGCAGTGCCGTCTTATTCAAACACGTCAAAGTCAATGCTCACCCTCGACAACCCACCTTACCCCAACCCCAGTCACTTTCACCGCTGCACTGCTATTGTCTTGATTTGTCTATTTTTGCCAAATTAATCGCTAGAATAAATTGGTTTTCAATAAAATAACAAGAAGTTCCGTGACGAACTAAAGAGCCTACTTTTCTTAAAATTTAAGATTCATGCCAATGATTAATCTATATGGATCTATCTAGAATAATGAAGAAATTAAGTTGGTAATATCGAAATTTCTAATTAGTTCGAAATACTGTATACCTGGCATAATGTAGCCTAATAGAGAACTACAGTTGGCAGCCCTGGTGACTGAATATATTCTTAGTTCCATCTCTGAAGGTACAGAATACAAAATTTGGTTGAAGTCTAATGGACAGCATGGACGTAACATGCAGTTAAACATTGGATCTAACAGCGCGCGTAAAATCATGTTGGCAACAATGACATACATGTATTGGTCAGAAATAATCTTAAATAATATGCTCTATTGTTGTGTCAATTTTGAATGAAATCCATTAGTTCGTATAGAAGTGACATGCATTTTAAAATCGGACCTATCAGCAGGCTTAGAATCATGTTGGCAGCACTGACGTATATTAGTTACTGCAAATTAATCTAGAATTCCAGGTACTATACGTGTGCAAAGTTTAGAGCTATTGGCTTGCATACTTTCTGATATATTGATATTAGGGTAACAAAAATTGATGCAGTATTTATTAACAGTTGGCAGCCCTGTTTACTCTTAAGAATCGGCATAGACATATATATTATGGTACACAAAGCACACACGAAATTTGGTTGAAATCCAAATGATAGTATAGACGTTACATGTATTTAAATTTGGACTTCTCAGCAGGCTTAGAATCATGTTGGTAGCACTGACGTATATACGTTGCTCCAAATTAATATAGAATGTCAGGTACTATAAGTGTGCCGAGTTTAAAGCTGTAGGCCTGAAAACTTTCTGATAAATGGGTATTTGGATTTTTAAAAATGAGAGCATTTATTAACAGTTGGCAGCCCTGGTGACTCTTAAGAATACGCTCAGTCATATCTGTTTATTTACACATAGCACATACCAAATTTGGTTGAAATCCAATTGATAGTGTAGAAGTTATATGCAGTTAAAATGTGGACCTATCAGCAGGCTTTTAATCATTTTGGCAACACTGCCATGTATGGCCTCGTGGAAATTAATCTGCAATATTATTATCTATACGTGTGCTGATTTTGAAATAGCTCCCATTCATACCTTCCAAGAAATCCAACATGGAGCTCAAATTTCAATTGCGATTTTTCAGCAGTTGGTAGCACTGACATCATTTTCAAATATGGCCGTGAGATATTCTGGTATAGATCTTTACTCCTACCAAATTTTGTCTCGATTGCTACAGCCGTTTAGGAGTTGATAGGGGGGGGGGCACACACACAGCCAGACAGACAGACAGACAGAAGGGCAGGCAGACAGACAGACACACATTTGCCCGATCTCATAAGTCTACTTTTTCCTCATTTTTGCAAAATGTGAAAAGTAGGCTAAAAAATAATAATCTGATGTACGGTAATACAATTGTATATTTTCCTCAGCTAAATGTTTATACATCTTCATTTGCACAAGTAAATAAAAGTAAAATGAAAATTATATTTATCATTTATTGAAATGAAATACATACTAACAGCACACTAATAAATTAAAATATTAGTTATACTGTATTAAAAAAAGTTATAAATAGTTGTGTTATTTTTTATTATTAATGTTTTTATTAGGTATAGTACATATTGCCCGTAAAATATTAAACGTTTTAAAAGTTTACTTCTTAGGGGGTACTATTTTTGTTAAATATGTATAAAGGGGTACGGGAGGGAAAAAAAGGTTGGGAACCGCTGGTCTAGAGTATGTGTTTACTACACTGCATTGACCTTGTCCACGAGGATTTCCTTATAGGCCTTGAGAGGGAGGAATAATTAATTTCCAGCCTATTTACCACCCTGGGGTTCACCGAAGTGAGGAATTAACTTGTCAGACTACAGTATATTTGAAGTTTTGTTGATCGTAGTATAAGTCGTCTAGTGTGATTAGTGCCTGTCCATCAGTCCACCGAAACACTTTGATTGATATGAGATACAGAGCGAGGGTATGCGACATGAACGATGATGATTCTGAGGTATGTAGGACACTGTGTACATTTGCGTGGACAACATATCGTCTGTCATTAGGACAAGGTTTAACGCTTGTGCGATATCCTCCATACACTCCTCTAACTAGTCTGACTATAAAGTGACAAATTCAGTAAACATCTGAATATTTATATTGGAGGGCCATAATCCGGCGATACAATGATTAACATGTTTCATATTGGTTATATATAAAGTTGATATTTACCGACAACAGTTGCTACGCTCGCTAACATGCACCGCTAGGCCATGGGATCAAGGCATATGTGGGTTCAAACCCCACCGTCGGCCGTCCTTGAAATGGTTATCACTGCTCAAGGACAGCATTTTGCCTTTCCAGTGAGCGTCGAGAATTTTTGGTTTGAAGGGGCAGAATACATTTGGCATCAGCTTCCTTAATTGAAGCCTCAGTTTTATTAAAGCTTGAGAAATATTAATGAATTCACTTCTGGAAACAGTTTCAAAAGGCCTGAAGTCTAACATGAAACTCTCTTGTTTTCGAGTGGCTGCGTGGCTGAACGGTAAGGTTCTCGCCTGCTGTCACAAGGTTTCAGGATCGACTCCTGGCGCAGTCAGCTGGCATTTGAGGGAGCGTAAATGTGAGAGCCATGTCAGTAGATTTCTGGCACGTTAAGGATCCCGTTTGGGGCAAACTTCTGGCACCCCAGCGTCTCTAAGGGCCGCAGTAGTTCAAAGGGATGTAAATCCAATACCGTTATTAGTATTACTAACACGTTTCCCCCGGTAACTTTCGGTTTGTTTGGATGTGTTTACAACGTTGGCAGAAGACTGCTGCACAAGTATATTCAGTATTTTTCCACCGAATAGAACGTTTGAGAGCAGCGGCTTAAGTAATGTGTACCCATTTTAGAACTAAGTTATTTGTTCCTTGCATTGCTTACATGACACTATTCCTTTCTCCTTTCTATCATCACTAAAACAATACCAAACATTGTTCACCAAATTTAAGATCGCCCATGTTACCGTTTCCTTTCAGACAGCTTGAAGACATTAGGCTATTTGTTTGTTTATAACAGTACTTAGATTCTCGAAGGCGTGGGACGGACAGAAATATGAAGTGATAAATAAAAGTTGCTCATTCAAAACTTCACTAGTAATTGACTTAATTGCAGCACAGTATAGCAATCGATCTTATGTTTATCTGGAAAATAGAGCTGCCAATAGCGCATTTTAAAATTCCCATTGACTTTACAGGAAATATCTTATAAAACAAAAGGATAGTTCATCACAATACAGTGTCCACTATTTCTGGTAGATGCTGTTACCGAAACACCCTTCCCACAGTCTGTGATACAAATCCGATCGCGCTAAGTCAGGGACCCAGCTTCAGCTGGACGGTCAACGTGACGATCCAGCCAAAGTCCGAACCGTTGTATATCCATTCACCCAGGCTAGATGGGATCCTGACGACGTCTTCAGTACCTAGCCCAAACCTTTCTGGCAGTACTTATTTGGGCCAGGATCCAGCCCGTAGGCCTACTTATCGTATAGGGTAGTGTTCTAACGGAAGAACATGAAACATCCTATAACATTCAAACTTTGCTTGCACTTTAGGCCTATACAGGGTGTAATTAATATACGTGAAGTACGTTACACTGCTGATAGAAGAAACTATTCTGAGCCTCCTCGGTAAAAACAAAAAGGTTACCTATCTTTAAATTGAAAATTAAACATTAAAAAGTCAATGCCTGTAGCTCTTTCAGGAACTCTTTAAGCAGAAGGTGGAAATGGAGTCCGGGGGAAACGAGACGTGGCGAGATGGGGCAACGCGGGGAGGGGAAGTTGTTTCGTAATCGGAGCATCGACATTAACCTGTTGAGGGGCGGGTGGTATCAGCTGGTTTGAGGATAGCGGTATTCGTCTCGTAAGAAAATTTGTATTGCTGTTGTAGTTGTTCATTCACACACAATGGTTTGGGACATTAGGACAGGTAGTATTCTGTAGCCTAGGTTGTAAGTGAGGAAGTCATTGATTTATTGATTGATGTTCATGTAAAGGATAAAATAATTTCGATAACCAGCCCTAGTGTGACGTTGGATTCTGGCACGTTAAAGAAATACAGTGGGACAAAATTCCGACATCCCGTCGTCTGGTCAGACTAGCATTTAAGATGGCCCTAACTGAATAGTTGAATAAAACAATTCCGTTTCTTAATATGATCCTAAGTTACCACACAAACTACTGAATCATTTGTTATGTAAGATAAAATAGGTAAGTTACTGAAAATGCAATATCATTCACTCTTACCAACATTATAGTTATTCAATTCTTAAAAACAAAATATTAAGCAAAAGTTACACTTGAAGGAGATTTCATGGCTTGCAATCTAACGTAGAATCATAGTTCTAGTTCTTCAAACGTATTGTTTGCAAATTTTTCTTTGATAAGTTTCAAAGGGATTTGTTTTTGGAGAAATGCATAAATACTGCTCCCAATATGCTTGGTCATATTATTGCTGATAAGCATGTAAAGATATGTTGAAAATTTCTAGTCGATTGATGCAGCAGTTTCTGAGATAATGCACAGTTTTTCTTGAAAATAAACTTTGTAAGAAATAGCTGTCAAGGAAACGTGTGCAAATAGATTAATGAAGGAATGGTAGAATTTTGCCAGAGTTGAAAAACTTCACAAACCGTTATCTCGGAAATGGATTATTGTTTTTGCCCAATACAAACGTCCTATGATATTTCAATATACTGAGAACCCAAAACATCAAAGAAGAGAAAATAGATGTTTCCACCTAAACCTAAGTTAGCTCCACCTTAAGACGGACGTAAAATACTTGATGTTTTGTTTGAGAGGCTTGGCGATTGTGGTAATTTTAACCCATGTAGTTGGGTGTGTGTAGAAATTGCCTGATAACCTGTGTTTTTGTGGTTTCTGTAGTATTGTGGGTATTTGTAGTTAATTAATCATTCATGCACTTGCCTTCGCTTGGCTCTTTAATGATTTGACCACTGATGGGTACAATCTTAACGTAACACATTACAAAATTGTGTACTCATAGTAAACACACGTCTTGAATGGAGCTCACATCACCACTGCATGGGCGGACTAACCTTGATAACCTACTAAACTAACTACTGACGTGCTAAGTGGCAGCCTAGGTTAAATACTATGACGGAAGCTTCCAGATTGAACTTTAACACTTGATAATGTAAGCAAAAGAGAGAAAATTAAGAGATTCCTTACAATGAAACTCCTTCCAGAATAAACACATGGCAATGTCCAGAAAATAACGATTCTCGACTGGTATCTCGCAAACAAAGGGGATGTTGCACAACATAGGCAGGTGCATTTTAAAAACAATGAGCGGCCACTTGGTTACATAACATGTTTAAGAAACATTCTATCCATACAATACGTAATTCATTTCACATTGAATAAAGGGGTTAGTATCGGAATATAAAATAGACTAATGATCAATTAAACTGTTTAGCCTAATGAATAATTATTAATACCAGTAAAATATACAATAGCTCATTATATTAAGTATCGTTACATGACTTACACTCTTAAACTTATGGATATTACATTTGCATTCACAAAGAGCACTATACTCCACTGAAATTATAATTACTTTATAACTATTTCGATCACTATCCTAATGTAGTTGCTAGACAGTAGATTAGACCACCTGTTTCCCACCTGCCATGCAGAACCAAGCTTAACAGGGATACCACTTTCTATCCTAACACCGGATATGTTCCTGTGTGGAATAAATTAGACTGGATTGCACTGCTTATTATATAATTATTTGGACACTTACGTTACTCACGCCCGCTCCTCAATATGTGGATGAGCGTGGGAAAAATGGAATGATATATAGCCTAGTGCCATTCCTGTTAAACAAGATCATAAAACAGCCGAGGAAAATTATTTTATAAGTGAATAATAACCCTTCAGTGATTTTATTCACTACATACGCTATTCCAGGCTTGTGGGTTAATAAGGGCAAAAGAGGACGGCACGCAAAATATCTTAGAGTTTGATGAGCTTCATATGGCTGAAATGATTTGCACTTAGTAATTTTCCACGCCAAGAAATTTTAATATGTCGCCTCACTGCCTTTCTTTACAATACGCCGATAGGTCTCGAGGGTCTTACACTTTTGATGTCAACCAAAAATTAAAATCCGAGGAACCATTTTCATAAATAGTAAGGAAGTAGTAGATTATTGAAGCTTATCTCAACAAAGTGCAGGATTCATTTACCTACGTTTCTTTGTTACTTTTGAATTTGTTTGTGGTCTAAGGGGCAGGGGGGGGGGGAAGAGTTTTTGAAATGGTTTCCATTTTTCAACTCCAGAAAATGTTGGGTCTATATTCTTTAAAACTCCATTGCCACTTCCTTCAAATTCCTTACCCTCTTAAATTAATTTTAATCCATTTCTTCTCTCGTTATCCTGTTAAGTAGTTGGCGTCATGAAGGGCATCCAACCGTAAAAATCATTTTCATATAGAAACTCATGTCACCTCATCCCAAGTCCGTAGACACGAAAATAATAAAGAATAGAAATTCACTGTATTATATTTGTGCTTAACGATTGTATATTTATAATTAACAACTGTCGTATGTTTATTGCTATCACCCTAAATGCACTTTTCAATTAAGACCATTTTCCTAAAGCAACTAGACGGAGGATAGGAACAATGAATTCACATTAGTGATAGCCGAACAAGGGACCATTGAATGCCACAGCCATGTCACTGCTCATCTAACGTGGGAGGGTTAAACACAAAGGAGTAAACTCGTTTTATTCAAGGTATCCTACCGTATGAATTCGTGAATGACTGCTACTTTTATTCAAAAGTGGCCCTTACTCACAATCGATCTCACTGTCCTAAAATCATTACAATTCGTATAAGAAATAAGTGAAATATTCACAAGAAATTTAAGCAAAACGCCCAGAATAACACCAAAATCTTTGTAATAATTTAAATGTTTTTACACAATGGAGACGTCATAACTGCCGACTAAGGTTTGAATAAGAGACCGCGTTCAGAATTCCAGCCCAAACTTTTGCTTTCTGGGCGAACTCACTAGCCAGCTACACAACCACTGAAAGGCCACTGATTAGAGCTCAATCAAAGGAAGCTGATACGGGAAAGAAAGGAATTCCTGGATATCGTATTGACAGCCATAGGCGGAACCTTAATGAACACAGTTTTATAATCAACCGGGAAGTCTCCTCCAAGTGGTCACTGCGATGGAGAGCAACAGCAAGTCCGAAGTAATATCGCAGTTGATAGTGTCATCCTGGGTGTGGTTTTCCTTGGTTTTATCTACACTTTCTCCAGTGCCTGGGGGCATTCCCCAATCCCCAAACCAAATATTTACAGTTACACTACAACAGTCACCAAAGAAGGTATACCCGAGTACACGAGGCTGATGACCAAGACGTTCCAAGTCCCTCAAATTAATTAACAACAGATTCGTCCTTCTCCTTCAATCCTAGGTCTGCTATTATTTCTTCAACTTTAGTATCTACTGTATTTGTCATTCTCAGAGATTAACATCGACACATACTCTGGCTACCATGACGCTGACCTTCTTAATACGTTTTAGGGGCTTGCGACGTTTATCCCCATGTACTTGGGTGTGTAAATCTAGGATTTGTTCTATAAATTACGTTATTTTGATTTCAGTAGTAGTGTGTGTTCTTGTAACAGGTACCATGATGGGAAGGAGGCGGAGGCCAGAACCATCCCATCATTTGCCTGGATTAGAATTTATAACTACCTTTAGGATTGCGAATCCCCCTATTCTCAATTCTGCCACACGAAGCTAAATATTCTCCATTCCAATTGCAGATGAAACTTTAATTTATTGGATGAGCCGGGAATTGACCCACGCCCTCCGCGGTGATAGCTAGTAATGATACCCACTACACTACGATTTTGGCCTACGAAGACGTGTGTTCTTACAAGTTATGAACGAAATGATCCTTGTCCATTCATCTGTAACTCCCATACAAAGAGGTGATCTGAATAAGCAATTACTCGTATTACCTTTTTGAAGAACACAGAGGATCTTAAATTAAAATTCACTGTATTGGTGTTCCCACACTTTGACTCTATTTCTGCACACAGTACGACAAAATTCTCAAAGGCACAACATTGTGAAATGAAAGAGTCAAGTGTAAGAACTGTGGGTGGGCGATGATGGTCGTTTAATTGAACTGTCATGACGTTGTCTTCAACCAAACCAAAGCAGATAAATGTCTCTGTCTAAAGGTGACGTTAAATGAACACTCGTAAATGCCACTCGTAAATGCTTTGATAATATCTGAAGCAAACATTAAAATTTATGTGGCTTCTAACCTGGTGGTCATAAAGCACACCTGAATTCCAACCCATTGGAAGGGGCTTTTTATTTTGTTGCTGTTTTTAATTCATTTTAGTAGCTTGGGACATCGTTGTCATTAGCCATGTGCAGTTGGGTGAGTGTTGAATTTGTCAGATAACCTGTATTTATGTGATGATTGCAGTAGCCTAGTGTGTGTAGCTGTCTTAAGGTATTCCATGGGTTAGAATTACCGGGACTTGAAATAAGGTAGGCCTACCATCCCGGCATTTTCTTAGAGGAAGTGTTGCAAACTCGGAGGAAACCCACATTCAGGATAGCCACTGTCAGCGCAAGGATTCAAACCTACGATCTCCGGACTTGCTGGAGCTGCCCAATCGGTCGTGGCGAACGATTTAACGAGCACGGTTACACCGTGTGATCTTCATTTAGCATTAGTCTGGATTCACATCCTATCCCCCTTGTTGAAAGGCAAGCAGCTACACCGCTAAACTGTCACGCCCCTAAACGTATATTCAATACGATTCCTCGTGATCATGGCAACTTGATGGCATGACTTCGTTGCAACTGTCACTCTCTCTTATGTACCTCATATCCGTACCAGCTTCCGCATTACTTTACGCCCCATGGGTTTCATCGCAAGTGCCCTGACGATTCCATTGGATCCCGTCTCCACGCAACACGACAATGAGAACACAAGGTTCGTACGCCTTACTGACGTGAACTGGTCGACTTTTGAATTTTCAGATTTTCCCCCGAGGTTCACAACACCCTGTATACAAAGTAATTTTATTATTTATCTTGGCGATGATTTAGAAGAAAGAATCAGGATGACATAAAACCTCTAGGTAGATGGATGACTCAAGATAACTGAATTAATAAAGGGGTACGCTCTTATTGATGAAAATAAATACATTGATTTGCAGAATATTAACTCCAAAGTTAAAATATAATGTTTGTGTAACGGCTCACAGTAAATCGTATCCATCCATATTATTCTTAATGCCTAACGATTCATATTACCTTGTTCAATATTCTTAGCGTTCTCTTTGACCTTTCATTATGTTAGAAGTTACCGTGAGTAATGAGATAGTTCTAATATCCATGGACTTATTAAACTAGGAACCCATTCATCAAAATATGATATTGGAGCAATTTACTTGTTAGCGGAATTGCGAATGTGAAGTCACCGTGTCCTCCTCGAGTAGGAAGCGCTATTTGAACCACATAGACTGGTGGGATTATGTATTGCCGAATTAATTACCAGTCAGCTCGTCTGAAAGAGTCAAGGTTAAGCAGAATACTTTTATCTCGTTCATTCTACACGTAAATCTGCAGAGAAATAGCGTGAAGAAGCACATAATATGTATTCCATAAATTACTCCCGTCATATATTCTCCCAGGTCGGGAAATTACTATCGTGGGGAACAGCAATAAAACTTCCCTAGAGAAGAAATATACCACATTTATTCAATGGATTAATTCCGATATTATAGTTTTGCATGCAACTATTGGAAGCACTGTGTAAGTGATTCTGTTTCGATATAATGCCATGAAAATTAATAATCATTACTCGTTCCATGCTGGGAAGACCAAGGTATAAGGAATTAAGTCGTTACAATTTCTTGTGAATGTAGCGAGTGAAGTGAGTTAGAGATGAGCATGACGCTATCCCAAGCTAGCCTGAGTTTAACTGCTGATGCGCTAACCAGGTTTGGCTTACCGCGTACGAACAGGTACACAACCAGACTAGGCTGATGACGTCACGCTAATCAGGCTCGTAGGGCTTGCCGTTCAGAAAAGGCTGTGGCTTCTTTGAGGCTGGATGAGTTCGTAGGTTGGACTTACCTTCATTAATCCACTCGTTTCACGTAGTTTGTAATGTCCTGCGAGTTTGAATACCATTATTGTTCACATATGAATTTTGCAACAGGAATATTTCTCTATAGTTCTCTGCAAAATACCTAAGTTTAAAATAGTAATGCATTTATAATTTCAAAATGGTGATATTTTTCTTCTTACTGAGTAGCGCTAAAAATTATTTACAAACACGTTCTATAATTAATGTTCAAAATTTATTTACAACTAGGGGACTTGTGCGAGAAATCTTGCATGTGCATACTGTGCCCAATCGGACACAGCAGACTGGCATCGAACTCGGGTCGTATCAGAGAAGACCAGGCCCATGATTCTGCCTAGAGTCGAACCATTGATCTCTGAGGGGGAACAGCTACAGGGAACCCGAAGAGCAATGAGCTGTATAATGACATATAATGATATAGCATGATTTCACGGCTAGAATGTGAATATCATAGTTGTTTAAGGGAATAGTTGTCAGAAAATGCAGTCATATGTACGTTTTCGAAGTATAGAAACGTGAAAGCAGGCCAGCTTGACACTTTACTAATTGCAGCCAGCAGAAGGGAGGAGATTCAAGGCGCCGAAGGAACTTATTTCGTCTGGACCGAGGAGACAGCTCGAAATTAATGACCCTGGGAGTCCCCGATGGACAACACTTGAGACTGGAGTGGGGATGATTGTCCACGGAAATTAATGGATTGCAGCCAATTGGAGCATCGAAATGGAATAAAAAGTACACCCAGGTGAATATATTCTAGGAGAGATAATTTAGGAGTGGTCTTACACCTAAATTAAAGCCTATATCTCTAAATAAGCCTTTTAACACCGAGCTTACGCTCGAGAGGAGTGATTTGGTGACCAGCAAGAGGGGATTCACCATGGTGGCATCATGACGCTACGGAAAAAGGCAATTAATTGTAATTAATTGGCCGAAGCGATCGCTTGCACGAGAGTGATTATGGGACTTCCACATCTAGATAAACGAGGTGTATACGTCATTTTGAATGGAAATGCATTATTTCAAGAAGGGAGTCACTCTCGTGTGTCCTGTGGACTACATTTTACGAGAAATCTTTATATAGGGGAAGCAGCACAGACCAAGGCAGTTGTTCTTTAGTCTTCTTCAGTTGCTCTGCAGTTCATCGCCAGCTCATCTTGACTCTACACGTACACGCTGCCAGTAAGTGCGCGAAATGTTAGAGTATATTTGAAGAACAATGGAAGCGCATCATACAGCTTCTTAATAGTAATCATTAATCGCGTAAGATTTAATCTACAGAAGATATTTATCCATTATTATACGCAAGTGTAGTTTGCTACAGCGTAGCAATAATTTAGGATGGTTTTGGACACTGAATACCAGGAGGTATTGTCATACCTATAAATGACGCAGTATCGTCAGGATCATTACAGTTATGGGAGCCGAGAGGCATCACAAGTAATCATGACGGTGAAATGAACAGTATTGAAGGGAACGAGAATCGAACGCACGTATACGCAGATAGACTTTCACGGAGACCAGCGGTTGTCGTAGCTTCTTCGCATCACTGGGGTCAGGCGTTAGGAGGAGTCCGATTAAGGATCAACCTGTGAAATAGTGAAAAGGTGTATATACATTTTATTATAGTGATTTCAAAAGTGTTTATGTGTATTGTGAATTAATATGTATTGTGTAAAAGTGAGAAAAGCCACTGATAAAAGTATGATTATCATGTGTGAAATATGTGATATCATGTGCCGTGTGAGATATAGCATGATGGCTTAAATTAAGCATCATGGGAGGCCCGTGGCTGGTGTGCTGGAATGATCCAGCGAAAATGAAAAAGTGAGTTCAAATTTACAATGTTATTCTAACTAGATAGTTCGCCATACAACGATGCATCACTTTGAGACCAAGATGTAACAATCACTTATGTACGAGCTTTCACCACTCGTATTTGGTAGAATATGGCTTGGAAGGTGATTTGTTTAGGGCCAGTCAGGCCTAAGATAGTGATGAATGTAACGGTAACGTTAAATGATAATAATAATAATTATATATGGGGTCGGTAACAGTAAAGTAAAGTAATAGGCATTTCTGGCCTAAAGAACGTTCAAAGTGTGTCATGTCTAGTAAAAAGATACTGTATTTTGGTAAACAGTAAGAAAGTAACGTGGAATATAGCGAGATACGATAGTTTTTCAGTTTCAATGAAGCGTTGAATGAGTATTTGATATGGTCAATTCTTAGGATTGTATTTGAGAACCATTAAAGTAATGTAAGCCAGTAAATTTATACTTGTTTTTAGGAACTATTTAAAGCTTTGGCTTAAGTGTAATTGCAGAGAGGACGCGGGTGCCTTAATAATTGAGTCATCTATGAGAAGTATTGTTTGAGCCGCATTGAGCGAGCAAAGTAACGTAGAATCCAGTGATTTACGTAAATAAAGTTGCGGGGACCAAGCTAACATAGCTTGCACGTTAGGTGAAAAGTTGGCTAATCTACGAGTTAGTACCGCCGTGGAGCGTACTTATATTATTCGCAGCGAATTGGACAGAGCCTGTCTGTATCCATCGCTTGCAGGAATAATTGCCACGAGGGATGCTCTTCGAGACCCCGTGAGCACATGTATTATATGATCTGCCCTGAGAGGAGATCAAAGTTCGTCGTATAGGAAACGCAGATTTCCTTAATATTTAGGCAGCTGCTGATGAGCAATCTTGTATTCTCATTACGATGCGCGCCCAACGCCACTAGAATCGCCACAGAACGGCAAGGCTATTACAGAATCCATCCCCAGCCATGAATGTTTATTAAGGAGCCGAGTTGAGCCCAATACACTATAAATATAGGTGGTAAATAATCAGAATGACTCAATTACTTGAGATAACACTCAGCGTAACTCCATTGTACTGCAATTGTAAACAAAGATGACCTTGATTGCAGTCAAGAGGGGAGTGGTAGTAGACCACTAGGGCGACGGCCATCTTGCTCGGCCAGCTGGAACTAATTTTATTGCCTGCTTGGAAGGGGAGGTTTGGAGACCCAATCCCTTTATTTTTAAAGCAGGGTGGAACACTGAAGAATCTCGATATTTCGAAATGTAATTAAGATATGATTGTTATGATGATGCCAATTGAATTAAATGATGTGTTTCAACACACATACATTGTCGGATCATTGAAATCGGATAATATTTGGCCCAGTTATTCTCTGAGGAGGAACGCTGAACCAAATAAATGTAGGCATCTTTTTAAAGTGCATTTTTGCCCAGTTCACACTAATTTATGCAGACGGGTAGATGATTTCTAATAACATGACACGTTTGTAACGATAATAATTTCGACCAGACCCAGAAAATCGTTGTATGGTGAAATTATAAACATTTCTATCCATGTGTATTTTGGAAGGGGAGACGTACCACATTTTAGCGTTTCATATTGATGGAAAAGAGGGAAGATGATTCACACGACACAACAACATTTGTTAATTAAAGGCATAAGATAATGAATCTATGTTAATGAAAGTAAATGCCCGTGAGAAACGGATTAATGTTTAATTATTACAGAATTAATGTCATTTAAATGTGATATGTGACTTTTGTGTTGTGATACTCCAGTTATGTAAAATTGTGTCACATGATGAACACTATGGAGACTCGTAGATATCTGAAAGTATCAGTGATAAGATGCTAGAAATAGATTTGAGTGCAGTGTAGCACTAATTAAGAAGAGACTCACAAAATAACCTTGATTTTCATTGTGGGAATTAAATGTAAATTATCCTTTGTTAGTATTTTGTTGTATAGCCATGACTTTAGATCAGTAAATGTTTTATTTAGGAATATGTTGTTTCTTTCATGTAGAGTAGATACCTGGTAGACTCAAATCCTGAGCATGTGGTCGTATGGTGGGCAGGAACGTCCCATACCTCGAAAGACCGTGAGTTAGCTGGGATACGAACACATGTTCCACATGATGACAATTGGGTACAATACACCACCGTGCTTCTTGTGTTTTTTCTTTAAACACGCAAATTGTCGAAATATATGAAATCAGACTGCAATTCGTCACTACTGCGGGTAATTCTGTTTCTTTTGAATCCACAATTGGTTACTTTAGAGCCCCCCCCCCCATGTGAATAGACCACCCGCCCAGGTTTACTGTTGTGCGGGATGGACGCGGCACCGTCTATCGTCTTCTTTACTTGTTTAAACGCACTTCTTAAACAAATAATTATGTTGACTTTTAATGAAATGCAAAATTATTCCTGTACTATTGAGACGATTTGGAAGATTTGGCACGAACGGCAGCTTTTAACTCAGTCTGGTGAGCTTGAGTTTTGTGAAACATACACCTTTGCGTTATATGCAGGCTGTATGATGATGATCTAATGAATTTCACCTTTTCCCTTTCGTGAGGTGATTTCCTTTTCCTAGCATCATTCCTCCTCCTCATACCATGTAATCCCATCTCTTTGTAGCACTGTTACTCAAGTGTGACTCGTTGGCCCCTAGCAAATACCATATACTTTTATTAAAGTACATCCCACTGTACACAGACTAAGTTCCTCCTTGCCGATTAAATTTCCTCTTCAAAATTTAAACACAGTTTTGGTGTCCATTCTTTTCGGTTTGCAGCAATGGTGCAAATGACCTTAAAATTTGTCATCTTGATTGTCCATGACCTGCGATGTTATGATTTTGAATCGATTTGGTCCGTGTTTCATCTGTTAACTTAGTACTCACATTTGGACAAATGAATTAAAGACCTTTCATTTGAAGACGCTGCTTGAATTCACTTCTGTGCAGGAACCTAACGGAGCAGCTTCATGTTATCAGCGTTGTTAAAGGAGTTGGACGTCAAGTCATTGCCGCTAGAAATTAAGCTGTCCCTGTCAAGTGATGATTCCTTTAGGACAGCTCTATCTTTCTGCGTTCTTCATGTCTCATTTTATGCATCAAATGTTACCTTGACCGCACGTTTCGCACCATACCAGCATTTACTGGAGTTTAAGTTGGAAACCACGAGATATGATTTCTAGAATAACTTCATTGTTAATCAATGTTCTTCTCAGACATCCCTTCAGGGCTAAGCGTACCCATTCCAGCAATCAAGTTATGTTACATTTCTCGGATAAGCATTGAATCTAACCCAGCACACTTCAAATAGGAGTTTCAATACTTAGCACTCCATGACAAAGGAATACTTCAGACAATTTTGAAGTTCGAAGTGTTTCTCCCAAACTTATAATAAAGTTATAAGTTGTGCCTCGCAGGTAAAACACTGCCTCTTCAGATGACAGATCTCGGTTCTTCATCAACTATTTCTGCTTATCGTTTCAAATGCCATAACATTTGTTGTTTTAGAGGCAACATCCCTTGTGTAAGTTCAAGGAGTAAATAGTTTACAAGATATTTGGAACGTTTACCATCCACTTCGCTATCTTCATAACTCCATAGCCGGAATTTCCATCCAGTGAAGAGCCTTGTCAAGCAAACAGGTGTCTCACAGAAAGAAGAGATTCATAGCAAGACTGCCTACATTCCCCGTGACCAGAGGAACGAGCCAGCCAGGAAAGAACATATCAGCTGGTAACAGCTGCAAATTCCACGTGAAATTTTGCCCTGCGTATTCAACTGAGCTCTTCAGCAGAGTTTAGCAAGTATGCCACCTCTCAATCCAACGCTTTCTGTTCGTGGCATTTCCAAATGAGACTCCACATAACATTCCCCTCCACTCAATAATGACACGCCTCCTTCGTACGGAGAGATATCAATAGTTATAGATTACGTCAGTGTATACAGATCGGATATACATGGAAGTACTTGAAATGGTCAGAAGGTGTTGGCACAAGCTGACTCAGTGGGATGACCTATGTGCCAGCCAGTTGACATGCGTTCAATTTTGTCGGTTTGACGAAGCCTTTGGAGGAACAACAAACCTGATCAGTGCACAGAACTGTGCTCTTATCATACACGCACGAGTTCCTTTTATTGGCTTCGTAATCGTCGCAGACTGTGTCCCCGCACTCAAAATTTAAGCTCCTCGTTTTGTCCTCTTTCCAGTTCAAGTAGCGGGGTCTATTTTTATGAATGCTATTTCCAATTCTGTCTTTTATGCACGTCAGGGAGTAGAACGGGTTTCATAAAACTAATTATTAAGGGGATAGACCACACGAAATAGACCTTACAAGTTAACGATCCATGAAAGAAATACTAGAAACGGATATAGGACCAATATATTGTGCCCGTTAGACAGGAAGGTCGGGGGCCTGCTAGACCGCAAAAGCCTTATCGACATCCCCATCCGTCGAACCCATATCAAAGCCCATACAAAAACGAAGATAAAAACATCACTATTTCCTGCTGATGCTTAAATTGATACGAATAATTAATTCATACTGCATTGTGCTCCCAATGCGATTATGGTTGTTCACAAATTATATTTTCTGCCAAATAATAGACCATGTTTTGTCTGGACCATGTTTAGACTATCTACAAAGTAATGCGTACCTGTCCAATTGTGTATTTAGTGCGGTCAAGTACAACAACCTAACTCCACCAACAATTATACCGTACATGAATGAAGTTTGTGCGACTCACATCTCGTCGCTGTGGGCTAGGGGAATTGTTCTTGGTTCAAAACCTGGACTCGGCCTTCCAAACCATCCCAATCGACGTTTCTTTTTGCGTTTCATGGCATCAAACTGGTATAGACTAACCCCATAGTGATGGTCTCTACTGCATACTCATCCTACCCATTGGAATCGATGAATCCGCCATTTGGTTATCCGGCATGGTTAAGTTCAGCATCTTGAAAATATTGTTGCGACTTCACTGTTCCTAATTTTTATACTGGAAAATGTCTACACTGGCTCAACACTGTTGGGGATAGTCAAGATTGCCCTTTATTATTCCGCCACAGGCTTTAACATTACTTCTGTAATGCGCTTCACAGAATATAATAATTTCCAAAAATTCATAAAATATCCTTTTTTTTGTATCACAATAATTTACAGTCTTCTCAAAATACACTTCGACAAGTAGCGTCCTTAACTTTGAATTTCTAGGACACAACAATTTACCACTTTACCGTCCTGAATACAGTAACATACATCATGTCTGGACTTGGCAACACACCATAGGTACACCTGCACTAGGTACAAACAGCAATTAGGAATGCGGGGTAGGGGGTGGGGAAGGCAGCCCAGCGATATAACATACCAGTCAGTCGCGTATTCCCAGTGCCCAAGGGAAGTGAACTGCTCGCTGCTGTACTGCACAAGACCCCTAACCAGATAAGTAGCATGTACAATACAGTACAATCAGAATTGACCATTCACAACAACCACATAGTCACTCCGAACAGTCAAATTCCGAAGTTCTTTCACCACTCTTAGCATCACACCAAAACATCATATAGATTACAACTAACAAATAACGACGAGTATCATTACCAATACTGCAACTGAATAGGTATACAGTACATATTGTAAATATTTTAACCCGTTTTATCAAACATAGATTTTATAGCCTAAGTGTAATGGATCTGATGATGATCACTTGATGATCAAAACTGGTCATCCTAGTGTATTTATTAATCTCGTGTAATTTTTCTTAGGATTAGGGTATAACCCAACTTTCTTGGGTACATTCGTGTTGACCGACTGAAAAGCACCAAACTTTTGTTTCTCTAGGGAAACACTGAAAAATGGCTTCAAACCCCATAATCTTTACCAGTCTCATAAATTATTTTAACAATTTTCAAATTCAACAGTTGTACAACGTGCTCGTCCAAGTTCGACCCTTGGTTCGTGCACATTTCACAGATTATGTCTGAACAACTAGTTATACACTGTAATTTGAGTTACATGCAATCCCAGGAAATACCTTCGAGTCGTAATATCGTTGTTGTTGATTTAATTTAGGGGCATTGCGATATCGTGGTTATGTAGTCCCGTATTAGGGTGTGTGTAAAATGTCACTGATTATCTGCGTTATTGTGATGACTGCATTCGAGTGTGTATATGTAATTCAGATGAGGAATGGGAAATAGATGGCCGTGACCTTCATTTAGGAACCATTCCAGCATTCGCCTGGAGTATACGTGGGGAAACCACGGAAAACAAATTTCAGGATGTCTAAGATGGGAATCGAACCCGCATCTTATCAGTTTTGCCTCACGAGGCTTAGTGCACCCCGTTCCAGCCCTCATACTATAATGAAATTTAATGGCTGAGTCGGGAATCAAACCTGGGCCTTCGCAGTGACAGCGAAGAGTGCTAGCCACTACAGTCGTTACATCAAGTAGTACTAAAGATATATCTGTTTGTACCCAGAGAACCATGCAGATCCTGATAATGTTTCTGCAAGCGTTATTGTTAGTGTATGCATGTGTATCGATCTATTCGATGACCATAAAGTTGCTGCTAGTTGTGCGTCCAGTACCTCCTCTCCAATATCGGCACCTACGTGGCACAGAGAATAGACATTAATTGACCTGATAGCTAAGGATCTGATGTGGAAAATGAAGTATACTTAGCCAGGGTTTGGGTAGCACTGAATCTTTTTGGTGCAGTAATATTGGTGAGTTACCCTCTTCCAAACGCTCCACACATGCTTTAAATATTTCATTGTTTGTATGATTAATGAATGCTAAGAGGATAGAAGAATTGTCCAGTGTAATGCATGTGTATTTTTCTAGACTGTGACATGGTGTAAAATTCATGAGGTAAATGAATTAAAATTGTAAAACCATGTAAACAAGAATAAAAGGTACAACAAGTGTCCAGCAAACACAAGTTGGCAGGTGTATGGAAAAGGGACAACTGGAACACCTGGAGTTTGGAAGTACTTTACTACTTCTTGTGCATACACGTGCAGAAAATCAGTGAATGAGGGGTAGAAACGTGTATCAGAGAATCATTATGCATTGGATTCTAAAAAAATATGTTCCGTAATATGGTGTAAAATTGAAAGCTAGTGTGACTATTTGAATGGAGTGATTTTTTCGGATTTTTAAGCAACTACTCGTATTTTTGTTTTATTCATACAAAAATTACCCAATTCCTCTTCTTTCTGAAAATGATTTTATTGTACTCATTGCGGCTATTTTAAGCTTGTCAAGGCTATTTAATATGAGCAAGCATGACATTTAAACATTTGAGATGTTTTAAAATCGTTATAATAATAATTATAATACAGAATAGGGTCCGTGATCAAGAGAAAATAACTAGGAGACATTTAAAATCGCAGAAGATATCTCAGGAAGAAAGAGCAAGGAGATGTGAATGGGACACATGTTGGAGAGTAAATATTAACGTGCCTCTTTTCGAGTACATATTTTTGAATGTTTTGCTGTGTAAAAAATGTTCCTTATGGTTTAATTCTTATCAAATATTGTATAACTCTGTAAATTTGCTTTGGGTTTCGATCTGCTTCGATTTTTAATATAAATTTTGTTAGGCAGATTTTAATTGATAATGCTGAATTGCGAAAAATATTAAAGACGAGAGTTTAAACATTTATGGAAAGAACAGTATCCATCTAACACCGAACCCCAGACCAGTTATTGATTCTGTTCATCTTAACTACATATATAACAAGAAGTTCCGTGAAGAACTATACAGCCTACTTTTCATGCCAATGATTATTCTACAGTATATGAACCTATCTAGAATAATGACGAAATTAAGTTGGTAATATCGAAATATCTAATTAGTTCAAAATATATCTGGTATAATGTAGCCTAATAGAGCACTACAGTTGGCAGCCCTGGCGACTGAATATATTCTTAGTTCAATCTCTTAAGGTACAGAATACACAATTTGGTTGAAGTCCAATGGGCGTTACATGCAGTTAGACACTGGATCTATCAGCACGCGTAAAAGCATGATGCCAACAATACCATGCGTGTGCTGGTCAGAAATAATCTGAAATATTATGATATCTTGTTGTGCCAATTTTGGATGAAATCCATTTGTTAGTATAGAAGTTACATGTATTTTAAAATTGGACATATCAGCAGGCATAGAATCATGTTGGCAGCACTGCCTTGTATTCATTACTCCAAATTAATCTAGAATGTCAGGTGCTATACGTGTGCAAAGTATAGAGCTGTTGGCTTGCATACTTTCTGGTATATTGATATTAGTGTAAAATAAATATAGACAGCATTTATTAACAGTTGGCAGCCCTGATTGCTCTTAAGAATACTTATAGTCATATCTGTTATGGTACACATAGCACATACGAAATTTGGTTGAAATCCAACTGATAGTATAGAAGTTACATGTATTTAAAAATTGGTCGTATCAGCAGGCTTATAATCATGTTGGTAGAACTGACGTATATAAGTTACTCGAAATTAATCTAAAATGTCAGAATATACGTGTGCATAGTTTAAAGCTGTTGGCTTGCATACTTTCTGATATATTGGTATTTGGATAAAAAAAATAAAGAGAGCAATTATTAACAGTTGGCAGCCCTGGAGGCTCTTAAGAATACGCTCGGTCATATCTGTTTATGTACAGATATTACATACAAAATTTGGTTGAAATCCAATTGATAGTGTAGAAGTTATATGCATTTAAACATTGGACCTATCAGAAGGCTTAAAATTATTTTGGCAACACTGTCATGGTTGGTCTCCTGGAAATTAAACTGAAATAGTATTATCTACATGTGTGCCAATTTTGGAATAGCTCCCATGCATACCTTGCAAGATATCCAACATGGAGCTCAAATTTCTAGTGCGTTTTTTAAGCAGTTGGTAGCACTGACATCATTTTCAAATATGGACGTGAGATATTCCGGTGCACATCTTTACTCATACTAAATTTGGTTTTGATTGCTGCAGCCGTTTAGGAGTTGATAGGGGGACACACACACACAGCCAGACAGACCGACAGACAGAAGGACAGACAGACAGACACACATTTTCCCGGATCGATCTCATAAGTCTACTTTTCCCTCATTTTTGCAAAATGTGAAAAGTAGGCTAAAAATAATTAGTTTGGTGAAACAAAAACTTTGATGTACGATAAGAGACTTATTTTTATGGGACCACTTTTTGAATACAAAAATGTTCAATAACTCAAAAACTAATACAGCTACATAATTATAAATTAGAACAATATACGACAGAAACATTTTATGCAAGAGGTTAAAATTTGGTAATGATATGATGAAAACTGTAAAAGTTGAGAAATTCAGTCATACCTCCCCTTAAAACGAAAAGAGAAAACTATTATATTATTGTTAATTTAAGGCAGGTGTTTCAAACCCATATTTTACAAAGGGGCAGCTCAACCTGATAACGTGAAGTGCAGGAGCGGCTTGATTAAATAAAATAATATAAAGTTTATAACTACAGTAAATTAAATTAAATTAAGTTTAAAAATAAAATAAATTAAACTAAGTTAAATAAAACAGAATTTTAATTAAATTAAATGAAACTATATTGAATTAAATTTGAATTTAAGTTACACTATACGTTAATCGAAATAAATTAAATTAAACTAAACACATTAAATTAAATAAAAGTATGAATTAGATGCTGCCTTGATAAAATTGAAGCATACATTTATAATTAGGATTAGCCTATAGAGTATTAAATATTAGAAACAATTTTTCAGTGCTACCTAAGTAATCTAATATTTGGAAGCTTTTCAGTCGGCCAACAAGAGTGTGCCCAATAAGACTGGGCTGGGAATTACAATTAATTTCCTAGTGCCTGAAATAACTTACTTTAAATATTTCTACACGTAATTAAACACTTCACAAATGGGGGGCTAAATTGTATGACTAGTTTCGTTGGTCTAGAGTACATCATGAAATCCTGCTCACTCAGGCTTAATTTATTTTCAGTGGTTACATGTATAGGCGCAGTCGGTAGAGGCGCTGAGCTTGTAACTGAAAGGGAGTGGGTTCGATCCCCACCCAGGAAGTTTATATTAGAAACAAAACTACCACTTTCGGAAACGCAAATAGCCCTGGGGTTCACTCAGCCTACACCAGAAATGAGTACCAGGGTAATTCCTGGGAGGAAAGACGGCCGGGCGTGGAGCTGACAACTCCATCCCATGCAGTGCCGATGTCACAAAGGGTGGAAACCTCTACCTTCCACTACTCCCAGGGCCTCCATGGCCTGTACGGAGTTGGCTTTGCTTTGCTCTTTGGCTACATGTATAACGCTTTTGAACAACAGTTTTCATAATAAGCTACAGAATATTTTATTTAAACTTTGTTACGGTTAATAATTAAACAGTTTAGAACGCAATCACGCCAATAGCTCGCTACGGTATAAGCTAATTATTCAAAATGATTTCACACTTTTATATAAAATTTACGAACAAAACAACGCAAAACTGAAGTGTAATAGACTAACAAATAAGAACTATATAAAAAAGTACAATTGGTTAAAAAATCCGAACTCTTAAAAAGTTCAATTAAAGACTTCTGCAGCTGAATAATCGTAAATATTCTTGTACAGAAGTGTGACATACACAATCACTGATCATAAATAAGGCCTAATTGATCAGGATCTGAACATGTTTGCTAGACGAACGAAACTAATCATCCAATTTAGCCCCCCAGTATTGTGAGAAGTGGGTATTCATGCAATTTATTGTAACTCCCAGCCCAATATAACTGGACACATTCGTGTTGACCTACTGAAATGCTTCTAATAATAGATAATAGGCACAGTATTATGATTTCAGGGAATATTCAAAGGGAGAGTTTGGGTGAAGGTACGTTCTACTAGAGAATGGTGTGAGATTAAGATGGGCATTCGGACGACCCTTTCCAAGGTCTTCATTTACTGTCCACTGTGACCAACACAATTCACGAACGATGACTTACATCAGGTCTCGATGAAAGCAGTGATAGTGGCCAAGTTTTGGCCAATTGTATATTATTTGTAACTTTGTAAAAAGGCATGTACATTTCTGATAAGGGAATAATAAAGTGTATGAATTTGTAAATACATTAGTATCTCCAATGCAAACTCAGCAAACCACTGTGCCAGAAAATATATGTTCTATAATTTACAAAGTAATCTACATTGAACTATTAACATGTCACGTGTACTCTGGGCTGATTGAAAGTGATTTTCCAAGCAACTTTTATTTTAGACGTGCTGTACCCGGCATGCATTGCAATGCCATTCAAAGAAAGTGTTGGGGTTGTAATTTTGTTTGTTGAAGTGCTATTGGATACACAATACGTTTTCTTTTCAATCTCCGTTAAGGTATCCATATACGTTTAAAATGACACATTTGGACGAAATTTTTGTTTTTGTGTTTTTGATTTCATATGAAAGCCTAATCCTTCTACTTTCAGAAAATATATGGTTTTTACATTTTTCATGCATAAATGTGCTTATAAAATTGATTTAAAGGGACCAGTGCACGCCATCTTAGTCTGGAGTGGGCGGGGCACCGCGCTGCATGGTGTATTTCATGATTATTTTCGAAATTATTATTCAATTTTGGCGCTCGATGTTGCAGGATTTGAATAGCTCTTAGTGCACCCTGTCTTCCACAGATGGCTCTACATGCACATTGCTTACAAGCCAGTAATGGCAGCTTCCATGGTTACGTAGGCCTATTTGCAGTGAAAATATTTTATCGTCCCATCTTTACTTGTGTGCCTTTCCGTGTAAATTCTCGATCATGGGCTCTAAACATCGGCGAGTAAGATAGAATAAACGTAGTTTTCGTGGTAACCAGCATATGAAACCCAGTGAAAGCAAAATCAATAAAAATATAAATACTGAACCGTGTGGTGCATTACATTCCAAGATAGGGCCTACAACTGATAGTAATGTTTCAGATGATTGTGATTTATATGGTGGTAATTTGAACATTATATTTGACACAGATTGCCTTCAGAATTTAATAAATGTGGTAGCATGTCCCAGTTGCTTCAAAAGCTCTTCACTGAAAGTTCAGAACTTTGAAAATCAGAGATTTGGATGAGCTGTAGTTCTTGGTTATGTGGTTATGAAAGGAACAAATTTTGCTCTTCAAAAAGGCAGTAACGCTTTCCTTATTTATGGCACGAGGTCAATAGGTTGTGGTTACAGTGATTCCAAAAGGTTTGCTTGCATTATGAAACTCTCACCACCACCCTTGCCAAGGGCTTATAGTAAACATGTGAAAGCTTTATCTTCTGTTGTATCTACCTATGCAGAAGACTGCTGCCCTAGAAATTCAGGAAAAGAAAGGTAAAGAAGGTACCTCAGGGGAAGAAGAAAACTGAAACAAGACAAGAAACTTGAAAAGGAAGGTCGCACATATGCAGCAGGAGAATTCTAATGTTGTCATGTAAGAACAAAGACGTTCAATCATAATGTGAAGCTTCCAACCTAATTTACTCAAAAACTAAAAATCGTGCTTCTTTCACAGGTTCAAACAAGAAAAAGTCAAGTTGTAATTCAGCTATCCATCTCAACAAGGTTTCAAATTAAAGACAATGAAATAGGGCATGTTCTGTACCAAAACCGTCAAGACATATGGCTCCATTCAAAAACTGGATATGAAGAAAGGAAAAATATTATTGAAATTTTGCATCCTTTTTGAAAAAAAAAACATAATTATAAACAAAATGCTGATAAATTAACAATTCTGGTAGGGGACATGAAGGACACTAATAGCAATACGTATGTGAAAGAATAATTAAAATAGATACAATTTTGTAGTTGCTAGGGGATTTTAAAAAAGTACCAATTTCTTTAATAATTTTCTTTTGACACCCCTGGAAGTGTAAATTAATCATTCTGAAGGTATAATCGTCTTAATTTACTAAGCAGTGAACCACCAGAAATAATATTAGGTGATTGGTTTAGAACTATGGATGTTTTCAATAAACGTATACAATACGTTTTCTTTTCAGTCTCCGTTAACTGCCTGTAAATTATCTTAAAATGGATTTTCTAATTCAGAAACAGTTATGGGTCCGTGCACAACTACTAACGAAAGTTTCATCGCAATCGGATCAATGGTATATGATCGCGTACGGAATTTTGTCTAAACGATTCGCACGCCGTCACTCATTTGTTAAATCTACTTATGCGCTATCTATTGTAAAATGGATTGACTAAGCCCGAAATCTTCCCTGAAGTGTAAAAATGAACTCACCCCAAGTTTCATCGCAATCGGATGAATGGTATATGAACGCATAGGAGACATTCACACATACCAACTATGACGTAACATTCATTTTTATTAGCCGATTTTCATTTACGAAACAAGTAGTTCCGTGAAGAACTAAATAGTCTATTTTCATAATATCCTACTTATGTTAATTTCTCTTTCAACATACAAACTTCCAGTTTGATTGCTGTAATGGATTAGTAGATATTGAGAACTTTCTAAATATTTCGGATGGTCACCATGTTGGATTTTGATATAGGCCTTAGAGTTATGTACTATTACATGACGATTATTATGTTGGTGTTTTATTCAAATTTCAAATTGCATGGTTAGGACACAAGCAAGAAAAACGAGATTTTATAATTTCGCACAGTCGCCATCTTGTGGCTATGAAAATAATTTAAATGAATTAGACGCCAGTGGTTTAATATGTACATAAGCATACACCGTACCAAGTTTCACAGCCCTCGGATGGTTAAATTGCGAGATACGTCCATTTGAATATTTAAATTTTGAATTTGTGCTCACCAGGTTATTGAACGTCCCATATATGTACTTATGTTTATCGCCTCTATACACATACAAAATTTCAGATTTATTGCTGTCATAGATTAATAGATATTGAGAACCGTCTAAATATTTCGGATGGTTGCCATGGTGGAGTTAAATATATGTAGGCCATAGAGTTATGTACTATTAGATGAATACTATTGTGTACGTTCATTATTCGAACGTTGATTTCAATCGCATGATTAGAACATAATAACTAAAAACTTCATTTAAAAATTTCGCACAGCCGCCATCTTGAGGTTAAGTAATCAATTGAACTAAATAGATTGCAATTTGTATAGTCATTTGCTGTACCAGGTTTCACTGCATTTGGATGGTTAAATTGTGAAAAAGTTTACTTAAATGTTTCAACATCGCTTGGTCGCCATGTTCGTTTTGTATCTAACAGGTTTTTGAAAGGCACATGGGCGATCGTCTAGTAGTGCCTTTTATCACAGTACAACATTTCAAGATGATATGAGTTATAGTTTTGGAGATATAGAATGTCGGTGAATTATTTCGCACAGCCGCAATGTTGGATTGGTGAGACGTAATAAAAGTTGAAGGGCCCGGTCGGTGTCGGCCGAAATAGTCCTTACCGAGTTTCATTGAAGTCGCTCAAACCGTTTAGAAGATATTATGGGGGGGGGGGGGGGGTGAGTGAGTGTGTATGTGTGTGTGCGCGTCCGTGTGTGTATCCCCCCACTAATTACTTCTAAATGGCTGAAGAGATTTCAATAAAACTCAGTGACGTCATAGCACTGATTTGGCCAACCCCGAGCGTGCCCTTAAAATTTTATTACCGTACGTCTCACCAATCCAACATGGCGGCTGTGCAAAATATTTCACCAGCATTATATATCTCCGAAACTATTACTGATATCACCCTGAAATTTTGTACGGTGATAAAGGGCACTACTAGATGTTCACCTTTGAGATTTGCGAAAACCTGTTAGCTACGAAAACGAAAATCACGGCCAAGCGAATTTGAAACTTTTAATAGACTTTTCTCGCGATTGAACCGTCCAAGCACAATGAAATTTGGTACAGCAAATTTGATTACACATTGTAATGCTCTGGCATCTAATGTAGTTAAATTGTTTACATGATCTCAAGATGGCGGCTGAGCGAATTATTTCAATATTATTCTATATCTCAAAAACTGTTACCTATATCACCCTGAAATTTAGTACTGTGATAAAGGGCTCTACTACTTATCCATCTATGTAATTTTCAAAAGCCTGTGAAGTACAAAACGAACATGGTGGCCAAGGGAATTTGAAACATTTCAATAAAACTTTTCTCGCGATTTAACCATCTGAGCGCAATGGAATATGGTACAATAAATGTTTACACACATTGTTATGCTCTGGCATCTAATTCAGTAACATTGTTTACATAACCTCAAGATGGCGGCTGTGCGAAATGTTAAAATTTAGTTTTTATTTCTTGTGTATTAATCATGCGATTGAAGTGAACGTTTGAATAATGAACCTACGCCTCCAATAGTACATAACTCTATGGCCTACATGTATTAAATCTGAAATTGCGACCACCCGAAATATTTAGAAGGTTCTCAATATCTATTAATCTATGACAGCAATCAAACTGTAACTTTGTATGTTGATATAGGCTATGACCATAAGTTCACCTATGGGACTTTCAATAACCTGGTGAGCGCAAATCCAACATGGCGGTGATGCGAATTACAAATATTTAAATGGACGATTCTCGCGATTCAACCATCCAAGCGCAGTAAAACCTGGTACGGTAAATGCTTATACACATTTTAACCCACTGGCTTCTAATTTATTTCAATTGTTTTCATAACCATAAGGTGGCATCTGTGCGAAATTTAAAAATCTCGTTTTTATTTCTTGTGTCGTAATCATGCGATTTAAATTTGAATGCTACACCTACACAATAATCTTCATGTAATAGTACATAACTGTAAGACCTACATATACAAAAATCCAACATGGCGACCATCCCAAATATTTAGAAGGTTCTCAATAGCTACTAATCTTTTACAGCTCTCAAACTGAAATTGTATATGTTGATAGAGGCTATTAACATATGTAGGATATATGAAACTTGACTCTATAGTCCTCCACGGAACTACTTGTATATAGAGATGGAATATTACTTCAGTAAATATTTATCTTATTAACAGGAATGTTATAGCAGCCACAATTTGTTACTCTGGGGAGCAAATGTGTTAGACACACCTGATTTAGGCACGTTGCGACATGGTGGTCATGTAGCCCCATCTATTTGGATGTGTATGTGCATGTTTGAAATATGTCTGATAACCTGTGTCATTGTAATAACTGTACCAGTGTGTGTATTTATAATATGGTTAGGACTTGGGTGGTAGGTGGATGTAGACTTAATTAAGGCAGAACATGTTAGAGCTGGGAAGCCACGGAAAACAACTTCTAGAATCAGTGAATCCATCCATTGCATCCTAGGTCACCTTTACTTATCTTACCCTCTATAGCGAAGCTCATTAACCTCTTAGGTAATCTCTCCTCTCCCACATGACATGACCTCACCATCTGAATCGGTTCATACGAGCAGCTTCATCCAACGTGTTCATTTCTAACTTACAAGGGACTCCTGTAGCGTCTACCCACTGATTGGATTGTAATTGGTAGAGTATTCTCCTGGAAGGTCACTCTATACGATTGTAGTAAAAGAAAGGTTAATTGCCTTTATTTAAAGCGAACAGGGAGCCAACTCTGGAGGTAGACGCTATCAGAGTTCCCTTGTTAGTATTTCTCTCTTCATTACGAGTGCCCTCCTACTATTCCACCTATCTATTTGGCCCAGGAAACATTCGTGTTACACTTCACTTCACTTATCTTCAGCTTATGTATCACATATTGAATCTTCCTTCCCTCACGTACATGCAGCAAGGTCTGTCTGAATGCTGAGCGATGTAGTACATAATTGTTAGGCCTAAGTACAAACGGAATCAATCTACCTTTCTACTTGTAAGAGACACTGGTACTGAGTTTTCAAACCAATGTTCTTTTGAAATTTTGATAGCTAACTTTAAACTCAGAAATTAACGTGTATACCAAATTTCATTGAAATTGTACTATCATTTTGCAATATATATGTATTTTTAACATTATTTTTGAAAACTACGTAATAATCAAAATATTCCACACGCAAACCATTCCATTTACAAATCTAGTATATTGATATTATGTACTCTCAAACAGATTTAAGAGCATTACAAAATATGTCTCAGGTAACATTAGAGATTTAGCTGTAATACGTTTTTAGCTTCACACATATTATATTTTAAAATTTTGTAGCCATTTTCCTGACTCAAAATAATTAAACTTAATTATAACTCAGTAACTTGTTTTATGACCTTGTGAACTAAAATTGCCAATTTCATTCAATTCAGACAAAATGTGATGCCTATGGAGCATTTTGAATACATAAAAAAGTAGTTTTGAGAAAACTCATTTTATATATTGACATGGTGTAGTAAAGCTCCATGGCCTAGCTAAAGGTTCATAATGCTCCTGATTTGTAAGTTTCCCTGTCCTAATTATTCCAAGCAGCTTCTTGCTGCAATTTGATTCCATGCCATGTGGTTCCCATTTCCTTTTCTTGGCAAATACTCAGTACCAATGTCCCTTAATTATTCACCGAAATAAAGAAAGCATTTAAAAAAATAAGAAGCTGTGTTGACTCTCATTCCTAGATTATGTAAATTGCCCTGGCTTGAAGTGATAATAAACATCTCACTAGCAATCGCGAAGCACATGCATTGGTGTTGAATTCAGCATACATCTGTGTCATCACAGCGCAGCGTGGTGTTTCTTGTCCTCCCCTACTCTCAACCCCTCTCACCCCAACATGACGGTCTCCTTTCCCTCGTGTTCACTCAAAGCTGCCCTAGACTTCAGCAAGAGAGACTTCGCCTCAGGCGCTTTTCTCCACTCCATTTCGAAATACCAGCACAAGACTGCTGACACATTCCACAAGCTGTTGGAGGGAACCAGCTTGTAAACTGGCAGCCATCACAGAACAAATAATGGCTGGTCAATAAGTGTGTGGATCAAAGGGTCGACAAAAGAAATAGTAGTTGGAGATACGGCAGAATAAAAGCTGTTTATCACAATGCACTCAATCTGTCGAGATTCATTTAGCCATTTAGCTGTTGTCAGTACTTCGAAAATGTCTCTATCTGTTGATATCTTAGTTGTATTTCGGCATTGAAACGTATTACTCTAATAACCTGAGGTCCATTTAATTCCAGAAAAGTAATCATCTTATTTTCCAGATCATGCTCAGACAGTTGCAGAGATTTAACATAAGGTATTTTGTAACATATCTATATAATTTCATTCCTGAAGCAACTATATTTTCTAACACATGTATATTTTTGTTTTTGTTTGATCCTGTTTAACTGAGGCGACTGAAGTAGCTTGAGTATGTGCGAAGTTAATGACTTGGGTCAGAGATTGGAATAGATACGGCAGGAATTGAAATAAGGTGCTATTATGGAATTTGACAGGATGGAATGTGGTAAACCCAGTGGAGATACCACATATATCATGACCACTATGGAAATTTGCATTTGAACCTCCAATCTCTGGATTTGCTGCAACATGCAGCTCCTCATTGTAGTAATTTAGCGTTACTCAACACATTCGGCTAAGCTCCTGGGTGTCAAATGATAAGTCTGTATAAATTTACCCATTTTTCCCCGGAAAGTAATATTTAACGACAACTAGAACATAGGCCTACATCCTATACATCAAACACTGTCCATATTTCTAGCCTATTTTTAACATTTTTCAAAAATAATTGAAAATGTACACACTATCAACTCCTAAACGGTTTCGGATATCAAAGTCATATTAGGTATGAGTATACCAATATTAAGTAAACCAGGTCATCTCAAGGGCATATTTAAAATTGATGGCATTGCTGCCAACTGCTGAAGAGATAAAATTAAAATTGGAAACAAATTATGGATGTCTTAGAATGATAACATGAAAACTTTCCAAACTTGCCACACATATAGGTCATAATATTGTTCCCGCTGGCCGAAGGTTTCGGGGAGCCACCGGTTTCAAATGACCCTTCCGAGGCCCCCTTCCAGTTAACACACATGTATAGGGGACGACTCATTCATAGGCTGGTATTGCACAAAAGTCTGCACTCGGGGGTATCGGGAATTGGTGAGGTTCGATCTTTAACCAGCTCAGAGGAATGCATCGATAACAAAACTTAACAAGAAAAGAGAGGTCAGTCTTATGTTAAAATCACGAATAAATTTTATTCAGAATAGATCCCTAGCCTAGCATGAGAGTTGCAAACGGCTAGTCCGATACTATTCTGCCCTGAAAGAAAATATCAAAAAGTCCTAATCAAGATCTAAATCACTCTCATGGTCCTAATACAAAATTCGACTAAGAACGAACAAGCTAAGAGTATGGCACGTAAGATCAGCCCTAAGCAATTACATCGAAAATGACTACGGGAGGATAAAACATCAAAGAATCTACAGCAAAGCAAGACATTTACTTGTTTACAAATAGTAGAAACATTTACATTTAATAGCAAGGGGAAAATTTGTCCTGTGCTATGATGGTGCCATCTCTAACATTTATCTTTAGATTTAGGTGTTTAGCTAGTCCTAAATATCATTAATTAATAAACGAGACGCGTTTATTACAAAGAAAATCAAGCTATGTGCACAACGTTGCAGAATAAAAAAAGCTATGATAGTACAACACAAATGCATACAATAATTCAGCACTCTTATGGCTGTGCAATTGGCACTGCCTGCATACTCGGTTTGTTACTGTTTGTAACAAATGGTCATAGTTTCAAAGTGTTAAGAAAGTAGAAAAAATAGGAAAGCCTGCAAATGCGATAGTAATTAAACAATTACATCGACTCATATTGCTACCAATCTGATGTGTGTGCTACAGTTATCACATCACCAATTGGTTGTCGACTATTCATGTAAAAATGTATAAAAATGTATCTAAAATAACTTAACAATAAGTGTCAAACATTTGGTCCAGAAAATATTTTATTTTTAGTATTTATTATCTTTATTTAGAAGCCTACGTGGCTTAGGCGGCAGCACGCCGGCCTCTCACCGCTGGGTCCGTGGTTCAAATCCCGGTCACTCCATGTGAGATCTGTGCTGGACAAAACGGAGGCAGACAGGTTTTTCTCCGGGTACTCCGGTTTTCCCTGTCAACAATTTCATTCCAGCAACACTCTCCACTATCATTTCATTTCATCTGTCATTCATTTGATCATTGCCCCAGAGGAGTGCGTCAGGCCTCGGCAGCCGGCACAGTTCATATTCTCGCCGCTAGATGGGGGCTTCATTCATTCCATTCCTGACCTGGTCGGAGACTGGAAGCAGGCTGTGGATTTTCATTTCATTTCATTTATTATCTTTATTTAAGTTCAGGGGGAATTAGGAGATTAGTTTATTTTCACAAAATCCTATCTTTGATTATTAAAGCTTCACACAATTATTTATTCCTCACAGTATAGGTGTTCAGTTTATGGACCTTTAAATAGCGTTCAGTGTACTCAGGTAACGTGCGAATCCAACTAATGCATAATAACTTAATAGTTTACTAGACACACGGTGTCTCCACCAACACTTCATTAATATTATTAGACACCCTGTGTCTCCACAAATACTTCATTATTATTATTAGACACCCTGTGTCTCACTCAATACTTCATTATTATTATTATTAGACACCCTGTGTCTCACTCTTACAATTACGGATTCATCAATCCTGGAGTCATCGGTTAGGTACGACTGCAGTAGCTCGTTACCACCTGAATAACCACAATAACATGTCGGCGGTATTAAATCCACCATCACGACTCACTTCACTAATACCATAATAATGTTAATTACAATAAGTGTGGATCCCTGAATTATACACGTTTTAAATACTGGTCATAAAGGTTATGTGTGTAGAAAACTCATCCTAACAACGCTATGAATTAACATGAAGGCTTCCGATACAAACTAAAGTGTGAGATTGTACATTCATTAAATTGCCTCTTCCCTGAATGAGGTCGAACCTATGTTCTCTGGTTACAAAATACTGTTGCATTCATTGCCTGTCTGGCTTCTCATAAAGAATTAAACCTGTTTTCAAGTATTGATCTGTCAAACAAGTGTGAATAACGGAACTCTGAATTCTGCTTAGAATAATAATAGGAATTTCACAGCCTTCTAAATAAATAATGCACTGCCTAAGATCTAGTGTGCTGTGTAGTGGTTTGGCTTGTACATGTAACCTTGGCCTTGTTTTAACATCTGCCAAAACTAGTTTCTTTGTCATCAGCTTGACAAAATAAAAGTTGATAATAACTGTTTTGAAATGATACGAAATGGACATTGAAAAATACTGCCTTCTTGGCGTTTATATATTTTTATCAAACTATAACTATCCACATGTGTTCTTATAATAGCTACCTGCGATGTGCACTGTTAAATGAAACCACACTAAAATTAAATCTACTGTTTCCAACTCATTACAATTACGCTACTGATACAGGATCTGACTTACAGAAGCAGCGACCGTCGGTTAGAGACCCGCCATGAGATGTTGTAAGTGGTCTCCTTTATGGTCTTAAATCATTACCTCATTGTTTCCGGTCACCTTCCGCTGCCAATTCCCCACGCATGTTTTAGTTATCCATTTGCATTGCGTGGTAGGGGTTATATTCCAAGATTTGATGTTTCAGTAGGATCATAATGTTGCCGTTGGTGATAGTATTACACATGTTTAAAGAAAACTTGCACTCACTGATGCTAAGGTGCGGTAATAAATTGCCCATTAATCCACTCAGCCACTGGCGTTAAATTATCGCTTGTGCGATGTTCACTCGCAACTTTCACTAATATTTACACAAAATATAAATCAAAATCACTGCCCATCCGGCAAAACATAAAATAATCTTCTGGATTTTCACAGTTTATCAATTCACAGTTTTTATAATACACTTGGATGCGACCATGTGGTCTTAAAGTTTGCGTAGCACGCTTCCATAATTTTCACTTAGTGGATCAAAATATTTCACTGATTAAATGTTACTAATTGTCTACAATTATTCGATTAATGGATTATGCCCTGATGGCTGTCCATTCGACAAATACACTCGGATTTTCCATAGCACATGGGTTCCGTTCTCGGAACGTGTCCTTACTCGTGCTTCACATGCACATAGGTGTTGCTTCAACAAACGATAAGTAGGTACTGGCTTCACAAAATATGGCGTTCACTCAGGACAAGAGTTAGCCGCGTAAATAGACGGTCTCGCTGATCTACGATGTATACCGTATTTTAAATAAGCAGAATTACGTTGATTAAATTATTGTTGATTTATGGAATGTCTAAAGTGCATAAACATGTTATTATAAGTGATATTACTTCAGCTTCTTCCTGCCGCTCGCAGGGTATGTTCAGTTACTTTTCAGCATGGATCTTGGTCTTTGTTAGCTGTGCAAACATGCGTCATCGGGCGCAACATTTTATAGTGGTATTGAGTATCTATAAATGGAATTGTTGCCAACTTGATTCTATGCGTGCTACTGTAGTAGGATCATTGTCTAACTGAATATAACGACCAAACTATGGACTTCCAGAAATGTTTGCATGTTCAACATATAGCCTAAGGGACATGTATATATACATTTTCAGTTACCTGGATAGCCAGGTAGCCAGGTTGACAATGCTATCTAGCGTCTTGATCTCTAGTCTCAATACTTCAAAAAGTAAGCATATTAGCAGTTCTAAACTTAGATAATATATAGTCCATATCGTTACAAATAAAGCTTGATCAATCCATACATAGCAGTGTTGCCAACATGATTCTACGCATGCTAATATATTCAAAGTCTTACTGCATGTGATTTCAATGTTATGTAGTGGATTTAAGTGAAATTTTGTATCTGCAAAGTATACTTCAAATGAGATATTTTATGAGAATTTTAGTCACCAGAGCTACCAACTGTTGATAAATTATATCTATAATTTTGAACCATAGTCTCAATATATACTAAATTAGGCAGCCATATAAGTCTTAAATTTTCCACAAGTATAAATCACATCATTGCAGATTCATTTTAAGCAACCCAATCACTACCATCTCTCACTTAAGTGGGGTCAAGCTAGAGCTCAATGGAGGACGGAGTGGAGATAGGTTGTTAACTCCGATGAGAGTCTTGATGCCAGTGATGACGTTAGGCTCGTTAAAAAGAGGCCAGGTGAGCACTTCGAACCATGCTGTCTACGGCGTCGACACACTTGCCCTACAACAGGAGTTATGTTCCGAAGAACAATTTCCTATAACAGCAGGCAGACTGTCGTCGTCATCACAAGAACCTTGACAGCACATGTGTACGCCAGACTGGTGATTGTACCGGTTGTGCTGCCATTCAATCACAATTTTCATGGGGACATTTTCCAACAGGATAGTGCTCATTCCCATACTAATGCTGTCACTCAACGTACGGGTGTCGAAATGTTGTCAGGCTGTGAGATCAACAGACTGTTTGACCATTGAGGACGTGTGGGATACTTTTGGACGACAAATACAGCGTCATCCTATGTATCAACAGATTCTAATTTGACTGACCAAGTGCAACAGGCGTGGAACTCAATCCCAGAAAGGGGCATACGTCACCTATACGACACAATGCATGTACAATTGCTTCCTTGCATTCACAATCGTGGCGACTAGTGGTTATTAATCTACCACCATGCAACGTGTCTTCTCGCGCATACTTCAACCTGTGGACTAGGAATTTAAATCAAATAAATAGTTTACCTTGACAATTGCTTAGTCTAAATTGTATTCCATTAAACTAATGTCTTCTTGATATTAATACAGTATTTCATTTTTTGCCAGTGTAGAATCAGATACCAGTGTCGTTTGGTCAGTTATCATAATCAGGTAACAGACTTTGTAGGTCGGTTGTGATATACGATTTAGCTGGGATGTATGTCTAAAAAAGAAGAAAAGTAAGGGTCTTATCGTGAAAGGTAAAGGGGATGTGATCGTGTTGAAAGCTAATCTCCAAGGAACGTAGAATACTACAACAATATATATGTATATATACACGAGTATCTCCAACCACACCGTAGTACACAAATCTCACGCAGGATAGCAGTCATTAGTGACTATAGCAGACGATGGGTTTCGCAGTGATTCATTCTCCAACATCCTCCCCAGCCTGGTCTATCTCGAGAGGGATGACCAGCTGGGCAGACCGTATCAGATGATTTCCGTCCGGGATACGAAGCATAACCATTGTAGTCCTCCCGTTACGTCCTTCCCATAATACTTCGACAAGTGCCTTATTCCACGTGTGTCTTGGGCAGGTGTCCTCTTGTAGTAGAACTAGGTCACCCACTGTAATTCTCGTACATGGTCTCGGGGCTGACGAACTTCGTGGAAATTCCGTAACAGCAGCAGGTACTCTTTACTCCAACATTTCCAGAAGTCGTAAGCTATTTGTTGGCGTAGTCTGAAGGTTCGTACTAGGTAATTCCTAGGTGGTTCTATGCCGGTGGGTATCGTGGTAAGCCGATCTCCAAAGAGGAAGTGGGCTGGAGTCAGTACGTCGCCATTGTCTCCTTATTGTGTAAACGAGACGATCAGTTGTAATATTGGTCGTGGCAAATCACACATACAAGACTGCACCGTAGGCTCATTCCGAAGCGTCATAGAACACGTGGATTGTTAGATCACCGTTGGGGTTTGATACTCCAGTCCATCAGGATATGCGAATGGAAGACAAGTTGTGAAGATTAGAAATCCGTGTTTCCCATCATAGGGCGAGTTCTGACGGTAGTACCCCATCCCAGTGTAGACCATTACACCAAGTATCCCGAAAAAGGATCTTGCTGACGTTCGGTACAGGTGCAAATGAACCAAGTGGATCGTAAAATTTTGCGGTGATCCTTAGTACTTGACGTTAAGTAAGGCTGTGAGTTGGTAGAATACGGTGACGGCTGAGTTATCATCGTCGATGCTAGCTGCAAAGTCGTCCATGAGCGTATATTTGTGCAAGAGGGCTGTTGCAGTCGGGTATTCTTCATGATGCAATGTTGCCAATTCCCGAAGCGTGGCCGGAAGAAGTAATGAACTGCTGGTGAGTCCAAAGCGAAGGCGAGTAAAACAGTACGGTATGACGTTTCCCGTAGTCTGATAGTTACACAGTCATTGCCAACTTCAGTATTATACCACATAAACCATGTCAAAATCTGTCCTCTTTGTTTCGGCTCAATTGCACACAAAAAAAAGCCTGACATACTGCACCCTTCCGTAGGAATAATATATGGTCATACTTCGTCTAGCTCAATCAGTTCGGGGATAGTACGTTCATTTCCCACGATATGACACATATATTTTGGGATCATGAGCAACACAGGTCAACACTCAAAATAAAAACCAAAATTTCATTAAACATATTTAATTATGAAATATGGCACACCACAGATTTCTATAACAAATATAAATGACATTAGTAAAAATCAAACTCTACAAATACATAAACTTATTCCTGTACCCAAAAGGAATATCTACTACAGACAAAGTGGTCTAGAACCATGTTAATACGACTCCACTAAGCCTATAACATGTCTGATTGCACTACCATATGGCATGCAAACACTACATGTTCTATTGAATCCTACTGATTCTGCATACCTTAGAAAGTCTTTAGGGTAATACCCTAAATAGTTCTTTGACTATCTACATTAATCATCTAAAAATGATTTAATTATCAACAATTTTCAGCTTTGGGTTTCTCAAATGTGTTTTACCAATATTTACTTTAAGTTCCACAATATTCTGAACTTTGGTTTACACTTATCAAATGTTCTTTCTCTCTCACGTACAGTATGTTAAGTACTATTACCGTGGGTAGTCGTGCATTCCTTCAATTAAAACATACTGAATGATTCAATGAGATCGCGTCTCCCCGACACGTCTATTTTTGTTTCATTTAAGGAAATCTCTGCACTTTATATGTCACGCATTGGGAGTTTGTAATTACTCTGTAATATAATATTCCTAAAAAACTGGATTTGAACGATATTTCTAGCAGGAAATGCTTGTTATAACATATGCTAATGGATTAAGTTATCCTAGCCTTCATTTATATAGCCAAACAATAATTTGAAATATCTGTGTTTTAATTACCAGTAGGCTCACACAAGCCATTGACGGTCTGCGACCCTCCGAAGTGGCTTGGGCCCGACACATATAATTTACGACCTTAGTCTCGCTTTTAAAAGCCTAAACGTTGGGATATTCTTTCAAGAACTGTGACACATGCTTGGCATCGCGAGGCTACACACATAACAGATTTCTTCGCTATGAAAGATTTTAAAACATTTAGCCCTAACTGCTATTAATTACTTCTTGCTCATTATCAAGCATTAAGCTCACAAAGGTAGCACGTTGAAAAAAAACCTCCTGTGTACATCCGAGTCCATAGGTTTCATGTTGTTGTTGTTGTCGTTTAAAGGGGCCTAACATCTAGGTTATCGGCCCAGCCATAGGTTACAAATATCCTTCTCAAAAACAAAATCGATCGCTCAGTTTTTCTTCAAACATTCGTAAAGGATTACGTGTTATAAGTGGGCGGTCCTTTTTTACTTATAACTCTGCGCGGATTCATACGCCAATGGTCTCTGACGTAATGCCCTGTCATCACTTCTTATATATTCAAATATTACAGAGTTTTACCTTTTCAAAAATTCTCTTTCCAATTATCCGCCACTATGGTATATTCATATGTTATTAATGTTGCGTAAATCTCAAAATCCTAGTAATTTCGTCACAACTTAATCCCCGCCTCTCACTGATATCAGGCGAATATCGTCCAGACAGCTTTAATCAGGGGAATTCCCTTCTTATTTCCACTCTCTGTGTCATACAAGCAGTCCCGGGCTTATCGCATAGTGTTAATCACTAGTGAGAACTCATCAGCCCACGTACAAGATGACACCACCTTTCGGAATCATTTCGTTAGTCATAATCTTCTCTTGCATGTTATCTCCTAACATACATACTTACATCTCTCCTTGGCTTATGGCTAAAACCTCATGAATACTGTTTCCCTGTCAGTCCACTGACCTGACATTATTCATAATACCACTGTATTATTTTAAGACCTCACGTTTCGTCTTATTTTCCGCCTGTCATTTCTCTCGTTCCGAGTTACGGTATTTAAATCTTGCTTTTATTTGAGGATATCCATGGTCTTTAGGTCGTGTCCTTCCAAGCCTCCGTCGGATGGACACAATACATCACACAAAACTGCAATTGGATACAAACGGAAAAGTAATAAGACGGCAACAATATCAGGTAACAAATTTGGTCCTATTTCTAAGGCGTCGTTTAATACAGGAAAGTCTTTTTCGTAAGATGAGCCATCAAACACGTTCCTTCCTTTTGTTAATTTCCTTCTTGTCTCCTTCACTGCGTGATAGGTTGGTAAAAGACATTTCCAATAGTGGCGTCATCTGGAGCTATTTTTACTTGACCCTTTCTCATGTAATCCAAGATATGAGCGTGATAAAGAGTTTTGAATTCCTGATCGGCATTCATGCGTCCTTGGAGTGAGCAGAATAGTTTCTCTGCTGTAGGTAAATTGCTGGATAAGGCAATATTGTGTTTTATTGGGAGTGATACGACCCTTCTTCCATCTTCGATTTTATATGACTCATGGAATTCTTTGAGGATAGCGGCTTCTTTCTCTGGTAATTCTCTCTTCTGTGTTTCTCTTATTCCAATGGTTTCCAAATTCCAGAATCGCCTCATGGACTCGTCGGAGATTTTATTTTCCGTGGTACCGTTATGTTGCCTCATGGCCTGATTGTTGTTCCGGATCTATTCCCCGTAAGGACCCAACCAAAAATTGTGGGAAGCAGGACCAGTGTAGGTGACACTCTAACTGGCTGTTTTGAAGACATGATCTTCCATTTGCAGTCCGAACCTATAAGAACTTCTATAGGCAGGTCTTATTAGATTCGTCTCGTAGATCAGCAAATTTTCCCTTGTTGACCTAAGCCAGAACCCCAACGTCTTGCGACGGTGTTGGTTGCGCTGAATACGTGTTGTTACTTTCCAAAGCAAGTGACAGTGATCAGAGCCTTTGTTGAGTATCCCATGATGTCAAAGCGGACTTCACTTCTTTTCCTGCAGTATTAGAGGGCGTTTCAAAAGTAGTGACTTCTAGACTTCTGCTACCGGTGACATGAAGTTCCAGTGAATCTATTAAGGAACTGTGAATGAAGCTCGACTGGCTTCCTGAATCCAAAATACAAAGTGTTAATTTGTTCCACCCCGTTGGGCCTTTGATCAATATGTGGGTGATTTGTAAGTACGTGAAGTTTGGAATCATAACTGAAATCTTGCCAACTGAAGTCTGCAAGCTGTCGTTTCTATTGTAGATAGAGACTTGGCTTTCCCTTGTTTGAAAGATCGACCTTTGTAGTGGCCTCGTCTTAAGCAAAGAAAACAACGATTTGTAACTCTCAGTTTTTCGGTTCTTAACTTGATATCTTTCATTTTCTGACAATCTTCTCCCCGACGTCCGGAATTCCTGTCACTATATAGGCCCTACGCGGAATGGCTGTGGTGTTCAATTAAACCCTTTCTTGCTGTTGTTGGCCTTTGTATTCATTGAAGAGCGGTTGCCGTTGGTATGTAATTCAACGGTTGAGTGGCAGAACCACGTATATTTTGGCCAGATAGAGATCTTGTAGTTCTTAATTAGGAAATTCCAATAAGCGGAGGAGGTTTCCTTCCCGTAAGTTATTTATTTATGCATGAATTAGCCAGTGCCGCCAAAGGTCTTCTGGGAAAGCTCTCAACACTTTGGTTGTAAATATACGCCCGAACGCTTCTATGTTTTCACCTAGTGCCTTTAGCGCTTCTAATCGTCGATGCCACTCAATGTAGGTGGCGTGCAATATCGCTGGCTTATGAGAGGTGGCGGCTTCTAAATTTTCCAATAAATCTATAAGACTTTGTATGATTCCATCTCTGTCACCGTATCTTGAATCAAGAATCTGCTTCGTTCGGTCGTAGTTATCTGCAGTGACCGCTACTCCGTCTACTAGGATTTTAGATTCATCCTCTAGTTAATCTCGGAGAAACACGTGTTCGTTTATGGTTGAAAGACGTGTGTTGATGTCCACTGAAGACTGGAATTTTTCTCACAACCTGGGCCATGTCTCGATATCCCCCGTGAAAGTTTCAAGCCTGATAGTAGGTAGTTTAATGTCTTGAGTGACCGTAGATTGTGCAATTGAACTAACAGTGGGTTGAGTAGTGTCCTCACGCTTAACTTTAAGAAGATTAGTGACCTTCCGTATTGGACGCTTATTAGAGCTGTCAATTTATTGCTCGCAAGCCTGTGCGTCTGTCTCGCACTCCTCATCATTCAACAGATCGTGTAATTGTTCGTCCAGTGTTAATCGTTTCTGTAGACAGTTCTGTAAGAGTTCAAGAGCGCGAGCTATTTCATCCTGTTATGTCGAGTTAATCGTTTCCTTAGACAGTTCTGTAAGCGTTCAAGAGCGTGAGCTATTTTATCCTGTTCTATCGAGTCGTTAACTTATTACTTTATTACCAAGGCACTTAAAATACTACAACCATACCGTAGTACACAAATCTCACATAGGACAGCGTTTATTATTGACTATAACTGACGATGGTTGTCGAAGTGATTCCTCCTCCAAACAAGTATTGTGTATTGGTAAATCAAATCGCCTCCTGCACATAAATCGTAGAACTAAGGACTTTATTAAAATCAAAGAACTGAATGTAGTTTTCACTATTTTGAGGATCAGAAATCCCTACCAGTGCTATTGGTTAAGTCGATTCGACAAAGATTACAATGCACTTGGAAGAACTGCTATTAGATGTCTCTAGTTTGCGTATCTTTGAGGATTTGAGAACAAGATTATGATAGGTGCCTCGGGATTTCAAATAAAGAACCAACCCAGCACATTTTCGGAGCGTGTTTGGATGATCCTAGGAGGGAAACGAGATGAGAACAGCCACTACCAGCATAGGAATTTGGCCTTATATCTGCGAACGTGCTACTAACCAGTCCTAATTAAGGCTCAACTGTATATTGGGAGTGACATTATGATTATTGGTAAACTGTGGATTGTGGGGCTCACACTAGCAAGTAGAACGAACATTTGTTGTTAATGATGATTCATTTATGGCCAGGAACATATTGGTGTACTTGGATGTGAATTTTTTCAGATAACCTCTGTTTTTGTGGTGGCTGTAGTAGTGTATCTGAAATTATTAGGGCAAGGATTAGGGGCAAGCACTCCAGGATGTGGTATGAGATAGTGTCCTGTCATATGTCTGAAGAGAATGTGGAAAATACCGGGAAAACTACACTCAGGATGGCCACTAACGGCGCAGGATTCGAACCGACGATCTCTGAACTTGCTGTAGCTCCTCGTGGCTGTCATGGTGGACTGCCCAACGCACAAGGCTACACTGCAGGTGAAGTAGGACGGAAAGAGGCGTTAATGCACAGGAAATAACGAAAACTAGAGACAAGCTAAGGAATTGCTAGCGAACAGCTATTTCCGTTTTGGCTGGCGGCCTGGCTCAGCGGTAACGTTGTCGCTTGCTGTGCCCAATGTTTCAGGTTGGAATCCAGGCGCAGTCAGCTGACATTTGGTGGTGCGCAAATGCGAGGGAGCCGTGTCATAGATTTACTGGCACATTAAAGATACCCATCAGGGAAAAAAACCGGCACCCCGGTGTCTCTAAAAGCTGCAATAGTTAAAAGGGACGTTAAGCAAAAAAAAGAAAATACGAGCCTTACAGTAGTCGCATATGATGTGTAACATCTGACATAGAAGAAACCTCACGTGTAATTGTTGATACACCGGTATTTTATACTATTATTGGCAAAAATATTAATCTATTGTAAAAGGGAGTGTTTTACAGATATTATAGTTTATAATACGGAACTCATTTTATTATATGATTTGTAGCTTCCACCAGCACTAGCCTAAATAAAGAATACGATATGGATCAACTAGATTAATAGACGCGACACCGCTCATAACACCTTAAATTCCTTATAAACAGGTCCTCTTCATTCACAGACCAACACGTAATTGCATATGGATTCTGTTAAAATGAGTCATATTGATATGATAAATATCGTTTAAAATGATAATCTGGTAGCAAAAATATCTATCCCGTCCGGGATTCGAACCCAAGATCTCTAGATTCACAGTCATAAGCACTAGCCCCACGGCTATTTCGACTACGCAAGTTTTGTGCACAAGCTGGTGACTTATTTGCACGTTCCAATAATACTGCATTACGGAATTAAGTTTCATTTATATTTTGCTTGTTTCGATAAAGTTCCTGCGTGAAATTGAGTTTAAAATGCCTTATGAATAGGCCCTCTTGTGAGTAAAGAGAATGTATTCAGTAATAGTTCATGCAGGCTTGCTCAATTCTCGTATAACCACAACGATTATATTATATTGATGACTGCATTACCGTTATGTGGGTTAATATTTGAATAGCCTTTGTGCAGAAACATAATACCGGCAATGCCGACTACTTACAATGTTTGATATTAAGGCATTTTACCATCTAAATACTGATACGAAGACTTCGAACATGTACCATGTGCTTTGTTTCAATCACTTGACACCAGAGTTCGCATGAGCGTTTACCGTTCAGTATGTCAAATACATTCCACATGGCCGAGATTACGTCATAGTATCAATTTCGACACCGCGCGCTCATTGTTTCTCGTACCACTGCCAGCTGGGTCTTTCCACTGCCCGCTGGATCGATCGATCGAGTTGGCAGTGCATCTTATACTTCCGTTCGTTCCACCACTGCCAGCTAGTACACTTCCGTTCAATCGATCGAGCGGGCAGTGCATACTTCCGTTTTCCACCACTGCCAGCTAGAACACTTCCGTTCAATTGATCGAGCGGGCAGAGCATACTTCCGTTTTCCACCACTGCCAGCTAGTACACTACCGTTCGATCGATCGAGCGGACAGTGCATACTTCCGTTCGATCCACCACTGCCAGCTCGATCGTTCCGATCCACTTCTGTCCCCAATTTTCAAAATCACTCCCACAAAACTATCCCGCAACCGAGCGGAAAGATGTTACACATCAATAACATTATTATTATTATTATTATAATTATTATGATTATTACTTCCGTTTTATTCACCAATGTTTCAATAAAGATGAAATCCTCTTATCATTACCCATAGCACCCCATGTAAAGATGGGCAATAGGCAACCTTTTTGTATGGCTATATTATGTTTTATGACTGTTAAGCGATTCAGTAAGATAAGCGTTCGTCGGAGTGGACAACTCGTGTGGTTTTAGCCTGTGCCAAGGCCAATGTAGCCAACTGCTTGGCCATGTTGAAACACCAGAACTCCTAAGTTAAGAAACACTGGGCATGGTCAGAACCTAGGTGGATGACCGTTTCTTGAGGACCACCTGTTGTTGGCGGGGGAAGGCGAAAGAGGAGCGGAAAAGTACTGGCCACCCTACTGAAATTAAAATCCCGCCCAAGACGACATCTTCGGAGTTGCAAATTAGCCTACGGCTGAAAACCCTCCTTCCTAAAGACCAGTGTAAATGTATTGTCTTGTGTTTAACATCTGTATTCCCAGGATATTACTAAATTTGAATGTCGTGGGCTAATTTCCCACTTCTAGAGCAGGCATTCTCAACCTGGTGCTAGCGAGCATAAGCGCTCCTGAGATCCATTCTTCAATTAAAGATCCGTTGCAGGAACCAGAATAAGAGTGTTTTTTCATTTCAAATTTGGCAGTCAGAAAATTTATCATCTTGTGAAATAGTATTTTTAATCTAAAAAAAGATAATTGGCTACCTCCTGTGTTGTGAGTAACGAGATATATGCTAATTCTGCTCGACTGTCGACCCGTAAATGTATCTGATCTATATTAAAAGACTAGCAGTAATGCCCGGCTTCGCCCGGGGGATTTATTTGTTTTATGGATGATAATGAATACCACTACAGAACTGGCACATGATACTTTAACTACTGTACCAGAAAAGATTTTTTTTAATATCACTTTTAGGGGTGGTGCTGGTGGTTGTAGTGGGGTTGATAAGCAGTACAGTATGATTGACGTAAATTTTAGGTCATTTTCATGTAATGATAATAATGAATAGGGAAACGGTTCTTTACTAACTACAGCACTGACACGTGTAATTTACAGACAAATGTCTAAAAATGATTTGGAAGAGGAGTAAGTGAAATAAAAGACACTGCCTAGGGCCTATATCTCATTGTCTGTTAGAAATGTAGAGACCAATTGTGTCGTCTTTTGTCCCATAGCGCCGTAGGAAAATAATTAGAACAATTTGGAAAACTTCGGCTGTCCCGAGCTCCTGAGGTAGCAATATTATCATGTATCGCCACAAAGCGCTCAACGATACGTTTCGGAATCAATTAAGGTAAATTTGAAAGCACCAACGCGTATTGCAGCTGATAACCTAAATGTATTGCACCAACACCATTGCACTTATACAGAGGCTTAATATGTTCATGATGATAACTGTTTTAAGGGGCCTAAGAAATCTTTTTGCACTAATAACTCCCCGTGACTGCAATTTATAAGCAGTGCAAGATTTAACTATTTTCGCAATTCTGCACCAGAACACTGGCAGGGGTGACGTGATGCAGCCCGAATTGCCAGTGAACAATAGACTTATTAAAATACTCTTACAGTTACACTACTACGGACATGAATGGTTCTAGGGCCTTAATACGTGGTTTTCAAGTTCAGTTTGTTTGTTATTCTCAATGTAGAGAATGGAGAGCGTTGTCCAAAATACCAAGTGGACAGTGATACCAGCAGGGTTTCAAAGTGATGTAAAATTTGGTGCAAATAGGAGGAACGGTGTAGATTTGTGATAAAGGGCCTAAAAGCAGTGAATGGAGTGGTCTGTCCGAAACTTAAAGTGGACAGTGTCACACGCAGGTTTCCAAAGGGTAAGTGTACAAAATGTGGTTCAGATCGGTGAAACGGTGTAGATTTGTGTCAAAGGACCTAAATGCAGGGAATGGAGTGGTCAGTCCGAAATTTCAAGCAGACAGTGTTACTCACAGGTTTCCAAAGGGTAAGTATACAAATTTTGGTTCATATCGGGTGAAACGGTGTAGATTTGTGCCAAAGGGCCTAAATGCAAGGAATGGAGTGGTCTGTCCGAAATTTAACTTAGCCTAAACTATTCCTCTTGAATCTGGCTATCATATACAAAAATAATTTTTCGAATCCGACTGGTAGTTCCAGAGATTAGCGCGTTTAAACACACAAACACACAAAAACACAAACTCTTCAGCTTTATTAGTATAGATAGATAGACTAGAGACATGCTAACAGTGCCTGGTGAGCGGTGAATTCCTGGCTATTTCAGTCCTTCTGAGAGAGAGAGAGAGAGAGAGAGATAGGAAAAAGAAGGAGAGGCGCATGCTTGTTGCTTTATTGTTATTATAATTATTATTATTATATTCAATGTAATCGTGCTCGGGTAGATGGTGTGGCATGCGGAAGTTGCTCACATTCCCAAACAAGTTCCGAACGCCTGTTCTAGAGCAAACAACCATACGCAAGAATTCCAAGTGTAACAAACTGTTAATGTCATCTAGAAATCACGAAGAACCAATCATGAAAAATCGCGAATAATACATTTACGCCTAGTAGAGTCCAGGTAACAATGCATTGCAACATTAAATAGCCTACTTATATAAGACTTTCAGGACAGAACGGAATATTGCAATCATCTGTGTCACACGCCACAGCGCACTGGTGAATTCGAAATTCTGTGCCTTGTTATACCGTGCTACTTTTGTCCTTTATTTTGCTTAGCATCCCTTACATCAGCAGTAATTAGTGAAGAAAGAACTCCTCCGAGCCTGACATCACGTAAGCTACAAGCCATCGTTTTTAACGAATGAAATTCGAGCTTTAATTTCAGGAGAATGGATAACTAGCATGGAGAAACATATCGGTCCCTATTCATGTCATTCTCTTCCAGGAAGAGATAAGTTAACGAGTTCATTCTTCGAAAGCATTGAAGTGTGATTGTCAATATGAATTGGGACACTCCGTATAGTTCGGTGCTGAAGACCAAGACGTCGCAAGTTCCTCAAATAAATTAACAACCCCGTAGAATGCAGTGACTATTTCTTTATGAACGGAAATAATAATACAGTCTATTGAAGAGGGCCCAACAATACCGTGTTAGGGATTGTGTTGTAATACCAAATTGAACCATCCAGGCAATTGCATTTTATTTATTTATTGGTCTGATTTTAGCATTTTGAAATCTATACTAATATATAACAAGATGTTCAGTAAAGAACATATAGCCTACTTTCTCCTAAATGCATGGGTATTGTTATAACTCTTTGTCCTTTTCAAGGAGTATGATTGAATGTTGGTTGTAGTAGCTTGTTGAAATACAACGTGCTATAGGGATATTAAACATGAATATGAGGTGCCCTTTGCTAGTGCTACCTCTGTACCAAATTTCGTTCCATTCGGTTTCACAGTGTTTGAATTAATAGGGGGAATCGATTCTGACACAAAGATGGCCGCCATCCGCAAACTATTAGGCGAATGACCTATTAGATTGGTCAAAGGATGCTCCCTCCATAACGGTATGTAGTTGCAAAATTTGGTAGAGATCGGATGGTTATGTTAGTCGTAATTTGATTTAAGCTTTAAACATTTGTGTGGCCGCCATTACGTTTCAGTCAATATGGCGGCGATATTAATCATGACACTGAGATGCCCATTGCTAGTGCTATCTCTGTACCAAATTTCGTTCCATTCGGTTTCACCGTGTTTGAATTAATAGGGGGAATCGATTCTGACACAAAGATGGCCGCCATCCGCAAACTATTAGCCGAATGACCTATTAGATTGGTCAAAGGATGCTCCCTCCATAAAGGTATGTAGTTGCAAAATTTGGTAGAGATCGGATGATTAGGTTAATCGTAATTTGATTTAAGCTTTGAACATTCGTGTGGCCGCCATTACGTTTCAGTTAAGATGGCGGCGATATAAAACATGACACTGAGGTGCCCTTTGCTAGTGCTACCTCTGTACCAAATTTCGTTCCATTCGTTTCCACCGTGTTCGAAGTAATAGGGGGAATCAATTTTGACATAAAGATGGCCGCCATCCGCAAACTATTAGGCTAATGACCTATTAGATTGGTCAAATGATGCTCCCTCCATAAAGGTATGTTGTTGCAAAGTTTGGTAGAGATCGGATGGTTATGTTAGTCTTAATTTAACTTAAGCTTTGAATATTTGTGTGGCCGCCATTACGTTTCTGTCAATATGGCGGCGATATAAAACATGACACTGAGATGCCCTTTGCTAGTGCTACCTTTGTACCAAATTTCGTTCCATTCGGTTTCACCGTGTTTGAATTAATAGGCGGAATTGATTTTCACACAAAGATGGCCGCCATCCGCAAACTATTAAGCTAATGACCTATTCATTTGGTCAAAGGATGCTTCCTCTATACGGGTATGTTGTTGCAAAATTTGGTAGAGATCGGATGATTAGGTTAATCGTAATTTGATTTAAGCTATGAACATTTGTGTGGCCGCCATTACGTTTCCGTCAAGATGGCGGCGATATAAAACAAGACACTGAGGTGCCTTTTGTTAGTACTACCTCTGTACCAAATTTCGTTCCATTCGGTTGTACCGTGTTTGAATTAATAGGGGGAATCGATTCTGACACAAAGATGGCCGCCATCCGCAAACTATTAGGCGAATGACCTATTAGATTGGTCAAAGGATGTTCCCTCCATAAAGGTATGTAGTTGCAAAATTTGGTAGAGATAGGATGATTAGGTTAATCGTAATTTGATTTAAGCTTTGAACATTCGTGTGGCCGCGATTACGTTTCAGTCAAGATGGCGGCGATATAAAACATGACACTGAGATGCCCTTTGCTAGTGCTACCTCTGTACCAAATTTCGTTCCATTCGGTTCCACCGTGTTCGAATTAATAGGGGGAATCAATTTTGACATAAAGATGGCCGCCATCCGCAAACTATTAGGCCAATAACCTATTAGATTGGTCAAAGGAGCCCTCCATAAACGTATGTTGTTGCAAAGTTTGGTAGAGATCGGATGGTTATGTTAGTCGTAATTTAACTTGAGCTTTGAACATTTGTGTGGCCGCCATTACGTTTCTGTCAATATGGCGCCGATATAAAACATGACACTGAGATGCCCTTTGCTAGTGCTACCTCTGTACCAAATTTCGTTCCATTCGGTTTCACCGTGTTTGAATTAATAGGGGGAATTGATTTTCACACAAAGATGGCCGCCATCCGCAAACTATTAGGCTAATGACCTATTCATTTGGTCAAATGATGCTTCCTCTATAAGGGTATGTTGTTGCGAAATTTGGTAGAGATCGGATGATTAGGTTAATCGTAATTTGATTTAAGCTATGAACATTTGTGTGGCCGCCATTACGTTTCCGTCAAGATGGCGGCGATATAAAACATGACACTGAGGTGCCTTTTGTTAGTACTACCTCTGTACCAAATTTCGTTCCATTCGGTTGTACCGTGATTGAATTAATAGGGGGAATCGATTCTGACACAAAGATGGCCGCCATCCGCAAACTATTAGGCGAATGACCTATTAGATTGGTCAAAGGATGCTCCCTCCATAAAGGTATGTAGTTGCAAAATTTGGTAGAGATCGGATGATTAGGTTAATCGTAATTTGATTTAAGCTTTGAACATTCGTGTGGCCGCCATTACGTTTCAGTCAAGATGGCGGCGATATAAAACATGACACTGAGGTGCCCTTTGCTAGTGCTACCTCTGTACCAAATTTCGTTCCATTCGGTTTCACCGTGTTCGAATTAATAGGGGGAATCAATTTTGACATAAAGATGGCCGCCATCCGCAAACTATTAGGTGAATGACCTATTAGATTGGTCAAAGGATGCTCCCTCCATAAAGGTATGTAGTTGCAAAATTTGGTAGAGATCGGATGATTAGGTTAATCGTAATTTGATTTAAGCTTTGAACATTCGTGTGGCCGCGATTACGTTTCAGTCAAGATGGCGGCGATATAAAACATGACACTGAGGTGCCCTTTGCTAGTGCTACCTCTGTACCAAATTTCGTTCCATTCGGTTCCACCGTGTTCGAATTAATAGGGGGAATCAATTTTGACATAAAGATGGCCGCCATCCACAAACTATTAGGCTAATAACCTATTAGATTGGTCAAAGGAGCCCTCCATAAACGTATGTTGTTGCAAAGTTTGGTAGAGATCGGATGGTTATGTTAGTCGTAATTTAACTTGAGCTTTGAACATTTGTGTGGCCGCCATTACGTTTCTGTCAATATGGCGCCGATATAAAACATGGCACTGAGATGCCCTTTGCTAGTGCTACCTCTGTACCAAATTTCGTTCCATTCGGTTTCACAGTGTTTGAATTAATAGGGGGAATTGATTTTCACACAAAGATGGCCGCCATCCGCAAACTATTAGGCGAATGACCTATTCATTTGGTCAAAGGATGCTTCCTCTATAAGGGTATGTTGTTGCAAAATTTGGTAGAGATCGGATGATTAGGTTAATCGTAATTTGATTTAAGCTTTGAACATTTGTGTGGCCGCCATTACGTTTCCGTCAAGATGGTGGCATTTTAAAACATGGCACTGAGGTGCCTTTTGTTAGTACTACCTCTGTACCAAATTTCGTTCCATTCGGTTGCACCGTGTTCGAATTATTAGGGGGAATCAATATTCACACAAAGATGGCCGCCATCCGCAAACTATTACGCTGGTGACCTATTGGTTTGGTCAAAGGATGCTCCCCCCATAAAGGTATGTAGTTGCAAAATTTGGTAGAGATCGGATGATTAGGTTAATCGTAATTTGATTTAAGCTTTGAACATTTGTGTGGCCGCCATTACGTTTCCGTCAAGATGGCGGCGATATAAAACATGACACTGAGGTGTCCTTTGCTAGTGCTACTTTTGTACCAAATTTCGTTCAATTCGCATTCACCGTGTTCGAATTGATAGGGGGGGGGGGGGACAGACATTCAGAGTACACACACTCACACACAGACACACACACACAGACACACACACACACACACAGACACACACACACATACACACACACACACCGACTCACACACACACATACACACACACAGCCAGACACACTTTTTTCGCCCTGTGTTGATCTCATAAGTCTACTTTCATTTTTTGCAAAAATCGAAAGTAGGCTAAAAATGAGATAGTGTATGTCTGTGTGTCTGTGTATTACTCAATTACGTAAGAACCACTGGTCCGATATACATGAAATTTTGCATGGAAGTAGCTGATGTATCTGGTTAACATATAGGCTACTTTTGATTTCGATACTTTGCACTATTTAAAGATAGCGACCATTTTAGTGACGTCACTACACCCTTTGTTTTCAAACTTTCATATTTCAATTTCAAATAAAAAGAGAACGCTAAGAGATAGCAAACTTTTGATGGCATACATGGGGTTTAAAATTTAATTTTCTATCCGAAAGGTCCGTATCACCATTCGTGTATCTCCAACGATTAGCGAGTAAAACCTTAATTTGTGCTATAAAACACGGTCAACGCCGAGCGGTGTAGTCGGACAAAATGTTCCATCCTTACTCTCCTTCCGCGCAGCAACTCACCTATCCCCTGTTTTAACTGTCACCGTCATATTTTAATTTATTTATGACCTGCAGTGAAGCACGGGTACTTCAGCTAGTAATTAAGTAAAAAATGGTTATACAGTACATCAGGGACGTTGGTGTGTCCGTTTGTCTGTGTTTACCATCTTATAACTTATAGCCTAACACCTGTCCAGAATTTCATTAAAAGTGGCATGTGAGTCTTGGTTAGGAACATCAATCTTTTCGTATTCCCAGAGTGCCGTTGCTACCAATTGCATATAAAACGCCATTATGAATTTTCAGACTAGGCTGCGTAGCTCCAAAACCATTTCAGTACAATTTTAAAACATACATTTATACAACTTGCAAGGAAAAATACATTTACAAATTCCTAATATGCCATTTTGAATAACGCGCGCACCTGCCAACTTGAAAATATAAAATATACGAGATATCTCATCAGCACAGTAATGTCATTTTTTTTTTAAGAAAATTTTATTTCGAAGGTTTTATAACAAGAAATTAAACTATTCTTCAAAATAGAGACCTTCAGATTCTATGGTCTTGAACCTTCTTTCAGCGAGGTTTCTCATCCCGAGACGGTACCAGTCTTGGGTTGTGATACGAAGAATTCGGCGAAACCCACTTCCACAGCTTCAATGTTTTCAAAATTTCTTCCACGCAAGAAATGGGCCATGGATCAAAAAAAGACGGTATTATGAAGGCGCAAGATTAAGGCTGTGTTCTGTGTGTGGTAGTAGTTCGACTCCTCCCAATTCCTGAACTTTTGCCTCGTCAGCGTTGCCCACGGTCCTCTATCTACAGCTGGGCAAAACAGATCCCCTCTGGCGGTTGCCAGGATTGTCTTCAGGTGGTTACTGCTGCTAAGTTCATACTCTCAACCGCCAATCCAAGTCCTTTTTACTCTTCCATGGTAAAGCACATGTTACCAGTTGTTGAAATAATCACTTGTTGATCTGTGGTTATCGTTGTGGTGTTGATAATAATTAGGGAGCAGATTTTTATGTAATTACATTTTCTTTTGCGTTCGTTTTAGCACAATTTTCGAAACGTGTTACTTCTAGTGTGCTTCCCCAAGCGTAAAAAAGGATTCCTATTTCACATTAAAAAACACATATTTTCAGATTTTTTATGTAAATACATATTTTTAGAAAATCCATAATAAGCACATAAATCGGCAATAAAATTTAAAATGATTCTGTATTATGAAATGATGCAAACGTCATGGTACCGAATGTGTAGTGGCTATTTATTGACTTTCCTCTGAAAGTTCAAACACTTCCAGGTCAGCGAAATGCAATCGAGGAGAGATGAGCCATCGGGGAATACCCTCCTTGCCTAAAAACACATTGGTTCTTTTTTTGGGGGTTAGTCTTCGGAAGAGGTGACCTTCAATCCACGTGCTAGCTCGAAGGGGAATCCCTTATTTCTGATGAATGGCTGACGCAATACACTGGCCTTGCATATTCTTGTCAGTTTATTTTGTGATGTGAGTGAAGCAGAGAGTCAGTCAGTTCGTATTGATTAAATCAGACAATTTTTCAGTACCGCTATTTATGTGAACTGAATTAGTGATTGATGAAAACTGATAATGCCGAAAATAAAGCCTAGTACCCATTCTCGTTTGTAGCAATATGTTGATGAATTTAGTGGAATTTTTACAAGTAATGGAAATACTATTTTCTGTCAAAAATGTCGGGAATCTGTAAAAGCGGATCAGCGATCTTATGTCTTACAGCATTTAGCAGGTAGTAAACATAAAATTGCTGCTTCACCTGCAACCTCTACTAGACAAGTTCTTTTAAGCGAAACAGCTTCCTCTTCTCATACCAAGTTTCAAAAAGTTCCGATTGTTATGCAGATTTATGCGAAGCTTTTCTTTCATCAGATATTCCTTTATATAAATTGAAAAGTCCAGAGCTTAGAACATTTCTTACAAATTACACTGATTTCGAAACACCACATAGTCAACTTTAAGAAAATTGTATGTCCCTGCGTGTTACGAACAGATGCTAGGAAAATTCAGAGCAGAATGTGGAAATAATAAAAAACCATGGACAAAACACCTGACTCTAGTGGCAGGAAAGTGGGAAATGTTGTGGTAGGTGTGCTATAAAATGATGACATTTTTTCCAAGCGGTGCTTCCTATTAGCATGTGGAGAAATATCAGCATCAAATTATCTTACGATGGCTCGTTTATTCAATGAATCTCTGCAGTTGTTATGGCCGAATGGGGTGAAATTTCATAATGTTTTACTCTTACTTCCGGATGCTGCTCCGTATAATTATGAAGAAGGCAGCAGAAGGTCTGTCCGTAAGTTTCCCCAAACATGATACATGTAACATGTACAGTACATGGTTTACACAGAGTAAGTGAACAGGTACGTGCATTGTATCCTTGAAGGGGACCGATTCATTTCAAACGGCAAAAAAGTGTTTGTATTAGCTCCAACAAGAATAGATTTATTCAAAGCTGAAAATCCAGATCTTGCACTTCCGCCTAGACCCATAGTTACTCGTTGGGGGACATGGTTTCAAGTACAAGTATTATGCAGACAATCTTGAAAATTTCAAATCAGTGAGAGATGAACTAAGTAAGGACGACGCTGCCTCAATTGAAATTCTTCAGAACTTACTTAAGGACAGTACATTACAATATAAATTACCTTACATATCTGAAAATTTGAGTTTTTAGTGTAATTCTATAAAAATATTAGAGACATCAACCAACTTGTTGACTGAGCCAATTAATGAGGAGCATGACATTGAGAAAAACATTAATGCGCTCAAAGGTCCCAATGTAGAAGCTATTAAACAGAAATTTAAAAGTGTGTTCGCAAAAAATTATGGATTTCATACTATGTGTAAAATTGCTTAAGTTTTGCAAGGGCGAGTAGACATTGGCGAAATTGAAAATTTGCATGTTAGCGACATTCCTTTGATGAAATATGCAAGACTATCTTCCTGTCATGTTGAACGGTCCTTCTCCCGGTATCGTGCATAGTTCCGAGACAACCGGCATCGGTTCGTGTTGGAAAACTTGGAGAAAGTTTTCATTGTTCACTGCAACAGCGAGTATTTTCAACTCTCCAGTGTCTCAACATGATGGTGAGTGACTTTTTACAATAAATATATTTTTTTAAATATTGAAACAAAATATTTTTGTTTTTTTATTAAATATTTTCAATTTTTTTGCTACATAAAGAGTAAAATATTTTTTAGATTTTTAGCACAAAAAAATCCGTTCCGTAATAATGAGCAATTCGCCGTACTGGCTAGTGATTTGCTTATGAAGAAAATCAATAATGTAGAACGTATAGTTCTTCATTTGTCGAATTTGCTATTATGCACACATATAGTTTTAACGAAAATTACATTCAAATATTTGTAAAGCTCGAAGTAGGCCTATGTGGATTCCAACTCGTAGACTGTGCTTATATAAAGATATTGTACTTTCACGAAGTTTTTGACTGAAGATAACTGCTTCCACGTTTTGCACCTCGGGTAACATGTTGGCTACTGAGCGAGCGTGCAGTCTAAACTTGAATGTTATAGTTCCGAGTGGTTTATCACCTCGAAGACTAGTTTGTGAGTAATGTGGTCGCCTCGAAGGCAAGCTCCCAAGTGATTCTACCTCGTTTCGGCCTCCGCTTATATACGTTTCATGGGCATTGATGTCACGGGGTCTGCCAATATAGTTGCACGGGCTTCTTCTAATATGTCGAATGTCTTCTGATCGGCATAATCAATTAATGCGAAACTCACAATAGACGTCCCTTATCATAATTATCATTGTTTGCCGAACTCAAACTTCCATACATTTATTCATCAGGCTGTAAGTCACTAATTTGTCTCCTATCCTCTCAGTGATTGCTTTAGAATTCTCATGTCATGTCCACGACCAAAATACATCTTTCAAAATATATTACTGCCAGATGTGGCATCCGGGTACAGTAGAAGTCACTAGATTATAAATGATATCAACTGCCTCATTGAATGATTTGGGCCATCCTTGGATATGAAATAGTGAATACAGTGGTGGCGAAACTTTTTAGCATTCTGATGACATTCGGAATGAGTTGAAGAAATTTCAGATACTTATTCAGAGGAGTAGGCTACTTATAGTCTGTTGCACCTATTCGTTGCTTCCGAAGCAACCTTTCTCCATCGCGTTGAAGACGTGGAATATCACTGATGAAGAATTCCGCGGAACGTGAAACAAAATGACTGGCCCTGTGGTGTTGGAGAAGTGCACCTGCCTTGCACTTGGAGGCCCCTGGTGCGATTCCCGGCTGTCAGGAATTTTAGAAACTGACGTGAGAGCTGGAACGTCGTGCACACAGCCTCGTGAGGACAATTAAGTATCGTAGCTGTCTTACAGTGAGTCCGTGCTCCGGTTACGGAGACCAAGATTAACGGACGAGGGGACCCGACGCGATGACCACGCATCACCCCTACACAATGCAGGTCAAATGGCTGGGCAGTGGTCGCTTGGCAGGTCTAAGCCCTTTTAGGCTGTAGCGTCACGTGGGTTTTGGTGAGACCAAGAATACAAAGAGTGAGATCAGGACCTGGTGTTCGGTGGTTACAGGGTTATTGACCTATACCAAACGAACCACAGAGTAACTGCCTAGTATCTAGGACGTTTAAAACAATGGGATCGTAGCTCACCCCCACCTTCGAGTAGCTCACACGTCTTGTATCGCTGAGCACGGAATTTGACAACCAAAGTACTTTGAAACTGATGGCGAGTTTGTGAAAACATATACCGTATAGGCGATAGGGGATTTTCGACATCGTGGTCATGTGGCCCCGCGTACTTGCGTTTGTGTAGAAGTTGTTTGATAACCTGTGTCACTGTGATGTCTGTAATAATGTGTGTGTTAATTTTGTAATCGAGGCAGGATTTTGACAGGATGTGGTCGTGGCCTTAAGTTAGGTACCATCCTGCCATTTGCCTCGGGTAGAAGTTGGAAACCAAGAAAATCCACTGCCAGGATGTCTGAGGTAGGGTATCTCTTCTCAATTTTGCACCACGAGGCTTAGAGTAACCCGTTCCAGCCTTCAGACCACAATTCAATTTCTTGGCAGAGCCGGGAATCGAACCAGGGTCTCCATGGTGACAGCCATGAGGTGGACTGGGTAAAACAGTCAAGGTTTTCCCTTTGTTATGAGAATGGGTTTTCTCTCTTTAAACTACTGCCTCCCTGTGAGATAAAATGTTACTTTTGTTGTCTCATTGAGGAGCTTCGCGATATCGTGGTCATGTAGTTCCATGTAATTGGGTATCTAGAGTATTTGTCTGATAACCTATGTTAATGTGATGGCTGTAATGGTGTGTTTATTTGTCATTCAGATAAAGGATTGGGAAGGAGGCGGACGTGGCCTTAATGTAGGAACTATTTCGACATGCGCTTGGAGTAGGAGTGGGAAATCATGCATAACCACTTCCAGGATGGCTGAGGTGGGAATTGAACACACCTATTCGCAGTTTTGCCTCACGAGGCTGAGTAGACCCCGTTCCTGCCCAAAAACCAGAATTCAATTTCTTGGCAGAGCCGGGAATCAAATTCCGACCACCGGGGAGAAAAAAGAATGCTAGCTGCTCGTCTGACTTCAGACAGCTACCTAGGAACTTAATTATCTGGAAGTAGTCTAATGGTCGCCTCCTATTTGCATTTGTATATCGGTTCGTCGTTTTCTTTTATTGAAGGTATGTTGTTATACAGTAAGTTATATACATTTCAGCTAGATCGCTGTATACTCTGAGTTGGTAGTTTGATGTTCGAGAAAATACTTCTGTGTTTGGATACCAAATTGTGTGCGTCATATCCCAGGAAGGTTCATCGACTGAAGATGAATCTGTTTGTTGTAGTTTGCAGTGTCTGGAATATTCTTTGATTCACTTCATACGCTGCGCTTCCGTGTACCAATTTACTGTACGCTTGGTCACACGAATGAGTCAGTTGGGTTCTCAGGACTCCATGAGGATTTTCTTGATCTTTGTGTTAGTTTAGGGGCAGATGACCTTGCTGTTCCGCCCTTTAAAGCCACAACAATCAATCAATCAATCAATAAGTTGCTATGTAATTTGCTTAATTGGAGTTCGTTTGAATATTCCATCTATTTTGTCCGTGATGCTCTTGATTTAAGGCAGAAAAAAAAATTATATTAGCTTGTTTTGCTTTTCTGCATAGATGGGTTGTCACATATTGGCCATTTCACTAATATGGGAGTGGGAGTAGCCATTTGGAAGTAATACGGATATAATGTGATCGATTTGCCATTTTTCTATTGCCAGAAAAGCCGTTGTAAATAATAATAATAATAATAATAATAATAATAATAATAATAACAGTAAACAATAATAATATTATACTCCACTTAGTAATTAACAGAATTATTTTGAAGTATCTTTGAGATATATTATTATTATTATTATTATTATTATTATTATTATTATTATTATTATTATTGTTATAACTCCTGAGTAAGACTTGAAAATGTCTTGTTGTTGTTGTTGTTTAGAAAAGGATATTTATGGCAATTTACGTAAAATATATTGTATCGGAAATCGGGACTTCCTAATACCTTTCCTATGAAATTCATTGTTGGGCTTCCGTAGCTAAATCTATTGGTATTTTGCCAAATTTGTTATACTGTAGTCAGTACGAGGTCCCTGGGTATAACAATATCCCTTACACCCTAAGTGTGGCATAAATGAAACGTATACCACCTGTCTCACGATGAAACATCTCATCACCGTGACCGAGATGACGAATTAAAACTCGTTTGTCAAAGTACAGGACCTTCAAGTTTCTTAGATATTTTATTTCTTGCGTTTTACGAGATGACGGGTAACAGAATAACAAATATTCAAGGTTCTGTCGTAAGATTGTATGTTAATACATTTTGCATCCTAGAGCCCAACGTTAAATGATTGATGTAGGAGCAGACTTTACAACTCCTGCCACTGAATCACTGACTGTCTCCTACAATTAATAATTCTAACAATCCACTAACGACTTGCCTGCCCCAGATAGCACGTCCAAGCGGCCTATTATTTTTTTCGTCGCGCAGTTTAACAGTACCCAAGGGATTTTCAGAATCGGCTTTCTCTGCTAAGTTACTTATCCAGGGCCATAAAATTCCTTCCCCTTAATGTCTTTTCAGCCGTTAGGTGTCCCCAGAAATTACTATTAACATCTTGAAAGGAATTAATCTTGTCTCAGAACATTGTCTCCATGTAGGCCTATCTGTTATTTTGCACTGCATGTACGCCTGTCTGTAACATCATTTCCTAGGGACACGTGGATTCTTCCAAGCATTTAGTGCGTATTTAATTACACCTTGAAGGTCACAGTAATCCATCATTCATACACACAGTTGAAGAGTAGAAAGTTTGGAGTGGGTTGGTGCAGCCGTTTAGTTACTTTCTTCTCACCAACGTGGATTGGGTTCAATTCCTTAAAAGTGCATGTGAGATTTTTCAGGTGGAATGGCACGTCCAGTGTCTCGAATACTACGTAAAAAGGAGGTCCCGTTGCTCAATAACGTGAGATTAACAGTCAAGTAAGTCAAGCCTCCTTTCTTTTTAATAAACTTCTGCACATTGCATGGCCGTAATAATCGATTACTTCTTCCAAAGACCGTAGCGTAATGCTCAATCTATCCATTCGAGTCCAAAATCTTATAAATGAATCAGTATCAAGTTTGTCAAACAGAATTGACTATTAACTACCAATAGGTAGTCATCATTAATGGGGTTGTGCTATATGCATATCTATACACAATATGAAATTGAAATGTCTATTTTTTCTGTCTGTCTGTTTGGCCGGGATAATGTCGAGAACTACTGGACATATTTTGATACGGCATTCATTATTCTATAAAATATTTTTTTAGAAAGGTTCATGTATGTGAAAATATTTACCAATTTTCAAAGGGATATTGAATAATGTTCCCGTTTGAACCGACGTTTGTTTGAGTTTTGGATTCCAAAAGCAAGAGTTAACTTTAAATCATATTCTGTTTATATTAACGGCTACAACTAGTTGTAGTTTTCAAGACAATGAACGACTTTCGGTTTCGAATATCGATTAATCTCCCTCTACGGATCACTAGCTGGCAAGCTGCGTCAGAGTGATGTTCAATTTGTGTAACAGTGAATTGCAACTTAAAAGCTTTGTACCGTTCGTAACACTTACAATGGGCGGTCCAATGGGCACTATGACAGTACAGCTAACATATGTGACGTAAGAATGAACTGCTACGACAACGAGGGTTGTCTTTACAGTGCAGTGACAATGGAACACAACACGTGTTTCTGAGTAGCTTAAGCCATGGAGCGGCCGGAATTCTGGGAAGCAGTTTAATGTAGCGATCTTCAGGAGTATGCTGTGGCCTTAAGGAGCCTTGCGACATCGTGGTCGTGTAGCTATGTGTACATGGGTGTGTGAGGAATTTATTTGATAACCTGTGTTATTGTGATGACTGTATTAGAGTGTGCATTTGTAATTCAGGTGATGATTGGGAAGGAGGCGGCCATGGCTTAGCGTTAGGAATTAACCCGGCATTTGTCAGGAGTAGACGTGGGAAACTACGGAAAACCACTTCCAAGATGGCTGAGATGGGAATCGAACCCGCCTGTTCTCTTTTCTGCCTCACGAGGCTGCGTTGACCCCGTTCCAGGCTTTATACCAGAAATAAAATTTCTTGGCAGAGCTTGAAATCGAACCTAGACAGCCATTACTACTAGCCGCTACACTACGAGGTGGTCAGATTACTTAGTCAACACTGAAAATAGGCTTCGAATATTTTAATAAATAACGAAAATGTTATGAACCACCAATTTAAGGGTGTCCAAAAAAGAATTTGGATACAACTCTCTCCCTTCATTTGTAAATAGGAGAGTGTTATTTTGTAATAAATATCTCATGTAATATTTTGTTTTATGTTAGGGCGTTTAAACACTTGTTCTTCCACCTAATGCAATTGGGCTCAGTTTGTATTGACCGACTAAAAATATTTTCCAAATAGAATTAGGCAGACCACTTCGTTCCGCAGTGGCAAGCATTCTTAGCTGTCACCGCGGAGGCCTGGGTTCTATTCCTACCTCAGCCATCCTGGAAGTGGTTTTCCGAGATTTCCCAATTCTACTCCAGGCAAATGCCGGGACGGTGCCCAACTGGAGGCCATGGCCACTTTCTACCCAAATCCCACCTCCATTACGCATACGTAGGCTACACTAGTACAGACATCACAGAGGCACAGGTTATCAGAAAAATTCTACATACACGGGGCTAAATTATCTTGAAGTCGAAAAGCCCCTTAAGAATCAAAAATAACAGCTACAACTAACTATTTTGTAATTGTTATTATTATCATCATTATTATTATTATTAATAATAATATTATTATTACATACATGCGCAAGCCTCCGTGGCTTAGGCGGCCTCACGCCGGCCTCTCACCGCTGGGTCCGTGGTTCAAATCCCGGTCACTCCATGTGAGATCTGTGCTGGACAAAACGGACGCAAACAGGTTTTTCTCCGGGTACTCCGGTTTTCCCTGTCAAAATTTCATTCCAGCAACACTCTCCACTATCATTTCATTTCATCTGCCATTCATTTAATCATTGCCCCAGAGGAGTGCGTCATGCCTCGGCAGCCGGCACAGTTCATATCCTCGCCGCTAGATGGGGGCTTCATTCATTCCATTCCTGACCCGGTCGGAGACTGGAAACAGGCTGTGGATTTTTTCATTACATACATGCCTGATTCATTAATATTAGTATTAACACTATCAATTTACTATTTATTGATCATAATGAACTTTTAATTTATTTATTGTATTTCCAAAATTGTTTCATATTTACCGGTACCATATTGCGTGGGTAAGTGTAAAAGAGGACAATGACCTTTAACTTCGCCACTACTAAAGACATAAAATAAAAAAATAAATGAATAAATCGATAGTCAACACTGAAAAATGGCTTCTAATAGGGGTCATTATATATGTGCGCGCTAGTAATCACGGAAAGCTATGCCGGCTGTGACTGGCGCATATCGCGGGCGCACGTACGTCCTTCAGTCGGTGGTTGGCACGCTCCATGGACTCTTATCGTTAGTTCACAAGTGTTTTGTCATTCATATGGCCATGTATCTGCAAAGCTTAGACGTTAGTGTTGCATGTTTAGTGAGTATTGTTATTACTGTGATTGTTGGTCATGCCTAGACACCAATTCACATTCCGCAATCGTGTGCATATCCATGCCAGTACAATTAGGAGGCTCGCTACACGTTTCAAAGAAACGGGCTCCGTAAATAATAAAAGAGTTGACAGACATTCTTTCACCAGAAGATGTCAGGTTTGTGTTACAAGAGATGGAGGACATTTTCAGCATCGCCTATGAGCACTGTAAGTACACATTATTGAACATGTTTGGCAAAAGTGTGAAAGTGCGCGCCACCACCGGCTGAAGCGGGTACGCACGGCCGCGATCTGCGTCAGTCACAGCCGGCTTAGCTTGCCGTGTTTACTCACGCGCACATAGATAATGACCCTGTACTTCAATTAACGAAGTCAGCTGTCCTTGTTAATTCGTCCGAGATTTCACATAGTCTACATAATTTTTTCTTCCAATATATTTGTGGTAAAAGGTCATATTAAAATATTGAAGTGTGTTTTTACGAATCCATTTTGCATGTTTCAATTCCTTCTCAATTCTGTAACATTGATAAGTTAATTCCAGTCGGGGCAATACTGTCAGGAATATTGAATTGGCAGTCCCGATGCACAATATGTAGTGGCTGTAGTTCGTGCAATTATCTCCTCTGCTTCCGCATGTACGACGCGTGCTGCTACGCGAAAAGTCAATTACAACTGACAGTCTACAAGAAGTGAATAATGAACGCGTTATCGCTAGAGGCTGCACGTCCCATTCAAGCAGGTATTGTAGCGAACGTTTGTACCAGCGCTCGATTATCGTTCAGCATCTTCCTTTCACTACGGTCTATTCTAAGCCTGACTTGTCTCTATGTCAAACATCAACTCATTCATCCATTTCATAAATCATTTCTGACACACTCTGTTCCATATCGTGAAGTCATATAAAATACGGAACTCTGAAACATACCTGTCGGATATACACTAGCAGTGAATGAAAGCAAAGCATATGGAAACTATCCAGTGTTTAAAACGAGATGATTAGGCTACGATACAGGATCAAATAGAAACTCATGGCTTGTCTGGCCCCATGGCTGATTGGCTGTGGCCTAAAGGGCCCTGGGTTCGATTTCCAGCCAAGCTGTGGTGATTTCAACCTGCTGTGGTTAATTACCCTGTCTCGGGGATTGGGTTTTTGTGACGCTTTCATGAAAAGAACTAAAAATAGAATAAACAGAAACAATAAAATGAAAATAATAAAGTAAAACGTGATGATGTTTGAAGCCATATTTCAGTGTTGCCTAAGTAATCGAAATTTAATGCTTTTCAGTCGGTCAACAAAATTGTACCCAATTGTAATGGGTGATTCCCTAGTCCTAGAAACAACTACATGAGGTTTATTTATTAAACATGTTGACTGCCTGAAAACAATAAATTTTGATGAAGTACAATAATAGAAATACTTTTTTAAAAATATGGCTTTGAAGACTGGAACGTCAAAATTAATTTTCATTACCTAAATTCAGTTTTGAAATGATTCTTGCTGAATACAATTACTATATTAAAGCACACTTAAGGTTTTATTTGTAGTTGTTGGACTTTGCGACACTGAGGTCTTGTAGCACTGTGTCATCTGTCGACATTGTAGACGTGGCTAGCTATGGATTTCCACTTCTACGTCAGGCAAATGCCGGGATGAATCCTAACTTAAAGGCACGACAGCTTGCTTTCCAATCCTCTTTGGAATGAAGGAATCAATCTCTTTCCCCTCTTCCCCTTTTCTTCCTTCCTAATAATGAAGGAAAGAAAGAGTGTATAATTATTTTTCTCTTTCTTCCTCTCTTTCTTTTTTTATTTATTTATTTCGTTCTTTCTTTCTCTTCATGCTTTCCGACTTACTATTGCTACAGAGTAACAACAATAATACAGTTTATCAGACAATTTCTACGCAGACGTAAGTACACCTGACTGATGACTACAATAGAAATAACAACTGACCATTATTTACGTATTGATACAAAGAAATTGATTTTAGTATGCTGTATTGTATTTTTTATGAATTGAGTCAACTGATTAACTGGGTGGATTAACCATTATTACACGGATTGGTAGAATGTGACGTGACAAACAGGTGAAACTATACAAAAGCAACGGTTGATTGTTTGTTCAGTTTCCTGCTCGATGGCGTCTGTGCGTCCTGAAACTCCACAGAAGAATTATGGAAATGGTGTATCAATAATATCCAGCAGAATGCTCGAACGTTTGTATTTCTATGAAACATAAGGCGTACCGGGCAATGTGTCATTTTCAAAATCTCGGTAGCAATCGCCAATCGAGCAGCAGGTGATGTCAGATAACTTACTTTATTACGATTTACTCTTTAATAACATTGTAGGTACATTTTGGTGGTAGTGGTGGTGATTGTTGCTTTCAGAGGTGGAGTATCAAGGTCTTCTGCCCTTAATGAGGATGAATGATTGATATTAGCCAAGAAGTAGGAAGGAATTGGCTGTGGCTTATTAGAAAGTACCGTCCCGGCATTCACCGGGAGGTTAAAACGGGAAGTCGTAAAAAACTATTTCAGGACGGCCGTTGATGGAGTGTGCACCCACCCATCGCCCGAGTGTAGAGAGAGATGACTGCATGGCATTGCCCGTTTACACACAGAGTTACCATGTTACATGAAGCTAAATGTTGTGGAGTACAGGGTCACTGCACCTGGAAATTCCACTGTGTGACTAAGTTGTGCAGATCAGCCATTCTAGCAAGAGCCTTGCTATACCACTGCGCAATTGAAGTGGAGTGGTGGGAGGCCATTGGATTCATTCCACGCAGGCAGGCTGAAAGATGAACACAGCAGCAGTCAGTGTCTATAGCAATGTGAGTGCACTGACCTCAAGTCACTGCTTCTCCTACCTCTCCTACGCCCATGAGCTTCTTTCCCTCTTGCGCATCGAGCCAGAGCTCATGCTAGAATGGCCTTAGCGTACTCTTCCACACCTAAGCTAAAAATGGTCACGTCCCCAGCCACATGTAGGTATGCAGCCCCACATAACAATCTAGTAAGGTTCATTTCATTTTCCTATGTTATTATGTGCACAAAACTAGCCTAAAGTGAATTATTCGATCAACAGTGCCTATCCACATGAGGGTGGAAGGCGTGACTAGCTAAGGGGCAAAGATTGAATGTGTATTTTTCATTGTCTCATAGTGGACTTTGGAAGCGCAGCGACAATATTACATGTATATTCTTGGCTTTCTTTACATTCGTTAATTTTGGTCGTGTGATTTGCAAGGTATATGGATGAATAAGGTCATTTTAATGATTGATGAGAAGAAAGAGCGTTACACCTTCTGTATTGTGAGATTCCAGAGCAAGGTAGAGGCGTGATAAGCACATTTCTTCTGAGGAATATTTCAGAGTGCTCAGGAAGTTCATTAAAATGCCTCGGCTTCAATGAGGGAGAGAGTTATCAACACGTGAATGTTGAAAAGTAACATAATCCCATGAAAGTACAGTACCCCTTGCTGGACCAGTCTTAAGAATGTGTGTTGGGAAACAGCATCGATCGATGATTTTCACGATTTAATTTTAGCATGTTCCTTTCCCTTTTCATTCTCCTTCTCTCTGAGCTGTTCTCCAAGCTCGAGGGGGTGGGTTGGCTACGAGGGGAGATGAGGGTTGAAGGAATTAGCGGCCAGTGAGATTTATTTCCCTCACTCTCCTCCAAAACTAAGTCTCTACATCATTACACCCGCTTCTGCTTCCCACTGTATGCCATTTCATGGTTGAATATCCGCATTTGCAATCACTAAGAAACTAATGCAATGTTTTGGTATTTAGACAACATTTCACTTTGATGTTTATTAACAAACCACTTTTAGCAGTTCCTCCAATATGCAGGGTGGTTTGGGATATTACTAGGTAGCCGAACATGACATGGAGGTACCCTTACTAGTGCAATCTATTGTGTGTAGCAAATGTGATTGAATTCAGTTTTGTCGTTGGGAATTGATAGGGGGTCAAAAAACGTCGAAATACTCATGATTTATTGTCAAGTAGTTAGAGAAGGCAGGTGAGAAGGTAGCAACGGCTAAGACAAACGGCTCCGCTGAGATAAGTAACCGTGTTACTTAATAGAATTGAAGTGCTTGCTCTAATTTTTGTTTATACATTGTGCTGTTGTAATATGTATACACGTGCATAATATTTATATTTAATTCACGAAAACGTACAAATAAAATCAACAAACCTGATATAAAGAGATTTAAACTGCGAATCAAAATGTAAACAAAAATTGAATGCACTACTAAGTTTGTGTAGTTACTACCCTACCTGCGAATCGTTACCGGTGGCGGAAATCATAACTAATGTTCTCCGCTCAGCCGCGTGCCTGCGATAGACGTGCAGTCGTCGCCAGCGAAACCTCATCGCATGTCATTTGTGTGCATGATTCGTGCTGGGTCGTGCGCTGTGCGGTGTGTTCTCATTGTATGACTGTACATGGATTCCCCCTCTTGCTCCGCAACCACTCGCTGCAGCCATAACCAGGCGAGATGACGTAATGTATACACAATGCACCACTCCACGTCTGGCGGTAACAATTCCCTGGTAAGGTAGTAGATAACAACTCAGTGATCAGGATCTGATGATGACTGCTTGAAGGTCGAAACAAGTATCCTAAAAATTGACCCATTATAATAGTGATCATAACGAATACATGTTATTTTTTCCCGGCAGTGTTATTGACTTATTATTCATATATTATTTGTATTGTACTCCGCCCGGTCATTGGACCATATTCGTGTTGACCGACTGAATAGTCAAAACATTGACAGTTTGTATAGACTACACTGAAAAAAGGGCTCTAAAACAGGGCTTCAAAACTTTACATTACTCGTGATTTAGGTGAAAATAGCAGGAAAACACTACATTCAAGCCTACTATTAGATGTGAACCTTGCAACTAGAAGCCGAGACGAAGCAAACTGGTTTTGTATCCAAACATCAGTAAAGCTTAGAAATGTTAACAAGGTAACACTTCACTGACCAATTATAATTTTTATAAGTTTGTGTGCACTGTTTGGAAAACACTTCCGAATAACAATTTGACCATGTTTTCGGTGCAATTGTAATTTTTATAAGTCTGTGTGCACTGTTTGGAAATCACTTCCGAATAACAATTTGACCAAAATATCACAATCTTGGTATACACCACTTCACCCGAGTACGACTGCTCGACTGACTATAACGAATACCATCGCCCGACATCATCGCCCGGTATAATAGACTCGTACACTTTCTCAGCATGCATTGAATTTCGCTGCTCGAGCGGCTATACCTAGACTGACTCAAGCGTTTTAGCACACGCGACCGAATTGAACAGCGCAACCGGACTGACTCAGCACCACACTGGCCTATGCAACACATCGACAACTGGCCTCAGTATAACAGCGCGCACCGTACGTCACCTGACCCCCATCTCTTATCAAGCGCGTTCAAAAATCCTCACCTACGAGTGCTTCTACGCTTCTCCATTTCTTGTAGTTCGGTCACATAAACATAATGAATAAAGAAATAAGAGCCTGAATAAAGAATTTATAAATTAATGCCATGCTTCAAAAAAAAAAAAATATTAAGAAATTGTGTTCCCAATAAAATTACCATCATGCCCCGAATGCGAAATTTTCAATGACGTAACGGGGACAGTATGTGGATCCACCACGGGTATCACTTATTTATTTTGTTACCTAACCTAGTTTGAGGTTATAAGAATGAGGTTTAAGAAGAACATTTGGGTTACACACACTTACACACATAATAAAGTAATTTCTTTAAACATGGACTACATATAAATTTTGAATCACTAAGATTAAATGATTTATTGACACTGTCGGCGAACTAGTTACAATAAACAAGCAACAAATATAATGTTGTTGTTTTTGATTCATTAAGGGACTTTGCGAAATCGTGGGCATGTAGGCCCGTGTACCTCAGTATGCTTAGAATCTGTCACCTAATTTGTGTCATTTTCATGGCTGTATAATAGTGTAAATTTGTAACTAGGGCTAGCATTTGGGTAGCAGGTGGCCGTGGCCTGTATTTAGGTGTCATTCTGGCATTCACCTAGAGTCGAAGTGGGCAAACCACTCCAAAACGCATCTAGGATGCTTGAGGTAGGAATCGGATCTACCTCTCCTCAGTTCAGCCTCACAAGACTAAGTGCATCCCGTTCCGGCCTAGAGAACAGAATTACATTTCTTGGTAAGGGTGGAAATCGAACCCGGACCTCCATGTGGACAGCCAAGAATGCTAGTCACTACGGCACGAAATAGACTTCCAATATATTGATGTGCAATGGGCAGGTCCAAGTGAAATCAGACAACAGAAACTTCCATATATGCGTTCCTCCTCCTGGTGTGACCCAGTGGATGGTTGTACTGTAAATTTAGCACATCTGTTAGAGGCAACTGTGGCCAATTCACACTGCCGTAAATGTCGAAGGACAGTAAATTTAACACTTAATAGTAAGGGAAATGAAATATAACAAACGAATAGTATGGAGTTGGTGATGGAACATGGTAGTGGCATGGCCCTCACTATTGCGAGGATATTAGCATGCCTGTCCGTACAGCAGTCTCATTTTCAAGTCTTATTCAAAATATATGACCACTTAAAGGGTAGTTATTCGTTCCAGCCATTTCTTTGGTAATAATGCTTACTTCTTATAACCAAAGCAATTTGTGTTTTATCCAATGAAGAAATTGCAAGAAATGCGATATTGGTTCTGAATTACAAAAGTTTGTTTTTTCTTGATTATGAATGGTTGGGAACCAAGTATGCAGTCTGGCTTATGATGAAGACCTGGTTGTAATGAGAAGGACTTTCAAAAGCTTACAAGCCAACATGATAGAACTTGAACAGAAAGGCATGGAATGTGAAATGAAAATCAGCATTTCAAAATCGAAGGTTATGTCGGTAGGAAAGAAAGGCAAGGATATAGAACGTCAGGTAGGAGGAACTAAATTGGAGCAGGTGACCATTTTATGAATAGATACTGAGCCCGAATAGCTCATGCTGGTGATAGCTTGTACAAGAACCATGGAATTTATAATGCTCAAGAATTGTGAAAGCACCCACAGCAGCATGCCACTACATTAGATGTTCTTTTGACGTCATTAAGAAGCAGTATAAAATTACCCTACATGATCAAAGAAGTTCTCTTTGATGTGCAATGTGAATTTAAAATAATCAGTCATTCAGCATAACTAGCCACATTCGTCATGGGCTAATAACATTTTATTTATGGTTTACGACCGAAGGTATAACACCGCCGATACGCGGAAGGAATGAACTTAGACGCTAAATGACTCGGAAGTGATCGAACTGAGCACACCTACTTCCGTGAAGGAATGACTTGAATCCGCGCTTGCATGGCGAGCGGATGTGAAATTGTGAAGGTCCCAGGTGACCAAGTCTAAAGTATCATCGACGTTTAAATTGTATAAGTGAACACGTCTAAAAGTATCTAATTATAGCACGAAGTGTGCTGGTGACGTGAGAAGTCCGTCCGAGATTGTGAATCTTATTATATTTCGATTCAGTGAAGTGTTGACCACATGGTTACAGCGTGCTTTAATGGCCGACCAGTGACAAATAAGTCGTATACTAGTAAACCCAAGGGGAAGAATCTGGTCGTCATATTCAACAGATACAGTAAAATATTTACGAGCCGTGCAAAGGCCGACTGTAAAACAAATACGATTAAGCTGATATTCTTCGATATGATATCTAAAGCGTGTGAAGTTGTCTAGCTTCAGTGGAAAGACACGTGCCCAGTGTCAAAGCCAGTTTATATGTTTTAGCAGACAAGGCCATTTTAAATATAGTCTGCTGGTGGAAAAGGTGGAAAATCTGTGAATTTAAACACGCTTGAAGCTGTGTCCTTTTATTCGTATTTCAACTACTCTACAAGATGCCTTCATTTCACCACGTGCTGAGGCATAATAATCCTATATCTAAGAAGATGAGGGCTATGGCTTAAAAATCCGAATGGGAGGAACGCTGAACACCTAAGGCACACTACAACAATGGATGACCACCCGAGGATAACCATGCTCGTGGCCGAGCAGAGAACATATTTGTGGTTTGTCTGGATGAAAGGCAAAATCCTCAATCCTCGTGTCTGGATAATTATCTGCAATAGCTGTGAGTCCTGATTTCCTAATCTATTTCTGTACGGTGGATGGTCATGGGTGGATTAGTATGTAGCATCCGTAACTCATTGTCAGCCATCAAGGTAGGCTTCTCTAATTTTTTTGACCACATCCTTAAGGTGATTTTTCACGCTTCTGAATGCTTCTCTTTGCATTTCGTTACTCGACACTGAGTTAGTCACCAGATTGTGTGTGTCCACACGGTGCGATATTGTTCTTAGAAGGTAATTCCGCACGACGGAACATCAATTTAGTCATTTGTGACAGGGGCATGCTTTTAATTCAGCTCCAGCTGATATTTGATCAAAGTTTTTGAAGTCCCCATTTCTATTATTTTAGTACGCCACTGACGTCTTTATTTAACATTATAGTGTATCGTTTAGGTATGGAAGGCATCCAGCCTGTTGTTATTGTAATGTACATTTTTAAAGAGTGAGCAGTTCGCAACTAGAATTCAGATAATTCACATCGCTGTACATGAGTCAAGTAATGTTATGAACTAACTCATAAAGTTTATGTTACACGATTCGTATCATTTCGATTAGTTCCACCTAAGGTTAAGGTGTGAACCAGTATTTTATTATCATTTAAACATGTTTTGTACTCCGCACTCATTCGCTGCGAGCTTCAGTGGCGTTACAAAATGTCAAAGCCTTTCAAAGAGAGAGGAATATCTTTCTGTTACGTCTAGTTGGTTTTCAGAAGCCAAACATATCATTCTACTTGTATTTGATTCGTCTTTAACGTTATAGTAACTTCCTTTACATGTGTATAATCCTTTAGAGTGATTACTAAGAACACTCAGTCTACATTTACTGTGCTTTAATGTGTTGAAAGATCAGTGACAGACATTTTCTTTGAGATTTACTGACGCGCTATGCTGCTTAGTGCCAAGCGCTGGGAGCACAATGACAGGTGTTTGCCCAGTCCACGCCAATGACATTGCCCAAGGTTACTTACGATCTCTCTTGTGAGACAATTGACTATCGACTTCATTTTTATTTTCTTTATTTCTAGACCTTGCTAGGAATGTTCTTATGGGCTATACTTTGTTTATGCTCATGCTATTGACCTTGATTCAGTATCGATTTTTGCAAAGCTGTTCTGGTACAGGTGTACTGATAAGTAATGCTAAATTTTTAATATACTGGCAGGTATTTGTGAGCGAGTCCCAATATGTTTTGTCATGATTTATAATGAATTTGAGCAACCATTTGATAAGTTGGACCCTTAAGGCTATTATGTATTCTCACTTGTAAGTGAATGATTATTTACCGTGTTTTTAATACACGCAGGGTTGGTTACCACGTTTATTAGAGAAAGCCGGCCAGATCTATGTTACAGAACAAGTTCGGACCGAGGAGGAAAAGGTATGGTCTCTTTCGAGTACCGATTGTGTTATTGTTAACTTGCGAGCCACGTATTCTTTGTTGAGGTGTACCACGTGTTGGTAGCACGCTCTTGCGACGCCTTGCATATGGTCAACTATCTTAATAATCAATTGACTCATAAATCTTCGACATTAAACTTAGGACTAAATCATGAATCATCAATTTATTTCCTAAACCGGCGATGTTAATAACGCAGTTAAACCTTAATCGTTGTTACATTTTGATCTTGTACTTGTAGTCTAGCAGACCAATGCATTGCGCCTTAGTTCGTTCTTACTAGTAAGTTTAGTAGCTAACACTGATAGACTTTTACAGAGATCGCACGAACCCAAAGTTCAGAACTCGTGGGTCGTGACCCGATCAGGGGAATGCTGTTCTTTCACAGTTTGATTCTCAAGATTAGATACCCTGATAGATGACGGTGGACAACAAACAGTTGTTCATCTGTTGCAGGCAGGATTAATAAGATGATTATTTGTGTGTATAACTTATTTATTACTGATGTGTTTCCCACTATTACCCTACTGTCTCTTGTAATATAAAACATCTTTGTTGTTTGTGTATAATTGTACCAGTGCACTGTTAAATGATGACTGATAATAATTAGTTTGTGTATAGTTTGTGTATCACGGACGTCTGACGCCGTTTATCAGATTAAAGCAAGAGTAGTTCAGACAATTATAGTATAAATGTAAATATGGGATGGTACCAGTCCTTTAACTTTGCTGTCTTGTTTGACATGTCTTGATGCCATGATGCCTTCTTCCTAGAAGCATCATTTTTTTGTATAACGATTTTTCTTGCGGTACCATTTCCCCAGTTTTGCTTTGTTTTGCTGTATTTAGGACCTGTCAAGGGGATTCTACGTTAATTTTTAGGAGTTATTTTTTATTTGCTTTTTAGCCACGGAATAGCCGTTTTATCAAACCCTCCGACCGTAGGACAGGGGTTTGACCTTCCAAATAAACCAACCATGAGTTTGTCTTAAGTCTGGATTTTAATTATTTTAGTAGTTTTGACCTTTTGGGGGTGCATTTTCTTTGCGCGTCTATGACAATCACTGTGATGGGAACCTGATCCTTAGGGAAGCAGAGTCTTGTGCTGGCTAGTCCCAAGAAGTGCATTCCGATCCTCTCCGACAATGTGTCTCGAGGTAGAGGTCATCTGGGAGGCCACGTTACGGTTGGTGGTAACCAGATAACCTCGTCCAACGGGCACAATACTTGGATTGTGTGTTCTCTCAGTATGGCAATGCAGTGAAAGTGAAAGCGTCGAGATGTAGAAAAGCCAATGTAGTGCGTTCTCAATTGTGATTTCCTGTATTCTGCAAGATAGAAAGTCACGAAACTCCCCTACATCGCTCAGTGTTCAGACAGACCTTGCCTTATGGAAGTGAGAGATGGATCAATTCAGGTTATCTGATACATAAGCTAGAGGTAACTGATATGAAGGTAGCACGAATGATTGCTGGGAAAAATAGATAGGACCAGTGGCAGGCAGGCACCCGTAATGAAGAGTTAAGGGCTATATTAGAAATGAACACACTACTTAATAATAATAATAATAATAATAATAATAATAATAATAATAATAATAATAATAATATAGTATGGCCTCGGGTGCCGGATGAAAGCTTTGTTATTTCACGCCCAGAGGGCAGCTTGCATGTCAAATTTTGTTGTTCCTTGAAGAACTATGAAAGTCAAGAAGGTTAGATATCTAAGCTCTTTGACACTATAGTGCTTTCTAGTAGAGAAATGAGGAACTTTGTGTTGGCGGAAATTCCCGAGATTAATTTTTCCATTATGAACACGGCCTACTGAATTCAAATGGGTTCTTTAACATGCCAACATCGTATGGCATGAGTGTCGTGATTTTTGCCGCCTTTCAAAAAATCACTTACCACGGCCAGGAGCGAACCTGCAAGATTGGGGTTAGTAACCCGACACGATAACCACTCTCCACCGTGGCAAGCTAAACACTACATGAAGCCGTTCGAATGAAGTGAATCAGATGGTGGGGCCCTGTTGAGAGAATGAAGGAGGAGGAATTACCTAACAGGTTAATGATGTCGCGGGTCTGAACCCGAGACCTTTGTCCCAACTTAGAAGACCATCATAATGAAACATGGTAATCATATCACTACTAAAATCGAGGGCCATTTAGAAGGTTAGTAACAAAGGGTATAAATCTAATTTATAAGTGGATTCATATATGTAATTGAATTGATGTAAAACTGTTCTGAATAGTCATACTTTAGGCTTACAAAGTATATAGCAATGGTCAGCATGAGTCGATGGATAAAGCGACCCTTGTCTCAAGTGATTCACATGATGTACAATCACTGTGGTTAGTCAGAGTCCAAGCAGTCAAACTTGACTCACATGTGATCACGAGGTTGACCCCTGAACCATGACTGTGGTAGGAGAGTTCTCAGGTCAGCCACTAAAGCAGCACTATGCAGGGTTCTCTCCCTGGGTAGTGGCATATCAAAGTTCATTCCCAACGAGTGAGAATTGGTGTATAAATGACCTGTCCTCAGGTCATAGGAGGTCAGTGCTCAAGAAGGAGGAAGTCAGTGTGAGGTTAGTGCTCAATCATCGAGCACGGATCAATTGTGATCTAGCAGTCGGTCATTCAGACCATGAGAAGGTAACTACACTAGCTGTAGCAAACAGCAAAGAGGGACTATGGTCCAGAGTTTTGAGATAGTCACCACTTCGACTCCTGGGCGGGTCAAGACTGTAATTATGTAGTCTACAATAGTACCAAATCAAGGGACAACTCAGCTGACCATGTGCATTCAAGTGACCATTCAAACTTGTATATATGTACAACTTGTGACATCTAGTGTCTTTTGTAAATAAACTACGCATTTGGACCATGACCTACAGTGTATTCAGTTCCAGGGACACACCACTCTACGTGCCAAGGCCATTCAACCACTCAGCTGTCCTTGGTAAGGTACTACCTTGCCACACCCAAATAACCGGGTCACGACAATGAGTTCGACTGTAGAGGGAAAGAGAAGCAGAGGCAGACCTCAGAGGCGATAGTTAGAGTTAGGTTTAAACTATTTCAAAGTGAGAGGTGTTGAAGCTGAAGGGGCAGTAATGCTAGCTGGTAATATGGGATTAAGGTGATGACTTGTTCCCTAACAGAGGCTCGTAGTCTAAACTGGACGCTGAAAGGCAAAATAGTCTCAAATGAAAATGTAGGTACTGTATGTATTATAATATTATAACTTAAAATACTGTAAATCAACCATTATCTACTTTGATGCAAGCGTATAAAGCTCATTCTTGGTGCGAATTCAATACCGTACAACTAGTTTTCTTTCAAATATACGCACGAATAAATTGATTTAGTTTATAAAAAAAATTACGAGCCTTACGTTAGTCGCATATGATGTGTAACATATGACATAGAAGAAACCTCGCGTGAAATTGTTGATTCGCCGGTATTTTATACTAGTCTATTATTGGCACAAATATTAATCTATTGTAAAAGGGAGTGTTTTACAGATATTGTAGTATAATACGGAACTCACTAGATGATTTGTAGCTTCCACCAGCACTAGCCTAAATAAAGAATACGATATGGATCAACTACATTAATAGACGCAACACCGCTCATAACCTTAAATTCCTTATAAACAGGTCCCCTTGATTCACAGACCAACTCGTATTTTGATATGGATTCTGTTAAAATGAGTCATATTGATATGATAAATATCGTTTAAAATGATAATCTGATAGCAAAAATATCTACCCCGTCCGGGATTCGAAGCCGAGATCTCTAGATTCACAGTCATAGGCGTTAACCCCACGGCTATTTCGACTACGCAAATATTGTGCACAAGATAGTGACTTATTTCCACGTTCCAATTATACTGCATTACGGAATTAAGTTTCATTTATATTTTGCTTGTTTCGATAATGTTCCTGCGTGAAATTGAGTTTAAAATGCCTTATGAATAGGCCCTCTTTTGAGTAAAGAGAATGTATTCAGCAATAGTTCATGAAGGCTTGCTCAATTCTCGTATAACCACTAGGATTATATTATATTGATGACTGCATTACCGTTATGTGAGTTAATATTTGAATTGCCATTGTGCAGAAACATAATACCGGCAATGCCGACTACTTACAATGTTTGATATTAAGGCATTTTACCATTTAAATACTGATAAGATTTCGAACATGTACCATGTGCTTTGTTTCATTCACTTGACACCAGAGTTCGCATGAGCGTTTACCGTTCAGTATGTCATATACATTCCACATGGCCGAGAGTACGTCATGGTATCAATTTCCGACACCGCGCGCTCATTGTTTCTCTTAACACTGCCAGCTGGATCTTCACACTGCCAGCTGGATTGATCGATCGAGTTGGCAGTGCGTCTTACACTTCCGTTCAATCCACCACTGCCAGCTAGCACAATTCCGTTCGAGCACACTTCCGTTCGATCGAACGGAAGTGTGCTAGCTAGTGCCACCTCGATCGTTCCGATCCACTTCCGTCCCATTTTTCAAAGTCACTTCCACAAAAATATCCAGCAACCGAGTGGAAAGATGTTACACATCAATAACCTTAACGTTACTCAGTGCGTAGTTGTATGTTTAGGCAACTGTAAATAGCCTATCTAATTCTTTAAATCATGTTCTATTCTCAAACATTTCTACCTCGTTGTTTGAATTTATATAGGTTTATCATATTGCGTATTTATACTAAACTATTCAGAATACTATAGGTATTGGAATCAAAATATTTCAAACATGTACTGTATGTATCTTAATATCTCAAAAAATAACAAGTAGTTCCGTGAAGTACTATACAGCCTATTTTCATATATCCTACTTATGTAAATTGCCTCTACCAACATTCAAAATTTCATTTCGATTGCTGTAATAGATTCGTAGATATTGAGAACCGTCTAAATTTTTGGATTGGATGAAATTTTATTTATGTAGGCCATACAGTTATGTAATACTAGATGACGATTTTTGCGTAGGTTCATTATTCAAACGTTCATTTCAATCGCATGATTACTACACAAGAAATAAAAACTTAATTTTAAAATTGCACACATCCGCCATTTTAAGTTTATTTGAACAATGTAACTTAAATAGATGCCAGTGCATTACAATGTGTATAAATATTTACTGTGCCATATTTCACTGCGCTCAGATGGTTAAATCGCAAGAAATGTCTATTTAGAAGTTTCAACTTAGCTTGGCCGCCATGTTGCTTTTGTAGTTAACAGGTTTCTGAAAATATCATAAGTGAACTTATAGTAGTACTTTTTTATCACCTTACAATATTTGAGAGTAATATCTGCAATAGTTGCGGAGATATAGAATGCCGGTAAAATATTTCGCACAGCCGCCATGTTGCGTTGGAGATACATAAAATTTAAAGGGCATGGTCGGGGTCAGCCGTAATAGTACTATAACCTTACCGAGATTTATTGAAATCGCTCCAGCCGTTTAGATGTTATCGGGGACATGGTGTATTCCTTGGAATACATTAAGACAGAGTAAGCTTTTGCTGCTCTTTGCTTTATTTCATTACTTCCTTTTACGCAAACACCAACAGTGATCTCCTGGTTTTTCTTTGTTTATGCTCTTTGCTTATATTACCTGTGAGTCTGTTCTAGATATATATCTTCCATGACCCACCTAGCGTCATCTAGCAGCGAATCTTTGAAGTTCCCCAATTTTTCCATGTACAAGAGGACTTCCTTACCAATCTGGCCACCAGATCTCGTCGCTATCGCCAGCTATCATCTCTGTGATCAAGAGGACTTCGTCTACATTTCCATAAACCAGGCTTCGCTAGTGACGCCTGCTATCAACTCTTTGAAGACCATTTCATCAAAATACTTAATTTTTGTAAAGTTTTTCATTCGTATGTATATTCCTTTGTCTCCTACCTCCACACTTTTTCCTTCCCTGGTCCCTCCGCGCTTCGTTGAGCTGGCCTCACTTGTGCGTCTGAAGTCAAACCAGTCAGTTGGAGCCCAACTAAGGCTCACCTCCTCAACTCGAGAGGCAAACTTTTAGATCCGACGCCATGTTCGAGTTTTAAAATCAACCGTCAACAGCAACATCGCTTTCTTCATGAAGCAAAGATAAGTACCGACTTCACGTTTTCAACACATTCTCATCGCTTTTAAAAAGCTAAATGCTTTTATTTTGATTTTATAGACAGTGAAATTGCTATATGTGATACAATAACTGCCTTCAAGAGATCTTCTTGATCAAACTAGCTATCAAGTCTAACTTTCAAATTGAAAGAGCACTCCTTGTACAGATTTTCAGAGTTGCTATCTCACATCGAGGGTTATTCCCAAAATACCCACTGTCTATAATATCTAGTTTTCCGCCGAGGGACTTTCTACCCATTTCAACAGTCATCATTGCTCTGGAATTTTCCATAACGAAAAAAAAAATCTATCTACCAGTTAAACTGTCAAGTATTTTCCACTTTAATATGGGAGTACTTTTTCTTCACTGAGAAACTTATTTGGTATAAACTTCTAATCCACATAAATTGTCTTCCTACGTGGGAAATTTTCTGCCGCATTTGACTACCACCTATAGAAACTACAACTCATAATTCTCTCATGCTGAAACTCTATTAGTGATTTACATGTGCTACTACAGTGAACTTTTCAACTATATCAACAGACTATAGTGAAAACAGTGCCCGTTCAACTTAACATCCGCGTCGCGCTCGTCCGAGTACAATAAATACGGCCATGAACACTCTTCCACAATCCCATTTCATCTTTCCCAAACCCTTTACTATCAAACTAGAGTAACAAAATTGTAAATTTAGGTCATTTTTCAATGAGGTGTCACTCTCAGTAAGCGCCCTCCCATATTTGCTCCATTTACAACTAATTAATTTCTGTAACTTCGTGTCTAGTACACTCCCTAAAATATATTGTTTCTCCCTTCTAACGAGGGAATTCAATTCTTTCTACTCACAAGTGAGTTATCTCTAGGTTTCACGAAAGGGAAACTTGCCCTATTTTTTTTTCGTGATCCCTATTTAAATATATGAAGTTCTAGAAACTTCTACTTATTTTCTCTCTCTCTTTTAGTTATAATTTCAAATTGTTATTTTTTCATACTTTTAAGATTTCTAAATATGAAATCTTAAAATACCCACATCGTACCTGATTAATTCGGCTACGCTAGAATTACTTTATGATTGTTGTTACAAACGTTAAAATTGTCCATTTTAAGCACCACTTTTAAAATCTTATTCAGATTTTTAGTGCTTACCACAAGTCTTAAACTTGTAATCAATTTAAAATTGTTTGCCAATTATAAACTTGTTATCTTTAGGTCCCAGACCTTCACATGTAACCTTCTAGAAATCACAATCATGATCTAACTGTTATTAATTCTCTGTTAATTCTTCAAAGTTTAATTCATTGTTAATAAATCTATTATTTTTTTCTCGTTATTCTTTTCGCTAGATTCACGCTGAGGTAGGACCGTGTCTTCCCTGACTCTTCCAGGCTTATGCCCTCTTTAAAAAACTCACAAATCAAATTAATAACGATTCCACTATTTGTTGCATTTGAGCAAGAACTCTTAGTCACAAACTTATTAAAACCTCTCTTAGCTTTTATAGCTAATTCTAACTGGCCAGTAAGGCAAGCATAGCTCTCTCTGCCAGCTTCCTGCTTGTTGAGTTTTTCTCTACAACTTATGGTTGGTTTTCCAAATTTAAGTTTTTCTCATTGTCTAAACTTTTAGTCGGCGCATGCTGGGTAAAAGCTTAGCCATTCTTAAATGCAACTATTGGTGCTCTTACCAAAATTATTTCCAAGGGTATAATTGCCTCATTGCTACTCTTCCTGGAAACATTCGGTCGCTCCTTAGAAATTCTACAATTTCAAAAACTAAAACATCACGGCTAATTCAAATTATTTGCATTCTTCAAAATATTTGTTAAAAATACAAACTCCTTTGAAAGGATACATAGTAAACTCACCATTTCTTTCTTTGCCACACCACCACCCTTCCACATAGTAGTCGAATCTTGGCTTGGAAGGGAAGGTACTATCCAAGCTCGCCGGCAAATAGCCCAAGCTTCAGCCGCATTTCCCGTTAGCTACGGCCAGGTCCATACCCACTTTAGGTGTTTCACGGGCTTTGCGGTGATACTCGTCTCTGAACATTGTCTTTGTTTGCTGTTGGACTCTTGTCCTATTATCCACTTGTTCCTTAGTCCGAAACCCACTTCCCTTAACTTCTCTCTTCATCTGCCCTTGTGGGTAAGGTTAATTACTAGCAAAAACCTAACCAGGAAACACACACACACTCAAACAAACACACACACATACACACACACTTACGCACACACAAAACAAAAGGTGATCTCATAAGCCTATTTTTCATAAAATTAAAATAGGCTAAAAATGAATGTTACGTGATTGTCTGTCTGTGTGTGTGTGTCCTTTGTGTTCATATACCATTCATCCGATTGTGATGAAACTTTAGTGAGTTGCTGTGTACACTCCAGTGAAGGTTTGTGATTTAGTAAATCCATTTTTCAATAGGTAGCGCAAGAGTAGTTTCAACAAATGAGTGACGGTGTGTGAGTCTTTTCAACAAAGTACCGTCTGCGTTCATATACTGTATCATTCATCCTATTGCGATGACATTTGGGTGAGTTGTTGTGTACACTCCAGGGAAGGGTTCTGACTTAGTTAATCCATTTTACAATAGGGAGCGCACGAGTGGTTTCAACAAATGAGTGACGGTGCACGAAACGTTCCAACAAAGTTCCATCTGCGTTCATATACCATTCATCTGATTGCGATGAAACTTTGGTGAGATGTTTTACACGCTTCGACAATGTTTTAGAATTAGTAAAAACATTTTACAATAGTTTAGAGGCAGTCTACGGAAAAAGATAAAAAAATATTATGTATTCAAAAGCACTTCAATAAACAAAAGTACAACGCCAACACTCCCTTTCATTGGTAAAGCAACGCATGCCGTCTACAGCTTGTCGTAAATAAAATTCTATGTACTGTATTTACTGAAGAGATTTTGTTGTGGATTTTAATCCGTAATCGTAGCAGCGATTATTTAACAAGAAAAATGCATCTAACTAAGAATACATTTCCTGATTATCACTCCTATAACGGAAAGCATATCAATGTATATGTGATTATTATTATTCCCTTAATTTTTGGCAAAGTGAGTGTTCATGACCCTCCCATATAATTATCCTTACATAATAATGACCCTCATATAATTAATCACTTCGTGCGTAATACCTCATTTGAAGTAGGCCTACTCATATTGAAGTAAGTTCAACTGTATCAGACTACCATCTTTTCATAGCGTTATTATAATAACTCGCTCTCTTTTATTTCGGCTAGTAACATGCAGGTACACCACATTTACGGTTAGACAACCAATGCCTCTAACGTGATGTATTGGTGCCGTCAAGCGCAGGATCACTTTAACCTAGCCGATCGCGGGCAGCCACTAAAATCAATATATCGAGTTCCGGAGGAGTTTTCATGAGTTGATCTTTGCTTATATTCTCACACAGTTGTTATTTCACCCAGGATGCAAGTTATTTGGTGTCGTTCTTTTTGCCGTTTGTTTGCTTGCTTTGTTTTGATACTTGATAAAATTGGACAAAAGATTCCTTGCACATAACAATGTATTGTATATCCACCCATAATAATTCCCGTTTTCAACGGGGTCAGAGATGAGATGAATGTCTATGTGGCGGATAATCTTTACGGCCGTATACACTTCCTGACGCCAACCTAATGAGAGATGAAAAGAATAAAGATGATTGAAATTGGGCAATGATGTGCAAGGAAGTGGACGTGGTCTGTCAGATGATACAGTCCCAGCATTTGCCTGGAGTTGAATATGGGAAAACACGGAAACCCATTTCAAGGAAAGCCGAAGGTGGGGCTCAAACCCACGCCTACCGATCCCTCAGAGAGCTTTACCACATGGTTTAACGCTGTGCGTTAGCAGCCAGTAACAATGGTAATATCTACAGAAGGAGGTAAAAACGTATAGTGGTGACTGGGATCGGTTTCCTACCCAACTGTACCTTACTGCTACAACTGCAACCGAAATTAGGTATAGGCTACATTCTTATATCATATGGCCCGTGTAGGTTATTGGAACAACATGAAATATGTACAAGGTATGTATGCTTCGTTATTCATTAAAAATGTTGCTGCTGTTGCTTCGAATCTTTAAGACATCGTAGTCATTTTCTGAATGTGTGTGTGTGGAATACATCCGACAACCTGTGTTATTGTACTGACTGTGGTAGTGTGTGTACTTGTAATTTAGACTAGGATTTGGAAGGAGGTGGTCGTGACTATAAGTTAGGGACCATCCCAGCATTGGCTAGACTAGAACCTTCTCTAGGGGAGCTGAGGTGGAAATTGAAACCCATCTCTTCTCAGTTTTGCCTCATGAGTTTCAGTGCAGCCCAGTTCAATCCTCAGACCAGAATACAATTTCATCGCAGAGCGGGAATCGAACCCATGATCTTTGTATCTGGGATCGGGATATGTAGACTACCCTGAAAAGTAAGAAAGCGGTAATAATAGCCGCAATCTAGTACTGCAGACGTACTACGGATCCAGGAGAGTAAGGTTTAAATTCTAAGAAATGGGCGGCCTCATTTTTAAGATTCACTGTGCAGAACTAATAACAGATTCATTAAGATATAAGTTAATTACACGTTATTTATTCTTGCAACAATTGTACCCAATTGTAATGGATGGTTCTGTAATCCTGAATAAAATTTACATGAGATTAATAAATACACTCGGATGACCAGTTTCGATCGTCAAGTGTTCATCATCAGATCCTTTACACTTAGGCTATTAATTCTATGTCTACAAGTATGGATTATGATATTCAATATATATATACAGGGTGTATTAGATATGATGGAAGTCCGTTACACTGGTGATAGAAGAGACTATTCTAAGCTTCCTAGGTAAAAAATTTGTCACCTATCTTGAAATTGATAATTAATCATTAAAAAGTCAATGTTTTTAGTTATTTCAGAAACTAATCAGGCAGAAAGTGGTGCGGCAGGCTGGGGAAACGAGGCGGAGCCCGATGTGACGACGCGCGAAGGGGAAGTTGTTACGTAATCGGAGCATTGACCTTACCGGTTGACTTGAGGGGTGGTAGGCTATCAGCTGTTTGAGCTCTACCGTCTCGTAAGAAAATGTGCATTGCCGTTGTTCTTGTTGTTGTTGTTGTTGACAACGCACGCAATGGCTTGGGACGTCAGGACCGGTAGTATTGTGTAGCCTACTTTGTAAGTGTGGAATTCATTGATTGATGTTCATGTATAAAATAATTTCGATACTCAGCCCTGATGTATCATTGGCGTCCGTGTCGGACCTTCTGTTGACTAGTTTCTGAAAATACTAAAAACATTCTCTTAATGAAATGCAGTGTGACAAAATTCCGACATCCCGCAGTCTGTTCAGAACTAGGCATTTAGGACGGAAGTAAAAAACTTGATGTTTTGTTTGAGAGGCTTGGCGATTTTGGTCATTTAGCCCCATGTAGCTGGGTGTGGGTAGAATTTGTGTGATAAACTGTGTTTTGTGGTTTCTGTAGTAATGTGGGTATTTGTAATTCAGGTGAGGATTCGGAAGAAGGCGCCGGCCCTGTGGTGTTGGGGCAGTGCAACTGCCTCTCACCTGGAGGCCCTGGGTTCGATTCCTGGCTCCATCAGGGATATTAGAAACTGACGTGAGGGCTGTAACGCAGTGCACTAAGCCTCGTGAGGGCAATTAAGTAGCTGTCTGACAGTGAGGCAGTGCCCGAGTCAGGAAAATCAAGATTAATGGCCGAGGGGACCCGATGCACTGACCACGCGTCACCCTAATATCTGCAGGCCAAATGGCTGGACAGCGGTCGCTTGGTAGGCCTAGGCCCTTCATGGGCTGCACTGCCAGCGGTTATGATTATTGAGAAGAAGGCGGCCGTGGCCTTAAGTTAGGAACAATCCCGACATTTGCCTGGGGTAGAAGTGGGAACCCATGGAAACCTACTTCCAAGATTTAATACTAGTATGGTACCACATGTTCATATTGTGAATTGTCCCATCCCATCTCCAGCCCTCGGGTGGCCATTAACTGGAGAGGGGGGGGGGGGGGGATTGATTTATTGGTCCATCAACAATGTAAATACATATGAAAATACACGAAAATGAAAATAAAATACAAATACATTGTTATAATACAGTGTTATAATAATAATAATAATAATAATAATAATAATAATAATAATAATAATAATAATAATAGTCTAATAATAATAATAATAATAATAAGAGTCAGCATGTGTAGTTCTGGTGGTAGAGTGCTAACCTTCCCGAGGGTGCGATCTACGTTCAGTCATGTAGTAAATGAATGGGATCTAATAAGATCATCTCCATGGATTTCATGGCACATACAAGAAATCCTACGTACATTAAAGTCTGGCAACTCGACATACCAAAAAGAAACATAAAAGAAGTTAGTGTGTCTAAAAGCCTACTATTACTATTATTAGTATTATTAATAAGTTTATTACAGTTGTTGCACTATCTTCACACAAAGATAGACCAACAGTTCCTTAAATTAATTTACTAAATCTTTAGGATTTCTATTTTCTATGCATAGTTCATGAAGCTGGAAAAATCCTAGACAGATCCACCATCACTAGTCATGTAGCCACTCCCCATGAAGGTGTGAATCAGCTGTTCATAGGCTCGGTTTGTGTATTTCAATGTCATTGGCAGACAAGGCGAGGAGGTCACTCAACTGCAGACTCTGGTCAACATTCCTCAGCGTAGGAGGGGAGGGAGACTGGGAGAAGTCAGCTCTGCTGCTGAGGGGAACGAAGTGAAAGCCCGTTTCCAAGATATTGAACGACGATTTTTGTGATTTAATTCCACCTACACTAATTAAGATCCGACTTAATTTCATGAAGATATTTGCTTAGAATACCATCTTCTATCACCAGTGTAAAGGACTTCCATCATATCAAATACACCCTGTATACACTTATTTAGTTATAGTAATTAAGCTACCACAACTAGTCAAGATATGTGATTTTTGTTTAGATACTGACAGTGGTAATTTACCTTTAAGTTTGCTTGCTTAGTGTGATTATGTGATTGTTATTAAATGGTCAGGTTATTGTGGATCGTGCACTTAGCTGTTTCAGCCATTTTTCCACGCAGCTGCCACCTCCTGCTGCCTGCACTGAACTCGACTAAGTGTAAAGTATTTGATGATGAACTGACCTTCAGACCAGAAGCTCATTTCATGGCCGAACCAGAAGTCAAACTCAAGACCTCTGGATTCGGAGTCTCGATTCGTACCCTGAGACCATGGAAGGCGGATTAAAGGCAATTTGTGCTCTTCTTGAGGTAATTTCCAAAAAGGAAAATCGTTAAAGTCTAGACCAGGCCTCGTCGTGAATGCCAGTAACCAAGCCAATAGTGCAGTGCTCACCTATGTACGTGCCCACTCTTGAAAACTCTCAACCAAAACTTATCCCTCCACTCAATATTGACCCACATCCTTCGCACGGAGAGCTAATAGCAGTAAACTAATCAGTTGTAGCCTATATGGAAACACTGGATGAGCAGTATGCCAGCTAGTATCGCACGACCTCGAATTAGGTTATTTGTCAAAGTGTGATCATGAAAATTGCTATGATGAATGCCATTCTCTTCTATACCGTACCCTGAAAGAACCATAGTTGAATAGTTGAATAGTATAATTCCGCCTCGTTGCGAAGTGCCTAGCACTATTGGCTGTCACCATGGAGACTCGGGTTCGATTCCCGGCTCTGCCAATAAATATAATTCTGGTATGAGTGCTGGAACGGGGTACATTCAACCTCGTGAGGCAAAACAGAGAAGACGGGGTAGCGATTCCTGCCTCAGCCATGGAAGTGGTTTTTCGTGGTTTCCTACTTCTACTCCGGGCGAATTCTGGAATGGTTCCTAAGTTATGGCCACGGCCGCCTCCTTCCCAATCGTCATCTGATTACCAACTATACACACTAGGACTGCCATAACAATAACACAGGACATCAGATAAATTTCACAGACACACCCAAGTACACGGAGCTACATTGCCACGATGTCGCTAAGGCCCTAAGTTAATCAACAACAATGGCTTAATTTCTTTACTTCCTTTTGGATTAAAAACTATGTAACGGTCTTAGGTTTCTTGCATTTCACATGCATTGCCTTTTTATGCCGACACGACGTTGGAATTTACCTAAACAATAACGATTTCCTTCAGTGAAAATCGAGATATACAGTATTTGGGTTTCACATTGGTACAGTAAGTTTATTTGAATGTAGGATATACCTGGCATAACCGCAAGCTTAAAACGATAAAACCACCATTTCCCTCTCAAACTGGAAAGCGTTTGTTTATTCATCGGACGCTCTCTGCTGCGATGGAGTTTAGCGAGAAAAAGCAAGTCACGTCAGCTCCTGGCTCCACCAGTCACGTGGAATAAATTTAATTAAACTTCGTACGTCGATTGTATCATCCGGGGACAAAGCTCGCAGAATCGAACATACGATTTAATATGGAGAAGTAAAACGCAGGGATTAGGGCTTTCGTTATTCCTGATCACAAGAATTAAGTTAAACGGTGCTTAATGAAATTTACGAGGATTAGTAACCAGCGGAATGGGTATATGGACAACCCGTTACAGGTGATTGCCAGTGCTGGTCGAGGAGCAACTTATATATCGTCATATTGGGATTATTTAGGTTGATAAGAAGAATATACTTCATTTCTGTTCTGAAGATGAAACTTATAGTGTTATAAAGTTACTTAGATTTGGAACTTTCTCTTAATTTTCATATTTTGGTTTCCTTAGCTAACAATATATTTCAGAAATTTGTGTAACAAGACTTCAAAATTCGTTGACCCTAAAGATGATGATGATCGTGTGGCCTCCGGAGAGGCTGAGTGCAGTTCTTTCTAGTTGACGCCCGTGGGCGACATGCGCGTCATGATGATGATGAAGACGTCACATACACCCAGTCCCCAAGCAAAGGGAATTAACCCCAAGAGATTAAAATCCCTGATGGCTCGGCCGGGAATCGAACCCGGGGAACTTTGGGCCAAAGCCTAGCACGCTAAACATTTAGCCACAGAGCTGGACACCCTAAAGGTACATTGCTGCGACAATGAATCTGAGATGCACTTGAAATGGCTTATTTCAGAAATTTACTTAACCCTTTCATATTTAAACCACAGGAACTCTCAATGCAACCTCTTCTTGGAATTTGTCTCTAATGTCGTTGTTATTAATTAATTTAGAGCGACATCGTGGTTATAATAGCCCCATGCACTTCGGATTAAGTAAAAAATCTCTGAACCCTACGTTACTGTTGCGTCCGTACTGTGCCCAACTCTAGGAATGGGTATTCCAAGTTTCAGACACCTAGATATCAAGGGAAAGGCTGTAGCAGCTTTTGAAAGTTCAGATATTTGAATATCGCGCTACATTGCTTCTCGAAGCCTTTCGAAGGAAATTACCGATAGTTGGATGGTAAATGACGTAGCGAGTCACCGCAGAGGTGGAGACTATTTATTGATTAAATAGTTAACTATGGAGCAGAGACTTGAGACTGGGATCAGATTACTGGCACGGCCAAATGAAAGAGAATGCAATTAATATCAAGTAAATCGGACCAGGGATTCAAGAGATATGAGGATTTCTAGATATCAGGCGATGACGCGTGACCCTGACCGTTTTTGTATAAAAGCAAGCTGGAGCAGGCTTAGTTAGCTCACTTCATCACAAGCACTTGGCGAGCAAGTTGCGTCTACGCTGAGCCAAGGCACATGGTTGCCGCCTCTACGAAGAAGTACTTTTCAAATCGTGATAGTCACGAGAAGTGCTGCGCAAACGAGTTGGAACTTAGTAAGTTTCTGGTGAGGAGAATCACTGAGGTGATTGTATTTCTACAGACATTGGTGGAAATATTTATATTTCCTAAAGGACATATGCTAGACTTGGTCTAGAAAATAGTATTTTGTCACAGTCCTGTAGTAAATTAATACTTGGATATTTAAATCCATTTAAAGTCAGTTTTCATATTTTGTAACTATTTAACCACTTCGATCCGTCAGTACATTGAAGAATAGTCTATAACGGTGGCGTTCATTAGTCTACGCAAGGGAAACTGCAGGTTGTCTAGCGCATGGCAGATGGTGATTTTAATAAACCATGCCCAGGGAACGATCTTCAGAACAGCCGTTAACTGCTTAGACTGTCAACGTTTTCTTGTACTGACGAGATTACAGTGAGTTATGTTACAACTGACACATTTAAGAAGAGATCGCTTAGATCTGACCCTTTTCAAACAAACTGTTATGGCTTTGTTAGAAGCCCATATTAAAATGGAACCACAGTTTATTAAAACGTCGAAGGATACTACCACTATGTCTGACTAGACGATTTGTGGGTCTACAATGGCGGCCGATACAAGGATTATACGTGCTTGTCCGATAGGGCATGTTTACGGATAAATCTGGTATAGACCAGGTTTACGACACTTCAAGAACATCAAGAAATGTAAGCCACATTTGAATTATATTATGCTTAGCTAATTGGAACAAACTATTTTTCTGCAGATGACCAACACATTTTTTTCGTCGTATTTAAAGCTTGTAATGATTTACGCAAGACTTGTTAGATTTATTCTGAGCATTTTCAGCACTCAGAACAGTTTAGGATCGATGACCGAGCATTTTGAGCATTTATTTGAATTTTTCATATTTTTGGGAAATCACGGTAATCAGCCGATGTAACTGTAAAAGTTAAATTTATTTTTGTTGAGGAATGGATATTTTTTCCATATTCGAAGGTTCGAACATGTGGATTCTCACATAATGAGATGATAATTAAACATATTTGAAATAATAATAATAATAATAATAATCCACTAATAATAATAATAATAATTTTCATAATTTTTCTAAATAATTCTTGGATATTATATTTTATAATAATCATATGTATTGAGAAAGAGCCTATGAAGTAGTTGAAACATTTCTAGTTTGGAACAGGAGATTTTCCGAAGGAGAGTGGTTAGCGCAAGCCCGCATTCAACCAACATGTCAGTTCTGGTTGAACAGTTGATATTTGCTATGAGCAAAGTATATGTTTCATATAACACGGAGAGGCATGAAACGGGAAGCAATTGATATTTGTATCAAATAGGATATTGTTGTATTTATATAAAATCATGACGTAAATACACTTCGAAAGTGAAAGGAAGCTTTTCATAAGTATGGTAAAATCACGGGTTGAACTGAATGGTAAAATAAAATAAACTTGTAAGTTTATTAATCTTCCAGTGTTGATAACAAGCAGAGGCTTGATTTAGTGTATAAATTTTGGGAAGATAATTTATGTGTGTGGAGTAGTTGAATGCCATTCCCAGGTGCGCATGTTAAGTCGCAGGAATGAAGGTTTTTTCGAGCATCAATCAAATAGCAGGTTCGATGGCTCAGGTTTATTGTAGGAGTATTGGAGCCACACATTTCGTCGTATGAATAACCCGAAGGTTATTTCTTTGAAACCATCAGTTCTTATTTCAACCTTGTTTACAAATTCCATTTAGACTTTGATTTTGCTAGAACCCGGATTTGTCATGATAGTAGTTTATTCTTCTTCAGAGGAAGACCTTTGCCGTTGTTGTTGTTGTTATAATATTGTGTTCTTACACAAAAAGTAGAATGGGCCACTGCCAATTTAAAATAATTCTTTAACCACGAATAATTTGAAGGATATTTTCAAATCCTAGTGCCATGAACTAAATGAATTCATTATAAGACTACAATTCTAATTTCCGCATTCTGTCGAAGAATTGCAAGTTGTGAAAGTTGCTAGAAATGGCCATAAATATAAATATTTTTATAATATTGTTCCCAAGTGGAAAATCTAATAGTTGAATGGTTCAACCATTTGTTGATCAAGTTAATGATTCAGAAATCATATATTTTGTTTGGAACTTGAAGTTCATAATCGAGTCACTTCTCGAATGTTTAATGTCAGAAGAACAATTAATTGTTGTTGTGCTTCGCACAGTTCTTCGATGCTATGCTCAATGGTCAAATACTTTTCAGATGTTGTTAATATGTGTTAATAATTTGTGTTGCTACGATGATAATAATAGTTTCAACGATATATTTTGGAAAACTGGAAAACAAATGAAAGTTTAAGAAATTCTATAAACATTTATTCTACGAGTGTTAATATCATGTAAATAGTCAAACAGTGATCGACGTTATTTCCAGTATGAACAATTAATTTTGAGCTGGAATAATATTAATAATTTTGGAACACAGTCCACAGGACTAACAATCGGACTTGTGTTTTCAAAAAGATTGTCAGATGTGTTTGGAAGATTTCTGTATATTGTGTATAAATAAGAGTGTGGATCGCCACACGTGGATGATGCTGCTTTGAGCATTATTCTTGCAGTCAGATTTTAACTTTAAATAAACTGAGATAATTTTACCAGATGTGTTTCACCCAATTAAATCTCCTTCTATCCTTATTGTTGCATTGAGCCAAAAATCAGCAAAGCATTTTTATAAATTTGATGTCCTTTTCGCGATTTGCTTTAACCCATCTGGCGCTCCGGGATATTTTGATTCTTGTGCTGACTGATTATTGGTAAAATGCATATGTGGTCGTGCGGACTCCGGTCTAAACGGGCACATAAAATAAGATAGAGAGAGAAATGGCTTCGAACGTGGGTCCCGATTTAGACATGGTCAATCGCATGCCGATTTGAAATTGTGATAATTTTTATAGAAATATTTTGGGAGTTGAGAGATGTCTGGTTTGGATGAATAAATTAGTAGGAAACCCAATTAGTGGGGAAAATTAAAAATTTAACTGGTTAATAATTAGAATGGGTTTGATTATTTTGATAATGGCTTAACCATTAGGGCGTCAAGTAAATTCAGTAGTAAACGTTCGATGACTGGAGATACACATTATTAGAATCCAGGTGGAGGATATTTGAGAACTTGCATATTTTCTTGTGATATTATGGTAAATGTAATTCGTAAATGTAGAGAATTTTGTTTTTCCATCACGTCGATATTAGGACAAATCTCATTTTATTATAGTGTTCCAATTAGCTATTCATATTTCTTGTTCTAGTTATAAGCTTGTGTTTGCCACTGTTGTATACCCCTAAGTTTTGAATAATTATTGAAATTATGGAAGAAATGATGAGGATGATGAGGAGTTTGGAGGAGAGTTCGAAAGAGGCTGGACGGCGTGTAGCCGCTATTATGAAAGAAAATACAGAGACTTTAGAAAAGAAACTTAAAGAAAATTCTGATTCTTTAGAAAGTAAACTTAAAGAAAATTCTGATTCGTTAGAAAATAAACTTAAAGAAAGTTTAGATGATAAACTTAAAGAAAATTCTGATAATTTGAAAGAAAATTTGAATGATAAACTTAAAGAAAATTCTGATTCTTTAGAAAATAAACTTAAAGAAAATTCTGAGTCTTTAGAAAATAAACTTAAAGAAAGTTTGAAGGGTAAACTCAAAGAAAATTCCGACTTGTTAGAAAGCAGGTTAAAAGATAACTTAAAGGAAAATTTAAACAGTAAATTTAATTCAATGGAAAGTAAATTTAAAGAGAATTCTGAAATTTTGAAAATGACACTTGAAAGTAAAATGAATAAATTATGCGAAAAAACACATGAGCTCGAAACTTCATTAGCTACTAACGCTAGTTTAATGGACGATAAATTTCGCGATGCCGATCTTCGATCCCAAAGCTTAGCTGATAGGATAGAACATGGTCTTAGGAAAGTTGGTGAAGACATGGTCAACCTGGAAGTCAGAGTGAAGAAGGAGAGTAACGAGATGGGAATTCTAGTTGTTCAACGTTTAACGGAACAATTCAAGGAACTTGTCATGGGAGAAATAAGAGAAGGTGTGATCAGTGAATTGCAAACTGAAATCAAAACCACAGTTGTCAATGAAATTAAAGACACACTCAAGTTGGAGAATCAAGAGGGAATCAAGGAGATTAGGGAATCTTTGTCATCCCACATTGAAGTAATTGCCAAGGATATTCAAGCAACTCAGAAGGACATATCAGATATGACAGGGTCATTGAAAAGTCATGAGGCTGTTATGAACCAGATATCCATTGATGTTAAAGACAATTGTAGAGAGACTGAAGCAATCAAGAAGATGGCAGAAGAAAACCAGAAGGAACTTGAGGCTATGAAAACTCAAATAAAGGATGAGAAACAGTCTGATCATCTGTTGAAAATGCCGAATGTAAAAGGAAAGGAACAGATACAGATAAATCTAGGAGGAGCTAGAGAGACTGATAGACAGGATGAGGTCAGGACAGTATTTCAATCCAACCCCATAACAGTATTTAAGAATATAGAAGACAAGCCTTCTAAATTTTCAGGGCGAGATTCTGTAACACCCGTGGAATTTTTGAGAGAAGCAGGTGATTATCTGAAAGATTCTAAAATCCCCAAAGAAAGACAGATCAGGGTAATAGGGAAGTTCTTGGAAGGTCCTGCACTTTTGTGGTTTAGAGCATTTAGATCCACTCTAAATACTTTTGAGGAGTTTTCTCGTGGGCTATTGAAGAAGTTTTGGTCCCCTGAAACCCAACAGCAAGTTAGAGCAGAGTTGTATTCGAAGAGATTCTCGACGTCACAACCTACTCGATACTCTACATACTTTTCTGGACAGCTGTCTAAACTCCAACATTTAGATCCGCCAATGCCAGATAACGAGTTGATTACTGCATTGATACGTCAATTTCCAGCAGACGTCCAGAGGACTTTGATCGCTGCTGACATCTACAATATGGAACAGTTTGATGAAGTATTGCAAAAGCTGGATCATACAAACGCTCAATTCTTTCATCAGAAGGGAGTAAAGAGTAATAACGCTGTGTATGCTGTTATGGCTGACAGTTATTCTCAGACACCTCGAGAGATTCGAGAGGAGCGAGAAGAGAAATCGCCGAGGGAAGATTCCAATACGAGAGGATGGAACCAATACCGTAACAGATACAGTTACAAACCATATGCAAGACCGGATGGTGGTAATCGATACAACACTCGATGGAGAAGACCACGTGATACTCAAGGAAGGTACCAGGAAAGGAGATCCTATGGTAGAAACTACAATAACAGAGGGAATGTAGATACTCGTCAGTCCAATGAAGAGTTTAACAAGGACACGAGGAAAAATTTGGAAGCAAGACACCAAGATAACTTACAATTTGTGGAACAGAGGCCCAATGATCCAGGTCCATCGGGAACACAACAATCCCGGGGGAATGGTAAAATTAAGGATTTTGAATATTGTGGAAGTAAACAATAATGGAAGCTATGAAGTAGCCAATACACGAACTGGTAACATCGTGGGAACTTATAATGCTTCGAATCTGAAGATCTATTATTCAAGAACCAGATAATTTAATGTGTAGATAGGAAAAATAAAAATTTTTTCAATTTTTATTTTTTGCTATGTGTGGGGTGGATGTGCCCAACTCTAGGAATGGGTATTCCAAGTTTCAGACACCTAGATATCAAGGGAAAGGCTGTGGCAGCTTTTGAAAGTTCAGATATTTGAATATCGCGCTACATTGCTTCTCGAAGCCTTTCGAAGGAAATTACCGATAGTTGGATGGTAAATGACGTAGCGAGTCACCGCAGAGGTGGAGACTATTTATTGATTAAATAGTTAACTATGGAGCAGAGACTTGAGACTGGGATCAGATTACTGGCACGGCCAAATGAAAGAGAATGCAATTAATATCAAGTAAATCGGACCAGGGTTTCAAGAGATATGAGGATTTCTAGATATCAGGCGATGACGCGTGACCCTGACCGTTTTTGTATAAAAGCAAGCTGGAGCAGGCTTAGTTAGCTCACTTCATCACAAGCACTTGGCGAGCAAGTTGCGTCTACGCTGAGCCAAGGCACATGGTTGCCGCCTCTACGAAGAAGTACTTTTCAAATCGTGATAGTCACGAGAAGTGCTGCGCAAACGAGTTGGAACTTAGTAAGTTTCTGGTGAGGAGAATCACTGAGGTGATTGTATTTCTACAGACATTGGTGGAAATATTTATATTTCCTAAAGGACATATGCTAGACTTGGTCTAGAAAATAGTATTTTGTCACAGTCCTGTAGTAAATTAATACTTGGATATTTAAATCCATTTAAAGTCAGTTTTCATATTTTGTAACTATTTAACCACTTCGATCCGTCAGTACATTGAAGAATAGTCTATAACGGTGGCGTTCATTAGTCTACGCAAGGGAAACTGCAGGTTGTCTAGCGCATGGCAGATGGTGATTTTAATAAACCATGCCCAGGGAACGATCTTCAGAACAGCCGTTAACTGCTTAGACTGTCAACGTTTTCTTGTACTGACGAGATTACAGTGAGTTATGTTACAACTGACACATTTAAGAAGAGATCGCTTAGATCTGACCCTTTTCAAACAAACTGTTATGGCTTTGTTAGAAGCCCATATTAAAATGGAACCACAGTTTATTAAAACGTCGAAGGATACTACCACTATGTCTGACTAGACGATTTGTGGGTCTACAATGGCGGCCGATACAAGGATTATACGTGCTTGTCCGATAGGGCATGTTTACGGATAAATCTGGTATAGACCAGGTTTACGACACTTCAAGAACATCAAGAAATGTAAGCCACATTTGAATTATATTATGCTTAGCTAATTGGAACAAACTATTTTTCTGCAGATGACCAACACATTTTTTTCGTCGTATTTAAAGCTTGTAATGATTTACGCAAGACTTGTTAGATTTATTCTGAGCATTTTCAGCACTCAGAACAGTTTAGGATCGATGACCGAGCATTTTGAGCATTTATTTGAATTTTTCATATTTTTGGGAAATCACGGTAATCAGCCGATGTAACTGTAAAAGTTAAATTTATTTTTGTTGAGGAATGGATATTTTTTCCATATTCGAAGGTTCGAACATGTGGATTCTCACATAATGAGATGATAATTAAACATATTTGAAATAATAATAATAATAATAATAATAATCCACTAATAATAATAATAATAATTTTCATAATTTTTCTAAATAATTCTTGGATATTATATTTTATAATAATCATATGTATTGAGAAAGAGCCTATGAAGTAGTTGAAACATTTCTAGTTTGGAACAGGAGATTTTCCGAAGGAGAGTGGTTAGCGCAAGCCCGCATTCAACCAACATGTCAGTTCTGGTTGAACAGTTGATATTTGCTATGAGCAAAGTATATGTTTCATATAACACGGAGAGGCATGAAACGGGAAGCAATTGATATTTGTATCAAATAGGATATTGTTGTATTTATATAAAATCATGACGTAAATACACTTCGAAAGTGAAAGGAAGCTTTTCATAAGTATGGTAAAATCACGGGTTGAACTGAATGGTAAAATAAAATAAACTTGTAAGTTTATTAATCTTCCAGTGTTGATAACAAGCAGAGGCTTGATTTAGTGTATAAATTTTGGGAAGATAATTTATGTGTGTGGAGTAGTTGAATGCCATTCCCAGGTGCGCATGTTAAGTCGCAGGAATGAAGGTTTTTTCGAGCATCAATCAAATAGCAGGTTCGATGGCTCAGGTTTATTGTAGGAGTATTGGAGCCACACATTTCGTCGTATGAATAACCCGAAGGTTATTTCTTTGAAACCATCAGTTCTTATTTCAACCTTGTTTACAAATTCCATTTAGACTTTGATTTTGCTAGAACCCGGATTTGTCATGATAGTAGTTTATTCTTCTTCAGAGGAAGACCTTTGCCGTTGTTGTTGTTGTTATAATATTGTGTTCTTACACAAAAAGTAGAATGGACCACTGCCAATTTAAAATAATTCTTTAACCACGAATAATTTGAAGGATATTTTCAAATCCTAGTGCCATGAACTAAATGAATTCATTATAAGACTACAATTCTAATTTCCGCATTCTGTCGAAGAATTGCAAGTTGTGAAAGTTGCTAGAAATGGCCATAAATATAAATATTTTTATAATATTGTTCCCAAGTGGAAAATCTAATAGTTGAATGGTTCAACCATTTGTTGATCAAGTTAATGATTCAGAAATCATATATTTTGTTTGGAACTTGAAGTTCATAATCGAGTCACTTCTCGAATGTTTAATGTCAGAAGAACAATTAATTGTTGTTGTGCTTCGCACAGTTCTTCGATGCTATGCTCAATGGTCAAATACTTTTCAGATGTTGTTAATATGTGTTAATAATTTGTGTTGCTACGATGATAATAATAGTTTCAACGATATATTTTGGAAAACTGGAAAACAAATGAAAGTTTAAGAAATTCTATAAACATTTATTCTACGAGTGTTAATATCATGTAAATAGTCAAACAGTGATCGACGTTATTTCCAGTATGAACAATTAATTTTGAGCTGGAATAATATTAATAATTTTGGAACACAGTCCACAGGACTAACAATCGGACTTGTGTTTTCAAAAAGATTGTCAGATGTGTTTGGAAGATTTCTGTATATTGTGTGTAAATAAGAGTGTGGATCGCCACACGTGGATGATGCTGCTTTGAGCATTATTCTTGCAGTCAGATTTTAACTTTAAATAAACTGAGATAATTTTACCAGATGTGTTTCACCCAATTAAATCTCCTTCTATCCTTATTGTTGCATTGAGCCAAAAATCAGCAAAGCATTTTTATAAATTTGATGTCGTTTTCGCGATTTGCTTTAACCCATCTGGCGCTCCGGGATATTTTGATTCTCGTGCTGACTGATTATTGGTAAAATGCATATGTGGTCGTGCGGACTCCGGTCTAAACGGGCACAGTACTTGTAATTGAGACTTGTATTAGGAAGGAGGCGGCTGTGGGTTTAAGTTAGAAACCATCCCAGCTTTTATTTGGAGTAGAAATTGGAAACCATAGAAAACCATTTCTAAGATGGCTGAGGTGGTGCTCGAACGCACGTTTTCACACTTCTGTCTCACGAGACTGAGTATACACTCTTTCAGTCCCCCAGACCAAGATTATTGAATTCATTGCCAGAGCCGGAAATCGAACCCGAACCTCCCGAGAGATAGCCAAGAATGCTAGCCTCTACACCACGAGATGGTTGGACTCCTAACGAATTTTCTCAGGAAAGCAGTATTAAAACACTTTAGTGTGCCCTGACAGCGGCAATCCTGAATTAATTTTTTCTCCAGAGTTTTCCACACTCCCTCCAGGGAAATCCCGAGAAAGTACTTCATCACTAGTACTGGAGCAGCTGCCCCATCCCTGTCTCCAATACGGCTACACATATTACTACAGTCATCACAGAAATACAGGTTATCAGAATAGTTCAACACACACCGCACTACACGGGGTTGATGACCAAGGAGTCACAAGCCCCTCAAATGAATTAACAACAAAAACAACCAATGCATTTACCGTTAATTCCGACCTTTGTGGGTTTCACAGCCAGCAATTCCCAGCGGTAAGCCGTACTCTCATCAAAGCGAGTAAACCTCGCAGACAATTAAAAATCTCCCAGCTAAACCATGCGGAGGTTCGTTGTTGTTCACGACTACGGCATTTTAAACCTATTTTCGTTTAATGAAAAAAAATAGGCTTATGACTTCACCTTTTGTCCGTGTGTGTGTGTGTGTGTGTGTGTGTGTGTGCGTATGTGTGTGTGCCCCCCCCCCCTTCACCCTCCTTAATAAAATCTAAACGGCCGAAGCAATTTCAATGAAATTTTGTAAGGACATACTACTACATCGTCCGACCTCGACCGTGACTTTCAAATCTTCATAAGTTTCACCAATCTAATATGGTGCGTGAAATATTTCACTGGCATTCTATATCTCCACAACAGTTACCGATATCATCCTCAAATTTTGTAGGGTGATATAGGGCACTACTGTAAGTTCACATATGTGACTTGAAAGATCCTGATATTACCCGTTTAACATTTGATTGCCGCTGAGCCTGGCTGCGCCACTGTTTGTTGATTATTGTAGCAGGAGCCCCGCGGGGTAAAGAGAAGGACACAGTGCAAGTTGCACATAAGTCAAGCAGCATTGCGTGCGCTACCTGTCTTAGAAGCGCAGATAAGCGTCATGCTACTGTAGCTGAGTCATATCCTACACGCGCAACTGTACCTGTCAACGAAGCAGGCTGACATGTGACACAAGTAAACAGAGAATAGTTCCCATCTCCACCGCCGGCAATCAATTCGTGAAAGGGTAATAAGTACAAAACCAACATGGCGAAGTTGAAATATTTAAATCGACTCTTCTCACGATCTAATCATTCAAACGCAGTAAAACTCGGTACGGTAAATGTTTATAGAAATTATAATCCAAAGGAATCTAATTTAGTATTTTTTTAAATTTCTTGTGTCCTAATCATGCGAACAAAAAGAACGTTTCAATAATGAACTTACGCGTTTTTTTTCATTTAATGGTACATAACTCTATGGAGTACATATATAACAAACCAACATGGTGGCCACGCGAAATATTCTTCCGGCATTCTATATCTCCGAAATTTTAACAGATATCATCCTGAAATTTCGTATGGTGATAGAGAATATTACTATAAGTTCACCTATCTTATCTACAAAACCAACATGGCGGCCAAGTGTAGATAATATAGTCAGATGGCATTTTCCCGCGATTTAATCGTCCTAAAGCAGTGAAACTAAGTACCGGTATGAACATAATAAATTATACATGATTTAAGCTACTGGCTTCTAATTTTATTCAATTTCTTTAATAACCTCAAGATGGCGACTGTGCTGCATTTTAAAATTGTTTCTTTATTATTTTTGTCCTAACAAAGCGATGGAAGTGAACGTTTGAATAATAAACCTAAGCAATAATCGTAATTATAATGATACATTACTCTACGACCTACATACCGAACAATCCAACATGGCGATCATCCAAAATAGTTTTGACGGTTCTCAACATGTGCCAATCCACTACAACAATCAAACTGAAATTCTGTATGTCGATAGAGGCTATTAACATACGTTCAAACATGGGTCTTTTAATAACTTGATGAACCCAAATCTAACATGGCGGCGACGCGAAATTTTAATAGTTAAGTGTATTCTTCTCGTGAGTTAATTATCCGCGCTTAGTGAAATTTAGCACGGAAAATCTTCATACAAGGGTCAATTTATTGCTGGCTAATATAGTTCAATTTCACTGAAAACTTCAAAATGGCGTCTGCGCAAAATTTTTAAAATCACGTCTATATTTCTCGTGTGTTGAACACGGGATAGAAATGCAAGCTGGCATAATGAGTTATGATTATAATATGCATCTGCTGGCACATAATTCTATAGTATATACTGTTTATAAAACAATCCAACATGGCGTCCATACGATAAATTTCACCGGTTCTCAATATCTCCGAAACTATTTAATCTATCAAATTGACATTCTGAATGCTGTTAGAGGCCTGCAATGTAAGGATAAATATGTGACTTCCAAATCTTGAGAAACATAAAAAAATCATGGTGGCCAAATTATTTTCAAATAATCAAAATAACATTTTTAGCGATCTAATCTCCCGAGTGTAATGAAACTTGGCACAGCCAATCTTTATTCAGAGCTTAGGGAATAGACATCAAATACCGGGTGAGTTAGCCGAGGTCGTTGCGGCATGACTTTTGGCAGTCACTCACATCCGGGAGGCGAGGAGGTTCGAATCCCCCCCGCCGGCAACCTTGAAGATGGTCTTCTGTGGTTTCCCATCTTCCTTCCAGGCAAATGCCGGGGTTGGTCCCTACCTATAGGCCACAGCCGCTGCCTTCCAACTCCTCGACCCTCCCTTCCTACTTTCCTCCCCAACGGTACTTGTAGCTCACCCATTGGGTGTCCGTCTCGAAGCAGCTACAAAAACTGGCGAGCCGAACATGTCCTCGGACACTCCCGGCGCTAAAAGCCATACGCTAAAAAAAAAAAAAAAAAAAAAAAAAGACATCAAATGATGTTCAATTGTTTTGAAAAATTCAAGATGGCGTCGCTTCGAAATCTTAAAACTATTTTTTTATTTCTCGTATCTAATTCAGTTGATTGATAAGGTGATTCGTATGATTTGCAATGATAATAATCATTATATAAGGGCACTTAATTCAGAAGCTTACTTTTTGTTATTCTTAGAAGCCACAGCTGCACACACTACTATAATGATCAGATAAACACAGATTATGTGAAAGTTCAACACACACCCCAGTACACGGGGCTGGTGATCAAGATGTCCAAAACCCCTAAAATGAATTAACAACGGTTTTCTAATGTGAAAGTAAATCCAAATGCTTACAGCATTTCGAATTGTAAATAATAAATCTCGACTCTATATATTCAAATAGCATTTGCAAATGTGACGGCAACAACTGCCTATTAACGAGTACAGCTGTTTATTTTATAATCTGCTCAATTCAAATGAAATAAAAAAGTACACAGATTCAAAACACTAGACTGCAGTGTTTTATTTCTTTTGTTATTCGGGGGATTATGTAGCCAGATTACTGGTTTAACAAGCTATTATGCCTGCTCAATTCCCCATAGATGAAATCAGATGCATGGGAATAATATTTTGTATGCATAATTACGGGATGTATTTCAAAAACTGACTCGTTCATTAGCGCTGTGTTACAAACGGCAATGCACAGGAAATAGAATTTGCAGCACAAGACATACTGGCACCATGATATTGATCGTCGTTCCCACCCACGCAATGTGTGTGCAATGCTTCATCCGTCTTTGCATAAGGCAATATCACACCTAATTCCAGGTGTGCTTACAAAACCCCTTCCACCATTGGGTAAATACTGGTTATGAGTTGTTGTTCTTGCTTCACCTCGGGCTACGAATATCTTGGAGGAACATGCGTAACATGTTCGTACTACAGAATAATATTATTAAGAATAAGAAAAATAAATAAAACTCTAAGGTGTATGCTCCATAAAACTCAAGCTTATAAACCAGACGGAGTTAGAAAGTGTGGTTTGTGATAAAATCTTCTCAAAATCCTGCATTTCTTGAAGAGTCAACGGAAATTTATTTATTTGTATATAAAATGCGATTTAACAAACAAAGAAGTAGTCTAAATATTTCGGATGGTCGCCATTTTGGATTTTTATATATGTAGGTCATAGAGTTTTGTACTATTAGATGACGAGTATTGCGTTGGTTCAGCATTCAAACGTTAACTTCAATCGAATGATTAGGACACATAAGAATTTAATGATAACATTTTGCACAGCCGCAATCTTGAGGTTATATCAACAATTTAACTAAATTAGATGTCAGTGCTTTACAATATGTACGAACATTTACTGTACCATGTTTCACTGTGCTCGGAAGGTTAAATCACAAGAAAAGTCTATCTATTGAAATGTTTCAATTTCGCTTGGCCGCCATGTTCGTTTTGTACTTGACGGGATTATGAAAGTCACAAAGATGATATCAGTAATAGTTTCGGAGATATAGAATGCTGGTGAAATATTTCGCACAGCCACCATGTTGGATTAGTGAGACGTAAACAAACTTAAAAGAGCACGGTCGGCGTCGGACGATATAGTACTATGACCTTACCAAATTCCACTGAAATCGCTTCAGCTGTTTAGATTTTATTAGGGGGACACATACACATACGCACACACACACACACATAAGGTGATCTCATAAGCCTATTTTTTTTCATAAATAAAAATAGGCTAAAAGAGACGTTAGCACCTGCTAGTTCTGTTTCACGTCGAACCCACGAGATTTCTAGCACCGGCCCTCTAGTAATATCGAATTATGATCACGAAACTTTAAACTGCTATGGCTATAGGCATGTTAATGATAATAATAATAATAATAATAATAATAATAATAATTATTATTATTATTATTATTATTATTATTACTGTATAGCAATTGCCCAACACACGACTCCCTAGTACAACCACCCGCTGACCAGCTCAGGACTTTTGCCCTGTAGGAGAGAGATAGTTCGTATATTGTACTCTAGAGCTCTATCGAATTCTTTGAGTTGTCACCTGTCAGAGCAAGCCAGTCAGTGAGGTGAGACATGGCATGCGGAAGGGGGAAAAATCATAAACTCACTCCATAGTCAGTGGCCTTCCCACCCGATGGCAAGAGCTGAAGGCACGTACAATGACATACCAGTGAATTCATCGACACGAGGTGAGCTTTGAATTTAGTGAATTTAGGCTAGAAATTTGCGCAATTGCAAATATTAGATCTTAGTATAGAAAGAGTTGCCTCTAAACTTGGAGTAAAGTTTATCGGGAGTGGGCATAGAAAATTCATTCACTCATTAATTATTACCGGGCGCCAGGAAATGTTCTCCGCAGCGGCTGCATGCTGGAGCGAGTGGTAGCGTTAGCAGTTCAGTTTGCAGCACGGTGTAATTGACAGGGTAGAGCTACAGTGAAGGTTACAGGTGTGGGCTATAGGCTGTCGACATCGTCAGTTTGTATTGCAGTAAGCGAGCGTTCACATAGATTATTGGAAGAGTGCCACAGAATACAGTATACAGGCGGTAATGTTTACTACTGAAGAGAAATCTATTTTGGTGGAATTCGTTTTTCGCGAAGGCAATCAGTTGACAAAAAAATGTAAAACTACAATTTCAGGTGCAGTTTTCGGGATACCGTTCGAGATTTTACGAGTAAATTTGGTGTTGCCGGCTCACAAACTAATCCAAAAATGATTAATTAACTTACAGTGGATATGCAGTCCATTTCACAAGAAAATTTAGTGAAAGTCTTCGACAATATGTGTAGACGTGTTGAAGTCTGTCTTCGAGCACAAGGACAACACTTCCAGCATCTGTTATGAATGGTTGTGGTGAGAACAAAGTTTACTCTTTGTTTGTTTTGATACAAGCGGCAGCCATGCTGCCAACGTAACTGCTGACTCTACCTCTCGCAGCAGCATGTAGCCGCTGCGGAGAACATTCCCTGGCGCCCTATAATTAATAGACCTGCAGGCTTATATCATTCAGCATCGCATATGAAAGCCTCCTTCATCAATTAAATGCAATCACTACTCTCTAATTATTGCGGTTTCATCACATCTCACGTTTAAGAATCTTGAAAATACTTAGAGGACTCACAGTCCATAATGCTAGGTCTCATCTCGTAGCTCTCAGCCCAGAGTCAATTAATTAGACCCTCGTGCACATAGTGGTGAAGTAACCAGCATGCTTGGCTATCACTGTGGAGGCTCGGCTTCGATTACGTGCCCTCCCAAGATATTTAAATCCAGTTTAATACCTGGAACAGGGTTCTTTCAGCCTCGCGAGGCAAAACTGGCAAGAGGTGGGTTCGATACCCACCTCCGCAATTTTGGAAAGGGTTTTCCATGGTTTTGCCCACTTATAATCCAGGAGGCAAATGCTGAAGTAGTTCGTAACCTAAGGCCTCGGCCGCTTACTTCTTAATCCTCACTTCAACCCTTATGATGCCAAGCTATTATGAGTGGTTATGATAAAAATGCTTCAATTCATTTGTTTCATTAAAACAGTATACATTTTTTCTATCTTTAATTGAAACGTTTGAAATGATTTTGAGAACCTAACAATCTAAATAGCATCACTTTTTGTTACTGTTCCTTGAAAGGGTTCGCTATATTTATCACCAACTATCTCTATTTGTATCCAACAAGAACGCAAATAAATTCGACTTCAATCTCGTGGGAGACTGCAGAAAGTTCAAAGATTAATTATTATGATTCCAGTTGTTCACGGAACTTGAACACGTCGATAGGTCCCGAGAGAGAACGATTCCTACATTGTCTTGGTTACAACATTGAAAGTATTGCATGTCCTATATTTCGTCCCGTGGCTCGTATTCCGTAGGTCCCCTGGCACCATATGGGTTATTTACAAATTCATTATTAATACAGGCATGACAATAACACAGGTTATCGGAAAAAATATTCCACAGTCACCAAGGTACACGGAGCTAAATGACCTCTAATGAAACAAGAAACATGTCTAGCATATTTCGCAACACCGTGGCTTAGCCAAGTGCATTATATCGCTCACTACGACCGAGTTGGAGAACTCCAGCAAGTTAAAGATCGGAGGTTCGTATCGTGACGCTGGCAGCGCCTTTCCTGAATATGATTTATCCCCAGGTATTTCTACACTCTCACCAGAAAAATTCCGGGATATTACCTTATTTCAAGTCCCGCACCTGCCTCATCCCTGACTAATAATTACAGCTACCGACCGTGGTGGCCGAGAGCGCTGGCGCGCTACCTCGTGCCTAGCGGGTATCGTGAGAGTGTGGGTTTGAATCCCACCTCGACCGTCCTGAAAGTGGTTTTCGTGGTTTTCCATTTTCACCACCAGGACGATTGTTTTCAATATGTCCGCGACCGATTTTCTTCCAAAATCCCTTCCCTGACCCGCCCTGAAAGGAAAATACAATAAAATAAAATTAATATTTGCAACTACACACGCTACTACAGTTGCCACAGAAACACAGGTTATGAGACAAATTGTACACACACCCAAGTAAACAGGGCTGATGACCAACCAATAACAACACATTTTTAGGTGGAAGGGATCAGTGAACGTACCTCCAGTGTTCTCTCTGAATACGATGCCATATCTGATTCCCACATCTCTCCGTTGTAATCGATCATGGAATATGAGTATTAATCACCGAGGGAAATCAGTTAAGAGCAGCTGATCAGTCACAATTTCCTCCTAGCGGAATATTAATGGTGCTGAGGGAAAATAATGTGCTGGGGATCGAAGACTGCCTGTCACGAGCGATTGCGTTCTCCAATCACAAAAACATGTTCAGATCTTACAGCATTCTGACGTTAACGCGCCCTTTCATTTATAGCCAGCTCACTCATATTTGAGGTGTTCATCAAAGAGAGAGAGAGAGAGGCACAAAAAATAGATCCGTTATAACACTGAAATTGGCTTATCAATGAAACTGTTTACTTGTGCATGGTAAGCCCATACAGTGCGAATATTGTACATAATATATAAATGCATGTTTTAACCCGCGGCTTAGCCGTGCGCATTAAATCGCTCACTACGACCGCAACGGGAAGTAACAGCAAGTCCGGGAATTGCAGGTTCTAATTCCAGCACTGACAGCGGCAACCTTAGTGTCGTTTCCCCTGACTTTCCTACACTTCATTCAGGAAAATCCCGGGATAGTATCCTATTTCCCGTTCCAGAGCTCCTACCCCGCTCACCGACTGACACTCACTTTTATAGACACTACAGTAACACAGGTTACCAGATGACCCACACACACATGCGCAAATACATTAATAATGTTATTGGTTTTACGTCCCTTTTAACTACTCTAGCTTTTAGAGACGCCGGGGTGCCTGAATTTTGCCCCGAAAGGGATCTTTAACGAGCCAGTAAATCTACGGACACCGCTCCCTCGCATTTGCGCAACCTCAAATAACAGCTGACTGCACCAGGATACGAAACTGTAACCTTGGGCCCAGCAAGCGAGAAAGTTACTGGTGAGCCACGCAGACAGCCGAAAAAACGTTAGGTAAGATGACCCGCATATAGCCGCTGTCAGCACCGGGAATCGAAACTGTAATCTCTGGGCTAGCTGCAGCTACACGCGTGATTGTATTACACGATATAACGAGCTCGGCTATGCCTTGGGATGTCTACAATATAATAGTGTGTTTTGTTTATGTGGGGATTATGATATGCTGGTCATCTATCTAATGTATTTGTACGTGATGTGTGAGTATCTGATAACCTGTGTTACTATTAAAGAAAGCTTTTCAGTCGGTCAACACAAATTGTGCCCAATTACATTAGGCGGGAAACAAGTATTTACGTACCCTACAAATTAACACGCTTGTATGTAAAAATACATACTTAGGCCAATTGGATGACATGTCACGCGTTCATCCTCAGATCCTGTTCACTTAGGCTTAATTAGTGCACGATGTTTATGAATTACACAAATATATATATATATATATAATATTTATGTTACATAAGTTTGTAAAAACGTGTGTAACGGGTGAACTCTTTACGGACAGTAGCCTATAGTACACTTCAATGGTTGTTGCGTTATTATTAATAATGTGGATTACATCTGTAGCCTGTTGTCTATTAATTTGTAATTATGAATAATTTCAGTAAAGTTGTCTGCACTATTTTGATATTATTGTTTTAAATCAACAGTTCCTATTTAAACTATTGGACTAATTGTATTGAAATATCTCGTGTGGCGAATACACAAATACGAAATACACAAATGCACTGAATGTAATGGAATTAAGTCAACTTATCTGGTTTTTAGAACTGATCCTTGTAGCGTCCATTTCCTTTGAATTCCTCCAGCAGACTGACGCTCCGCGTAACTGCTAGATTTAATCCTGTCGCCTGTGGTGTGCTCGTGGTGCACTCTATTAGTTGTTCTGAATTCAAGTCATTAATGTTTTGCCCACGTGCTATCAGCGGTATCTGTTGTAGTAACTCAAAACCTTTCTTTTTTGTGTTACATTGTTACGTGGCCGGCAATGTATGATTGTATGATTGTATGCTAATTTTGAGGAACGATCTCAAATTTTAACTACCAAACTCTTCCCCGCCTCGCATAAACTAATGAGTCATTAAGCGCTGCAGGAATTGATGGGGGGTTATTGAACTCGTTAACACTGCCTAATTAAGACCTGGTTTTATTGAGATTACGGCATAAAGTGAATTCTTTATGCTTAGCATTTTTCCCTGGTACCTCCGTATACGAGGTAATTTATGATTCGCTTTTTTCCGACTCCTTAGTAAATTTGATCGAATGATGTAAACTGTAAATGTACTAAGGAGTCGGAAAAAGAGCAAATCATAATTTCACACGATATAACAATCGTACGGTCGAACAATAACCTATCGTAAACTATCTTTAGCAAGCCCACTGATACATCACACACTATTGATGATTGTTCTAACCACAAAGCACACATTAATCAGCAGGCTTCAATTCGATGGTCCCCAGATCCATAGGTATACCCATGACAAAATAAAGTTACAACAAAGAAATTAGAACTATAAAACAAATAGCTAAGGAAAACAAATTTCCACCTAATAAGATAGATCAAATAATACAAAGACATCGGACAAAATATAGTATATTGCAAACACCAACCAGTGAGGTGAGCAAGTTCGCACGTTTCAATTTCGGGAATGCAAATTCATAATAAATCACTAATCTTTTCAGAAAACAAGGAATCAAAGTAGCATTTAGTACTAAAGAACACTAGGTAAACACCTCCTTAATAGCAATTTAAATAAACAAAACCCATACTCAAAATCAGAAGTGTACTTATTTTCATGCCAAGACACAGGGTGTCAGGCAAATTACGTAGGACGGACAGGAAGTGGGATGGACACACATTATAATGAACAAAGAAATGCCATCACACACAGGAAACACTCAGCAGTACGCGAGCACATGTATGACGCAGGACATAGCTTCACAAACATAGAAACAGGACTAAAATTCATACACTGCGAAACTAAAGGTAGGGAACTTGACATTATAGAAGCCATAGGAATTCACTGAACTAAATTAAACAACCCAGATAATCTAAACGAGCACACATTCTTGGAGAGTTCGCCCATCTTCACATTACTAGGCAGCAATCTCGTCAACAAAACGGTAACAACATAACAAAAATTAAGCCAGGCAATGAATAATTATTGGGAGGTATCAGGGAAAAATGCTAAGCGTGAAGAATGCTCTGTATGCCGTAATCTCAATAAACCCAGGCCTTAATTAGGCAGTGTTAACTAGTTCAAGAACCCCCATTAAGTCCAGCAGCGCTTAATGACTCATTAGTTTATGCGAGGCGGGACAGACATTGGTCGTTAATAGTTGAGATCGTTCATCACAATTAGCATACAATCACACAGTCATACAGAATAGATACCGGGTGAGTTAGCCGTGGTCGTTACGGCAGGACTGATGGCAGTCGCTCACATCCGGGAGGCGAGGAGGTTCGAATCCCCCCGCCGGCAACCTTGAAGATGGTCTTCTGTGGTTTCCCATCTTCCTTCCAGGCAAATGCCGGGGTTGGTCCCTAACTATAGGCCACAGCCGCTACCTTCCAACTCCCCGTCCTTCCATTCCAACTTTCCTCCCCAACGGTACTTGTAGCTCACCCATTGGGTGTCCGTCTCGAAGCAGCTACAAAACTGGCGAGCCGAACATGTCCTCGGACACTCCCGGCACTAAAAGCCATACGCTAAAAAAAAAAAAAAAAAAAAAAAAAAAACAGAATAGATCATTACCGGCCACGTAACAACCTAACATAAAACACGAAGTAATATTTTAAGTAACCACAACAGATAGCGCTGATAGCACGTGGACTAAACATTTATGACTAGTATTCAGAACAAATAACAGAGCGCACCAGTAGCACACCACATGCGACAGAATTAAACCTAGCGTCAGTCCGCTGGAGGAATTCAAAGGAACCGGACGCTATAAGGATCAGTACTAAAAACCATATAAATTGACCTTATTCCATGACATTCAGTGCATTTGTGTATTTTGTATTTGTGTATTCGCCACACGAGATATTACAATACAATTAGTCCAATAGTTTAAATAGCAACGGTTGATTTAGAACAATATTAACAAAATAGTGCAGACAACTTTACTGAAATTACTCAGAATTACAATTCAATAGACAACAGGCTACATACTTAATCCACATTAATAATTACAATAACGCAACACCCAACAAGTGTACTAAACTATCTAATTAGTTGACCCGTTACTCAAGTTTTTACAAACGTATGTAATATTAACATTGCATATATACATTTGTGTTAAAGTGTAATTCATGAACATCGTGTACTAATTAAGCCTAAATAAACAGAATCTGAGGAAGATCGCGTGACGTTAGAAACATATCATCCAATTAAGTATGTATTTGTACATAAAGGTGTGTTAGTTTGTAGGATATGTAAATACTTATTTCCCGCCTAATGTATTATAATTGGACAAGATTTGTGTTGACCGACTGAAAAGCTTTCTTTAATAGAATCAGCCAACACTGAAAAAGGCTTCAATTACGACAGCCTGTGATGCTGTAGTCACTATACAAGGTAGTGAATTAGGATTCAGAAGGAAGTTCGCGTAGCCCTACCATGGGAAGCAATTTAGTGAATACGAGAAGCCGAGGATATCTAAAGCGAATTACTTTCAGGAAGGCTAACATAGAAATCCAACACACTTTTTCTCAGCTATCCTCATGAGAGTGAGTCCTCTGGCCTTGAGACAATACCCCAGGACCACAGAAGGCACCAACTTGAAGCCTCATTTGGAGCCATTTTACCGGACTTTCCTCGATGAATCGATGTGTAATGTAGTTTGCTTTTCAGTCAGTCAACACTTCAGCGAGTAGCCATATAACTTGGGAGGTAAATATTAACAATGGATAAACACACATGAAAACAAATATCCATACAGCACATCAAATTCATTAAATGATGGCATTCATAACACACAGGTGTAGAGAAAGACCACATTCAAACATTCATTGAACTGAAACAATACTAATGGAGAGTATTCATATTTAGGGTTAGGATTGGGAAGAAAGTTCCCATAGTCTTAGTTTGGGTACCAATTGAGTAAAAAGGAGAAACCAATGCAATTCCAATAAAACCACTTCTAGGAAGGCTAAAGTAGAAATACAACACGCTTTTTGGTTCGTTCTTCCTGCCATTGCCCCTTCCATCTAAACTGTTATGCGGCCTCGTGCCCAAATGGTTTTCACGGTAGGCATTGGTTGAGGAATCGCAAGTTCAATTACCAGTCGGGTCATGAGGATTTAATCACCTGTGGTTCATTCTCCTGGCTCGGAGACGATGTGGTTGTGACGTCTTCGTCTTCAGTTTGTCCTCACCTCGACGTGCAAATCACCTACAATATTGTACAGCCCGGGGAGGGCAGTACCCCCTGAGAGCCACCCCGCCATCTTCTACCAAAACCACCCCAGCTGGAAACACTATAATTCCAGAACATATCTCTACACAGCAAGCGGCGACCACCTAAGCCTAGGAGGTTGGCCAATGGCTTGCAAAACTCACATAAACATTTACACTAACAACTATCTGGGGCAGCTACACTGATGCAATGCTGACCAAGCAGCGCCGAATCGTATAAGAATGGAACTTGGACAGGAGGGATTATCTGTTCTGTTCTGTTCTTCGCCAGCGGCCCTGCCCGACGTCCGTTCCAGCTCTTCAGCAGGTGAGATCTAGCAGGTGCTCAGAATCCTTACTCTTGTAAACACCTACCCTAAACATTTGTACAATTCACAAATTGTATTTCATATTTGTTCAAACTCCCCAAGAGGGACATCACATTACATTTACTGGCCAATAAATACATGGTCAGTAAACTACACGCTTATTACTAATCACACTCAACTTTACATCCTCATACCCAACCTGACCTTAGTCATTGCCCGTGATCGTAGAGGCCAGTAATTACATCATCAGGTTTCATTGTACTCGAGCACGCGACTCGACAGCAGAGCGTCGAGTCACTGACTCAGCACATTCATTGAATTGCTCACTCCACTCAGCTGGCAGGCTAGTTCAGCAGCCTGCACTCAGACATTCATCCCCTGGCAGATAATTGCATCCTGCAGGGACGCCCCCAATAGATTAAACATTCACACCAACACACTACACTGGTAGTCTCTCCCAATCACGGGAAGCTACTCTCATCCGGAAGCACCTTCAAAATTAGCACAACTACACTACCGTGTTTTTCCAAACCCCCAACCAAGGGATAAAACATATTTGGTGGAGCCGCGACTACCACGCAAAATAAGGGTAAGGGACTCAAACAACGAGCCCCCGTGGTAGAGCGATCCGAACCGCAAACAGCCAAGCAAAAGTTGAGATTTTTTTCTCTCTCCCAGAATACGCTCCACACTTTTTCTTTTTCTCGCCCCCCTTTATTACACGGGGATTTGTATTATTACACCCACCCCCAACCTCCCCATAGTGCAAGAGCGGTGGAAATTAAATGACCACGTTTAGAACCACACTAAGAGACTTTGCGCACCATTTGTCAGCTAGTACAACTCCACTCCTGCCGAAGTTAAAAATTAAGAACAGCGACTTGATAACTGAACACACTGCGATACAACTCCTTCAGGAACTCGAATTAAAGGCATTAGAAATCCGCGCTAAACACCCTGCAGCGGCAGCACAAGTCACACATTTTACACGATCCCAGGCCCAGACCAGGGCGCACGGACAAGAATCACCAATATCCAGCGCTAGTGAAGCAGATTGCTTGCCAACACTCCACCCCCTATTGTTGCAGCAACTGCAAATCACAGAGCCAAAGACTGATAATCTGCTTGCGCGCATCACACAGTTATTGGATACAAGCGCTGTTAAGGCAGACAATCACACGACAGAGGCAGTCCTAGATATACACACTATTTTGGAGAGAGTAGAGCAGGACCTAGACAGGACAGTGGAAGTAGGGAAGACCACACAGTACGACATCACACCATCGATCAGTGACGATATATCAGGTGACGAGCCACCTGGCAACGTAACACACGTGTCATACACGGGGAGTGAGGATAATTCCCCTCAAAACAACACAAACCCAAACACCTCGTCACACGATCGAAGTGCGGACAGCGTAAACGGACTAGAATCCTTACACGGCCGACGAGAGATAAACGAGCAGGAAATGAACAGGCACACGGAATATCCAATGATCCACCCACCAAAGTTCACGGGGGAGGGCCAGGATCCCGAGGAATACCTCAAGGCCTTCAATAGAACGGCTCGGACCAATTGCTGGAGCGACGAAGTCAGGAAACGGCTCCTCCCTGCATACCTAACGAAGGCGGCCATGACATGGTACGAGCTCCATGAGGACAATCTGGAAGATGCCACATGGGAGGAAATCACTTTGTTGATGAAAAGTGAATTCCAGCTCACACCAGATGATGAGGACCTGTATGACCAAATTAGACAGAGGTCACAGGGACCTACCGAGAGTGCACAGACATATGTAAACGCAAAACTGCTCATGTGCGACAAATACAACGCAGCTATGACGCATAAGCAAAAAGTTAAGTTGCTAATGCAGGGCCTTAGACCATCCATCGTGGACAAGTTATGTATAATGATTAACCCCACGGTCCAACACATGCTCAACAATATCAAAACAATAGAGGCAGGGAGAAAGATCACGGAAAAAGCTACGGAGAAAGCCGTGAATCAGCATTTTCATCCACAAAAGGACGACACCAGTCAGAAGATGGATGAGTTAGTGGACAGGTTGGAGATTCTAACGATAGCTGCCATCCAAGCACGCGGGAGACCGCTTAGGGATGAACACACTGACACGGAAGAACTGTACTATCCCGAAAGGGAAAGGGGGTACACGGAAAGGAGACACTACGAGCGGGAGACAACACACTACCCTCCACAGTGGCCGACAACACCATATACGCCGGACAGGCCACATTACCCTCCGCGGTATTCACCGGCCTCATACTCAAACGTAGAGCCAACATACCCCTCACGGCGACCATCATCCCCATACACACCGGAGTACTACCCTTCAGAGTACGACCACAGCATCCCCCGGCGAAGCAGCCCGCCACCGAGCAGACAGGACTATGCTGCCCCACAATATAGGGGAAATGGGGACTATCGGGAAAACCCGCCCCCAGGCAGGCAAGGCTATGCTTCCCCACAGTATAGGGGAAATGGGGACTATCGGGAAAACCCGCCCCCAGGCAGGCAAGGCTATGCATCGCCACAACATAGGGGAAATGGGGACTATCGGGGAAACCCACCCCCAATCAGGCAAGATTATGCATCCCCACAATACAGGGAAAACGGGGAATACCGGGAGAAGCCACCCCCAGACAGACAGGGATATGCACCCTCGCGGTATAGGGAAAAGGGGAATCGCCGGGAAAACCCGTACACGCAGCAGCAGACGTACACCACACCCTGGCGGAAACAAGAAAACAGACCACCGGTCAATAACCGCAAAACAACAATCCCACAGAAAGGACGGGAGACCAGGGACACCTACACAAAGGGACCAGAACACTATCCACTCCCCGACGAACACCCGAGGGAGTTTAGGGACGAGGCACCCCGCCGGGCAGACAGGGGGCAATACTTCCCACACCCAGTTACCCACCGCAAGCGGGGAGTTGGCGCAGCCACCCCGAGGGGGGGCAGACATACAGCACGGGGAGACGCACGCCCACGTTTCCAAAAAACGCTTAGACGGGGAGGTTCGGCTAGCTAAAAAAGCGGCGGAGGTTCCTCCCCTAACACAACACCAGAGAGGCCCCTCACCTAAACAGACTCGCAAGAGCAGGGGGAAGAAGCAGCCAACTAAAGCCAAGGCTGACGATCCGCCCCCGGACCGTTTCCAAACACACCCCGTACAAGGGGACGGCAACTGTCTGTTCAGGGCCATTAGCTTTTTAGTCCGCCATACCGAGGATCACCACAGGGAATACAGACGGAAAACGGTCCAACATATCCTGGCCAACTGGAAAGAGTACCGGGATTTCGTGTCGGACGAACAGGAAAACCCATTCCAGACAGGGGCAGACTACCAATGATACATGGGTCGGGATGGTACCTATGCCGGCACCGTAGAAGTGACCGCTCTCGGCAAGGTACTTGAGATGAACATACGCGTACACACTGACGTACACTCACCGCCACTATTCACAACCACGGGATTTGACAGGGCCCTGCACATACTATTTACGGGGAACCCTAGGGCGGGACAATATACGCCCCTCACAAGCACGCGCGAACAAAACGAAGGCAAATCCACACCCTCCAGACGGGAAACCATACCCCCTACACCACAACACGGGGCGGGAAGTGACCCCACACAGGCGCAGGACGCGAGCTCACTTGGCATAGGGGAGCCAGCAACAGGAATCGAACTCGCGACCGCCTGGAACAAAAAACGAGGTCACAAGTGCAAACGAAGGGTTAGGTTTGCAGACACACCCTCTCAGGAGAAAGAAAGGAACAACACACCTACACAGAAACTGGGAACTGTGAACACATTAAACGCTCGCCAGAATCCCTGTATTTTCACAGCGCGGGCAGTGAAGAGAGCAGGCAGTGTACTGAACGGGCACATTTCGCTGACCGAGATAAAGAACTCAAGCCAGGAAGTAAGCCGAGAGGCCAAGCGTGCCAAGTACAATGAACGGCCAGCTCCATGCTTCTTCAGCACAAATGTAACGAAGGGCATCAACACTGGCGCACACAGGGACATGGACATTAAGCCAGTAACAACAACAACAACATACACCCTCTACAATACATCTTTACAGGGGAAAGGACTCCAGTTATCGGCACTGACAGTACACGCCAGCATAAATGGCCACAGGGTGCAAGCCCTCGTTGACACTGGCGCAGCGGTAAGCTGCGTCAACAGAAAACACGTTACCGAAGGGCAGATACACGGTGTCTCGGGTGACATCCGGCTGGTAGCGGCCAATGCTCAGACGCTAGAAAACACGGGGGTGGCAAATATACACCTCAGGCTAGACCATTTTGCGACAACACACCCCATGTTCGTTATGGAACAGCTTTCTGCGTCAGCAATAATTGGCATGGATTTCCTCGCTAAGTACGAAGCTAGCATAAATTTTGCTAGCGGCAAGATGCTTTTAATGCATGACCAAAGGCTCACCACACATCCCATGGTATACACCAGAAACACAGATGGGATTCGAGCGGAGCGAGAAATCCACGAGCACCAGGCCTCTACAATGAACACAATCAGCAAACACACAGACACACACACAGATAAGACGGTCAATCACACTCACAGACAGGACCTGACACCGGAGCAAAATAGAAGGCTCACGGAGCTCCTGGAAGACAATAGGGATATCTTTGCCCATTCGCTGAAAGATCTAGCTGTGACAGACCTTATCGAGCATCATGTCACACTCACCAGTGACCGGCCAGTCCACCAGCCCCCCTTCAGGTTGAGTCAGAAGGAGAGGCACGCTATCGACACTCAGATTACAGAGATGCTCGAAGCGGGAGTGATAGTGCCGGTCATCTCGGATTACAGTGCTCCCGTCTTGCTGACCAAGAAGCGAGATGGTTCCCACAGGTTCTGTACAGATTACCGTAGGCTCAATAAGTTAGTAGAAAATGACAGTTATCCACTACCACGGGCCGACACCTATTTGGATACCCTCGGTGGGGCCAGCTGGTTCAGTTCGATGGACTGTTATAGTGGATTCTATTCAATCCCTGTCTATGAACCAGACAGGCACAAGCTGGCGTTCGTTACAGAAAACGACGAAACATCATCACAACGACACGCCCACTCTTCCTCCCGTTCGCGAGGACGCGAACTAACGACGGAGGAGTCTTGTACAGCCCGGGGGGGCAGTACCCCCTGAGAGCCACCCCGCCATCTTCTACCAAAACCACCCCAACTGGAAACACTATAATTCCAGAACATATCTCTACACAGCAAGCGGCGACCACCTAAGCCTAGGAGGTTGGCCAACGGCTTGCAAAACTCACATAAACATTTACACTAACAACTATCTGGGGCAGCTACACTGATGCAATGCTGACCAAGCAGCGCCGAAACGTATAAGAATGGAACCTGGACAGGAGGGATTATCTGTTCTGTTCTGTTCTTCGCCAGCGGCCCTGCCCGACGTCAGTTCCAACTCTTCACCAGGTGAGATCTAGCAGGTGCTCAGAATCCTTACTCTTGTAAACACCTACCCTAAACATTTGTACACTTCACAAATTGTATTTCATATTTGTTCAAACTCCCCAAGAGGGACATCACATTACATCTACTGGCCAATAAATACATGGTCAGTAAACTACACGCTTATTACTAATCACACTCCACTTTACATCCTCATACCCAACCTTACCTTAGTCATAATTGCCCGTGACCGTAGAGGCCAGTAATTTCATCATCAGGTTTCATTGTACTCGAGCACGCGACTCGACAGCAGAACGTCGAGTCACTGACTCGGCACATTCATTGAATTGCTCACTCCACTCAGCTGGCAGGCTAGTTCAGCAGCCTGCACTCAGACATTCATCCCCTGGCAGATAATTGCATCCTGCAGGGACGCCCCCAATAGATTAAACATTCACACCAACACACTACACTGGTAGTCTCTCCCAATCACGGGAAGCTACTCTCATCCGGAAGCACCTTCAAAATTAGCACAACTACACTAACGTGATTTTCCCAACCCCCAACCAAGGGATAAAACAATATCAACTCAAAATATGTGCATCATTCCGTTCCATAAGCCAAACGGCATTATTATTATTACTATTATTATTATTATTATTATTATTATTATCTAGTCGATCTACCTGTCACCATCTCCAGTTGCATCTGCTGACTATGTGTGTTTAGCTCCCAGACATGGTCCGTGAGTGAAACCAAAATGGGAAGATAAGCGATTTAAAAATATAGGCTATTATCTATTATATAATACGCTAAGGTGAATGTTTCATAAACCAGAGGGAGTTAAATGATGCGGTTTGTACCAAAATCTTCCAAATCGTCTAAATAGTACAGGAAAATCTTGCACTTCTTGAAAAGTCTACGGAAATATATTTATTTGTTTATAAAGTGATTTTAAACAAATAAACAAGACTATAGCCCCTGGCAGAATTGTTTCGCGTATAGCCCGCTTAGCACTAGCGCCAGGCGGGTAGTCTGTACACATGGGGCGCACCCAACCCATTATGCGAGAGTTCTCGCATGGGTCCGCTAGTTATTATTAATAATATTATTATTGTTGTTGTTGCTAAAATGTTTCCCAATCATAAGAACCTTAGAGATCATTGGTTTGACAGTTGACGAAGTGACGAACGCACTGGTTATTTAATTTGGTTTATGTTCCAGAGAAAAATACCTGTATGTTATTCATGGTCTTCTACCGTGTTGAAAGACTGCAATTTTGGGTATTATTTATTTAACTCACAATTGACATTTTACTCCAAGTTTACGCGTGTCCCTTCGTGTGATCAAAATGCGATATGAATTAATTGGTTGTTTTTATAAAAAGAAAAGAAACGAAGCCATAATCTAGCATGTATGCAACTCGTTGGAGACTTTTAGCACCCTGACTACAGTTTGTGACATAACTTACCTTTCCAGCCGGTGCCCACTGCTTGTTGACAGTTGGCTCAATAATTGTCTCCGTGCTATCCACACGACCTGACTGCCTGCCTTGTAAGACGGAATGGCTTGCTCTAATTGATGACCACTCCGATACCTTGACTCACCTCGCCCACACAATACAGGGTGTGTGTGGTATAACCAGGCAGCCGGTAACATAACCTAGGTATAATTCCTCAGGTCAGGAAATTCAGACATGAAAGATATGAAAAGGTATGTGGTGTACCGGGAAAACTCAAACAGACGAGAAAAGGCCTGTGGTTTACCGAGAATTTTTTGACAGACGTAAAAAGGTTTGTGGTTTACCTGGAAAACTCAAACATACGAGGAAAGGTCTGTGGATTACCGGGAAAACTCAGACCGACGCCGAATGGTCTGCGGTTTACCGAAAAAAACTGACAGACGTGAAAAGGTCTCTTGTGTACCGGGAAAAGTCAGACAGAAGTAAAAGAATCTATGATTTACAAGGAAAACCGGGAAAGTATATAAATATGTCTAGCGTACTCATTACAGGCATTATGTCTCTCTTTTTGCACTTAGTTGTAGAGCAAAAGAAATTATGTCCGGGGTTGATCCACGTACGGCGAGTGGGAGGACGTTCTTTTGTAAGCATTCTGGCAACACCTTTCCAAGGATCGCGTATTAACGGACGGAAACAACTAGGACAGGTTCCCTCCCTCTCCACGAGACCAACCTTTGCCTATTTACCAGCTGCCTACACGTTTATATCGTGCTATCTTTGTTGAAGATCCTCATAATTGTTGATATATACACACAAAACCAGTTCATCACGTCTCGTTTTCCGGTGTACAAGTTAACGCAGAAAATACCTTGCAAGCTGTGTTGCTAAATGCGCGAAATTTACCTCCTATTTTTCTTTTAAATCACGCAACTTTCATTCTATTTTATCACGATTTTCGACATTTTCTGAACCGAGGAATCGTATGTTCTCGGTTGCCAAGGAATGTTTCACCCACCCTGTAGGGCAGTCTTGCACGGACTACTTCGCTGGGCTCTGGCAGCGCATATAGTTTTGGGGAAGGAGCATAACCTTGTGAAATACTTAGGGCTGTTACTTTTAATCGATTAATTTCAGATTTCGATTAATCGATTAATCGAAACAGAATAATCGGCTAATTATCTCAAATACCGATTAATCGATTAATCGGGTTTCAGAACAATCAATTAATCGATTAATCGGTTTTTGGTTTCTTTTGTCGATTAATCAATGTAATTCGCACTTTTAATTACGCTCTCACAGAATCAACAAACTACAGTATGGCACAACTTGGTTTCTTAATGCAATCACTTGATATGATTAGCCGGGGCAGTCCCATGATGGATGATGTTTTTGATACTTTTAGGGGCTTTGCAACATCGTGGTCACGTATCCCCGTGTAGTGGGGTGTGTTTAAGACTTGTCAGATAACATGTGTCACTGTGATGTCTGTACCAGTGTGTGTATTTGTAATTCAGGTAGAATATGGGTAGGAACCGACCGTGGCCTTAAATTAGGTACCATCCTGGCATTTGCCTGGAGTAGAAATTAGAAACCATGGAAAATCACTTCCAGGATGACTGAGGTATGAATCAAACCCACCTCTTATCAGCTTTTGCAGTTTTGCCTCACGAGGCTGAGTGTACCACGTTCCAGCCCCCACACCAGAATTAAATTTCTTTGCAGAGCCGGGAATCGAACCCAGACCTCTATGGTGACAGACATGAATGCTAGCCACTGCTCAACGCCCGCTTTGAGGCTTCATTTAACTTCACTCCAAGGAATACCGTCTTGGAATGCCTTTTTCAGGCTTGCCTTAGAAATCGAAATTTGTTCGCTAATCCTGAAAAAATACTACATGATGTTAATAAATACACTTGGATGACTAGTTTCGATCGTCAAGTGATCTTTCTTATATCATTTACACGTAGGCTATTAAATCTACTGTATATGGAGAAGTATAGAATGATAATTACAATATATACACTTATTTATTTGCAGGAACAATTAAACTATTAAACTAGTCAAGATACGTGTTTTTTGTTGAGATACTGATAGTTATTAAATGGAGCACTTAGCAGTTGAGCGATGTGTGGTCCGTTTTAGTGCACAGCGTGTGGACGTTTTTGCTGACACGATAACCTGACCATTTAATAACAATCACATACTGGCACTAAGCAAGCAAACTTGAAGATCAATCACCACTATCAGTATCTCAATTTTAAAAAATAGCATATCTTTACAATTTGTGCTAGATTATTTACTACTGCAACTAACTAAGTGTATGTATTGTGCCCGCTGGCCGAAGGTTTCGGGGAGCCACCGGTTTCAAATGACCCTTCCGAGACCCTCTTCCAGTTAACACACAAGTATGGGGGACGATACATTCATAGGCTGGTGTAGCACAAAAGTCTGCACTCGGGGGTGTCGGGAATTAGTGAGGTTCGATCTTTAACCAGCTCAGAGGAATGCATCGATAACAAAACTAAACAAGAAAGAGAGGTCAGTCTTAGGTTAAAATCACAAATAAATTTTATTCAGAATAGATCCCTAGCCTAGCATGAGAGTTGCAAACGGCTAGTCCGATACTATTCTGCCCAGAAAGAAATATAAAAAAGTCCTAAACAAGATCTAAATTGCTCTCATGGTCCTAATACAAAATTCGACAAAATGAACAAGCTAAGAGAATGGCACGTAAGATCGGCCCTAAGCAATTACATCGAAATAACTTACGGGTGGATCAAACATCAAAAGAATCTACAGCAAAGCAAGACATTTACTTGTTTACAAATACTAGAACATTTACATTTAGTAGCAAGGTGAAAATTTGTCCTATGCTATGATGGTGCCATCTCTAACATTTATCTTTAGAGTTAAGTGTTTAGCTAGTCCTAAATATCATTAATTAATAAACGAGATGCGTTTATTACTAAGAAAATCAAGCTATGTGCACAATGTTGCTGAATAAAAAAACTATGCTAATACAACACAAATGCATACAATAATTCAGCACTCCTATGGTTGTGCAATTGGCACTGCCTGCGTACTCGATTTGTTACTGTTCGTAACAAACGGTCATAGTGTCAAAGTGTTAAGAAAATAGAAAATATAGGAAAGCCTGCAAATGCGATAGTAATTAAACAATTACATAGACTCATATTGCTACTAATCTGATGTGTGTGCTTCAGTTATCACATCACCAATTAGTGGTCGACTAATCATGTGAAAATGTATCAAAATGTATCTACAATAGCTTAACAATATCTAAGTGTTAACGTTTGGTCCAGAAAAATGGTTTATTTTTAATGTTTATAAATTGTATTTAGGTTCAGGGGGAATTATAAGATTTGTTAGTTTTTCAAAACCCTATTTTTGATTATTATTAGAGTTTCACACAATTATTTATTCCTGACAGTATTGTTGTTCTGTTTATAGACCTTTAAAAGCGTTCAGTGTATTCAGGTAACGTTTGTATCCAACGTAAGCAAATAACTCAATAGTTCAATAGTTTACGAGACACCCTGTGACTTCACCAATATTTCATCACACTTATTAGACATCCTATGTCTTCACCAATTATTTAACTCTTATTTCGGATCCATTGATCCAGGCGCCTTCGGTTTTTGGTACGACTTTAGTTAGTTCATTACCACCGATATAATCACAATAACAATGTCGGAGGTATTCATCCACCGTCACGACTCATATAATACTCTTAATTTACAAAAGTGTGGAATCCTAATTGATACACGTTTGAATTGCTGGTAATAAAAATTATGGGTACAGAAAACACATCCTGACAACGCTTTAAATAAACATAAAGGTTTCTGATACAAGCTAACTGTGTGTGTGCGTTTATAAAATTGCCTCTTCCCTGAATAAATCGAACCTGCGTTCATTTGGTTACAAAATATAATTTCATTCATTGCCTGTGTGGCTTCTCATAAAGAAATAACCCTGTTTTCAAGTAAGTGAGTAACGGAAGTCTGCATTCCACTTGTAATAATGTCAAGAATCTCACAGCCTTCTAAAACAAAATATTAATCCACTGCCTAGAATCGAGTGTGCTGTGTACTGAACTTGGCTCGTAACCTTGGCCTTAATTTAACATTGTCAAACTAGTTTGTCATCAGACTGACAAAAATAAAAGTTGATAATACTTGTTTTTAAATGATACGAATGAGCTTTGAAAATCCAGCCTTCCTGGCTTCTATAAATGTTTAATAAAACTTATATTTTCCACACGTGTCTTATAATTAGCTACCTGCATTGTGCACTAAATAAATGAAACCAAATTAAACTAGTCTACTGTTTTCCACTCTTACAATACGCTATAAATATTTAATCTGATTTACAGATTCAGCGTCACTTGGTTCGAGTCCCGCCATGAGATGTTGTATGCGGTCTCGTGTATGGCTTTAGGTTACCATTTCATTGTGTCTGGACATCCTCCGTCGCCAATTCCCCACGCATGATTTAGCAATCACATGCCATCGCGCGGTTGGAGTTGTATCTGAAGATCTGCTGGTTTATCATTATTGCGATGGTAGCGTTGGTAAAAATGTAGCACATGATTAAATAAAACTGTCGCGCACTGCAGCTAATATGCGGTAAAAAATTGCCCATTTTCACTCCGCCACTGGCTCTAGTTTCTGTCGCTTGTGCGACACTCACTCGTGACTTACACTGATATTTTCACAAGAAAATATTAACAAAATTAAATAAAAATCACTGCCCATCCGGCAAATAAAAATTGTACTTGTAGGTTTTGTACAGTTACACAGTTAATTAAATCCGCAGTTTACAGTACACTAAAACATGTGTGTGTGCGTGAGAATGAGTCGCAAAGTTTTCTTCGCACAAGTCCTTCATTTCACCTCGGATAATAATAAAAATATTTTACAGTTTTCGGAGTGGTGAATATCTTCAATCGTTCAATTATAACACGATGCCATGATGGCTATCCGTAAGAAAGTTATTCGTAGATTTTTCCTGCCACAGGGTTTCCTTTCACTTGTGCTCCATCATGCACATGTTGTCTCTTCCACAGACGAATAGGAACTGGTGTTACCAAATATGGCGTGCTCTCAGTACATGAGCTGGCCGCGTAAATTGATAGTTTCTTCGAATTACAAAGTATGCTGTACTTCAAATATGCAGAATTACTTTGTTATAATTATTGTTGATTTTTGGAATACGAAAAATAAGTAAAAATATAATCATAAGCGATATTGCTTCAGTTTCTTCCCGCCGCTCGCAGGGTATGTTCAGTTACATTTCAGCAAAAGTTTTCGTCTCTGTTGCCTGAGCAAACATGCGTCAACGGGCGCAGTATGGTAAATATTATAACTCATACTCGTAGACACAGATTAATAGCCGAAGTGTAAGGATCTGATGATCGCTTGACGATCGGAACTGGTCATCCAATTGTATTTATTGATCTCATGTAAAATGTCTTTTTCAGGATTAGGGAATCACCCATTACACAATTGGGTATTGACCATCCGAAAAACATTAAATTTCGACTCCGAAGATACAAATGTGACGTCTTACGAACTAAGGTATGTCTAAAGTCAACACTTAGGCATGTTCGATAAAAACTCAATGTTCTCATGGTAGGGCAGTTAATAAAAGCGCGGTCAAAATAGGAAATCTTGAAGATGTAGCGTAAATATTGCAATCATTGCAAAAGACGTGCTGGACGTCTATCTTGGGAATTCACCGCCAGACTTGCATACTCACCCTTTTTCGCAGGTGGAAAATGTATAAACAATATATCCAAGGCCCGCTAAACTAGCGAAAAATACCTGATATTCCCCGCGACCACCTCGCAGCGTTGAAGGAGTATTTTCAATTGCTGGAAACATTGTGACTGCAAAGCGGACCTGCCTCGCCCCAGAAAATGTGTACTTGCTAGTACTTTTGTCCCAAAACAAACCGTCAATGAAATATATTGTCACATTTATTTTCAAATAATGCATCTTGTTTGTCAACTGTTGAGGCCATTCTTTCAGTGTTGCCTATACGAACTATCAGTTTTAACTCTTCAGTAGGGCAACATTAATTTGTCCAATGACTGTGAGGGGTTCAATGTATATATAATATTAGTAATAAGTAAATAAACTCCTTGAAAAATTACACGTATTAGTTATGATCACAATGACCCCGGCGGGAGTAGGCTGGCAAAAGCTTAACAACTGTACGACCAGGGCTCCGCTGAGATATGTAACCTTATGCATAATAGAATTCAAGTGCATGCTCTAATTTTATTTTATTTATTATATTGTGTTATTCATATTTGTATACACGATCATAATACTCGTAAGTAATTCACAAACCCTTATTAAACAAACTAAACGTATACAGTGCTCAAAAAAGGTTTCGCAAATTTTGATTTAGTAACTTGTTTATTTTGCTATGTGTATGATATATTATACACAATATAGGGTTCATACAAAGAAAAACAACACACAATCTGCTTTGCAAAAGAGACAGAGACACAACGAATAACAAAAGTGATAATGTGGGACTGAGGACACAAACGTCCTTTTCATATTGGGACATATCAATACCGTGTATGGCCACCACGAACTCTAATCCATGCTTGCAGACGACTAGGCATACTGAGCACCAACGATTCAAACGTGGTTTGGGGCAGATTACCCCACTCTTGGACAGCAGCTTCAATCAGTTGCTCTTTGTTTGTTGGAGGATTGGGACGGTGCGAAATTGCCCTCTTGGGCTCTTTACATGCATGTTCAATACAGTTCATGTCCGCGGAATAGGCAGGCCACTCCATTCTCTGTATGACAAGCAACTGAAATAACTGATTGACCACCCTTGCTCGATGGGCACGAGCATTATCGTCCACTAGTGTAGAGCCCTCACCCGTTGTGGCAGCAAATCCTGTAACGACAGGTTATAGGATGTTGTCTCTATACACCAGACCAGTCATGTTACCTGCCTTCGAAGCAGGGATCTTACCGCTGCACCATACATACGCTCGTTGGATTTTAGCTAGCGTACAACGCACATAAATGCCGCACTCTGATTGCAATTAATTAATTTCTCCGAAACGGCTGAGAAGTGCACCTCACTTCCTACACCTGGTATATGCCTGGTCATGTCCTAGACGTATACTAAAGATGGTTCGAAACGGTGATCCATGCATGCATCGCATCCTCCCCTTGTAAGTAAAGATAACCTCAGGACAGCACATCCCATGAAGGGCCTTAGCCTACCAAGCGACTTCTTCCCAGCCATTTGGCCTATAGGTAGCAGGGTAGGGTGGATTTCCTGATTGCGGCGTGGCCTCACTGTCAGACAGCTACTCAATTGTCCTCGTGAGGCTGAGTGCACCGTGTTCGAGCCCTCGCGTGAGTTTCTCACGGAGCCGGGAATAGAACCCAGGTACTCCAGTTGAGGAGCAGACGGGCTACCCCTACACCACGGAGCTGGCTGAGTTGAGATAAGCCTACCGTAACTAAATTCCAATCAACTTTTATTTAATGACTTCCAGTCAACAGCTATTTTTTAAATGGTAGCGAATGTGTTGCACGTTAAATTGGAATGATCCCGTATTAAACATTCAAAGGCTTTACGCTACGACTGTACTTAATGGAGTGTACTGCACACAACCGCGAGACTCTCATGCACCGCATAGAACTGTTGATCCAACTGCTACTGCTGCTGACTTCTCCCAGTGACTCGCCCACCACACAGTCCATTGTTTTCCTCAGAAATACAGTATTCACTCCTCTTCAAGTCACTTGCACTTTTTGTCAATATCAATGTACGCATTGTCAGTCGGTCAACACGCGCTTGGTCAATAAGACCACACTTGGTAGTAGTAATTGTGTATTAGGCGTTAGCACAATAATCCTACTAAATTATGGTATTCCGAGGAAAGGAAAATAACAGGTTGTGTGAGAGTTTGTTGATAAACGTTACATGGTAGGTTGAATTTATTAGGCTGATTAATTTATTAATTAATTAATCAACAAATGTTCAGAGAATTCATAAACGATTCAAGGACTATAAGAGAGGGGAAAATTAAGAGGAGGAGGGGAAAGACGAAGGGATTAATTCATTGGTCTCTCAGAAGTGCTTGCTTTGAGTAGCTGACTTAGTTATTTCTTATTTCTTTTAAGTAATATTATTCTCTCCTTGCACAATGTCGTGTGTGTGTGTGTGTGTCCCCTAATAACTTCTAAAAAGCTGGAGCTATTTCAATGAAACTTGGTAAGGTCATAGCTCCATTTTTGCTTACCCCGACCGTACCCTTCACATTTTATTACGTCTCACCAATCCAACATAGCGGCTGTGCGAAATATTTCACTGGCATTCTATATCTCCAATCCTAGTACAGATATCACGCTGAAACTTCGCACGTGGTTACAGTGCACAACTAGAAGTTCTCCTATGAGACTTTCAAAAACCTGTTAATTACAGAACGAACTTGGCGGCCAAGCGAATTTGAAACATTTAAATATACTTTTCTCACGATTTAATCATCCAAACGCAATGAAACTTGGTACAG